>CM077795.1:16804407-18126907 GCA_039737535.1 Lagodon rhomboides
AGAACTGAGTTTTAGTCAAAGGACAGGTTTCGTCTTCTCAATTCATGTAGTGGTGGTGGTGATAACAAAAGCATTTTTGTGTTTTAAGTATAGCAATGAAAGTAAAAAATCTGTCTGTTGAAAGAGTTTATACTAAACATACATTTAAAAAGCGACTGATGCTGAACAAATTGTTCATTGTCTCCCTCTGTTGTCTGTGCAGAAGAGTTTGATAAAGAAACGGGACAGATACTCAGCGGCATGGACAAGCTGCCTCCCGACCTGAAGCAGTTTGTGAAGGAGGACAACGAGCTGTTCGACAAGGAGATCGAGGAGTGGGATGCCCTGCAGGCCCGCAAGGCCCAGCAGGAGAAGCTGGCCCTGGCCACAGCCGCCGCGGCTGCAGCTGCCTCGGCAGCATCCAGCACCTCCACTTCTTCATCTTCCCCTCAGCCCATGAGCATCGAGTCCAGCCCTCCAGACAACGCAGGTTAGGGTCATGGCGCTCAGAATGCAGAGTAGAATACTTAATTGAGAATCAATACTTGGTAGGAATATATATACAGAAAAAACTCTGGTTCCCGAGAGAGTTACAAACAGACGAGGAAATGACCTTGTGCAGCCTTACAACTCTAACTCCCTTTGACATGTTATTGTCTATAAGATTGTATGATGCAATATATACAGTATATCACAGCAAAGTTTGTGACCTGTGCTGGCTGTATGAGAATAAGATGTTTCAACCCAGAGCACTCAGATGTATTTATATTGAATTGTTGTGTGTCGTGACACACAGTGTGTTCATTGACTAAATTAGGCAATGAAAGCTGTGTGTTATTGGGTTGTTAATTTATTCAAATAAACATATGATGGAACCCATCTGGGCTAACCTTAATTCTGGTAAATACTCTGGTTCATTTCTCCAGATAAATTTGTGTACTGCCGTTTTGTCATTTGTGGGGATAGCGAACCTGTCGAAAATCATTTTGAGAAAACTTTTGAAACGTGAAGTATCGTGCATTTGTGCATTTCCTCTGACGTTGTCATTGTCACCCCGGCAGTACCCCAGCAGGAACCAGAATATATGGAGCAGCCATCGCCCACGAATGACTCCAAGCATCTGCAGGAGGACACCGAGCGGGCCATCTCCAGGGCTGCTGCCGAACTGGAGGAGAGGAGCCCCGAAGCACTGTTAAACGCTGTATGTAAAACATGCAAAAACGGCACACCACACTCTCATAGAGACGCAGTAGGCTGCTGTTTTTTCAGCAAAAAAGCTCTTGAAGTCCCTGGCTCACTACTTGCCTAGGATCATATAGCAGAACAACAAAGTTAGGGACTAGCTGGTCAACATAGTGGAGAATTTAGCAGGTAAAGATCCAAATATTTGTCTCAGTAGTTGTTGGAAACTAAAGAGATCCATAACAAGGAGAACATTGGACATGCACTCACCATACATTGTGTCAGAAACACAACTGAACATGAATGACAATGTTGTTCTGTAACTGCTGGTTACTAACAAGTTCACCGTCAACTTTAAAGATGCTAATACAGAATGTTTCTGTTGCGTTGTGTTCAGTTTCTGCCTGCTGCCCCCAAGCGACCAAATGATGTTCACCAATCAGCTGTCTCTCTCCAGGATCGCTCACCCCACCGTTAACGCAGGTCTAAAGGATGGTTTCGACACTTTTCAAAACAGTCTAGTTTCCTCGCTGAGCTGCTTTGAGGAATGGTACCACAAAGAGGGAACTTCTTAATAAAAACTAACTCAGCCTCCCGAAGCGTCTTAATTAATTTCAACTTACCTTCAGTTTGCATTTTAGGCACAGAAAGCAATATATGGACTTTGCCCCCCATTTGTTGAATTTCTTTTACGTTTGACTTGCATTTGGAAAGGAGCTTTTCACAGCTAGTATAGAGCGCTTACCCACTCACTCAGCAACAAAATAAATCATCATACGTATTGTAATGTGAGTGTTGTTTTAAGACATGCTTGAAAAAATGAAACTATCCTTTAAACCCATTTCAAGCTTATCCGTGTCAACACATGTTCCCAGCGAGTCCGAACATGGTTTAAAAGTTATTTGATCCGTCGAGCCCAGTCTTTAACAGCCAATGAGAGTATGTCAGTCTTTTGAGAGAACCACATTATATCTTGTGGTGTTCAGGTATAAAATGCGTTGTGTTCTTTAAAATATATCACTGTGTCTTTTCTCTACATTTAATGTTCCTCACCTTTCCATCGGTCCTCTATCCTTTCTGTCCCATTCTCCCTACAGTCTCTTCCCCCTCCCACCTCCCCTCAGACTGAGGTCCAGGTGAGCACCCCCTCCACCCCTCCTCCCGACCTGGTCACGGACGATGAGTCCCCTGGCCAGCGCACCGTAGAGGTGGCCATTCCTAATGTGGGGACCTTTGTCATTGAGTCAGAAGAGGGGGGGTATGATGACGAGGTAGCTCTCGCCCAGACAAACCTCCTCCCCCTTGTTGTGCTGACAAGCCTGTGCCTGTTTGATATATGGAGCGAGAGCATCATTGCCCATTCACACGGCTCGACGTGAAGGTTTTTCACACCTGAGAGAATCTGACACTTTATGCCAACATATTTCCGGATTGGCTCGAGGCTGAAAAAGCTGCGCAATAAGCCTGACCTCTTTGTTGGCCTTTCTTGCGTTACTCTCGTGTGAAAAGTCTCTTCTTGAGCCGGTCTGCATCTTGGCACAGAGGCAGGTTGACCTTTTGCGGAAAGCTTAAGTCTGCTGCTTCACACGAGTCACTCTTGCGTAGAAAAAAGACAAGAGCGCAGGCTCGTGTTTGTGATCTGAATACGCTGTTGTATGTTGGCCTGTATTTAAAACTGAATGCAATTCCAGGGGATGTTAATGATAGTTTGTAGAGATTTCATGCCGTTATCATGGTTCATAGTGTGTTTTTCTTTTGGGTTGCCTTGTTAACAGCAGTAGTTGTAGGTCAGTATGGTCTGAGTGTAGAGTTGCTGCCGTCGTTAGTATTCCAGCCTGCCCCCCCCCCCCGCACCGTTGGCTATCTGTCACACACAGCTGTCACATGGCTGCCTTGGTTTTTCACACATTATCCTTGTGAGGGTTGTGCATTGTGCCATTGAACTGACTGGCTGTGTCCCTCACAAAAGTGTCACTCTAACCAATGCATGGACTGCTGAGTGATGTCGAGCATGCCCTGACTGTGGTATGCTTCACCGTAGCGCCTCAGAGCGCATAACATAACATAGTGGTCGACCTTCGCTCGGCTCGTCACGAGGACCTGTTGTTGTGTTTAACGTGGTTCCTGCTTCCTGGGCAGGCGATGATGACCCCCAACATGCAGGGTATAATTATGGCCATTGGCAAAACCAGCAGCGTATATGAAAAGAATGGGCCTGAGGCAGCCTTTTTTAAGGTACACACGATCTCTCCTTTACCTTTCTTCATTCCACTCATTCACCCACCTAACCTCCATCCACCTTCTCTTCTGTGTATGTGTTCCTCGGTCTTCTCCTCTGTACTTTCTTGCAGTGCAGTAACACTATTACAGTATTTAGTAACTATGACAGTCACTGTAACTCAACAGAGTAACTCCACAGATCTCATAGGGCTGGGTTTGAGGAAAGTTATCTGTATTCAGACATGTGCTGTGCAGCTACTCAGCTCTAAACTTCCTAACTTTTTGGGCAGCATGTTAGATTATTTAAATCAACCACATTGCACTTTCAAACTTTCAAATCTCAGCAATGAAAAAGTAAACTTTAGGATACATGTGATGGTTCTATATATCATTTCTTGTTCTTGAATGTGTAGTGAAATGAAATAAAATTAGAGATTAGATTTCAAATCTAATAGAAGCCAATAATGTGATGATTAAGATTCCCCTGAATAGACTACCTCAAGAATAATCTTGTTAAATTGCGTATGTAACACTTTTGCAGTTCTGTGAGAGAAGAGCGTCTGAGAGCGAGTGAATGTGTGTGCCCACCTTAAAACAGTTGATATTTCTGAGAATCATGTACCAGTTTGTAGAAGTTACATTGTGTTTGCATCTAATTCTTGAGTGCATTGTGACTTCATAAATCAACTCCAAATTTGTAATATGATGAAAACAATCATCTCTTACATTTAATTTAACTGCAAGCCTTTTGCAGGTTGCCTTATAGTTCTGGACTCAAAGCGTAACCAGTTTTCCAGTCTTTCAAGTCTTGGGGAGTCCTACTGCATATGTGAAAAAAGTTGTATAAAGCCTTTTGTGGCTCCAGAGGAAGCTGCATTTGATAGTGCCTCCAGTGATATCACTCAGTGGCATTGTGGGTAATGTAGGCAGCAGGTTTTTTTAAAGTAAGAAGAATATGTGATATTCATAAAAAGGAAAACAACTAAAGTGTGTTTACAGGTTGTGGGGAGTTGCCCTTTAAAAAGAACCCAAGTCAGTAGTAGTGTCCATGTCACATACTACCTCAACCTTATTCAGATCTCTTAACCGTTACTCTGCTGTCTCTGTCTCTCTGGTCAGGCCATAAAGCTGGAGTACGCTCGTCTTCTGAGATTCGCCCAGGAGGACACGCCTCCTGAGAATGACTACCGACTGCAGCACGTCATCGTCTACTTCATCCAAAACCAGGCGCCCAAGAAGATCCTGGAGAGGACTCTGCTCACGCAGTTTGCCGACAGGAACCTGGCCTTTGATGAGAGGTAGAGTGGACAGCCTTAGACTTTGGATTAAAAATACAATACAATACAATACAATAGGATTTTATTCCTTTTGTCTGAAACTTGGTCAGTTGAAAGTTACATCAGATCAGCTCCTTCAAATGACCAGCAGAGGGCAGCACAAACCTAGACTCTGACATACAGAACATGTAGGTTTACCCTCAGCAAATACTGATGCTGTGTACCGGACGGTGATGGTATTCCCTCTGTATCTGTATCAAACAAAAATCTTAGGAGACACGTGTCCAGTAATGACTTTCTTTAATACTGCCGGCAAATATCGAGACACCCTGCCTATTAACATTGTAATGCTCTTGTCATTAGGGTATATAATGCCCCTTACTATCTCTTAGAATTTTCAACCACGCTTGTTGGCCTCGATCCATATTCATGAGTGAAAAATTGATTTCTCCCTTCTCCTCTATTTTGAGCAAGATAATTAGATTTATGTGTGCATGTGGCCTCAATAGGAGCCTCCGGAGGAGTGTTTCACTTCTCCTCTCAGCACTAAAGAGTGATTCATTAGGCCGTGTTAAGGCCTAGGGGCAGGGTGGACTCTTTCATCTCCTGGAGTACCTCACAATGACTCACCATCTCATCGCTAACGCCGCTTCCTCTTCCTGTCCCCCCCCACAGATGTAAGAGCATTATGAATGTGGCACGTGCCAAACTGGACCTAATTAAGCCAGAGGAGGTCAACATGGATGAATATGAGGTCAGCAGTGGCGTCTTCCTGGTTCTATTTATCTAACACAGTAGATCCGAGTCCTTTTATGCTGCCTCTCATGCAGCGTTATACATGGTCTTTGTAGCCTTTGCTATATTTGACAGTCCATATGACCGCACTTGCCTATTTTAACTTCTGTTTCTCTAAACCAGATGTGGCATCAGGTCTACCGGAATTTCCGTGAGATGACCGTCTTCATGGTGACTGGCCTGGAGCTCTCACAGAAGACGAAGTATGTCGACACCTTTCTAGTGCTTCTCCACATACCTCATATTAGGAAAACTCTGTCTCCAACTACCTTTGGTAAAGTTTTAACTCAGTTTAGAGTTGCACGTCACATTCGTTTTCAGTTAATTGCCTGTCTGTGGCTGCCAGGAGATGTGAAGATGCCGCCTGCAGAGGGCAGCAGCTTCCAGTCTGCGCAGCTCCCAGCTGTATTAGTTGTGCAGTGGGTTCATCGGGTTTATTTCCTCGGCGAAGCGGCTCGCTCACACACAAGTTTCTCAGTGCAACTTTGATACAATTTTATCTGACAGTAACATCTGTGCATCTCTCTCGTTCCAGTTACATGGAGGCCCTGATGTATCTGATTTACGCGTACCAGTACAACAAGGAGCTTTTGTCCAAAGGGCTGTACAGAGGGCACGATGAGGAGCTCCTTGGCTATTACCGTCGGGAGTGTTTGCTGGTGAGGGAATGCAAGCAGTGATATGTTCTATTGACTATTCAAACGAGTGGATGTGTCTATTCCTTCATGCCATATTTTTTCAGTTAAACAAAGTGCTCACAAAGTGGGCACTGGCTCTGCGCAGTGTGTTTTGTGTCCAGCAGTTCTCTCCCTGTGATCTCCGTCTCTTCTTTGTCACTCCCTTTCCTCTGGATCAAACTTCCTCTGTTAAAGTGACTCAGCAAAACTAACATGGCCAGACATTTCCCCTTCAATACTGCGCCGTGGTACTATAATCAAATTGCTTTCGCTGAGATATTGCTTTGGCTTGCTCGCAGCCCACAAAAGATTCCACTGAAGGTTTTTCATCTGATACTGACAGATGAAAATCCTTTCAGCGTTATGATGTGAGCCCCTTTTCATTTCAGCCCCACCGAGCTCCGGGCCGTGCTCTGGTATTATTGGTTAGGGCCGAGGGTATTTTGGTCTGATCAGCCTCACACTGGTCCTCAGAAGCCCTCTTGCTGCTGCACTCAGTAACCTTACACCAGCATTGTGCTCGTAATGTAATCATTGGAGTGGGAATAGGAAGCAGGAGGGCCAGCGAGTGTAAACACATTACCATGAGACACAAGCGTGTCCTCAGCTAACCTCAAACCTCGGCTCTGCGCAGCGTGATCGGTCATCTCAGATCTCTGGCCAGGACCTCTGGCTGCGTCCGCTCAGCTGTTTACCTTCAGCTCTTGTTTTAATTGAAAACACTGCTAACATTGACACAGTTAATGTACTTGGATGTTTTTTTGCAAATCCAGCCTCTCAGTCCCCGATTCCAAACTGGCTAGCAAAGAAAAAAAAAACAAAAAAAAACTTGTCGTTTCCTCAGAGAGGAGGTCAGGGAGTTTGTCTGTGACAGCAAGGTGGTTTAGGCCAAAAAAGAAAAAGCTCGTATCCACATGAATGCAAGAACGCCAGGATCCACTTCAGCTCCAGTGGCTGCAGGATATTATGAGATATTAATGATGTGTGTGGGATTACATTTAGTGCTTTAGCTGACTAGGATTTATCTATTAGAACAAATGAAAAACTTTACTGGGAAGAGCAAGAACAGCAAAAATGAATCATGTGGTACAGATGAAAACACTCAAGAATATTGTTTGGAATAAAAAAAACAATTATATAACACAAATATAATAAATTGCATACTTGGCAAAGTGTGTTCTTTGACAAAGCTATTCTTAAAAAAATATATATTTTAAGAATTTAGAATATTCAGCTGTTTTAAAGCCACGAGGGCCTTTCTGCTTGAATCAGAGCCGGGCGCGACAGACATGAGGCAAAGATACTGTACGAGAAGAAAGAGACAGGTTCATGCTAGTGTTCTAAAAACAACAGGAAGTTAGTCACGCACACATTGACAAACCTCTCATGGAGACTTTTAAGGTACTTTGAAAACCTTTGCACCCGATTGCTGCAATATGCATCAAAATTCATACTCCTCCCCCCTTTCAGAGTAAAAACTCAAACCTGAACACACAGACTGGAGACACATAGATTCAGTGTCACTCTGAGTGTTCAACTATATCACCGTCTCTGTGAATTACCATTTATAAATCTGCTAACTCTCTGCTAAAAAGATGCTCATTAAAATTGTGCAAGTGGCCTGAGAAACATCAGGATTTCAAGTTTACTTCAGTATCAAAGCAATACAGTGATAATTGTCTGTACGTCTGCGGCGACATCGCAAAGAAGAACTGCTTTTAGCTAATTCTGCATATTTTCTAGTGGCGCCAGTTTTACAAAGCAAATCTAGGCACACACACACACACAAAAAAACGATCTTAAGCTGTAGCCCACAGCTAACTAATCACCTCTACCTTACCTCACGTTTACATGCACCCTAAACAGCTACGTTTCGGAGCTGTAGTTCAAAAACTTCAAAAGCCAAAGAATAGTAACTTAAAATATTCACTTCCAGGTTTTACTGTGTGAGTGTTGGGTGCGGTTGTTGCGCAGCCTTGGGCAAATGTTAAAGCTATATATCACATGTACTGTGAGAGGAGTGGATGTAAAACATTGAAAATCGGTCTGGAAATTCACCAGCGTCTCCCCCTCCGCAGAAATTAAACGAGCAAGCGGCTGCCATGTTCGAGTCGGGAGAAGAGCCGGAGGTGACCACTGGCCTGGGCATCATGAACGAGCTGGTGGTGCCCTGCATCCCTCTGCTGCTGGTCCACGACACGGAGAGGGACCTGCTGGCGGTGGAGGACATGAGGAACCGCTGGTGCTCCTACCTGGGCCAAGAGATGGAATGTGAGTCCCTGGGAGAGGAGGAACCGTCTCGGCCTATTAGATATTTCTGGAGAGTGGAAGTCTTAGGTTACTAGTACATTCCCCGCACCCCTGCCAAAGATCATCAGAATCAGGCCACTGCTCGGTTCACACAGTTGAAAGCCTTCAAGGTTGAGAAGCAGTTCCCGCTTGTTCTGGGAAACCTGAAAATGCAGCGTTGTTGTTTTATCTGGAAAATAATTGCTTGAGACAATTTTTTATAAAATGTTTAAGATGATTTAAGAGTTCCCCAGCAGCAGTCACCTCTTCAGTGAAAGTCATAGCCTCAGAGGTATTTACTTTCAGTCCCTCTACTTAACATTCATAAGCAGTATACAAACATTAAGAACTTGTTTATAACAAACTGTAGTGTAAATGTAAGCAGATATACTGACATTTTAAGTGTTTATTAATGGACTGAAGACTGAAGATTTTGTATTATCACAACTGTTTGTTCTTGTCATTCATTATCTGTTTAAACAGCAGCCTCCACTTATGAATGCCCACAGGAGGAGTTATAGTTGATGACAAATACATTTATGAACAATGTAATCTGCTTACAATTACATAATAGTGTGTTTATTCACTAGAGTTACATTCATTAGTTGATAAATCAATTAGTCCATAAACTTATTTAATCTGCAACCGCAGATTCAACCGAGCATGTCTGCGTCACATTTTGGTCGCAACGCAGCTGCCGGAGCCGTTCTAGACGATGCTCGTGGTTCCGCCGGGCGCGCCGAGATGCGTTTCAGAAGCGTCTGTCCGCACTGCTCCACAGACGAGAAGCTGCACGTCTGTTTTTGAAGGAAGCGGACAGAAGCCGCGTGAAGCTGCACAGAGCAGGTCGAGCCAGACGGAAGTCAGACACAGGAACGTCACAGAGCATTCGATCAGTTTTCAAAATAAAAGACCCTGTGCCGACTTTGGATCCATAGCACAACCAAGTCAGAAATAGCAATAAAAACCACACTTAAAACAGACAATAACTACTTAACCTGCTCATCCATGCTAGAAGCACAGAAATCAAGGAAAAATGACCAAATAAACACAATCCGAGCAAGTCAGCAATAACAGGCAGGCATGACGCTCCGCTTCTGAAAGGACCGAGCAGAGAAGGTTGCACACGTGAGGTTACAGAGATGTGACCGCTGGAATCAAGCCATAACAATCCATTAATTGTCATAGTTACGTTTTAAGCAAAAAAGCCAAATGTTCATCAGTTCCAGCTTCTCAAATGTCAGAAAGTTAATCAAGTTAATCAAGAAAACAATTAATGGATGACGAAAATAATAACTGGTTGCAGCCTGGACATGAACCGTTTATAAAATGTTTTCATGCTGCTTAAAATTGCTGTTAATAGAGGGACAAAATGTTTTTCCAACATATTCTTTCTGACTTTTCCCCTTTGACTCCCTGTCAGCATATCACCACATCAGCATGTATCGGAGATGTTGCATATAGATGCAAAGTATTGACTGATAAAAAATGTATTTGCGGCTAATTTATAGATATTCTATATCTAGATATTATAGATGATAGTCGTTTAATTGTTTGAGTCATTTCTTGATCAAAACAGCCACAGATTTGAGTACTTTTAGTGTTTCTCTCTTATGTCTTTGTAAACTGAACAGCTTGATTTGTTTTCATAAACAAAACGGTTATTTGCAGCCCTACAACAATGAATCGTTTTTAAGATTGTGGGTCAGACGGCTAAGAATTGTTCCGAGAACACTCCTGAAAAATAATTTATTGGTAGAAAAATAGTCCTTAAGAGGATTCAGCTTTTATCAGCATGTTCCAGAGGGAGCCTGTTCTCCTTATGGCTGGCCTTTGTTCAGGAAGAGCTGTGCTTATCACCCAGACCACTGCTCGCTGGGGTTTTACAATCTGTATCTGTGGTGGAACATGCTTTGAAACCACTTGTGATATCACATTGAAAATATTTACCCTGTGATTCCTGTGTCTGGACTCAGACTTTGACTACATTGTGATGCAAAGGCCTGTACAGTTAATCACTTCCTATCTTTTTGTCTTTCTCTCTTGTCCTCCTCCTGCCGGCAGCCCACCTCCAGGAAAAGCTGACCGACTTCCTCCCCAAGTTACTGGACTGCTCGACAGAAATCAAAAGCTTCCACGACCCTCCCAAGCCGCCCACCTACTCCACCCTGGAGCTGTGTGAGCGATTCAGCCGCATCATGGCCGCCGTCTGCAGGGTGCCCACCGAGGGGAGATGAGCTGGCAGGGGGGACGGCAGCACACCTCTCCCTTATCACAAGGCCCCACCCAGGGGGCAGAAATCCATGGACCTCTCTTAACCCATGCCTTCCTTATAAATCCAGGGGTCACTCGCTTCTAGCTGTTATTCCTCTGTTACTCTTTTGCTGCTATAGGTTTTATCATGATGAATATTAGTTCACTTTTATTTTAAACAAGACACGACGGAGGCAGGAGGAGAGGACGGTCGGACTGTTGGGAGGGATTCAAGAAGCGAGAGGAAGAAGTCGACGGAAAAACAGTGGCAATCCTGCGGTGGTCGAAAGCCAAGCACATTCTGCTTCAGTTTAGCAAAAAAAAAAAAAAAAAAAGTTTGAGGGTTTTTCATAGTTTATTATTGTTGTTGTTGCTGTTTGATTCAAGCTTCCCCCAACCACGCTCATAGCCCTTTCTAAAGCACCCTCTCTCTGCGTGAAAAGGATCACCCTGCTGCTCTGCCTCCAGTTTGGTACAGTATTACCATGTTTTGTTTTATTTTTCTAAGGAAGTAAGGAAGAGAGAGCCTTCAGATTTATCAGCGGCTCAGAGTATCTCAAAATGGGTCTCATGTCTTTGTGGACTGCGCCAGAATGAGATGTTTTAAGTGCTGTGGTAGACAGCCATGGACTTCCTGTGGCTTGTTAATAAATCGAGAGAATAAAATTTTATTTATGGCCCTTTTAGGCCAAATAAACAAATCTTTTGCCTGGTGTTGATTTTTACTTTGCTTGCACGATAATAACGTCTACTGACATGGTATTTAACAGTTCACATCATTGTTACAAGTGAAACATTCTCTGTCATTTGAGACATTAAAGGAAAAATCCACCCCAAAATAAAAAAATTCAGTCATTAATGCCGAATGCTGCAACGCTGTTTTGCTTTGAAGCTCCAGAAATGTGTTGTGGACTGCGAAACTTCACCTGACTTTTGAGTAGAAAATAACTGAATTTTTGGGTGAACTTTTCCTTTAAGGTAACGGCCAAAGCAACTGACAGCTCACAAGGTAAGTACACTGTAAATAACTTTGGGCTGTTTTAAACTAAAAGTGTAAGTTTAATTGCTGCCTTAAATATTTAAGTAACTTAATTTAGGTTGAATAGTTTGTTTAACATCTTTTAAGTTTTCTTTTTTTTTTGTGAAACACAATTTAATCATTAAAGTTACGTCGATGAAGGGCAACTGAACTTGAGAATGCATGTTCGACAAACTTAAGGTATTAAGTTGGATCTACAACTGTTGACGCTGACAATCATTACGAATAAATTTGATATCTTTTTAAATGTGATGATTTCTCTGAGGAGTCGGTTCTTCATTTCACACCAAGTGTAGCTGCAGGAGCTTCTTTTGAAGCTGAGTTGAGGATCAGCGTGGAGACGCTACATGAAGCGACTCGCAGCAGTCTGACTGGAAGTGCACGAGTGTGATGGGGCCTGAATTCAATACTCACATCTGTCACGGCTAGAGTTTTTTTTTTTTCGTTACTGTATAAAAAAAAAGCAACCGTGACTTATCTTAACACACAGCAAGTTCCCATAACGGATGTTTTCTTCAAACTATAAAAAGAAGGGGCTCGGGAAAGTTTTACCTCAAACAATGCATGCTGGGAAGTCTGCCAATATACTGATCGTGTTTCTTTAGAACCTCTATGTCTGTGAATTGATTGAACTCTGTACGTTACATTCACCCAACTCATCAGCTCCAGTCAAAAGCCCTCAAGTTAAAAGAACTCGTGTTTCTAGTTTGGAAGTGGTTTAAAAAAATAGCTGTAAACGTTTAAGTTGAATCAGCTTGAAACAAATAAAACTTGCATTATTCACGATAAGTTCACTAGAAAAGATGACGTTTTACAGTGTAGGGGTTTAGTTTCCATGAAATCACAGTAACATGACGTACCGTAGGAATCAAACCTGAGACCTGCAGTCTCTAATCTCACGACGTCCTGCTGTGCTAATGCTGCTGGTATTATGCAGCTTATTAGAATCAGACTTTCATTAACGTGGGGATACAAACTCCAAAGGGAACAGCATGTGGCCGAATGAATAAAAAAAAAAAACACACCAAACCGAGACTCAATTTTAGTTGCTTTGAATATTTTGGGTTTTTTAATGATGCAGTTTTGGACTAATTTCCTGAAGTAAAACTAATTTCCGGGAACGCTGATCACTACAAACAGCCCGGGTGATGAAGGCAGGATGCATTTCCAGAAGCCTTCTCGAAAACGTCGCTACCAGCACCGTGCAGGTCATAAAATGAAAGGCATTTTCAAAATTGTTTTGATTATGCTGGGCCATGTTTTGCATTTCACTCTGAGCTGGAGCCATGAAGACTAATCAGTCTGGGAGAACGCAACTTTTAGATCCTATCCGGTATTTCTTCCACTATATTACACCGATTGGTAAAGTCTCCACCTTTAAAATGAGACCAGGACAATATACAATGCATCGACGGCTTGTCTGTATTGACTGAAGGCGGTTATTAAACCGGAGTTTAGAAGAGCAGCTGTCACGGGATCACAAAATATTCTCCAAACTTTTTGGACACACTTAAATAACTTTGGCTCCGGCTAACAAGCCGCCTGACAACCAGCCTCCGTGATGGTTTGCAGCATTTACTGTACGCTGCGTCTTGTCGTTTGCCTGGGATGAACTTGTATTGACAAGTTAACAACTGCTCGAGCATTCCTCCACGTCTCCCTGTACCAGCGTTGGACCGTTGGTTGACAGCTTGTCTGCTGCAATCGAGCCTGCCTTCCTCTGGCCTTTTTATCGCCGAGTCGCGTTCCCAGTCACAGGCCTGTCACGGCATTTGCCGGGTGTTTTTTGAGCGGCGAAGCCATGTTCCTACACACAAGCACACACACACACACAATGAATAGACAAAGCAGTTTTTGAAACACTTAAACTGTCAGCCACGGCACATATTGACTTGTTTGATTTCATTCTGCATAAGAGCTCAAGCTTCTTTATGAAACCTGTACCCATGTTAACAGTGGACGAATGCTTTACTCAGGTAAAAGTACCTGCTCAGTAATGTAAAACTACTCCATTACAAGTAAAAGCCCTGTAAGCAAAATCCTATGGTCAGCAACATGTACTCATCCCATCACTGTCACTGTTAGATTACTTTATATTATCATTATTATCATTATTATTATTATTGTGAAATTATTATTGCTGGTGCATTGATCTGTAAGTATTGTAGTTACTGTTGTAGTTGGTAGAGGTGGAGCTCGTCTGAACAACCTACAGCCTGGTGTCATGAAACAGTTAAGAGGATCCACAAATCTACTTATCCTGTTTTCGAATGCTTCATCGTTGGACATTGAACAGATATCTAAATGAAACCATGTGAGAAGTTTACAGTGGGAATCGCTATCTGGTAGGCTGATAACAGAAACTCAGAAATCTGAAAATGTGACGAGGGGCCACAACTCAACACTGCTTCTTTTGTGAGGGGGTCTGATGCCAAAGATTTAGCAAACCACAAATCAAGTAGATTTTATTTATTTTTTTATAGCCCAGTATCGCAGGCTTTACCATCTCTGCACAGCATGCAAAACCATCCATCCCTACAAAATCACATAGCTCGGGCATACCATCCGCACAGAGGGAGCGAGAGGGTGAATCTCCTGCAGGAGTAAAGATCCAGATCCAAACATCTGGAATGAGGCACCGACAGCCGAGGGTGGAGCGAGAGAGAGTGAGATGATGAAACCACTGGCTCCATCTTCTACGATGTGTCATATTTTATAAACTTAGATTTTTTCTTTGTGAACAATCTTAATCTGAAAAGTAACATGTAACTATAGCTGCAGAACAAATGTAGTGGATAAAAAAATACATCATTCTCTCGAAACTGTAGCTCACAGTTGTACCTAAGCGCAGTACTTGAGTAAATGTACTTAGTAGCTTTCCACTACTGCATCTTAACAGCCGAAATCTCAAAGTGTGCCTGTGACAATGAAGAGTAAACGATTCCTACCAACAGACAGCAGCAGATTCATCCTGCTATTCCAAATTAAAACGTCTACACCCACACACAGCAATAAATAGAATGCAACATTAGAATACTATGACAGCAGCGAAGCAGCTTTCACTAATATTTGCTCTGCTGACTCATATTTAGAGTCTACTACTGAGACAGCTGGTGGTTTTGTTCAAGTCTGTTCAAAATTTCATTTTTTTCCTTTCTTTTGATCCAAGTCTCTCTGTCAGATAATCTGCCGTCTTCCAACCCCTGTATAGGACCAGACAGATTGTGCAACCTTCTCAACCTTCACTCTAAATGTGAAGATTGATAATCTATCTCTCGGTTTGTGAATGTTTAAACCCAAGACCGGTAATAAGAGTTGGAGATTTACTGTAAGTGAGTCTGTACATTGTCCTCGTTTTACCCTTGTCTTAAAAACACCAGGGAAGGAGTTATCATCTGCATTGCTGTGTGTGTGTGTGTGTGTGTGTGTGTGTGTGTGTGGTTATGTGTGTAACCACCTTTGAGTTGGCCTTTTGACAGACCTATCCGAGCAGACCACGTAGGACTGAAAATGTTTGGGGGGCATTAATTATCATTATTGGCAGCGGCATCCCCTAATTTTGCTCATTATTTCTATTGACTTGAAGTGGGGCATGAGGCCAAGTTCTGTGATGATTATAGAGTGGGAACTGTGGCAGTTTATGCCGTCCATGATACTGATGGACAGGCTTAATTGGTGGTTTGAACTGGTTTTACAACGGCATCCAAATTTAAACCCCACAGGCCCAATTCATGACCTGCAGTTGTTAGTGGGCAAAAACAGCTGAGACAATACACCGATCTCTGCCGGGTCCTTCAAATGTATATATTCAATAAGATTCCCATGTGTGCATAATATATATCTTACATGTGTGTGTATCTTTTTGTTCATAGGGCTGCCTCCTGTTCATTTGTTTACAGGTGAGAGTTGTCTGTGCTATAATGCTTGGACACAGCACCATACAAACACTACTCTGCTCTAATATTTAGGATAATAACTGGACATTTCTGATCCTACTGGGACATTTCTATCCTTTAAAGAGTCCATTATTCAACCTCCTCTTTGCATCGCCCTCCATAACTGTGACCACAGTTTAAATCATTCAAAGGTGCAATACAGCCTCCGGCCACCAGTGCTGCTACTGAGCAGCTATCCAGTCAGGAGGAGGGAAGAAGAGATCCGGCGCCATCTTTAAATTTTGAGTATCTGGCTTTGAAGCCAGTTTTTCTTAGTGGCCAAATTGTGTAATTACATCGTCGCGTGATGCACTGGGGCCTTTTTTCCATAAGCTAAATATTGTGAATGAAGTATCTGTGAAACAGTGGATACATTTTTTTGAGCCCCAGGAAAAGACCTTTGACAGTCATAATTTGAGCCATTAGGTCCAATAATCGACGATTAAATTAAGTCATCCCCATTCAAGTTAGCCGCGTGCTACACCAGAAGTTAGTTGGCTCGGTCACGCCCCACACAGCAGCTTTCGTAGGAATGAATGGGGCTCCGTCTTCAATGGCTTTGACCAGATATAATTTAACATCCTTGCTCCAATGGAGTGTTGTAGGGATGACATATTTTTTTGTAGCCCAACCTGGAAGTTGGCATTGCCATGGTTCCCTTGACAGAAAGCCTATGAGATCTTTGAAATGGATTTTGGAATATCGCCCAAAATACAGTCATCTCTGTGGCGAGCTCAAGTTTATGATACTTACATGTTTTGTTCAGCAAAGTAATCTTAACAGATGAACACCACTTTTGGCCGGGCTGTAAACAGACTGCATTGCGTTCGCATGACTTGGACGTCACCACCACTCAGTGTCTTACTACACAATTACTATACAGGTTTTCTGTAAATTGAATTAAATCTACAAGTTGTAAAGTTATGGTCAGAACAGCCTAACTAAAGTCCGTCTGTAAAGTCGGGCTAGTGAGTAGATGAGTTTCCGTGTTCAGCATGATGACGTTTAATGTCCCCGACAGCCTCTGTGGTCTCATTTAGCCACTTGTTAGCTAATGCTATTTTTAAGACACGTCAGCACTTTCTAATATTCAGTGTTCAAATGTGGGACATTCAATGATGTATATTATGTCGTGGAACAAATCATGTAAATATCTTCAGCCTGTGGTAACCACACATCTTATTTCAGGCATTTAACACAAAACCCACTCGAAAAGACTTTGAGACGAGAGAAACAGCAGTGCAAAAATACGAACTGATTTCCAGGTTTTAGGACACATTGTTACTGCACTCTGTAATCCCATCCAATCATTTCATTCAGCCCGTATGAAAAGACCGGACAGGCTACCTGTAACTGCGCATGACTTGTCAAGGCTGAACGGATGTATTGCTAAAGCTATGAGCCAGCCAGTCCCTCAAGAATGGAAGAGAAAGTGCAGCCAAAATGTCCTAATAGTAACATGCTAGCTTGACAGCGGTGAGTGCTTACAATAGCCATGTACGTAGTTTACTTTTATTAATGTTAGGTGTTTTTCATACATGAGAATGTGAGTGAGACATGAGGTAGCCGGGTGCTGTATGATTAGCTATGACAACGATGTGCTGCGCTCACAGTACACGGACATTGAGCCTGTTGTTCAGCTGCTTGCTAACTCAGTAGCACAAAGCACCCAGCCCCTGAGCCAGAGAACAGCCCCATTCAGTGGCTTAACTAGTAGCCACAAAGCACCCACCGACAGCAGTAGAGGGTTTTTCATACCCTGACACCCGCCAGGAGGATTCCCTCGGAAAGCAAAGTGCAACGTGTTAAATGTTAAAAGTCGCCAGTCTGGCGCTGTGATGGCAGGCTGGTGCTTCAGAAGACTTTATAACAACCAGAAACTTTTTTCCATTTGCTTATTTATTCCTTGTGTAAACTATACATCCTTGCTAATCTCAGAAAAGAAGTTGTGAGAAGATTGAAAGGATGAAAGTCCTGTTATGCATACACAAGGCACAAGGAGCGGCACACTGTAGCAGGACAAAACCATCCCTGGTTTGGTTGAAACATTGTCCCCTGCACAGTTTTTCTTCAGGCTGTCCGTATACGAGGCTAGCCCCATGTTGCACAGCCCCGGGTACTCAGACACCAACATTATCAGCTCATCCTTGTTTGCTATTTCCGCGATGCACGCTCCCATCTATTTGATTGGCCAACGGCAGGCAGCTACCGCCAGAAATTCAGCATGGTGAACTGTGAGCGGCAGAGCAAAATCTGTGTGCATTCCGCTGTCCAAACCGCTTCCCCTCTGCCGCCCTTCCCTAATTGAAATGACTGGAGGCGGCGACTTACGGCGCGGCTGTGAGAAAACCTCTTTAGGAGTGACTGTCATTCATTCACTCAACCTTTAATCAAATCTCGAAAAATCATTGAGGGCAAGACCTCATTTTCAAACTGTCGCTTTTTCAAACTGAGGTACGTTCATGTCGGCCATTTTGCTTGTGTTTATACAACAGTGGCATTTAACAGAGTTGTTCATTTACGTATTGAGAGTAGCAAACTAGCTGCTAACACATCTCCCCGCTGGCCAGCGAGAGCTAGGAGGCTCATCGACAGTCGATGGAGGTCAGCACAGTCAATCAGTGTGTGCTCATGTGATCTGGAGAAGTTGCTGTGGACGGAGGTCTGAAGGGAGGAGGTGGGATTTCTTTGGTTGGATACCTTAAAAAAAATGTCTACAATCCTACCAACCTTAGCTTTATGATACCTTAGCTGCTGTCCAGCTCCAGCACTGCACCAGCGAGGACTTTGGTGAGGGTGTTTGTCTTGGCACAAGAGTTCTTGCCGGCCCCGATGAAGAACGCCATAAACAACCTGCTTAATAAACACCTGCTGATTATGAGTGGAAATAGCAGCTGGAATGGCTGTGATTCTGACAGGCTGTGGCTCTGGGCGTAGAGACACGGGCTCCACTGTGGCGGTTATGATTACCTAAGCTGTGAGCAATCGCTGTGACAGCATCTGGTCATATTGGTCATGATTCATGCTCATTTGATAATTTCCCGGTTGTTTTTTTTTTCAAGTCTAATTTCCCCTTCCAAGTTTCAGTTTTAGTTTTACGCCTGTCTCTGATGTTCTATTTTAGCCTGTCTGCTCATGTCTTTTGCTGTTCAGTCATAATAAATGTCCGCCGGTTTAACTACATGAGCCGTTAATAACAGCTTTGCTTCCTATGCTAAAAGACCAGACAGGTAGCATCGTGCCAGCCCCCCCCACCCCCACCCATCCCTGCTGTGCCACTGCAGTGAGGTGACAGCCAGTGACGCATTTGAAGCCTATAGATGGCGAGAAAGGAAACAGGTTCCAACTTTGCCGCTAATAAATGTTACACAACCTTTTCTTCCCCTCCAAACTTAAATGAGTCGCATTTCAGCCGAGTCAGCATTTTGAGTTTGTCAAAGAGTTCCTTCTTTAGAAATGTGCAGAAAATAAGTGTGCAGAGGGAGCTCAGGCCTCTGCAGCTGCAGCGACTGATTCAGGGAAAAAAAAAAAAAAAAAAAAGCCTCTGAGAGCGCAGACCGCTCCAAGTTCACGCTGCTGGCAATTTGCAGCCGTCACATGAATAGAAAGCAGCGGAGGGCATTCTTCATACAGCCATTCTGAACACATATTTAACATCTTTGTTCGTGCGGGTCTTTAATCCCCCTTGAACCGAATATCAATTAACAGCCAACTCTATAGTCAGGTTTTGAGAATAGCCGATGGTAAATTGCTGCCTGTTCACTTAGCGCTTAATGGCGCTTTCTGAGAGCCCTGCCCTCGTTGGGCTGTGTTTTATGGTCAGATAAAAGTTGTGCAGGGAGAAAAATGCCATCTGGGCTCCGTGCCAGGGGCTGGTGTTTCACAGCAGCCGCTGCCTCGCACCGGGATGTGATGAGAAACTCGGCGGAGGAAGAGGTCTCTAAAGGTGCCACCTCCATGGAGACGCAGTTGGGCCAAACAAGACTTCCATCGGTGGGCAAACAAAAGGTGAGGTGGGCGCCTGACTGCCTCATTACTGGAGGCCCAGCAGCCGCCACCAAACTGCTGAGATCTGCTTTTTTCGTGCCGCCAGTGAGGGCAACGCTAATCAACATCTTGTGGTTGTGAGTGATGTTGAGCATAAATCTTTTTCTCATGGGACTGGCTGTTGTTGTGGCTGCTGGCTCAGTTGCCTTGGAAATAAGCATCTCGCTGTCGGCAGCAGGCGGCAGTCTGTGTGCGCCTCCTCTCAAATCTTTTTCATTTTTGAGTCAACTCCAACCTCAAAACTGGGCATACTTTCTGTCACTTGCTTTTGTTTAAACACATTTTCTTGCCTTGTTGACTGTCTGTCGCGGTCAGCTCAGCGTTTGTCAGAGGGCTCGGTTTTTCAGCATGCTTCTTCAGGCAAGTTTGGAGACAGGGCACTGAGGTCGCCCCATACTTGACCGTCCCTCTCACCGCTCCTAGTTCTCTCTAATCATCGACATCGGGACTCTTGGAGTGTCGGCTGAAAAAGCAGAAAGTGCCACTAGTCTCCTCTCTAAGCACACAGTGTGGCACTGTGTTCATGATCTGCATTCAATCAGCACATGTGGAAAGAACCCAGCATGTGTTTGCCCTGATAAGACTGCAACAGGATGAAGCGCTGACATCACAAGATGGTCACGGGGGATTGTGGGATTGTGGTAGTTTGCAGACCGTAACCTGTTGTGGCTCTTAATTTGATTATTGATGAACGTATCGTAATATTTTTTAATGTATGATCGATGTAGAGACACACATTATTTCTGATCTAAGTAGAGTGACAGCTAAAAACCAAGAGTAACGCAACCCAAGGTCGCAACTCAGCTGTTGTTTCCTAAATTGTTATTTAATCAGTGACTTTGCAAAAAATCAAAAATGTCCAATAAACAAGCCCACCTAGCTGGATGCCACCTAGCTTGCAGAGGCTAACAAACCGTCTGCGTTCACATATAAAGAGACGTAACTCCGCCTCAAGTTGTTTGCGTGAGTTTGACGGTGGGATCATTTGTTTGTTCGAGGTACCTGTGTGCGTTCGGCTGCCGGTTTGTCTGCCCCAAACAGACAGAACCGTACATTAGCTGAAAGATGGTGAGCAACAACAGCCACAGAGGGTGTGTGCGTCTGTTTTTGTCCCCGACCAAAGCCAGAACTTGCCCCCCCACCACATTTTGAACTCAACTACAAATCCTTTAAAATGATTTCATCCTGCACGACTGAGACGATATTGGCTGACAAAATCTGTCCACACACACACACACACACACACACACACACACACACACACACACACAGACAGACAGACAGACAGACATATAAACACCTGCTACAAAAGGTGTCTCCAGAACCACACTATGCCATGATGTCACACACACACACACACACGGACTCGCAAGGTGATAACATTACTAGCCGATGCTGTCGCGGCGGGTGCTAACGGCAGCTTTTGCGTGTTTCTGAACATTTTCGGCGTGGTTTTATATCTGCAATAAAATGCATTACTGCCTCTTTGGTTAATCCTTTGTAATAAGTTCTTAATTAGTGTTGATGAAGTAACTCCTAAGTGCTATTGAATACGTTTCTTTCAGAAGCAGCCAATAAGAAATGAAGTCATGAACACAGAGTGAAGGAAACGAAGCAGGAGCACTAAGCACTCGCATGAAAAGCACTCAAGACATTCAGCATTCAATTTCCCATTTGGGCAAAGTCACAATCAGCAAAAAGAGTGTCTTGGCATCCAGTCAATGAGGGAAAGGACTGATGCATTTAATATATGAAGAAACATTCACTGAAACCCAAGGCCATGAATCATTACCTTAAGTCCTTTCAGCCCGCAGTTTTCTTCTTTAATTTGCACCCCACCACCTCCACCACCACCACCAGCCCCCTTCCTCGTGGCCCAGATCACTGAGGAACAGCATTGTTCCTCCTGCCAGCTCACTTGGCATAACTAGTTTTATTTAGAACCCTCCGGCTGTTTGGCAGGAGGAGGGAATAAGCAGTGTTAAAGGTATTTATGAGGTTGTCCTTAAAGAACCTTCCTTTATATCAACAGTTTGACTAATGCATGTGACAGTAAACTTGATGCTGGCAGCAGCTATGAAGAAGTTGTCTGTATGACTAATGGCGGTTGCGCCGGCTGCCAAGCCAACATGTATAAATTACAGAAGCTTTTAAACAGTCAGATTTTCATGAAAGACAATGTTTGGGGACTATCTAAATGACCTGGCTGTTAATGATTACAATTCTCCAAAAAAGTATATCTCAAAAATCCATATACTGAAGATGGATTACTGTCAGCAGCAAGTAGTTGGACCAAGTCTCAAATGTTAGCAGGACTGAAAGCGTTAAAGAGTGTCCTCGTAGACCAGTGCCCTGGGACATACCACATGCCTGCCTATGCTGCATGTTGTTCCCTTTTTTGAACAGTGATGAATTCATGTATTTTTGTTCGATTTCTTTTTCATTTTCTTTTTCCCAAGGAAGAAAGTAAAACAAAGAAAAAAAAAACGTGTCAGTTTTTCTTCAAGGCTTAAGAAAAAGTTCACCCAAAAATGAAAAACTCATCATCAACGTTATCTACTCACCCCGAAAGGAAAGTCGAGTGAAGTTTTGTAGTCCGCAAAACATTTCTGGGGCTTCACAGCAAAACAGTGTTGCAGCATTCTTCCGAACAACTGAAGAAGACGGGGAATTTAAACTTAAAAAAAAAACATGACTGAAAAAAAAAAGAAACATAAAATGGCTCCATACAGCTTGTCTGGTGTAATCCAAGTCCCTGGAAGCCCAGAGAGCCCAAATTTATTTGAAAAGACATTATTAACAATGTTTAAAGCATTGGCAAGCACCCCGTCTGAAGTGGGAGGGCAGGCCTGCTGCACGTCGAGGGTGTGAATAATAGTTTTTTTAAATGAATGTGGGATCTTGAGGCTTCTAGACTTGGATTATGTTTTGTGAAGTTTTAAAAACAAGCCCTCATCGAGGCTACTTCAGTTGTTCAGGAGAGTGCTGCAACGCTTACAGAAATGTTTTGTGATCGTAGGAACTTCACCCGACTTTCCATCGGCACGGGGGAGAGTAGATAATGACTGAATTTTGATTTTTGGGTGAACTTTTCCTTTAACACACAATACATTTCTTTGCCATCGTTCTCTGTTGTAGTTAGGTAGGTCCCTCAATGTTCTTGCTAGTTACACCAAACAAAATAGTCAATAGCATCCATTTTGAAATTTAATCCACTGTGGGAAATACTTTGTTTTCAATAAGTCCTGCCATCAAAAGACTCAGTAGAGTCAGTGATGACATGAGGAAAATAATCCAACTTAAAACTGAAATTGGAACTCTTGAAACTTCCATCTGCCAAGGGACCAATTTAAGGCATGCAAGCCAAATGTCATGCAAATCAATCAAAAGTTGAGAACATCCTACTGCCACAGTGCCTGGTGCAGTCGGACCTGTCGGTGTGGATGCCTGTCCCAATGTAAACTGCTGCAGCTCTGAATCTTAACATTCCCGCACTGACGTCTGTCTACTAGGATAAATTCTCACCGACAACCTTCGAGATGGAGTCACGCAAAATCACAGAAAAAAAAGAGAACTATCAGTAAATCCTTGGTATGAAGTCAATCTGTGGCTTTAACCGTGAAAACTTGGTAACTTGGTAGACATGCAGGAGGTCATGATATCTGATGAGAATGAGGAAAGTCAGAGTATTACCAGCTTTACACCATACCTTAGATATTTTATTTTTACATTTTGAGCAATTCCCTCCCCCAAAAAACTGTCCCATGATGCATTGCGTTTTCATGCAGTTACAACTAGTAGCACCTGGCGGGACATCTTTCCATTAAAGGCTCTCTGTGTGACCTTCAGACTGATGTTAGGATACAACAGGTTGCACCTGCGTTCAACTGCTTTAGCCCTCATTTTCTTGCATGCATTTATGGCAGGCCTGTCAGTAGTTTATGTAACTTTATTAACGGTAAAATTAACGATTTTTATTAATTTTTTTAATTAATAATATGTGTATATTCGTTGCTCTATATGAATTTTGACGTTAACTTTTTAATTCGCCTCATTTGGTTGCGATGAACTTGCTAGCTAGCTTAGTCACATGACGCAGTTTTTATTCAGGAAAATTAACGCTCACTGTTCTCTCATTTGGTTTAATTTATACTACAGTAATATAGAAAAAGGGTTAAAATACAGTCAGTTGTATACATTGTTATCGCCATGTTTTTCCTTTTGACAGAAAAAAAATCCTGTGGCCAGGAAAATTTCCGTCTCAGCCAGCAAAGTTGTGAATTGTTCCTCTCCCTCATTTGACGCCGACATCCCACTAAAACAACAGAGGAAACCACGGGGTGAGTCCAGTCAAGCATTCGTTAGCATTTGAACCTCATTTTCATCAGAGAAATTGGTCAGTTTTGTAATAATTTTTGACCACAGTAGCAGGAATTTATTTAAAGACATTGCAAGATGTGGATAGACTGAAAAGCTAAATAGCTACTGAAAAGTGATGTTTGCTTTGGCTTATTTCCTTTTCACTTTTCTATTTTTATCCAGTGTCCTAACTATAGAGTTATTCAAACACCGACTGGTCGTTTTAAGCTATTTTTCGTGTGTAAGATACATTTCCTTGCATTTCTCTGGCCATTAACAGAACACTAAACATACCAAAAATAATGTGTGCTCCAGTAGAGGTTTCTCTTGTTTTGTGTGTGTGTGTGTGTGTGTGTGTGTGTGTGTGTGTGTGATTGCTTCAGGTGTTCACAGTCATTTTCATGTCATATCGACTACTCTCCTTGGGTCCACAGAAATCCTAATAATATTATAAAATAATATAAAATACACTCTTTGACAAAGAGTAATGAGAGCCAAACCTCAGATTGTAGAAGTTCCTGTCATACACTGATAACTGGGGGTGACCTCTAGGATTTATATCAGAGTGGGAAACTAACCTTAGGAAAGGGAATCCCCATTGAATATGCCTGTGGCCATTTTGTTTCTTTCTATGAAATTAATTATGCTTCTATTAAAACTGGATACTGTTCAGCGTGAATAATTAAATCTTTTTCTGATTGGCAAGGTGTCAACCAGCAAGTTGACCACTGAACAAGCTAATGAATTAACTGAACGAAGAAGCTAGAAATCATGATAAATATGTGCTCACTTCTTTGCCCTTGAATCACATTTTCTTGTTTCTGTTTCTTCCCCAGTCCGTGTAGAGAAAGCAAGAGAGGCAGTGCAACACTGGGATATTGGTAAGTGTATTGTACCTCTGCTGTATCATAATAACTAATTCAAAGAACGTTTTGAATTTGGTGGCATTAGGTATTTTTCCATTGCTTTTTCCAAAGTGAGTTGATATGCTGGGCCACATGTACTCACTGTGATGATGGAGTCTTTTAATCATATACTTTATGAACTTGAGAACATTGCTTATATTAATATATCACAGTGTGCATGGTAAGTGTGTGTTTGTGAGAAGGCGTGGGGTGGGAGGCAGAGTCTGTGAGGGAATCCAGACTCCATGGCACTCATGTCCCATGTGTTTACACACTCCTCTGACTGTTTTGTGAGTGTAGCCTTACTGTGCATGTAGTATTAAAACATGCAATTTCCCATCAGTGCTGGGAACGTTATCAAAGCTTTGAAGATCTGTAATCTGCCATTAAATCGAGCAGTCGTGGCGTCACACATTGAGAATCAAGTAAACAAATGCTGTGCCACCTTTCCTGTCCATTAATTCACAGGAAATATTTTTGATGTTCCACATAAAAAGATGATATAATGATAAAAAAAATAAAAAAATCTGCCATTCTTTCTCTTGAAAATAAGCACATAATTGATCTAATAACATACTGAATCCCATTAATCATGAATCAAACATGAATGCAGCGTTAATTTCTCTTACTAATGCAAGATTGTCTAATTATGAGCACATTACCTGTTTCCCAAAACAGGTAATGTTAACTGGACTGAAGCTATTTGTTGCTGTTTTTGATAACATGTAAAAATACCAAGGACTTTCAACTGCTTCGATTTTCTTTCTCTTACCTCCACTGATAAGTAACTGAATAGGTATGTCTCATTATTACCTGTGGAGGGCAGCAGCAGGCTTGCGATGCATCTAGGCTGCTCTCAGTGTTAAAAGAAGAACAAGAATGGGAAGGACAACAACAGTCCAGCCCATTTGAAAACCTTGTTGCATGTGTACTGTACTTAAGCTAAGTCCTCACTGACTGGACGTTTAAAGTTAAACTCATCAGTTTTCAGGTTACTGCTGAAGCAGATTAATCTTGAAATGACTCAGCAACTAAATAATCTTTTGTTTAGTTGTGATAGAACTGGACCTGGTCACATTCAGTTATAATACAGCAACAACTGCTGATACTTCTGCATGTGAAAACAGTCTTGTATGTATAACTCCCAACCCAGTCAAGATAGTAAATATCTGATAAGTCACTATCTATCACTGTCTAAGGTAACACAATGATGACTGAGCCTGTGGCCCACAGATGAAAGCCCTTGCATTTGCTGTAATACCAAAGATGTGCACTGGCGACTTTCCCAGAAAATATCACAAGTGGCGCACAGTTAGTGACGCGTTTACCCAGCAGTGGCTGGTTGGCCAGAGGGAGTAGGTGGTTCGTACGCAACATAACAGTTGTATTTGTCCTGGTCTCTGCTAACGTTGGGAGTAAGCAGTAACATTACTGTTAACGGCCATGGCCGAATAAACAAAGAAAAGACCGATAACAGCGGGCGATGAAATGTAGGAATTAATTGAATCAAATGTTCTGGAGGTGTGGCAAAGCTGCCAACTGCCGACTGACTGACGTCACACAGGCGACACTAGATCTCTGGGAAGCAGTGAGGTCCAAAAATGCACTTGCAATTGCTGCTTCCGGAAATCTTCGAGTTTGCCATTTTAAGTAATTTTCACTGTCTTGCATGATGTGGTCAGTGACATCAAGTTTAAATGGTGACTGATGTATTTTGAAAGTACTGTAAAAATGTATTTTTACTAAGGTTGATGAGAAAAAAATATCGCAGTTATAACAATATTGAACAAAGTCATTACATCAACATGAGGAATTATTGAATTTTAAGGGTTCTTGAATTTCTAATCTGTCAACATTAGACCAGGTTAACTGACCCATTTTTGCAGCCGACATTTTGATTTGTTATAACAGCAAAAGCACAGGTGTAGCTAATAACATGGAAGATGTTACCACCAGTGTCCAAATCCATGCCACATATGCATTATTACATTTTTTTTATCTAATATTTTTTCACAACTGACATTTTGTCATGTCACAGTATGGACAGCATGAGTTAATATTGAGATGAATAATTTCTGAATTCCATTTATCTTCTTCAGACTCATGGTCTGGGCTTTGTGCTTGCCCACACTGTCACACTGTCATGGCGGACTGCTACACTGGAATAGAAAGGAGCCATCGTCCTCTGATCCCTCTGGCTGAGGTAGGATTTTTCACCCAGTAATAGTGGATTTTTAAGGCCAATAGTGATCAATATTTGGGAGTTTCAACCAACCAGGAATGTTTTTGCCATAAATACATAACAGAAAATATTTTTTTATATAGATCCCTCAGATTAGTTTTGTCAAAGAATTGTGACTAAAATACATGCTTGAGTGACACCTTTTACAGCTGAATAGGGCTGCAACCAACAACTATTGTTGTTTTTGATTAATCTGGTGATTATCTTCTTGATTAATCAATTAAACCTATAGAACGTGTGACAGTGTTGTGAAATCTTGTTTGAATTGTTTGTTTTGCATGAAGTCCAGACAGATGGCTCTCTATTCCAAAGGATTCCCCGGTGTGATCTGAGGGCAGATTTCAGTGAAAAGAAAACAAATACCATCACCTGAAACGTTGATATATCAGCTCATATTCTTCTTGAATGAAATATTATTTGTTAAGGCTTTAAATTGGGTTTACTGTGTGAATATGCCCAGAGGAAAATTTTGCTGCTCAAAGCTTGCTCGGAGCTGTAAAGGAGCTCAATGAGAGTTCTCATTTCAGTCTCGTTGTAGTCTTTTTTGGTCTCAAACATTTCTCATTTGTTTCTCCTAAAATTCCTTAGAAGCAATAGGTGAAACATGGCAGCTAGCAACAGGAGCCTGACTTGAGACATGACTTTATTTGAGACCTCCTTTGGAGATACATGAATTGAGGAGACTGGGATGAGAGGAGATTGATTTCATAAAGACAGCTCTCTGATGTCTCTGCCTGAGATCAAAAAGAGACACAAGAATTGAGACAATCTGAGACTTCATTGAGCGCTTGATGAGATCTCCTTTGAAATTTACAGGGAGCCCAAGTTGCGATTTTGTGCACCTGTTTCTCAGGAGAAACAATTGAGAATCCGGAGAAATGAGCCACAGCCTCACTTTGGTCTCACATAGATCTCATAGTTGTCTGAGAGAAATGAATGAGACACTACTGAGATCTCTTCTCCAACATTTCCTCTGGGTGCTCATCTTTAACATTCTGAAGATTATGGCTGCAAATAACAATTATTTTCATTTTCTATTAATCTGTCAATTATTTTCTCGATTAATTGATTAGGTGTGTTATCTATTAAATGGTAAAATGTCACTTATGAATGTTTCACAAAGACCAAGATGACATCCTCACAGTCTTGATTTTTCCACAGCCAAAATAAATTCAATTTACTGTCAATAGAGGAATAAATAAACATGGAAATATTCACATAATAGGCTAGGATCAGAGAAAATTGACTTTTTTCTTAAAAAAAAACTCACATACATTAATCTAGAATGGAAATAGTTGGCGATTAATTAAGTAGTTGACAACTAATTGGTTAATCGATGCAGCTCTAAAGCCCCCAAAAATGACCCGCTCTCTGGTGGACAACCTATGTAATGGTGACACTTCCAACGGGTCCTTATGCTTAACTTGGCATTTCTGTCCTACAATTTCTAGTTACTTATTGGTCAACATATATACACCGATACTGATATATCTGCAATAATGTAATTTTGGGCAGATGAAATGGCCTAGCTGATTTATCAATATAGCTCTATTATGGTCATATTATCCTATTTAAGGTGTAACGAATGTTGTTAAACACTCCTGAACTTTCATGTGATGACAGATTAGAATTTCAGCCCGTAAAAGCCCTCTCGCTGACAGTAGGTAAACTTGAAACTGAGCTGTTTCTAGCAATGCTTTTACAGTGACATAAACCTAACATTTTGTATTAATGTGGTGAGGTCTATCTAGAATATAGTGATAAAAGAAATAGGGTGAACAGTATTGTTGTGGTCAGTTGTTTGCTCACATAGTTTGCAATCCAAGTTGTGAAGTATTTAAATGCTGAAAAATCATGAACTAAATACTGAAAGTAAGACTTGCCAGTAGCTTTTGTAATGACAAGTTTAAGAATAAATAAGTTTAAGGTTTTTTTTCTTAAGATTTCCAGTAAGACAATTTGCATTGTAAAGAGCAAAGCATATTTGTAAAGACATTTCCATCTGTAGAGATCATTCCAAAGCCCTTTACCAGAAAGAATGCACAGCTTTGTTCTTGTTTAATATAGGTATGAGAATCTGACCATTCATCCAGTGTCTATGGTTCATGGCTGTCAGTTTGGCTTATTGGGGAATAGAAGAGGCTGTCAACAGGACAATACTGGAAAACACATGCTTTTTGTGAATAAAATAACCCAGAGGAAGCAGCTAAAGTCAGGACAGAAAGAGGCCCAAGATGGAGCCCTGAGGCATTCCCCCCTTCTCTTGTGCCAACTCGGGTACAAACATGGTTTCTAAATTAATTTGTAAAAGCTGGTCTGGGAGATTCACCAAATATGTATTTGTTTGAAGAATTGGACATTTTTTTCTCAAGGTCAACAGTTGAACAACCTGATAAATAGTTTTGAAGATTCATCAGCAGCTGTTTTTATAAAATTAAAGGAGTTTGTTCTTGTTCACTAAAGGTTAGCTTACATTTATTACCTAAGTTTGGCCATAGATTTTTTCAATATGACAAGTCTTTATGATTTTGACACTGGTAGAAGAGTGTAGTGTGTTTAGTATCTGTTATAAAACTCTATTGGTAATCAGATAATTACTTATATTCAAAGACTTGAGTAGTGAAATCATAAGTCTTACTATCATGGCTCTTAGAACCAATGAATTTTAGAATTTCATTATAATTAAAAGAACAGTTATTAATTTACTGACAAGCAGCCCTCTGTAACTAATATCAGATATTCTTTTTATTCTCTCTCTCTCCTCTTTCTAAGTCATTTATGTCTTGAGAGAGGTCAAAAAACATGAAAATACATGTGTTTGATATAATTTTAGAAGCTCTGAATCAAGTGTTCTGTATTTTTTAAAAACTAAAAAGACATATTTAAACACTTTTTCCTAATCTCCATCACAAAAACAACATCTTACTCACTGTGTTATCCCAGCTTAATTAACAATGCAAATATATGGTACTTGAGTATTACATAAGAAGTTGAGTGCCCAACTCGGCAAGGTATTATCTTTTAGGTGGAATCTATAACCTCATTATACCTTGCTTCGTGATATAAGCCCAGCTGGGTCCTGGGAGTGGCTGCATAATGTATATTATTCCTTTAACAGGATTCCTGTCAGGACTGCCCTGCTAGCTGCAGCAGAAATATGAACTTCTGGCTGGTAAGTGATCTGGTCTTTCTGTTTGCTTTTTACTGTCATGTTGTTGACCTTTCAACATGTATGTGAGAGGGTGTTTCTGTTTTGCTAAGGTTATATTTTGTCACAGAATCCATGTATTCCAGTGATGTCAAAATGCCTTTATAATTGCTCACAATATTTCAAATACTGGTGAGAGAAAAACTGTCCATAAGTCAGACTGTACTGTTTGTACCTCAGTATAACTGTTGGTGAACTTGTCCTTGCTGAAAGGTATGCACTGATGGGGAGTTTGTGTGTGTGAGGGGGTGAGACAGAGAGACCGACAGACAGAGGGAGTGAGGGCAGGAGGGACCCGTATTAGCTGGGACACTTGAATGAATTTGAAGAATAGGTTTTTACATGCAGAACAGCCACAATAGTGGGCCCTGACTGGCAGAAAGTACCAGCTTCTCCGATTCAAATGACGCAAACCTGCCTGATTGGAGGGATTTAAAAACTTGGTTTAGCAGAGCGTCCAAACAAAACAGTCCAGTTGTCTAACTTTTACCGCCACTAATCTGAAATCTGACAAAAAAGAAAACATGGATAAATGTTGGAGAGCTTTGTAACTTTAGTTCTAGCTGTGTAATGTTGCTGAAATGGACCCCATGAAAGTTCAGAGCAATTCCATCCATCTATAAGTTGAATTCCATAAAATATAGATGCAAATAAAAGTCAGTACAGTAAATATTATCATTGTGTCTGCAACTAACAAATATTGTTATTTTCAATTAATCTGACTATTATTTTCTTGATAAATCAATTTATTGTTTGGTCTATAAAATGTTAGAAAAAGGTGAAGAAATTGAGGCGGTCTGCCCAAGATCACGTCCTCAAATATCTTGTTTTGTTCATCTCCGAAGATATTGGAACCAGAAAATTTAGACTTTTTTTCCTTCAAAAATTAGTCAAACCGATTAATTGATTATCAGAATAGTTACTTGAGAATAATCGATTGTTGCATTTGTTGCAGCTTTAGTTGTCGTAATAATTGGAGATGCTTCTATAATTTGATTGTGGATTACACATATAACAACTTCTTCAAATTCAGTAAATTAAACATCTGATTTAGCAAATCAGACAAAATAAATATCTTCAAGCCACAAAAACTGCAAAAACAATTCAGAAAGTTAAGAATAATGTTCAGTAATGTAATAGTCTCTCCACATATAAACCAGCTAAATACAATTACGCTTGCAGAGTGAAGGCAGCTATTGTGTGCATATAACACCAGTCAGTGTTACATTGATTGTGACTTACTACAGCGGTGTAAATGTCCGACAGTATTATCTCTGTCAAGTGGCTGTCCGGGTACGGTTATGTGATCTCGTGAGGCAAAGCTGGCCCCACGAATTTAAGCATACACAGACACAACTAAAGCTCCCCAGCCCCTCCTGCACACACACACACACACACACACACACACACACACACACACACACACAGTGCGTCTGACCCGGGGGTCAAGGTGCAGTGACTCTGAGGGTTGTCTAACTGGGCCTCTTGAAACTCTTGCCTTGCATTCCAAAGCCCGGAGGAGGGGGTTGTTGCAGCCAGGCTTATTACCAGAGAGAGAGAGAAAGAGTGATAGAGAGTGAGAGAAAAGAGAGAGAGAGAGAGAGAGGGAGGGAGGGTAGGAGGGAGAAGTGGGGGTAGAAAGAAGCTGGAAGGTATTATGCACTATTTCCTCGGCTTCCTAGAAGCTATTCCCTCCCACTCGGCCGGCAGAGTTCTACGACTACGTAAAGGAAACGCTGAAAACTTGAACCTGCTATTCTTCAGCTGCCTTGGCCTTCTAGCTCACTTGTTTTCTTTCACCGCCGTTTCCTCACTATGTTTCTCTCGCTCTCTCGCTCTCTCTGTATTTCTCCCTCCCTCTCCCTCTCCCTCTCTCTCTTTCTCTGGGCTGTGTGTAAGAGGATCACTTTGTGTCCGTTGCCTTTTTCCGCGGTGCTGCAGACACACATGGAGGAGAGGATTGGATTTGAGGAGATACTGACGGGGGTGCACAGCTGCAACAGTCCCCTCCATCTCCACACCAGGACTAATGCCCCCCCCTCTCCCTCTCTCTCCCTGTGTGTTTGACTCTCCCTCTGTCGCACTCCCTCTGCTTTCTGCCTCTCGGAGGGGTGGGGGGTGCCATATGGGAGCTCAGAAAAATGGAAGTGGATCGGAGATAGACAAGAGAAGAATCTGTCATTCTTGGGCTCGGATGTCGGGATCTATGTGGTAAGTGCTTTTCTCTTTCTCTTCCTTAGCACTTTTCTGAAGTTCTGTACTCCCCAAGAGTCTCCATATGCATGAATTCTCAGCAGTTTGTTTGATACCACTTTGCTTTTGATTCATGTGTTTCCAACAGTTACCTATTTTATTCTTGGACTTTGTGGTTTTGTGTCCGAGCATCGAAACTGGGCCTCATTATTCTTCTACTTCATTTCAGTTTGTCCAAGTTCATGTTTCATTGTTACAATTCATTTGTGAGCTCTAGTGATAAGACGGGCTTTGTGCATTTGAATTTGGACCAAGTTTTGAGGGTCAAGGTAGAGTGAGAGGGGAGGTGGAGTGGAGGCCGACTGGGGGAAGGGAATTTGGAGGGGTCAAAGAGAATGGCACTTGGCCGAGGCAACACAATGGCTCTGAAAACTTTTTTAGTTACTTTTTTGACATTGTCACTGTGAAACATGTGTCGGCCTCGAAACCTGGAAACTGCTACATGTCTCAGCCGGCTTGTAGGATATTTGTTGTATTCATTTAAGGATGAAATTGATAAGTTGCTCAGAGTTTTCACTTTTCATGGGTATTGAATTTTTTAGTCAGTGTTTAGCATGGTTTTGAGACATTGAAGTTTGAGTATTGAAGTTTTGATACACTCATCATCTGATGAAACTTTTATGCATTTCCAGTAAGAACATTGTTATGTCTTGTTATATATGTTAAACTTATTTCTTTCATAGAAATTATATTTAAAAAAAGTATTGACTAACATTCGAAGATGAGAAGTGCATTTCTGACTTATTTCGGAAAGAGAAATCAGACAGAAACTTAAGATTTCAAATTCATTATGTCTCTTGGAGACTAAGCCATGTCACATATCCTATACACAATGCTTAATGAATCCAGATTGTGTTGATAGTGTTGGGGAAATGGAGGTTGCAGATTATTTGCAGTTGGTTCATCTCCGTAGAAATTTGAGACAAGGTCACGGTGGATGTTGCTGCCAGAGCAAACTAATGCATTACTGCAGGCTGACTAAATAACTCCATTATGTGATAAATGGAAGTGATACCTCTGGAGCACTGGGCTTCTATATAGCTGCTAAAACTACAATTTGACATTTGTTTCTGTTTAAATATTTATACTAGATTTGACAGTCATGTTGGTGATGAGCAATTATTGCAAGTAACATTCTGCATAAATCAGATAGTTAATATTATTGATTCAGTATTTTTACCCAATATCTTTAGAACATTATGATTTTGGCTAGGTTTGTATAGATCATTGCCTGAGATAAAAACTAGGCAATAGAAAACATCTTGCTGAATAACCGACCAGTCTGCTTGTCCTTTACTTAATCTCAGATCTCAATCTTTAACATGAAATATAATTATCTTGACTTCAGATACATTATTATATTCCTGAGGGGCAAAAGTTATGTACAAGTAAGTGGTACTAACTCTGAGAAACTATGAATAGTTCTCTGACTTCAAAGTATAACATATTTGCACTGTGTGTGTGTGTGTGTGTGTGTGTCCTGTGTCTGGGAATGAGTTGAGTAAGTGAGTGAGTGAACTCTTTTCAGAAAGCTATTGAACTTGAGAGCTGTGATTTATGTGTCTCACCTTGATGGTTCATTGGCAGTTTGGGGTTCTGACCTCACTCCCTTCATGCCGGTCTCTTTGAGGAAATCAGAAGCCGTCTCTCTGACTGACTCATTCTAGTCCTCCCTCGCTCCCTCCGTTCATTAGACATCTTAGTAACATGGGAATGAAGTGTCTCGACCGGCACCTCTGAAAGGTGGTATTAAGGCAAGATTTTAAAGTTCACTTGTGTCTTTATGAAATCATTTTTGGTCTGTTCTCTCTGCAGCATAATGTCTGTTTAACTTAAACAGTAGTATACTGGAAAGCTTTGCTGGACTTTTGCACTACTATTGCTCTTTTATGAATAAATATAAACTGTGTCTGCTGCAGAATCTAGTTCTTTATTTTTGGCATGTGGGTCACAATCTAATGAAGCAGCACTGCAACTCCGCTTAATGAGGACTCATAAAGTAACTGTCAAAAAGTTGTATTCTTGGTTGAAGTGGCCACTGCATCAGTCTCAACCATGTAAAAAGTACAGAGACATAAATCGCTTGCTCAGCACTGGGAAATAGAAAGTTAATTTGTGGATAGGTATCTTGTTGATCAAGAGCTTTTTTATAGAGTTTTGAATCTTTTCTGTCACAGGTTGCCTGTAAATTGGAAGATCAGGTGTGTTTGTGCCAGGTAATTTTGTTGGTTTTTAAAGCACCAGAATTTGCTTTGTTGTACAGTATATTATTTATATATTTCTGTTGTGGTGATATTCATCCATTACATTTCTAAAAATCATAAAGCACGATTGTAAACTGAGCCCTAGTAAAAAAAAAAAAAAAAAACATTTTAGGTGACTTAAAATGTTTCTGAACTCAAAGGAGTGCAGGTGCTTAAAGAATAAAGGCTTCAATGGCTTACTTTAAGCCAGTTGGTATGGTACAGTTAGTCCTCTCACCAAGGAGGCTGGATTATTTGAATCTGGGTGGTATTTAGTATTTAATTACTATAGTTTAGTATTTTATAAATAGTGCTCATGTGGTGTATGTCTATAGCTGTTCTTAGGTGTTTGTTGTCTTTTATGCCAGGTGAAGACATGTCGTCAGATAACCTGCCTGACCTCCACAGCCAATTTTAGCCTCTCCCTCATGCCTCCTCCGGTTATAAATTAGCCCGGTTGTTTGCAAGCAGTGAAAGGAAAAGCTCACTTAGTAGAAGTGATTTATTAGTTGTTAGCCTGCTGCTGCCATATGAATGACAGAGGTGCCATTCAGGATGAAAACAGAAACTCAGAAAGCAGGCAGGATCTGAATGTTTCAGGAAATAGGAGGTGGTTTCCTTTTCTGCCACTCAACCAAGAGAGAATTTGCATGATTTAGCTTTTAGTTTTCCTTCCAATAATGTTTTTAGTCATGCAGAGAGCTTGTTAAAAGTTCCACAATGTAATTCATTTCCCATGATTTTAATGGAATACATTTGTATCCCTCCCTGCTTCTTATGAGTATTAAGGATCTTAAAAGGCCTACAAGGAAAAAGGAGATATGAATGTACATGAGGTAAAATGAATGCACTTTTGTGATGATTCGTAATCAGATAAATTTAACACATCCTCTGTTATACGCACAGGTACTCTCAAACGCAAATCCTTTTGCTGTTACCCCAAAACAGGACTCTTTCTCTTTCCTCAAAGACTCTGCCTTTCATCTGGTTCATGCTGTGACTTTTGTGGCAAGTGTACAAATTCAAAACAGAGAGAGAAACCAGGCTATATGGTGTATTCTGTGCATGTTGAGAGTCATTTGAAAGATCGATGAGTAATCCATCTCTGTAAATTGAGTTGCGCTTACTCCGATTACGACCTTAATGCAAGTAAGATAACTTTGTTAAGATGTTTGTATGACAGTTGCAGTAATCTCAGTATTACCTTACTCGGGTTGTGATCAAATTACTAAAGTGCATGTAAACACAATAAGTGACAACCCTGTTGACCTCTCCCATTCTGTCTCCCACATAAGTATTCGGGAGAAAACCACAGTTTTTCCTCTTGAACAAGAAATATTATACAATATATTATATATAATATATTGTATAATATTTCTTGTTCAAGAGGAAAAACTGTATATATATGATTATATATATTAATATATACAAGAAACTCTGCATCTCAGGTCAACAATAGGATTTTATCTGAGAGGCTGTTTCTGCAGGGAATGTGAAGAGACGTTGTGGTATCTTAAATGATACACCTGACCGATGTAGACCGATGGCAGACACAACTTAAAAGTCTTGAAACTGGACGAAAGGGTAGGCCTCTAGTGAACATTGCTGACTAATGTGGATACACAGAGTGTGAATGTGAATCCATGCTGTTCCAGGGAGGACTATGACGTGACTAGTTATGAGAATAACTGTTTCAACAATGCAGCTGCTCTGGCAACTGAAGGAGTTCATAACCCTGGATGCCAAGAAAACAGAGAGCTGGCTGACTACATCTTGTACCAGCACCCTTGTCTCTTTTCAGTGCTTTGACTGATCTGAGTGGTATAACCATTGCTTCCTAAGAGAGACCTCTTCAGGTAGTTGCTCCTTCATTATACTCACAACAAAGCTGAAGCTTCCCAACATAACCATTCATATTATCCTCAAGCAAAAGGTCCTGCTAAATTTGGATGGAAAACTTAAAATGAATGGCCAACTGTGTCCTTCATGAGGCAGGAGTGTGTTGAAAGAGTGGTGTCATGCTGTGGAGGCCACCTTCAAAGTTTATCAGCATGATGTGCCATTGCAGGGTTTATTCTGCTCAAAGCTTGAATCATCTTCTGGTTTAGATAATTTCCAGTGGCTGTGAAGACCACACATCAGTTGATCAAAGATCACATCATCAGGCTTCTGAGAAGGTTTTCTTACTGGCAAGCTGTGCAGTTTGCAAACTGAGTAAACTATGTATCATCCCTGTGGTTAATTAGGTGGAAAACTGGTGTGGAAAAATACTGTGAAACTGTGCAAGAAAGTTTAAAAATAGTAATGCTCAACTAGTGCCCAGTCAGAACTCTATGGTCATCTAGCATGTACCCAAATTCTGAGATGTACCCTCAAAGTCTTTCCCATTGACTTCTTACCATTTTTACTAGTTCATGTTTTTTAAGACCCTGCAGCTCTGAGTGAGCTGTAGCTGACTTTACCAGGATGGAAACCTCTTTGTGTACCGAGAGGATGCTCAGTAGATCTAACAAGCTTTACATGCAGCCTCTGAGTTAATCACGAAAGGCCCTTCACCTGGTAAACAAAGTTAATGTGGCACCATCATTGAGCTGCGGCAATTTGAATTGAGATGGTAAATGATATTCTAAAGACAGAGACAATTTTACTTCATCACCCTGTGGGCAGTGATTATATAAAGATGGTTCCATATTGATAGTCACATCAAAATGGATCATAAAGTGCATTAACTTTGGACATGAGACCCAAGGGTGAGCAACACCATGATTTGTCACTGAATGTTTTAAGGTATTCCATAGTTGTTAAACTTTATTCATGGGGTGAAAGACAGATATGACAGTATGGGTCATTAGCATGATTCCTGTCTTTGATTAATAGTATCAAGGACAGATGGATGCAAGATGTCATTCAGCACTTAGATAATGATGACAGATGATATGCATCATAAGTCAAATTCTTATTGAATTATTAATGACATGAGCCAAGTCTTGTGCCTTGCCAGAGGAAAATAACGCAGATGTTTAGTTTTCATTGTTTTCTGTAATAAATTAATACCCATGTCTATATGTTCAGTTAAACTTATTATTTCCATATGAATAAGAGATGTGGACCACCATGTTGGTCTTTGAACTTATAGTGATATAAAAAAGATATTGCAGCAAAAACTAATCAGGCACTCACACAAACACACACACACACACACACACACACACACACACACACACACACACACACACACACACAGCATTGCATTCTGGCACAAATGGCCCCCAATGGGTTGGTTATAAAGGGGGTGATGTCATGTCTGTGATGGAGACTGTGTGTCCCTTTACCAGTGATCCATTTCTTATCCAGCTGTCCTTCCTGACTCAAAGCAGAGAAAAGGAAAGAAAGAACAAAGAAAGGCAGAAAGAAAATGGGCTTTTATTTGTTATCCTTTACCCCACCCACCTCCAGCCAACTCTAAATCTACCATTAAAGTGTCCCTATGTGAAGTGAAAAAATAGTAAGACCAAATTTGCTACTGGATCTTGGTCATTTAAACACACAAGAAGTGCTGACCGTTGTGCTTTGATGCATCCGATTTACATAATATTGCATAAAAGTTAGTCTTATTTTGTGTCCTCTCAATTTTAGAGATGTTTATTTTGGACAGTTGCCGGTGTCTTGGGTCAAGAGATCATAGGCAATTTGTCTGCTTGTCTTTGAGCTGACAGGAGCTCGTCCTCCTTGTTTGCAAGCGAAGGGGGTGCAGGACCTCTTTGTGGCATCAGTTGGATGCGTGTGCGTGTTCATGCATGTATGTCGGCCCCAATGTTTCTAACCACATGACTCTCCTCCATTTTAAACCGCTCGGCTTCTTTAACCATAGCAGCCTCTCGGTGGTCACACAGACATGGCGGGGGGTGGGGTCCACGGAGGAGGGGAGCCCATACATGGCTCAGAGGCACACTGGGAAATGGCTTCCATACATTTAGTGTTTCCTCTTTGACAGCAGTCCAGTGTGCTGCAGTGGGGTTGTCGCGTCAAAGCTGTGCTGCAAGGAGGGGTGGAGGTGCTGGATAATGCAGACACAATGGGCTAAGGCAAACATTAGGAGTGAGACAAAGGACACTCCACTCAGGTCACGGGGGGGGCAACTCTTCCCATTATCTGAGGGAAGTGATCTTAACTGAGGGACTTTTTAAACCCATCAGCAAATTAGGGGCTGTGCTGAGTTGCTGTGTGCGTTGGGTCATGATCAAAGCCTTGAGAGTGCATCTGTTTATAGAGGAAGGCTGTAAAGCATAGGACAGCAGTCACAACACGACACAACATGGGGCAGGGGTAGCACTGGACATGCTATCATGACCATGTTTTCATTGTCATAGCCAGGGTATTTACTCATGGGAAGCAGAGGATAAGTTCTTTCTCATCTACACTAAAAACACCATAAGCACCATATGTCATAGGGTCAACTGAGGGTTCCTACACCATATGCATCCTGTTCTGCTTTCAAAATAGCCAAAATATCATCCATCTCTGGATGCAGTAGTAGGGTTTATTTTTGAGGAATTGATTTATCTGTTTTCTCCTGCACAGAAAAATTGTCTTATATTTTTTAATGAATGGGCTTTCATTTAACTTCCCTTTTGTTAATGTTCATTGATATCATTCAGAACTGCAGTAATTAACGATTAACGATTTGTTGTCAACTATTAAATTAACTGCCAACTATTCGATTTGATAATCATTTAACAGGTTTGAGTGATTTCCAGCTTCTGAAGCTTCTGTGAATATTTTCTGGTTTCTTTACTCTTTTATGACAGTAAACTGGATATCTTTGGATTATGGACAAAATAAAACATTTGAGGACGTCATCTTGGTCTTTGAGAAATACTGATCGTCATTTTTCACCATTTTATAGAAGAAACACCTAATTAATTAATCGAGAAAAAAATCGACAGATCGATAGAAAATGAAAATAAGTGTCATTTGCAGCCACAATCCTCAAAATGTTGATGATGAGTATACTCACATGGTTAATGCAGCTTAAAGACTTTCTCCACAATTTTTTGGAAACCAAACGATTAATTGATTAATCAAGAATTAAAATAATAGTAAATTGCAGCCCTAGTATTGTTGGCATTGTGTTTAAAACAAATCAACTTCTACCTGATAGGCATGACTTTTTGAATTTGCTTTCCAATAGCATTAGCCCTCATAGTAGTAACCACTAGGACTGCAACTCGAGTTGGGTACCATTTAAATCTGATCCAATACCAATTCCTGGAATTCAGTATTGTACTACATCCTATCTTTTTTTGGTACTTGTAAATAATACTCAATTCACATACAGTTGGTTTCATACTGAGGTTATGGGCATACAAAAAAAATCTCACATAGCTTTTAGCAAGCTAAGTAGCATGTTGGTCAGGAATTTTGGACACAGCCAGTAGCTTACTATTGATAGTAAAAGTGCTCAGCCAACGTCAGCAAGACATCAGAAAATCCCAGTTATCTCCAATAAAAACTTACCCACAACAACCCTAGCTTAACTAAGACTGATTTGTCTTTCTGGTTAATCTTCCCATTATTTCCCGATTAATTGCTTAATAACTTAGATCACCAAATGTCCACATCCATCATAGTTACCTAAATCCCAAGGTAATGTCTTCAACGAGTCCAGAATCCAAAGATACTCAGTTAAGAATAATGTGAAGCAGGACATCAGCAAAACTTGACATTAGATAGGCAGGAAAAAAAATGTGTCTGTTAAAAATGAGCTCAATGAGGAATTGATTATCAGAATGGTTGCTGATTAATTTTCTGTCAAATAAATAACTGATTTATTGACTGCTCATTTCAGCCCCACTAACCACTCTAGTGCTCAGATGTCCATCACCTTTTAGCATTTTTTATTAGCTAAACAGCCTGTCAAGTTGTGCTCTAATTTATTACTTGAAAACAAGGCGTCAATTACATGGTAATTACACGCTCTTAAAGCTACTGCTTAACTGCTAGACATTATCAACATTTATGTTGTTGTCTCCCTGTAAACATGCAATTTACTTTTGTTTAGCCACTAGGAAACAATATAATCAGAACAATGAACTGTTTAGCATCAAAGTAAGAGAATTCACTTAAGAAACCAAAAAAATAGGAAAACTAGCAACAACAACAAATTGTGGCAAGCAAAACTCGATTTTAGGAATCTTAAAAATGGCTCAAGTGAATATATATTCACATGTGGTTGTCCAACTGTGTGTGCTTTTTTTGTATGAAACCCTATGCGTGTTTGTGTGACTGAAGGGCCATTATGGGACAGGCTTTTAAGGGAGATCTGGGAAGTGGAAACCTAATACTGCCTGACTGCTGCTCTTGTGTATATGAACCCCACAGCTGCTGGAGAGAGAGAGGAAAGAGGGAGAGAAAGAGGGAGGGAGGAGGGGGTAGAGGAGAGCGTGGTGCGCTCAGTAATTAGTTGTCTGGTTTTGTATTGACCAGTCTGGTGCTTGGGCCTTGGGGACTGTTAAATTTGCTATTGAAACTGAAAGGATTATGCACCCAAAAGAAATTAAACGGGAGCAATGAATAGATTGTGGGCCACATGGTGGACTGCTGGTTTTTTTCTTTCTCTTTCTCTTTCTCCTTCTCCTTCTTCTTCCACCTCTGCTTCAGTCGGACAAGGTTGTATTTTTCCTGTCAAAAACTACTGTTTTTCATGTTATAGGTAAATTGAAAAATGCACTACATGGTCATGACAGTTTTATGTTGTGATAATGACACCTCATTTTGAGACTGACCCATTAAAAAACTATACGCTTGTTTGCCCTTTGCCAACTGTCAGATCAAGAGTCTTGGTTTGGGTCTGTTTATTAAATGGAGACAAAATCCAAAATCATTTCCGCATGTTAGCTGTTGAAGGGTGTGATGTCGCGAGGGTGTAATGAAATCTCTTTGAATGTAGACGTGGTGATTGCAAGGGGGAATTGATGTCTCCTGCCTGGGCCGCCCAGAGGGAAGGGAGATTTGCGTCTCTGTTTACTCCTGCTGAGGCTGGTCGTACTTATTACAGCAGGCACAGTCAGGAGGGAACACCCTCCACATGCCTGTTGAGGCTTATGGCCCGGAGAGACTGTATTCCCTTTACATCAACATCCAGCATGGCCACACTGTTGTCTGTCTGCCTCTCTCTCCACTTTAGTAGGGACAGAGAAAATCTGCTTCAGACCAAACTGTAACACCATCTCCTTGTAATGACTTTCAGTGTCTGTTAAGCAGGCCAGCGCTTTAGGGGAAAGTTTAAAAATGGTGGCAGTGATAGTAGGATAATGGTGAAAAGAAGGCTTTCTCGTAAGACTTTTCAACCATAACGGACAAAGCAGTTCACAATTTTTGCCCAGGCTGTACAGGCTCACATACTGATGGACATGTGAACAGAAGGAGCCTCGGGTTGAACCGTCAACGAAGACCCGTTCTGCCTCCTAAAGCAAAGATCTCTTGCTTCAGTGGGTTAACATTAGCCTCCATCTGCATGGAGCATTTGAACCTGCTGAACTGTGAGCCTCGAGTGTATCTAGTGAATGATAGAGGGGTGATGTCATGTTCTCTCTCACTGTTTGTGTAGCTGGCAGAGGCCGGCGTGCTGCTGGAGAAGGTCGCACACTATGACTCAGTCGAGACCAGAGCAGCCCAGTAGGACATTGTCCAAAATGTAGGATCAAATCTGCTGCAACAAAAATTTCTTGTCTTTTTTCTTTCAGTTTCTAGTTTTCTCTTTGATTTTGTTTGGACAAGACGATATAAAATCTTGGACCAACATTCCATGTTTTTAATCTGTTTAAGGTCTCTTGTAACTTTCTGATCCGGACAGGAGTGAGCGGTCTTTGTAGATAAGACACAAAATGTGGTCCAGATCACTCTTTGTGATTATCAAAACGTAAATACAGGAGTGCCTGTGCACAGGTGGCTGGCGCTGGGCTGATGGTAACCAGACCAGACTGATGTCTGCACGCAGAAAATAAATCACTGCTGTAATATCACAGAAAGCACAAGTGTATTTTTTTAACTATGTCAGGGTCACTGGAACATCATCCCACAGACGTTTTTCACAGTAGATATCACTGCAAACTCTGTCATTGCAGTACAGTCAAATATGTTAAATATAATCGGGTTGTGGACGATGTAAAGACTGGGGAGGTCTCATAGCGACTGGTCTTAACCTGTGTCTTACAAGGGGCTACCAAAGGAGGCAAAATCCCTCTGATTGGCTTTTTCTAAATAAAAAGATGAACATACACATCCGGTTGTAGCCAAGGAATTAGCAATGAAAGATATTTCTGAGTAGCATTACACCGATCTTGAGACCCCAACTCTTTTGAAATGGAGCCTAAAGTTAGTCCTCACAAGGGGAGAATCATCACTCTGTCGGGGACTTGGGAGTCTCGCTGACTGAATTTACATTAATGCAGTTACTTGCACATGGGATGGTTATAATTGCATTACTCTGTAATGTTGTTGCAGTATAGCTGGCTGTTTGCCTTCCTCTGTGTCGCAGTTAGGGTTAGAGTTTGTTTGTGGTGCTGTGTTTATGATTACTGCACTGCGGCCAGCAATACATGCTGCCCCATGGCATTAGTGAAACAGGTTTCAGCTATTTGTTTCTCAAAACCTGCACAAGTAGGCATTTTACATACACATTACTATAATAAGGACTGAAACACATTTCTTTTTCTTTTCCTCTATCAACATTGCTGTGACTCTTATAAATGGTGCATGATTGCATCCACACTGGATACAAAACATTTACATATCCTCTGAAATGTTCTTTTTTTGCCCCGTTATTGCCTTTAAGTCTGAAAAAAACAATTAAGTCAGACTTGAGGTCCTCTTACAAAATGAGCAATGCTGAACTCCTCTGCCAAGAAGAACGAGAGAAAAGCTAAATCAATATAAACTAAATTGGTAGATGTTTTTTCATTTGGACTGCTGTTATAAAAAGTGAAAGGTGCTTCTACTAATTAAACAAATGAATGATGTATGTATGAAACCAGTTTATTTTTTTCTTATTTTAATACCTTGTTAGATTTACTTAGGGTATTTGTTTTTATCCACATTTTGCTGGTTACTAACTACCACATATTAAATATAATTAGATAATAACAAGGCAGAGAATGAACAATAGAAACACATAATATATATAACATCTACTAGATTTTCCTTGTTTTTCTGATTAGTTTGATCCATGTTGTAGTTCGAACAATGTCTCCACATGTACTAAATTAACATCAGGGATATTTCTGATACCTTCAAAAGGTGGGTCAAACCTATTCTGATAGTATAAAAGGTCATTGTTGGTTCATTCTTCTTTTGTATTCCTTGAATAAAAGAGATAATATGCAATTTATGTGCTTTATACTTCAGGTGTCAGTGGTAAAAAGCAGGCAATCTGAAAAGGTGTCTTGATGTTTGTTGTATATGTGTGTAGCCGAATGCGGCGGCAGGCTTCGGGCTCCCTCCGCTCACCGGCAGTTATAAACCTAGCTGAGTGAGCTTTCCCCCTATTTAGGGGTCTCTGTCTCCCCTCCCCTCATCCCTCCTGGTAATAGATGGCCTCATCGCTCTGGGTTTGCGGCCACCTTTAAACAGCTCGACGGGACTGGGGTTTGTCTCCGGCCAAACGATGGAGTGGAACAATAGGAGCGTGTGACATTGTCTGTGTGTATTAGGAGGCCCACGTCTGTCTGAAACACATGTATAAACACGTGACGGCGAGGTGTTGATGCCTGGCTTCAGCCTGGGCCTGTCAGGTAGCAGAGGGAGGATACGGGACCTCTAGGGTATGCAGATCTGTGTTTTTTGTTCATTTTTTACTCGTATGTCTTTTCAGTCCGCCGCTGTTTCTCCAACATAGCTTCGTACTTGTGGGGGTTGCTTGATGCGAACGTCTGTGCATCACGTTCATTGCCGTTTCCGTGCTTCCTGCTGTTTGTCTTTCAGGACAAACCCCTTTGTCTGGTTAAACCCTTTATATAGAGTGGCGGGGATGTAGCCTGCATGGAGCTGTTCTTGTGTATGTGTGTGCGCGCCGATGTTTGTCCATTCATGATAATGCCTTTCTAAATATGTGTATGCAGTTGTGTTTTGATTCATAAGCTGCTCGGCTGACAGCAGCGTTGACCTTGGCTGGCTTTGAATGTGTGTGGAGAGGAGATAGAGAGGAAGAGTTTGTGTGTGTGTGTGAAATCTGTTTTTCCTCTTTTTTATTATTCCATCTAAATGTGCTTATGATGCCAATATTTCTGTTATTTGCCATGGGGGAGGAGGTAGAGTGTTTTCTCACCCTGTGGTGGCTCCCTGGGACAAGGATCTTGCTTGTTTTTCTTCTTTAGCATATTCCACATTCATATGGAAATAGAGGGCAGAGGAGGGACAGAATCTCACATCAACTTGATCTGGTCATGAATAGCTGCCAGTGTTTGGATTGACCTAGAGCCGGCTTAAAGGCACTGCCCAGCCTCTGCCCTCAGACCACAGAGCTGAGAGCCGAGCACATTTTCAGCTGCAACACACACACACACGCGTTTGTCTGAGCTCACGTACATTCGCTTACACTAAAGATGAAAAAAGCAGATGCTCATAATTGCACTCACACAATTAGATACACTTGAGCACTTGGGAACACTGAGCACCGTCTCATTCTCTGTCACTGTCTGTCTTACACATACACAGACAGTCATGCTAAATCCCAGGGAGACGCCACTGTTGCAATACACTCTTTTTTCTCTCTCTCTCAATCCTTTCTTTATTTCATTAACCCTCACTTCACTCTTTTGCCCACCCAAACTGTCCCCACATACAGATCATTTTACTCCTTAGCAGTAAGAAAGAAGTTTGTTTGTTATAATTTATGATGTTTTTTTTAATACATTTTTATTGTTGAAGTGACCAGAAAATGATGTAATCTATAAATCACAAAGTATTTAAAATATAAAGAGCAGTCAGTAACACACTTTCATTGTATTAGATTATTTCATTGAATTTAACAATTTAATTTGACTATTAGATGTTTATCTGCATCTGGAGAAAAATATGAAATGATAACATCAGAATAGCTGCATTAAAATAAAGATTTACATTTAATTGAGAAAAATCAAAAATGTTTAATATTAATAGAAATGCAAAAGATTTCTAAACATTTACAAATCTTGAAGCTTTTTTTGTGATTAGATAAATACTGAAACAATTGCATTAAAAAAATGCATGAAGCTTGGTTGGATTAAGATAATTTGCTTTTACCATGCTGGCTTTGAATTAATATTGTATTTGAGGAGCCCCGTTTCTAATAAATTTTGAGTGTGTTTCCTTCTCGAGCGTCTCTGATACAATGGGCCTCCCAGACCGGACTATTGCGGTTGGATCTAGCAGCAGGGATCCATCAAACAAGATTTGTCTCGGTGGATATTCTGGTTTTGTCCTTCAGGATTAGAGCCCACCACCCATATTCAGCCACAGTCTCACTTACTTTGTTTTGTATATTTCTAGACAGTTGCCAAAAGTGTGCCTGTAGAGTTTTAATTATTTTAGGGACAAACCAGCCTTTTTTTGTTTTGTTTCGAAACATTTGAAACATTATCTCTTTATACCTCTTACATCTTTATTTACTAATTTCAGTGATCCAAATATTTGACAAAATTAAAAATACGAAATTTGATGAAAACCGCTTTTCTAATTTGATTTAATTAAATACCAAACTTAAAAATCTAAAGGATTGAACAATGCAGATTTGCATTTATTTCACAAAGGTTGTAAAACTTTGATATAAATTACAGTAACATTTATTTGCATTTTAACAGTGTTTTAAATTTTTTATTCAGTTTTAAATATTTAATGATAATACTAAATATTGAATTCAGCACTATTTTTCTGTCAAATTTCCCTTCGTACAATTGTCATAGACAGTATTTTCATTTTATTTGAAGGTTTATACTTTCAAAATTTTTCTGGTGACTGTTTTGTTCCATTTTCAGAGTTCATGGTTAGATTCAGTCGGAGCAGCCTGTCTGACAAGCTGAAGCATGGTATGTCCCTCAACTTATAGGCACAAGTGTTGAGTCTCTATAAAAAGAGCAGCGCATTGCAGGAGGGCCTCAGTGTGTGTGTGTGCTGTTTTGTCTCTCCATTAGCACCCATTCAAGAGACAATGAGTTAGAGAAGCAGACGATGGGCTTGTTAACACACAGGCATTAGTGAATCAGTGTGTGTCTTTGTGAGGGAGGGGACACTCCTCTAGTGTTATGACGGGAGTCTTTCACTGTCGATACACTCCACTCCAACACCACAAGTGTCCGGCCACTGAATAGGGAGGATTTGTTGCTCTACACCTAATTAAACCGTGCTTTGACTAGTGGTTATGGCGAGGGGCCCTTTGTTCCAATTCACCTTCTAAAGCACCTTCGAAAGCTTAATGTTTGACTTTGGTGACAGTGATGGTGCGCCGGCCTCGCTGTGACGAACACAGGGACTGCCTTCAGACACAATGATCACAGCTCTTAACACTGTTTGTGATCTACAGGGGTGTCCAACGGTGTATTTCATCTCATAAATTAGCGCAGGTTTTCATGTAGAGAGTGTTTCGTTTTGTAAAGATGGCCCCTCATGTCCAGAGTTGTTATCAAAACTGACCTTTTTAATTATGTTTCATGCTGCAAAACAACATTTTAGTAATAAGTAGTAATTGAAATGTGAAGATTTTTAACACAGAAGCCAAACGCAGTAAAATCTTATGAGCCACACAATAAAGTGAAGATGTTGTGGATGTGCTTAGCATTGTGGATTGGGAGCAGGGCAGACTCCAGGGGGTTGAGGAGATTATGATTCCCTCTGTTTTTTGTGCAGCAGCCTATAGGCTTGACCTGAGGGATGGAGACACATGCCTTTGTAGCCCCTGGGAAGGGACAACACATCGTGAGTAATGGTGTCTAAGTTAGTTCAACTCAGATTCTTTTTTTGTGTGTGTGTCAGTGAGGTTAGCAGCAGTGTTAACACTGATCTGTTGGTGTGGGGATAGGCGAGGTTGACTTCTGCCTTTTATTAAAAATTACATTTCAGCCTGTCATCGTATCCAGGGGCTCCTTATTGACCACAAGAGTTGTTACTCAAGAATGCATTGAAATTGAATTTTATTATTTTGTTTAATTATTAATTTTGGTAATTAATTCTTTATTTAAAGGCGTAATGTCTCCCAGGATTTTCACGCCTTTAAATTGATGTAGTTCGTCACCCTGACAACCCTAAAAGAATTTCATTAGTTTGGATTTCAGGGGAGTTTTAGTGTCTCACGATGGTCTAAATGCTGTTTGAGAGGCTTTTAGCATTTTAAAGACACTGACACTAATAGATGTCTGGTATAGAGGACTACATGGTAATACTGGTAATTATAATAACCAGCATTAGTAAATGGTACATTTACAGTTAATTATGCTTGAGTTAATGGTTATTTCACTGTTAAGAACAATGAAATGATTTATAAACCATTTTTTAAGCAATTCCTTATTGTAAAGTTGCAAGTGATGTTTATAGTACTTTGTTAACAAATATTGTGTAGTTCATTATAAACATTATTTGGATAGCCATTATAAATTTGCAGCTGATGTTTATAAACCTTTAAAATTGCTTGATAAATAGTTTATAAAGCATTTGATTGTTTGTTAACAGTGAAATAACTATTAACTCAAGTTTAGATAATTATAATTGTACCATTTATTCATGAAGGTTATTATAAAGTGTAAATGACTACATACACTGTATTTGTGTGTTTTTATTTTTTTAAAACACAGGGATATTTCCAGAAATGTAACTGCTGACTTAAATGTGACGCTAGTATTCAGTCTCATATTCAGTTACTAACTAGTAGTAATCAGCATCGTGTCTTCTCTTAAGCACTGCTAACATTAAAATGAATGGAAACTGTATAGACATGTTACATGTGAGCTTTAGTCCGGCTGTTTGCCATCTGCCCGATCCGCATCCAGGAAACCGGGACAGGATCAGTTTGGGGATGAGAGAGGGAAAAATCCGAAATCAGAGAGTGGGAGCTGTAACTTCTCATCCCTTGCTTGTATTTGGTTAGCTTGGCTGCCTTGTAATGATGCGTGCGTGCTGCTGACACCGGGTCGTGTCTTTGCGGCAATGCGAGCAGACGTGCTGGAGCTGCACTTGGCATTCGGCTGCCACAGTTTCCAGGCAAGATGATGGTGATGATGGGATGCTGGTTCACTTGTATGTCCCAGGGAACATCTGCCAAAGCTGTTGTTTGTGTGTGTGTGTGTGTGTGCATGTGTGCGTGTGTGTGTGTGTGTGATATGCAGAGAAATTCAACGCAGTTCTTTGTTATTTTTCAATAGATTTGTGCTCTGCCTATCTTTAAGTTACAACAGAATTGTGATTGATACAATATGAACAATACCAGATCAGTGAGTCGTTACTTTCAGATTCCCTCTTAGTACTCATCCTTTAAGATAATGAAAAAAAGACATACTTTATCAAAAGTCATTAGAATTGTTTTTGTTATTGTAATACTGTATTTATTTAAGCAATGCCTATAATTTCAACAAATAACAAAATTGGAAGTGGTTTAAAACTGCAGTGGGTATAAAAATGATTTTATCTTAAACTGGAAATATATAAAAAGCTTCCCTATTGTATTTTATTCCCTGTTGTCCACAAATCAAATGATTTTTATTTTAATTCTGTATATTGTATCTCTGTGGGCTCGTGCTGGGGTGTAACATGAGACAGGAAGGTTGAGCGTGTCTTTGTGGCAGATTTGGCCGGCCTGTCCCTGTCGGTGTGCTGTATGTTGGTTCAGTCGAGACATTCCCCCTCACCCCCCTCAACCCCATCACCCCCCCATCTCCGCCATTGTTCCTGCTCAAATCAGCCAGCTCTATTTCAAACATGCCACATCTGTTGTTAGTATATCACAGGTCTGTTTTATTTCTTAACTAAAATGTTCTGCGTTATTTTGGGGACGTTATTTTGTACTTCTTTATAGGCTACTCTGTATTCATTTTTAGATATTCCCTCTTAAGTTAAAGACATTAATATATGTATATATACATATATATAGATATATAAAGATAGATAGATAGATACTTTGTGTCCTTTTTAAGATTATATTACATATGATATTATCATTTTTGTTCAAATTAGGAATGTAGAATGTTTAAAACTGTAGTAGCAATTTCATGAATTTGCCAGTGTTATTGCTAATTGCTAAAACAAAAGTACTAAGCAGTCATTGGTATTATTTTGGTCAACATTTGTCAGAATTATTTATGTTTATAAAGATTTGTTACTTAGACTGCTTCTTCATAATATGAATCGCATGAAGCTCGGAGTAATTAAATTCTAATGTTAAATTGAAGCACAGGGGTTTTTGCTGCTTGTTCGCAACGTTGCTATTCCTTCTGTTTAATTACATAATTTATTTTCACATAAAGCCACATTTCCTTAAAGCAGTAGCAGACGTCCTGCTGCAGCCCTTTGGTTTGGAGCTGTTTGGATGTGGCTTGTGGTAGTAGCAATATTTTCAGAAGCAGGTCTGGTACTCACTGTGGGAGCAGCCTTGATTGTTGTGCGAGCACAATGCCTTTGCCTTCTTACTTCACTGGTTCCTTTGCTTTCCTTCCTCTGCCTTTGAATTTGCTCATTTTCTGCCCTGTTTTGTTCCCCCTTCTGCCCCCTTTGATTGGCCCCTGCGTAGCAACTTGTCACTTGGAGCATGGAAGCTGCTCCTTTGCTTCGCAGGCTTTGCTTTCTAAATTTGATTCAAACTAGTATGTTAAAAATTTTACAATTTGTTTTCCACCTCATCTGATTCCGTGCTGTATTTTTAACTCTTTATGCATCCAAGCTCAGTTGAAATATATTTATCACCTCAGGCTGTTAGAATGCATTAGATCTATAAATAGGTAAATTCTTAAAAGATATTTTCATGGAGGTAAATTCATTTGTAGGTTTAACTGGCTTTGTAAACATTTATCTATGAGATTATGTACAAAACTAATGTGTGAAATAACTGATGCAAACTAACCACAAATAAATTTTGCTATTTTCTCTCTACTTCAATTTAAACGTTACAGTGAAAGTAGACGGTGACGGTGTGTCAATTAAACAACAAAATTAGTTTTGGTTTATGAATCAGATTGAGCAAATAGTCCCCTTATCTGTGGCCTTGTCCCTGATTGAACAATATTGATATGTTGACATTGATCGTCTCACCTTTTACTAAAGCTGTCATCGAAGCTCTCGCCTGCCTTGTCACTCTCTATCGCCTTGTCAAATGCACCTATACTCACCCATAACCATTTACTGCAAAAGGTCACACAAAAACACACACTTCATTTCAATATAAACAAACAGAATTTTATCAGCCCTGAAATAATGATTATACTTAAGGTATTGTTGTTGAATGCCATGACTTGACAAATGTGTATTATATTGCCTAAATTTAAAATGAGCGTGGGTCAGATAACACAGTTATTTATATATTCATCTTCATTTTCTCTAAATAAAAACTATGAAATGTCATAAAGGAAAATATAAAAATCTCATTCCGAAAAAGCTCATACCGTATTTCAACCCACAGCTTTTAGAAATCCAGCTTCAGTTGATTTTAAAAAAAAATCTATTTAGCCTTTTTTGTCTCTCTATGAGACTTTAGTATTTAATACAAAGGTTCAGAGTGTAGCAAATGCATTAAAAATGTAATATATAATTTCTTTATACCTCTGTCAGTTGCTCATTTCTTGATTCATTATAACTTTAACATTTATGTGGTTGGTTTTCTGCACTAATACATTATTTTAGTTTTATTGCTCACAAATAGAAATTTGTTTAATAAATAATTCAATTTACAAATTCCACACTCAAAAGAAAATAGTGATCAGTGAAGAATGATAAAATCCACCAGACCTAATTTCTGCATTAATCACATATCAAAATATCAGGCAACATCAGAATTAAACTGAAATTAGACAGAAAAATGTTGAAAAATAAAAATAACATTCTTACAATTAGTGTGAAAATAAATCACAGCTCTGGGCCCACAACACAGACCCGAGAAGAGAGAGGGAAAAAAATGCTTGCTAAGCTATCCGTTTCACACACGCAGGGACAGAAGGTTCGATATTCATTCGATCGATGAATGAAAAGGCACAATGGCAAAATCGGACGGGCTCCTTTTCAAATCCACGTCTCCAATGTCCCCCCCGCCACCCCTCCACAGTCTGCAGTCGCTGGGCGGCTGGTGTGGCAGGCAGAGAGAGAAAGAGAGAGAGAGGAGAGCAAGGGTTACATCAAGGCTGCTCCCTGGACCGTGCAAACAAGTCTAGACCAGTGACCTGTTCAATGGCTCCTTTTGAGGAGTGGGGCAAGTTCGGTCAGAGCGAGGAGAAAGGCAGGCATAGCCTCTTTTCACTGCCGAAGCAGCTCACAGCCTGCGATCGACAGGAGGTAAGGAGGGCCGGGAGGGCAGGCATCTGCTTCCATGGTTACGGGCCGGGTATGGGGACCCTACTATTGAGGAAGCTCCGTTCTCATGCTCCCACAGAGGCAATGTCACGCATTTTAAAAATGCGTCAGGCCGGGGCGAGGACCATATCCACCAGCGGCAGAGTCGCTCTTTGAGAGGGGAAATAAAATGATAGCACGTCAGTTCGAGGATTGAAAAAAGAGTAGGGGGAACGCTTTGGGATGGGGGTGGCAGCATGTGCTTGAGAAAGAAAGAAATGCGTCACATGATCGTGGCAAATCCTAATTCAAAGTAAGATGTTTTTTTCGGTTAGCCCCAATGATGTTCTCAAATTTGCTGGGTCTAAATTTTGAGCTGCTTTTGTGGTGAAATTGTATTGTTCTGTGGAAGTCAGAGGCTCTGATGATTTATACTCGGAGAGAGCAAAGGTCAAGGTTTATGTGGTGAACTCCTTTGTTGAAAGTCGGAGATATCGTCTTAATGAGGATTCTGTTTAAGCAGCAACTTGCATGTTTTGAGCATAAACAGAGAAGGAGGGAAAGGATATTATCTGCTTTTCTGTTCATAATCATTTGTTTTTATTTAGCAGAAAACTGTAACCTGGTAAAAATGTCAGCATTTATAGGCAGGTTTAACAGATAATTTGTAGCAAACTGTGCATAATTGTTACAATAACAGATTGTGCTTTGGATTGCAAATCTGTCGAATGTGAGGAGTCACATCTGACTGTTTGTGTGTTGATTTGTTTGTGTTTGGGCACAAGCTGTGTGTGTGTTTGTGTGTGTGTGTGTGTGTGGGTGTGTGTGTGTCGAGTTGAATGGATGCTTTGGGCTTTTCTTCATGAAGGAGGGGTGTGTTGGAACGTTGAATTTGGTCATGCAGCTGACGCTTTACCCCCTAACACACTCCAAACAGAACGGACAGATGGCCGGCCCTCAGGAAGGGCTCGGAGCGTTGGATTTGCTCTCAGACCGTGGGAAAGTCTTTGGCCGACTTCACCTGCTCAGGGAGCCGATGTGACTGGATTAAACAGCAATGAAAGAAGTGAGAAAAGAAAACTAACATAGACAACGGTGCACAAGGCTTTGTGCAAGTGCGAGCATTTTCTCGTATCTTGTTTAAGAATAAGAATAGGACCAATGCAGCACAATGAAAAAGATTTACTATTTGAATTTAGGTTTATATTTAAACAACAGCAAACATGCATTGTAAAAAATCTTTTTTTTAGTGTGCGCAGAGGGAGACAGGGTGGATGGGTTCATTCTATTTTTTGCATGTGTCTTTGTAATCCTAATTGGAAACAGTTGATCCTCAGTTTGTTGGGACATTAGACATGATGTTTGGCCATCTCTCTCTCTGCTTTTGATTATCTCTGTCTCAGAGAGACGGCAACGTGCACGCTTTGATTTATTGTTATTAAAAAAGAATGGGGCCGTTTGTCAGGCTTTCATCTGATTGATGCTAAGCTGCATGCACACTTCAAATTCATACTTATAAGAAACCACGGGCCGTGCACTTAATGAGTCATTAATTATCTATTTGAATGTGCAGCAAAGTTAGATGAATTAGTGGCACTATAGTGTTTTTGCTTATATTATTTAACATGTGGATGTTGGAATTTATGAAGATGCCACATAAAGGTGTGCTGACATGTGTGAAACTCCATTTTAAACCATACAAATTGGTGATCAAAAACAAAAATCACTGTCATAACTGGAATAATGATCAGTGTAGCATGAAGTCCAGCAGACAGGTAGCTCTTTATTCCAGAGCACTCCCCTGTGTGATGTGAGTGCAGATTTCAGTTAAAGAAACAGAAAAACAAACACGTTCACGTTCAAACTCCATCACCTTGACTGTTCATATATCAGCTCATTTTCTGCAGAGGAGAAGAAACCTTAAAATGTACTCATATTTAGTAATCGATTATCAAAATACTTAGTGATTAATTTGATAGTCGTTGCAGCTCTTCTGATGATGGTGTGTCTTTTCTCCCTGTGTTATCCAGTTAATTTTCACCTACTTTATGATCTCTTGCACACTTATTTTTTGTCGTTCTTTTAAACCATTCTTTCCCTGGCAGTGACATAGTGGAAAATACAGAAAATGAATGTGTCAAGTATCTTTATGAACTCGCAAATAATTGCATAGTTGTCATGTTTATGACACCAGTCCAGGCGTCTTCAAATGTTGATTCATAACCACAAGAATCTCTGATTGCTGCTACTTTGAGTGCAGTGCTCTCAGTCAAATACTCTAGTGCAGTTTGGCTACAAAAAGGCATTATCTTTCATACAAGTAGAGTGCATAAGAGTTCAATTTGGGTACGAGTCAAGTGCTCTCCATCTGAGAAGGGTGTGTGTTGGGTGGAGGGGGCTATGGAGAACTAATCAAATGTGGTTATGTGCAGAGCAGTGTAGTTGGTGTTTGACAAGAAATGTGAACTTGACTCTGCAGTGCTCAAGAGACCCTTCAGGAATTTTGCATGGAGCCGTTTAGCTGTACGTTTATTGTGCTCTTCAGATTTAGGCTGACCTGCCTTACTTCTGGGAATGATTTGTGCCATAAGGTCACACAGTTGTTATTCATTGTACATACATTTGATATTCATTTGCACCACATCCCCTCCCAGAGCAGTGATGATGGGACAATATCAACAAGAATTTTGATGAAATTGTTCTTTCTCCCTCTGTCAGCTCTTAAGGCGTTAGTCACACTTGCGAAAAACTTAATTCAAAGACGTGATTTCCCAACTTTTATCTCATTTTTCCCTCTAGCTGTGTGACTGAGCTCATCTCAGGCACTCACAAATGTCTCCATGCAAAAACGCTAACAAAAAAAAACACACTTCTTTGTACGACTGCAGAGCTGTGATGTCGATGGAGCTGGTCTCTGACAGTGGACGAACACTAATTGGGTTACTGGAGCTCATTCCCCATTCGCTCATACACTGTATATATATACACACTAAGAGACATTTTGTGCTCTGGCCTCGCTGACCTGTTCACATCATGGTTTATTTTTATAGTGGTAATTTGCCATTGGCCCGATGGTTTGGTTTCAGAGGCCCACATCATTAATCATGGAGGGCATTACTGCAGTATAATTACACTTTCTCTGAGTGAACCCGCAACATTTCCCGCGTGTGCGCTCTCTATCTCTGTCTATAACACACGGACAGTTTGGGATGTAGTCAGCGACAAAGTATGCTTAACACAACAGCACAGGAGAGAGCTGAAGTGCCTGGTCTATACTGCTGAATTACTGCATACCAGTGTGCGTCCAAGGAGTAATAAAAGGTATAATATCCTCTTATAAAATGCATACGTCAATATTCTTTTTAACCACATGTGTGAAGAATGACAGAGAGTCTTTTTAACAGCTATGTTGGTGTGGATTGAACACTGGGAAATCTTAAAGAATGTCTTTTGAAAGTGTTTGCAAGAACTTAAGACAAGAGTTGACAATAATTGAAACTGCAAACATCCCAGGAAACAATGAATGTTTGTGTCGGGGGGTAATGGGTGTGGGGGGGGGATTGGAATCAGTGGCAACGCTGTGTAACCCCTTTAAGATCATTATTCCACACAAAATGCACCCCCGGGGTGTGTGACACATTTCTGAATGGGCTCTTCCACGGGATTTAACGGGTTAACAGTAGACAAAGGGAGCTGGGACCATGTAGCCCAGCAGGGAAGACCCCAGTGGAAACACCAGGCTGCCTTATAATCCCTGCTCTGTCCCATCCCGTTTGCTCTGCCTGCAATCACGGCTGACTGACATGTGCTCTGTGAGGCTACATGGCTTTGGGCTGAGAGGAGCCACATGTTTTCAGCTGGAGCGCATCTCTGTAGAACTCCCCACACCACCTCACACACATCAATACAAGCACATACACAAACATCCCTCCAGGCCATGTGAGGATAGTTCATGCTTTTGCACAAGCCACCTAACGCAATGATAATTAAAGACAAATGGTTTAATTCCGAATGGATGGACATGAACTTTGGACAGATGCCGGGTTTTACTGTTCTGACCAGCTGCATGTGATTTCATGCTGTAAGCCCTGGTCTATCATACATATCTACAAGTATCGTACAGTTTATGGACCTGGGTGTATGCTGGAGATCATAGAGGTTCAACAGAATAAACCCAGTACTTAATACAGTGTTACACAGTTGTCAGTTCCACTGATGTTTGCAGCATGGTGCGCCATTTAAATTCTATATTGCTGTGAAAATGCAGTAAGTTATTCATGAAATCCAGTAGATTTTTTCCAAATATTTCCATTGATTCCGGCAGATTATTTTGAAAACACAGTACATAAAATAGAACGTGATAATATTTGTAGGATGGCTGGCTTAACATCAGCATGTGCAGATGTTTTTAAGGCTCACTTATTCATTTTCTACTACAATACCACTTTTTGTGCTTGGAAATAAAAAATCTGAGTAAAGTGGAGTTTTTACATGTCAGACATTAACCAAAACTAATGTGCGTAATATCCTCTTAACAACAATAGTGATTATGACCAAGCTCCTTGTCTTTTAAAGCTTGATTAGCACTAACACTGCCAGTTCATGGTTTGATTTCCACTTTGACTTGTTGGGATTAACTAAATGTGGATGTAGAAAGAAATGAAACAATTTAAGGCAGTATTTTTAATGGCATAAAGTCGTTTCCACAGTTGCTTGTCTTTACATATGTGTGTAGTTAAGTTGAAGGAATACCTAAATGATTATACCAAGTACCCAACTATTAATAGTAATGTTAGCTCATTTTAGAATTATCATGGCATTTCAAATAAATGGATGATAATGTGTGGTTTATGATTATTAGCACATCTAACAGGCTTTGCAGGTTTTCTACTTGGAAGAGTTCGGTTCCATAAAAAGTTTTATGTGAAAGTTGTTGTTTGACCCCCTTAAAATCCGCATGGTGCTTTGTGGACGTCTTAAGAATTCAGTGCATGTTTCTGGACCCACTCAGACGGTGCTTTGGAAGTCAATTACAAGCTAATGGCCATTTTCATTGGCAGGCAGTGCTGATTCACCTGCTGATTTACCTGCAAGTCACCTGCTTTATTAGCCACAATAAGACCTGTGGACACTTTCCACTGTCTAGTACCCAACTGTGAGTGAAAGGCATCTTAGCTCAAATAGCCATTTAAAAATCATCAAATATTAATTCATCTCTTCTTGCTTATGAGTTTTAGCTTATTGACTGGTACCTCCTAATTGTGTCTGATTGTTTTGCAAGAGCCTAATTAAAGCCTTGAATCGGCAATCATTTTTCCATAGTCCTACACTAATTCACATAATTTCCAGTGTTCTTCTTCCCATTGTCAGGAGATTGCTTTGATAATGAGAGGTTGTGCAGAGGGATTATCTTTGGGAAAGTATTTGGTAAGGACACGCAGAGAAGAGGTATCATTATGATAACTGCCTTCTCTGCCTCCTAAATGAGAAGTCATCCTTAATGTGGTCGATTACGGCCCCGCTTCTCTGGAGATGTGGAAAATTATTTGTGACACATAATGTTCTGACTTAGTTTGAAATTTACACACCTGTCGCTAAGATGTCAGGAATAAGCAGAAAGTGTTATTGATATAGGATTATAACTAGGAACTGCAGTATTGAATGTGTGCTGATTTCCTGAAGTAACACTTAGAGTAGGGCTGCACAAGATTGTGAAACATCATAATGGAATTATTTTGACTTAGATTGTGATTGCGATATGATTCTCAGTTGATAGGAATCATCATTTTTACATCACAATTTTCATTTTCACCAAAATAAATGTTTTTTAATTATGATGATGTGACAAGATTTTTGCACCAGGGCACTTTATAATAATGCTGTTTGTCACACAGTTTTCCTTTATTCAACAATTACAGCTTCTGCGATTTGGAAATTGCACTTGAACATATTGCGATTCAATTATATGTCCTATTAATTGTGCAGCCCTACTTCAAATATGTGCCAGCCTCTCTTGAACCTTTTTCATTGACTACTTGAGGCTGTTTAGAGGGTATTTTGAGGGTATACTTATACTTTAACTGATAATAAAATCAGATTGTTTTATAAGGAATAATGGTGTCACCTTTCGTGTCTGTGAGTGTTTTGAATGTGTTATGTTCACAGACCCCTTGAGTTTTAGCCTACCTGCGCTAATGTGCTGTTTATCCTCTCCTGGTTTATTATTGTATTATATATCTAAAATGAACTATTAGCACGAATAAACAGCTCTGTTTCAGCATTCAGATGAAATGTTGTTTTGCTTTTTTTCAGTCATGATAATGTCAAGAGCATTTGTCAGTTATCTCTACAAGCGTCTCTTCTAATGGCAGATCACATAAATAACAGCAAGTGTTAAAATCAAAACCATGCACCTGGCTACTCACATGACTTCTAATGAGCAAAACATCATCAGAGCATTTATCAAAATATCACAAATCTGTTCTCTCTTTTTATGTGTTAACATTGCAGATTACAATTTTTAAACACCTTCAAAAATATGTATTATTTCTTTTTATTGACCTAACCATGTAGGCAGTTCCTGAAGGGACTATTTTATCACTCAGATTTAAAAAAGAAAAACAATGAATATAAATATCTGAAAATGCAGGACATAAACAGTTGTAACTGTATCACACAAACACATGTTAGATGTTGACTGAGATTCACAGTTTTCTGTAGCATCTTGGGCTCCTTAACATTTTTGCACATAAACTGTGTAATTTCTAATTATATTTGATTTGAGGACAGCGTTAACCTTATCTCTGTATAGTGCTAATTCCATCACTGTGCAAATGCTAAACTCAGCCTTTCATTTCTCCATTGTTTTTTGTCGTATTGCCTGAGCTGCCTTGATAGCAGACAGCGGTAATTAAAACACAAGGCCGGGTCAGGAGGTGAGCTGAACACACAATAAAAAGCTCTCCCAGATTCCAGGACCAAGGTGCCACACAGTCCAATCCATTTTAATTGTCGTTTGAATTAATTTGAAAATGCTCAGGTCAATTAAGAAGATGCATTCCTCTGGCTGTGTGTAATGTCATATTCATCGATCCGCAGAGGTTACTTCATGCACTCATGTGTAGGATACATTTATGTTTCTGAAAGTCTGCCGTTTGGAATTCATTAGGTATTGATCCCCTCGAGCGACGGTAAAAGTACGGTCTGATAGCAGCCTTCTCTGAAGCCAAGTTATCAATTCAGAAACAGATGCCCTTTTACTTTGTTATTGTTATGGATTACATTTAATACCCCAGCAACAAACGCTTGTATCTCTATGACCAAGTGTTTCTAAATGAAGATGCAGTATTTGTACATATTTAGCCCAAAAGACACCTTTTGTGCTCAGTGATAGAAAATGATGAGATTTTTCAGCATTAAAAGCGTCGACAGAAGAATTTGTCATTTCTGCTCGTTGCAGGTTTTGTCTCGCCGTGCCTTCTGGTTCGGGGTTTGCATGAGGTTTGGTTGTCTCTGCACAACCTCTTCCTCTCCCTTCTACTCTCCTAGTCTGATTCTTGCCCTCCATCCATCCCTCCCTGCTCGCTGATTGGCTGCCGGTTAGCCAGCTGCAGCCAATAAGCCTCGGTAAAAGTCTCAGTGTTTAGTCTGGTGCTAGGCAGCAGGATCAACAGACAGGTGGGTCAGGCAAAGTCATCGCCCCGGCTGGCTGCACGGCAAAGCTCTGTTAGCTTTTAAAGCAACATTACAACCCGGGTTAGCAGTGGCAAAACATTACTGCTGTCATCCTAAACGATTTAGTCAATATTGGGGAGCATCAACAACTCTATTCTAAAGCTAGACTTCTGAGAAGCATCGCTCTTATTCTATAAAGATGTTCAACAAAAAGAAACTGGAGATGCTCTCATGACTGAATTTTCATTTGAGCTTCTGTAGTATTTTATTGTTCTTTTCACATACAGATTACTACTTTACAATACTTTGTTTTGCTTGATGCTCATCAGAGGGCACAAGTAGATTTACTGACTGTTTGTTCATGTCTACAAATCACATTTGTTCTAATACTGAAGCACTATTTTGTCCATGTGAATCCTGTTTGCAAGTGACTGAACACTGAGAAAGAGGGGCCAGACAAGGGCCCAGTAAGAATAGGCCTCTCTACAGGGGAAGCTATCTCACTCGTTGCCAGTCATAGTCTAAAGGTTTTTTTCTGCCATGCAAAAAACTCAGGAAACAGAGTTATCCAAAATATTCCTCGCAGAATGTCGAATTTCAGTATTTGGGCTTTTTTATTGTGTTATTCTCTCCTTGGCAAGTCGAGTCACATACTCAAATGCTATGAAATGGCTGGATGGGTATGTCTCTCATTAAACTGAACTGCATAAACTTCTGTCTGGATTAACCTGTTGACTGTTTTTCTGTCACGGCTTGAGGCAACATTAAATTAATGGAGATAAGAGCTTTGAGCCAAAAATAACACCCTGTCTCTGGTGAGCCTGTGGAGAATAAAATAGCACAAATTATCTTCCATCAGAGTTTTGGCTGCCAGTATGCAGGGTTTTGGTAAGGATAACAAAATGTGTAACGTGTTAGACGGTTAAAAATGCCAATTGTCAAGTGAACAGCTCCTGATTAATACAGCCTTTTTATACATATTTATTTTTGTTTTAAAAAGGGGGCTTACAAAGAACTACTGTGTGCAGTGTTTCCTTTCTTTCACACACAAAACATCTCAGCTTTGTTATAGACAACAAAAGAATAATATCTCATATTTGTTGGTGTTGTCCATTAATGGTATGTTTCTGTTGCTGTACAGATGTACATTGTAGGATAAAGTGTATTAACAGGGCAGCTTTATATGATATAGCTTTTTATCCGTGCACATACAGTGTGTTTTTTATGTTCACCTCTATCTCGCCCTCCCCCACTGACTATAGATTTTTCACATCGTATGTATTACCAGGTTGAGTAGTCTGTCTGATTTTTCCACCCCTGTCTGGTGTGCAATGGTATATCCCCAAGGGAAGTCCTTTGCCGCCCCCATTCTCATTTGAACTCTGACCCTGGCCTCCTGCCTTTCAGGATATGAAATGACCCTCTCAGTGGGAGAATGTTTTGGAACTGTTTTAGCTGAGCCTGTTTAATGAAGGCTGGAGCAGACGAGTAGCTCACAGGGTTGCGTGGCCATTTTGTTGTGAGCTCTAAGGGCTCTGTTTTAACTGTGCGATGACAAGTCCTGTGTCTTTATACAACGAGGATGTGACCCTGTTTTCTTTTTTATAGTCTGTCGTGACAAAAGTGTGGTCTGACATGGAATATAAATAGGGTGTCTTCTCAGCCAGTCGTAGCACTCATCTCATGTATTGAATAAACAGATGTGTCAATCATGTAGCATAATTAAAAGGGCTCATCAATGGAGAATGCAGTGCGGTTTCTTGAAATAAAGAAGTCCTTTTGTTGTTCAAGAGGTGCAGAGTGTCAGTGTGTCTCTAGGATGTCACTATTTCGTACACACACTGGTTTGCAATAAATAGCAAATAAAACTGACCAGTTAGATGTGCAGAGGTTTATGGTTTTGCAGTTGCGATGTTGACAACACGTAATATATTCAACGTAGCGTGCATGCATCTCCAGACTTTTTGTGCCTCTCCTCCCACATCTGTGCTAATCTCACTGTTCATGACACGGAAATAAAACACTTTGTCTCCTAAGATGTAGTAACTAGAGTATTGGTTGGCAAATTTCATCAGCGGCGGTTGGCCTACCACAGATATATCGTATCGGTGTATGTGGTTTCTGATCTGCACCAATTTTTTTTCTTTCAGAACATAATGCAGAAAAAGATGCTTGAGGTAATTTATTATTATTAAATTCCCGGTGAAGCTCAATGTTTAAGTGTACTGCACTACATTTTGGACAGTTGTTGTTTAACTGTAAAAAATCCTGCCTCTGTGTGTGTTTGATAGCCACATTTTAGGGATCACTGCAAAACGTGTGTGTATGTTGGCCAGTATATCAGTATCTGCATTTTTTTATTCACAAGCTATAGTTGTAATGCTGTTTGACCCAGTCCTCTCACCACCATGACAAAGAGATCTCACTCTGCTTGCTCTGGCCACCACACCAGTCTGTGGTCGACTACACTGACTGCAGGACAGATAGACTTTGGATTAATATTCTGTAATATTCTATTATACTGTCTTCTCCAACGATTAGAATTCACCTTCTCTACTTTTTAATAAACCATCAATCTGTGTTGAGTTACAGTTTCTAGCAGCAGCTACAAGCTCTATAGCTCTTACTTTACTTTACTACCAGCCTTACTCACTCAAAATGAGAGAAGAAACACTAACATAACTTAGATAATATATCAAAAATAACTGTTCATATATGTACAATTAATATCTTAAATTGTGCTACTGTATGTGCAGACTTGAGTTAAAACGGTATATTGGTTTATAAGATACATCATGATGTGACCATTGACAGTTTTCATACCTTGTACATTTGCTTATCTACAGTATTGAATTCTAGCGTTTTGTGTCATTACCACCACCGAGGAGGTAATGTTTTCACCCTTGTCTATTTGTTGGTTAGTTGGCTTGTGGCAGGATTAAACAAAAACCACAGTACGGATTTCCACAAAACGTGGATGGAGGATGGGTCTCAGACTGGACCCCATTAACTTTTGGTGCGGATCTGAATAAATGTCAGGTCCAGGAACTTTTCACCTTCTTTAACATTGAGAGATTTTTTGTGTGTGTTTTTCAGCATTTTCTAGCAGATTTAAATTTGTTTACCTTTTTGTGTCATTCAAGTTAAAAATACATATATTTCAAGTTTAGATAGGGTATGCTGTGAAATTGCAATATAGTGTTAATTCAGCCAAAAAACCCTTCTGTTTTTATTCCTTTAAGGTTCAGTGTAACTGATACAAATAATTGTGTTATACCATATACAATGATATCATGATATTTTCTGACATGGCTCTTGCCCTGTGAAAATCTCAGTGTTGCAACCCTAATTATGGGTGACTAACACCATTTTTACACACTACAGAGACCAAGGGAATAATATATATATATTTCCACAGTGAGTAAAGAAATCATAAAAACAGGAGGAACACGAATATCAGCCACCCCTGGAGTCATTTACTTATTTAACCATGAGCTGAGTTGAGTCAGTACGGCAGATGCTCTACAGTTTAATGTGGAGTTGAGTGAGAGAGCCGCTGTATGAGAGGCTCTCGGGGCAGAACTTTAATCTTGTCTCTGGCGGATACCTTTCTCTTTAGTGAGTCACAGGTCCATGACATATGCTTGTGTTATTGTAACAAACCACCTGATTGTGTGTGGCTACTGTTCTGGCTAAACTGTTAAAAGTATGCGGCATGGGAAAACGCCTCTGTCTGCTGCTGATACACAAGAGACTCGTACTGAGTCTTACTCAGTCAGAGCCTGTCTACTTGAAAATAATCTACCTGTCATATTCATTGACTCACTCAAGAGAAAACAGGAATTCAACAAGTGAAGTATAGCATACACAGGTTCCTTATATCTCTCAGTCTCCAACTGAGCCAAGATAATTAATTGAGTCGTTTGATATATTATGAATCTGATCTAATGAAAGAGCTAGCATGGTTTGGTTGAATTTTTTTTTAAAGCAGAAACACATTTAACTTTATTTCAGTCACCTCCAAATATATCGGAATCAGGAGGAACAGTACGAGCTTGTCATTAGTTTGTCGTGCGTCCAGTCTTTTGTGTTTACTCTGTCAAAAAAATTCTGGCATCTGAACTGAAATCTTAAGCAACCAGCACGCCCACAGAGTTGACTTTGGAAGGCACTAAGCATTCCTGCTCGACACCATATTAGCCCCTACTTCTCCCCACCTCGGGGTGCTGGGCAGCCTGCCAGGTAGAGGTTGCCATGACTCCTAACACCACCCTTTTACACTGCCTTCCCCCCTTCGAAGGTGCCAGATTTTGGGAGGAGGCAGGCCGGGCTAACGTTTTGATTTAGACAAAAGATGTCTTCACAATGTCAGCAGAATACTTACTGGGAATGCTGTGGCTTTCTGGTAGGAAATCATGTGATCTTTCCAGCCAAGGTTTTGTTATTGTGCCAGGGGAGCGAGAGAGAGAGAGAAAGACACACAGAGGGAGAAAAGGGAGAAACTTTGAATAATGATGCCAGCTAATCATTCTTATCCAGTTTTTTCTTCTCCTGTTCTTGTTTGTTTCGGAGAAAATGGCGGACAGCGTATCGCTGAACTGAACCCGTACTATCAGCAAGCTCAGTTCAGAAGTGCCCCTCGGTCTTTTCATCATTCCTCTCATTACCAAAAAACCCCCAAAACAGCAGTTGTATCGCTCGCTGCTCATTTCTCACACTCATGTAGAAAGCGTTGATGAAAAAAGATAGAGATGATAAATCAAACAGGATAGTAGAAATCGGGGTAAGTCTAATTTTCACTCTCTTCTTACTTCAGACTTTCCTTTGTCGCACTGCGGCCGTAGGAATCTTCCGTTGTTTGTGGCTCTCTGGCACCGGCACAGTTAATGGTAGCCGGCCGTGGCATGCTTGATTACACTGGCATCCCTCTCAGGCTCTGCTCTCTGCTATCTGCGGTCTTGGCTAAGTTGAGCTAACCTCTCACCACAGCCACATTGCTGCCGGCCAGGAAGAGGACTGCTATGGCAATTCTGCGGGCTAGTTTGGGAAAGCAGTCCACAACAGAGTTATGATTGTTATTATTTTGGACTTAATTTCATATCTGGTAACTGCTGAGGCATGTGACGCTCCCAAACCAAGGCACAGCAACTTAAGAATATGCAGTCATTTGTGTTTGCATGTTTTTTTCCCCGTGTGGATCTGATGTTGTCAGAACATTACTGGTATGTTTTGTAACGTAATATTCCTCTTTTTTCTTTCTCACCAGCACATTACTCATTGGTTTCTTTTGCAGTTTACTGATACGATTGCCAGTATTTTATAAAGCACTGTCGCTGTTCATCTAGTGGCCTTTAACAAAACAGCGGTTACATACCATTGTGTGGTATTTAAAAACAACTTTCTTTTTCCTGTTTTTAGAGAGCCGAACTAAAAACTGACCCCGGGCAGCAAAACCCCCGAGAAAGACACTTCCATGCAGGGTAAGTTATCACAATCCTTTCACCATCTGTTTGATGAACTTTCATATTTCGGGGTGAATCTCAACAAAGGCTCTTGCTATGTTTTCTTTAAATGACAGCTGAACTGAACTCAAAACCCTTTGCTCCAGACGTCATCTCACTGCCTTGCTCTATATGAACGCCTACACTGTCAAGCGATGTTCAGCACACAAGGGGAGAAGTTTTGAGGTCGAGTCCTGTTGTTTGATTGGCATCTCTCACTGAATGACATCGTCACACACACATACACTTCTGTAGTTCTTCGTCACATTATCAGAGACTACAGTGCTCAGATTTCATGCTACATATTTAGTTCTTTATCCAGTTATTTTGATACTTTGGGCATAACCATTTGGCACAAACCCGTAGATCCGATCTTGTGGCAAATCTGACAGCACAAGCTCGCCTCTGTGGGTCTTTGTCATCGTGGTGCGAACGTCGTCTTTTAACCTTTTTTTTCTTTTTTTCTTTCAGAAGTTATATTTGGTGACTTTTACAATATAGGTGATATGTAATATATGTATTAATCCCGTGGCAGTACATATTTAAAAATTATATTTCTCCGACATTCCAGCAATGCTTAATATCTCAGAAACCTTACATTAACTTAAACCTGAAATATGATGATGGTGATGATGCTTTGTGTTAGAAAAATATACAAAATGTAATTTTGGCTAGAGGATGATATACAACTTAACGTAGTTGAAAATGTGTGCATCCGGGTTGAGGTAGTAGGTTGTATGGTTTAGAATTACACCCTGGGAGTTAACTGTACAACCTTCTAGCTTTCCTTGGAGTACACGTATGACATCAGTGTGTAGAGAAAATTGTATTGCTTGTAAGGCAGCATGCAGTGTGGAATTTTTTCGGTCCCATTGGGTTTTATAAAGCCTCAATGCAGTGTTAATGGTCTTCGTATTAACGTTACGAGTTTCTCATTTCATAGCTGACCTTTAGCCATGGTCATCCTGCCTGCTGCGGCTCCAAACCTTCAATTAGCGTGAGCTTGATATATGTAATGCATTGTGGTTAGTAGGAGTAACCCCACTGCATCGATTGCATTATAGCGTCCCTTTAACTGCAAAACACAAGAACAAATACATGAGCAGTCTACTGTTTCCTTCTACCTGTCTCCGAGTTCCCATACATGAGGTCCTGTTGATGAGAAATGTGGGGAATAAATGCAGTGTTATGCTAGTAAAAAGGCCAGATGACATGTTAGATTTTTGAACTAACATTGTGGCATTTTAATCTACAAAAACTTTCTCAGGCTGCAATTGAACTTATTACTGTGAAATTCAGTTTGCAAAAGAAAATAGTGTAAAATGTTTAAAAATGCTTTATTTATTGTCTTGTTTGGAATTGCCGTTTACTCTCTAAGGTGTAATTTTGTGGTGGAACCTATTTCACACAGTGATGGCTTCTCTTTTCAAACTGTTGCTGCATCTTTGCGGCCTGGTATTACACCTCAGCCTGTTTAGCCAGCGTGGGGCCGTGGCGCCTTCTGAATCAGTCGCATGCGAGCTGTGTGCCAAACATTATGACGCACAGATGCTTCCATATAAACATGAAGTATCAGATATAATAATCATCATAAATCGGACTTGTTCTGTTTAACAGATCCTTCCCGGTGACTGCCATACCCTGTGGTTTTACAGTTTTGCCATTTGCACATTACATCTTTATATTTTTCAGCAGCTGACTCAGGTTAAATACATTTCTCAGGGATTTCGAGGTTTGATTATCATACCTAACAGTATTTCAAGCTGTTTGCCGCAAGCTGCCTCAGTGGACCTCAGTAATATTCCAGGTTTGCCAGCGTGGGAAAAGCTGAATGTTTATCCGTTGTCTCTGGGCCTTGTGATATATAGTCCACAGTTCCATACAATGATGCATTTGTGATATGAGGTCTAGTTTCAGGTTGAAGCTTGGCTCGGCGACACTGAAGTCTCTGTTTACTGTAGACTTGTCCACTAGGCTGAATGCGTCTGACTTCATCACAGTCTGGCACTAAGCCACGGCTTGTAAAATGACTCCAAAGCACCACACAGGAGAGAAATGGCCCAGCAGATCAACTCAAGATTTACACAGTTTGTTACTCCTTAGGACGACTTGATTTGAAATGCAGCTTGAGAAGAAAGCCTTGTTGTAATTTCTGCTCTAGTTCTTTATCATCATGACAGTGTTTTTGTCGGTATGATGGATGACACTGCTTTTGCTGTGTTTATGGCCAGTGCTGAGTGGACCACCTCTCTGCAACCTTTGTCATTTATCCAATTTGTTTTTTTTTCGTTTCAAGTGGTTGAGACTGGATGTTTTTTGGTGGCCTTTGATGCTCAGAGTTTTGAACGGGGAATAGATCTATTATCGGCCTGGCTAATTATCGGGGCCGATATTTTAAATTTTTTCTGATTATCGTGGTGTGTTGGTTTTTTTTAGCTGCTGTTTGCTAGTAAAATTAGAGAATTTAAATCCATAACTTTTCCCTGATGCAGCATTCTTTCTCTGTCTGTAGTCAACTCAAATAAATGTAGTAGAGTGGAAGTATAAAGTAGCAAAAAAATAGAAAGTGAAGTATCTCAAATATTTTACTTGTACTTGAGTAAACTGTATTTAGTTACATTCCATCACTGGTTATTCTAAAATTTGACACTGAGATTTCAAGTTTTACTACAAGTGTATATCAGTTCCGAATATTGGGTATCAGTCACCTTTATTACGAATAATCAGTATCAATATTGGCCCTAAAAAACACACATATATCTGTCGATCCCTACTCTGAATTGTTGTTGTACTTGTATTTTAAAATCAAACATGTAAACATTTCCGAAAGTCTGTAATGGCTCTCAAAATGTTTTAAGATTCCCTTTGGCTAAATGATTGTGTATACATTAGTGTATTAGTGTGTATACAAAGCAAGTTAAAGTAACAGTGAGAAATGTAAGCCACACTCCCAAAGCTGTGAAGGAAGGTACTGAATCAACAGACAGACCGGCTATTGAGTTTTTTGTTTTTACGTTACAAAGGTTCAATTCCTAAAAAGATTGTCTTGGACATAAAGACAACCCTGGGAAACCCCTTACCCACTTTCTATTGAGTAGGATTAATTGGAAACAGCTATTTTTAGATCATCAGTAATTAAATCTGCAGTGATACTAACACCTCCATTGAAGCCCAGTGATCCTGCTCAGCCTCGCATCGCCAGCACAGTCATTGTCATCAAACAGGTTTCTGTGAGGGAATATGATCCTGGTAAATCCCTGGAAACCCTACAACTCCTTTTATCTCCTATTGTGCAAGTCCGGTGTCAGGAAGATCACGCCTCCTCATTCAAGCAAACATCACCAGGGTTCACGTAACTGCTGCTCTGACCCACTCACAGGAAGCATAGTCAGAATAACCGCTGAAAAGTAAAGAGTGTGTGGAGCGATCGTGCTAGTCAGCTTCAAATGAAGAACAAATGTAGCAGCTTTATTTAATCAGAAATATATACTTTATTTTACAGTTTAGCTTATTTCCTTTTCCTCAGCACTCACTAATTTAACATAGCATGGAGAGTTAGGATGTGCACTGCTAGAGTTTATTTAAAGAACTGCGATTTTCTCATCTTTCCTCACCTCTGGAACCCAAGCGTTCCACCAGATGTGTAGAGGAAAGCGTTGCTGCTGAGAATCATGCTGCCTCAGCACTCCCCTGTCCAGCAGCACGGCTAAAAGTCATTGGTTCCAGCTGGGCCTTCATTTATAGGATGGTTGAACAAATAAATTATAGGATTAGATAGGGGCGGTTCGTGCCACTGATTTAAAAAAAAAAAAAGTGTGGAGGGGGGGTTCATTCTCCACTGCTGTTACAGCTCCTTTGAGAAGTCAGTTCAGTTGGCCAGGAATCTCAAGGTTCAGCTGACTTTAAGAAATAATAAAATAAAGATTCACTTTATCGAATTTGGTATGCTGCTGCAATTTATGTACAGCAGAAAGTGCTGGCCATGATGCTCAACAATGACTCAGTGTCACCTTTGTACCAAATTCTATCAACGAGAAAAAACAAAGGCAGTCAACCATAGACCCAAATTGTGCATTTTGTTGGACAAGCAAAAATGATAGTATCCATAAAGTTATCATATCACATCAACTCTTGCCATACTTTCTTGTTTTAGAAAACACAAAGCTGTACATTTATCCTTTTAGATGCCTTTTCTCCATCCTTGACCAATTCAATGCTTTCTTCAGCCTTAAAGTGTATTTACTGCTGCTTCTTACTACCAAAGCCAAAAGTTGATAGTCCCTTTGTAAGCTAAACTGAAAAAGACATGGAGAAGATTCAGAGCTCTTTACAGCTGCAGTGGAGAGAAGTCTCACAGTGTTAGAAAAGCAAAAAGTCAGAGTGTATCCATTGTATGCATCGTGGTCACATCTCAGATTACACTTCTGCTTTTTCTAATGTAGAGACCTGGAAAACCATATATACCCAAGAATTAATCCAGCACACAAGGGTAATATACTTTGCATTACTTTCCCTTCCTCAGGTGTTCAAGAGCCATCCCAATCCATCACAAGGAGTGACACTCTGGCACAAAATACTTGTAAAATCAGCCAATTGCCATGCGCGCCTGTAACCGTCTACGAGCAGTGATTGGCTTCTTGTTCTTGACGTCACAGACGAATGGAGTCCTTAGTAACAAATCGTCTGAGACCAGAACACTGTCAGTTCTGGCCAGACCGGTACTTCAGCTCCCCATCTCATAAAATCTCACTTCCCTATAAAAGCGAGCAGCCTCGAGCACTATTTCTTCCCAAGGAAACATATTCCCTTAATGTGGTCGGGTTAATGGCAAATGAATAATCATAACACACCGATGGCAGACGGGGGGTGTCATTGATCTGTCTGGAGTCAGCCCCTCTCCGCCTGCTGCATCAGCCACTCTGCCCCTATTGATACGCTCTTGCCCCTTGACCCCTGGGACAGATCAATGGCATTGATTGGAGAAGGGCAGGGACAAGGGCAGGATCTGCTGACTGGCCCGACAGCTAGTGTGACAAGACATGATCGTCATTAATGTCCCGCTGGCTGGCTGGCTGGCTGGCAAGGCGCTGTGCATCACATATTCCCTGCCTCCCTCTCCCCTCCCCTCCCCCTCCACCCCCTTCCTCCTCCTCCTCCTCCTCCTCCGCTCTCCTCCTTCACCCCTCCTACTTCTGCTGCTCCATGTTCCCATTCTGTGCTGCTTGCACTGACTGAGATAAGTCCATTGTTTGGATACCTGTCTGATGCTTGCCTGGCATCTGTGGCACAGATATGCATCTCCTGGCTGCGTGGAGATATTTTGAGCATATTGTAGAAAAACGACGGGTGTCATTGCAAGTGTCTGCCGCATAATGTCTCTTGGCTCATTGTGTGTGCTACTTACCAATCACAATGGAGCCGCTCCTATTTTTGGGTGCTTTGAAAAGCTCTGTCTTGGTACAATTCAAAGCAAGTGAATTAGAGTCTGCTTCAGCTCTGTCACAACAACTTGGGTCCGTACTCTGTGATCGATGGCAAATCCCACCCTAATAAGATACCTCCATGCTCCCCGATTCCTAGCGCTTCTCTGAAAATGTGTCATTGGTATGTAATAGCGACTGAGTTGTATTCCTGCTATCATGCGGCGCTTGCTCTTTTCCAATTTCATCACACCAATGGGCTATATTTCCAGTCTAGACTGGAAACGAAAGCGAGCAATGTTTGTGTGTGTACGTGGAGGGGTGATGGGCGGGATGCGGCGACAGCTCCAGACTCTGCAGTGACACGGCTGTAATGGAGCTGATTGATCACCTATATGGCCGCCTGCTGGCCCCGCTGGCTTTAGCATACAGCAAACTCCCAACCCCCCGTCTCTGCGTCACCGGCGTCATCACCGAGCCAATCTACGAAGACCCACCATCCCCCATAGACTTCAACCTGGCCACGGTTTTGACATTGGCTGCAGGATTTGCTTCTACACCCCTTTGGCGTTTTGGCTTGCACTGTTTCTGTATGGTTCTGTAGGATAGTTAGGTACCGACCCATTTGCTATCTTTGATGAAGTGATATTTTCCTGTTCAGCCTTTTTCTGTGTTGGAGCCAAGTTGAAACGCTGCTGTTTTCCATTTGAATTAAAGGGCATAATCAATCAATGATAACATTTGCAGATCTCTCTCCCTGCCCCCTCGATGTCACACAGGGTCATAACCCTAATTTATCCAGGGTGTTGAAGGTGATTAAGCTCTGAGATTAGGACAAGCTGTCAAGGGCAGATCTCATGCAGAGAATGAGAAAGAGTCGCTTATTATTTTCATAGTATTCCTTATTTAGAATATCCCATACTACAAAAATAAAAGATATCTAACATATTTTCGGTATTGGAAACAGATTTTTTGCTGTCCTATAGAGGAGCAGTTGTTAAACATTAAAACCTCCAAATGATAGTCCTGCTGGGGATGTACATCTGAAGAATGTTGAATTGACAAAAAAAATAGATACAAAACAAGTAAGCCTGAAAAATAAAACTGACTTTGAAATAAACATACTTCACTTTTATTATTTTTGTTCCTGCAGGATCGTTCGTAAATCTTCAGATGCAAGTTTAAACAGTTCATCCTTAAATTTTGTTTACAGAGCTCAAATGCATATTATATTTAATAAATGTATCTGTATGTATATATGAATATTCAGCTGGCAGTCCACAGTATGGTGACGTGCTTTCTGTATGTGAAGGCCCTTGGTGTGTTTCTGCTGGCAGAGATGTATGTGTTTATTCAGATGCACTTCTGCAAGTGTTGAGCCTTAAAATCATAATTAAAAATGCGCTTTTTGACAAACAGAAAATAAAAGAGTAGTTTCCAGTGATGGAGAAATTCCTTGACACTATATTAGCTACTGCATTCCCCTCTGACTCGGACTGTCGTGTGCCTTACGCTGCTGCTTGCTGGTTTCAAGCCTCGGTCACAATATTGTGACAGTGACTGTTTGTGTTCATGCCCGCACTGACCACATCACTGTCTGTCTGACAGTTTGTGCGTGTGTGTGTTACTCTGTGTCCTGTGTCTTGCTTCTCTGTTCAAGCTGTGTTGGGTATCTCCGTTTTTTTTTTTTTGATGGGACGTGTTAGTTTGTTTGCAGTCGGACGTGGATGCGCTGCCAGTTCTGTCTGCGTGTGTGTGTGTGTCCCTGCTTGTGTGTCATCTGTCTTAGATGACTGTTTGCGCTCAGTTTTGTGTCACAGGCTATATCTGTTGATTAGTGTTTGCATGTAAGAGTGCAAGCCGCATTTATGTTACAAGACAGTTGGATCGCTACGGTGCATCCTCCGCCATGGCCAACTAGTTCTCTGCAGTGTGTGTTTGTATGTGTGTGTGTGTGTGTGTGTGTGTGAGTGTCTGTGCGCCGCTGGAAAAGAGAAGAAATTGATCAGCACAGGGAGGAACGTGTTCACCAGCAAAGGCTGGATGGAGGGTGTGTAAGAGAGAGAGAGAGGGAGAGAAAGAGCGAGGGCTGTCGCTGCACACTCCTGCTGCAGTATCTCACTTTGGGCAAGCAGCTGCAGACAGGGAATAACAGACAAGCGAGACAAGCAGACAGGTACAGACCTGGTGTGATGGGAGGGGATGGGTGGGGGTTGGGGGTGTGGAGATAGTGGTAGAGGGCAATAGATGCTGGAGAGGCAGGGCTTGGGGGTGGAAGGGTCAAATGGGGGAGGGGGGTGGGTTAGTGAAAGGTGGCGGGTTGCGGCGGCGGCAGCTGGAGGAAGCTAATGTTTTCGGCTATTTCTTTTTTTTTGTCGGCGATGGCAGCACATCGTGTTGGACCTGTGACGATAGAGGAAGGAGGGAGAGTGGAAAAATAAAAGTAGAGGGTGTAGATGACAGTGTCACGACATGGCTGATGTCCCAGTGTCTGGAGCAGGGAGGAGGAAGAGGAGGAGGAGTGGTGGTGATGGTGGTGGTGGTGGTGGGGGTTAAGATGCTGAGATGGAGCTGACAATGCAAGCGCTGGGATGGAGCAATGCTCTGTGCTGGGGGGAGGGTGAGAGGGGAGTTTTACAGGCGTCCCACCTCACTGACCTGCGTCTGGCTGCAGCTTCCCGCGGACACCTCGTCCCCCCCCCCCCCTCCATCTTTTCTTTCACCCCCTTTTCTCCCTTCTTTTACCGCTGCCCTTTTTTCTCCTCTGTTCTTCCTCATCCTCAGCTCAGAGGCGGATAACAAAAGGCGTAGTTGGTGGCAGACAGAAGAGTGAGCGTGCGAGGCAACGCGTCGGGTGGCGCGGAGCATTCATTTCCGGAAGCCTCCACTTTGCATGGCGTTCCCCAGAGGGAAGGAGACAGTCAGAGACATCTATCCGATTCTTTTTTTTTTTTTTGTCTGAGGGGGAGGAGTTGTGAGGTGGGTGGCAGGATGGGGGGACGGGGTGGAGGGGGTGGGGGCAGATGGTGGTGTGTTTGGGTACATGACAGGCAAAAATGACATGGGAATGTTTTCAATATTACTTTGTTAATATTTACTGCAGTTTGGCATTTTATGGCAATTCACGTGTGGATTCTTTGGTTCCAACTGTGCCTGAAGCTTTTTTTTTTTAGTTCAACTTAAGCTGTTTTATGTCTGACTGAAGCTTGTTGCTTTTTGACACTGACAACTTATTGCGTGCCAAGCTTGCCGCCATGGCGGCAGAGTTCGGCGATAGGTGGTAGGGTCTGGCGTCGAGGGTGTCGGAGTTTTACCTGTGTTCTCATCAATGCTAAGCAGCCACAGTGCAGAGCCTCGATGCTCTGTGTTTTTTACTCGATATCTGAGCGTACACTATCATGCTTGCCCCTGTGATGGAAAGCCAGAGGCTGAGGCTGCTAGGTGGCTCTCTGCATCCATCAGTCAGTGCAAACGGACGGACTGACGATCCAGCAGACTGGTCCGGGTCCAGCCATCCTGGAAGAGAGAATTGTAGACTGATGATCAGTCGACGCTCTTTAGGACAAAGAGGCGAGTCTGGCTGCTTGGCTGGGGGGCTTTTCCTTTTCCAGCACAAAGGCTAGTTAGCACAGAGCAGGCAGTGCAGGCTCGTCTGTTTGTCTGAGCCTCTGCTTCTGCTTCTGTCTGGGTGCTTCGATGAAGAGAATTTGTCCAACAAATTTACCTCTTTGTATTCCTTTGTCATCGCTATTCTCTTTTGCTGCCGCTGATGTTATTTGATGTCTTGTGGTATTTAATGCATGTAAGCATTTGTCTGAAAATGTTTCTACATTTGCATGTCTTTGTGTGCACAGGATCACGCTGAACCTTCTGAGCAAAATAAGTTATCTGCTGCAGTGGAGGGAAGGAGGAACATGGTAACGTTTTTCTCGGTCCGGGCACACAGCTGTTTTGTTTTTTTAATGCATCCTGTGCCTCATAAAAGACAGACCCTTTGTGTGGGTACCATTGGGTAGAAATCGGGTACTTTTAAGTGGCAGTGGTTGAGATGTGTGTGTGCATGTGTGTGTGAGGGAGAGAGAGAGGGAAAGGTGTCAGTGCCTCTCAGTGCCCTGCAGCTGACTGCGGCTCCTCAGTAGACTCTGTCGTACTTCACCTGCTCCCTGAGACCCTAACTTGTGAGCTCTCTTGATAAAAAATCACGGGTTAGGCTCTTGGGACGCGGGCGGAGGGCACAATCGACTTTCTACCGAATGTTCCAAGGGTGGAGTCGGAATGAAGCACCAACTGATTTACCATTAAAAATGTATCTATGCTAGGGGAAAGAGAGAGAAAGAAAGAAGAGTCGAAAAATGAAAAGGAAGTAGTCGAGTACAATAAAGGTTTGTCGGGATTCCATTCGATCAGCTCCTCCGTCGTATAATTTATATAATGTCAAGTAAGCTGTAGCCCTGATGGAAATGTATATGTAGGATTGTGCATGTTCGTTAAAGCCAAAATGTTTAGTTTTTCGGAAAAAAAAATCATCAAAAGCGTCTTTCACGATCGCAGCGCTATAAAACCGAAACACACGTCTACGCTGCACTGTGTCGTCAAGCGGCACTGTAATCTCTCTTTGTGTCAACATCTTTGTTTGAATGCCATTCGACTAACACATGATCTGATTAGAAATGACAGGACACCAACCACTCCAAACTACCACACCCCAGACTTGTGTTGATTAACCCCTGTCAGCACCACAGCACAGCACTGCAGAGACCCAGCCAATATATGTGATCCTCCATTACCAGGCAGTCGCTCCGAATTTGATCACTTCACTGAGACACTACAGGAGCAGACTGAGACTAAAGCCACATCTGCCGCTGCTGTTTTCCACATTGTAAAACTAAAGATTCTAATACACACCTTTTATAGTTTTGTTTATAGCTGCCTGCGAACTTATTCCTTTGCCAGCAGCTAACTCATTTATTTGCTCCTCATTTATTTTTTTTACTCATTTTTAAATTTTCTAATAACTGCTTCATGATTTTGAACATTTCTCAGCCTGCTCTCAGAAAGTGATAGAATATTTTACAGTTATAAAAATCCAAAATCAACAGGAATTTACATCTAATGAGATTTCCCTTAGAAGTAGTTATTTTAAAAAGCTAGTTCCAAGTTCCAAGACACAAAGGCAAAATATATAGTTTATTCAAATTGAATTATCACAATTAAAGAGCAGTTATTTGTTTTCAAAACAAATGCATTTTTAATAGCACCTGAAAGGCTTAAAACATTTCACATGCATCATGTTTATGATTAGAGAAACATATAGTCAACTGCCAGTGACAGTAGACAGCAAGGTCTTTTTATGCATCAAGTTGCTGACTGTGTTAAGATCATGGAACAGAAGACCGACATCCTTCAGAACGTTAAATAAAAATCAATCAGCACACTTTTTAAATGTTTAATAAGTTCCACAGGAATTTTTTTGCTTTCTTAATTTGATGATTTCTGTCAGAATTTGCCCTTGACATGATATCTCACAACCAAATTGGTTAATGGTCTAAATCGATATTTAAACTGGAGGCGTACGACGACTAAGAGACATTGTAATTCAGCAAGACAAGCTGGCAAAAAGACAAGATTGAACACTGAAAAGAAAATGAAAATATTGGACTGGTCTCTTATGAACACGTATAGAAGTGCAATTACAATAAATTAGGCCTGCTCGAAAAAAAATGTTCTTTTCCTTTATGCTATTCAAAGGTGTGACTCCATTCACAATTACAGCTTGACCTGGTTTTTAAACTTTCAATTTTTCCCAAGGCAGCATGCTTTTCTGAAAACCTAATTTCTGCTAAATTACCCATATTAGGAATGCAGTTCAAAACAATTGATTTTCTCTCTAATACCCTCCTCTCCATCTCTCTCCCAGTCTCCAGTCTCCCTCTCTCCCTAATTATGTTTTTTTTCTGCCCGTCTCCCCATTTGGTTTCATAGTGAACAATGCCGATGCCAACTAATCAGTCTGTGCCTATGCCACAGAGCCCCCAGCAACAGCTGAAGGAGTGCCATGCCCCATGAATACCAAACAGCCAGGCACAGTGCGACAAGTGCTGAGCAGTCAGACGCAGCACAGCCAGAACGGAGCTGGTGCCCACAAAACAGCCAGACAGTTTTATTAGGGTCTGTCTGACACGCAGCAAAGTCTGGCAGCACCCGAGCCCACTGATGAAATCCTCACCGCTCCCCCAACAGTAACAAAGCAGCACGCTCAGAGCAATCCGCCAAGGATCCAATAAATATCACCCCGTAAAAATCAGCTCCCGGCTAGTTTGTAACTCCGCTGAATGGGGAATACAAACTTTGTTCAAAGTCAAACTAGTTCTCAGTGAGCAAGTACATTTTTTTTTGTGCCGTCTAAACATTACACTGCCCCTGACACAACAGGGAACAGGGGAAATCTCGTTTAGCGACATTCGGCAAAAGCTTTCTCTGTAAATACTGCTCTTTTATTGACTTTGTAAAAAGGCAAGTTAATTCACTTGTGCATGTTTGACCTTTTGCGCATTATGTTTATGTGACGGGTTAAAGTTAAAGTTAACTTTTATGTTTGCATTTCTACGGGATTGAGCTCCTAATGTTCTTTTAGAGGAAACGCTGAATTATATACCTGCTTCATTTAATTAAGGCCAGTCGGCTGTGAATTACCGATGTGTATGAAATGTGAATATTTGACATTAGAATGGATTTGTTTAAAATAAGAGCTGAGCTTCTAATTTTTTTTGATTATAGAAATATTGTTTATATAATATCTTTTATTCTCATATACTAAGATGCAGTCATAGTAAATACTGAAGTGGTTGTCAAGGTCAAATTACTGAACATCAGAAGGCTATATTAGATTTTTGGAAAAGCATTTACTTGCTGTATTTACACCCAGTCACACAACAATTTTTCTGAAATAAAAATGACAAATCAGTTACAATTAAGAAAAATAAATCTGAGTGAGAATTTAGTGAGAAATCTGCATAGACACTGAATTCATGAAAGAAAATCCATTTTCTGCACAATTCACTAAATATAGCAAAATAGAAATAATATAATATGGCCTCAAATGCTTTTGTCCTAAATAAACAACACTCACGGTGTGGGTTCGATACTCATCTTGTCTTCAAGTTTCTGCAGGAAAGATTGATTCAGACCTTGAATAGGTGTAGATAAACCAAAGGCTCCAGCTGATGGACCTGAGTGTGTGCAAGAGATTACACTCCATTGTTCAGAGGTGGTCATGTAACACACTGCGCCGCCACATCGCTCCCAGATAAAAGTAATAAGGACAGATTAACATTTATCCCCCACATTTGGATTTGGGCTCGAGCTGACATGGAAATCAGATGGATTTAGTGAATTAGGTAGTTTTTTTTTTATTATTTGCATTGATTGTCAGCTTGTGTTGTCTAGTGAAGCAGCTTAGTGTTCGGTGGATCTCTTATCGCAGCGGGGTGGGGGAGGAGGTGCAGGTGGTGGGGTGGTGTCAGGTATTCCTGATAGAGGAGCAGCGTGGAATGGAGGGGGGCAGGGCTGGGGGACGTCTGAGTTTCCAGACACTGCGGCAGGAGGCCAGACAGTCACCTGAACACACACACACACACACGCACATGCATAAATATGGAGACACACAGTTTATACACTAAGCCCCCCCCCTCCTTTAAATCTGCACTAAAGCCAATTCAATTTTGTTTTTAATTCAATCAAGGGTATGAATTGTAGTGCCACTCTTAATGTAATTATCCCTGTGCATCGAAAGCACAAAAGTTTCTCTATTATTCTCTGGGCGACAGGGATGAGAGATAAACTCCATTAACTTTTTTCAGATTACAGTAAGTGCTGTGGGAGGTGGGGGTGTGTGTTGAAAGGACAGTGAAGCTGCACTGAGACTGGAGGATTTTCACGGTGGGCCTGTGGGCGCAGAGCAGGAGTCTGGAAAGTGGGCTGATGATTGAAAACCAAACAACAAAGCTCAGAGGGAGCAGACTGACGGCCTGGCAGGCCAGAGGTCTCAGCACAGCCTACTCAGACCTGGTTTGTTTTGTGTGTGTGTGTGTGTGTGTGTGTGTGTGTGTGTGTGTCAGCATTACTCATGTGTGTTTATATTGTCCAAAGGACCACAGTATTAGAGGGTGTTTCCCCCCTCGGTCCTCCCTGCCCCGCTCCCTCCCTGGGTCCGGTCTTATCTCCCCTTCTCTCTCTGATCTGCGATTCACTTCGGAGGCGTTGCCAGGGAAACCTGGTATCTGGCTAGCAGCTGGATGGAGTTATTGAACTGTAACTGGCTGGGATAATTATGCTCTGTCTTGCAGGTTGACTATCCACTGGCTGGGACTTGAATGTGACCTATAGCTGGCCTAGCATTGTCGCCACAGGCAAAAGCTTTTAACCCCTCAGCCACCAGACGGTGGAACTGTTTTAACTTTGGCAGAGACGACCAATCAGAGTTGACACCGATGCTGCATTATGGCTGCAGTCAGTTATTTTGTTAACCAAAGATTTAAAGATTTTTGCGCAGCCTTCTGGGTAGAAATAAAACTTCACATTCAGCCAGCCTAGTCACATTCTGCTGGTTTGCTTTGTGTCCCATCAACATGTCATGGCCACAAATTCCTTGTGTGTCCTCGAGTGCATCCGTTGAGCTCCTGTGCAGGTGGACACTCGGATAATAACAGCTGTTTACTTTGACTGTCGTTGATATTCCACCACAAAGAGCTGATGTTTCACAGATAAATTCTGCTGTATTTGGCTCACAGTTTCATATTTTCCGAGGGTTTTCCCCTCCACGTAAAAGCAGTAAGCGTGGTCAACCCTCCTGCATTCTCCATTTTCCCACACTCAGCACTAAATTGCTGTCATTATCTTTTCTTGTCTAGGAGCCCTGGCAATTGTCTGTCTTTCTCCGTGCTCCAAGGTAAGACACATCACAACTTGCAACAAAACAACCGACTTCTTTTTTTCTGTGTGATCCATTTTGTCAGCAGACAACAGTGGAGGATAGTGTTTGGGTGTGTGGCTGCCTTGTTTTGCTTGCGCACTTGCAGTAGTGGAGTGAGTCAGTAAAAGTGTCAGACTGCTGTAACAGACGGCCTGCGCGAGATAATTAGCCTGGAGTCATTTGGAAGCTGCTCTGCTCTGCCCAGGTGCCCACTGTGCACAGAAAGAGACCAGACGACCTTTTACTCAGCTCCGTCCCACTGCAGTCACTTAAAACAGTGATGGATGTTTCCCTTAACACCCCGCTCCCTACCAGGCCCTGCTCTGCTTTCCTATCCACCCTCCCTCTCTCTCTCTCTCTCTCTCATCTCACCATTACTCCTCTCCTCTCACCTTATTTATCCCTTCTTCTTCTTGTTTTTCTTCCATTTTTACGTCGCCTTTTACAGCCCCCCCAATTTCTCTGTTCTTCCACAGTGATGAGGAGGAAGAGGAAGAAGAAAGGTGCAGGGGGAGTGAAGTGGAGGGGGCGTTTCCTGCCAGAACAGAGCAGACTCAAGCCCTCCCCTCAGCTCCTCATTAGTATGCAGCGGCTGTCGCTCAGGTGACATGGCCGCTGGATTCAGTCCCGACTGCGGGAACATCAGCAGCGTGGCGAGGAGCGGGATAGCAGGTAAGGACAATGAGAACAGGCGGGAGAGAAGGAGGAGGGAGGGGGAGGATGAGAGAGAGACGGAAGGCAAGGGATGGACTTCTTTTAAGGACATAACACCCCCACACATACACACACTTATACACTTTACACTGCTGTAAAGCTTACACACATATTTCCAATCCAGCCTCCCTCCCAAAGCCACATCTACTGTGAAGGACAATAAAAGTGTGTGTTGTCTTTAGATTAAAACAGCTATCGCTGCCTGCTGAGTTATGCTAGTTGGGTTATTGTAGTACTGAATTATCATATGATGAGGATGATGCTGTTTTGTCTGTGAGAATAAAATATTCTGTGTTTTACTTCCAGAATGCATTCATTTACAAATATTTCTTGTATTTCATTTGGCAGAAAATGTAATAATTGTAGATGTCACAATATCTGCTTTTCATATTATGTAAATAAGATGATTTTAATAAATGTCAATAAATACTATGACGTGTGTGTGGTTATTTAGCAATGTAATGTTTTATTTCATGTAAGCAAACAATGAAGGAATCCTGCCGTTTCACTGTTTTCACTTGTGAGGTTTTCATTCCCCTTGATATGTAGGATATTGGTTTTGTTGCCAAAGGCAACAAAGAGAGTGGTGTATTAGACAAATACTCATACACTAAGTGTGTGTGTGTGTGTGTGTGTGTGTGTGTGTGTGTGTGTGTGTTTTTCAGAGGAAAAGAGAATATGAGGGTAAGAAAGGGAGGAAAAACAGTGTGTAGGTGTGTTTTTGTTTGCTCTGTTTGTGTGAGTGTGAGAACTAGAGACAGACTGTGTGTGTGTGTGTGTGTGTGTGTGTGTGTGTGCGCTTGTGTGTTTGTGTGCATTGGGGGAGCAGTGCGGCCAGGCTGCAGATATCATCCATCTCCCTGTCACCGGCCCAAGGGCTGCTGGGAAAGTGGCAGACAGCTCCCCGGCTCTGACAACAGAGGCTGCATCCTAATTTTCCGACACAGAATGCTTGAAAAACCTGCGCCGCTCCTCCCTCACCACCCAATACGGAAAACCATTAACCCCGCGATCAGGGAACAAAGCACGGCGCTCAGCCCAGGCCACCGCTGGCTGCGAGTCCTATCAGCTCCCATCATCCACCAGCAGACTCTGAGCTGCAGCATTTTGCATGAAGTCCACTACTTTATGATGCTATGAAACATTAATAACAGACTGCTGCGTTCAGGCTCCACATCTGCAACAACACCACAAAATGAGATTCACAAGTCACATCTAACCAGGCGGTCACATTACTGACTGATGCTTGATGACAATGCAGTGATTTCAGTTGTGAAGTGCATTTTCAAAATAAAAGTCCACATGACAATAGCTGTTATAACTGGATTACATGCGTTCTGGTTAGCCATGACTAATTGTATTATAAAGCTGTTGTCAGACATTCTATAGCTTTTGTTACGTGTGCCAGCACTTCTTCTTTCCCATCTCAAGTGTTTAAATGTATCTGGTCATGGACATCAAATAAACACTAGCATTAGGATTTAATTGTTACTAATACTGGTTTATTAATGTGTCGAGGTTAAAGCTGTTTTTGTTTTTCCTACTTACTTATATGAGGTTTGTTATTACATTAAGGTTAGTAAGAAATATTTAAGGCATGACGTTCTCAAATAGACATGAAGTGAAAAGGGCACACACTTCATGTCATAATTTGAAGTCTAATTAACACAATGAATGGTAAGTCTCACGAGCAATATGTCCAACACAATATGTCATATTATTAGTGTTAATATATGAATACTGATAAATGCTTCCTGCGGCAGAAATAGAATAAATATTTGTTGTGTTCAACAGGGATTTTGTTTTTGAGTTACAATAGATTAATCTACATAAATACACACAGAAACATGGCATATGAGCACACTTAGTCAAGATTCATACAGATTTTTATATTAATAAATTAAAACTATTAAAACTGAGCTGATGCTTGACTTCAGTGACACGGTCCCCTTTTTTAAAGATGTTTATGGCAGATAACTACATTTAAATTCTGCTTCCAAACTGCAATACAATACAAACATTGGTTCTTTGTTAATGATGTAATCGAGGGATAATTTCATGAATAAAAGACTAATTGATTTCCTTTCTCGAAATTGTCCATGGAATAAAACTATTACCAACTAAGAGGTAGATTTATGTTTGCTCTTCTACGTTTTATATAAGTGCAGAATTGGATTCTTCTTCTGGAGTAATGAGGTTTAGTCGATCATGCATTTAGGCTTTCAGAGGTAGCATCTATTGAATAAAGCAGATTAGATCACAAGAATGATCTGCTCCGTCATGAATCATGTCGATCTGCTTATGCTGCCAAAATATTCAAGTCTAAATATAAACATTTTGAAAGTGTATGATGAGATTTGACAAAACATTGCAATTCAGATTGGCACCAATAAACAGCGTAGGATTTGAGACAATTCTGCACTTTTCATTCAAACTGTCATGGCAGTGGGAGTTTGGTTTAGTCTCAGATTAGGGCTGATGCGGGACAGACTGCTGTCAGGGCTTTAAGAGCCATGAATCCGTGATCAAAGCTGCGAGGACAGGGCCCGCTTTAGATCTTCGATTATTGTTCACAAATCAGCAGAACGCGCTGGTGGGATCGACACACACCATCCACATGTTGGGTAGGAGGGAATGTATGTTCGCCTGCTACTGTAGCTTACACAGGGGAATTGCACTCCTCTGCATACCTGTGTTTACAGTGAAGCAGAACACAATGCTGCACATAATGTCTGGAATGCATACACTGATCACATGTAAAGGTGGAGTGTTACACAACATAACTGCTTCTGATATGACTGAGTGCTACAAGACAATATTATCACATATGTCAACACAGAGTAGTGTTGCTTAATTATTCACCAAAAGGTAACACTGCATTATAACCTTCCCATTTAGCATTTATGAGTACTTGTTAAATGATTTATAGCACACTATGATACTATGATGCATCTGGGGGTAGATGTAAGGTCTTGTGTAAGCGGTGTATAATCAAAAACAAATACCAAATGAATGACAATGTAGGATAATAAAATATGTGTTCATATTTAATAAAATTGGAAATATATGGTTTTGACGTATAATGTCCTCTTATTGTATTTATTCATGAACACTTCCTGACTCTCCGTGACAACTGAGCGAACCCCATCTGCTGATGAAGGCCACCAGATACAACTGAGAGCTCCAGAAGAAATTTGAGTAAGTGGTCCTTGAGTAAGTTTTTTTTGTCAAATTGCTATCTGGAGTTCAGTGTGACTAAATGAATATTGAACACATTTTTTAAAACATTTTAAAAACCTGCTTGTGAAGGATCCGTTCGTGAGTATTAACAGTTTCAGTCTTTTTATAACACAGTAGGAATTGCTCATTTTTGTCATCATGTGTCGCTGAATATGATGAGCATTACGCCGTGCTATCAATCACTCCTTAACGTGCATACGTTGTGTTACATTTGCAAATTAAACTGTACTTACATCTGCTGACTAATACAACATAAATCAATGTAGACACACTGCTCATTTATGTTCTGAGAATCATTCCCCTTGATATGTATGATGTGTAATGCATAGATCTTTTGACAAGATCCATGCTTTGTTCCCTGAGAAAATGAACCAAAATGTGGAAAAAACACATATCTCACAATTTTAAAAAAGAAAAAATTAAAGAAAGTGGGGGAAAAAATTCCTGCATCCTACTTTTTGTCTGGATCCACACCAAAAGTTAATGATGGCTATTCTGGGCCGACAACCTTCTTCTATCCAAGTATTGTGGAAATCTGTCCAGGAGTTTTAATGTAATTCTGCTGACAAACCAACAAATGGACACGGGTGAAAACATAACCTCCTTGGTGGAGGTAACAACACAGATAAGTGGACTGTCGCAGGATCTCCTCAGCAGTGACGCTGCGTTCAGGTCGTATGAAGTAAATAAGAGCCTCCTACAGTCAGCTGAGCTTCTGGATCATCAGAAATGAGGTCAGTGATTGATGTGCCTGAATCCTCCGTCACTAACAAGGAAAGGCACAAAATGATACCTTCAGCTTTACGTAAACCAAAAGAACTCAATGAACTCAGCCATTTTTTGCTGACATTTAAAAAAAAAAAAAAACGCACGGGAACATGCGACTCGCTGGATTTGTCATTTGTGGTTTACGTTTCTATGTTTGGCTTTCTGTAAAACACGAACCCTGTAACCAAGTGCACATGTGAGAACGCTTAAGAGGAGGAACCCAAATCTACAGGCAAGTGCAGCCGCTGCTTAAACCTTCAGAGGGCTTCAAATACGAACACGTCTGAGCTTTCTCACCGAGGAGTCATTTCCTCGGTGATTCCAACATGACGTGAACGCAGCGTGAGCCTTTTGTTTTGGAGTGTTATTGCACACAGGAATAATTGTGCAAGATGTGGTGTCTTCATGACGAAACAACTAATCAAAAGCACTGTACTCTTACCTTTAAAAAAAATATATCCAACAGAAACTCTTAATAAATGAACTGCAGTTAAAATCCAAATGACACCAGTTTACAGCACCTTAGGATGAGACAGCCTGTTTCCTCCTGATGAGCAGTTTCCACATGATAGCCTCTTTCCTCCAGCTCTGCTGAGGTGCATCACTGCAGCATTGTGCAGAGGCTTTTTGGGTGAAGCTTTCCAGCTGTTTTTGAAATCTCTGTGACCGTGATTCAACCACAGCTTGCAAACGCTGCGCCGAGCTCAAAGAGGCTTCTCTGAAGCCTGGGAATCCAACCCTGACTGGGCACAAAGACGACTTTGATTTCTGATGAGTAAAATAAACATCATGCTTGTACATGTCAGCAGAATCTGCTGACTGTGTTTGTGCGAGAGGCCTCCGGGAAGCTCGCATTAAAAAAGCAAAAAAAACAAAAAACACAAGCTTCCAAGATGTTACGAATGAGGCTTGAAAAATACATAAACTCAGCCAGAGATTATGGCTAAAAGTGTGTGTGTGTGTGTGCGTGTTTCCTACCACTGAAATGGTCCATACCACATGGGATTACATGGCACACGATAAACCACATCTAAACAAAGACCTCCAGCAGCTGATATTCAGGCTCCGCAGAGAAAAAATAACAAGTCATTGTTCATATACTCACATATACTTCAGATGGCTCCTAAACCAAAACAGGATGCTTTAGAAAAACACCATAAAAGCTACTGTTCTGCACATTTTTAGGCTGTGCTAGCTCTCCACTGTTGGATGGATTGCCATGAAATTTTGCAGAGACAATCGTGGCGCCCTCGAGATAAATTCTTACTACTTTCTCAATTAAGGATGCACTATGTGGATTCTTTTCAGCTGACATGATGATGGATAATTAGCTGCTTCTTTACGCCTACTTTAAGGTGCATACAGCAGACTACTGTAATAATCAGAGTGTGTAGATGCTGTGGTTGTTGCAGTCACTGAATATATATCTCACGTCCCTTGTCTCAGTGCGATGCTGACGCCTCTTTATGACTTGAGATGTTCTCATAACATTAAAAGGGGAATGTCGGTGACTTTAGCATTCACAGCAAAATCATCAGGCAACTGAATCTGTTAGCTGCAGGCTACATGTAGGCGACCCTAGATTTATGAAGGGCACTAGAACAAAGTTATCTTTGTTTAACCATCATCACATTACAGTTATTAATCTTACATTGCCACAAAAAGATACATTACCTCATCGTGACGCATCCTGCAAACGGCTACACTCGCTTCCAGAACAAATACACAAGCTAACTGGATCTTTATTTACTCCGGGAGACAGTGGTGCTCGTACCAATTTTGTCCACCTGGGCTGTAAAATTTAAAAGAAAATGGAAGTTACCTGAAGCTGCTTTACCTTTTTATCGATTTATTTGTCCAATACTTTGGTTGAAATACCTGCAAAATTACTTTCCCGTCAGTCTCAGCTGTACTTTAGACAGATAGATAGATAGATAGATAGATAGATAGATAGATTAATCCCAGAGGGGAAATTAGGTCATCATAGCAGCAGGTACATTCAAGTACAAATACAGTCAAAATGTAAGGGCAAATATAGAAACAAGATGTATATAGCTACATTTAGCTAAAAAGATAAACTAAGATGGTGAACGACAAAAAAAACCTCATCATAATTGGGAGGATCTTAGCTAGGAGATGTTAGCATTTAGCTCAAAGCAGCACTGTGCCCACGTTCGGCCTCACAGAGCTGCTAGCATCACTGTAGACTCGGCATCATGTTTCTGAAATGAATGTGATTTCTGCCACTCACGCTCTCTTAATCTAAACAAACCGAGAGATGGAAGTGGTGTGGGCTTATGGGAGTTGCCTTCTCCATCGTTAAACAACCAGCACCGCTGATTAAAATCAATCTGATACGACTGAAGGAGACACGTTCACTGGGGAGGTTATGTTTTAAAGTTGTATTCGCGTTAGATTTCTTCATGATTTAAATTACAATAGAAAACAAAATGCAGCGCATAGCGTACGGTATCTGGACCATGAAGGCCGACGTAACGCCTCATTTCAACACAGCAAAGACACGACATCTCCGTGGGCACACACGGATCTTTTTAATTCATTCCACATTATTCTCGGGGCTAAATTCAGTTTTGATTAAACCATATGTTCTTAGTTTCTCCCAAATCTCAGTAGCCCTTTTTTTTTCTTTTCACAGCAGAAAGTATTAATATAATCTGAAATCAAACCAATGTGCCTTTTTTTTTTTTTTCTAAACTTGAAGATTTTTTTATTACACAGCTCACATCCAGTCATATGAGTCTGCTTCACAGTCTCCTCATACAAACCACCCGACGTACTGTTACAGGATCCTTCTCCGCTGTCACAGCTCTGGCTGGAGCAAACTTATCTATTCCCGAAAAGTATCTCAAAGCTTTATTTTGGATCTGTTCACATCCTGTGGAAGCTTTAATTCCCGAAAGAGTCTGATATAAGTGAAAAAACCAATTCAGTGAATTTAGTTTTCCTTGTGACTCCACCTAAAGCCCTGCAAGCCAATTTAGAAATGCCCCTCCCTGTATGTGCTTTCTCCATGTGCCACTTCTAACACCAGTCACTAGTGACCAGAAAACATGCAAGATTGTTTTAAAACAATCCTGATCACCTCTCATGTTAATCCTACTTCTGAAAATCAATGAGAAAAGATGAAATCTCCTCGATGTTTTGGGCCTTTGGACGCCCCGACACAATGCACCACATGCAGTCTATTAGGCCTCCACACTCAACACACACGTACATACAGTATACATCCCTTCAGTTATTGATTCATCTTTATTTCACAGTCTCACACAACAATCATGGCGCCACGGCTCGCCACGCAGCTAGGCGAGCGTGCACCTCCTCGTGTCCCGCCATGCACGCTGAGCAGCACATTGCGGGAGTAGAGAACTTGAATATACAGATGTCTCCGTCCCTCACAGGCTCACTGGTGCCTGCACGCCAGACAGCGAACACGCAGCAGTGCTGCCGCCGCTGCTGCTGCTGTCAGACAGACATCCGTCAGGGCGTAGACGGGAGGATACGGCCGTCTCACTGCGAGCTCCGTCTCGCTGATGTAAATGAATGGAGGAGGACAGACCTGTGTCAGAATTAGCTGCCGGAACACAGAAGACAAGAAGCTGCCGCCGTGTTCGAGTGTGTTAAAGAGACAGTGCGTCATCTGTGAGGAGGCCTCAGCGCAGAGATGGAAACATTCCAGGCTGGAAGAATGACTGGCAGCTCTTCATACCACAGGCCTATATGATCACTAAACCAACGCACAGTTGTAAACCTCTGAGAGTAGATTTTTCTCACAAAACACTACGTTCACCTTCAGCCTCTCCAGATGTTCCTCCTCACATTCATACAGTAAGGCGATGAGTCAGTGATATCATGTCAGTGTGGTCTGCTGTCCTCAGGTCCAACACTGTCGGTGGACACTGCAGTGCTGCCTCGTCTCCACAGAGAGCTCTGCTGCCATCTTGTGGAAAACGCGGGGACACCAACGGCGAAAATGCGACATTTCCCTTTCACCGATATCACGACCGCTTAACCACCACCCACCCTCCATTACAGCATTGATTCTCTGCTTTTATGACACGGCCTCACTGCTGTTAGAGGCTTTTAAAAAATGACGGTCATCAGAACATTACAGATCATACATTATGGAAGCTGTTCCAAATAATTCACAGTTTTGGTTTGAATTCAAAAGAAAACTAAATCATTTGTCCTTGTTCTGTGAAAGTTGACTTTTTACTCAATGAATGACCTTTTTGTTGATTCAGTGTAAAGTGAAAACACTTATTTATCAATTACATGTGTAATCAGATCAGACCGTTTTAACATGCACATTTTTATCTATTGCAGCAGTTTTTGACAAAAAAAAAGCAGAAGAAAGAAACAGTCTCTGCTCACTAATGTTGGCTCTGCTTCTTCAGGAAGATGGGGAAATGACATGTCCAGTGTTGTCAAGAAACAACACAACAAGCAAAGCAACTGGAACGTTGCGTTACTGTCTTGTTGCAAACAGATAATGAACAGTAGCTTTTCCCAGTAACATTTACTAGGAAAACACCTTGCCCAGGACTGATAACTACGTCTGGGAGTTTGGCTTGTACCATTCATAACTGATATTAAGACCACATGCATCCTCGTGGATGTATCTGTCTGTTAGCCGTTAGCTTGGATCAGCTTCGCGTAAAGACTGGAAACAGCAAGAAATGCACAGGAGTTAATACAGATAACGACATCCAATGATTGGAAAGTACAATTGCCTCAAATACAGAACATTAATAAACAAAGGAACAAAGGCTACGGCACATTTAAACTGTACAACTACAACTTATAAAGGTGATTAAGTTGCAAAGCTGTGACATCCCAGTAGATAATCTGACCTCGTGAAAGGTATGAGGAAGTAACCAACCATCTCACCGAAGGTCATGTACTGTAGAGGCATCAGTGATGAATTCAGACTGTTACAAGTCAACACATTATTTTTGGACTGAATCTTTGCTTTTATTTGAAATATTTGATCATTTCACCTCTTTGGGCCTCAACAATTATGTAAATGAAACCATCTGAGAAGTTTAAAGCGGATATGTGGACGTATACTTACACTATATAGGCCTAATGGAAATACACAAAGCACAATGATCTTAAAATTGTGCTCAAGTACAGTACTTGAGCAAAAGCACTTCATTCCACCACTGCCTGAGGGGAGCTCTGATCAGGCACAACGGGGGGGTTAACTGTTGTTCAGCGTTGTGAGCTAATGACACAAGTCTGTTTACTTCCACTGTTTTTATGGTGAGAGGAGAAATGACCTCGAAATCAAACCAACCAAAGCCGTCTGCATGGCTCAAACGCTGGAGCTGAGTGAGAAAACGTGTTTTCTGTGATACGTGGGCCGCTGCATATGTCAGACACGCTCCTCCTTAAATATCAGCACAGACAGCAATTTCTCTCATATGAATCAAGTGACATTATTCTCCAGCAAGCTCTTCCTTCAGTTATTATGGGGCTCCTGCTGAAGTTTCATGATTGCCATACAGAAAATGCAACACATCCCAGTATTAACAGTGGCAGGGAGAGTAAACAGACATGGTGGGATTGTGACCAGCTGTGGGCTGAAGTGACGACCACAACAGCTTAAAGCTGTGAATGATGTTAATTTGCGGAACCACTGTGTTTACAAGTTCAGAAGAGGAGCGAGCTCCTCCGACCGCCACGCTGTCAGGATGAATCAGCCTGACAGCGCTCTTACCCGCAGAGATCTACCAGCAGGTGACACTAATACACATTTCTTCCATCCTGACAGACTGCAGTGGGTTTTTCGGTCGCTGCAGCTGGCTCTGGTAAGTTGCTTTATGCAAATACGTTTCGTGAAGAGCCCATCCTCTCCTCAGCCTGATGGAGTGTGTACGCTCTCATCGAGATGTGTCCCATTAACTTTGTGTGAAATCACTGATTTATTTCTAATACCAGCCTGTCAGGTGGCTGTCTCAGAATCAGCACGCAATCAACACAGCCCCATTGTACAGAGCGTAGGGTGTGTGTGTGTGTGTGTGTGTGTGTGCATGCGTGTGTGCCGTCACTTCAATGATTGCTGAGTATTTACCCAAAGATGCAAAGCAAAAAGCTGTTCAGAGTTAGATCAAACAGTGAGCCACTGCATGGGAATCACAACATACAGCAGATCTGCAGTGTGTGTGTGTGTGTGTGTGTGTGTGTGTGTGTGTGTGTGTGTGTGTGTGTGTGTGTGTGTGTAAAAACTGACAACAGTATTTCTGAATCCTGTGATGAATCCTGTGCTGATTGTCAAAGTTTTCACATGTCTCAACATCTACCGGATGGACCGCCACTAAATTGTGTAAAGAAACGGATCCTTCCCAGACGGGCAGGCCTGACGGGGATCCCATGACCTTTCCTCTAGCGCCATCATGAGGTTGACATTTGTTGGTCCAAGTGCAACGTCTCAGCTTTTGTGTCAAATGTCATACAGTTTGGTACAATAATCACGTTCCCCTTTGTTAATATATCTGACGGCGGCATCAGATAAAATGTTTGGCTTATGACCAAATACCAAATGTGAGATAACAGGATTTTGTGAAGATCTGTTTTGTCCATCACCATTATTTTCTTTGAAATTATAATTTGGTTTATTGGAATGAATTAAAGCAACATAATGCAACTTTTTTTTTTTTTAACCTAAAAACAACAGCTACAAAATCATTTTGATGGTTCAGTGTCTTGTAATTGGCTGAATGGTGTCTGTGTCTCAGCCACTCCGCCCCCATCACTTGATTCTGCTCTGTGTAACCTCAGTGAGAGGGAAGGACCACAGTGACCCCTTTCACACAGGAGAAGACGCATTATCTCCGGTTCGCCAATTCTCCACCTATAGTGATTCACACAGAGCGAAGCAGCTCCGCATTAAAGACGAACCGACGTGAATTCACACAGAAATCCGGCGCTGCGGCTCCTAAAGAGGCGTGACGGTACACGTCATGATGATGACGTCGATGTGTTTTCAAGGTGTTTCCCCGGTGTCCCCCCTGTCAATCTAAACCCACGGATAGTTTATAATTATATGGATGCTGTTATGATGCGTCGTGATTGAGATCCTGACCTACCAAACATCCTGGAAAGTGACGAAGTACGTTTTTCAAGCTAAATTACATAATTACATGATCACCATCAGTAAACTGGACGCTGTCTGACTCGCTGGGGACAGAGGCTGTCTTCCGGGGGAAAGTTCACCGAAGTCTCAGTTGGGAGGTCTGACCTTCGCAGTGATTTATTTCCATCACAAACTCTCCGTGAGTTTAAGTTTTTTGCCGGTGACAGATGCTGTTTTCTGGCATGAATGTGTCGGTCAGACAGACGGGAGGACAGATAGGAGGACAGACAGGAGGACAGACGCTTCTCCACGTATATCTGCGGTATTCTTTTCCTCATATAAGTTGCCAAAGACAGTTACAGTTACTACGTTACTGTTGTGTGGTCCTGTAACGTTGCTTTGTGGGACATTTCTCTGTATTTAGTTGAGTGAAGGACCTGTGTAGTTAACTGACCGTCCGATCGACATGCCCTCGATAGCCGAATCGTCTTATCCGTTCACACTGGTTTGGTTCGCCAATAATGCGGCCCTGATACTACCTCCAGAGGCGGATCAGCGGCGGAGCGAAATTTCACCCCTCGCTGCATCCAAGAGATTCACACTGGGACGGATGCGGAGAATTGGCGCACTGAAGCCGCACCCAAACGCCAGTGTGAATGGGGCTAGTGATACATACATGTTGACTTCAACATGCAAGTTTTCAACACATAGGATTGTTATGGCGTAATGAGTTTTGTTAAAAAAAATTTATAGACCCAGCAATCCACGACAGTAGCGCTGCACTCAGAGACTGTCACCGAATTGCCCAAAACGTCAATTTCTACATAATGTTGCTTTAATAAATTCTAATACACATAGGCCTACAGCCAGTATTTCATATTTTATTACATATTTTACATGGGAACTATTTAATCACCTCACTCAACTTGTCCGTGGTATAAAGGTATAATGTATAACAATTGGTGTTCAAAATAAATTAGACCTCTGTCATATATTTTCTTATAGTATCCCAGTTGTTTCCAGCAATGTTTGAGCGGTGCATTTCATTTGGCCGCCTGTTGCTATAACTTCCAGGCTAGAGTCAGAGAGTGAGCAGAGCAAGGAAGTTGGCAAATTCCTTTGCATAAATATTCCTTTTGCGATACATAAATCGTCCTCCCGATAATGGAACATTTACATTACAGGTTATCGGCAGATAATGAAATTTTAGTCGAGAAATGGAACCAATAATACAAAGCCAAATTGCTTTAGCTGACTTAACAAGTGCAGCATTTACACATCGTTTGTGGTGGTATATACCTTTAAGGTTGGTCTGCCAGCCGCCAACAAACACAGAGAAGAAGAAGAAGAAAAACAACAACAATGCTGTTGTCACGTTCATGACATGAAATACATACATGTGAAATGATTATCGGTTATTGGTATCGGTAGTATCGAAGTAGGTAATTATCGGTATCGGCTGAAAAAGTCCGTATCCTGCATCCCTATGGCAAATGAGACTAAACGTAATGTGAATAAAACTAAAGCATTACCTCGTCTGTTTACATTTGTGCCTGACAGACAGATTGTCATCAGCAGATGCAGATGTTTAATGGTATGTGAACTGAGTTAGACATCATTTGTGTTTATTCACCCAAAACAGCCAGATTACTCTGCTGTACATTACTGAGTGACAGCACGCACTGACAGTGTGTGTGTGTGTGTGTGTTTGAACTGAGGTCAACCTCTCACTCACCACAGCACTCACCAGTGATTCCGGTTTTCTCTCTTCTTTTCCCCCTCTCCTCTCTGCAACATTACGTCAAAGAAGTTAAGTACTTTTCCCCTCCAGCTCCAGTCAGCAGTCAGCATCACAGCACATCAACACGCCTCCCCTCCACACATCGCTCCTGCAGTCAGGGTGATAAACAGGAGTGAAAATCCATCCACTTTTAATCCCAAAACGGTAAAGTAATCTTTGAGCTCTCCTCCTGTTGGTAAATGGCCCGGATCAGAGCGGAATCTAATGTGATGTGACAATGCGATGCTGTTGAGGTGCACATCAGAGTAGATAAAGTAACACACAAGAAGTCGTCCCTGTGCGTGGCTCGGATTATCCAGTGTTGCATAAAATAGTAGAGCTAATTAGCAAATGTGAGCTAAATGCTAACATGCTAACCTAAATGGTGAAGCATTATACCTGCTAAACATCAGCATGGTAGATTTGGTATCTGGGCATGCTAGCTGCTAGCGTGGCATGTTGTTAGCCTAAAAAACCCTACAGGTCAATTTACAAGGTAATGACTGAATCACTATGTAGGCCTAAAAACTCAAACAGGGCGTCTTTTTGTTCACAGATAATTACTGCAAAGCGAGTGGAGCAGGCTTTGTGCCGAGTTTGACGAACTTTGAGCTATGCATCACTGTCGCAGCTGTTAAAATGCGTCATTACTTACATTTCTTTGGTCACAAGCCAAATGCTGCTAACATCGACTGCAGTGTCTGTGGAGCGGCGCTTTCTTTCCTCTCAGTAACTCCTCTATGAGAGAGGTCACCTCTAACAACCTTCAGACTGGCTCTCTGTATGGATGATGTTGAGTTGGGTTTTTTTACATTAATGATAAATCATACCTGAAAGTCAGTTATTTAATATGTGCGGTACACCTCCTCCGTGCAGCACATCCTAAGCTTTTACACATGCTGGAGGGACGCTGAGGGGAGTAAAAGGCAGAGGGGATTTCCATTTAAACAGGAGGACTTCAGCCTTCTCTCTTTTTTTTTTTTTCAGTGAGTGAAATGTAAAAAGTGACCATGGCAGCGCTGCTATCCTCCTCACAGGAGGGAGAGTCCATAGCTCGGTGCCCATCCAGACATATTATCATAAAGTATTATATCACCAGTACAGCTGGGAGATGGTACTCCAAGCTACAACACCCAGCATCTAGTCAACATCTGAAGGTTTTATGGCTTATGTGTCTTTTTTTTTGCGGCTTATCTTTCCTGTAGCTCCTGCTGATTTATCTTCACAGCATAAAAGAAACCATAAAAGGAAAAAAAAAGGTCGGACGGCTGGGGAATAGTGGAGACAAACAACACAGCATCGTCTCTCTGTGGCCTCTGTCTCTGCTTGTCCCATAACCTGGCTCTGCTGTTGGCTATCATATATTTTTACAAAGGCTCGTATATTTGAGGAAGAGCCAGCCAAAGCAGAAACTGTAACATAGCCACGTCTGCCTTGTTTCATGTACATTTGAAGAGCAGTGATGTGTGTGAGCTTGATGTGAGCTGGTGTAAGTGGAAAACCGCCCAGTCGTGAAGTAGTACTTTCACCTCAGAGGAGTCAGAGTAGCGTTTGGTTGGAACACAACCTGTGGGACATGGTCTGATATAACCTGTAGATCTAACATATGTTGTGGCGAGCTGACTTGTGGGTGAATGTCATTAATACCTACAGTACATTCACATTCTTGTCAGCATGTACAATATAAACCTTCAAAGAGACGGTCTAAAGAATGCTACCAGACTTTGAATTTTATTCTTTGTGGTGCAATATGTCAGAATTTTAGTTTTAAAAATTCAAAACTTAGCTAAAACTTTAAACGTAATGCAAAGACTCAAGAGTCTTAATGTTATGTCAAGGACGTCTTTGTGTTGTTTTGAAGAGATAGCTACTGAAGTTAGCATGCTAAGCAGCTAACCCCTGACCTCTCCGCTCTGAGCGCCCAGTCTGGACCGCTCACTGCACGGCTAACTGAGCTAACCAGCTGGCAGCTACAGTTAGCCGCAGTAAGTATACATTCATTTGTCATTTATATGGCTGACAATTCATTGTCCACCAGAATGATTTGATCAGTGAAACATTAGTATCATTTGATTTGTTTTTCCTCACTCGAATCCAGGGTCTGAGGACAGAGGATGTCGTTCACTGTACAGATTGTAAAGCCCATTGAGGCAATGTGATTGTGATTTTGGGCTATATAAATAAAATGTATTTGATTTGGTTTGATTTGAAGCAGTGCTCAATTTAATATTCAGAAGGGTTTCAACTCTGTTAGCAAGTTTACCTTCAACTCTTCAGTCCAAGTCATTTTGAACCTTCAGAGGTAGAGACATGTTTTCTTTTTATATCGCAATGAATTCACAAAATATAATATTCGCAAACAGTCGAGGTTTCTCAGTAGTCTAATTTATTTAAAAGTTCAACCGGTCCACATGCGGGGAGCAACCTGCTCTTCAACCTCTCTTGTGATTTTTTAATCAGTTTGTCTGATTAAAACGCCCGCCCACGCTTCCTGCCATCGACTCGTTCGTGTGCCTGAGCCCGTAGCCAGTTTGATTGAGAAATGTCACCTTCACTTCTGACATTATCTCTATTCATTCTGATCCCTCTTTGTGTGGCGAAAATTAAAATCCTGGCAAAGCTGAGTGCTGTACGTCCTGATAATACCAGAGTCAAACTGCTGACAGCATGAGTGTTTACACTCTGGAATAATGCTCCAAGACATGTTTGAGTAAAGTTTAACTAATGTGTAGGTCCTGATGATTTAAAACACGAATTAATGCAGATGTGTCATGAATTCCCAACAGGAAAGGTTCACCCAAAAATGTAAATTCAGCTAGGTGAAGTTTTGTAGTCCACAAAACATTTTTGGAGCTTCGCAGGGAAAACAGCATTGCAGCATTCTCCTGAAAGATTTAAGTAGATGGGGACTTAGAAAGAATAACATAAAACTGCTCCATACGTGATTCAAATCTCTAAAAGCCCAGACATCACAAATTGATTTGAAAAGACATTATTTAAACCATTTTTGTCATCTTCACTGTGAGCTATATTCCTCAGTGTGCACCCTGTCTGAAGTGGATGCATGAGCCTGAGCGTGCAGTGATGGTATAAGTAACATCTTTTGAAATGAAATTATTATAGGACCTCAGGGCTTCCAGAGACTTGGGTTATTCCTATACTTGGGTATGCTTGGTTGTTTTTTAACGCTTTAAAACAAGTCCTAATCGGTCGTTGAGGAGAATGCTGCAATGCTGTTTTGCTGCAAAGCTCCAGAAATGATTTACATAATGAGAGAACTTTCATTTTTGGGGGAACTTTTCCTTTAAGAAATGATCGAGTCACTCTGAGCTGTGATTAGTCCACGCTTAATGGATAATCAGTGAAGGGATATTATATTAAATCACAGTTACTTGATACCTTTATTGATTTATTTGCTTTCAAATCAGCTGCAAGTCCAGTAAGACAACTCTCTGCAAGCTGCCTGCTGCAGCCGAGAGCGTGAAAGCTGAGAAGATGTTCCTCTTTGTGCATTACTACATACATCCCGTCATGTGATCCATTGTCAGAATGCGAATCATTGATTATAGCCACTTGGTTTGTTCCATGATCATAAACTGTTGCTGCAGAGGCAGTGTGGTAGCTGTTCAGGGTGTGTAGAGACGTTTTGGAGGCTTTGTTCTGTCGCACCCCCTGATGTTGCTGTAGCACGCTGAGATTCAAGGACGACATGACTGATTACTGCTCACACGAGCGTCGTTCAAACATTTCCTTTCATTTAGGCTCATCACTCGCACAAGCTGCAAATGTTTATGAGGTATGTTCAGTGTGCACCAGCTAAACACAGCAGCCTGCTGATGTGATGTCATGCGACTCTTCATCACCGGGGCCAAACCCAGTGATGGGTATCTGTTAGCAACCACATCACATTCTAGTGTGCAAACAAGATACTATTTAAAACCTATAATCTTTGTTTTCATTATCACACAGGTCCCTCAGTCCTGTAAATATTGCAGCCGTTCTATAATGTTGAGTGCAGTTTTCCCTCACTCATTATCCGTGATTACAAACCAGCAAAACCTATGCAACTCAAACCAAATGAGAAAGTGAAATGGAGATGGGTGATAGCTGTGTTGCTGTTGTTTCATAATCTGTGTCATTATGACTGCGCACTGGGATATTTGAGTTTTTAGACCTTGCGAAGCTACAATTGTCAAAATGGCTCTCTCCCAGTGAGGAGCAGTGGGACAACCATTAGTCCGGTCTGAAGGACCCGTTCCAAATACCATCTACTTCTCATTAGAGGCACCAGCAGCTGTTGTCTGTTTTCTCCCAGCATGCACCGAGTCTGATTTTACTGGTGAGGGCGGAGCACCGGAGCTCACTCTGAAGGACAAGCGTGAATTCTACTGATCACTTACTTTCTCATTCTGGAGAATTAATTCAGCAATATTCAGTTTGGCCACATAATCTCACATGAGGGACAGGATGACGGACAGGATGACGGACAGGATGACGGACAGGATGATGGACACGTTATATAACACCAACTGTTTCCATTAAACGCTGAGGAAACCAGCAGAATGCCACAGGAGGCTGCTGTTCACCGTGGGCTTTGGAACAAAATTTGAGCTTAACTAAGGCGGTGTTAGAAAACACTTCTCATTAGACCTAACGATATGTGATTATCTCCACTTTCTGCTCCCTAACTTTGATTTAGAGGAAAAGACAGAGAGAAAATAGATGACAAAGTGGGAATCCGAACCAGACGATTGCAATGGCACTGTACAGCAGATTTAATGTAATGATGCTCAAGACCGGTAACAGCTAAACAGTATACATTTCAAACAATTGCTCAAACTAAATAGCTCCGGTCCCCAGTTTGTCCTCATCAATCAGAAACTAAAAAATGTAAATGTATCCAACGTGTCTACTACAAGTTGTTGAGATGTCAGTAATCAGTGCTCTCCACCATCCGCCGAACATTTTACTGAAATATTCAAGGAGTGTAGTTTATTATGTGCAGTGCGTCTGTGCTTTCAGTTGCTGCACTGAGCGACTGTGGCAGCGTCCGCAGTGTTTTGTAACACACTGATGAGAGCAGAGAGGCTACAGATGAGGAAAACAACCTGCGTGTGCCTGAACTGTGTGGGTGATCGTTAAGGACTGAGGTCATTGTGCTATTTTGGGAACACAATATACCAGACTTTATCACAGGGTGGCACTGTCACCTCACGCACTCTAAGTTACACCATAAATGTAATATAGCAGAGACATGCCCTCTTTTATGTCACAGCACTCAGTAGAGTGCATACCTCTGCCAAGGCCCAGCAAAAATGCCCTATCTCGCTATGTTAAGGAAATTAGGCAAAGATCCTTGCATGTGTCCCTTTATCTGGAGCTGCACCAAAAGTAGATGGTGTCTAATGTCTATTCTAAGCCCGAGACTCATCCTCCATCCAAGTTTCATGGAAATCACTTGAGTAGTTTTTGTGTAATCGTGCTGACAAACACCTACTGCGACAAACAAACACACTGACATGGGCTAAAACATAACCTCCTTGGCAAACGTAATAATTTCAATCAAAGAACAGTTGGGTTTTGGACATCAGCTGTGCTTGGTGAAAAATAATTTGCACATGCAAAGCTCCTCCAAAACAACCACTGAAAATGTCATGCCGACTAGTCCAGGCAATGGTGGACGAAGTTTTCTTTACTCAAGTGAAAGTAGCAAGTCAATTCTATTACTGCTTGAAACTGCAACAGGTAGTATCAGCAGAATATCGAGAGTAAAGAGCGACAACATTATGGTTTCAAAATATACTGTTTCAGCATCAACATTGCAATGTGCACATGCACATTACTCAAATAAGTAAGGAAAATGAAGTCAAGCACGGCCTGCTACAGCTTTCTGCTGTCTGATAGAAAAGGAAAGCTCAGGCAGTCACTTTCCATGATTAATCTACCAGAGAAGTCTGCTGAAGATAAAATAATTTAGTCTGATTAGATTCTTGACTACATGGGAGTTTGTTCCCTGTGAGGGACATGCAGGCTCTGCATGCACAGCGAACCACCAATGACAATCATTTTTTTCACAGGCGATCAAACATGAAGTGCCTACTTTGTTTATTTGATCAAATGCTCCCCCGTGAATCAATCCAGCCATTCTAGAAAGATTCATTATTTCCAAAAAAAAAGAGTTATTCTAGTTATCTGGTGAACATTCCTGAAATGTTTCATTTTCAAATATCTATTCAAAATACCACAATGTCAGTTTTTTCTCCAATATCATGCAGCCCTAGTTATATATCATACTATTACATTATTATTACTCATGTATTAATGTGTAAGCAGCATTTTGTTGTTGTAGTGCATCACAGTGGACCTCATGTACATTATACAGTATACTGTTAATATAATCTGTTACAATGCATCCTATAATCTAATCATGTAGTTTATATATAAATATATATAAAGTCTTGATCTACATAGTCAGTAATAACTGTAGTTGTCAGATGAATGCAGTGTAATAGAAACTAATTAGAGAGAAGTCTAAAGGAGCATAAAATAGACACCCCCCCCTGTGTGATTGGACTGAAGCCTCACTGATATTGACATTGTGTGTCCTTTCAGATTCCTCCTGAGCTGTCAGGACTGGCTCATCTCACTGTCTGTGCTGCTCAAGTAACAAGCTTGACTCCTGTCCATGTGACAGGAGGGAGAGGAGGCTGAACATCATCTGCAGTCTGGCTGCATCCTCCTCCTCCTCTCTGCCTCCCTCTGCTCTCTTCCACTGAACTTTCTCCTTGCAGTAAAATGTATTTTCTCCTTTTCTGCGTGTTTAATTACTTTCTGTTTGTAAATCAGCGGGAGGAAGAGCCAGTAAAGACATCGCTTTTGACACCACATATTTCTGAAGCAGATGGTGTCGGGCGTCTTAATATAACCCAGACTAGCTGTCAGTCCATTCAGCGTCTGTGACAGACACCTGACTGTGAGGCCTTATGGCACTGCATCACTAATTAAGCCTAGTCTCAAACACATTTGAGCCTATGGGAATAACACAACTGCTAAAGACAATCGACATGATGAGCCTGCATGACTGTCAGCCAGCCACCACTGAAACACTTGGCGGTTCTTTTCCATTTAATTCATTTATGACTGAAAGATTGTTACTGTTTGCTTTGAGAAGCTTCCACAAGTATGATCCTTGTCATGTACAACAACCCAAATACTTAATACTTTGTGACCTACATAAGAAAACAAGCCCATCAGCGAGATGAATGATTTTGTATTCTCAATGCCTGTCACCGGGTTGGATAAGTCATAAAATGTAAACACTTTTTTTTTTTTGGCAGAGTGCTTAGGATGAAGTGAGTCCACAGCCTGAGGCAATAAGCTGCTCTGTAGTCAAGTGGCACAGTACAGGTTTCTGTCCACAGGGGTCATTAGAATCGACAAAAAAAATGAAAGTTTCTTGTGGCTGCTCTAAGCTGGAAGGGCACTGTCTGCTCACGTCACACCTGGGGCTAAAGGATAGATGCAAATATTCTCAAGTCTGCCTAAAACAATAAGCACATGCCCTTATGTATAATGGAACAGTCTAAGGTCGCTGTAACACTTCCTACTGTTCAAGGCCATGAAGTGGCATTTTGCTTCCACTGAAGCTAATATGAGCAGTCCAAGTTATACAAATCATGTCGGTATCTTCCAAAGTTTATACTATGTGTCACTGCAGCTCAGCAGGGAAATACAGAGAGGTCAGACCGCTGAATCCTCATATAAACCTCAGCGGAACTTTGTATCGAGGACTGTGGAGTTGGGCTCTCATCACTTCCATTTAAAAAGCTATAGATAGAGATCTCTTCACACTCAAGGCCAGTGTGTCAAGAGGAACGATTACAGCAACCAGAAACCGTTCCAGTGCCCATGTGAGAATTGTTTAAATACAGACGTGAAAAATACAAACCTATCCTTTAACTCAGTGTATTACCAGTGCCAGGCTGATTTAGAAATTCATTGATTTCTACCTACTGTCATGTTTACAGCTTAATGAGCGCCTTCATCCAAACTACCTGTAATATCTTCCTAGATTCAGGGTCTGATACTGAGCTCATGTCCTGGAAATGTGAAGATTTTCGGATTCTGGGGAACTGTGTTAGATTCAAGTATTCTTAGGCTCAGTAAATATACATTTGACCATGAAGGAAGGCCACAAATAAATAAACAAACACAAGAATTTAGATTTTCCCCATCAGAGGTAGCATGGAAAGGGAAACATAGAAATACATTTCTTAAGAAAACATCACAAAAGATTTTCGGGGTGTCATGATTCAGTGTTTTTGTGTGGTGTCTCGTTTTGTCTCATGTTTGATTTCCATGTCCTCTTGTGTCCTTTCAGTGTCTCCTGTGCTGTCCCCTCTGTTTCCCCCTTGTTGCAGGTTTGTCTCCCTCTGTCTGCCAGTGTTGTTTCTCCTCTGTGCTTCCCCCTCGTTATCTCACCTGTCCTCGTCCCTCCTCTCTCTCCTCACCTGCTCCTCGTCCCCTCATCAGTGTGTTCTGTATTCAAGCCTTTGTTCTCCATGCACTCCTTGTTGGTGTTAGTGTGATGTCCTCCTCGAGCGTCCCTGTGTTTCCTCCTGTTTCCATTGTATGTTTTTGGACTTTGATTTCTTGTTTTCCTTTGTTTGATTTGTACTTTTTGTTGCACTTTGTTTTAACTGTTTTATTTTGCTACTTTGTTTTTGGTTCCCTGGGCTCTTTTTTCATTTTGACTTCCTGGTTTTTGTAGTGTTCAGCTTTGTTTTTAATAAAGCTCACTTTTTGTTTCCCCCCCCATCCTTCCTCTTGTTCTCATCTGCATTTGGGTCCTTCAATTCCCCTCTCCCCAACTGTGACATGGGGTGATGGGAAAAAATGCATTTCATTGGTGAATTACGGTTTTCTATATGAGCAAAAGGCATTTATTTGTACCTCCAGCATTAACAGTCTTGTGTAATCCCCGTTCTACCCTCTGCACCTGCACAAAGCTTGGCGTACGTGCAGAACTGCACATCGACCTGCTGCTTTTCGCCTTGCTTTTTTATTTTTTTAAACAGGTGCCATCCCTGTGTCTCTATCACTGGCTCTTTGAAACTCTGGCCTTCAGGCTTTTTGATAACTCAGTCCCTTTCTTGATGCATCCCATTATATCTGATCACTCTTTGCACTGTATTTATGTACATAATGAAAGTGTTACATATTTGGTTATATGATTTAATTCTTAGATTTGTGGTCACACTTCACATCATCTGACTACAGCAGCTTTAATCAGTAGATGTACTTTTCAGTCAGCTGGTGCCCAGTAGTATGTTTCATCAACTCTTTCACACTTACCCTTCATTTCTTACTTTTACCATTATAACAGTTATTGTCAGTTACCATTACTCACTATTTATTAACTATGGTTATTTCATACTGAGCACTATCTACTTACTATGGTTATTTTATACTACACTTGCTTCAGTAAAGCATTGGTCTAGTTAGATGGAACTAATTTTGCATGCACATGTTAACTGAAACAGTTTTGTGACACCAGAAAGTTAAGCTAAGCACAAAAACAGCTGGATAACCCACTGATCTCACTGAGTGATATGTTCCCAGACCAACACGTTCTCCGTAACAGCACAGTAAGTGATATAAATGGGGTCTGTTGGAGGGGTGCAGGTGTCCAACTGGACTCCACACTTAACCTTTCATGTATTGTTAGTTTCAGGACACACTGACCAGGAGAAGAAGCAAAAACTATTGGCCTAGTTTTGCAGATGGAGGAAGCTGAAAAAGTATATACGAGGAGCCGAACGTGAGTTGGTGTGTTGGGAAGAGCTAAGACAGAGGACAAGAGAAAGGATGGAACAGCGAGACAACCCAGTGTCCCAAAGGTAGCCAACAATCACAACACTCCCAGCAACTCAATATTCCAGAGGCTGTAAGTATGGAAGCCGTTAACCTATGACGCATGGGCGTAAGTTTGCATAGGGACGATATGGACAAGTCACAACCAAAGTTTGGGAGGGAGGGAGTTGTCCCTACCAATATTTTGATATATTTTAATATAACGATTTTTTAATTTTTTTTTTTTACTTACTGCATTGAATAGCTATAATGTTCTTTGCAAACTTATTCGTAGTATTAAGCATATGTATAGAACTATTTGTCCGACGTGCCCTCTCATCGCAATCTTCAGTGTAACCTGCAAGGCAACACGTTTAGATATGCTGCCATTTGATTGGCTGAAGGGTTATCACGTTCTCGGCACATGAAGGTATCAAAGCCCCTCTTGTCACCTCTCGTGAAGAAGACGCGCTGTGTGGCGGAGTTGCTGCAAGATAGCTGGACTGACGGTAAAGGCCGGCACACACTGGCTAAAACGTCGGACGAGTTCGGGAGCTGCTCTGTTCGGTGTGGTGGAAGCGCGAGGACGGCACTGCGGTCAAGCCAGCCGTGGTTCGCGTTTGCTTGGTCAAACCAGCCGCACATTCTGTTCTAGTGCGCAAATCTTCTAACATTTACGGTATTCGTGATGAAACCGCTCTGAAGAGCTGCCGGTAGTGACTGTGGGGCAGACTGCAGTCTCTCAGTCAGACCCATGAAACATATGATACTTTTACAGTAATTATTCCCGGGAGTGAGCTGAAGGTATCACGATCATAGATATCTATAAGAAAGGCTAGATGGCTCGAGGTGGAGTCACCAGCGTCCCTATACGGCGGCCATCTTGCCACAGGCAGCTCGCCCACTCATAACATCAAAGTCTATGGTGCATGTAGCATTTAGATTGCTTAATTTTAAACCGATTTTCAAGTGGTTTGGTTTGTTATAAACCTCAGAGTTGTAGTTATGTTCCTGCATACTCAAAAATAATTTTGAGTTAAAATGTTAAAATTATTTTTGAGGACTCACGTTCTTGCAACCTGATCTCGAAATAGTAGAGATAAAATCCTAGAGACCAGAATGATTCAGTTTGGAAGGGGGCTTAGTGTGTGCTTTGCACTTGAGTGGGTCATGTTTATTGATAACCTGGGACTGGGCGGGACACCCTACCACTGACCTTTAACACACTGTCTTCACGGTCTGATTCCCCCTGAAAGTAAGAATTTTGAAAATCCCTCACAATGACTGGACGTGGAATACACATCTACATACTGCAGTAGCAGTCGATGAGAAGGTGGAAAAATAAAATATACTAAAATAATCAATGCTCCTGCATAGCCCTCTGTCAGCCGCCACACTTTCCCTCCACTGCCCGACTATGTCCGTAGTCCAGGTCAGCGTGGATTAATCCCTTCCTCGTCCTCCTCCATCATCTCGCTGTTTGCCACAATCTCCTTCAGCCCCTCCTGCAACCGGAGAAGCCGATTCCTTCTAGCGTGCTTATACATGTAATATGCATGTAATCCTCCTCTGCAGGGAAAAGCCAGGACAAGGCCCCTCCACTCCTTTTCAGTCTTCAGTGAGTTCAGCAGCGCTTGTTTATGACCTCCTTGAGCTCCTCCCACACCGTACCTTCTGTCTCTGCAGCCCCAGGAGCTACAGCAGATTCCTGAACTTCAGCTGACTTAGCCTTGAAAATGGCTCGCTGCGATTCAATATCCTCAACCTCCTTTTGCATCTACCATAACACGTCTGCACCGCTACTGCACCTGAAAATCTATTTTGAACCATCAAACCCTGATTATCAGTTTCTCCCTCCCTCCTCCTAGTACTCTGAAGCCTCCTGTCTTAGTTAGGTTTTTCTCCCTGACTGTGTGACGTCCCTCCTGCCCTGATAAATCCATTTTGCACCACTGTCATGCTGTCAAGGCACTCCTGATTTATCCACAAGGGTGGACAACACTTCCAACAAGCCATCCAGCTCCGCTTTGACCTTCAAATATTCTATCCAAATCCTGATTATACTGTCAGTCTGTGTCAAACCTGGGAAAAGAAATCAGCCTTAAGTTCCTCCCACACTGCCCTCATCCCTCCTTGAGTCCTGGTCAGCTGATCCACATGTGTCAACAGTTCTCCTCCTCTGCTAAGATCAGCCAGGAAAAGGCCCTGCCTCCCACTGCTGATGACCTACCAGAACCTGATTGTTGCCTCCTTGTCCTCCATCCAGAACCAATCTTTGGCTCCTGTAACCACAGACACTACAGTCCTTCTGCTCTGATGTCAGTACTTCTTAAAAAGTCCTGCTGCCTCTTGTTCATCAGTTTCCTCCCCTACTGACATCTGGCCGGACAAACTGTTGCCTCTCACTCCTCAGTCATCTGACGTTTGTCAGAACCTGTTTATCTTTAACACCTCAGGTTTCTTCTGCAACCACAGAAGCTACAGATCTTCAAGTATGTTGATATGTGTCTGTCAGTTGTTCTCTGCTGTGGAACGCCCTGCCCCTTGTTAGTAAGTATTCTGACTGACTGTAGACTCACCGTGCTCCTCCCGACCCCAGAAAAAGCTGCTGTCCCTCAAGCCTTGAATAAAGAGATGAAACAGATGTCTGCTTGGATTTTGATCCTCTCCGATTTTCTTCAGATAATTTACACAAACGCAAAAGTCGAGACAACCTTGTGTCGCCATCAAAGAACCCATTTGACGACGGGAAGGGCGGACAAAAAGAAGGTAGACTAAGTTTCATGGCAAAACCTGATAATGAATTGTTCTATCCTTCAGTCCTGTCTCCTCTATGAAATGTTAAACTTGGAGATTCTCCAGAACACAGAATCACATGCTGCTGATTAGTCCACTGCCACGCGATGAAGACACTCCAGACCGCTTGCAACATCAGTGACCTTTAACAAAGATGGGCAAAACCTCCGAGGAGCCCTCGAGCTCTGACTTGCCCACAGAAAACAAATGCTCCTTTCAATCCCTGATTATATCTTCGGACTGGGTCAGTAGTTCTTCTCTGCTGTGAACAGCCTGAACAAAGCCTCTCCTCACCCCTCTCAAACTTCTGTAGATTTGCATAACCTGTAGGAGACCTCCTCATGCTATACCCACACTGTCGTCACTCCCCCTAGAGTCCTTCTGGTCTGCTGATCCATGTGTGTACTTATTTCACTTATTGTAAGTCGCTTTAGACAAAAGCGTCCACTAAATGCCCTAAATGTAGATGTAAATGTGTGTGAATAGTGCTCCTCCTGTGGATCAGCTTGGACCAGACCCTACCTCTTGTTCCTCTCTTCTATAATTGACTGTGGTAACCTTGAAATCATCCAGAAAAAAAGTTCTCACCAAACAACAAAAATCTACATGGGACACATCTTAAAAAGTAGAAGTTTACTAGTATAGTTTGAACAGACAGACCTGGACCATGGCCAAACCTTCACTGGCACCTATTTTTACTGTTGCTGTATGTTGAAGCCTCCTCTGAGAAGAAGTTACATTTTGTCACTTCCTCAGTAACCACTTCCAGAGCCAACACTTGATCAGAGTATTTTAGCTCTTCTCCACAGAGGATAGTTAGTGGTTTAAATGTCCCTTCAACCACCAAAACACCAAATGTGGGAATATATTTAGGAAGAACTGTGAGTTGACAGACTCTGAGAATCTCTGACAAGCAGCACTGAAGCTGTTCTGGAGGTTCAAAGTGGTCAAACTACAACCCTCTCTGCTGGGTTTTCCTTTTATTTGTCATCATCTTTAGTTCTCAGATATAAAATGAGATACATTTGCTCTTCTCTGACCTGCAAGATGAACGAAAAGAGTAACAACAGACATTAGTGTCCAGAGCCAGGATGGAAGAGTATTTGATTCTTACCAATATCACAAGGTAGAAATACTGTATGAAAATCAAAAGTTGCTCAAGTAAATGTAGTATGATATGATCAGAAGTATTATCAGAAATATCAACCTCAGTCTTTAAAAGCAAGGTATTCCCTATGTCTTCTTTTAGAGTGTAAAATATTATCTATAACATTTAGATAATGAATCAGCATGTTAGCAGCATTTTGATATTGATGGAGCTCATGTTGCCTACTTTGATCTAACAATACATCATGTTCTGTTCCTTAATAAATACCTTTAAATGGAAATATTTACATTATATTCAATTTGTACCTGAGTACAGTACTTAATGGTGCAGTTTGTAGAATATGTGCAGAATTCAAAGGTAGCTCCAAAACATAGTAGTATTAGGAGACAGGGATGGTCCGGGGCTAACTGGTTAGCGTGATAACTTCTGGAGACATCTCCGCATCACATTACATAGATGTCTTTGACAAACGTCCTCACTGTTGTTTCATCACACTCTGCTGATAATGTTAGTTCATTCTTTGAATATATTCAATTAAAATCCCTCACATATCTTAATATGATAACATTAGATATAATATAAACACAGCAGGCAGAAGTCATTAAATAAAGGGAACCTGGCATCTAAGTAATGTCTTACCAATACAATACAATACAAAAGCTGTTTGGCCCACACTTATGTTTGTGTGTTGCCCCCCCAAAGGAAAGATTTGGGGAACCATTTTTTAGACTATACTAGATCCATCACCTGAAAATCCAGGTATCCAGGAATTTTCAGGTAATTTCAGGAATTTACAGTAAAACTACTTCAGGTGAAGGTCTAATCAACACATATCCTACTGCCATTCCAGACTATCAGAAGATAGATCATAGTGAGAAAATACCCAGACATCTACATCAGTCATACCAGCATAAAAAGGCTTTCGGCACAATGACAACAACCGGTTCATTCAAAGAATTTATTGTGAACATGGCATGTCATCTGGGTGTAGTCAGATCTGCTGCTTTCTACTGTTCCCTGAGAGAGTATTTATGAGGGTAAAACATTCAGGCTGATGCTGCCTGCTGAATGAATCTGCTCAAGACACTAAGAAACTCTGATCTCATCCATCTTACTATCGCAGCCAGAGGAGCTAACAGCACTCCGCCCAATGTCCTTGTTTTGAATCTTGACCTTTTGCTCTTTTTAAATCATCGCCATAAGAAAAGGCTGAAGTTTCAGTTTAAAACACTCCCGATTTCATTCTCTTTGCATTCGAGTCAGTGCTCTGTTTCTGAGGGTCACCAAGGACCAGCATGCGTACCTGAAGCCTCAACAACGTTGCAGTTGCATACGTGTGTTATGAGGATCTAGCTCATAAGGGGGATGTTAAACCAGCTCATAAATCCAGGGATTGAGGTTGTTTCCAGTGATGGGCTTTTGGTCCAATGTTCAATCTTGGTTCTATAGCTCAGGGAGGACTTCAAGATTGAGGCTGGAAGCTGAAATCTTTCCTGTGACAGTAGACACAATATCATTAAAACCTGTGCAGCCCAATATGACAGATCTGCAATAAATCCTACCTCTGTGAAACTTGGATGTTCTGCTCCCGGTATTAACTTACCTAGATGGTAAATGTTGAAACAAGGTTATGAATAAAGCCCTGACGGCCAAATAAATCAATAAAAATTGACTTCACACTCTGCAGGTTTGTCGCTGAGGATCCAAGGAAGTGCAGAAGCTCTGCAGAACTTCTGTGTTGTGTTAGACAGTCGTAATTTATATGTTAGCGGACTTCATTTCTAAACTAATGTTAGCCACTGTTGCTGTCTGTTGGCGGAACGGAGAGAGGCACTGAGACGAGGCACTAGAGAACGTGCATGAAGTCAAATCCTTTGAGCTGTCACTGAAAGTCTGGCACGAAGAAATCCACAGTGCAGCAGCATTAAACAACTCGAACAAATTGTCCACAGGATTGCATAGACATTCAAGAGAAACGGGGAAAGTCTCATTTTTCACATGGCGCTACAATCCAGTCACATATGGCCAATAAAAAAGTGATTAATACATGTAAATTGGTAGATGCCCCCATTATCAGATAATCTGTGTGGAACCATGGTACGGAGATAATGCACACTCCTGAGTACAGAACAACTAGGAGATGCTATGACGACTATGTCAAGGCAGGTGTATTGCTCAGCACCCAAGGAAGCGCAGTGTCAGGTGTACTATTTTCTCAAAAGCTTCAAGCATCAAAACCCCAGACTTAGTGGGGCTGTTAAGCTCTTAAAATATGGACAATCTTGCTTTTTGTGAAAGAAGCATGAAACTTTCAGGGTTTGTTCTTGATGACCTAAGCTTTAATTTAAGATGTGGAGGCATTCTCAGTTTGACCTCTGAGGTCAGCTAGAGGTCACTGACCTCTGTGATATGACATTTCTAGGCCTGAAATTAGAAATGTGTGTATCTTAGGATAGAAATGTAAACTAAAGATGTATTTCCATGTATCTGGGCATGAGGAACTCATTTATGCCATTGATAGCACTCTAAGAGGTCAACATCATTAAGTGCAGTGAAGGTTACTAGGAATGTGAGTGGCTTAAGGCGAGACACTATAGGTGAATAGGGTAAAAAAAATTAAATAATAGATATCACCATGAAACTTTCTCAGCTGATTACTTATGTTAAGCTCAGAAAAAAATGTATTGCAAGTTTTTTGTATTTTAATGTTTAAATATGCAAATGAGGCCTTATCTCATTAAAAATGCGCTAATTTGCATACATTTTAAAAAACGAAATCAGATCGTGTGATAAAGCCAGGCTCAAAATATTTTTTTCATTTTGTTGTCATATTAGATGGGAAAATAATTACAGAGGCGTTTATGGACATCTACTTCTGTTATCCTGTAAATCAGAATATACTGTCAATAGCCAGAGTTTTTAGAAATAATCGTTTTTTGTGATAAAATCAGGGTTTTCGTGTCAATGTTGTCAGAGTTCTCTTCTTCTTCTTCTCAGAAGTTCCGGCACCTGGGAACCTAAAAGGTTGTGTGCTGCTCTCTCTCTCTCTCACTTTCTCCTTTGACTGTCCAACAGTACAGAGTGATAAACAGCAGACTAGTAGTATAGTTGCGCCATTGAATCTTTTCTTGAAGTCCATTTAAAAAGAGATGTAGCAGAACTTCTGAGACCACACCCATGCCACACCCATTGCCCCACCCTGTACCCCAGAACTGTGGGAAAATAAGATCCTGTTTACACGGAGGGAAAATGCAGATATTTCCACGTGGTTTGGCCTCTCATTGACACGAAAACCCTGATTTTATCACAGAAAACGATTATTTCTAAAAACTCTGGCTATTGACAGTATATTCTGATTTACAGGATAACAGAAGTAGATGTCCATAAACCCCTCTGTAATTATTTTCCCATCTAATATGACAATAAAATGAAAAAAATATATTCACCTTCACTGCACTTAATGATGTTGACCTCTTAGAGTGCTATCAATGGCATAAATGAGTTCCTCATGCCCAGATACATGGAAATACATCTTTAGTTTACATTTCTATCACATTTAGATCCTAAGATACACACATTTACAATTTTGTGCATGAAAATGACATATTACAGAGGTCAGTGACCTCTAGCTGACCTCAGGGGTCAAACTGAGAATGCCTCCACATCTTAAATTAAAGCTTATGTCCTGAAGAACAAACCCTGAAAGTTTCATGCTTCTTTCATAAAAAGCAAGATTATTGAGCTTAACAGCTCCACTACTATATCAGTGAGTTACAGAAGAATCAGAAGGAGAGGAGACAGAAACAGTGACTGTGTGTTTGGATACAGTGATCAGTCCTGGAGTCTGTGGTGCTCTGATGGTGGTCGTTACTATGTCAGGCACAATAACAGACAAACATTCATCTCCTCCTCCTCCTCCTCCTCCTCCTCTGGTAGAGTAGCAGTGTATGTGGACTGTCCTGCTGGCACTCTGTCCTTCTACAGAGTCTCCTCTGACTCACTGATCCACCTCCATACCTTCAACACCACATTCACTGAACCTCTTTATCCTGGATTTGGGTTCTACTGGTTCAGTTCTGGTTCCTCCTCAGTGCGTCTGTGTGGTGTTTAGTGTGCAGAGTCTCCTCCTGTCACAGACACATTGTCAGTGCTGAACAGTTGAGTCTGTACAGGATCACAGTCACATCAATCTTTCAGCTTCTTCAGTTAACTTTGTACAAAATGATTCAAACTGATTGAAAAGATTCTTCATTTACCTTTTAAACTTCTTCCATTAAATTGTGGAAATTGTGTTGACTTGTACTTTCTGTCATGTGTTGTTTTGAATTCTGGCTCTTGTTCCAATAAAATCCAGAACTCTTAGTGAAATGTAAGAAATGTTTTGTCTTTCTCTGGGCGCTGTTCAGTCTGTACTTCAAACTTCACTGAGTTTTATAAGAATCAAACCCAAACAAGAATCGAACCCACAACCTCAGAACTACTGACCAGGCCTCTATGAGCCTGCGCTACTGGATCTGGCTGATGCACTTTGTTTCTTTCAGATTTCACTCTTTTGAACATCAACCCTCAAATTTCAATCAAGACTCAAACTCACAACTGCTGACCCTGGTGTCACCCTGCTGAGCTAACAGGATGACATCACAAAGAGTTTCTCAGAGGATTTCAGTCGTTCTTCTGAGCAGCAACTTTATAAAGAGTCAGGATTCAAACCCACAACCTCCAGACCAGCTCATCAGATACCTGAATGTCCTGCCTTTGAACCTTTGAGCCTTTGAGCACCATCATTGTTTCACCGAAAAGATAACCCTAAGACTATAAGATCTTTGATGATGCTCACTCTGTATCTAGAAAGTGGAACCGTTTCCCCTTTCAGAAACAGGTGAGCATCATCAAAGATCTTATAGTCTTAGGGTTATCTTTTCAAAAGATAACCCTAAGACTATAAGATCTTTGATGATGCTCACTCTGTATCTAGAAAGTGGAACCGTTTCCGCTTTTAGAAACAGGTGAGCATCATCAAAGATCTTATAGTCTTAGGGTTATCTTTTCGGTGAAACAATGATGGTGCTCAAAGCAGATCTCCAGCACACTGGGCTGTTTGACCAATGAGAGTGTCATGAGATACTTTTGTTGGTTGTGAAATGAACAAATAAATATTGATTCATTGAAACGTTGGAGTCTTTCTCTCTTTGTTAGTTTCTAATAGTCGAACAGTTTTCTGTTCAGGTGTGTAGAAACAGACGATTAGATCTTTGATGATGCAACAAAGTTTTAAAGACATCCAAACGTTCAGCTGCTTCCATCTCTCAGGAACACAACCCTCCCCCTCCCCCCGGGCGCTGGAGGTTCTTCTCTGGGCGCTGTTCAGTCCGTACTTCAGACTTCACTCAGTTTTATAAGAATCAAACCCAAACAAGACTTGAACCCACAACCTCAGAACTTCTAGCCATGGTGTCACCCTGCTGAGCTAACAGGATGACATCACAAAGAGTCTCTCAGAGGTTTTCACTCGTTCTTCTGAGCAGCAACTTTATAAAGAGTCAGGATTCAAACCCACAACCTCCAGACCAGCTCATCAGATACCTGAGTGTCCTGCCTTTGACTCTTTTAAGAGCTGTTTTCAAAACTCAGACTGCCTCAAGGATCGAACTCATAACCTCAGACTTTCAGGAGAGTCCTCCAACACACGGAGCTACCTGGACATCAGGTACATGAACCTGAACTTTAGTTTGTGTCCAGGCTGTCTCAGTTTGTCCGTCTGTGTCTCCATCAGGTCGTTGCCCAGCCCAAACATCGGTTCAACAGCAGCTCGTTGTATCAGGACGTCACCCTGCTGCTCCATACTCCTCCAGACCACCGGACCGACGTGACGACACACGGTTGTGTCGTCACGTTGAGACAAACAGACTCCATGTTTCTACTCAAAGACAGAAAGAAGTTCATGTAGAACTTCTGCTGAATTCACAAGAAGGAACAAACGATGAAGAGTTAGTCAGAGACAGAGTTTATAAAGTGTCTCCTGACTGAGACACTGTGTCCCACATCTGATTTCACCATCAGGTTATCAGGTGTTCACATTTAGAACCCTCATGTAGGTTTCTGAACTCAGGTTGAACAACATGTTTGGAAAAGGTCACGAAGGTCAGGATAACAGAAGTAGATGTCCATAAACCCCTCTGTAATTATTTTCCCATCTAATATGACAACAAAATGAAAAAAACATTTTGATCCTGGCTTTATCACACGATCTGATTTCGTTTTTTAAAATGTATGCAAATTAGCGTATTTGTATGAGATAAGGCCTCATTTGCATATTTAAACATTAAAATACAAAAAACTTGCAATACATTTTTTTCTTAGCTTAATATGAGAAATCAACTGAGAAAGTTTCATGGTGATATCTATTATTTAATTTTTTTACCCTCTTCACCTATAGTGTCTTGCCTTAAGCCATTCACATTCCTAACCTTCATTGCACTTAATGATGTTGACCTCTTAGAGTGCTATCAATGGCATAAATGAGTTCCTCATGCCCAGATACATGGAAATACATCTTTAGTTTACATTTCTATCACATTTAGATCCTAAGATACACACATTTACAATTTTGTGCTTTTTATTTTAAAGCTTATGTCCTGAAAAACAAACCCTGAAAGTTTCATGCTTCTTCTCATAAAAAGCAAGATTATTGAGCTTAACAGCTCCACTAACTATCTATCCCTCTTGAACAGCATGTTTTGAACTGGCACTGCACTAGTTATATTCAAGAGTCTTTGATATTTTCTATTTTAAAATCTGATACAATTAAACAGTCTATCTTACAGTAAAGGGAAGCATTAATTGCAGTGCACTGAATTAGCTCTTCCAAGTGTTCTTGACCCTGTGTCTCTCCTCATACAGTGACGCACTTTACATCTCTGTGTTCTCTTTGTTCTTACTGAATAACATGCACACATACAGCATCTGACTTATGAACATATTGTAAAGCCTGGCCACAACATTATGTATTTTCAAGACTGTGTGAAGTACGAATAACAAGCCAGATCGAGGCGTGCACACCTCAGTCTGAAATGTTGGTGCTCGTTTTACTGTGGTGTCAGCAATCCAGCCAGCAGGTGGCACTTTCCTTCCAGTATATATCTGAATTGGTAAACGCACATACTTTGTACTAGTGGTGGCAGTCACATTGTTTACTTCAGTAAAAGTACTACAAGCTAAATTATAATATCAAAAGCAAAAGTGCTCACTGTACAGTAAAGTGTTCTTTCAGTGTTTTACTGTGTTATGTGATGTTTTTGGATAATAATTCCTGCTGCATTAATGTGTATGTTGCAATTTACTGCTGTAGATATATAAGGTTGAGCTCTTTTTAACTTCTTTATATACTGTTGGCTAGTTTAATCTACAGCAACGTATCATATTCTATGAAGTCACTGTGTTTGTCGCATCTCTAAAAAAATCAGTTTTAGTTGTCATAAACTCAAAATATTCTCAAATCATGAAGGGACACTTGATGCAACAATTATTTTGCCTTAAAATAACTGCCTCAGAATCACTGGATGGTACAGTGACTTGTCTTTCCCCCTACTGCTTGTTTCTGCACAGTGTAACTTCATCGAGGGCGTGGGATCACAGTGCCTAACTCTTCACAGCAGTACGTCACACACAGCACCATCCATCACTGACTTTGGTACAACAGGATCATGATTTATACAGAAAAGGTTTTCTGCCAAGGAGGGTTGGTGTTAACACCGCTATCACAGCTGCTTTGGGCCGCCAGGGAGAGGAGGTTTTAGGTGTGAGGTTGGAATGGGCAGAGCCAGGCGAGTGGGCAGCAGAGCCAGCCATCATGACATGAGGTGAAGAGACTGAAGAGGACGCTGATGATGGAAGCTAAGAGGGAAAAAAACACAGTGACCGAGTAACAGACAAGAGCAAAACTCGTGGGCGGCTGTAGCTCAGGAGGCAGAGCGGGTCCTCTGGTAATCGGAACGTCGCTGGTTCGACTCCCTGGCTCTCCCAGCTGCATGTCGAAGTGTCCTTGAGCAAGATGCTGAACCCCAAATTGCTCCTGATGACCAGCTGGCACCTTGCATGGCCATCAGTGTGTGAATAGGTGAACATTAAAGCGCTTTGAGCGGTCAGTAGACTGAAAAAGTGTTACAGAAATGCAAATCCACTTACCAAATCTCAGACTGTCTTTTTGTCACTGGTGACAAATAGCAAAGTATTTGACATGTGACAGCCAGGTGTTACTGTCTCTAATACAGGTGAGGTTAGATGCTGTTACTGTCCTCAGTTGTGTGTGGCGCTTGTGTAAACTTTGGCTGTCGGGTGGCAAAAAATGCTTGAGCGTCCGTGATGACTTCAATACAGACGTGTTGTCATATCGAGGTTTCTTTTGTAGTTAGCATGTGACGTTTCATTACATCCGACAAAGTGTTGCAGAAACATGGGATTTGTGTTTACATGTAGGACAGCTGTGTTGCACTCAAAAACAGTGGGGGCACTATCAAACTATCCGAAGAATTCCAATCCAAAACCACCAGAGGATATGAAAAATTATAATCTGAAAAGAAACTTGTAACTATACTGTTGCTATCAAAGAAATTTAGTGGAGTAGAAAGTACAATATCTGCCTCTGAAATGCAGTGGGATAGAAGTATCAGGTAGTAAAAAATGGAAATACTAAAGAACATGTTCCTTGAATTTGTACTTCGGTGCAGCACTTGAGAAATGTACTTGTTATGTTCCGTTCCACCACCAATATCTGAGTGAGAACGTGGTCCTTTTGCTCAGATTTCTACAGAGAACACGAGTGTTTGCTTTCTTTTAGCCTTTCGTTTGTGGTTACAGGCTGCACACTGTGTACACAAACCATCCGAACATCATCTTCACACTGGAAGTGTTCTGACAAAGTGCCTCACAGTGTACACAAACCTGCCGAGATAGTGCTGTGGTGCATCGACCTGTCCGGCAAAGTCAAAAAACATTTCGAGTAATGCGAGTGTTAACAAGTGAAAGTATTTAATGAAATGAAATACTCATAGAAACAGCTGGATCTCTTTACAGCTAAAGCATAAAGCACAAAACATACGTCTGAGTCCGTGTGCAGTCCGTCCTTAGAGCCACGTGGAGCGGCTTTGAGGCTTTTATCCATCATGAGGATTTCCACAGAAAATCAGTGGAACCTGGCTAATGCTAATGCTGTTGTTGTCGTCTATGTTAGTATGACTCGTGGTTTTCAATAAGATGGCTTTACTGTATGCTAAAAACACAATATATGTACTAAAGTGAAATTATAAAGCCACAGAAAACCCTCTTCAACCCCAAAATTGAGTCCATCCTGGATTTAAACAGTCATATTTGTGCAGTCGGGCACTTTGCTAGATAATCCAAACTCTGCAGGCCAACAAATCACGTCAAATCCTCTCTGAGTATTCATCGTATTTGTGGCTATCGGAGAGGCAGTCCCTGCCCCGAGGCTTTCATCACTGCTCACCATTGGATTTCACATTGAATTGTCATGTTGTCTCCAGTGACCTTCGCTGTGTTTCCGTGACTCTGACTCTTCTCGGCGTGTCTGGCTTATCTAAGAGTCAGGTGGTCCACTTACATCAACCAGTCTGTTCCCCAAAGAGCCCTCTGTTAAGAACTTGTCTCTCTCGGATCCCTGCTGGACCAGTCATTTAAAGCACTAATGTTATGACCTTTTCAGATCATCATCTGGGGAGGTACTCCTGTGGAAGTCTGCTGAGGTTCCTGCTCTGCAGCGCCTGATCAACAGTACGGATGAAGGGGTCAATCATCTGTCTCATGTCAGTGGTGAACGGGTCAAAGGAGGGCCGCTGGGCCCCCGAGCGTTTGAAATGGCCGTCCTGGTTGCTCTGGGCGCAAAGCAGCCTCTCCTCGGTCATGGTGGCGTTCAGAAAGTCCGTGATGAGGCGCAGCTGCGGGAGGAGAGTCCTCTGCAGCTCCTCGTAATGCACCACCAGCAGGCGGCGTCCGAACTTCAGCCAGCTCAGAGCGTGGGAGGCCCACCAGGGGGCGTAGCTGGAGACAAATTCCGGCCATTCTGCAGGTGAGAGAGGCAACAGTTGTTCCATTTAGACATCTCATCAAACATCATGTGATTTGCAAATATAACTGTTAGAGCTCATGTTAACTGGTGGATATAGTGATAGCAATACTGTTCATATTCAGAATGTCTTTCTTCACATCTCAGACTTCCAAAGGTTGATTTGGGAGCAGACATTAAACACTAAGGAATGTTACATAGGTCCAGCTTTGGAGCACAGAAATGAATGAAGGCACAGAAAGTAGCCACAGTGAATCTTAAATGACCACTTCACAAATCCTGGAACAATGTGCCCATACTGTGGGGTATAATCAGCAGTACAATCTATGTCCATATGTCTATCTATAGTTGTACACTATGTACCAAAGCTACAATTAATTAAATAAATAAATAAATAAATGAACAAATGAAATAAACACTGTGGTATTGCCAGCGCTGGATGCTGAATTGATGTCGCACTTGACATTTATATGAAAAGTCTCCTCATGTTACCGGAGGTGAAGGCCAGCGATGAGACCCACTTGATCCGCATGAATCAAAGATGACACGGCTCTCTCTCTCGAGACAGATTGTAGGCATCTTCGCAAACACTTCATAATCAGTATGTCACAGACAAAAAAATGTTTCATCCGCAAGCGGCCGTTGCCCGGCCCTTCCGACAGAGACATCACAGGGGAGCTCGTGCTGCGCGGCGCTGACTGACTATGGCAAAGTGAGGAAGAGGATCAGTGCATCTTGAAACATGAAACTAAATACTGTAATCATCCTCCCTGGTGCTGCTTTAGCAGAAGACAACATTTTGATTGCAGCCTTTGCTTCTGGCTCCGAGACTCCTCTTTCTAAACGTTCTGTCTCACTTTCTTTAAACACGGGCAAAACAAAGTATCGAGTCATCAGCTTCCTTTGAGCTGTGTTTACATTCAGACTTGTCAAGATTTGACTGCTGCTTTTTTTGAAATGTCAAATGCATTTGATTACGTTAAAACAGCAGAGAGCCCCTGTCATCATGGCAGGAAAGGAGGACCGACTCTCCGTTTGTTTCAGTCACAGAGAGAATATTTTGCCTGCTTTATCGCCCTTCTCATAGTCGCGTCAAAGTCTTCTAGTCGAAACATTTCTTTATTGCTGGGGTTCTTTACATGCTGCTGCTCTTCTGGTTTCTTCAGTTAAGCCAAGTGTGTTATCTTTCACACCTCTCCCTATTCCTGGCTAGAGCCTTTTCATAGCTCATAACACAGCCGCTACATGTTTAAAAGCCTCCCATACCGTCTGAATAGATCAAAAACAAATTCAAGCTCCAACACAAATGTGTGATATTGTGTTCCTTAAGGCTGAGAAAACAATTTCTCCTCCACTGACAAGTTATTTTGCTTCAGTTAAATCAAAAAAACACAGCGAGACTGTTGCAGAGGTCTGGCGAGATGATTGTGGGTATCAGAACTGAACAAAAGCAAAAATCTATCCTGCATAGGAGTTTTGAACTGTGAATAAAAAGGGTAGACCCGAGAAAGGGAACAGACAAAACGGCAGGAAAATGTAATCAGTCCCCGCGGAGCGAGTTGTCACATAAGGTTGACAAAAAAGCCAAGGTGTGGAGCGAATATGCTAACAAAAGCATCGTTTTTTTATCGTCAAGTCATCTAGAAACAATACCTCCCTCTATTATCTGCAAGTCTGTTACAATATAAATGAAACTTTACCAAAAACAAGATACTTAGAGTCCTTGTAGCTCAGTTGCGCGGGGCAGAAAACGCTCGGGCCGGCCATCTTTGCTTAAATTTCTGTGTTTCAAGCTCATTCAAGTGGGTTTACTGAAACAGTGCAGCACCACTTGCTAACAACTTTAAAATATGAGATTATTCTATAAATATCTTTGCTTTGTTTGGGACCCCATTAACATTCCAGGATGTCGTTTTAACAGAGTCAGAACTCATTTAAAAGGCTGATTTTGTGACAGCAGTCTTTCTCTGGTTCATAGCCTGCATCTCAGAAAACAACACACACAAGACGTACAGTATCCATGCCACTGGACAAACCAAGGGGGAAGAAAAAGAAAAAGGATGTTTATCCCTCCACTGACTGGGTAAAGTTAATGGTGAGCACCACATGACCAGAACTATAACCTAAACTGGGCTATCAAGAGATGAAATAACATTAATGGCCCTTTTAGCACAACCAGACAGAAAAACAGCCAAGTAGACCACAGCCAAGGACCTATGACCTGACGTTTGCAACTGGAAATTCATCAGCAACCAAACGTGAAAACGACTTGATGCAGAGGAACTGGGACGCAGTGGAAAGCCAAGTTCTTGTAGTTTCATTTTCTGAATATAATTCTTCCATGCCCTGAGCACCACAAAAACAATTCCCTTCCCTTTTATTTCGATACGAATGTCGAAACCTCGACTAATAAAACCAAAACTATCTGCCTGGTGAGATATCACTAGAGGCAGAGCAAGTGAGAAAATGTTTTTTTTTTGTAATTTGGGTGACCTGAACCTTTAAATACAACCCAGTTCACAGCAGTGTAAGGTTTCTGCAAAGGACGCATATGTTCACATTTGTATGTGTCATGTGTATGTTATATTTCTACAATATGGGTCCTATCACATTCACATTACATGTATATGAGCAGCTTCCTAGGGATGCAACGATCCATGGATACTAATCATTCCATTGATTTAATTATTAATGATCTAATTATCATCGATGAAATTCATCTGCCGTGGCCTCACCTTTTCCATTCAGTATTTCCGTGAAAAGAGTCAACGGCTAAATGGAGCGTCTGACTCACCCTTCCACTAACCTGCTGCTCTTTCTGTGAAAACGTCAGCTGATCTGTTTCAACAGTTCATGCAGGCTAAAATTCGGTTGTGGGCTTCTGTGAGGCGAGGCAGTGAGTTAAACCAACGGTGAGAAAGAAAAAGTAGACGAAAATAATGCATGTAATTTGTTAAAGCTACGAGTAGAGAAACAGATGCTAGGCGCTAGGCTAATTTATACAATGTAAAATGCCATAGGCTTATGCTAATACATATGACTTGCAAAAAAACATTTGTCTCTCTGATTTACTGCACATAGCTGCTTACAATGATTTATGTGTTCTTTTTTTCCTTAATGGCCAAAAGCAGAAAAGAAAGAGGCGGCAGCTTCTCCTGTAACTGATGTGCAGTGGGCAGATGATACGGTCTCATGTTGATCGCAGGCCCCAGATTTGAATCCGGTCGAAATCGTATAGTGGCTGAATTTTGTGATATCTGTAAATTTGTGTCCAAACAATCTATATAAAACCACATCACGTTGAAAACTGGTGATTGCTTTCATGTCACGAGGTAGAGGAGACTGTAGTGGCATTGTAGCTAGGCAAGGATACTGCCAACCGCTGGAAGGTTTTGGTTACTGGCATCAAAACCAGACATTTTGATGAGACTTTGGGACAATTTCCGGATGGCGAATCATAACACATGTTGCAAGCTTGTGAATATTCTCATTCATCCAGGTCATAGTTATCTCAAGGAAATTGAATCGAAAGCAACTGGATTTGGTTTTTGTCTTGAAGACGTTTCACCTCTCATCCTAGAGGCTTCATCGATGATGATTGATGAATTGATGAAGCCTCTCGGATGAGAGGTGAAACGTCTTCAAGACAAAAACCAAATCCAGTTGCTTTCGATTCAATTTCCTTGAGATAACATAAAACATGTTATTTTCCTAACCCTAACCAAATGGTGTTTTGTGTCCTGAAGAGACCATAAGCATTGTCACAACCTAAAAATGAACCTAAGGAAACTCAAAGCTGCTGTTGATGTGATTTCTGTGTATACTACTCTACCCTATAGGAAAGCTTTCAGAGAGCACATGTACAGTATGTTACTGACCGTGGTATAAAAGCTGTAATACTGTAAAGATGACAACTTAACTGCTCCATGATGCACTCAGAGTCGCAGCGACAGAAAGCCCTGTGGTGTACTGTTGCTCCGACATCAACAGCAGGACATTATGCAGCAGCGACTACAGTATCCTTCAGCACAGCCATAAACTACTCCACTTTTATGTCTTATTGGACTGGACTGCATTACCTTTGCTTTTCCACTGTGCATCTGTGGCGTGTCCTAAATGTCCGGCGCACTTGCGGTTGAACTCGGCCATGAGGGAGCGGTAGGGGTTTCGAATGAGCAGGATGGCGGAATCGAACATCTCAATCTCTTTCTGGCCGCTCTCGTGGGTCTTCACGCAGATGCTGCGGCCACTCTTCCAGTAGTCCTTCTCTCCTTTGAAACCTGGCACCAATGAATAAATGAATGAATAATGGCGAGCTCCGAGGCGATACTTCAACGAGCGCTCGCTCAAACGGCTCGTTTGAACCGACTTGAAGTGGCCTCTCCTCACCTCTGTTGTACAGTGTGCCGTCGAAATAGAAGCTGCCAGTGTAGTAGCCGGTCACGAGCTCGATCAGGTGCCGTACCCAGGTGTTGCCTGCACCAGGAAAACTAGAAAGAGCCACCAGGGAGCTGGATCTCTGAGGCAGAAACATCCTCTCCTTGCACCTGGAGTCTAGCAGGACAGAGCACAGTGGAGCTGATCAGAATATATCTGAGATCCCAGAATGGATTTCACACAGTTCTATTTGACACAGTGCGAGGCATAAAATTAAATACGGGCCAACGATGGGGTTTTGGCTCTGAACCAATTTTTGAGGTGCATTCAGGAGCAACTCCTTCCACAATCATGCACTGAGTGTTCTCCCCCCCCCGAGCACACGACAAAATATTCATGGACAGGGTCGGCGAACGGACCGGCTTTATCAGAGGTTATTTTTACAGGATGTTTTACAGGAGGCAAGAGGGGGCCGGAACTTTTAGTGCTGCGCGTGATCCATAAAAATTACTGACATGGCAGAGTAAAAAACACAGTCACAGTCCGGTTATTATCACATTGTCCCATCCCCCCTTTTCGAACCAATTAGAATGAGGCTTTCTACATGATTTGAGCTTTAAAGGTTATGTACATGTTTGGCCGTGTAAATAATTGATTCAACCAAAAGGTTTGAAATCGGTTCAGTTGATCACGTCAGCTGGCAGCTGTGACACGGCCGCAATGGAATCCCTGGGGGCAACTGCGACCATCAAAGTCAAGGCCACTAAAAGTCCCTTTTTTTTTTTTTCACCGACAGGCCGAGGTTATTATTCTAAGTGAATGATAACCTTTGCAGAAAACCTTTTTTTTGTGAGGTAATAAGATCTTTTTGCCAGAAAAACGCAAGTCCTCATTCAAGGAGAGGTCTCGCTGAAATGAAGCCTCGCAAGAGTTGACTTGCTGCAGGAAGACGACGGTGAGACGTGAGTCACGGTCGGGGAGAGGAGTTTAGAGTATAGAGAGAGGAAAATGCCAAAAGGATTTATTATTTATAAGTCGTGGCTTGAGTCCGGTTCTGCTCCCCCGAGGTTTCTGCCTGTTAAAAGGTGTTTTTTTTTTGTTCTCGCCACCGTCTCCAAGTGTTGGTTCTCTCCAAATAAATAAATCAAGGAGTGTGGTTTAGACCTGCTCGATCCGGAAAGTGTCATGAGATGACTTTTGCTGCGGGCGCTTTGCACATAAAGATTGATTGCGCGAGTGATTGGTTGAGTATTTTACTGGTTTTGACAATCTACATGAAGACTGTGACAGCTCACCCCACAGTATTTCGGAGCGGGACTTCTGGTTACGAAAAGGATCTTATTATGCAGCAAAACAGTCCACGTCTGTCGGAATAGTTTCTGTAATGTCGTCTGTCACTTAAGAATAACAGCCCCAGACTGTCAGTGGCAAAAACAAGCACTTTTAATGGATGTAACTCTGACAGTCGGAGTTGCCCCAAAGGATTATGTTGCAGTCATTTCAGCTGTTTCGGGGGCTGCCAGCTTAAGAGATCTACTGGACTGCTTCCAAAAACTAAGGATGAATCATTTACACACCGAAACATGTAGTTATAGCAGCATAGGGGGTTTAAAAAATACCGGAATTCCCCTTTTAACAGACCCTGTCGCATGCAGATGATTGACACAGCGTTGTATCCAAATATCAAGTCTCACCGAGCACAGGTGTGTGATACACCTGGAAGTGTTCGTGCTCAGCCGAGGCCGGCGGCGCAGAGGCGCCCGTGTGGTTCCCCGCGCACTGCTGGTTGTCAGACTGCTGGTTGAGACTGAAAAGAGACGATGTCCACGTACAGAAACAGTGGGGCTTCCTGAACACAGCCAGCGGGAGCTCCTACAAACCAAAAAAGCACAAATGTTCTCTGTGTTTTTTTTTTCTTTTTCTGTGACTCATCACACTTGTTTTTCTCTCCTAAGACTTATATTCCACTCCAGGGTGATGTGTCAGCTCCGTTCAGCAGGAGAGTCTGCATCACATCCCCCACTCCACACTTCACCGTTGTTCGTTATTTGTTTTCCTCACTTTTCCAGTGACAGAAGGTCAAAGTGATCAGCGTCAAAGCAGACAGACACTGCGGGGAGAATTACTTTAAAAAGTTATGCGTAATCACACACACACGCCACACTGTGAATGAATCGCAATGCAGTCACCGCCAAAATGACGTGCAGTATCTCCACCAGACGTTTTCGGTTTTGGGAGGAGACACTGCTGCATCCAGTGAGATCTCAGCGCAGGAACCAGACTGTCTACTTCTCATTAGTGGCACATTAAACCTAAAATATTCTGCAAAATCCGAGGAGGGCTCTGCTCCCACATGTGAAAAAAAACGCCAGTACACTACAGAAATCATCATGCCTGTAATTTGAGAGCACTAATTCAGACCTTATCCGTGCAGGTCTCGATGCAGGACTGCGTGGTCAGGTTGGGCTGGATGGAGTAGATGGGGAAGGTGGTGATGGTGTTCTTGGGCATCTTGAAGCAGCCACGGTAGTGAACGTTTCTGACTGGAGAGAGAAAAAATACAAATGAGGAAAAAAAAAGCTGCGCGCAGAAAAACAGAGACAGATGTTGTAGGATTCAGCTGCATTAACATGCAGCAACACTTTGACTTACTGCAGCATTAGGACGTGTTTTCATTTATTCTCCGATGAGAGCAAATAAAGGCTCTTCTGAGAAATAAATGATCAGATTTTCAAAAACAGCGTTACCCAACATCAGGTCGGATTCAAATTACCAATCTTTATCTCTGCCCTAATTACATTCCTACACGCAGCTGAATTCTGGCTGATATACATTTGCAATTCAGCTGCAATCCTCCAGAGACACTGAACCGTTCGATCATGAATATTAATACTGTATATGATATAAACTCCTTACATATTGACCTTGCCAACAGCAATAATTAGATGCATATCTAAAAAACATTTTCTTTTGAAGAGAAATTTTCATGCATAATCAGTATTGCTTCATGTAGCTATTATGCAGTTTTTTTAGATCATAAAGGCAAACACACAAGAAGAAGAAGAACAACAACAGTGGAGTCATGCTGACATGTTTATCATGTATATCTTGTTCTTTCAAATGGAAAATACAGTAGCCTAAACACTAAACACTCCCAGTGCAAAGGAAGGCCGACAAGCAGACAGTGTGTATCCTGTGACACACACTCGCCTCAGCTCAGAGGACAGTCTTCAACAAATGTCATCGATCAAGTGCAAAGTTGCACTAAGCAGGATTCTTGCAAAAATGCACCTGTTTAATTGGCCAAAATCATGACGTGGGAGTACAATAAAGCAAGCCTCATGACTCAGACTGACAGCTCGACTTGTCCTTCTTCTGTGATCATTTCATATTAGGGACATCTTTGTCATATAAATCTTAGAAGCTATGTAGCTCAACACATCAAAGATTCAGTGAAGCATAGGGCTGGAGATTCTCTATATGTCTGTGGCACTTTGCTCTGAGCTCACGATTCATTACAATGAATATATAATGAGTCTTGTTTTCATTTTAAAGAAGCTTTCAGCATGGAATTGCGTAGTATATTATTGGGGACTATTTTCAGCTGTGGAATAATACACATTTAGTGCTAGTTGAGAATAGGCCAATATTATTTACTTACAAGTTTTGCCATTTCGTATGTACCTTATTTTTACATCAACCTGGAAACGATGTTTGTGTTGGGTGTGTTTTTCTATGGTGGTTGCCAAAGTGAATGGGACAAAACATACCTATTACCACGCAAAGTGCCGTACACAGAGGCAGAAAATCATAACATTTACTGTAAAACACTTAACAGGGACAAATATGATAAAAATCAATCGAAGGGTGCTGTGGTAAATACTGTAAGGACACACCCCTCCTCTGGTGTGTATTTCTGACAGCAGCAGGTGTGTGTGGGATTGAGACAAAATAAACTATCGCGTGTGTTCACAGTAATAAAGGAACAGGTCACCCACTGCCACAGTGTGACTCATTGATGTGTTATTAATAGGTTTTGCGCAACAATGGAGCTCTATAGCACTAAGAAATAAGATATATCAGGCTTTGGTATTACAGGCGACACTTGTTAGAAGGATTAATTAGGGTTCAAGCAGCGAATCTGCTGAAGCCCTTTTTTCTATTTCTTAAGATTATTCCTCCTCTTATGCCCTTAAAGTATCTGGGTCTCAGTAGCCGTAACAGCTACAGTTCCTTTCCTGGATTCTGTTTGTCCAGAAATATCTATCCATAATATACATATCCATTTGATCCTTGAAAATGTTCCTGCATTTTGAATTTAGTCCAAATCTGTAGGCCTACTACAAATTTTAAGGTGCAGAATAAAAGTATATCTTCTTCTTAAAAACATTAGGATTGTGAATCAATAAATATAAAACATTTGTTGGATCTATAATTTTTGGATTGTAAGAATTCAGACAGTTGGTTCCAGCCTCTAACAAGGTCTGTCAGCTAATAATAGCTGATAGCGCTGTTGCTATCACGTGGTATCCAGCTCTCGTCCACATCACGAGTCGCCAGTGGACTGGGCCTACTGCCTAACCTCAACTAGCTAGCATTAGCAATAAATGTTAGCTAGCGTAAGCAACTTTATCATTAGCTAGCTAACACTAGCAACATTCGTTTTAGCTAGCATTCGCAACATTACTGTTAGCTAGCTGGCATTAGTGACGTTAGCAAATGCAACCGACTGGCAACCACTGAAGGGGGCAGATGATGCGAACGACAGCGATGTTGTGGTGTGAATGCAATGGAAGTGGGAAGTGAATGTTATCAAGAGCACTTTGAGAAGCAATTGTGGTCAGAATCAGCACGTAGAATTTATGGACTGATCTGGACCAGGGTGAACCAGTCCTTGCCAACGCTTCAAGCTAGTCAAGCTGTCTTGTTCTCTTTGACAGTGCTTGGCCCGTGAATTGCAGCTTCTATACTTCCACACTTGGCTTTTTTGAGCAGACTCGCACTTTGGTATTGTTCGTAATTTTTGGCGTGCTGAGTGTACTATTTTTACCGATCACATTCTACTGATTTATTTTTTGGGGGAGAATTTGGGCTGATATATTTCAGTCACTTCTTCACTCGTCTGTGAAGCCCCCTGCAGAGCGGCTTGTGCAGAGAATAAATAGCCCACAGTCCCGTTTGTTTCCTGAGGGAAGTCGACTCACACTTTCTGTGACCTGGCAGCTGCTCCTCCACCTTGTAAATGGAGAGGCGGCCCACGCCGCCACAGGGAGACCCCCTCTCACCCCGACACACCAGACTACAATCCTCCTCGGGAGCCCGTGGGCTACTGATCCGGTTCCCACAGTGGCATTCGGCTCCATACTCCAGACCTGCAAACTGGTACCCACTAATCACATGCACACACGCACACACACACACACACACACACACACAGATAGAAGTTATTGCCCTGGCCGAGGGCGATCCATAACCTCAAGCTATTGCCCTCGGGCAGAGCCATCCCATCAGGACATTAGCTAACATTTCAAACTTAACACTTAACTCAAACTTCCCCGCATTAAGTCCACAGTGTGCTGTAGCTATCCCCTGTGATATTTGTCAGTACTGCTCCTTCTGCACTTGTCTGACTGTGTAATGCCTTTTTCCAGCTGAACTGCAGTCACCTCTGATCTGTACTTTACATATCAAGGCTGTTGTGACTCATCCCCTTTCTTTATCCTCCCTCCTTGGGACAGACAGAGACCTCATCAAAATTGACCTTTTCATATGTGTCCTTTGAAGCTTCTCCATAAATTGCCTTGACTTTTTACTTTAAGTCATCGCGGTAATTGGCCCGCTCAGGTAACGAGCACGGCTGCTTTCCATGCGGATGGGGGCGGTGGGGGATGGGGGGGCTCGGCGGGCTGGAGATGTGAGCTCCGACTCTCAGTCTGACTGCATCCATCTGTCCTCTGCTGCTCTGTTTCAGCGGGGCTACTACCGAGGATATTAAAAGGAATAATTTAAGCGGGTCATTCCTTGATTTTTCTTTGAAAAATCCACCTGCCTCTCCACGTTTTTCTTGCAGCGTCACTTCGGCGCTGCGGATCCGGCTCACACTTCACCCAATCAGACGTTTTTCACCCTGCAGCCACGGGAAAGCACAGATCTAACCTCTGACTTATTCACCAACTGCTCTAGTCAGCTCATTAAGCTTTCTCACACATACACACCTCCCCTCCTTCCTTTCAAGCCTTCTGTCCTGGCCTGCTCTTCACTCTCCCCTCTCTCTCTCACCACCCCCTCATCTTTTACTGTCATCCAGCCACCTGGCTCTCCGCTGGCTGCGAACACAGGAGGCATTCATGGAGGAGACTGAGATCCAAAGCTTTTACCCAAACAGCAGGCCTTCTGTGGTCCCTTCACAGGAGTCCGCCGCAAACGCATTACCTTTCCGAGCAGGTGTCTTGACACAGAGAACTGGTCATTTTGCGCAGGTCATAAAGCATGGTTCCTCCCAGGGCTCGGTCGCTGGCGTTGTGCAGGAAGCAGCCGATGTAGGTTCCTGCATGTGTCAAGAAAAATCCAGACAGAAAACCAATCAGACTGAAAAGTCCCCTGGACAGGAGCTCAGAAAATGCCATCACATCTGAAAGGTTGATTGGAAAGTGTGTTTGCAATAACATTTCATGCTGAAACGACCAGTCAATGAATCGACTAGTTGGCAATATAGATTATCAGTTAATCATTTAAGTAATTCGTCAAGCAAAGATATTAAAGATCCTTTGTTTTTTAGCTTCTCAAATGAGGAACTGCTTCTTTTCAAGGGTTGCCAAGTCTGCTTATTATGAACAACTCTGGCCTACAAATATTGGTAATCGCAAATTAAAATACACTTATGCTGGTTGGTATTTGTAGTTTTTGTGCCGTAAATAATTTCATGTAACATTTCATGACCATGCTGTCATTTCCCCGCACTCCCGTCGTGTGGATGGATTCTCAAATAAAACGCTTTCACAGGTGATAGTGCGGTACCTGAGATAGTCAGTTTAATACTGTAGAAGTCTCAATAGCAATGGGCCATTTTGCTTTGTTACTTTTAAAAATCATATATTACTGTTACCTCCAACAATGTACACTGATATAAGGTTATTATAGGAACTTCTTTACTTTCATTTTCATTCATCAATTCATTCATCCCTCATTTTTCATAAGCCAGTTTTTGTTCCGAGTTAAAAAGAAAAAAAAAGTAAAATGAAAGGGTCCAGTGTTTTTTTATCCTTACACACAGTATATTCACACAAGTAATGTATATCCAGTATAAACTGACCACATGTCCTCTCTCTCTCCCTCTAATTCAGCTAAAGTTGCCTCTTTTGGGCTTTTTTTTTTTTTTTTAGAGCCAAGTCACTTCTTTTTGGCTGGTTTCCATAACCCTGGTTGCTTCCTTCTCTCAGGAGTTCTGGCAACACCGTTCCTTTTACCTTTGTTTTATTTGACTGTAAAGTAAATATCTTTGTGGGTTTTGGATCATTAGCGGGACAAAATACGGCAATTTGAAAGTGTCACCTTGAGCGCTGAGAGGTGGTAATGGGACATTTTATTGACTAAACGATTCATCCATCAAACTTACTGGCACTTTAATTGATTATGAAATTAATCATCGCTTACAGCCCTAATAACGTGAATTGCACCAAATTAAGGGGGTTGATTTTCTGGCTAATTCTTTAAAGGGGCTCCGTGGAACTTCTGCGTCGTGCTAAAAGCCCACCGTTCACCCACTTCCAAACTGACATCAGCGGCTGTTGCTCTCTGTGAGCAGAGCGGAGGGAGGCACTGAGACGAGGCGCTCCTTTAGACTGTCGCTAGACTTTCACAAAAGCAATCCACAGTCCAGCGGCATTAGACAACTTCGACAAATCGTCCACGGGCATGTAAAGGCGACCGAGAGAGATGGGAAAGGCGTCATTCTTCACGCCACGCTACAATCTGCTCACATATGGCCGATAAAAAAACTGATTGATACATGTAAACTGCTACAGATTGTTACGCAGCGCCTCTATAAGCTAGATTCTGAGAAAGGCAAAAAGAAAAGGAATCTCATTCTGATTGGGCTTTGTTCAGAGTTATCACAGCGCACACTGCGCACGCCCACGGTCAGCTGTAAATGGATGTTGACACTCTCCTCTTTAACTTGATTTGGACGTAAACCAGACTTCCTCTGTCTTTAGTCTGGCACCGGCGTCGTCCTCGAAAACAGTGCCAGAGCAGGCCTTTTTGCGTCACCACTTACTCACCCTAATTATACACACCAGCGACGCATTGTGCGCCGTAATATCCAACTAATTTATAACATGATGAAGCCCAATTTATCACCCAGTGTGGATTATTCTTAGTCCTGCGTTACAGTGGATCTTATTTACTTGAGCTGGAATAAAATCAGCCCTGTAGAGAGAGCGATGTAATGCATAATAGAGTACGACAGACTATTATGATGTGCTGACAAGATTAAAGCTCCATATGAAATGTCACCCAAATTCACTCTTTGATGTTATCCTTGTCTACGCCACGTCGCCACATCAAACTCCGCTCGGCTGACACATAAAAGTCTTCTTTATAAATACCGGTCTCAGCGGGGAGCGAAGCATATGCATTTCTTTTGTGTGAAGTCTTCATTTACATCTCGCCCCTTGGGTCTGAGACAGTTATATTTTTAGGTTATGCGCTCCATGTTCCTTCTCGTTCGGGAGCGTTGTGTTCCGAACTGGTATGTCTAAGTCTGTCAGATAATCCCTCAGTGTTGTTTTTTTTTTAAGTTTATTTCACAAACCTTTTGTATTCACAGATGTTGTAAAAGGCTTCAAGGACACTGAGGATTTTTTTTGATGCTCGCTACCGGCGAAATAAAGGCCGATGCCAACTGGCCGAAGAGAGGATTTATACGGCGTTGGAGGAGAACCGTGCCGCGAGGATTGAAGAGACGTGGCAGGAAGGTGCACGGACAAGATGGGAGAGAGCAATGGACTGTGAAATCTCTGGCAGGCCGAGCATCACCATATCGAATTCGTGATTCAATCAGTCTGCGATGTCCTCTGAAGCCCGTCCAGCCTGTTGTGCTGGGCCGAGGCTGAGTCACCGGCCGCCTGCGCCTCGGGAGACAAACGCTGCAGCAGCTGCCTAAAAGCACTAAGAGACAGGAGGCTGCCAAAGTTGGTGGCAGGAAGCACCCCAAGAGGTATCGCCCAAGGTGAGGCACCCCGCCCCCCTCACCCACCCAGAGGGGCGGGTCATTGCTTTAATCAAAGTGAAGGAGAGGCCCCGGGCGGCCGAGCTGAGGGTTAATGGAGGGAAGCAGCCCGGCTTCTCGGACGCGATAGAAATGACTACACTTAGGGTCTGACACTGTCGCTTTCTTAAACACTGAGACAGATGGCTGTGCTGGAGCTGATTGTTCCCCGCAGGATTGGATGGAGAAGGCTAATGACATGATGACCAAGTATGAGGACATGTGCTTCTGCCACAGGCAGCATGTGCACCGTGTGTGTCCATTAAAGAGGGCCGAGGAGGGTGCACAGTCCTGCTGCGGGGGTCTGTCATGTCCTCACAGATGTGAGGAGAGTCATCAACACCACAGCGCAGAGGCTCTCAAGACATATAGGGTGACCCAGGTCGGGGTCACAGAGGGTCATCGCAGCAGTGTTTTTGATACTGAAAAACACCTAAATACCACGTGACTGCAAATCGAGTCTATTCATGTTAGCGGACTCCATTTCTACACTAACGTTAGCCACTGTTGCTCTCTGTTAGTGGAGCGTAGAGAGGCATGGTGAAGACGAGGCTCTGAAGAATGTGCATATAGTTAAATCTTTTGGACTGTCGCGGAAAATCTGACCCAAGTCCTTCACAAAGAAATCCAGTCCAGCAGCATGAAACAGCTTCTACAAATCAGCAACCGAGAAAGACGGGAAGGTCTCAATCAGCTCACATGTGGCCAATAAAAAAGTGATTTACACATGTAAAATTGTTACATCTGATATGTTCTGATAGTGTTGTAACTGCCAACAAAGAGCTCTGTGTGATTTACTGGTTTATCACTGACTGATGTTCAGTCCTGACGTCTTTCTCTGGAGAGTAATAAAAGTGCACTACACTACATATTTTTCGGGAAAAGAATTTTCTCTGAAGAGAAAAATCTTCATTTATTTATCTTCACGACTGAATAAATCGAATAAACTAACTGTCCTCGGAGGACAACACAATAACCTCCTGTTTGATATTTCATATTTGATGGAACCTTCTAAGCAGCCGTCTTTCTGGCTTCAGACATTGTTCAAGGGACCTTCCTCCCCTCTGAGGACATCTTGTTTTTTTTCAGTTATGGAAATATATCAAACAACTGAGTTTGTATTGTTACCTTCTTATAAATTTTACCCTTTCTGAGTTTTAATTAATTTTCCAAAACCAAACAGAGTACCTTTAACTCGATCTAAAAATGAAGATGAATATTTTTTTTTTACCCAAGACTTATTGTCTGTTTCAGGTCGGAGCAGTATCTGCAGGTAAGCTGTGTACAGCCTCGACAACCTTCACCGATAAGACAGGGCAACATTTATGTAGCCTGAGAGGCATCACCCAGGGGAGAAGGAGTCTGCCAAGCACTCGCCACAACACCGTCTGCTGCTTGTTAAGCTCGCTGCTGTGGCCGTACAGGAGTAAGTGAAGGTGACTCAGATGAGCGTATCTGCATTTTTATCAACTCAGGGTCCTCTCATCTGGACTGTAGTGGCTGTGCAGTCAGAGGACAATAGTCAGACAGGCCTCGGTGAGAAAAAGTCAAACAATGAAGTGCTAACCGCCTCTGTTTTACACTAAAACCTTGTGGGGGAATCAACAGAAACTTCACAAAACTACCAACAGAGAGAATATGGCTCTAACTGTGCCCCCCCCCCAATCCTGTAATATTTCTCACGTCTGATCCTTCTGCTCTTCTCGGGGCATGTAATACTTCTGATATGTACTTTACATATCAAGGAATTTGTGACTCATCCCTGCGAGGCGCAAAGTTTCCAGCCGCAGACATAAAGTGGTATGCATCTCACACTTTTATTACAAAATGTTTAAATAGGTAGGCCTCCTGGATCTATGAATATCTGAAACGGGGAATGAATGCGCAAACTTCCCGACCGTGAAATGTAATGCTGTGTAACCGCTCTATACTGTGTCAAAGGAAGAAGATGGAATAAAGATGGAATCGTACAAATAAAACATAAAGACTGAATATTAAACTACAGAACTAAAGGTGATTTTTTTCAAACACAGAGAAATGGACTAGAGCTGCAAGCCTTTAGTTTAGCATATTATAATTTTCTCATTATTTTCTTATAGTATAGTTCTTATAGTGCTAATGTAATAATTATAGAAGAACTGCTGTACAGAATACCAAAGATATGTTTAGGATACGTTTGGCTACAGGGTTGCTACCCCACAAGTCCACCAGAGAGCCCTAATGAGCATATTTTGACACTGTAATATGTCCTGCTAACCAAATTTAAAGGACCAGTGTGTAGGATTAAGCGGCATCTAGCAATGAGGTCGTAGATTGCAACCAACTGAACACCCCTCGTCTCACCCTCGCCCACTACGGCCGCTAAAAATACAAGAAATAGTTTCTCTAGGCAACATAGCGGACTCCGTGTAAGAGGACCCTCTCCTTCTGTAGAAATAAAAGCATTCTAAACTGACAAAAGCATAGTGATTATAGTGAATAAAACTAATTGCAGAGAAAGATTTGGTACCAGATTTTTAAAACCCTCAAATATTTCATTGGTATTAGACTCAAGCATTCTATTAGTTTGGGCTGTAGTCCTGAGATTTCAGCAGTGAGATCTGGATCTGGGCTGTAAAATGTTTCTACTGACGGTGTGAGTAAGTGCCTCTTAAACCACTTACAAATGTGGATGTGTGGTTCTGACACATCAGAAATGACATGTGACATTTGTGTAACATTGAATCTATGACTGCATCTATTACTTTCATTCTTGATTAATCCATGGACAGACTTTATACAGTGTGTTTTGATTAACTGTTGAAAAATGCCTATCAGAGGTTTCTCAGAGACCAAGATGACGTCTTCAGATTGTTTCTGATCGACAATACGAAGCAAGAATGTTTGATTTACGGTAATATAAAACAGAGAAAAGTAGCACATCCTCACTTATGAGAAATTGGCACCAGCAGATTAAACTGTTTTTGCTCAATAAATGTCCAGTGTGTAGGATTTAGTGGCATGGACGCTTAATCCTGAAAATACCCATCGCTTTATACTCCCCCTATGGTGGCAAATAAAACATGAAAAGTGTCTCCCTAAAGCAGGTGTTTGGTTTGTCTTTTCTGGGCTACTGTAGAAACATGGTGGTGCAACGTGGCGGACTCTGTGGAAGAGGACCCTCTCCCTCTGTAGATATAAAAGGCTCATTCTAAAGGGAAAGGAAAACACAATGATGCCTAGTTTCAAGTGATTATACACTAATGAATACATTATTATATTATATTCCAGTTCTGCGAGTAGATCACCTTAAATCCTCCACACTGGACCTTTCAAGGAAATACGAGTATTTGCTTTCTTACCGAGAGAAGCCTGGCTTCGTCTAAAGGCAACAGACCTCTGAAGCTAGAGCATGTTATATCCTTATTGTTTCAAACAGGCAGAATCTGAAGTGTCAAAATGACATGGTGGTTTTATCTGGGGTTATACAGCGGATAATGTCCCAGCTGGGAGCAGTGCTTTCAGTACATGGATTAACCCAACAAGATATAATGCGTTGCTACTGAGCCTTAGAGGTACTGATCAAACTTTGGACAGAACCAGGTCAGCTGTGATGTTTTCTCAAACTGTCTCTTATAACATTAATCAGCCTATGATAGAAACAGAACAATTCCTCATTAATTCTTTGTCCACCTAATGCACAAACCGGCTGATCTTTTCTTTCTGAAACTGACAAACGCATGTAACCTGTTGTTTAAATGTGTGCTTTATGAATGATAAAATGAAACAGTTGGTCCCGGCTTTTCTTTGAAACCTTCAACCAGTTCCTCTTCCTGGGCGTGTGGTACAGTAGACCTCGGTAATTTCATTCAGTGTGTCCTGGGTAATACTTTTTAAAAAGGAACCTTTGCCAGATGGCTGTTGCTGAAACTGATCTCCCGCCTGCCTCCACCATTTTTCATCTGTATTAGCCTACTTAGTGACTGAGCAGTTATGTAGTGTCTGTTTAAAAAGGGGATTAAGAGCTCTTGTAGGATGCTTTTCAAGAAGGAGCTGGAAGAACAAATGTTCCACTGGAGGTAATTCCATTGTATTTATCAATTCAACAAAAGGCGACGAAGCCACTGACAGGCCTCTTCAACAATGGACTAAATCTCCATGGATCTTCAAGTGCCGAAGTAATAGTGAAGACTCCTTGACGGAGAGCAAGTCAGAAATTATATCATTTTTATCTCCATAATTACTAATTTATTTCCTAGAACTACTTTGGTTCCTGCTTGCCTTTTCCTCCTCTGGTTTTCAGAGGATCAGTGAGCACTATCCCTCATCTACAAGATCTGAGGCACCCACACGTAAAATGTCATATAAATGTATAATGAAGCTCTTCTAAATGTTCTAAGGTCATGATTATCCGTTCATAAATGTACAATGAGGCCTGTTGTGAGTGGAGGGGCCCCGTGCGGAATGTAACACCTGGGCTCCGGGCCGTCTGAGCCGGAACAGTAAGTCACAAAATGGAAAATAAACGTGTATATTTGCTCCTTCATATATTATTCACCGGGAAAACTGCCGTCTCAGTCAACACATCTTCAACAGGATATTTCAATCCCTCATATCCTCCCTTCCGCCGCTCTGTGTCTGACAGCGCGGCGGCGTTGTAGCCGAGAGCTTTTCCCCTGACTAATGATATCTGCTTTTGTTTAATGGCGATAGAAGTGCACAACCTTGGCTACACATATACAAGGTCAGCGAATGAATTGGAGAACCCCATTAGATGTTGTGATGAGGCCACAGTCTGCCAGGTAACATATCTTTTGGCAGCCATATTGGAGGTCCATGTGTTTTGGAAAAGCAAACAAGTAGCTGAATGAATTAGTGAAAGCACTCTACTGTCTCAACAGAATTCATTACACGCGATTCATCTCTGATTTATGACAGTCTGCGGTGAAGAATACCATTAATTTTTCATCGCATCATACTGGTCAGCTGGTTGGAGACAGTATAGAGCAGACTATCACTTTCATGTGTTAACGCCTCTCTGGCACACTAATTGATGTAAATAGGCCAAGCAGTGGCCAGTGGTCACATATTAACATTAACAGCCCTCGCTTTACTTCTTTCGCCTGCTGGCTATAAGAAAAGCTGATGTTAATGAAGTTACGACTCAGAGTGTTTAAGAGCAGAGGCCTCATTTATAAAACGAACTCATGATCAATTTTGATCCTAAAACCACATATAGGTAGTTATTTATGAACGTTAACGTTGATGTGGAATTATCTTATCTCTAATCAAAGTGATTTTCCTGCTGTTATGAAGGCTATCACAGTCTTGGATGCATTATGTGTCCAAGGCTGTGGTGAACTGTGCACGAGCTTAAGAACAATGAGCAGAGACACATCAACTCTAAACAGTGTGTTCGACTTTGTTTTTTGGTCGATCCACTATTTAGTGCACCAATAATACGCGCGGCCTGGCATCAATCTCCTCTACAATCGCCCAAAATGTCTGACTATTCTGACCTATTAGTCCATGGTCATTTCTAACACGAACCCTAAATTGATTTGAGAGTTATAGATCACAGGTGTTTAAGTTCCAAATAGGATTCTTTGAACCTGTTTCATCAAGGCTTTTTATCCATCAGTGTCCTCTATGAATCGAATTAAATCAGCCATCAGAAATGATCTTAAGACTAAGCACAGGTGACGTTTAACTCCTCCAAGGAGGTTATGTTGACACCTGTTTCTGTTTTTTGGTTGGTTGGTTGGTTGGTTGGTTGGTTGGTTGGTTTGTCAGCAGGATTACACAAAAACTATGGAACTGGTTTCCACAAAACTTGGATGGAGGTTGGGTCTCCAGTGTAGAAGTTGCAAAAAAAATAACAATGGCACAATCTGCGTATAAATTGTTCCCTCTAAACCTCACTTTCACCATGCTATTCAGTCTGCTGCCGAGGTTTCCCACAAGAAACGAAGGACATGTTAGGGCACAAAAGGAGGACGTCTGCTATTGTGCAACCGAAACCGGAAGAAGCACCATTTTCCCTGGTCACTATCCCCAGGTAACGGTGGAACAACTGGAATGACTGTGGAAACTCTACACCGCAAAATTAAAAGATGGAGGCTGACGGAGGAGGCAGAGAAGGTGAACGAGTGAGAGTGATAGAAACCGAGATGAAACAGGAGTGAACCGACGGGCGTTCGCTCAATGAAGAGCTCCGGTGTTGTGTCAGAGTCTGTTCCCTCGCTGATGTGTTTCCCCTGACCACTTGAGGTGGTACAAAACCAGAATTCTTTCTACTAGATCAGCAAGTAACAAAGCCTGCCCTCTTTTTTATACAACCAAGTGTTTTACTCTGCCTTTTCATTGTATTGATTTTCACAGTTGTTTTTCTTTTTTTTTTTGCTTTGGACGGTAGCCAGGTCGTAAGCGGTTGCTACCGCTGTCTTTTTGACAGCAACGGCAACAGCAATAGCCAAAAGCAACAGTAATACGACAGGGAAACACTAATAAGGCTCAATTTAGGATGTCTATTTATTCTTTTTCTTTTTATGTAGACCTGGATAGAGGGACTGATCCAGGAATTACTTCTCACTTTTCGCACAAGTCTTAATGGCTGGTATTTATGGTTGACTTCAATAACAATAAAAAATCAAATTAAATATGGTTAATTTGATATTGGGTAAGGCTTGATTGAATTAAAGGGGGCTGTTGAGGCTTTGCAGAGGTAATTTACTGGCTGACAGTGCCATCTCATGTGGAGACCAACCTAACTCCTCACACTGACTTTTAAGTTGCGTTCATTGAGCGTGTTCACAGAAAGAGCTGTATGTGTGTGCAGTTATTTACCTTTATGTCTGCTGCTCCTGTGGAGGGACACTCTCTGCTCTGGACTCTCTGGCAGCAGACTGTGAAACCAGCGACGATGCAAGTGTTGGACCCCGAGGCTTTGGGAAGCGGGCCAGTGTCGCCCTGCCTTGGCTCCCCCTCCGGACACTGGCTGAATGGCGGCCCATCTGGAGCGCGCCCTCACGCCGAGGCCTGTGGTCCTGAGGGCGGTGGGCGGCGCTGCGAGGGACAGCAGCGGCGGCAGGCCGGCCAGGTTTGGCTGGGCCACCCTGACGCTGGAGCGCTGCAGGAGCAGGATGCTGCCGGCCATCAGATAGGCGATGCCCAGGCAGAGCAGCAGCATCTGAGCCCGCTTCAGGAGGCAGTGCAGTCTGTAGAGGGGCGCCACCATTCTGCTTCCTGTCTGTCACCTTTAGTGGAAGGCCATTTCATGGATTAGGAGTGAGGAGATCTGTAACCTACTTACAACTTCATAATCTTGGAAAGACCTGCAGCATCTGGCAACGTTGCAGACATTGTGTCTTGGTCCTTGGTCAATACAGCCCCAACAGCAGCAGTGGAACAATGGATGTGTCACAACAGAGGGGATTTAATATCCAAAGGCTGCGGCCACTGACTCCAGGATGATCCTCTGGGGGGAAAGCTGAGGCACAAAAACAGAAGAAGAAGAAAAAAAACACAAGCAGCTGGATTTAAGGCACAAGTGTATTTCTCTGCATGCGAACACAATCAAAGGGAGGGAAGTGGGCTATATGCCTGGCGGATTAGATGCACAGCTCATGTTGACATATGGGCTCGTGTTTCTGTCTTGCAGCATCTTGCAACACATCCCTCGGTGTCTGCTGCCTCGCTGCCTCCATTCCTGCCATTTGTTTTTAATTCTGAACCCTTTGCCTCAAGTTGCGTTCCGCAATTCCTGTAATTCCTGTAACAGCTGCGCGCCGGGGATTGCGCTCCCCCTGTCACATTAATCTGTTTTTTAAAAAAGGGGGGTGAACTCGGCAACCTTCACTAATATGGCTTTTTAAATTGGATTCCGTTTCAATGCAGAGATTTCTCTTCAATGGCCCCGCACTGTCAGATTGTGAAGCTGGCAGATATTACCGGTGTTAAAAAAAAAATGAATACGACCCTAATCTAAGGCCCACAGTTATCACAGTGAAGTGACAATCATGTGATTAAAAAAAAGAAAACTGTGTGGAGAGAGCGCATTATGGGTGCTTATATGGGATGGGGATTATCACGGCAGCATGCAGACCATCTCTCTCATCATCTGTGGGGAGATGAATAAGTGATGAGTGAAAGAAAAGGAGAAAAAAACATGCAGAGATGAGATGCTGAAGATGTCTGAGTGATCGGGAAGTGTTTCATGGAGCCTGATACTTGTGGACTTGTGGAGGAGCAGTGAGGTGACCCGCTCTGTGTGCCTTGTCCGGGTGTTCTGGTTCTGATTTCCCTCACTCTGGAGGTTCCCATGTGTGTGTGTGTGTGTGTGTGTGCACCCCCTCAGTGTAGATGCCTGACAGCCCGAGTCCCTCTCCCCCTCCACACGCGATGATACCCGTTAATGCCCGGTTGTCTCGGTGGCCGTCACACACCGTCATGCCCTTCAGCTTCCACTTTTCATCTCGGGGCCTCTCGTTCTAGTCTTGCGAAGCGCACTGTACCCCCCCTTCAATAATAAAAAAAGAAAAAAGTAGGGGTGCGGTAGTGCTCCCGGGGATAGAAGCAACAGTTTGCACAACGAGCAGCCTCGGATCAAGTCCGAGTGCCCAAGTTGTGCTCAACTCCGAATTGTTACGCATAAAAAATCACTCCCATCGCGTCGAAACGCTCCTGAAACACCCTCGCCTGTCTGTGTGTGTGTTTTTTCCCCCTGATGTGTCGGGATGGATGCGAGGCTGAGAGATAAATGAATCAACAGCGAGAGTAAGCGCGAGTCACCTATTTAAGAATCCGAGGTCTTCCATCTTAAGAAGAAAAAAAAAAGCCCCCTCTCTCTCTCCCTCTCTCTCTCTCTCTTCTGCCTCTCCACCATTTACAGTAGCGGGTGTGTGGACGTGCGCCTTACCTTCAGCGGCGGAGCGGTGCGCCCGGCATCCTTGCGTCGCGCCGTCACTTATCAGTTTATGGCCGATATGATCGCTGTTTTCCCCGCTTACTGTCCAGCAGTGAAGGTCTCCTCGGCTCTCCAGCATTTCCCAGAGCTGGTGTTATATAAGCTTTCTCTCTCTCTCTCTCTCTCTCTCTCTCGCTCTCTCTCTCTCCGTCGCTCTGAAAGGCTGGCACAGCGATATAAAGCACAGACAGTATGTGTGAGTGTTTTGGTGAGGGAGAGGGAGAGGGAGAGAGAGAGAGAGAGGTGATGGGGAGGAGGAGGAGGAGGAGGGGTAGTCAGTCTCATTTGCATTGGTGATCTGAACGCGTCACAGCTCTGTGCAGACGGCAGGATCGTGTCCAGCGGTCCACACCGCGCACTGCACTCCCGGTGGCCTTAGAATAAACAGCCAAGCGGCTTCTCCATGTATATATTTATATATATATTTATGTATACTGTCACATGTACGCCGACACACATGCACCGAGCCTCCATCGCTGAGCGCATTCAGTCGCCGCGGCTCATGTTCCTCAGAAAATAATATCAACTGTATTGTGTGAATCGGCCGTTTGAGGGACGTTTTCTCTTTGTGCGTTATTTTTTTCTTTTCTTCCAGGGAAAGAAAGCACGAGTTCAACCAAATCTGACACCGCAAGGTTGTCAGCTGTAATGGAGGGCAGGAGAAATATGGGAGGACGTCTGTCTGTCTATCTCGCAGCCGTATCTCATGACTGCAGATCCTGATGGCAGATGATAGTTTTGCAGATCCACAACTCAAATCGTTCGTCCTCTGGATTCAGCCCCGCACGCTGGTCATGGGTCATGGATGAAGCAGCGGTCAGCAGTGGTCCAACCTGTTCCCATCCTCTCAGCGCCACCGCTCCTGTCGCCAACAAGAGAAATTAAAGGATAGGTTTAACCCAAAATTTAAAATTCACTCATTGTCTGCTCGCCCACACGCCGGTGGAAAAAGTCAGGTGAAGTTTTGTAGCCCACGAAACACTTCTGGAGCTTCACAGCAAAACAGCTGTTGCAGCGTTCTCCTAAACCACTGAAGCAGATGGGGACTTGTTTTGAAACCTATATATAAAAAAAACAACCAAAACAAAATTTAAAAATGGCTCCATACAGTTTGGCCGGCATAATCCAAGTCTCCACAATCCCTGAGATCCCGAATTCATTTGAAAAGATGTTATTTCCAACCTTTTTTCTCTGTGGCTGCTAAGCTTAAAGCGCACACCCAGTTTGAAGTGGGTGCAGAAGCTGCACAGCGCCTAGAGGGTGTCAATAGCGTCTTCTCAAATCAATTTGGGATCTCAGGGCTTCCAGAGGCTTGGACCAGGCAGGCTGCCATTTTATGTTTATTTTCAGTTGTTTGATGAGTCCCCAGCTACTTCAGTTGTTCAAGGAGAACGCTGCAACGCTGCAAAACCTCCAGAAATGTTTTTGTGGACTACGAAACTTTACCTGACTTTTCAATTGTCAGGGGGGGCGAGGAGTTGTCTGAAAGGGCACAACAAAGTGCTTCGCCACGCCTGATTGACCTTCAGATTAAGGCCTCCATGGCCCGGATACAAGTGCTGGTGTGGTGAGCCTTAAAATGTAAATTTTCTCTGCAGTCTCCAAATGTTAAAAGGTTCTATTCAATAAAACATCTGAGGAAAGCTGGGGGTTGAAACAGCTTCACTTTGTTAGTACGAATCAAGTGGTTAGAAGAAATTCTAAATGTGGGGAAGATGGGACGCTGAGGCAGAAATGATCACCGTCTGAGAACACACGGTAGGGATACTATAGTCTGTGTAGGTCACTTTTCAGGCTTGTTCTATTTCTACTGTCCCTGCTCGTAAATCAAATATAATTGGCCTCCCATCTTCCATGTTAGTTGAAGTTATTTGAGGGTGTCAAGGCAGCGGCACCGCCACATATTAAGAGATAACTGGTTTATTTGTGCCGCAGATGCATACAAGACGTAATCCATAATAAACAACCCGCTGCCACAAGCGGAGAAACGCATCGAGTGTCAATGTCCTTGAATTGCTCGAGAGAGAGAGAGAAAACACAAAGCATTTGCGAGATAAAAAAAAAAAAAAAACAATATTCAGAAAATAAGCAGAAAATTCTCCTGCTTGGTCCGGATACTTCTGGCAGCAGAACATGCATAACTCATCAGGTAGGAGCTTTAAAGAAGAGCAGTCGTAGAGGAATCTGTTAAGTCTGCGGGAATAATGCTAATGATCAGAAAAGTAAAGATGAAACAGTCCCGTGTCTGATGACGAAAGAGGAATAATTACCCAGAAAATCAGTGTTGGAGCAATGCCTGAGCGGATACACTGCAGCTTCCACAGAGTGTGGTAACCTCAGTCCTTTTCATTTGTCTATCCGACTGACGAGTTAGCAGAAGTCCTGAGTGCTGACACATTAAGAGGCCGCAGCAGCTCAGCTCTGCTACGGCTCTGCTCTGCGCTGACATTTTACACTACTGACAGGTTTCTTTTTGTATTGTCACACTCCTCAATTTTCCCACTAAAATGTAACTGTTCATTCAGAGGGCAAACGTTTTCTGCCGGAGAGAGTTTTGCAGGGTTGACGCGGTGGCTCGGCAGCCCAGTCACCAGAATAAAATGTTGGCATTGAACGCTTCTGCACGCCACGGGTATGCTAAAATTTGTACGTCTCATTGGTATCGTGTCAGCATTTCGACAAAATGCGCCATGTCACATCTAGATTGCATGTATATGAGCTGAGCTTCACGTCAGGAGAAGGGCACGGTGGTGGCGTGGCAGTAGATGAGATGGCGTTTCAACATTTGTAAGCACGTAACCACTTTTAAAAACACTTTGAGGCAATTTCCAGCCATGTTTTTTGATGACAGAACCAAAGCATGAGCTTTTCCTATCCCTAACCACGTGTTTCTGTTCCTAAAAGAGACCGTGTGTTGTCACAACATAAAACATGAAGAAACAACACATCTTCATTTCTTAATGACTGAACAGGTGAATATGACACCCAAAACAACATGACAGTGACAAGTTTTGTTTTGCTTTGTTTGGTTTAGGCACTACTTAGTTAGGTTTAGGTTAACATCGTGGTTTAACTTAAAATAACAACGTTATTGATGTGACTTCAGTTGTGAGAGTACCTCCACAAAGGTTTATGTTCAGTTCACGTATTTAGTGTTTTTAGCATTTTTGATCATTAAGATAATCACGTAGGCATTTTTACCTAGTGAGGTTGGCCTGTCAGCTAGCCTAGCTGGCTTCATAAAACCGGTCACCCCTCTCTCTGATTTGTGATTTAAATCCCTTATGCAGTAATGAGGTCGGAAGGTCGGACAAGACGGTTTACATCAGTCACTTTCACCCTCGTTTTTGGCAACTCTCCCTAGCACAGAGCGTAAAAAAGAGCCGCAGTGACCGAACGTTAGCATGTGGCTGCTAACGTCACCAAGGGTTATCTGTCCATTTAAAGGATCAAAAATGTTAAAAACGGTGAATACAAAAACAAACGCGAAACTATTGAATATATACAAAGCAAACTGTGAAAAGTGAAGTACAGAGTTACAGATGAAAAAGCAGTGAGATAACTATTCGTATACTGTAGGATTTTTAACCGGAAGCTAGTGGAGAATGTGCTCCTTTCACTAGTGAGGATGTCCAGCAATGAAACGTAATATTGTAACATAGTTTCAACATACCAAACATTAAGTTTCAACATATCCACGGTTTGCAGAAATGCACATTGCCAACATTGATTCTGGGGGCTAAGTTGAGCTAAGTCAGTCAGTCTTAATCAACCCCAAATTTATGTTAAACCATTCCTACTAAACGGATGATTTTTGACATTTATCTTCAGTCTGTTGGTTCAGTTTTACCCGCAGATTCCTCAGCTGCGATGTGGTCGCCGGAGCAGATCGCAGCCATTCCAGACAATGCGTGTGTGTTTGTGTCTTTCAGGGGGGGGTAGGTGGTTGTCAGCGTCGTTTGTTCTCGCGTGTTATCTGTATTCTCGTGCCACTTGTTGCCACGCGCGCTTGAGCGTGAAGCACGTCGAGTTTACCTTTAATAAAATGCGATCTTGCCTTTAAACCGTCGTGAGCTGCCTGGGCCTGGTATGCGGCCTGGTGGGAGTAAGCTGTAGTAAGCTGTTACCTTGCTGTTACCCTCCATTGACAGGTGCCTTGCTGTGGGCTTGTTTCACGTCCAGTTTACAAAGAGTGACACCGCCTCCCCCGCTGATCTTAACACTCCTGTTATTATTCCAATCAGCATTAATGCTGCCTGGCCTCAGCTTTTCCTCCTGTGGTGATACTGTAGGGCTGCAGCCATGTGTAACTCACGCCTCTTTGCACGGACAGCTGCACAAAAACAAGGGAGCTTAGCCACGGGAGTCCGCCGGGGAAGGACACAGTAAATCCACGGCAGTCTGCCTATTTGTTTTTATTACTTTTTCCCTTCACTGTATCCTCATCTATCTCTCTTTTCAACCCCCCGCTTGCTCTTTCAGACGACTGGGGCCATCTGTCCCTAAGAACGCAGTTCATTTAACCTTATTCAACCCGTTAGGTCAGCTCGTGCTCAGGCCGCTGCAGAGGCACGAAAGCGGGGCTGTCAGTCAGTCAGCGGCGCAGACACCAGAGCTCATCTCTCCTGTCTCTGCCTTTCCGTGCTGCCTCGCAGACATTGATCACCCCAGACAAGACAGAAAACACTTGCTGCTGTCTCTGCGCAGCACGATTCTTCAGTCTACCCTCCGTCCTATATATTTCTGCTCCTCACGATTGTCATTTCTCCTCTTTTTTCAATTAGAGAGCGGGGAAATCAGATTTTAAAGGAGCTGGGTTTTAATCAGGATCCGACACCTGAGCCACAGTCTTAATACAGACTAAACAGGGCACTTCAGTTGTAGTGGTGCAGAGAGGCAACATTCCCGGAATAATGAAGAGTAGTCGATGATGAGAGACAGATGAAATGTAGATCACATTTGAATAACGGCATTAGTCACACATATGTTTGTCAGTTTGAAAGCTAATTTTGCAAGTCAGGAAAGACACAGTTTGTCATAAAGATAGTAAAATACCATTCAGTTTGCTGTAAGATCCCTCAGGGAGCTACATTGACTCGCTCAATACACGCCACCAGCTCAAACATGGCCGTCACCTCGGCGCAGAAAACAACGAAAAAAGGTGAAAATCGCATGAAATCTGGTCACGTTGACAACTGCAGTTATGCAAAAGGAGAGTTAGTCAGATCTGTGAGCTAGCTGATATACAGGACCAGCTGTGCAAGGTTTCAGTTCTGGGTTTCACTGAGGGGACTGTTGGGTGTGTGTTTCTAATTCCATAATTTCCACTCTTATACTTGATTAGTCTCAAGGCAAACCGTGACTTTATCGGGTTGAAAAACGATCCATTAAAATGACAAACATCGTACGTGTAATTGGTGACACTTGATTTTACAGGTCTGCAAATTTCATAGTAAGTGATTACCAACTAATGCATTCGAAATTTCTTTGAAATTACCCACCAGTTACACAATCACTACCTAAAAGCCAATTGAAATTAAACCCAAGATGAAAGAATAATAACATTCTGCAGTTTAGAAGAAACAGTTAATATAAATTTCAATTTTGTGACGTGGCAATGCTGTACCTACGCTCTGGTTAGGTTTAGGCACAACAAACCCTCGGTTAGGGTTAGGAAAAGATCTTGTTTTGGTTTCAAATACCTGTCTTGGTCACCACTAACACATTTGGAAATTGTCCCAAGTAGTGTCACATGCTTACAAGTGTTGAAACCCCTTCTCACATTGCAGCCAGTCCACTACGATCCCCTCCGCCGCCTTAAATTAAAGTCAGAAACATGTAACATGAATATGATATGACGGGTATTTTATAAATGTCAGTATGGTCTGTAGCCTGTGATGCAAAAACAGATCAGCAAAAAAGTGAACTGCCAACATTTTATCAAGGCAACCGGGCCGTTTTAAGTCTAACTCGTGTGGTATGCCCTGCTCCTACAGCCGCCACCCCTTAGTGGCTTCATAATAAGCTGATAAACAAGATAAATCCTCGCTGACCTCAACATCCCTGCAAAGAAGTTGAATTCTCTCATTTTTCATCGCCATTTGTCCTCTGTATTCCTGTCTCGACTTTCCCTTTTAATCTGGTTTTACTGTTTCACTTCACACTATCACTGCTTAGCAGAATCTGCAGTCAGCGATATTCCTCTCTAACTCCGCAGACCGTACACTCCTTCAGCAGCTGTCCTCTGTTCTTCTTCTGACCTTCACTGTCATGGTTTCCTCCTACAGCTTGGCCGTCTGAAAACCTCGCAAAATTAATTGCGAAAGCGTCGCTGCTGCTTACACAAAGTAGCAGAAAACGGCCTTGTTTGAATTAATCTTGCACTTTTTAATTGCTCCTTTTTCTGTTGCGTTTTACATCCGTCTCAGATGAAAAGTCTGCAAAACCAATATCTGAAATCATGTCTTTAGCCTCCGTCTCTCTTCCAAGGTTCTCCCCCTCCATTAGTATTGTGCCGTCTGTTCGATTCATTTCAAAGAATAAATCTTGTGAGGTAACGGTCAGTTCAGTTGAGGTCTCAATCGGTTGCAAGCAAACCAGGGATACACTCACTCACTGAGGGAGCGATTTGTTTTGCAGGAGGCACGGGTTGTGTTCAGGACAGCGAACACACAGATGACTCACGATGCTAACATTTAGCTCCAATGATTCAATGACAGTGGTCTTGGACTGCAATCCTGAGGACATTACCTAGATTATATTATATGTAAGCTAACATTTACTACAGTGAGCAGTGTCAGACACACACACAAACACAAGCACAAACCCCCAAAAATCTAAAAAGTCAAAAGCTTACAGTCCATAACTATTATGTAATGGTGGCAGGATTTAGACTTTTTTTAATCCGGTACCTTTGTTGTTTGTTGCTTTGTTGTTCGCCTGAGACCAAGCTGTGAAAAATATGACAGATGGGAAAGTATCACAGAGTGAATAAACAAAATTGCAGCATCCTAACTCAACATTTTATCTGGACTAGGTTACATTTGCTTGAATTAAAAAAAAAAAATCTCACGACTTTTCATAGTTATACCTGCAATATGTAAAAATGGGCGTTTTGAAGTCTTAAGGTAGGAAGTAATGTTATCTAATGTCATTATTTGAAATAAAATAGGTGTTATGAAAACATACCTGCTGTATATAACAGGGTAGGACTTTGCAACTGAAGCTTTGAGTTTGCAAACCCTATCATAATCTGACTGCTTCTGACTGTTTTCACTATAGTGAGGTGAGGTGAACTGAACGTTCAGTCGTGCTTCAGTTCAGCGAGTATGACTACGCAATTGGAGCGCTGGTCAAGCACTGAAGAAATGAAGAATAAATATTTTAAAACAGTCCTTTGACTGAAAAGATTCTAACGATTTAGCACACCGAAGAGAGCTACTTCGCCCATCACTGCTGTCCACCCGTGCCTTCTGCCCTGCCCTTATCAAAATGTTATCTACTGTACATCAGCTGTTCCTCCTTACAACTAGGCACTCCGTCTGTTCCATCCTTTTATCCTCCTCCGCCTCCGCTGAATCAAATTATAAATGACATTCTCTTTTGTCTGCCAAGTTAAGGCCTAGAAATCATTTTCCACCATCAGGGGTAGCAGCTGCTCTCTTGACCTCATCCAGCCCTTCAGACTATTGCAGCTCATCTAGCCTTCTACCTTTCCATCCGCTCTCATTGCTTCTCCATATGAAGCGACATGAAATCAACCTAAAGGTCACCGGCAGCTCCTCCCCTCCTCTACTGTGCGAGGGAGGTAGGGGAGGAGAATCGATCATGCAAATCCCTGAATTGATTTCAGGTATCAACTCAGTTCTTTGATTGGTGCAGTAACTCAATAGTAGTTTGTAATATTCTTCTTATTAAAAGTGTCATGTGCTGGAATTCATAGAACCAAAATAAATAAATAAATAAATAATAATAATAATAATAATAATAATAATAATACACTTTATTTAAAGAGCACTTATGAAACCAATATCCAAAGTCTTATAAGTGAAAATAAAATACAAAATGAGGACAAATAAAAATATTAATCTGAAATAATAAACAAGAAAGTGAACGCTAATAAAATTAGCAGATAGAATAGAATCAGGACACGCTATCTGTTAAAGATAGGCAGCCAGCACATGACCGGAGTAACTGACAGCTGCTGCTCACTATAACATTATTCTTTGCCGTAGCAATATTTGGATTTAGCTAGTTGCTATTAGCTAATTAGCCCAGTTAGCCTCGGAGCTAGTGCCCTATTAGCTGACCGGACTTTGCCTGGAATGACACCTTGAATCGCGGGGTGAGTCAGCCCTGCTCAGCTGAGCTTTAGACGTCTTTGAAATGATGTCAAAACTGTTACTTCTTTGCATTCTGTTGATAATGTTCATTATTCAAATCTTTTTAAAATGACAGACCCCTGAGGAGTGAGGTAAGTGTGCATGTAGCAGTTATACCTGTGTTAGCTAGCTTGTGGGTTCTATGAGATCGCCGCAGAAATTCACTTGTTCTGTTTGATAGTAACCCCATCACTCGATATGGATGACTTGAGTTGTTGGGGGGCATTAAAAAAATTAAAATTGTGGCCTAGGAAACATTTTTTTAACAAGATATTTCTATTAGCTTCCTTTTCAGACAGGCATGTGGGTATAATAGTAGGTGTTGTTTTACTCCTGTGTTTTATCAGCTCTCCTTCTATATTTTATATGGTATTTTATCTTGAGTTTTTTATCTATTTGTTGTTTTTACTTTGTTTGACTGTGAAGCATTTTTGTGACTGTTGTCTGTGAAAGGTGCTATCAAATAAACTACGCATGGTTGCTTTTTTTAAAAAAATTGCTTGCTTATCAGATTTGATCAGTAGCTGACGTTAATGTATGTTTCTTTGAAAGTCTCTGTAACTTGCAGCTATCATCTCACCCCCAATCCTACAGTAAGCTAGTGGTTGCCGACTTGTTAAGGGAGTGGTGACGTCAAGTTATAAATTCTCATCTGTTTATCTCATAGATAAATCACTTGGCTTATTGATCAGTCCTCTCTTTACTGTAATGTTTCAAAGCCAGAACCTCTACCTGGTCAGCCTCACGGAGGTCCGAAGAAAATGTCATCTGAAAAAATCAATAGCTGTCTGTCCATCGTGTGGGAGGTGTGCCTTGCAGAGATAACCTCTGTGCAGACTGTCTTTTGCTCTGAACCCTATCAACCTCAAACACTTCTTGCCATGTTTGCTCCCCAAAGAATCTCTAGTGATTCATCTCCTAACCGATACACATTCCTGACCTTACCAGGGTCTCCGCGGTCACGTACACCCTCAGGGCTGCAGTGCAACTGCTGCTCCTCTTCTCCACCCTGCCATCCCATCCTGATAGTATTCCTACTATTGTTAATGCTGACAACACTAAACTCTTCTTCTCTCCTATCGACACGCATATCGAGGCTTGCACCTCCGCTCGCCGAGCTGACATCTGCAGTTGGATGCCCGCCAGCCACATCAATCTCAACAGTTTTTTTTCTTCTTCAGCAATCCCTACCTTTTGTAGAAGCCCTGGGTTTCACTGACAACACCACACCTACTTCTGTCCAGACTACCAAGAATCTCGGTGTGAAGGGGCACACAATGCATCCACAGATACCTTCTATTCTTTTCCTGTTGTCCAAATTCTAGTCGTTGCTTGTCTGTACTACAACTCCCTCCTGGCTGGGCTCCCAACAGACCTTTATCCAGGCTCTACAACTCACACAGAAGGCTGCCGCCTGTCTCATTTTCATCCACACTAAATTCTTTCATTTCATCCCCTTCTCACCGGCCCTCTGGCTCCTCATATTGAATTCAAAACCTCAGCCGTCTCCTCCCTGTGCTCCCAGTGGTGCGATGACCTTCCCAACCCTGACAGGACTACACCGACACCCCCTATCTCCAAGTACCAACTAAAAATTCTGTCCTGCCAAAACATTTCATGTCCACCTTTCCCCCTATCTTCTCTGTGCGCCTGCATCTGATCTCTCATGTTAAAACCTATTCACGCGTGACTTTATATTTACCCCTCCATTTCTTTGCCGACGCAGTTCTCTGTACACGAACGGTCGGCGCGCATGAATATCAATGTGTGGGCTGAGCTCGAGCTTTAAACGTAATATATATAGTTTCCATAGTGACCAGACTTTTCAAACAGCACTTCAGTGAATTTTAGCATATGGATTAGTTTCTGCGTCTGATTAATGTGGGTCTTGAAACGAGCAAAAGAAGAACATCACAGCAAACATGAATGAAAAGCAGGCGAGTGCTCCCACAACACACTCCAGTGCAAATCTCTCCGCACAAAGCTGCTTTGTTTTTTTTCTCATGGACACCATTAGGGCCATTTGCACCGTGGGCGAGGTCTGAGCGTATTGTAATAATTGCCTTGAGGCATGCTAATAGAAACCCAGGACATATTTGAAGTCAGACTTCCTCTAATTGCCCGTGCTGTTTCACTTCTTCATCGAAATGAACACGCCCAATAGTCCTCATGTTTAATTCTACTGATCCCGATTAGCTGTTTTCGGGATCCAGGGGGGCAGGATTCGCCCATTCGGAAAAAAACGGTGATGCAAGCCACGGCGGTGATAGCAGTTTTAGCCGCCTATAGCTTCCTGCTCGATGTTGAATTAATTATCGACCTGCCAATACATTCAGCACAGCCTACCAGAGAAATGTAATGCTGAATCAGACTATAGCCGAAAGCAAGATTAGATATGTGCGGAGAGTGATTGCTACATAAAGCATCAATGTCAAATTCAGAGGCTGTAAATATGAAGGGGTAATTATTGAGACGTGCTAATCCCTAATGTCTAATACTTTTTTTGATGAGCATTTCCATCTGAGGGAATCTGGCAAGCTTATGAATGTGTCTTGGAGGATCGATTTTAAAATTGGTGACATATCTCTCAAACTAGACAGGTATTTTAAAACAAATACCACTGGTGTGTATATGGTGTAGTTGTTCATCTAGGCCACTCATACACAGAGCTGCATCCTGTCAAGTGAAATGGAATAATCAATACTATCAATAATTCATTATTTCATTACTTGAATTTGTTCTCATATTTAATGGATGCTTCTGTATGAAATTTAAAGGACCAGTCTGACATTTTGGGAAATCTGCTTGTAGAGAGTTATGAGAGAAGATTGATGCTATATCTGCCTGCACGAGGCTACAGCCAGGGGAGAGTTAGCAGAAAACAGCTTGCTACCTAGAGTTTTGCCATCACTATGGAGTTGCCAGGCAGAGTCTCCAGGAACTCACTGCTCCCAGCCAAGAAATCATTGGGTACATAACTATATATATATTTATATTCAAGATATAATTGCACTTTAGAGGAGGTGGTAGGTGGATGTTTTTTTTTTGTTTTTTTTTTACCTTTGGACAGAGACAGCCTGTGTCCCTGTTTCAAATTCTTATGCTAAGTTGGGTAGGTGGTTAGCTTTATGCTAAACATCATGTTGACCACACACACCTGAGTAGTTAAATCTGCTGTAAGTGTTCCTTTATGGAGATCTCTGTACTGACTGGATACAGTGGGTATAATAATAATAATAATAATAATAATAATAATAATAATAACATCATAATATAATATAATATAATATAATATAATATAATATAATATAATATAATATAATATAATATAGGAAAATAACACTTACAGCAGCTTGAAAGCTTCCAGACGACAGAGCAGCTTCTTTCCCCAGGCTGTGAGACTCCTCAAATCAAGACACCACTGTCTGAAACAGATGTCGCACAACTAAAAAATGTACCTTGTACTTCATTTAACAGTCTTTTACATCACCAGGGTTACAGAACAAAATTTGTGTTAATGAAGTCCCTTTATGCTACATAAAAAAAAGGATGGGATCGGGATGCTTTCTTTTGCTCCTCTGTAAAAAAAAGTTCACAAAAACCAGAACTTAAACTTCTTAAGTTGGTGATGTGTGATGAACATGACAGGTTCTCTGTGATGTCGATTCCTTGGAACCTAAAAACTGTTCACCTGCTCCACCTCAGCTCCACTGATGTAGAGAGGGGTGTGTGTCTTAGCCTACTTTTTTTTTTTCTAAATTTCTTTAATCAGCAATCAGCTCCTCAGAGTGGTATCAATCTCATCATCATCATCAAAAATCATAAGCCTAACGAGCATATTTTCTAAAATGTTGAACCGATGACAATTACTATTTGGTGGTGTCATCACACTCACCAGGTTTCCATCCAAGTATAGCCATGGTTTCATATAATCTTCGGAAAATCTTCAAAAGACAATGCAAAATATGCATATTTATATTCACATCTTTGAAGTAGGAGTTGATTAATTGAAATACATGGTTAGTGGGGCTACTTAAAGGGATATTCCGGTGTAAATTTAATCCATGGTCTAACACACCTTGACACCGAGTAAGACTCCCCCTCGAGAGGTCAAGTTTGCTGACCGCTAGCTTAGCTAGTTTTAGCAACCTCAGAAAAGACTGCACGATAATACACTGCCGCTTACGCCTCCAATTAGAAACCGCCATCAAAAAGCCACAAATAATGGTCAGAACAGCACCAAACTTCAGCAACAGTACATGTACAGTCCCAGCACACAGTACGAAGCATCAGACATCTGCTAGCTTAGCCGGATTTGTATTAAAAACACAACTCAACTCACCCTCTCCTCCAGCAGCCTGCTCGTTGCGGGGAAGCCCTGACGATTACCGAGTGCAGTAGATTTCCTCAGCTGAAGGATGAAAATGTATGATTATTACTCCATTACGTCCGTTATTTTCCTTGTCAGCTCTCGATAATAAGAACTAAGCATTCCATGGAGTAATAATCAGTCATTTTCATCCTTGAGCTGCGGAAATCTACTGCACTCGGTAATCGACTCGTCGGGGCTTCCTGACACAGGCAGGCTGCTGGAGGAGAGGGTGAGTTGAGCTGTGTTTTTAATACAAATCCGGCTAAGCTAGCAGATGTTTGATGCTTCGTACTGTGTGCTGGGACTGTACATGTACTGTTGCTGAAGTTTGGTGCTGTTCTGACCATTATTTGTGACTTTTTGATGGCGGTTTCTAATTGGAGGCATAAGCAGCAGTGTATTATCGTGCAGTCTTTTCTGAGGTTGCTAAAACTAGCGGTCAGCAAACTTGACCTCTCGAGGGGGAGTCTTACTCGGTGTCAAGGTGTGTTAGACCATGGATTAAACTTACACCGGAATATCCCTTTAACCAGTTGGGTGCCATTTAATCATTGCAGAAGAAGAGGGGACAACAAGATGATGATTGAAGGATGCTAATAAAACTTCAAATGGTGGATAAGTCAAAAAAGGCAGTCAAGTCTAATCCAATCCAAACTCCATAGACCCGTATAACTTTAAATCTAAGATCGCCAGATCTAGGATCCACGTCAGATTGTACTCATTCATGGATCTCTGCCCCTACGTATTTTTTCCGTCAAGGTTCATGCATAATTCCCTGAGAAATTAACAAAAATAATCCTCCATCTAAGTTTTGTGGGAAACTGTTTATTAGTTTTTTGTGTAATCCTGCTGAAAAATCAACCAACCAACAAACAGACACGGGGGAAGACATAATCTTGGCGGAGGTAAATATCACATTTCTGTCAGAGTTGATGTGTTGATGTTTCGTCTACCACCAGTTTTGGCCTCCTCTGTGGAGTACAAGCTTGACTGGCCATTCAAAGTCACAATTTGAAGATGCATCATGTACCTCTCAGTCTGTTTCTATAGCACTTTGTTGCTATGGAAAGTTTTCTCACATTTTTTGTCATTTCCACTTTTTCTTTTTTTTTTTTACCAATATGCGCGTAAAAACACGTGGACGGAAGCCAGAAAGCACTTCCTCTATCATTACAAAACCCTGTCATGGCTCCAGTAACATTTTAGTTGTGGCGCACAGACGTTGTATGCAAGTAGCCAGCGTGTTTGCTGATTGAATGTTTGGCGAGGCCCGGTCTCCTTGGGGTTGTAGCTGGACAGGGAGGAATCCACCCCCGCCTCCATCTCCCCCTGCACGGGCCTCAGACCGGTCGCAGCAGAGAGACAGAGGGGTGCCGAAGCTTGAAGCGACGAAGAAGGAACTGTTGGAGGGCCATGCTTTTAAAGTTGCAGACTAATTGGAGAATAATTATCCTTCAGCCGTACTTCAGCTTACGAATAAGCTCTGCGTTGAAGTATCTGAGAAAAGATTTAAGGGCATTAAATCGACTGTAAAAAAAAAAAAAAAGTGACATAAAATTCCCCACGGAGAACACTTTCGCTTTGCATTTTTTATTCAGTGATTTTAAAGTCATCTGTTTATGTCAAGATGGTACATTACACCAATACTCTCACGATACGGAGTATTTATTCACCAGAACGGACCAGCCTGCAACTCCTGTGCAGAGAGAGCAGAGCAATAAACTGACGAGATGAAACACTTTGCAGTAACACTGCATTTACGCTCCCACCTATTTACCATGCCAGCATCTCATCTGAGCCTCTCTGCTACAACTTGCTTTGGCATTCTTGTTTGTGGGCAGAATGGGCTTCTGTAAAGCTAAACCGGCATTGGCAAGTTCTCCATGCAGATGGTTCCCCCATCTTTCTACTGTTCGCTGTGTTATTGACTCTGCCAAGAGCTCTCCTTTTTCTTTGACTGAGAATGAGTCATTGAAGAAGGAATGCATTTTGATTTTTCTCACCATTTTGTTTGACGGCTGAACGAGCATTCCTCACATACAGGACGCATTTATAAGCTCTTCCTCGCACTTCACCACTCCCTGACATTGTGGAGACTGAAAAGAGTAAATGTGGAGGAGCAAGAAGAGTGCATTTAGTAGAGTGCAGATCTTGGCCAGGTGTGTCCAGGGACAATCTGAAGGAATTGTTGATCATTTGAGGCTGGTCGGTTATGAGAAGCAAGACGACTCAGCAATCAATACATTAGTTTTTTTGTTTTTTTTATATTGTGAATTCAGCATTCAGAATACAATCATTAATGTGCGCAAAAAATATAAAGCTGACGGGTCCGGTATTATACAAGATTAGCTGAGGACAGACACACACATGGAAACAAGGAGACAGGAAAACCACATGACTAAACACATGGAGGAAATAATGAATGACATGTTTTATAGTGCATAGCGCAACTAAGCGCTCTACATATTCCCCGTAAATCAAGCCGTTCTTTATGTGTTTGTGCTTCAGTGCAGCTCCTCGTTCACATTCAGGTTAAGTTGCTGGGTTTTTTTGCATACTGCACCACAACACTTCCAGTGTAATTAATGGAACTGGCTACTCCAGGCATGAGAGCAGCGCATTAGTGGCGTGTAAGTGCCACAGCGCTCTGCTCTACAAGTGTATAAATAGACTAGGTGAGATGTGCTTGGCCATTCTACATAAAAAAAAAAAAATGGGTCATAAAGTGTCAATATTTGGTGTAAACTGAAGTACCTGTGCACAGGAAGTTACTCCAGCTGACACTTTGAAATGACTTTGATACTTGATCGGCATTGGCATTTAACTAACAAGTGGTTGCTTGGCATCTTCTAGCTTCCTGGTATCTAGCTTACTGTAGTCTGGAGATGTTATCTTACCTCACTTACATTACACAAACTTGAAAAAAACAAGAACAGACGCTCACTATCTTGTTTTGACTCAGGCTACAGGTGTAGCTGGTAAAAAACATGCACATCGAATGGTCCGCATATGTGTGTGATGTAGCCAGAGTATAATATAAGTCTAACTGTATGTGTCCACTGGACCCATCATTTCCATGTTTCCCATTCATTGTCTATGTAAGAAGCTGTGCAGTACATTCTGGCAGCATTGCATTGTGCTTAGGAGGTAGCTGCATTGCCCACTCCTCATTTGCATAACGTTGAGATTTCAGCATTTAATGCAAATCAGGGCTGTCCAGCATGACTCACCGCCACTGGAAAATGATACACAATAACCATGGTCACGTTAGAATGAAGACGGATTTGGCAACTGCATGCCTTATGTCTCGCCTGAAATGTCTTCAGAAACACAGTTTGGTGAGCTATTTTAGAAATATAGGAGAAAGTTTCTAAAATGAGCTGCCATGTTGGTCTGGTTTGAAATCCTGGAGCAGACGGGCCATGAGCGGCATTCTTCCAGTCAGGTGTAGTCAGTGGAGTGTTTGGGTAGTTGTAGGAGGGTGTCGGTCAAGCATCCCATGCTGGGAAGGGCCATGAGGCCCTGTGTCCAAATACACCCTTGTGGACATATACCATAAAGCCACACTATCAAGTGTAGTAGGCAATCTATGCACTATGAAATCAATGCTAACTTCAGCATGCTAAGATTTTAACAATGACAAGGCTAACATGCTAATGCAAAGTAGGTTCCATGTTCACAGTTGTAGTTTAGCCAGTGAGTAAGCGCATTTGCACATTAGCACTAATCAGCAGAACTGTGTCTGTACCAAATGTCACAATCCATCAGTTCAGACGGAATGTGAGTCTGGATGGAAGAGGACTTACAGACAGAGAGTCATTGCCATCCCTGGAGCCAATGCTGCTAATGTGGCTAAAAACATTCTCTCTTACACTGGCATGCACTCCACACAAATCAACAAGCTAATTATTATGTTTATATGTCACAACGCTGCTTCACTGCTGTTTTGTCTTAATATCTTTTTACATCTATCTTGCCTTGGGATGCACAGCGACTCAGGCTCCGGTCCCGTTCTGCCTCCTCTCTGATCTAATCTGCGGGTTTTAGTTTTAATGAGAGAGTCGTTTTTTTTCCTCAGGTGTCCATCTCTTTGACATGGCCCTTCCAAACGATGGCCTCTCCTAACTGAGCACTCTTATTATTTGCTTGCTCAAGGTCACTGAACAATCAAGAGATTGACTATGAGCAAGCTCGCTGTTTCTGCCTCGGAGGGATAAACTGGATTAAGGTATTGGGAGGGCTGCGCAGTTAAAGCTTTGGAGATGGCAAACACAATCAGCATGTCTCTACATGCCTTGCCTCTTTCAATCATCCACAAGCAATCATGGCACGAATGGAAACCCCCGTCCCCTTTGCAAATCAGACGGAGAGGCAACGGCATATGATATGATCCTTGTAATGCATGTCTTATAGGCTTCACGTGCGTGAGGATTCACATCTGCTCTGCTCAGTTTGCATAGTGATACTAGATGTGTACATAAATCATAACAGAGAGGGGCAGAGGAGCAGGTATGCTGTAAATATTAAAGGTACGATTTTTTGAAATTACCATTTTACCTCAAACCTTGATTTCTGTATGTAAATGTTGCACGATGGATCTGATTGAGTGATTGGACATCATTCATGGATCATTATGTGATTGGACTGAATATTTTGGACCACTACAGCACACCTAATTCAATGCACCGCTTCATCTCTTCTGTTTTTTTATGCCTTTTTAAGGAGCTTCTTATTAGTACTCTTTAAAACCCTTTAAGGTACTACTCAACCATTTGGTAGACCACACTTTAAGTCACTATATTTCATTGAAAAATGCATCAAGCTTAACTTAACCTGAATGAGCCATCTCTACCGTTTGGTGTAGTTGTGCAATGCTAAAAAAAAAATCCACTAGATTGCACTGTGTCTGTGAGCAGCATGCCTTTTCAGTGTTCCTTCAAACAGGAAGTGACACAGCGAAAATTCACTCATCCTTTGATGACGCATATCTGCGGGACTTTGAAAGTTAAGACTATTTTGTTGACATATTATCGTTTCAGAGGAGTTGTTAAACAGAATTATGTAACTTAATTCAACAAAAATAAGTCTTATAAGGTTTAAATAATTTTTTCAAAACATGCTCTACCAAACGGTTGAGATGTCATTTTATGGTAAAGAAGCTAGCTAATGTTGGTAAAATGGGCTAATGTTGGTAAAATGAGCTATTTACAATGAACAAAAGGGTTAGTGTTGTTAAAATGATTAATTTAATATTATTCAATTACATATTTGATGAAAAATATTTTATCAATATCATTTTTTCACCATTTCTGTACTTTACTGTTCTTTTATTATGAACAGACGTCTCAACCGTTTGGTAGAGGACTGTATCTAAAATACTGTAGGGTCTAATTTAAAAAAAAATATTGATTGTTGTTATTGTTATCATAATTGAATAAAAAATGCAAAGAAGTTATTTTTCCTTTGCTTTTTTCATGGTGCGTACCTTAAAGGGTTAAGGTACAGCTTTATTTTCGGTCCAAAGATCACGGTTATTGCTCAGCATGAACGAAAGCATGTCAGCAGATGAGGCCTTTGCAAAATTCATTTCCATGATTGTATATGCTGTTGCAAAATTTACATCCAGGCAAACACACATTCACATTCACGGTGTGGTGTAGCCGTAGCTTGACAAATGTAACTGGGTGTAATTAGCTTGTAAGTTCCCAAAGGGGGATCCAGTTGGTTTGCCCACCAAGAACAAGCCAGTCATTAAAAAGTGCAGAGGCTTGCTCGCAGAACCTCGGGATGCCCTTGTGGCTCATTCATCTGTCCTTGTATGTGAGCTGGGAGAAACATTTTCTTCCCAGCAGTGACCCATTCATTTTTTATCTGTTGCACCACTGTCAAAATGCCACTCTTCATGTCATGTCAAACATGCCTTGACTCACAATAGAGAACAGCCATACACAGACTACAATATGACTGAGAGGCCTCTCTGTCCACAGCTGTATCAAATCAGTCTGTATCCTGTACATCCTGATCGAGGTTATCAATTCTTAATGAGACTTTACCAATTCAGCCATGTATTTCTACCAAACCCTTTTATTATTTGACAAGAAAGAAGCCACAAGTTGAAAATGAAAACACAAGAGTCAGTACAAGAACTTTGCATAAATATCAGACTAAACTTTTAAATTAAATCAAGAACTATCTGCAGAATAACTAAACGAGATTATGCATTTGACCACACTCAGTTTCTTGAGCCTTAATGATGTCAGCTATGTTTCAATGACCTTTTTTGTCAGGCGAGCAGTGTGGCTGAATGGATGGCATTGTTGGTCTGTTGGATGGCCACTCCACCACTTTCATCCACACTGAAGTATACCAACAACTATTGGATGGATTGTCATAGAATTTGGTCACACTCATGTACTCCTCCGGATAAAATCATTTAGGTGATTCTCAATGAAATCTTCCGTTGAATTGTACTGCTTTTGGTGATTTGATTCTAACTTTTCCCCCAGTTGACAGATAAATATCGAAATATCTCAACAACTATCGAATGGATTGCCATGAAATTTCACGTAGATATCCATGTTGCCCAGACCACGGTCCTCGTGGTTTTGGTGATCATTTACTTTTCTGTAGCACCACCAACAGGTCACAGTTTTCACCTATTCATTGAAATATTTCTTAATACTTCCAATATATTGGATGGATGGCCACAACATTTTGTTCTGTGATATTCATGGTTCTCAGATGAATCCTGTTGACTTGAGGAACTACCTGGCTTATCAGCATAAGGTGGTGGTAAAGGTAGAAACGGATTTTTCATCTAGTGCTATCATCAGGTCACAGTTTTGATATATCTAATCCTTTTGTTTTCTGGCCAAACATCTGCAAAACTATCTACTGTTAATGATATCATTCAGAGCAGTCTTGACTGCACTTCGTGTTTCGTGCTGATTATCAAATGTTAGCGTGCAAACACATTAAACCGAGATGATGAACTTGTAAGAACAGTCTCACAGAGCTGCTAGCATCGGTGCAGACTCTTTGGCTTGTGATATTGCACGCACACATTAAAAAAACATCACTTTGACACTCTGGGTATGTAACAGTAATTCATTGAAACTACCCAAGTATCCCTTAAATTGTTGTGATGGTTTCCAGAGTTAATAACTCATGAAATCATTTAATGAGTTGAGGTTTCAGGGGAGAGTTTCTCACAGCGGCCTAGCGCTTCACTGGCTTGACTACTGCCATTTCCAGTAGAGGGACATTGATAACTGTCAAGGTTGCAGCCTCGTGGTTATCAATTTCAAACACCAAGGGTAACAAAAAAATGTGTATTTAATTTTGATTAGCATGTTTATCCCCAATTATTATTGAAGGACTGTTTTATCTCATACTGTTGCATGACATATAACAGTAGCACCAGAACTGTAGCACCATTTTGCTCGAAGTTCATAAAGTAAAACCGGAATAACAATATCTTTATCTCACAGATGCTTTAAACAGCCTTCTCTTTGGAGTGATGACAGAGGGACCTGTTTGGCTTTCAGAGTCACGCCCTGACCTCTTGGGATGAATGCTGAAGGACATGTTTTGAAGCATGAGGTTACATCTCTCTCTGTAAGGCCTTTGCTCTTTCATCCTTGCCTCACTATCCTCCTCAGCCCGTCTCTCATGCTTTCCAGAGCTGCAGTGATAGCCCCCAGTGTTTACTCGTCATCCTGCATGACTTATACATGAAGAGTCTGCTCTTTATTCATCTTCGGGACTCCCACTGCGTGAGCGCGGCTCTCCACCGTCTGTATCACTTCAGCTACTGTGTCTTCTCTAACCTTTTCATCTTCTGGCACGCACAGACGTTCATGCTGCGTTCATTCAGACCTGGGATCCTCTGGGAGTCCCATGGAAGTGAAAAGGACAGATAAAGCAGGCCCCGTGTTTAGCTACCTCATGCACTCTGCAGTTTGCATTAGTGTGAACGTGAATGTTGAGGGTAAACTAACTCTGTTGTTGGAGTCCATCATTGTGTTGTAGGAAAATGCACTTACAAGAACATTTCATCCATTTATTTTCCCTTCCTTATCTTTTTTAGTTGTGATAGCAGCGCAGGTTTTGGATTAAGAGAAGCAGACATTGAGACAATCACTGCCCACGGCATCTTTCAACTGTTCAACCTGACCAGGGAGGGGAGAGATCCAGGTGGGTGCCGTGCAAATCCAGTTTGGATTTAAGGCTGCTTCTAGCTAATGTCTTGTACCAGGAAAACAAAATGGACAAATGGAAATCAGAGAGTGTGTTCAGAGATGACAGAACGCAGGACGAGGAGAGGTGGACTCTGCGATGGTTGGTGCTCAAACACAGTCAAAGTCGATGGACTGTGTTTCCCAGGTGTGGAGGTGCCAACCATTTTATTGCTGCTGTTTAAATTCATCCCGATGCAAATCCAAAAAATGCAGGTTTATGTAGGTTTATGTATGTACGTTTATGTGTACTGTATGTGTACATAACTGTATATATGTTCTGTTTGTGCAGCCTAAGTTTGCAAACGTTCATTTCTTTATGCAACTCTGTGTTGTATAAAAGATAAATCACCTTGAATATTCTCATTATGAGCATGTTGGCATGCTTACGTCAGCATTTAGCTCAAGGCACCATTGTGCCTACAGTCTGAAAGAGACTGGCTAGATTATTTGTCTTGTTACTCTACTTTTATCCTTTTACCTCAGAACATAGATGATATTTTACAAATCAGTGCATTTTGACTTGTTTTTCGTAGTTGAAATGTCTGAACTAAATCAAGTAGATATCTAATATTTTCACTTGCCCAGCAGCTTTTTTTTGTAAGAACTTTAGGCTATTGATGAAGGCTGCATTTAGAACATTTTCTTCCACAATAACCAAAGACTAGTCTTTTATCAATAATTCACTGTTGTGATTTCATGTTGTATTTTTGTGCAAGTTTGATCAACAGTGTAGCTTTCAATCTTAAGTCATGAGATTTTCACTCACTTACAGTACATTGTCCTTCTCGAGAGGAAATAGCACTAAATAACAATCAATCACACTGAATTTGTCATGTGATTTTTGTTCACACTCATCCATTTAGTCAGTGAGATATGAAAAGGAAACAGTTTGACTGTTCTACTGTGAGTAGGTGTGTCTTTGGGGATCTTGCTGGTGTAATGGACTGAAATTATTTCAGCGACTCAAAATACTGTGTTACAGCTCCAAACTTAAAAAAATAATGTATTCCCTTTTAAACTTCTCAAATAGCACACTGGTAATATCCTCAGTTAGAATTAAGGACTTCACTTACGTACATTCAAAATATGCATGGCCTATTTAGCTGTATTTCATGTTAGGTAGTTTTAGCTGTGAGTTTGTCTCATGTGTCTCAATAAAGATCTATTTCAGATAGTGCTGACTCACAAAAGCACCAGAATGTAAAAAAATTACACTGTGCATAATTCTCTCTTCTCTCTGCTGGAATAGTGATACTATAATGGAAGTAACAGGAAATTTTACATGAGATAAATGTATAATGACGTGATAAAAAAAAACACTCCATCTAGAATAGAAATATACAGTCAGCTGTTGAGGTTACACATCTTTGCCATCTCTTCGGTTGGCATCAGTTTGCTCAGTTATATTGTATTTTATTTTGCAAGTTCTCTCCTCATGTGTCATATTTTGCTTTACTCTTCCTGTGTTTGTCTTTTTCCTGCCCTTTTCCTTTTACCTGAGTTGAATTTGTTAATTAGTACCTAAGTATTTAAGCCTGTGTTTTCCCCTTTCTCTTTCGTCAGTTTGTCTGTTTTTGACGTGGTGTCACTTCAGCGTTTCCTGTGGTTGTTCCCCAGCAATGGAGGCTCTGGGACTGCTGGGCAGCTTGGGCTCAGGGCCGTTGGGCAGCAGGGACCTCAACAGTGCTGGGCAGTGAGGCTTAAGCGCTGGGCAGGTATGAGGACGAAGTGCTGGGCAGGGGCGAGGCATGATGTGCAATGGAGCCTCACTTTTGAGTGGAGGCTGTCCTAAAAGCCTGCCGCGTCCCCCAGAAAGGAGACCCGTGAGAAATATTTGAGGTGGAAGTAGACTGGGGGCGAGCAGGTAGGTGGTAAACCGACTTATGGCAGGAAGGCTGGAAGCTCACAAATTCGAGCTTGACTGACCGGGATGCAGGCTTGTAGCTAGTAGACTGTGGCGGATAACTAGGGACCTGAGGCTGGAGCTGAGAGCAGGCTACCTGGGGCTGAGGCTTGGCAGGCTCCATGCTAAGCCCAGCATGGTCGAGAATGGATTTTTTTTTTTTGGATTTTTAGATATGCTTTCTCAGACAACAGTTTAGCTGAGCATGGAGCTCCCAAAAACCAGGGCTTAGGGTTCAGTTATTTTAAAAACAGTTATGGCTCTCAGTTTATCCATAGTGTCCAAGTTACTGTCCATACAAAAGGAGAAATTAGGAGAAACTGACCTAGCGTTTCTCACCATTTCCAGTTGTCCACTGGGTCCATTTATTGGTCACTTTGTGCTGTTAAGGTTGGCAAAAGGTGAGGACCGAGATGCAGACAAAGAGGAAGGCAGGTTAAAAAAAAACAGTTAAGCTCAGGCCAACACTTGCCCCTGTTTCTCCGTCGTTGGTCGTGGTCAACTACAGAGGGTTTTCTCCTGAGTCGCCCGTTTCCAACAAGGCCCTTGGAGAGGTCAGGCCAATCTGCTCAGCCTCCTGGTTGCTCCCTATACCTCCTTCCCCCTTTGGCCCTGCCTCCTGGTCGCCCTTCTCCCCTGCCCTCTGGTCAACTTCAGGCTATCAGCTCCACATCTCCAGTCCCCCCTGTTTCTCAGCTATTGGGTGGTCCACCAGGGATTTCTGCTTCTCTTGCCCTAGTTTTTTGGATTCTTTTTAGTCCGGTTTTGTTACCTTTTCATCAGAAGCTATTTATTGCTTTTGTTTTTTTTTTGTTTTTTTGGATTCCAGCTTTGTTAATAAAGCTTGCCTTTTGTTTTTTAACCTGCCTACCTCTGTGTCTGCATTTGGTCCACACCTTTTTGACAAACCTTAATATTCTTGACATATGCTGACTTCTTCCTCTCCTGTGATTTCACTGATATTCCATGGGAACCATCATTAGAAATAGTGTCGTACTAGACAGAGCCACTGAAGTTCATGTTTACTTTTTGCAGATAAAGTGTGAGAAAACTGGTAGAATACAGCAACTCCCTGTGCTTTTGGCCCATATCTGTTCCATCTGACATGTTTGTTTACCACAAATACACTGTGATTAATTGCAATCCCTCTTGCAGAGAGCTTAATGAGTCTTCTGATGGAAAAATTAGTGATGCTCTGTAGGAGGCATCATTCTTTAACTCCCGTTTGTTATGTGTTTGATACTGTGAGCTGTGTGAATGTTGCCACAGCGCTAAAGGTGAGGTTCAGATCGGTAACCCAAATGCACACAAAGTCTATTGTCCAAGGCCCTTTTGTGTTGTACCACCTCAGGGAACTCGTTTTCTGCCAGAACAACAGAAACAAATCAAGCTCAGTTGGATTGATATCGTGATATGGAATTTTGCTATTGAGCTAATGAGGACATACAGATTCTGATATACTTCATCAGTGCCATCTAATTAGCCAACCCACAAGTAGACTATGATCACAGACAGTAAAATGTCATCGGACTCAACCTTCTCCTCTCCCAACATGCCATTACCCTGCTTTATTGGGCTTGTGGTCACATAAAGACAGCAAAGGTGCTCAAAGGCTTAAAATGTTTCACAGTAATAGGTGCAGTTTCATTTTTGAATTTCAAAAGTCTTCAAAGCAGAGCCCAATTCAACAGCAGAAGCAGCAAAGACTAAGTTTTTTTATTTCATACAGCTCTGAAACTAAAGAGCTTGTATCCAGTCAGATAAGTGCAAGAACGGATATTTTTCCCAGTGTCTCATTTCCTGAACATCCGCAGTTATTTTTTTGATAAACTCGCAGCGCTCGCAGGGTTTTTTGTGCTGAGCCAGAGAATCCCTTCACTGCTTGGTCTGATGATAGCCTTATTATATTGTTCCTATGAAAACCACATACTGAATTTCCCTTGACGTGTTGGAGGGAGGGAGGCTGGGCTCAAAATGTACTCCATTTTCATGTCACTTTCATCACTGTTTGTCGTTATTTGCGTTGTGCGAATTGCTTTCGCACCTGCGCCTGGAGCTCATGCGTGATATGAGCCTGGCTATTTTTATCAGCAGGTCTCCTGTCATGAATAGCAGATGATATACCTGATGGGGCCACGACCTGAGCGAGTGAGGGGTTATGTAGGTCTTCTGAATGAGAAGTCTGGTTCATGCCTTGGTTCAGAAATATAACAATGATAACAACACATTCAATGAATCATTACCGGTACATTTCAGGTCACAAAAAGACTTAGTGAGCATTCAGTCAGAACACAATGCAAACTGATTGACATCTTCTGCTTTGCAAGCGGATGATTAGATGTTTCTGTAACAGATTTTCCACACTCTCTAGTTTTCACCTTTTGGTCTGAGAATGGCTGCTTACGAGGGAAAAATGTATTTCGCTTCAAAAGCGAATGGAAAAACAGATTCTGAAATGAAAAACAGAAAATGTTCCACTCTTTGCTTTTTTGATTGGTAGCATCCATTAAAGCAGAGGCATCATTGTGAGGGAAATAGCGGAACTAAGTACACAGGCCTTCAAAAGCCTGGAAATATCAGGAAGAAGACACATTTAGAGGAAGTGAGTTTGTCTCTATCTGCATTTTACAGAATTTTACGTTGACAGCGTTATGATTAAACTGTTAGCCTGCTCCCACCACGGCTGGAAAATAATAGTTTTTTGATACTGCGCTGATGCTGTTGAAAACTCAGGTGAACTTTGGTCAGGTATTTAAAAAGTTTAATATGTAAAATTTCTGCATTAAAGCTAGGATTGGTAAATTGTTCTTGTTTTATCTGTTGAAAATCTCTTAAAATCCCGACGGCAATCCCTGAGTCAAATGCTCTGACAAATAAAAGTAAAAAATCCAGACACTGTGGCTGCATGCCACTAACAAGCCCATCCAATTCTCTCACTTGGCCTATATGAAATGATTCAGGTTACCTGTCTGTCTACGTACCTGCCTGCGCATCATGACAGCAATGGGTGCTAACAATAGCCATGTTCGTTGTTTACACTCATTGAGATGATGTTGGGTATGACAATGATGTGCTGCGCTCACAGTACACAGACACTGTGCCTGCTCTTCAGCAGCTACCCAACTAGTATTAGTATTTATAAGTCTAAAAAGCTAAGACAGCGTGTTGAACGTAGTGAACATAATATCATTTTTATATTGGTATATTTAGCTTTCTGACAAATAAAACATTATTGACTTCAGCTTCAGAGAGTGCCATCCCAATTGCCAGAGTAATATTGGCAATGTAAGTTTCCGCAAAACCACAGATATGTAACAACTTGATATTTCTTTATTTTACAACATTTCTTTTGGTTCAGTTTTATGTTGTGAAAACACTTTATCGGGGCCAGGAAAAGATCGTGTCTTGGCTTAAAATACCTGGTGCTGTGGCAGCCAACACGGCTGGAAATGTCCCAATGTCCCAAAATAGCTAGGTTTGTTGCCACAAACATCTCTGGACAATGTCCTGATATGTCTTTGATAATATCAAATAGTTTCAGACTTACAAAAGTTGGAACACAGCCTCAGACAGCAGCCACTGGCTCGGCACTCTAGCTGCCACCTTATCTACTTATCTGCAACGAACATATCTGTGGTTTTCAGAAACTTAAACTGCCAGTATCTATTCTGGCGAGCAGGCCGAGAGCGCATCAGCTGACAACACGCGTTTCCCCTTACATTTTGGCAACATCTGAAGACCTCAGAATGGCCCATTCAGCTTTTCTTTTTCGAAAAACACAATAACATGAAAATAGAAGGATAGAGAGGAACAGAAAGTGCTGTGGGAAATGTGGAAAAAGCAATGAGAAGAGGTGGGGAACACAAAAGTCTATTTTTTCCTGTCTATTTTTACGGCTCAGGCTGCATTTTATAGCTGTCGCTAAATCAGCCTATGATCTTGGGCTACAGCAGCTTTTTACTCCAATAGACATTTCAATTAATCAGTCAGGCTCCGTTGCGCAGGCAGAGGGACGAGTGCTGTGGAGGAAGGTGCTCGAAACATAGGCGCTTTCGCCGTCGACCGCTTTCACAGTATGAAAGACGAACTGGGTGCTACCGAGGGGCCACCTGGTGAAGGTTGGCTGTGCCGTTGCAGTGATCACATCAAAGCCGATGCATGATTCATTAGAGCCAATACGGAGACTGAAGAATTCCATTTTAAATTACACTGGAGACAGTCTTGTTACTGTAGGCACCGTCTAAAGAAAAGGCCCCGCTGTAATTCACAGACAGTCCTTTCATCTATTCACCCAGCGTTTTCTTCAACCTTGGGCTGAATCTGCCTGTGCAAACGCAGTGCATTACTTGTCATTCAAGGGTATAATGACTCACCATCCACTGTTCCTCCTGGCACAATAAAAGGTCATCCCTTCACCGGCGTCACACTCACTCATCGGAATACAAAGACTGCGGGAAAACTTATCTCATCTGCTCTCCCAGGTGCTTTTAAAGAGATATTTCACTGCGGTAGAACTTTTAACATTTACCACACACTCCACGGTGCGTGCCTATCCGGGGAAGACTCCACCACAAAGAGCAAGACGATTTGCAGACCCGAATAGGGTCAGTGCCTTGCTCAAGGACACTTTATAGTTTCTATTTGGGAAGGAGATAAATCCATCCAATGAATTACTACAACAAAGAATGCACACTTTAAAGCATTGCTAAATAAACAGCAAAGAAATATCAATTCAGAGAGAGAGTTTGTGTGTTTTTTATTTTTAATTCCACGGTCATTCGTCTCAGGATGTAATTTTTCCAGTTTGCAGTTATTGATGTCGTGATGTGGGGGAACAAAGCAAGATTGCTGGTGGTAATAGCAGATCCTGAGGGCAAGCAATTTGGAGGTTGACTGCTCTTGAACCATGATGGAAGTGTTGCTGAAAAGTTGTTAGCAAAGAGAAATGTGGCTGGACCAAACCGACGCCAGCCCACTCTTATTCAAGATCCTTACTCGTTTTTTACATCCATTTTCTTTAACTCTGATTCGGCCTGCATCAACACTCATCATTTTTTTTTTGCTGTCATGCAGCAATGGCAGTGATAGCGACACTGTGCTGCCGAAGCTGCCGTTCCACCTGCCAGCTTCAAAGACGAGTCTCCGGTCTCAGAGGACCAGTTTTGGAGATGAGGCTGCACAGACTGTGTGCATATATGTTTGGGTTGTTTTCAGTCCAAATCACACAGCGGGCTTATCTCCCCCAGACTCAGCCTGCCTTCTGTGCTGCCCTACATGACAGCCAAACACTGTAAGTACTGTATTCTTTTTGTTCTCTCACACAGACCTGAGATAAGAAATGCACAGATTTTCGTCCTCTTAAGAACCAGTGAATCTAGCTCTTGCTTTGCAGCCTCCCACGGACCACCTACTTTGGCTCTCATGTTTATTTGCACTCCTTCAATTCCACCTTTTGTAATGTCTTGTTTCATTCCCACATCAATCAGTCAGCTCTGCCTTTCCTTGGGCATCGCCCTCAGATTGATTACCTTTCAGGAGTTCAGTGTAATGACAGCAGGCCAAGCTAATTTCTGAAGTGATAAATGGTTAGCTAAGTGACTACAATCCACAGGGAGGCAAATGGTCCTGGAGCTGCTGTTTGGAATGACCGCAGCCTTTTCTGTAATGGCCCTCTCTGACAATGTTGAAGAAAAGGAGAGACAAAGACTGTCACTGAGAATGCATCAGAGAAACAAAGTGATTAAATTAGGCAGAATGAGATTACTGCTGCTTTTCTTTTGAAAGTTCTCTTTTGATGAAGAACCCAGATTGTAATGACAGAGCAGTGACTGCTAAACGCAGTGAATGAAAAAGTGCCACATCAATTGACACTTCAAGGTGTTAAAGGATGTTACTCATTTAAAATCCTTTTGTAGAAACCAGCAAGAGCTCAATTTCGAAAGTTTCAAACCCCAAAACCCCCCATTCCCCCTTCAGGTCTCCCTCTTAAACCACTCCTTTATAACACATGACCTGCCTGACTACATCGACACTGACCGCCCCATAGCTCTTGCTCGCCAGCTTGGAGATACGTTAGAATGGCTAGTTCACAACATTCAGCAGGCTCTCTTCGCTTTTTTTTTAGTCTAATAAATACATCAATAAACAACTAAGTTAAAGGCCACCATAGTTAAAAGCAAACTAAATAGCTGTCACTAATGCACCCCAGTCCAAAATGGCTACTCGTAGATGTGTGCTTCGCATTAACTGCCCTCACTGCTCAATGGGTCTATTGCTGCCACGGCGGCTCAGTTCTTCGGTTGGGGCTGCATGCTTTGGATTGCTGAGTTACCTGCTGAACGACGGTGTATCGCAGTGTATCACTGCCGCGGTGCCTCACTCGATCGTTGCCTCGGGGGCAGTGTGCTTTGTGCTAACTGGGTTTAGCTGCTGAACGATAAACTCAGGGGCTGTGTACTGGGAGGGTAGCACATGAGTGTCATTGCTAACTGTATCCTCGTGTCTCATGTCTCTCTCACATGTAAGGAAACACAGAATATTATCCTAATGAATGTGAACAACAATATTGGGCTTTTGTTGATTCTCACTGGCTCACTGTTACTCCTCTATTATGTTAGTATTTGAAGATTTTGGCTGCAATTTCTCCACCATTTTTCTGTGACTAGCTCGCTAATAGCTTTAGCGATACATCTGCTCAGCCCTGTGGAAGATTCTAGTCATGCACATTGCAGAGGCAGGTGGGCCAACCAATGATTTTATTAGGGCAGAATGAAATGGTTGGACAGGCTAATTTAAGGCCTGAGACAGCCACAGACATCAGATTTTTGTCTTTTTTTTTCTCAGAGCATTTGATTTATTGATTGCTCTTGGGATGTTAAGATATTTTCTACAAATAAAACACAAGGAAGGTGCTTCTACCAATCTTATCTTAAAACCAGGCCTGCAGTTAGAATTAAGATGAAAAAGAGCTTCTTGTGAAACCCCAGATTAAGCTGTAGAAATGATTTAACATCCCTGTTGTTTGCCTTACTTTCGGCGATAAATAGACAATCAGTCCTGTTACAATTGCCAAAGAAAATTTCTGTGAAGCATTTTGAGGATGCAAAAAAACTTAAATAGCCAATGAAAGGCCAGACTGTTTTTCGCAGCATCCTACAGGGTCCTGTTATTCGGCTTACAGAGAGTACAAAGTGCTTGTGTCTCGTTTTAGCCCCCCACTTATGGCAGAGGCTTTGTTATACTGCCATTGTCCTTTGTAGACGATTAGACATCAGCAGCCTCGCAGTGCTCTCGGAGAAATAAAAGTCTCTACATATGGCTTTAGCGAGAAACAATTGACGCTTCGGAGCAGCATCCAGTCGCCCAATAGCTCGCATAACATGTCAGCCGAAAAATAAGCCCTCTGAGCACATCAAATACTGTGTTCTATTGTTTTCTGCAGACAGGAACGTCTGTAGCCACTGTCAGTTCTTTCACACAACCCCGGGCTCCATTGTGTATTAATAAGCCAGCTCGATCTGTTGTTTTGTAATCATGCTTATTGTGGGGTTTTCAGCTCAGAAAGCTTAAGGGATTTCAGTTTTCTGATTATTGCCCTGCTTTCTCGAGCTCTGAGAACACTATTTACATTTCTTTCAAAAACACATCATAACCTCTTCTCAACTGCAGCCAAAAGATTGCACAGAGGAGATACTTGCATTTTTGCAGCAAGAAAAACAGGCTAGTGCTCCTGTCTGCACATTTGAACATTTAATATAATAGATTTGTTAGCAGTGTTTACAGACAGGGGTTGTGACACAGCATACTGCCTCAAAGTCTCAAGTACTTTAGTTGCCTGTCATGAACATCACGTGTAATTTGAAAAATCTCCCAACATCAGGCTACATGTTATGAATTAATTTCCCTTTCACAATAAAAATCCATGTTATTTTTATTAAATTTTTGGACATTATTTACGCAACACTGAGTGCATTTGTATGCATTTTGTTACATCCCGACCAATACTTGATTTGTGGTGTGGGCACATTGCAGATATTAGGGAGTAAAACATTCTGATCTCAACGTATCAGCACACGTTTTTGTTTCTGCAGCGATCCCTCAAATGTGATTATCGAACACTTGACAAAGATATGTAAGAGAGTTTAACAATAAACCTCGTGTTTGAAATGACAATTCTGCACCGGAGCAACTTTACTGGGAATTGAATAATAACAAATAATAGAAATTAAATCAAATATCTATTTTCTGCATTATAGTCTGTAAAACAGAAAATAGTGAGAGCATATGCAACAGCAATATATCTGATAGGCGAATATCAGCCAATAATACGGCCAATCAGTACACCAGCTGGGCTCTATCATCTTCCTTCAATGTTCCATTGATGACATTTACAGCTGCACCAATCAACTGATTAATGATTTCTTTTTTTATCTCAGTCTCTTAGCTTGCTACAACTCCAATACAACTATTCATCCAAAAAATAATCAGCAATTCTTTTTATAATCGATTATAATTATATTATATAATTATATAATTATATCATTGTAGACTGTAGATCTGTGCCAAAAGATTATTTCCGGCATTTATAGACAAATAATGAATTACTCAAATAATAAAAAACAATTGCTGAAAATGATTGTTGGTTTCAGCCCGAATGGAGATTTTCTGTAGGCACAGATTTACTCATGCAAATACGGTCTCAGCAGTTCTATTTATTCCAAATAAATCATGAGCCTGTGTGCATTAAAGGTTTTTTTTTTTTTTTTTTTGATCCATCCACCACAAGTGAAAGCTTGCAAATGTCAAAGCTTTCATGAGACTGAAGTCTACTGACCCCAACCAACAGGGGGTAGAGACAGTTACATGACATTTATATGAAAATCGTACAGATACTTGAGCAGACAGGTGAACGAATGTCTCATATGTACAGATAGATCAGTGTGGAATGAGTCATTTTTACACACACTGATGGTGAAACCTTTGGTGCTAAAAAAAAAACACAATTTCACTACTGTCATGCAAGAGCTCCATCAACGTTGCTCTGTGCCAGAGAAAGCATAAGTGCGCTGGTCATTATGTGCATTAGTGGCAAATTAAATAGATTAGCTGCAAGTTCCATTCCCTGGCTGTGCCGTGCACTCTATCTGCCTCCGCGCCGCGATTAGAATCACTAGATACGCCAACAAAATGGAGCCCAATTTTCGAGCGAGCATTCAATTTTGAAACCTATCCTCTAATGAGGGTTGTTGTTCGGCTGAACTAAATGTCAACTAATGGATAGGCTCTCAGACAGCAATCTCCATTGGCCCATAGTCATCTCAGTCTCTTAGCCTGCTCATCAGGGTAAGTATATGTGCAGGCGGTGCAGAGGCAGCGCTCGCTCTCCAGGCCCTCAGCACACAGACTCTGTTCTGTTTTAATGTCATCTCCCACTCGTAAATAACTTCAGTGGGTCCCAGGCGGTATTTAATAAAACACATCTGATTATATGGGAAAGGGAGTTTATTAAAACTGTATTTCTTTTAATGCGCTTTGTGATTTTTACCTCGATTCAGATCGTGTGACAGGTGCCGTTATTCCTTGCCCCACTGTTTCCTCTTGTTTAAATAGTACCTCAGAGGGAGGCGTTTCAGGGTAGCTCCTTCCCGTGTCATCTCGTTATAACAGAGGACAAGTAAGAGGACACCTTCCACCGCAAATAATTAGTGTAAGCTACGATTATTGTGTCTAACGCGCTCCGTACTCTGAGGAGCCGAAGCCTCCAATAAATCTCACAGTAAATCCATTTTGACAAGCCACCGGTGATAAAAGAAGACAAAAACACATTGATGGAAAATCAATAAATTGCTTTGTGAAGGTCAATCAAAAGCAGTTTTTCTTTTCAAACACCTGCCCACTGTGTCGTCTCAAAACAGGACACAAAATTATGCTTGCAGTCGTTTTTTTTTCCCCAGCCGCGACAGTCATCGCAAACATTTTTTAGTGTCTAGTTTTTTATTCAGTCAAAAAACACAAAACCCAGTCAGACATTCTGTGATTTGTGACAATGCTTCTTGCAGCATGAATATACAGAAAGAACCAAGGTATTTAGCCTTATCCTCCCTGTAGCGGTTCACTTTGTTCATCAGTGGGAGTACAAATGCAGAAACCAATCAAAGAATCTGATCCACTCCTCGTGCATTAATGTAGCGCACAGAAACACGACCTTTGTGTGGGCTCATGTTTGCCGTTAATTAACTGGTCCGTCTCTAAGCAGAATTCTCCATTTCCTCCTCCAAGAAATCAATCACGGATATTTTTGCACCGTGTGATCAATGTCCTTAATTACAGTGCATGTGAGAACGCCGCTCGCTCTTTGTTTCTGCCGTTTTGATTTGGTTGCTGGATCATGAGCAAAAATTTAATCTCGTTAATGTTTCGCCTCTAATTGGTCACTTTCATTTCAAATAAAAAGCCCAGTGATTACCACAGAAATGCCCTGTTTCTGCAATCTGTAACGGAAATAGTGCGAGGAAAACAGCCTCTGTATCTATGGATATGTATGATATTCAGATTAAAATCTCTTGAAAGTACTTATATACAGTAGTTGCCACATTACACTGTGAGAAAAAGTGTCACATCTGGTCTGCTATAAATGCTGGTTTCTTACTTTTTGACATATACAGTAGGGTTTTTTAATCTCATAAATTACATTGTCATGCAACTCATTGATACCAATATAACAAAATGTTTATCTAAAAAATACATTCATAAGCATTGGAGAAGAGAGCGCAGGTTTTAGATTAAAAGCAGCTGTTACTGAGACGATCGCTGTCACCAGCATCTGACCATCCAACCTGACCAGCAGGACCACTGCAGGGAGGAGAGGGGAGAGATCCAGGATTAGAGCCATGCGAGTTTGGATTTAAGGCTGGTCCTAGCTAATGTCCGTTCGCATGAAAAGGAAATGGAAAAATGGGACTCTGGCTGGCCAAACAGCGGGAAGTGAGAGACTGTTGTGCCCACATACATAGAAAAAAGTAGCACACTCAGTAATACCTGATAACCATGACTAATAAATGGTAAATTTAAAGTTGATTCAACTTAAATGAATAGTTATTTGACTGCTCTCAAACAATGAAATGCTTTATAAACCATTTATTAAGCAAATGCTTAATTCAGTTACAAGTGATGTTTATAATACTTTATTAAGAAATACTGTGTAGATCATCTGTAAACATTATTTGGATGGCCATTATAAAGTTGCAACTGATGTTTATAACCCTTTACAATTGCTTAATAAATAGTTGATAAAGTATTTTATTTTGTTGAAGGTACTCAGCCATCCGGGTCATGGTAACTGTAGGTGCTGTATCGTAGGCAACTGGACCTGTTTCAGTTTCTTGAAGATGTTTCACCTCTCATCCAAGAGGCTTCTTCAGTTCTAACTAACTGTAGGGGAGCTGCAGGATTTTACAGAGTTGTTAAGGACAGGGGTGAGCTCTGAGTTTCAGAGTTGTTAGGGCCACTACACCTTTGGGTCCATTGGTCAAACAGGCCTTCATGTGGGTTGTTGGGCTAGGTTAGCCCAGGTGTGAATGGATGTTAAACTGTCTGGGGAGGGAACTCAGTACAGCATTGTAGGTGGGTGATAAGTCATGTCTTAGGCCACCTCCTCTTTTCAAAGATGGTCATTCCAGTTTGACATAGATGGATTCCTTTAATCCTCTTTCAAACCATCTGTCTTGTCTGGCCAAGATGTTTACATGGTTGTCCTCAAAGGAATGATTTTTCGCCTTCAGATATAAGTGGAGTAAAGAGTGGAGTATATCAGTAAGGAAAGTATATAATTGTTTGTTAACAGTCACATACATTTAGCATTTCTTAATGATGTCTGAAATGTTTCCTAACCCCTCACAATTTCAAGAAATGATGCCAGTATTGATTAGTGGTTAATCATCAAATTACACTTATGTTCATCCGACTGTACTGACCATTTCACAACGCAGTCATAAAAACTGAAAAGTCAAGTCTGTGCCTTTCTTCTCCTTCCTTTATAAAGCATTAGCTTGAATAGCTCCACTCAAGCCTCCACACTTGTGCTAATTATGTGCCTAGACCTCTTGTGATAACACGCTGTTGCGTTTGCTTGCTGACTGCAATCAGTGGCGCCTGCAGGAAATGTTCAGTTGGGGCCAGTGAAAATCCTGATGCGGTGTCACGGAAAGGTTACTGCATATCTGAAATTCAGGTGAGGCATCTCTGAAGTATTAATGTAAGAGGATTATATGATACAGAAGATATCATTAAAAAAGCCAATGAAATACCTGTTTGAAGAGTAAATCAAGGGGATAGTTGGCCTCAACTGAGATAAAGATGAATAATAATCTGTTATCCGACAACTTTTACACTGTTTGGACTGTAATTATTCTCAACTCATCATTAATCAATCTTCAGTCTCAATTTGAAAAGCTGTCTTGTTTCAGATGTTCCGATTGGAGTTGATGAAAAATTCTGGGAGGTCAGGTAAGAATCTTTGCCGTCTCATGAAACATTAAAAGAGAGCTCTGGAGATAAGATCTAATTAGAAAAGAAGAAGCCTAAAACCATGTTAGCGGCTCCTACAGGCTGCAGTGTTGATCACACTCCACAACACACTGACGATTTTGTATTTCTAAAGCCACATCGGAGCTGCCTTTTTTGGTTTCATTCATCTGCTTCTATTGACACATATTAAATGGCTTACGCTGGTGGTGGTGCTGCTGGAGGAAAGACTGTGCAGTCAATATAGTCAATAATACTGTGCTCAGCAAATTTCATGGCCATGCATCTATTAGACATTATATTTTATGTGTAGTGGATATCTGTCATGATGACAAGGGGGGAAAAAAAACAAGATTTATCATCTGGTGTAGATCATAAATATCCCAAATTTCATGAAAAATACATTTTGGATATTTACTGTGTGGACAGCTTTAAATCTGACTCAACCCCTAACCGTAGAGGAAAAACTAGAGGAAACCTAAACACACACTGGGACACAGCAGTTAAAGGTCCAGTCGGTGTCTAGGATTTAGCGGGATCTGTTGGCAGGAATTGAACACGATACTTATAATTATGTATTCAGTAGTGTGTTACCAGCTAAAACAAAGGAGTCTTGTGTTTTTGTTACCTAAGAATGAGTCTTGTATGTCTACAGGGGGAGCCATGTGTCCTGCCATGTTTCTACAGTAGCCCAGAATGGACAAACTAAACATAGACTCTAGAGAGGGCCTTTTGCTTTTTTCAAAAAGTGAAAAGTGGATAATACTGATACTACTGTAAACAAACCTGTAATACACAGACTGAAGGACTTCCTAGCCTTTTTTTTTTTTTTTGACAATGACAGAATGCCATAGCTTATCAAAGAAAACAGACCCTGGGACTTTGTAAGGTTCTATTATAATAGAAGAAAATCAGTACCAACTAATCAATTAATCCAACACGTCCTCATACCAACACAACTGAACAGGTTGATTGCCAGTGACTCCCAAAACGACAAGAAATGTAAATGTGGGTCGTAATAAGCTGCTTTCATGGTGAAAACTATTGGTCGTTTTTCTGATGAGGATGGACTGCATCAATCACTTAGTTGTCAACAGCTAAATACACTGACAACCACTTGTTGTGTAGTGTATTTTTCTTTTTTTCAAGAAAAAGAAAGTTTGAATTCTTTGCTTCCATAAAAAATAAGCAACAGATTAATTAACAACACAAACTGAAGTCAGATTGAAGCTCTAATGATAAGTTACTGTATGAGTCAACCTTGTTTGTTTGTAAGAATAGATAATAACATTGATTTTTGTTTCCTTCTTGCACATTGTGCCTTGAATTGAATGAATTCTAATGAAATTCTTTTTTATGATTAATATTTCCCTTTTTTAATGTTGTTGGATCCTTAAACCAGAAACCACAAAAAGAATCATCTGCACAAGAGAACAGTGTGTGTGTGTGTGTGTGTGTGTGTGTGTGTGTATTTTAGCATGGGAGCCACAGTCCCTTCTGGTCCTCCCCCTGAGGACCCCATTGACTGAGATGTTCTCTGCCGTTCCTGGCTGTTACCATGTGCCACATTCGCCTGCAGTTCTTCTGTCTGCATATTAAGCAGCAATAATGGAGCTTGGAGGACCTTCTCGTTACGACGGGCCTTCGGGTGTTCCATTCATCTCTGAGGGAGCACCAATCCCCTTCCCTGCTGTTATTCCGCTGCCGCTCCTCCAAGATGAACCGCTCCGCTGTCGCTTGCATCCGCTATTGCACAGCCGAGCGCGGGGGCTGACGGAGGCCAGCTTCACCCTCTGGCAGCTGTTCACAGTTATAGGCTTTTTTTGCTTGAAGGCTGACTCCTAGCTGCCGAAAATGACAAAAACTCCCTCTTTGCCCCTATGGGTGCTGTCTGTGCCACTTTGGATAACATCCTTGAAATGGGACGGCTCCTTGGGGTCTGACTTTAAGGGTGGCCACTTAGTCTGCAGCCAGCCATCTGTAGGACTTTGGGGAACTGCAGTTAGGGGCTGCGGCGCTGAAACTTTTGAAGCTGTTGCCCCTTTTAAAATGAACATTTTAAAGTCATGACTTGTTATTTATTAATTATAATTGCTAATTGTTGTCTAAGGGGAAGATGAAAACATAATTGCGGAATCCAAACGCATTATTTCTGCTTCACCTTGAGCTCTACATTATGAATGAAAACACTCTAGCTTGTTTTTGTTTTATCTGTAAGCCCTGCTCAAGTAAAGCACTCGTGGAGATGTTTTATATGTGACGATATTCATTAAATAGAAATGCCTGAAAGTATAATTCTCACTCCGCCTCTTGGAGTACCGCAGTGCAGTTTATAGGAGAAGGGATATTATCTGAACAAGCAACATAAAATGAACCAAAAGTCCAATGTTTAAAGACAAACAGGCAGATAATGACTTTAATAGCTGGTCATTCATCATGCATGGAGTGCCAACATGAACTGAGAGCCAACAAGAGTCTGCAATGATGCTCATAAACATCTATTCCCTATTTCCTTGGTTTTTAAAGCCAAACTCACGCGAGCATTGTTTCATTAAGCAAGGGTCACATTAACGCAGGCTTAGCTTGTTAAGTTATGCTTCATAGAGCAGGTTAAATAAGTGTGACCCAAGTTACCATGGAAATGTATCCCAGTAGACTAGCCCCGTTTTGGTCAGGGTGTTTTTCAGGCTTAGCTTCACCTCAGGTCAAACCAGCGATAGAATAAATCTATCAGACAGAAACACAGTGTTTTCTCTCTTTCTTATGTGCTGCACACTGTGGGCCTGAAAAAGACCCGATCAGCCTCAGACCAGACCTTGTGCTTTGGTCCACCTCGCTGTCCACCGCACTGTTTACATCACAGAGTTTACAGTGTCCTGGGAGGATTCTGTGGACGAGGCCTACGAACTCAAGGGGCTTAAGTGCTCCGAGCCGGCAGTCGGTGATGAACAGCACAGCTGGAAGGCTATGGTCGCCCAGTGGAAGTCAACTACCAGGCCACGCTCAGCGTCAAGCCATCAAAACCCTCTCCCGTGCTGTAGCAAAGGCATGTCAGTGGCTCAGGGTTAATGTAATCATGTCATCACTATTAGAAAAGAGACGTCTGTAAAACTGACACTTCAAACTGCAGACAAGTTCAATTATAACTCTTTCTCTTATACATTTCTGATCATTGGAAGTTTTTTATTTTTGAAATTCTTCTCAAGGCCTAAAAAACAATTTTTAAAAATCTGTTTCATGATCCCAGTGTTAAGTCTACAGGCAGAGTGGGACTGAATAGACGCCGTCTTCACATTCGGTTTCTGGTTCTGTTATAAATCTACGCTCAAGACAGACAAGCGGAGCACATGTGCAGACTGAACAAGCAGTCGCGCCTTTCAAACATAAAAGTGTCAGCAAGAAAAGACGAGAGGGAAGAACAGGAGAAGCGAAGCTCCCTAAAATAGATTTCCTTTGGCTTTTTAATAAACAGCCATCACAGTTGTATATGTGTGTCCTTAATAACTAGTAAACAGCGTGTTCTAGGGCTCATCGTCACTTCCTTATGCCACTGGACAGCTGCTTGAAATCATGAATGAGCAGTCTCTTAAACAGGATTGACTCCATCTGATCACTTGAGATCTAAACGAAAGAGTTTAATCCGTGATCTGTTTGTCGGGCTCATTGAGGACAGACTCTCTCTGAGCCTCCTTTGTGAAACACCGCTCTGGTTTGTTCAGCGATTTGAGATGTAAACAAACCACGTACCGAACAGGAAAAGGTGAAAAGATCCGCTACTCCACAGCGCTGTATCGTAGGCAACTGGACGTGTTGCAGTTTCTGGAAGACGTCTCACCTCGCATCCAGGAGGCTTCTTCACTTTTTTTTTTAACTCTGCGTGGGAGTGTCCTCACAGAGTCGTTAAGGAGGTGTGAGCTCTGAGTCTCAGAGTTGCCACTTGTGGGTCGTCGACCCAACAGGCCTTCGTGTGGGTTGCTGGGCCTAGGTGAGCCCAGGTGTGAATGCTTGTTAAACTCCCCTCCAGTTAGTCAGAACTGCAGAAGCCTCTTGAATGAGAGGGTAAACGGCTCCAAGAAGTCTAGTTGCCTACGATACAGCACTCAGAATTACCACGACCTTGATGAATGAGAACCTTCATCAACACACTCCACAGTAATTAGGCTGATGCTGGTTACAGGGCTACTTCGGCCCGGTTCCCCCCCCCCGCCACTATGTCATGGCAACAGCCACCTGATGAAATCTGACCTGCACTTATTGTTGATTCAAAGTCTACTTGATTATTTGCGTGACCAACTTGAATAACTGAGTTTTTTTCTCACGCACGGATATAATTAATTTAGTAACGTCACTGCCTCTGCTGCAGAACTCGCCGGTTTGATCTCCTTACTCATCTGACAAATCACTCATTATAACAGCAGTGTGTGTGCTTGATACCTGACATTTCATTTATTGGACTGACTACAGGATTAATCTCTTCAAGCTTGTTCATCTGCAGCCAGAAACACACAGTGAGAGCGCGCAAGCGTTTGAATTATTTCACTTTGTTCTAATAAGCCGCACACTGTATGTTAATATAGGTCAGGATACCAAAGACAAAGAGGTAAATCATCTGACAATGATGAGACTGGCTTTCTCTGTGCTGGTGCTGTTCAGAATACAGTCTGTATTTCTGCCTTCAGAGTCAGTGTATTGCTTTCTGCAGGGAGATACTGTAGGTGGAGGTCAGACTTTATTTGAGCAAATAAGATGAATCCGAGGCGTCTCAGCTGGGACGCGCTGCTTTGTTGCAAACACATTTTGTGGTTTAGTCTAATAGCAGGGGGGATGTTGACAGTCAAATCTGACTCTGGGCTGACATTCATTGTCATCTGCGCATCCCTTGACGACAGCCCAACACTTTCAATAGCTGTATTATCTCCAGTGTTAGGGAGCAACTAGTTACATGTAAGATGTTGGGTATTTAAATTTAAAAAATAAATGTCAGTCAATGGTAACCCATTACAAATATCGACAACAAAATATAGAATTAAGTTACAGTTACTAATCAAATTGGTGATTGCAAATGGGTTACATCCAAATATGTCTTCTTTGGTTGTTTTGGCCTATATAACTAATATATATAATTATATATAACTAGTAAAACAAGAAACACCACATCATTCATGACTACATGACTGACCGCTTTTCAAAAACTGGTTTAGTTTGAGTAGAAAATGATCCCAGTCAGGATCCAGTGCTGGTAAGAAATTCCACGTGTTGATCCCCCAAACAGAAAAAGCTGTTTGTCCAAATGAGGATTTCTGTCACCTTACCTTACAATTCCCATTAATTGCTCGGTGTTACTGAGCCCAAAACTCTAAGTGGAACCACAAGGTCACTCAGCACCCAAGGAGGCTCATTATGCAGACATAATGGGTAGATGAGGTTAAGATGAGCAAATCTGATTCAATTATCAAAACGTAACACGTGTGATCTTATTGGCTTCCTGTCCAAAATAGTAATTGCTCGATTGCATATCATCATGAGAGACAGTTTGTGACCAAGAGGTCACACAATAACTTAAATGTGAAAAGATCAGTGAGAGCATCAAACTGTTTGCTGCATACAATTTTGCTTTTGCGACCTTGGTCTCCATTTTAAGATGCTTCGCAAATTTCTGGTGGGAATCCAATATATAAGGCATTTTACCTCTGAAACCTGTTCAGTATGTTGCCCATTAATCTTTAAGTCAGCTCATTAACTCGTTAATGTCTATTGAGGAATGAGCCCTGTGCGAGAAAAGTGCCTACAGTTTTCTTAACACCGTGCATGAGACGTGAGTGTTCACACATGGCTGATGGGCTGTTAATAATAAGACAGCAGTGTGGAAATGAAAGATTCATGTTTTTAATACTTATTTATTGCCAAATTTAAATTACTTATATAATTTTGAACAGTAATTTATAGTGACACGACTTACTCACTTACCTACTTACTGTAGTAGGGCTGCCAGATTTCACTACATGATTCATGGCCAGATGAATTCACGATAACAATGATTACTGTGTTATTTGTAGAACATTTGAAAAAAAAAAAAAAAAGCTATCTGTCAAATTCATCTTTTACTTTGTTTATTGTGTGTTTTGTCTCTTTCTGTCAAATAAAGTACAGTCAAAATATGAGTGTAGGGAGGTGGAGGGTACAAAAAGAACAGTTGCATCTGATGAATAGTGAAAAGGCAAACCAAGGAACTGATAAACAGACGGCCTGATATCTGTGCTGGATGTCTTTTTTTTTATTATTATGGTTATCCATAATACCCATATATCACAGCACCCCTACTGTTTGTTAACATTTTTAACAGTGTAACTAGTAATCTGTAGCCTATCATGTCATTTCCAAAGCAACCTTCCCGACGCTGCTTATTTCTGGCGCGTTCCCGGGCTTCTGTCGAGCTCTTACTTGATTATGAATCAATGCATTCACCAATATCTTGTTTGCGCTTCTGTAATTTGACAGGTTTTTCAATACGCGCATCTGGATGTCTACTGGTCTTTTTTCACGCTCTCCTTGTCTCGTAGCGTTTCAGCCTCTCTGTTTTTTAGGCATTTATCACAGAGTGTCACTCTGCTGACATGAGTTAATGTGCTATTTTAAGCCAGATGAAGCTTGCAGTGGCTGATAACACAGTAAATTGCCCTTGTCTTAATGAGCCAGTTATGCACTATATTGTCATGAACAATCTATTATCTAGAGAGATTTTCCTCATTAGTCCGTTGTGCTTTGTGTAGCATTATTCAGACTAGAGTACAGGCAGGAATCTGTTTACCAGGGGTGATGTAGGCACGTTCTGTCACTTCATTTCTTTGTTTCATGGTTGTTTTTTTTAATTCTATGTTGATGTAGCATGCACAAAGTCATACTAAGGTATTAGGAGTCACTTCATCTATTTAAAATGTGTTGTTTCACTTCAAAAGCATGTGTAAGAGTGTGTATGTAAGGCCTCTGTTACAGACCGAATGAACAGTTTCACAATCAAACACTGACCTCTTCACTGTGGTGAATATTTCCCTTTATTTTGTTCACTTCAGACAGCATATAGGGGTTACATGAGGCTGACCGCCCTCTTAATGTGCTCCAGATCTATATACTAATGTTCCAGCATTTTAATTACAGCTTAATTGTCAACCGATGTCGAGCTGTTAGTCTTCAGAGAATGATGGATGCATTGAATGTTTGCATGTTGTGTAAATCTGCATTTTTACAGCGCATCATTAAACAAAAGGGGATAAAAAGGACAATAAAGCATACCTTTTCCTTATGGTGTTCATCATGTCTATGAAATTAAAAGCAATACTGAAAAAATCCACATTTCAGAAAGCAAGCTTGGTGTTTATTTTTCGAACACCCTCTCTTACTGGAACAGAATCGTCTTTTCAAAGCCCCGAGCCATCCTTTTTACAAGGCAATTGAATTGTCTTTCAGGATCATTGACCAGCAAGCTTACTCTTTCTCAAGAAAACAATTTGACATTTCAATAGAATCAAGCAAGCAAAGCACATTAGTTCTGCTGCATGTACACTTTCAAAGGCAATTACAGAACAACAGAGGCGAAAAGTAAAGTGATGAAGCAGGACATCTTTTCCATTTGAAATGTTAAATATATTGCGGTAAGTATTGTTGAAGCCTGACTGTTCGCGGGCATGAAACAACGTTGCTTTGTTATTGAGTAAAGGCTCGGTGATTTCGACTGTAATGCAAAGTGAACAAACAAAACGACAATAATAAAATTTAATAGTTTATGGGACTTCAGCTCAAATTTCCATGGGAGCCAGACTGTGCTCATCTTCCCTTTAAAAAAAGACAAACAAAAGAAGACCTGAGGCCACTGAAAGCTGTGTTTGTGCAGCGGTGAAGTGGTGTGTTACCAATGGACCCTCGTCAGTCGCTCGCAGCCCGGGTTGGTTTAGGCAAGAAAGTAAGAAAGCTTGAAGTAACTATGTTATTTATGCGACTTGAGTTATCAACGTTCCTACATTATGTACGTAACTTCAGTTATGTAATGTAACTTAACTACAGTCGCTTTGTGCTGCCTCGAGACAGCAGTGCACCATCAGTGCACCTGACCACACCTCACTTTAAGACCAACACACCCAGGGGTGCACAGGTGGATGCAGGTACGTTTGCTATTTATACAACATGGGCGCTGGGCGTGAAAATGATAACTGCGTTCATGGGTCTGAAACAGGCAACAACACTTAGATAGGCGTAAGATAAAGCTGGGACCCATCCCTTTAAGCCCCGTTTACACGAAGGGAAAACACAGATATTTCCAGGCGGTTTGACCTCTCATTTACACGAAAACCCCGTTTTTATCACAGAAAACGATTATTTCTAAAAACTCCGGGCAAAGTGGAGAATTTGGAAAACTCCGGTTATGTGTTGTCGTGTCAACTGGGAGAAACGGGGTTTTAGGTTCTCACGCTCATTAGGCTATGCGGCAGAAAATGCTTAACGTCATGTGAGTGCCCTATTGGTTGTTTTGAAAGGAACAGGAAGTCGCTCGTGTTATTCGTTGTTGTTGATTCTGAGGATTCTGATTGGCTTGCATGGCTTTATCCTTCTCCCTACACTGCCGCCCAGAGGTTTGGCATAGTTATAATGGCGCTCGACGGCGTATTTATGCGGGTTGATGTAAATGACAACTTTTTTGAAAACGATGTTGTGTGCACGATGTTATTTTTGAAAACGGAGGGGGGGAAATATTCGTTTCTCTAAATACCCTGCTATGTATAAACGTGGCCTAAGACCAACACACCCAGGGGTGCACAGGATGATGCAGGTACGTTTGCTATCTATACAACATGGGCGCTGGGCGTGAAATTGATAACTACGTTTGTGGGTCTGAAACAGGCAATGGCATTTAGAAAGGCATAAGATAAAGCCCTAAAGAAAGTTAGAAAAAATTCTGGGATCCATCCCTTTATTCAGATCCACACCAAGAGTTTAGTGGGGTCTATTCCGGGCGGGGAAGACTTCCTCCATCCAAGTTTCATGGAAATCGGTTTAATAGTTTTTTGTGTAAGCCTGCCGACAGTCCAACCAACAAACAAACGGAGGGAAGAAGATCTTTCTCCAGATAGTTACATTTTGTTGTTTTAAATGTCCCAGTTAGCCGGCACACAACACAATGTCCCTGGAACTGGCACACCTGAATGGAATTCAGCCATTAATCATGTTACCTTGCAGCTGTGTTTGACGAGGTAAGATGTCTGTTGTGAGGAAGGTCTATAAACAGACCTTCACGATGCACCGAACCGGCGGCCCCCAGAAATAAACAATCCGACGCTGCTCGGGCCAGAGACAGCCAATCAACAACGGGAAACACCTGTGCAACAACAGAGCGTTTCCGCGGCAGACGTTTTTTGTCACGTCAAGGTACAGGTGTCAGTAATTAAATTAACGACGGCTGAATGCCATTCAGCTGCTTTAGTTTCAGGGTCCTGCTATTGTGCACGCCGGCTCGCTGTCACACTGTCGAAGCTTACGAAAACACCTGAAAACAATAGACTTAATGCGCTAATTTGTAACTGTGTTCTCCTACTATGACAAGTCAAAATGTAAAAAAATAGAACAAAATAAAAACCCTATTAAATGCCTGTCATCAACACAGAAACACACAAATACCTTTAAAGACAAGTTTCTAATAGTAAAACGAACAGTTAGTAGAAGAATAGAAAAAGAAAAAATCGGGAATAGAATATTGTGTTATTGAAATATGAAGAATACAACGTCACGATGCAGCTCAGTTAACACGATGCATAAAAAAATAAGCACAAACTGTACACAATTGCTCAACATGCATGTACAATTTGAAGCCAATTACCCAACCCACACGACTACCGTACAGCATTACATTGCAAAACATCATTTGGATGCTGTGGCGTGTTCTAAAGAAACAACGCACAGTCCAAAAAAATACTCGATGACATAACAACATGTTTTAAAAACTCACCTGGCGGTACAGATCAAGAAGGACTGCCTTTGTTTGAGAAGGGGGTCGATAAGTAAGTATGCCTGTATGAGGAGAGATGTCAGAGTGAGCTTCATCGATGTGAGCAGTCACCTTCAGGACTGAGTCCCCAGAGTATTTAGTTTTCTCACACCCTTAAATAACACCTCTACAATTTCTACCTGAGGGTGTGAATCATATTTCATATGAACATATTGTATCTTACACCGATCAGGCATAACAATATGACCACTGACATGTGAAGTGAATAACACTGATTATCTCTTCATCATGGCACCTGTTCGTGGGTGGGATATATTAGGCAGCAAGTGAACATGTTGTCCTCAAAGTTGATGTGTTAGAAGCAGGAAAAATGGGCAAACGTAAGGACTTGAGAGAGTTTGACAAGGCCATGGCTAGACGACTGGGTCAGATCATCTCCAAAACTGCAGCTCTTGTGGGGTGTTCCCGGTCTGCAGTGGTCAGTATCTATCAAAAGTGGTCCAAGGAAGGAACAGTGGTGAACCGGCGACAGGGTCAAGGGCGACCAAGGCTTATTGATGCACGTGGGGAGCGAAGGCTGGCCCATGTGGTCCGATCCAACAGACGAGCTACTGTTGCTCAAATTGCTGAAGAAGTTAATGCTGGTTCTGATAGAAAGGTGTCAGAATACACAGTGCATCGCAGTTTGTTGCGTATGGGGCTGCATAGCCGCAGACCAGTCAGGGTGCCCATGCTGACCCCCGTCCACCGCCGAAAGCGCCAACAATGGTCTTGTGAGCATCAGAACTGGACCACGGAGCAATGGAAGAAGCTGGCCTGGTATGATGAATCACGTGTTCTTTTGCGTGTGCGTCGCTTACCTGGGTAACACATGGCACCAGGATGCACTATGGGAAGAAGGCAAGCCAGCGGAGGCAGTGCGATGCTTTGGGCAATGTTCTGTTGGGAAACCTCGGGTCCTGCCATCCATGTGGATGTTACTTTGACACGTACCACCTACCTAAACATTGTTACAGACCATGTGCACCCTTTCATGGAAACGGTATTCCCTGATGGCTGTGGCCTCTTTCAGCAGGATAATCTGCTGTGCCACAAAGCAAAAAATGGTTCAGGAATGGTTTGAGGAGCACAGCAACAAGTTTGAGGTGTTGACTTGGCCACCAAATTCCTCAGATCCCAATCCAATCGAGCATCTGTGGGATGCGCTGGACAAACAAGTCCGATCCACGGAGGCCTCAGCTCGCAACTTACAGGACTTAAAGGATCTGCTGCTAACATCTTGGTGCCAGATACCACAGCACACTTTCAGGGGTCTCGAGGAGTCCATGCCTCGATGGGTCAGGGCTGTTTTGGCAGCAAAAGGGGGACCAACGAAACATTAGGCAGGTGGTCATAATGTTGTGCCTGATCGGTGTATATGCATTATTGACTTGTAGAACCTTTTTCAGTTGTGTGGAAACCGCTAACAAACCTACAGGATTCTTTCAATTTTGTTTGCATTAATTGTGTATTAATTTCATGCTTCCTCAAAGAGCTACTATAGACGATGATAAATACACGAGAGCCCCCCGATGCTCGCACACCAAATACAGAGCAGTGTTTGCATATGTAAATGAGGACTGATGGGAAGCCGTTGTGCAAGCGTTATTGTGTCATGGACAATATCTCATACAGTAAAACGTTTCTAATAATAAGCTGAACAATGCGCGGCATAAATACTTGATGAGGCTGTGATTCAGTAAAGCTGTGTACAAGAACAATAACAAGTGCACTGTAGCACGATGCCAGTCTGTTCCCTCTGAAGTCCCAAATAAATACAGTTCCACATCAAATACTCTAAAGTAAACACACATTTTTGTCTTGATGATATGCAAATGTGTCACTAACGTCTTGCAATGTATTTCAGCTGGTGTTCAAAATGTCCACACTCGTAGGTCAAGGGATATGTACAAGCTGTATCTTGCTTCTTCTTACATACATGCAAGGTTTTAGGCCGCTGTCTTTCTTTGCTCGAGGGAATAAAGCCACACCTTGTAAAATGCTTTAAAAAAGGATTTCAGCGTGCAGCAGACAGAATGCATTCACTGCAACACCAGCGGTAAGCTGAACGCTGCTGAAGAGGAGCTTTTGAGGATGCTGGATAATATGAGCGAGAGCTGTCAAGTAGACTAACCTGCTGGGTTTGTTTGACACAAACTGGGCTTACTTAACATGAAAACTGAATTCATGAGTCAAAAAAAAAAAAAAAAAAAAAATCCACGGACTGCATGTTTAAGGTAACATTTTGCATAGCCGAGGCTACTTTTGATACCAGACTGTGAAAGGTATTTTATCAAAAACTAATCCATGGAAATGTCATGGGGGAAATGTCTATAGGCTATACCCCAGTGAGTTATTTATTTTGGTTATATTTGAAACTACAAGCAAAACCTGTTTTAGGGGGTAGTTTTAGTACGATGCTTTTACAGGCGATACTAGTCCATGCCAGTGGCGATTGCTCTAAGACTGCAAGGGAAGCTCAGCTTCCCCTAAAATGTCACCAAAAAAAAAAAAGTGGTGAAATATGTACTGCTGTGTGTACATTTCATTGACTAAATACGCGCTAGAAAGCCTTCATCTTTTGTTCAGAATCAGCTACTTATCACAGGCAACCGGCGCAACTTCCTTCTCATTCGTCCCCGCAACGCCACAGCGCTTTCCACAGTGGGACGCTCAGCTTCTACTGACTTCAGTGGGGAAGCGTAGAGCGGGTTGTTCCACTGCAGCGAAACCAGACGGTCATTGGATAAATGCTGGGCTTTGTCCCGCCCATTGGAAGCTCAGCTTCTCTGGGGGTCTATGGGGCAGTGGGCTGGCCTGGAAGCTCAGCTTCTGCATGATGATTGGATGAGCTGTCTGAGGCGGAATCCTTTTTTGACTGACAGCCAAATGAGCGAATCAGCGATCTTGAAGAATAAACATCCACCGGAGCATTTTCCAAGTTTTTCATTCCGTTGTTCTGAACTGATCCGGAGACTTTACCGATCCCCAGCGACTTTGTCACGATCACTCACACTCACAGGCGGTCACACTTCACAGTAGCCTGGCGCAGCAGCTCCAGCTGCTAGCATTAGCAAGGTGCACATCATGGCAGATAATATGAATGTTGTTAGAGTTAAACAGCAGGGCAGGTCAACTCCTAAGGTTGATTTGTGCAAAAGGTGGGGAAAAGTAACAGGTCTTTTCAGGTGTCCTGAATAATAATAATGTATATAATAAATAAACAAACACATTTATGATGTAGGCCGGAAAAATGAGCTTCCCCTCCTTGAAAGACCAGCAGCCGCCACTGGTCCATGCTGTAATATTGCCTGCACCTTGAGGACCACAGCCTCAGGAGCCCAGATCCTCCACCTGTTGTCCAGCCACCAGAGGGCGCTCACAGCACAGCGTCATCTTCCCAGTCGACTCCATCAACAAGGACGATGAAGTAATTTACACTCGTTCAAGTTTTTTCAAGGACAACAAGAATACATGTCGGTCATCATTGTAACAAACAAGGTATATTTGAAATGTATCTTTATTTGTAATTTTTTTTAATATATACATATAAATGTATAACTTATACGTAACTTATACGTAAACTAGCGTTAGCTAGTTTAACAATGTTAGCTAAAGTGCGTCACGAAAATGTTAGCTGACGTTGTAGCTGGTTAACTAGCTTAGCTAGGTTAATGTTAGTGCTCACTGCTGCAATACAAAATAATTGCTAATAACTCATTAAGTTATTAAGGGCTTTATTTTTCTTTCCTTTTTATTTAATTGTTATTATCATTATTTTTTACCATTGTTCAAGGAATAATGTTGGCATTCAATTCAGACGTCTGTTCAGAAAGGGTTAATGTTAATGACGACGTTATTGAACACGTGTTTTCCTCATGAAGTATCTGATGAACCATAATTAAAGCCAGTAGTAAGCAGTGTTCATTAAACATGTCATCTATTATTAAGTCATTTTGGTTATTATCAAAAGGATTTGTCTTTTGACTTAATGCTGTGTTTAAATTTACATTAGATTATTGAGTTCACTGATAACCCCACACAATCATGGATTAATCCCCTGCAGACTACAGCTCTATGCATGTCAGTCAAACATTGATGTTATGATGTTTGATTTTCATTTTCCTTAACCACACAGTAAATATAAAGCCTGTTTGACTTACCTAACAGAACAAAACTAATCCATCTTCTTCTGACAGTTGGGGTTCAATTCTTTACCCTTATCATATTTTCTCCTTCAGTAATTGCCTTTTCTTTCTATTTCTCAGGCTCAGAAAGGGGAATTGATTAAATTGTGAGTCTCTGCGGCACAGGAGGAAAAATAGAAAACCTCAGTCAAAGAAAAATACAGTAAAGCCCCAGAGGCCAAGTAAGTCTGGCATATAATGTATCTTTATCTATGACTAATGACACAAACTCTTTGGTATTCTCATTACATTCAAGCCCTTTGCTGTCTCTCCCAGAGGACACTAATTTGAATGAGATTGTACAAACATGTATGAAAATCTGTGTTACAGACATCAGCTCAGGTCCAATACTCATTTGACCACAGGATGTTGTCGTTCAATCACAGATATTAATTGTCATCCTTGTGGCTTTGATGAAATGGTTTCAAATAAACGGTTAGAGGGAGCTTCTGGAATACAAGAGGCTGTAATTGCGCGGCGAGCCTGTCAAGGCAGAAACTATGAATTTCATCTTATTTACAACATTGTCCTTCTTCGCATCTTAACCCACTTATTTTTTCTCGAAACCCTCTACAGCTCACTTTCTTCTCTTCTGACACTTCCCTGCCACCCTCCATTTTCACAGAGGCTTTATAAACCAATTTCCCTGGAAAAAATCAATCCATTAGAGGTGGGTTCCAAGAAAGGGAGAAAATTAAATAATTAAGGGTGCAGCAGCGAAAATAGCTGCTGAAATGAGCCTGTCCAATCACTTAACAAGGTGTCGTTTTATATTCCTGAGAGGTCGCCCCGTGTCAGGGTACAGATAACCTTTTAAAAGACCAATTTACTTTTTGCAATTATTTAGACCCACTTTATTAACTAAATTACTAACTTTAAGTAATCTATCCTCTGTGCCCTCCTTAAGTTGTTAAGGCTACACAGGGCTGCACAGCATGCCAATGAATGGACACAATGGAAACAACCAAACTTTAAATTGCAATGTAGAAGTGAAAAGTTGCTTGCAAAAATGTTCTTGCTTAATCTCTTACAACTCCACACGTGTGGGCTGAAATGAAACGAGACAATAAACAAATATAACGCACCCTGACATCTGTCAGAGCAAATGATTTTATTTTAGTTAATAGTGTAAAATTAAAGCACTCTATTGAAAATGTCAGCAGCTGACAGCATCTCAAAATCCATTCGGTGTGGGCTTGTGTTTATTGACCTTTGAGTTAATAGGCAGTGGAATGGGGGGAAGGGGCACGCAGACATGTACAAGCTGTCAGAGGGTGAGGTTAGCTCGTGAAATTGAAGTTCTCCTCAGTTTGTCGAAATAAACGCCTTGTGAAGTCTCTAACCTGCTGTGCACATTTGTATATGTTAAAAACACAGAAGGAGGAGAAGCAGTCACAGGGTTTTTTTTTTCTTCTTTTTTTCTCAATTAACTGAACACACTCACAGCTCCGTGTTTTCACCTCTCTCATCAAAGGTACTGTGTCACAGGACAGATCAAATATTTCCTCGAGAACTCTACAATCCACGGCGCCTGAAAACATGACCAAGGGCGATGGCTGCGTCGTTGACATTACCCATCTATTCAGCCTGGCATCTTGACTAATGATGTTAGAGAGCACCTGGAGAAATGACATCCATCTTGACATTCTTGAGGTGAGGCAGAGAAAAAGAGGAAGTCTTGTTTTCTTGTGTGTTAAGTCCACTTGTATGTGTCTGTAAGCCAAGCAATAATTGTGTGCCTGCTTTGGGAGCCTTGTAAAGTGACTTGCTAATATGATAAAACAGTAATTCTACTAGAGGGCTGCACAGTTGATTGAAACATTATTGAAATCCCAATGTGGCTAAGTCACAATCACAAGAAACCCCAACTTCATTCTTTGGCCTATTCATGGCTTTATTTATAGGACAGCTTTGAGAGATGAGAGGAAACAGGATGAGAGACAGAGAGAGAGAGAGGGGGAATGACATGCAGCAAAAGGCCACAGGTTGGACTTGAACCCTGGGCCACTGCTGCAGCAACACAGCCTCTGTACATGAGACACAGTCTCCACCAACTATAATACAAACACCATTATAGTAAAGTACTGTAGTGCTGCTGAGATACCCTGGTCTACATATTTTGTTCTCCAGACATAAGAAAACATCATGTTTCACATCATGATTTAGTAGTTTTTCAGAAAATGAAAATTGTGATGTAAAAATAAAATGATCATTCCCAGTAATGGTGAATCATATCACAATCGCAGTATCTGTCAAAATAATTGCAAGTGTTTTTTTTTTAGCCATATTGTGCAGCCCCAACTACTACTACTGTCACAGTCATGACAATTTACAGTAGTTGTTTGAAACATTTGATTAAAGTGCGATAAAGTGAAAGCAGCCACTGCATCATGGTAACGATCATTTAGCACTAATACTTTATGAGAACAACAGCACATATTTACTGCATGTCAAAACAAAAACACCGCAGGCTTTGAAGTTCACTGAGCAGCTCAGCAGCCTCTTTGTACTTAACCTAATTGAAGCCAAGTGAACAGAGCTCAAGCCTACTGGGATACGGACAAATCAAAGACTGATACCAACCCTTACTCTTCAGAACAGACAAGTGCTTTTTTTTTTTACCTACTTACTGTGCACTGGGGAAGGTCAACTCACTACACATGTGTTTGTTTTAACAACAGCTTGCCTTGCATTTGTACCTGCTTTTAACAAACAGCTTCACCAGTAGAACCAGTTGGTGGAGGTTTTTCGGTCATAGGCCCTGAAGTTTATCATATACCTTCCATAGATATGTGAAGCTCCAAGAGAAGAACAGTTCTCCTACATAGTCAACCCGTTCTGTGTTTTATGGTATCTCAAACACAAAACCCAAATCCCAAATCACATAAGCACAACAACAAAAAAAATCTTCATCTATCTTCATCATATATGCAGTAAATCAATACAAATACATACACACAGGGAAATAGAGAAAACAAAAGCCAATACTAAAATGTTAGAAGTGGTCGATCATTAAAGACTGTATTGTGTTCCCTGTATTTGCAGGGAATTTCTGTATTTGTGTTTATGAGTTGTTTGTGTTTTCAACACATTTCTATGCTGCATACAATTTTAAAATGGTGAGTTTGTCTGGGTATTTTTTCAGAGCATTTTCTCTGCATGCTGCATTTGGATGTTTTCCAAAGTTGCTGTGCATTGGGGTCTCAGGACCACCATAGTATTGTGCAGGATTACAATTTAGTGTTCCCATTATTACTGACAGTTATGAATAACTTTTCTTATACAGCGCAAGCAGTTACTGCTTTTGCTGAGAGGGCTCAACAGAGATCTGAGGCGTTTCAGTCTGGACGCAGACATTTTGAAAGACACGGCAGATGTTTTTCAGACTGTGCTTTTGTCAGATTCTCTCGTTGCATTTGTGATGCAGCCTTATACCCAGGGGGCAAAGTGAAAAAACCGACACGGAATGTTGTAAAAGGTTTCACACCAGAAATGATATATAGGACCTTAAAGGATCACAACCTGGGTGGACAACCCGGTCAACTAGCTACTGGAAAGCTACAGGGGGCCAAAACCCCCCTTTTGGGGACATATTCCTGGCGAAATTTTGTAAATGCAAATATTTAGGTACTACAAAGGCATAAATAGTCCTACAACTTTAAAATTTGGCAGAGAGTATCCTGACACATAGGGGAAAGCAGGAAAAAAAGATGCTGGGGTTTGCTGCAACTCTAGTTTAAGATATCACCCTCAACATCCCAAAAAAGACAAAAAAAAGTACTGTTCGCCTGACAAATTCTCATGAAAATTCATATTTTTCAACACTTTATGGTGAGTATCTATACCTAACATATATACAGAAAACTTCCCTAATTCATGAGCTTCAATTTGAGTCCAAGATGGCCTTTCTATCTCAAAGATTGCACTTGCTGTGACCAAAAGTCTTCTCTATACCCAAAATCGAGAAAACTGAAAACAGAAATAGAATGTTGTAAAAGGTTTTGCGCCAGAAATTATATTTAGGACCTTCAAAGATCACAACCTGAGTAGACAATCCAGTCAACTAGCTACTGGAAAGCTACAGGATACCTAACATATATACAGAAAACTTCCCTAATTCATTTAATTTGAGTCCAAGATGGCCTTTCTACTAGCTACTGGAAAGCCATAGGGTGGGTCCAAACAATGCAACCCCTTTGTGAAAAAAGAATCAATTATACCGGCATGATCAGACTCCATTCTATTTCTGAGTGATTATTTGGAGATAGATTTGGAGAGATCATTCTATAAAAAACTGAGCCAACCCATCGAAATAGCACAAAATACACTTTCAGATGATGCCTTGGTTAAGCAGCTTGGTTCCCACTAAAGCTACATGAGGGAACTGTGCATTTTGTGGTCTCCCCAAAATGAACAAGCAGTGCACTTGTGGTCTTCTGGATTGCTTGCTGTTCAAAATAGGTAAATATACTTTAAAAAATTATTTATTTATAAAATACTGAAGGATTTACATCAATATTATAGATACAGAAGGACAATATGTATGTTTGCCACCTATACTAATTTTAGATTTTCTGATGTTTCAGTAATTGAGAGAACTGTTTCAGCTTGCTAGCTAGCTAGCAGCTAACATTCAGCTAACATTCTGAAAGAAACTGTAAGTCCCTTGTACTGTATTTTTCATTTTATCAATATATATTTTTTATCACTGATTGAGAGTATTCCATGTGACGTAACAACCATTTGTTGTCTGTGCAGTGCTGTATGGGGTTGATGCCACATGTACACCATGCAACATCTATACCGTATTTAGCACAAGTAAAGAATAGAGTAAGTACAGTAGGAGCCACTTAAAAGTTCACTGTTTTCCGTGACGGGCCCTTGGCTGGTCCGTGACTGGTCCCGCACAGGTCCGCGGGGGTAATTTGATCCCCCGCGATGACGTAGCCAGTGAGGCTCTGGCTCGAAACGCCCATAAGCAGCCTCAGTGAAAAACAGCTGCAATGCCTCTTTTGTCCATGGGGAGGAGCAGTGATAATGCTCTGCTCTCAATGGGTCTATACTAGACCCTATAAAGACACACCTGAACGCCGCGCCGCCAGAATACCATAAACAATAATAATAATTTAAAAAAAAAATGTTCGGAGATATCAGAGCGAAGCAGTCAGATTCATCATTCATTTCCACTTCAGTGACGTGACCCACGCAGCTGGAGGGTAAAACAGTGGTTCAACAACACGACCTGAAACGGCACAAAGCAGCAATAAGACAGTTAATTTTCCCATATCACAACCCAGATTGTTGCGGCGATATACAGTGCAGATGCGACGGTCAGCCCTCCCGACCGAGACTCCGTGAACTTTCCCCCGAAGACAGCCTCCGTCCCCGCGAGTCAGACAGCGTCCAGTTTATTGATGGTGATTATGTGATTATGTAATTTAGAGCGAAAAACGTAACTTCGTCACTTTCCAGGATGTTTGGTGGGTCAGGATCTCAATCACGACACATCATAACAGCATCCATATGATTATAAACTGTCCGCGGGTTTAGATTGACAGGGGGGACACCGGGGAAACACCTTGAAAACACACCGACGTCATCATCATGACGTGTACCGTCACGCCCCATAGGAGCCGCAGAGCCGGATTTCTGAGTGAATTCACGTCGGTTCGTCTTTAATGCGGAGCTGCTTGGCTCTGTGTGAACCACTATCGACGGAGAATTGCCGAACCGCCGCTGCGGAGATAATGCTGAAGCTCTGTATGTTAGGTGACGACAGGCACCATCCCCCACACAACAGACAATACAAATACCTGAGACAAAGCTCGCCTCAAACAAATTCACAACCCCCACCCTTCACTTCTCAGAGGCAGCACATGAGTGCAGGTCACTTCTGCAGGATTTTTACTTTGTTTAATAAAAAAATACAATCCTGCTGGTACCTGACTTTTCCTACAAGTGTCTGAATTTTAATTAAAAATGTTTTTTTATATAAATCACATAAAAGGCAAAGAACATATCGGTCATTTTTACTTATTTCGGCCATACGCGGTCATATTGACCGCACGGATTTACCCGCTGTTAACGTTGCAATTTTGGTTGCTCAGACACTACCATTGTTTATGCCGTGTAGCAGTCTCGAGTGATTATATTTAGCAACATTGCAGGCTATGTCTTCTTAGGTGGCTAGTGTCCTCTGCTGCGTAATGGCGCTGCTGTAAGTTCTGTGCTGCGTAATGCTCCACCATTATGAAGGGGCAGACTGGCTATCTGTGTCTCCTGGAGAATCACAGAACAGCCGGTAGCCTACTCCAGGACGGCTGGTGGCCGGCGGCTAGTTAACCCGAATTACCACTGGGTGCGTCGGCATCGCGGAAAGGCTGCGCTGCGGTACCGGAGCTGATCACTGCCACTCAAATGAGGGGCCGGGTGCGCCGTGGCGTGTTTCAGCGTCTCTCCGCGCCACAGCGCTCTCAATCCGCAGCATTTCTATTTTGGACGTTAGACTAATTTACATGATAACACAATAAATGCATTAATTTTTCAACTGGGTATTGATGCTTTAGTACCCAGCTGTACACAATATGCCTACATCTAAGCTTGCAGATTCTTTATTATCTATGCAATATTGTGCATGATAACCTTTTAGGTGCTTCAGTAAGCAATGCAACTTCATTACTTCAGCTTCAACTACATTTACAGTTCATACTGTGGACATTGTAAAAATCCTGCAGAAGTGACCTGCACTCATGTGCTGCCTCTGAGAAGTGAAGGGTGGGGGGTGTGAATTTGTTTGAGGCGAGCTTTGGCTAGGGTATTTGTATTGTCTGTTGTGTGGGGGATGGTGCCTGTCGTCACCTAACACACAGAGCGAAGCAGCTCCGCATTAAAGACGAACCGACGTGAATTCACTCAGAAAACCGGCTCTGCGGCTCCTAAAGGGGCGTGACGGTACACGTCACGATGATGACGTCGGTGTGTTTTCAAGGTGTTTCCCAGGTGTCCCCCCTGTCAATCTAAACCCGCTGACAGTTTATAATCATATGGATGCTGTTATGATGTGTCGTGATTGAGATCCTGACCCACCAAACATCCTGGAAAGTGACGAAGTTACGTTTTTCGCTCTAAATCACATAATCACATAATCACCATCAATAAACTGGACGCTGTCTGACTCGCGGGGACGGAGGCTGTCTTCGGGGGAAAGTTCACGGAGTCTCGGTCGGGAGGACTGACCGTCGCGGTGATTTATTTTCACACAAACACTGGGTGAGTTTAAGTTAGCCTATTTGCCGGTGACAGACGCTGTTTTTCCTGGCATGAATGTGTCGATCAGACAGGAGGACAGACGCTTCCCCGCGTATATCTGCGGTATTTATTTTCCTCATATAAGTTGCCAAAGACAGTGACAGTTACTACGTTATTGTTGTTTGGTCCTGTAACGCTGCTTTGTGGGACATTTCTCTGTATTAAGTTGAGTGAAGGACCTGTGTAGTTATCAGAATGGCTGCGTTCGTGATCGCATGCATTTGCGCATATGCATGCACGAGACTTGAGAGCATCCGCCGGAACTCGTCATAAACACGTCAAGTTCCCACCACCTCAAGTCGGACACAGGTGCACTTCACGGACCTTGCACAAAGAATATGGCCAACCCACTACACTGACGTCAGAGACATTACCGAATGGTGTGTAGATAGATAAATAATCACAATGGAAGTCAACCAAGGGATTTTGTTTGCCAGCTGTAGTTTCATTGAAAACAGTCTGAAGCCCCTTTCCCTCATAACAAATTGGGTGACGAAGTGAAAGTTCACGAAGTCGTGTAATTTTATTAAGCATAGTTTGGGAGAGAGCACGCCTCTTTGGAAGGAGGTATTTCATTTCTCACGTGGGAAATTCCACGTGGTAATTCTAACCAACTGGGGCAACGTTGAGGGGAGTGTCTTATGTCCGCACTTATTTGAGACCATCTGCACAGAAAAGCAAACGGAAGGAGGTAACCTGGAGATTCCGCGAGATTTTAAAGTCATGTGACATGTCGCAGAGGGAAGTTATCACCAGCATTTCTGACGTTTTTAATCCCAGAATGCACGGTGATGCGAGGCAAATGCATGCGCATGCTTGATCACAAACGCGCCTATTGTCAGACTGACACGCCCTCGATACGTGAAGCTGGCTGATCCGTTCACACTGGTTCGGTTCGCCAATAATGCGGCCCTGATAGGCTACTACCTCGAGAGGCGTTGTCGGCTGGATGTCTCGTTATAGCCCTGTGCGTCTGCTTTGTAATTTCAAAAGCAGACGCCCCCGCGGGTTGTGGCCCGTCATGTAGGCTAATGGCTTGGAAAATATCTGGACCGCAGCCAAACTTTATCGCCGACCCCTGGTGTAGGATTTAGTAGACTACATTTCTATAATTATATCGTATGTTGGTAATGACAATGGAACAAACTCCCGATTGTAAACGCATCACTTTGTCCACATTAAAAAAGGAATAATAATAAAAATTAGGCCTATAATGGAGATGGAAAAACGCAACAATCTGGGTTGTGATATGGGAAAAGAAGCGGAAATTAATGATGAATCTGACTGCTTCCCTCTGATATCTCCGAACATTTTTTAAAAACGTATTATTAGGCTATTGTTTATGGTATTCTGGCGGCGCAACATTTTGAGATCAGTAAAATGTATTAGCCTATTTGGAGGGCAAAGTCAGCGGAGGAGGTGGCCTCTACCCATGGGGCTGTGTATTTTGTGAGAGAGGCGCCATCTGTTGGCAATACCCTGTAATTCAATGAATGGGTGGAGTTAACAGTAAAAATAGTCACGCCCTGGAGAAGGAGGGGGTCACTCCAGCGGCTGGGAGTTGGCTGGCAGTTGGCTGGGAGTCGGCTGGGAGTCAGCTGGCTTTCGGCTGGGAGGGGAACTTTTGAATGGCTCCTACTGTATATTGAGACAGGTCTGCACTACATATGCTTAAATATATTTTTATAGAACATCATATTCAGTGGCAGCTGGTGGTGAAATTGATTGGGTGGGTTAACAAATAAATTATAGCCATAGAATAGCTTAAAGTAAAAGTAACATCCTCTCTCTCTCTCTCTCTCTCTCGCACACACGCACTGTGATCCACCTCATTCATGTTAGCGCCTGCCATTTTTCTTCTTCTTCTTCTTCTTCTTCTTCTCTCCCATCTTGTCATTGGTCTGAAAACAGCGATGTTGGGCTAAATGAAATCAGCCCAAATGACAAGTAAATCACGGGGGTGTGAAACGACACCTGTCAATAAGTTACCGGCTGCCAGCCTACTTCTAATTGGTCAGAACCGATTGGCCTGTGGGCTGAATGAAAGTAGCCCAAATAGACAGCAAATGGCGAGGGCGGGACATGGTACCTCACTGATTCTTGAGAATTTGGATAAAACATGTCCCACTAAGAAAAGTGCTAATTCTGTTGGAAATTAATAACATTTTCATGAATAAAAAGAATCAAGGTTATAAGCAGGGGGTCCTTTGCACATATGTAAGCTTCTTTTATAGGTTTGTTTTTAATTTGATTAATTTAATGATTAAATGCTGGCCCATTGCCTACAAAATCAGTTGTCCTCGGATAGGAGATAATCATTTCATTTTGATTAAAAACACAAAAAGTAATAATTGAATTGAATAATATCTTCACCACATGAAATAGCACATTGTAATATGTATTAAAAACTACAAACAGTGAGTTTTGAACCATATTTACTATTATTTTGTGGTTGCTCAAAATGTGTCCCACATATTCGTCACCACCGTCAGATAAAAAGCAATAAAATCAGGCAACTACAAGATCAACTACATCCCTGAGGACCCCATTTTCAAACCTTCAGCTCTACTGCATGCTTCACTCAAGATCCTGTAAGATTGCTATTTTCTCTCAAACTTGTTCATATTTTTGGACACTCTTACTGTCACAACCATAACATGTCAACACCGTCACTTTTGTATAAAATATATTAGATTAGATTATGACATAAATGTTTACTTTTTAAGAAGAGGTCTGAAGTAGCTAGCGACAGAGGGGAAACAAGATGGTTAATGTGAACAACTCATGCATATCATGTGAAAGAGTAGGTTTTTGTCACCACCGTCAGATTTTCTGTCTGACAGTGTTGACAAAAACCTCCGTATGGTCCTCAACGGAGGCTAGAATATAATTGTTGATCCATAATGTTTCATAAACCTCTTTTATATATTATTTAATGCAATTCCCCCTATATTGCTTCCATATCGTCCAACCCTAGGGGATGAGGTGTGCCTTCCTTCTCTCTCAATTCACTATTATGCCATGTTCATTTGGCTTACGTCATTTGGCGCGCACACCTACTACCTACCTACATAGCACATAGTATACAATATCCCTTGTAGGCTATGCATCTCCAATGACTAAAGCCAAATGAAAATGGCATGACAACATTTAACCAAATCCAACATTCACTGTAATTCCCCCCAATTTCATTATCATTACACTCAACTTTATGTATTTTAGGAAGTTATGGCTAGGCATGCTCCTTCTCTCCTCCACAGATAGCCTGTGGAGGAGAGAAGGAGCAGAAACAGGGAATATCAAAAGAAGCGTAGAGAGAAAACACACAGTGATGCAGAGTTAAAGGAGGAATACCTCAGAACGGAAAGGCAAAGATGGAAGAAGAGGGTGGAGGAAGGGAAGATAAAACATATCACTGACTTGAATGAAAGGGAAAAGAGAAGTCAGAGAAAGGCTTGGAAACGTTCATTTATCTTCACGTCCAATATACAGTTTATAGTCCAGTAGAATATGATCTATATTATTTTATGAGTGGGGGGCACTACATGACAGTTAAATATGAGGCCAGTGATGAATTCTATCTTATTGCTACTGGTAATGATTTATTTTTTACTTATGATGATTTGATATTTGATGATATGGGGATGGGGTACTTTTAATAATGATATTGCCTAATTGTACCTTATATTCCTTGAAAAATGTTTATCACAGTGCTCAGGATTGTTATTTTTTGGACAAAATAGTTAAATAAAGTTGATAAGCAGGAGGCCATTGACTTGAGTTGTATAAATGTTGGAATTTTATGTTGTAATGAGGCCACTGTCACCACCGTCAGAGGGCGTTTTATTTGTTTTAAATGAATATGCTTACAATATGTTTCTTCAGTGCTGTTGAGTTATTAAAGTAATAGTCTCTTTTAATACAAAAATATGTTTGTTAAATAAAAAAACATTACTTTTTCTATGTTAGATCTTTTAAAAGGAGTACACGTGAAACAGTATAAAAAATGAACTAAAGTGAATATTCAACATTTAACAGCATATATGTGTACTAAGAATGCCAGATAATGATTTAAAAACTCTAAATACATATTTGACCAACTAAATAAAAAAACAATTGGCTTTTTATTGTGTCTGACGGTGTTGACAAAAACAAAGTCATAACTGGAAAAACACCTATTTTATGAAAAAATACAAAATGGGGAGGTTGCACCGGTACATTGCTGAACAGCCAAGACCTTGGTCTATAATGACATACCTTCAGATTTTGTAATTTAACTAACTTTTTATTTTCAAAATTAAAACCTGTTTTATCCAAATTCTCAAGAATCAGTGACCTGTCAATCATTTGCACCCGGAAAATAAAGAAGAGCACCCATTTAGAGATATCCTATATATTTCTTTTAACTATTTGGTGCTGTTGCCACTTTAGGTTTGACTAAAACTAAACTTTAAACAGCAATCTTTTGTATGTTATTTAGACAATAACTTTCTCATCTTTATTGCATAACATAGGGAGGGCTTAGCCCTGCTAGCCCATTTATACCAGCCGTCACTGATTATATTGTAATTTTTCACAATTTAATCCACTATTTTAAATTTACAATGATATTGACCAGTCAGACGAGTAATTTCTGATTATTATAAGTATTTTTTTGCTGCCAGGAATTTTGATTCTTTCATTATCAAAATAGGATGTTTTTCATAAACACTGAGGCATTGATTTGCACAAATTATAGCAAGGTATTAATTTGGCATGAAGAATTTACCAGTCAACCAGATAAGTTTGACTCAATTTAGTTTGATCTACAACACAGAAAGCCATCAATTAAAGGGTGGTATGAAAACTAAAGTTATGCAAATTAGGCCATATTTATTTAGATAATGACTCATTTGCATATTTAAACACAATATTTCTGAAAACTTGTAATACAAAAAATATAGTCTTAATTCAAGTAGTCAACTGGGTAAGTTTCATGGTGATATCTATTAGGTTTTTTTTGTTGTTGTTGTTTATACCCTATTCAAATGTACCGTTATGCCTATATGGGGGTAGGTTTGTTTGTTTAGACCCATCCTGTAGCTTTCCAGTAGCTAGTAGAAAGGCCATCTTGGACTCAAATTAAAGCTCATGAATTAGGGAAGTTTTCTGTATATATGTTAGGTATCCTGTAGCTAGTTGACTGGATTGTCTACTCAGGTTGTGATCTTTGAAGGTCCTAAATATAATTTCTGGCGCAAAACCTTTTACAACATTCTATTTCTGTTTTCAGTTTTCTCGATTTTGGGTATAGAGAAGAAGAAGAAGAAGAGAAAATGAAATGATTATCTCCTATCCGAGGACAACTGATTTTGTAGGCAATGGGCCAGCATTTAATCATTAAATTAATCAAATTAAAAACAAACCTATAAAAGAAGCTTACATATGTGCAAAGGACCCCCTGCTTATAACCTTGATTCTTTTTATTCATGAAAATGTTATTAATTTCCAACAGAATTAGCACTTTTCTTAGTGGGACATGTTTTATCCAAATTCTCAAGAATCAGTGAGGTACCATGTCCCGCCCTCGCCATTTGCTGTCTATTTGGGCTACTTTCATTCAGCCCACAGGCCAATCGGTTCTGACCAATTAGAAGTAGGCTGGCAGCCGGTAACTTATTGACAGGTGTCGTTTCACACCCCCGTGATTTACTTGTCATTTGGGCTGATTTCATTTAGCCCAACATCGCTGTTTTCAGACCAATGACAAGATGGGAGTGAAGAAGAAGAAGAAGAAGAAGAAAAATGGCAGGCGCTAACATGAATGAGGTGGATCACAGTGCGTGTGTGCGAGAGAGAGAGAGAGAGAGAGAGGATGTTACTTTTACTTTAAGCTATTCTATGGCTATAATTTATTTGTTAACCCACCCAATCAATTTCACCACCAGCTGCCACTGAATATGATGTTCTATAAAAATATATTTAAGCATATGTAGTGCAGACCTGTCTCAATATACTTACTCTATTCTTTACTTGTGCTAAATACGGTATAGATGTTGCATGGTGTACATGTGGCATCAACCCCATACAGCACTGCACAGACAACAAATGGTTGTTACGTCACATGGAATACTCTCAATCAGTGATAAAAAATATATATTGATAAAATGAAAAATACAGTACAAGGGACTTACAGTTTCTTTCAGAATGTTAGCTGAATGTTAGCTGCTAGCTAGCTAGCAAGCTGAAACAGTTCTCTCAATTACTGAAACATCAGAAAATCTAAAATTAGTATAGGTGGCAAACATACATATTGTCCTTCTGTATCTATAATATTGATGTAAATCCTTCAGTATTTTATAAATAAATAATTTTTTAAAGTATATTTACCTATTTTGAACAGCAAGCAATCCAGAAGACCACAAGTGCACTGCTTGTTCATTTTGGGGAGACCACAAAATGCACAGTTCCCTCATGTAGCTTTAGTGGGAACCAAGCTGCTTAACCAAGGCATCATCTGAAAGTGTATTTTGTGCTATTTCGATGGGTTGGCTCAGTTTTTTATAGAATGATCTCTCCAAATCTATCTCCAAATAATCACTCAGAAATAGAATGGAGTCTGATCATGCCGGTATAATTGACTCTTTTTTCACAAAGGGGTTGCATTGTTTGGACCCACCCTATGGCTTTCCAGTAGCTAGTAGAAAGGCCATCTTGGACTCAAATTAAAGCTCATGAATTAGGGAAGTTTTCTGTATATATGTTAGGTATCCTGTAGCTTTCCAGTAGCTAGTTGACTGGATTGTCTACTCAGGTTGTGATCTGTGAAGGTCCTAAATATAATTTCTGGCGCAAAACCTTTTACAACATTCTATTTCTGTTTTCAGTTTTCTCGATTTTGGGTATAGAGAAGACTTTTGGTCACAGCAAGTGCAATCTTTGAGATAGAAAGGCCATCTTGGACTCAAATTGAAGCTCACGAATTAGGGAAGTTTTCTGTATATATGTTAGGTATAGATACTCACCATAAAGTGTTGAAAAATATGAATTTTCATGAGAGTTTGTCAGGCGAACAGTACTTTTTTTTGTCTTTTTTGGGATGTTGAGGGTGATATCTTAAACTAGAGTTGCAGCAAACCCCAGCATCTTTTTTTCCTGCTTTCCCCTATGTGTCAGGATACTCTCTGCCAAATTTTAAAGTTGTAGGACTATTTATGCCTTTGTAGTACCTAAATATTTGCATTTACAAAATTTCGCCAGGAATATGTCCCCAAAAGGGGGGTTTTGGCCCCCTGTAGCTTTCCAGTAGCTAGTTGACCGGGTTGTCCACCCAGGTTGTGATCCTTTAAGGTCCTATATATCATTTCTGGTGTGAAACCTTTTACAACATTCCGTGTTGGTTTTCCAAAAAATATGGGTTTTGCCCCCTGGGTATTAATTGGAACAGAGTGTCCTCGGAGCTGAATTTGAAGGGGAATCAATTGGTGAGCTGAATGCAGCAAACGGAGAGAAGGGGGGAGTGAGACAATACAAAAAAGTTGTTTACATACTGTATAAAAATACATAGCCTGCACGGAATAAATAGACCAAACAGGAGATAAAATACTTTCTCTCCCCCTCTGTGTGTGTGTGTGTGTGTGTGTGTGTGTGTGTGCGTGCGTGCGTGCGCACGTGTGCCTCTAGATGAATATAGCCAGAATAGTAAATGTCATCAAATTTCCCTGCCCCTGGTTATTTCCTGCTGCATATCAACAGAAGGCTGAGGAGCTTTTTTCCATCTCAAAGCAGATAAACAACTTGTACTGGCAAATGCAGAGAGCCGGAATTTAATGAAAAGGCAAAGATGCAGGTCATAGGACTGAAACAGAATCAAAGCTACAGACTACATTAGCGATTGGCTTCACTATTTCAAATTCATAAACCAACAACCTCTTCACCTTGACGTTGAATACAGTCCCTCTGATCTCACAGCCAGGACTGCCACCCTCCATTCTGAGTTTATCCCTGTGTGTCTGTGACCTCAATGTCAGCCAAGCAAGTTATCCACGGTGGATTGGTGGATGCGTCACCTTTCTGCTCTCCTGCCACAGTCAGCCGAGGTTCAACTGCACATTTGCAGCACGTTGTTGCTTTGAGGCATCACAGGCCTCAAGGTTATCTCTTCCTTTATTTCCTCTACCCACATGTTTTTCCAGTTCAAGATGCAGGATAACATAATTACCTTTCATCCGTAATTGCTGTAAAGCTTGGATTGTTGTTATATTGAAAGCATTTTTCATGTACTTGTGCGTGCTTGTGTTTGTATGATTGTGGCATTTTTAGTCCCCTCCAAAACTATTGGAACAGCAAGGCCAAACTCCTTATTTTGGCTGTACACTGAAAACATTGTTTCACAGAGGAGCTTGTGTGTTTGGGGTCTCCACACATTAGCCTTTCCATCATTTTGGTAAAGGTACATCTTTGTCTCATCAGTCCATAAAACTTTGTCCCTGAGCCTCGTCTCTGTACTTTTTGGCAAACTTCAATCTGGCCTTCCTATTCTTATTGCTAATGAGTGGCATCTTCTGGTGTGACCGCTGTACTTTTGTTCCCGAAGTCTTCTGCGAACGGTGGATTGTGATACCTTCACCCCTGCCCTCTGGAGGTTGTTGGTGATGTCTCTGACAGTTGTTTTTAGGGTTTTTCTTTACAGCGCTCGCAATGTTTTCTTTCGTCTACCAGTTGGACATCTGTTGCTGAATACACCAGTGGATGCTTCTTCAGGACATTCCAAATGGTTGTACTGGCTATGGCCAATGTTTGTGCAATAGCTCTGATTGATTTTCCATCATCTCTCTTGCTTTTCTCCCATATACAGCTCTCTGGTCTTCATGTTGGTCACACCTTTTTAACTATAAATGCACTATAAATGCAAAACCCAAAGCTGAAACTGAAAGTAGACATTCAGCGCTATTTATCGTTTGAATAATCCATGTTATAGGACACACCTGGGCAGCAAAAAAACACCTGCTTATTTTGCTCACTTAAAAAATGGGTGGGTTCAAACAAAAGGTGCTATCTTCTAAGTTTTTTAATAGATCTAGATGTAAATACCCAGAAATGGATGCTGACGTACTAATCTCTAAGAGATTAGTATGTCAGTCTCATGTTAATTTTTTGATGTAAAACCCAAATGTTATCAGTGTACAGCAAAAATAAAGGAATTAGTCTTGCTGTTGCAATAGTTTTGGAAGAGACTGTATGTATTTATTTGATTGAAAAGCTAGCTTAGCTTTTCTAGTTGAACATAGCAAACTAGCCACTTAGATACATCTCTGAGCTGACGATCAAGAGCTTCAGAGCAGTCAGTGTTGTCAGCCAGTGTGTGTTGCGGTTGATTGGGGTTTATACTGTATGAACTCAAGAATCTGCAGCCCCATTCACACTGGCGTTTGGATGTGGCTTTAGTGCACCAATTCCCACCTGCGTCTCAGTGTGAATCTCTTGGAGGCGGCGAGGGGTGAAATTTCGCTCCGGCGCTGATACGCCTCTGGAGGTAGTATCAGGGGCGCATTATTGGTGAACCGAACCAGTGTGAATGGATGAGCTGGCTGCGCGTATTGAGGGCGTGTCGGTCTGACAGTCTGATAACTACACAGGTCCTTCACTCAACTATATAAAGAGAAATGTCCCACAAAGCAATGTTACCTGACCGAACAAAAGTAACGTAGTAACTGTAACTGTCTACTGGCAACTTATATGAGAAAAAAAAATACTGCTTGCTGGATGATCGAGCAGCATTGGAGAGCCCCTTCCCCCCTTTTCTGTGATGGCTGGCCTTTCACTCTGCCTTTGGTAGGGTCCCCCTTCATTGCTGGGGCCGTTTCGCAGCAAAAGTAATGTGTTACATATTACTCATTAAATTAAATTACTTATTTAGTCCCTTTAAAAAATGATTTGTTACAGTACTTTACATTATTTGTTGTGTTAATCCACAACATCCCCTGAGATCGCACAAGATCTTTCTTAAACTTCTTAAATACCGTTGAAAATCGGCAAAGTTCCTGTTCAAAGGGGAACAAAAAAGTTTAAATAGCATACGAACTGCCATCCTAACAGATCAAACATGCTGAAACAAACACACTCGAGTTGCTTGCTCAACAAACCATGGCTTTATAGTAGACTAGCCCAGCTTATCTGGCGTGTTTGTCAATGAAGCAGTGGTTACACCTCATTAGGAGGAGTCTCTCAAAACGTGTATTCATCCTCAGAGTCCGCACCAGACTGCCCAGGCTGACGAGCCTCTCTGTGAGCGCACTGGACAACATCACTGTGTTGAATTTAAGGAGAGATCAGATAGTGTTCTGCAAATATGAAAAGGCAGTTTGATTTTTTTTTTATCTGCCCATTATACAGATAATTGCTAAACCTACGTAACACAAGTAAAAATGTCGTTTTTCGATTAGTTATCGCCAACACTGGTGGCCATTTGCAACAGGTGTAAACACAAATAAATTCTGTTTGAGCACAACCTGGCTCCAGCAGTAAAGGAAAATGCAGAGAAGTACATGAATTGGATCCAGGATCAGGCCATTCTTTCTCCTGCTGTCCAGGCAGGGCTGCTCTTCAATGTAATTTGAATGAAAATAAATTTAGATTTTTCAGAAAATAAAGTTTGACAGTGATCACTGTGTGCCCTTGTCAACAGGGAGGTCAGGCTGTCGCAGGACCATGAATAAAAGCTGCCTGTTGCACACTATACTGTGTATTAGAGGAGTAGCACAGAGGAGAAGAGGAGTAGTAGAGAAGTTAAGTGCTGCTGCACAGAGGAAGTGACTGACCAGTGTATCCAGACTCTCTCACACACTTTGTAACAGACCAGTAAAAGGACATCGTTATGTGTGTTGCCATGCTGAGATCATCCTCTTGTGCATGTTGAAAATAGTAGTTGTATCTGCTTTTGATTGGCTTTTAGTGTAATTCATGTTTGTTTGTGTAACAACTAACTTATTAAAACAAGCTCAGAGTACAGTTCTAATGTTTTCGTGTCAAACACTGAATTATGCATACATATATGTATGTATTATTACTATTAATACAAATGAGTTTTGTCAGTGTTACAGAATGTTATTTTCCTTTTTAATGTAACCCACAGCATCGTTTTCCCTGGCTTTGCATCCGTGTTTTGTTTTACTTCATCTGACATGAAATGTTTTGTGGTGCAGCTTTGTGACAGAGAGAGAATAGTCCAGGGGGAATGTGTTACTAAACTGAACAAAAACAGAATAATTGGCTGCAATATTTTCACCTGCCCAGGCATGGTACTGCAACATCAAATAAGCTCTTATAAACAAGCTGTTCAATCTCTACAGTAGACATGGTTGTTTGCATCCTTACATAAAACTGTGGCAGGGGGCATTTGTGCTTGTATGCAATCTATGATTATGAACTCACCTGCACAACAGTCACATTTTAGCCTTTTATTTGTTTTTCGTTTTTTATTTTTTATTTTATTTTTTATGTTTTTAGGTTGAATTCAATCGTTTTTTGTTCCTACCACTTTACTGAATATTTGCCTCCATCTGGTGTTCAGTAGTGAAACTGCTTTGAAATCAAATCAGATCAGTAAAACAAGCTGGAACTTGTCTCGCTTGTCAAAAGAAAAGGGCAGATAACACTTGAGAGTCTTCTATTTTATTACCGATAGAAGCAATATAAAAGAGAAAAACGACAAGAAGATATGAAGAAGTTGGTCTACAAACTGTCAAACCAAAGTTAGGACTCTTCTGTACATGTTCAGCCTAGTATAGTTGGTTATCCAGAGAATGTCTTCTTTTCACTTGTGAAATTAACTTTGTGCATGTAAATTAGTCCAAGAATCAAAGCGACTTTTATCAGTTACCCCTTGTTCATAATGTAGTAACAGGGCTGTAGGGTCACTGATCCAGTTGGTTACTGCTCATCCTGAACAGTTTATATGTGTGATTAGTTTAATTCTTTTATAAAAGTGCTCGTCCTCAAAGGAGATTCTTCATACTATACTGCAACATAGTGATCATATATTCTTATGATTCTTTAACCTTTAGGCTATCAAGACACAAGACATTTTTGTGTTACCCATATGAAGAGGTCTTGTGAAATGCATGACAGCTGAACACTCTTTATCGCCTTGAACATAAGTTATTTTATTTGATGTGTGAATTGGCATAGATTTGCTATATCCTCGTAAGTACAGGTCAACTTTTACGTATATACGTTTAAGTAAGCATCGTTGTGTGGGTGGTGAGTTCCCAGATGCATATAACTTAATATCCGACAGTAAGTGTCAGTTATAATGTGTTTGTACATGTCATGGGAATAAAATAAAATCTGTCACAGCGTGTCCTCTGGCACCTTCACTTCCTTTCACCAGTGATGTCATAGCAGCATAATGTGTTTGTTTGTGCTTGTGTGTGTGTGCTTAGGGAGCAGGGGGTGGGCACAGTATGTAGAGCATCAACATGCATCTTTCACTCTGAAGGATGACTCAGCCCCATATATCACAGAAACACACCCTCATGTCTTGGCATCATTTCTCTGATGTTTGCTTGTTTTCTTTTCCATCAGCTTGGCAGCGGAGGGTGTACAGGAGGCGGAACAGTCTGAAAAAAAGGTGCATCACTGTGCGGCTCCCATGTCAGAGAAGTGAGGTAAATCCTCAGGTGAGTCACAAGTCAACATCGAAGTTGACCTTTAAAAGTGCCTTTCTGCACAGACACCCGACAAAGTAATGGGATTTCTGTCTGTGTGGACCGAATACTTCTCACAAACATGTAAATGGCTTACACATGTATTGTTATATACATTCACAGTGGGACAAAACAATGATGAGTGTCACTCTTTAGTAGGGTTTTTTCCCAATTGTTAAACATGTTTCCTGAAGCTAAAACTCAGTTCCTTAAACTCCTAACTGAAAACCATTTAACCATCCACAGATCTCTAGCAAAATTCACTCAGAACCATGTTCTCTCTTCGATACTGAACTGAAGCTCTTGCCATATTGTACAGTACTATAGTCTGCCACTTAGATTCTTGATTATTGGATTCATCATTTTATATATACAGGGCTAATTGCAGTCCGGCGCCGTGCCGGATCTCCGGCGTACACACGTGACTGCAAATAAAAAAAAAGAAATCGGGTTTGCCCAGAGATCTAGCATACAGTTTTCTGGATCTCACAGAGGTGCAACTTTCAGTCAATTACACTAAGGACGGGTCTACTAGCCAATCAAAAATACGGTGGGGGCGGGCCTTGACCAAACAGATTGATCCAGAGAGCAGTCGCTCCACGTGCTGGTGACGCGCACCGTAGAGTCAGGGTGGACCGCAAATTCATGGAAGACAACAAAGATGTCGACAAAGACATTAAGAACAAATGGTGCTGGGCTTGGCTAGAAGAGGTGGGTAGCGATGGAAAGCTCTTTGGGAGGCGGAGCCAAAAGCTCCGACAACCAGGTGCATGCTTCTGCCCGGGAAGGGGGGGGTGACGTCATAGGAAAAAGTTCCGGCTCAGGATTTTTTTGCAATCACCCCTGTATATATTGAAAAAAATCTAAACTATGCATCATCATTGTTTCCTAGAGCCCAAGGTGCCATCTGAAGATGTTTTGTTACATCTGACAAACAATACAAAATCCCACAGATAGTGGAGACCGGGGATGGTTGTAAGACTTTTTGTCTCAGCTCCTATAACTTGCACAGTGTTCATGCTTGGGCTCTCAAATTTTGACACAAAGTACCCTCATTTGTCCTCTACAAATAGAAATGCCTCCTCCAACTATATCACAGAAATAATTATTTAATGTCACATGCAAGGAGTGCCGCTGTTACAACCTACCCCACTACCGGGGTAGGTTGTAACACAACCCGGGGTAACTAAAAACTGAGACCACACCACAAAATATGCCTCCATATAAATTTATTGTGCACATGCTAACACTCAAACATCTTCCAGTGATTTACTAAGACCAAAAAGAACTTATCACTGATGGGTAAATGAAAAACATCCTCAGTGGCATTGATCCTAAGACTCAAAGAACATTATTTGAAAAAATATTCAATAATACATATGAATGAACTACTCATGAGAACAGAAAACTGCAGTGGGAGGTCAGAAACAGCTCCCAATTCACAAAAATAATTCAAGGAAGATGTTTGCCACTTCAAGAAACAACAACCATGCGCATATAGGAAAGAAAAAAAAATATGAGATGCCCTTACGGGGATGGTTGTAACATTTTTTTGGAAGGTGTTACAACCCTCCCCACCCCTGTCAGCCATTGTTTAGCTAGCTGTACTAGCATAATAGCTTAAAATTTGTGTTGATGAAATGACTCATATTTTAGCTTAGAATCTACTCTTCAATCCAATATAAGTTTCATAATTCAAACTTCAACAGTGTCAGTACTAACCAAAATATAAACTTGGTACAAAAGATTAGTTTCTTACCTGATTTTTTCTTTTTTGGCTTTAAAGCCCAGACACTTCTTTCCACAGACATGCAAATCCACATGCAAGGTCAGGGAGGGACTGGTAACACATGACTCTAATGACATCCCTTATTGGTGAAAGTGATGCTGTTACAACCATCCCCGGTCTCCCCTATTCAGTTCACAATCATATTAGAAAACAATAAGCAGCAAATTCTCATTTTAAGATTTCACATATGTGCAATTAATCAATTAACCAATTAACCACACAATACTTTGATCCACCTTGTTAAGATTAAACTGTCACTTTATTATAAATGTGAAATGGCGTCACTCTTCAACGCAAATCTAAACTCCTTTCAATATCAATCAAAAAAACAAAATGCATGGAGTGCTGCTTGGGAGTAGAAAAAGGTGTCTCTTCAGTTTAGGGATCCAAGTAGAACTTATAGGGAAAGATCTGAGGCACTCAAGAGGGGAATGAATAAAGCGCCTTTATTAGTACATGGCTAGTCTAATAAAAACATGCCAGCACGTTTCAGCCAAAAAGGCTTTCGTCAGGGCAAAGGCAAAGTGTTTGTCAGTCAGCTCTCGTCATTGTTAAATAGGTAATCAGAAACAGCTGCTCAGTGTGAGCAGGTAGGCCGTCACATGATCAGCATGACCCGCTAATGACAGAAAAAAAGCTCAAGAATATGGCAGACTGTACAGCCGAAGAGAAATCTGCACCACACAATTTAACATCATTAATTCAACAAATAATCAAAAAACATAAATATTGCATACATTCATGTAATAAATATTGAGCTTGGTAGAAGACTGAGAACTTATTTCTCTTTCTAAGGACCTGTCTAAGAGACAACAGAGCTATCAGTTACAAGAGAAAGCAATTAGAAAAAGGGAGAGAAATCCAGTTCGCCATTCAAATCTGGGTAATATGTAGCTTTCAATGTATAAATCCAAAATGACTCTCTTTGCAGGAGTATTTTTAGCCTGTCTCCACCCCTGATTGATGTTTCAATTATGCTCTATACCTGATATCTTTAAAGAATTACAACTGCCATGCTTTAAATCTTTATAATGAACACCCATGGGATATTGAGGATTGCCAGTTCTTATAGCATACTTATGCTCAGCCAATCTTGCCTTCTAGTTTACGCTTTGTTCTACCCAATAGAAAAATGACCACATGGACATTCAAGTCTGTAAATAGCGTATGAGGTATTGCAATTGATAAATTAATTTATATCAAACTTAAGACCAGATGTAATGTCAGTAAAGTAGTTGGCATTCATCATAATTCATGCAGTGATTACAGTGTCCACACTTGTGGTTACCTTTTCTGGTGGAGAGCCAGAAGCTGATGGTTGGAGCATCTGAGAGAGCTTCCCTAAGATTACTATCACTTTTCAATATGTCCCAATTTCTTTTGACAATTTGTTTAATTTTGTTTGCTTGATTACTATATTGTGTCACAAAGTATACTTGATCTGAATTTTGTGGATCTTTCTGTTTAGAAGCCAGCAGTTGTTCTCTAGGGAGACATTTTGCTTTATTGTAAGCTCTGGATATAGTTTTTTGTTGATATCCTCTTGTCTTAAATCTCTGGCTAATGTCTTGAGCATTTTTTGCAAAGTCTTCTTCTGAATCACATATACGTGTGAGTCTCCGAAACTGACCAAAAGGAGTATTATCAAGAGCCAGGCTTTTTGCACTCCTATTGACATGATGTGGAGTCTCTCTGTAAAATAAACCAGCGACAGAACTACAGAAAGATGTGGTCTCAGTGGAATTGCACATTACTTACAGCCCACTTTCACTCAGGAGTCTCTTGAGGACCCAGGTGGGTAGATCAACTGGCACCAGAGTGAGTCGATATCTGTTTTTGTGCCAAAGAAGGAGGAGGAAGAGACATGCCGTCATGTGCTGTCAGCTACACTCGTCTCTCGCTGGTGAGTCAAGGTTTTTTAGTGATTCATGTCTGTAAAGAAGCTGAACGACGGCTCAACTGTAGTCTCTGCTCTGTTCTCACCACCTATATCCTCCTCTTCCTATCATTTTACTCCTCCTCCCCATTCATCTCTTTGTCCGTATTCGCTTTCCTTCCTGCCTGCTAATTGTTGTTGTACCACACTATTTATTTTGCCACCAAGCCTGCAGTAGTTCTCCCCGGGCCAAGTCTTTTCAGCAGCGTCTCGAGGCCCTTGTTGGGAGACCTCCAGGATGTTCAAAAAACTCTCACACACCCAATTCCACCTGCGGGCCAGTGCAGCCCGACAGGGGATTTCACCTCGTTGATGACGGGGCACAGTCTTCCTTCCTGAGCCCACATAAATCTGTCGGTCGGCTCGTCCTATAGTCTGATATTAAAGCTGTTTTCCATGACATGCTGCTCAGCAGGGGAGGGAAAGCTGTTGTTGACTAACATGAGCTGGTCATGCTAGGGGGGAAAATTGTGGTTATAATTTACTCTACTTGATCAGCACACAGAACAACTGACGTGTTGTTGTTACTAGTAATGATGTCACTTGCTGATTTGTTGCAGATCAGACTTTTTACTTAATTGCACTTCTGTGCAGAAAGCAAAAAGCCAAGAAAAGCATATTCAGCTAGACATAATTTCCATACCCCTCTATTGCTTATCGGCTCTCATAACACAAACACTGTCAGTGTTGTCCTTCTCCCTGTCGGCCCATGCTTTTATTTTACTGTGTGTTAAAAGCATCTCGGCTTCTCTTCTCCCAGAAAAATGACAAGAATGGACTTGTAACGACATTTTTCAACTGAGTGAAGGACCTCTGTCATCTCAGACTCAGAGTGGTAGAGGCTACCAACCCTAGGCTATAATCAAACACACACACACACACACACCCATGCATGCACACATGCTCACATGGACATGCATGCACACAGCATTTGTAAAGCAAAGTGTTGTGATAGTGCTGTATGAAAGTCCTAAGAAACAAGGGATTGCAGCTAGACATTTTGTCATGAAAGTAAGTATAACAGCAATCGTATCATTTCAACATTTAATTTTGAAGTTCAGAAAATTATGTACAAACAGCCATGACTTTTTATGCAATACAGAGAATAAATACATGAACAAATTGGGTTTAAATCACATTTCCATAAGATGCCCACGACTTGAAATAAATCATAGAGTAAGAGCAAGTTACATAACAGTATAGCGCATATGTAAGCTGTCACATTTTTGTTGATTACGCTACTAACTGCTCCTCATCTTACTCAGCTATGACTATTTGCATTTCCTTTTAATATCACATATGTAGTAATGCAGCGTCTTTTCCCACAGTTTCTGCAGAAGCACAAAACAACTGAGCAACTTGAACACAATTTGGTGGGTGAATTATCTACAGCAGACATTGAGACATTCTTTTGAAATTTGAGATCAAAATACATTTCACAATATATACAACATTCTGCAGTCTTGATTGTAATTGCACTTTTTTTAATATATATGTATCTGTTAATAGGAGAGTTTTACTGTAATACTGAGTTGATTGCAACAACAGAAACACAAAAACAGTTTCCTCCCTGAGGTCATTCATCAGTCCACTGGCATTATCAGCAGTCTTCAGGGCTCACAGTGGTGGATGTACCCTGTTACAGTATGTCAGAGCACAGAGATAGGTTGTGCTCCGGTTCCTGCAGGTAGCTCACCTGCCAGGGAAGCCCCAGAGCTGGAGAAGGCTCCACAAAAGTGTCCATGTATCTCTGAGGGCAGGAGGCCCACATGCCTGGCTGGTACCCCAACCCCTCTCCCACCTGAGGGTATCGAAGAGGACTGGGCGGATGGTCACGGGGGCTGCCGCAGTGTCCATGTGAAGCATAAAGTTGTCCCTCAGTGGGATAACAGGGGTAATGAGGTGAGGGGGGACAAGATGTCACAGTGTTTTCCATGTAGACGTGTGGCTCCGTAGGCAGCCTGTGCATATGAGGCCCTTGTTGTGGCTGCATCTGGTGAGAGATGGACGCGTGCCAGGGGATGTAGCTCTGGTGCTCCAGTCGAGGGACCGTTACCCTGGTCTGCTCGAGTTGAGATGTTCCCATTGCAACTGGCCCTACAGAGGACCTGTTGCACTCGCGGTGGGTGCAGGGCTTGCTCGGCGGGTTTGAGTTCAGGAACACTGAGAGAGCAGAGATGCGGTTAATGGCCCTCTGCAGTGTAGCGATCTTGGAAAGTCGTTTGCCACTGAGGTCATGGTTCAGAGCAACACGTAGAGCATTAAAGGCCTGGTTGTAGTCCATGATGCGTTTTCGCTCGCGGACATTAGCAGCCATTCTTCGAGCTTTTGAGCGGACTGGTCGATTGCGCTTCTTGGTCTGGCCTTCCTCTGGGTCACTCGGGCTGCTGGCCGAGCTCTCACTGTCATGGAAAGATGCCTTTGGACTCCCCTCGTCTTCCCCTTGGTCCAGCACGCCAAGCTCCAGCTCTTCCTCAGAGAACTCTGATCCAGCAACACTGCTGCAGCTCATTGTGTCAACAACGCGGACACTAGACAAGTCTGCGTAAAATCTTCGTGCGTTTTTTGTAGTTGTAGTAAAGAGTCTCTGTTGTTCAAATGTAGTCGTTGAGGCTGCTGCGGCTACCGGACGCGCTCCCTGAGTGCTCCTCAGCTTGTTTTGTGGGGCTGTCGGTGTTTGCTGCTGTGCCGACAGCCCAGGTATTCTCCTCCTCTGACTCCTCTGGTGCCTTGTGATTACTTGTACCTCAACAAGACAGGTTGGCCTGCTTTTTAAAGCTCTTGAAGTCACATGGTACAGTCACCTGTGAGGAATGATGCACTCTCTCCCTCTCCAGGTTTATGGGCACCCTCTAGGCAAATGGCACTGTCACCTCCTCCTCCTTCTCTGACTCTCCCTCATATCCCTTACAGGATCTTACAGAAACATTTCAACACTTCACGTCAGTGTAAAACGTACGCAAAACATACTAATTATTTGGAAATAGCAATTAACTTTACACTTCCTTTAACACCTATAAAGAGTTTTTAATTCTGTTTCTCACCCCTTAACACTGCTATAATCCCAGACTTCATGTGTGCTTCAGACTTTCCATGAGGCTGTAGAGTTTTGTGATGTTAGTTTTTGCTCTTCACGTCTTTCCGTCATCACAATTCCTTTCTTCACAAAGAACAACACTGCACCATGCCGCTCAGACTGAATCTCCAACAAAATAATTATTTCATTCCTTGCACAGAACCATGTACGCTGCTTACCTTTTACCATCATTAGCAGGGAAGTGATATTCATCTTAATAGATGTTCTGTGAATAGTCTCAAGGACATTTATGACAAATTGCACATTTATCCAAGTGGTCTAATCTGTTTTACACGTTTCCCCTTTTCTCAGGTCTGGGAAGAGAGGAACCTTCTTATCTACCGTAGGTTAGATTTGTCCTTGCAATTAGCTGTCTCTAGAGTGGCGATTCTCCCTCTCTGTCTCTCGCTGCGCAGGTTTAAGGGCCATGTAATTTAGAGTCGCTTCCCTGGAACCCATCCCCATAAATCAGGCCTGGGCAGCACCTCAGGACAAGAGCAGAGAGCGCACTAGACTTCAAAGAGAGGGAAAAAAACAAGAGCAAATATTTTACAATTAGAACCTGCAATTGCTGCTGGTTAGACTATCGATCTTTCATAATCTTTTGCTAGTGAGGACATTCCATTTTGATCAAATTTAGGCTGTTGATACACTGAAAAACTTGAGAAATTATTTTATTAACTTCCTTGTAAGGCAATAAGTTTCATGTCACTTTCTAAACAAAGACCTACTAGATACTGAATTGAAACAGGTTTGCTTTTATTTACATCTCCTACTAATCATGATACAAAATAGTCTCTAATTGAGGAATTTAAAAGGGGAAAGACCTGCATCCACATGAAGCATCTATGAGTCAGATATTGTGGTGGATAGTGAAAGGTGATTGCACTGACCTTTAGCTAGGCTTCTGGCCAAGTCCAATAGGTCAGGTAAGTAAAGGGTAAGCCCCCAGACGCTGAACTGGGGGTCGTTGAGAAGCATTACTTCCTTCCTGCCCTCTTGTTTTTATTGTATGAGCTGCGGCTCTGAGACGGCATCCTTTACAACAATTACAGCCCAGAGTTTCAGCTCTAAAAGCACTACTATTGATCTGAGGTGGGAACTTTTTAGTCTCGCCTTTTTCTGTCCAGGAGATCAGCACAGACTGGACTTGGATTATTCACTCATTATTAAGATACTTTTATCACATATATAGTCAGTGAAGTACCAGTGTTTGCATACATCATGAGTATTTTCTATTTACACATACAGTAAATGGAGAGAGAAGAGAGAATGAAAAATTATTGTTTCTGTGGAACTTGACAACCTGGACCCTAAAGCCATTCATGAGTCAACCTTGCATTCCACACTTTGCTCAGGGTTTTCTCAATTCTTACCTTCACAGTAAAATCCACTAGGATCTGCATGTATTTGTTAAAAAGTCAGAAGCCCTATTATTTGATATGGCCACAAACTCTAATTCTAACCTTAACCTAATCTGAACAGCGATTTGTCACTGACACAATGAAACCCTGATGACACAATGTGTTCATACACTTCTCTACTTACTCTACTTCTCACATAGCTAATGTGAAAAATAGAACGTTCTTGTCACTTGAATATAATAGAAATATTGTGTATATTATAGACAAGATCTTAAAATCATCATGTAGGACAACACATGTGCAAAAACTCAATCATTGTCCAACTATTAGTAAATGAATGTATAGTCTTATAGTAGTTAAAGCCTCACAGATGAACAGCTGAACTACAGTGATGATGGTAAAACATTTCAGTCACTTTCTTTGTCCTTATTGTTTTGCGTTTAACCGAGACCAGTCCTGTGAAGTTGTAAAGTAACCACTTAACCCACTGTACTTACCACACCTTTTAAATAACCCTGCTGATCTTCTGCATACCTTTATAGTTAAAACTGTTCAGGCCATGCCGCTCAGCTCCAAGTGCGTAGGCTTTATCACAAGCTGGGATTTATGACTTCACAAACATGTCAGATTTACTGCCGTGGTGTAAAGAGCATGAAGACTACAGCCTCGGACTCTCCCCGTCCATTCATTTTTGACAGGTGACAAGACACCAGTAATTATCAGCCGCCGGGAATAAATCACAAGATTTTATCACGCAGCTCGCCATGCCCTTGATGGAATAACCATTTTCAAGCAAAGGGAACCTGTCCAAAGCCGCTGAACCTAAGATTTGTAAATCTCCTGCTCAAGCCCCCATAATGACTGGTTGTTAGCCGTTTGTTATTAGAGGTCTGTGTGCCAAACGTTATATATTTCCAAAGGGGTAGTTAGAGGTAATAAGTGAGTAAGGTGTAGGTTCGCTAACCTTGGCTTTCCAGTGGTATGTTAATGCATGTTTTTGGTGTCTGCCATGGAATTTTCTCACCTCAATAAAAAGCTTCCAGTGAAAAAAAAGTCATGTTATCGCTGCTCCTCCACTATTTGTCACACCACAACCCCTTGGGATAGTTAATGTCTGTAAAAATCTATGTTATCAACTGTACACTACCAATCTGTGGTCATTTCATGGCAGTTATTTTATTTGTCACATTGTAATCTAATTTCTTTTATTGCAAAAACACTGCTTTACATTGCGTCCAATACTCAAGTACAAGCCCTTGAAAGTTGCACTTAATGATCCAGTGTGTAGGCTTTAGGAGGAACTATTGTCAGAAATGGAATATATAATATTCATAATTATGTCTTCATTAGTGCATGATCACCTGACTAATAATTGTAACTTTTTCATTACCATAAATGAGCCTTTATATTAGGTTCTTCCTCATGAAGTCCACAAAGTTGCACCACCCTTTTTCTGCAGTATTCCAGAAAAGAGAGCAGAGAGGGCCTTTCACGTTTCTCACATTTTTAGCAGCCACTGTGCAGGAGAGTGAGGCGAGGTGTATGTCATTGGTTGCATTCTGGTGGAAGGATGTCAATAAATCCTACACTCTTGACCTTAAAGTGCCACACTTGACTAAATGTATCTGCCCTTCTTTCCATCACTGATCAGATGGCAACATTTGCATGAATTCTCTTTACAAATATGCATACTGAGGACTGTAGTAACCCAGAAGCTCCGATTGTGAGGTCTGTGATCTTTAGCGCTGCAGGACACTGAGCTGCCTGCCTGGCAGATCGGTGTATATCTATCATTTATGATCTTTGGTGTCAGCACCGAATGCTGCCTCTCATTGCCAGTTGTATCAGAGAAGAAGATGATCCCTCCAGATACCTCTGTAAATCACACTTTACTCTGTGGTGACTCAAAGGAGTGAGGCCTCAAGTCTTTAAGAATCACTGGAACATTTTTAAAAAAGCAACAACAAAAGACAACATGTCACTTTGATTTGAGGTTTTTTCAAGTTTAGTGTGAGCTGTTGTTCTCATCTGTCAACACACAGACATGCTTGAGTGAAACACACGTCTTAGGTTTTCGTGACAGGGTGAGCGAGTGTCTGCGCGAGAGATCTTGTCCAACATGTTAAAAACAAAACGTGAAAGCAGCAAGTCTACTGACACACGCATGTGAATCATACTGTCTGAAATTACTGGCAATTACGTGTAGCAGGCTGCTGTAATCCCTTTCAGCATGCACGCCAGCTATAAAATCTCAGTTGTCGGGTTGAAACAATGCCCCGGGTATTTCAGCGTGCACAGCTCGACATTGAAAGTGTTATTCACAGAATATCTGTCATTGAGTTGGCTATTAATCATAGAGGTGTGTTGGAGTTGATTCTGAAAGATGTTTCCAGTGGTTTACCACTGTGAGAACTTGAAAGCGTTGTGATTTATTGAGGAAGAAACTAGTAAAATAGGCGGTTGCTTATAAAGAAATGGATGTTGTGATTAAGGCCAGCAAATGTCGTCATCCTTTTTTATCAAGCTGTTCATCACACCAGGATACATTTAGCTGAAGAAAGACACAGCTGAACATCTCACTGATTAATTCAGTGACCTCTTTATTCATTTTAATCATTCAATTCATGTTTTTCCTCATGTAGATATTTGATTTAGTTTCAAGTCCACATGCCTGTTGAATGTTAATCCTGCCTTTATAGTAATAGTAACCAATTTATTATGGAGACATCGTATGTTTCAGTCAGACCTTAAAGTTTAGCTGGTTGCCATGTAGAGAAAAAACAGCACACTTCATGTTTGGGTCACTTAAAATCCTGCAGTCTCTAATTTAGCCATAAGCAGAACATTACTGTAACTTCCCTTCTTGGTGATTTATACCTTGTAACAAAACCATGCAAATCTGTCAGTACTGATGTCATGACATGTCTAACAGTTTCCTGCACATAGGAATGTCAGTATACTTCCTCCTCTGCCCTAAATACCTGAATCACTTGTTTTTACAGGATAGTATTTACAGCAGGTTCATATGAACTGTAAATGGAAATGTATTTATTGCAGTGGACAGACATTAAGCTGTTGAAAATGCAGTTTTTTCATACATTAGTCAATTTTGAGATTTGGGGTATTTAGCTTGCATAACATGCCTTCTTTTAGACTAGTCGCAAAAGAGCATCCAAAATAAATATTTAGGTGTTTATTTTAGATGTATGTTCTGGAAATCTGTGCATAATAGTGAATATTTTATTAGATTCCCCCATTTGTACATTTAAACCTAAAGTATTAGGAAAGTTGTAGTACAAAAAATAATTACAGTACCCCTTAGTACAAGTATTCAACTGGTGAAATTTCATGTTGATACCTATCTGTAAATGTTTTTACCCTATTCACCTTTTTTTGTTGTTCATTTATCATTCATAATCAGGGGGCGTATTCACAAAGCATTTTATCTTACCGCTAGGAGTGCTCCTAACTCGCGCTAAAACATTTTACGTAGGAGTTTTTTCTTAAAAGTTATTCACAAAGCCGCTGAGACCTACTCATACTAAGGATAAATCACTAAGAGTGAACTAAGAGTGACGCGCCGTTGCAATGGATTACGTCGATTCTCATGCACGACTTTAGAAGCGGTCAGTACGGTGATTGGTTGTTCAGAGCTAAGCGGTCTCTGTGAAACTCATCCGCAACATCCCACAGACGAGCCCACTAAATCACCGAAAAACAAGGAAATAGCTTAGGCTAGAAATGAATTCCTATCAAGTAGTTATGGACAGTGCAGTTAGCAGAATACACGCATGAAGTTCGGTAAAGTTGGAAATATATTCACAGAGTCGAACTTCACGGATCAATAACTCATAAGCGAAACATTTTTAAAACACAATGAGCTACAACCGTATTTTCATCAAAACGAGCGATCCTCCGGGCTGGACACATAACACTGGTCTCTGTGGTCAGCCGTCTGTGAGACGTGGGCGCAGGGACCGTCTGAGACCAATGTTATGTGTCCAGCCCGGAGGATCGCTCGTTTTGATGAAAATACGGTTGTAGCTCGTTGTCTACCTTACTACGGTAGTTAAGAGTCGTCGTTTGTGTTTTAATAATGTTTCGCTTATGAGTTATTGAACCGTGAAGTTTGAATCTGTGAATATATTTCCAACTTTACCGAACGCAGGCAGCTTGACAAGTTTGTGCAGACCACGTATACAGTGATCACTGTACTTGCCCTCTCTGGGCAGAGGCGTGTTTCGCCGTGCAGGACATGAAATCGATGTTTCATCTGCCCAATTCCTCTCTCCACAACATTTTGTGTATTTTTGTGTACTCTAACATATATGGAGGAAAACAGTAAACAATAATAAATATGGATTCAACAAATAAAAGACGACAATACGATGTTTTTTACGCATAGGACTAAGCGTAATCTGCATAATCACTTACATGTTATACTTTAACTGTGCTACCGGTTGTGGATTCAGATAGGGTGTCAAGAGCCACGTCTTGCAGCAAGTGACACCCAACTGGTAGGTACATGGTGCCTCTCAAAAAGCTGCCTCAGACCGCTTTCCATTAAAATACGCGAATCATGGGTAGACCCAGGCCACTTTGCAACAACATCAAGAATGTTAAAAGTTGCATCAAAAACAATCTGCGTGTTGATGGAATGTACTTTCTTTCTATTGACGAACATGTCCTCATCTTTTGATGGCGCAATAATTTATTAATTTATTTATTTTTATTTGTATTGTTATTGCATCCCGCACTAATTCCACAAGTTTTATACCCTCACAATTTAGCCTATATCTCTTGATCAATCCACATTCTTCCATTGTCTCCAAAACATTTCGTCTCGCAGCCATTTTCCGATTCTTTGTGAATAGGTCTTACTGAGTTAGGAGTCCTCTCGAGGATTTTTGGGCTCTCCTAGACTTAGGTGCTACTTTTAGGCCTAAAATATTTTGTGAATTGCTCTTAGTGAAAAAAATTAGGAGTCCTAAATTTAAGACTGACACGCCCATTATTTTTAGGGGTTTCTCCTAAATTCACCAGTTAGGAGCTACTTTTAACCCTAAGATCCTTTGTGAATACGGCCCCTGATCAGTAGTTTTTGTGTAATCCTGCTGACAAACCAACAAACAGACAAACAGCAGAGGTAATACGATTTTATCATACGAAAGTGTCTTAATGTAGGTAATCAACTGTGGAAGTTTCATGGTGCTATCTGTTAATTAAAAAATGTACCTTATTGACCTGCAGTGTCTTAAACAATATTTTATGCCATATCATGCCCATGCTAAGGTTAATGTAACCAGTTTTCTGCAGTCTTCTTTTAAATGACAAAAAATGTGTATAGAAACAAAAAAAAAGGAAAGAAACACACAAAAAGGCAGTGGTGTATGTTCATAGTGCATTCCTTCCAAAGAGCAGTCAGTCATTACACTGGGTTATCATTACAGGGTCCATTTGGAGTGTTGGAACATGTGGTCAAGGTTATCTGTCTGTAGGCTAGTTCCCACACAACCCACAGCACTTAAAGTGATACCCTCTGACCGCAGAAGTGGTAACAAAGCATCACGGCAATACTATGTTTAAATAAGTCTAATAAGTTTACAACACTCTCTTAAATGGATGTGTGTGAAATGTCTGTGCCCAGGGACACAGGTTGACTGACAGTTGTTTGACATCAGTGGTTTGGTAGACTCAATAAGTGACTGGCAGAATGGATTACCTTAAAATCTAAAATAATACATGAGAGCTTGCTGGTTGAAAATGAGCATATTTGTTAAAGAACAAATGAAAGTTACCATCAAACTTTGGTCATTATGTGGTCATTGATAATTGTAGCTTTGCTGTTGGGGTCAGTCCTGCAGAGGTCATAGCCTTGTCTTGCCTCTGGCCATTAACCTCTCTCTCAGTGAAAAGAGATGCTTTATGTGCTACAAGTCTGAAGATGTAATTAGAATAGATTTGCTCTGTCAAATTTGACTTTGACCTCATTCCATCAAATCAAGCCTAGAGGGATATCTTAAATTAAATATTCTCTTTAATCCTAAGGACCAAGTTATTTAGAACAATTCAACCACCAGTAGTTCACCACTGTTAGTGATGTGACAGGATAGATACAGCATTTTTCAATTCTGTTTGCAACAATAATCAGATCTCCATATGGACATTTTGCTTGCTGTAATCATTCCTTTTTCCTTTTTTAACACATTACAAAAGCAACACGTTACACTAATACATTTATTTTATTTTTAAAAAAAAGTAACGTGTTACAATCCGCATTGCAGACAGAAGTGAAGTGTGTATTGTTTTTTAAGAATCCATCCACTCGATAAGTCTGTGAATATTCTCATTCATCCAGGTCATAGTTATCTCAAGGAAACTGAATCGAACGCAACTGGATTTGGTTTTTGTCTTGAAGACGTTTCACCTCTCATCCAAGAGGCTTCATCAGTTCCTGCTCGCTTGACTAGGCTGGGACTAGGGACATCCACACGATGACCGCAACACCAGAAAAAAATACAAATCACCCCAAAAAATTATTGTTGCTGAAATTCGGCGTTGGTTGGCACTGGCACGGCTGAGATGGCTGCAGAGTCAGGCTCTACGTTTGCGAGATGGGCATACTCCTTTTATTTTGAGTTTATAAAAGAGAAGGACAAGAACATAATAGTCAGGTGTAAACTATGTCAGGGATGGAAGCCGAAGGAACTCTCTAAGGCGAGACATAGCGCAAGCACCCTGAAGAAACACCTGAAGAAGGTTCACCCAAATACTAAACTAACTGAGAGAAAACATTAGTAAGCAGAAAAGAAAGGCAGAGGATGAGAGCATAAAAAAAGCATTCCCTATATTTCCCCAAACCAACAGATACCATAAATACATTTTATTTTAAAAATGTTTCTATTGAATATATGACAGACTGTATTTCACTGTGTAATAAGCAAAATTGTTTTTTACCTGGATGAAGTGTGAAAATACAGACAGCTTAGTAATGCATCAAGAATTAATAGCATATGAGTGACTCCAAGTGATGTTAAGCAAAGAGATGAAGCTCATATACCAGTCTTTGCTTCTGCTGTGGTATACACAGTGCACTCGTTCATATATATATATACATATTATATAAGATCACTGCAGACTTCTTACAGTATCCGGCCCTGGCTGAGGTCCTCCTTTGTATCTGTCATATTTAAAGAAAACACTTGTAGAAAGGTTGCCCTCTAGTGGCAAAAAGATCACACACAACTACTATGAAGTCTGTTGAGCACTTTTTAGGGTACATTTGGCCAGTTATATAAATGCAGATGATTTAAGAAAATCAGCAAAAAATGGCAGAGTAATTTTTGTTGAACAGAGTCAGTTTTAAATTATCTATTGCTGAATCATAGTTTTTTCTGTAAACTTGAAGCAGTCAAATAACATTTGCCATTGCTGTCTTCCAAACAGGTTGTAATAATTTTGTAGGTCCTCTTTTTGTAATTCTCGTGAGAAATTCATACTCAATAGTGAGTAACTTCTTTTTCTGCTTCAGAACAGTGACTTATTATTATGATTATTATTGTTATAATCTCCATATTCAAGCAATTATTGTAGTGGGGCTGTTAAGCTCTTAAAATATGGACAATCTTGCTTTTTGTGAAAGAAGCATGAAACTTATCAGGGTTTGTTCTTGATGACCTAAGCTTTAATTTAAGATGTGGAGGCATTCTCAGTTTGACCCCTGAGGTCAGCTAGAGGTCATTGACCTCTGTGATATGTCATTTCTAAGCCTGAAATTGTAAATGTGTGTATCTTAGGATCTAAATGTGATAGAAATGTAAACTAAAGATGTATTTCCATGTATCTGGGCATGAGGAACTCATTTATGCCATTGATAGCACTCTAAGAGGTCAACATCATTAAGTGCAGTGAAGGTTACTAGGAATGTGAGTGGCTTAAGGCGAGACACTATAGGTGAATAGGGTAAAAAAATTAAATAATAGATATCACCATGAAACTTTCTCAGCTGATTACTCATGTTAAGCTAAGAAAAAAATGTATTGCAAGTTTTTTGTATTTTAATGTTTAAATATGCAAATGAGGCCTTATCTCATTAAAAATGCGCTAATTTGCATACATTTTAAAAAACGAAATCAGATCGTGTGATAAAGCCAGGCTCAAAATATTTTTTTCATTTTATTGTCATATTAGATGGGAAAATAATTACAGAGGGGTTTATGGACATCTACTTCTGTTATCCTGTAAATCAGAATATACTGTCAATAGCCAGAGTTTTTAGAAATAATCGTTTTCTGTGATAAAATCAGGGTTTTCGTGTCATTGAGAGTTCTCCTCTTCTTCTTCTCAGAAATTCCGGCACCTGGGAACCTAAAAGGTTGTGTGCTGCTCTCTCTCTCTCTCTCTCTCTCTCTCTCTCTCTCTCTCTCTCTCTCTCTCTCTCTCTCTCTCAGTACAGTACAGAGTGATAAACAGCAGACGAGTAGTATAGTTGCGCCATTGAATCTTTTCTTGAAGTCCATTTAAAAAGAGATGTAGCAGAACTTCTGAGACCACACCCATGTACCCACCCTGTACCCCAGAACTGTGGGAAAATAAGATCCAGTTTACACGGAGGGAAAATGCAGATATTTCCACGTGGTTTGGCCTCTCATTGACACGAAAACCCTGATTTTATCACAGAAAACTCAGAAGTATATAACAGAAGTAGATGTCCATAAACCCCTCTGTAATTATTTTCCCATCTAATATGACAATAAAATGAAAAAAATATTTTCACCTTCACTGCACTAATGATGTTGACCTCTTAGAGTGCTATCAATGGCATAAAAGTTCCTCATGCCCAGATACATGGAAATACATCTTTAGTTTACATTTCTATCACATTTAGATCCTAAGATACACACATTTACAATTTTGTGCATGAAAATGACATATTACAGAGGTCAGTGACCTCTAGCTGACCTCAGGGGTCAAACTGAGAATGCCTCCACATCTTAAATTAACGCTTATGTCCTGAAGAACAAACCCTGAAAGTTTCATGCTTCTTTCATAAAAAGCAAGATTATTGAGCTTAACAGCTCTCCTCAATGGCAACCAGCTTTCTCTCCGCCTTCAACCATGGCCATTTAAAACTGCTATAAATACTCTAGATTTCCAACATGGTCAGACAACAGGTCGTGCAAACTTGGTCTTTTCAAAGTGTTACTACACACCCAAATTCTGATTGCTCCCTCTCATCCAGCATATTTAGAATGTTTAGCAGTGGACTGCATCGGGCAACTAATGTAGAGGTCATGACCTGGTGGCTATGTAGTGTTTGACACAGGAGATAAGGACAGACCGACCAGAGTGTCTTACCTGAGTGACAGTTTGATCACACCTCTGTGAAAACTGTTAGCAGTCAGAGCTAACCAGCTATCAGTAGATTAGTGTTGTTTGTGAATGTGTCAGTCAGAATAACAATTTTTTAGTAAATTGACGGAACTGAATAAATTCCTGAAATGATCTGTTCATTAGTCAGTTCATTTGAGCTTTCAGTTACAAGTGAATATGGAGGGATACGCTCAGTCAGGATCAAGGACGAACTGCACCTTGGCTGGGAGGACAGTAGGACAGATTACAGAATCCTTCACGTATCAGTTTGTATGCATTTTACATGAATTCTCCCATACATAAGGTTCAAATCAGTTTGCTGCTGTTTATAAGTCTTCTGACTACATAAATAAATCGAAAACATTAATAACACAAAGGAAAGAAATACAAGACAATTATTTTATTACTTTTATGTCAGATATTTATACTGTGAGGGCTTCACATCTGTACAGATGTCACTTCAAGAATCCTCACATCCCACTTACCAAGAGTCTTGACAAATACTTCAACAGTCCAAATTATATTAGTTCAATGTCATCATAGACCACAACTGTGATATATTGTGTGCAGTTTATAATATGAATGTAAGCTGTTTAGTCTCCCAGACTACTAAAAGTCATCTTCAGCCACACAACACAATTCTATACAGAATAAACCTTCCAAATAAGACAAATGATTATATTCTCTCCAATACAGCATATGAAAAGTTTGAGTAAAAACGTCATATTGTTGAGTCAACATCTAAACCTATCAGCGGTTAGATCAGTGACAGCCAGGCGTTTGCAGTTGGTGGAGAGCAACTGAGGCGTCTGGCCCTAAAAACTGCAGCTGCCTTGATGTCGTGAGACCATTGTTGCCCACGTGTGCATGACATCAGAACAAGTCAGGATCAAGCCAGACACAAATCAAAACTGGCATGCAGTGTGCGGTGATCGCCACTGATTGTGCACGACTGGCTGATCTTGAACAAGCTTGTTCATTTACAGATGGAATGGGCTGTGTTCAAAACAGCAAATAAACAGCTGACTCTGGTTATTCTTGGTCTGTAACGACACATAAGTTTGCAGCATTAATGAAAAGTTTCAATATATCCATGGTTTGCAGAAATGTACATTGCCGCCATTTAATCTGGCATTTCAGTTGGAGTTTCAGTTCAGTAGGAGGGACTTTACAGTTGGACCTCCAGTGAAGCACTGCAAGGGACCGGTGCATGTTCCATTAGTTTTTCTAATGGTTAAACATATTTCATGTATTATTAATGATTAACCAATAATCGATTGTCAAGGCAGCCAACTATCAATGAAAGAAAAATTTGCTTCCCCAATTTCACAAGAGTTGAAAAATTCATATAAGAGGGTAGATAAAAATTGGCGTACAAAAACGTATTTTACTGTACTTTGAGTTTTTCTGCCCAGCAGCAGTTAACAGTCTACTATTGCTCTGAATTTATTCTGAAATCAACGAAAAATGCACATCTGAAGCGTGTTTTGTGGGCTTTTGACATTAGGATATGCTTCGAGTGGCATTTCTATATGGTCTGATCGAAGATATAGTGCAATGTGTATGGATAGAAAGATTTGTTGAACCTTGTTGTGCAACAGTAATGTCACTGTTTTAAAGTGGCATAGATGATGGCTTTGGTTCTCTGTAAGGATAAACATTTTAACAGAGAAATGGTTTTATTTTAGGATTAGTTTAGTAATACATTTAGGGTTGGATTGTTTGTCCTTAATGACAGGAGAAGGTAACTCTCTAAAACTGGTGACTATTGAGCAATTAGCCTCAATACTGACCAGAGTGGCAAGCCAGAAAGGTTGAAAAATCCTGTCCCAGTTTTTTGCCAACTGGTGTTGGGAAAAGGCTCACTCTCCCCTGTAGGTGGTGTGAGTAGGCTGCATTTGTTTTCTGTTAAAGAGACAGGATCGATTATTTTGGATTTCTTACCTGTAGAAAGCTGGAATTCAAAACTCCCCACACTCAAGTTGTTCCCTTACATGGCAAAGGTGCGTATTATGGGGGGCAACTAGAGGGTAAGGGTAAAATAACACCAGACCAGTGACAGCCGGTGGTATCCTATTCATACATGGCAAATATTGCATGTATATATGGATATCCAGTTGTTATTAGTACATTTAAATATGGGAAATAATTTATACCCTAATTACTAACAAATGTGCCAGCTGAACCGATCGCCTTGTGGGGCGGTTCACCTTGGTCTCTTCTAAGTCTAATGTGTACTGTGGAGGAGGGTGGAGCAAGCAATGCAATGATGTTAGGTATTGTAGTGCACTTTTGGTCACTAAAAAGTTGCTGTGGATAGATATGGTTCTCAAAAGGATGAATTCTTTTGATTTTGTAACCCATACTTCCCATATTCCCCTACAAATACAACACATATATAATCTCGTGGTGCCTGGCACTTTTCTTGGAAATTGCAGCCTCTAGTGGCTGCTGGTGGGAGTGTTATGCCTGTAGGGTTGTTTTAAAAATCACTGGTACAACTGTAGGAAGTATGCAAAGGTAGAATAAATAAAATACTGAATAAAAATACAAATAAAATAAAAATGAAAATAAACTAAATACTGATTTGAGGGCCATACTTTGAGGGCATTGCACAGAGGAACAGAGATGAGCAAGCCCTGACAACACAGACATCATCACAGATCTCAATCCCTTAAAATGCAATCATAGTGCTAGTGAGGTGGCTTTTCTTTGTATTTCTAGATCCAGTTATATGCAATAAATGTTTATAAAAGTATGATCATTTTTGTCAGCCACGCAAATGGACACTATGGTTGCGTTTATATTCACATTAATGGCCCGTTGTGTCCAGAGTCCTAGCATATGGCATTACATGTAACATTAGAAACCTGGGCCCTGTTTTTTTTGTTTTTTTTTTTGAATGTGGCCAAAGTATTTCAGGCTACCATACTGTTATCAGGCAAAAATAATCATGTTTATTCTAATCCAGCACAGGTTGCGGAGTGATTAGTTCATTCTGGATAACTGTGCCCCCCAAATTTGAAATAAAGGCAATGTGATTAAAGAGTGGAAAGTTATGGCATTCATGTGACTGTTTAAATGATCATGTGATTGCAGTAACATGATGTAGGTGTGTTGGGAACACTCCCAGCATGCATGGGGCAACGGATTCATGGACATAAATCTCACTTCATTCTTGCTCCTGTGTTACCGCTGTCAGGAGACTTAGGATTGACAATTATAAACCTGTTATGAAAATGAAACTTACATTTCAAGAAAATGAGCTTTAAAAAATAATTTCCATTTAAGTTAATTCCACAGTTCCATATGTTCTGGCTCCCCTGATCTTTTAGTAGAATCTTAAGGTTGAATAATTCACAAAACCAGGATACAGGATATTTTCCGACTGGAGTAAGTCAACACTGATTGACTAGATTATGAAGTTTGTACAAATATTCATAGTCCCAAGAGGATGAAACTGACATTGGTTACACTAGACTTTTTATTGGAAAACTGTCTCAATGTAAAAAATGTATTAGCACCTGGAAATTGTCTTTGCTCATTTATGTCACATAATAGATATCTTCATTAAAATAAAATGTACTGAATAACTGACATCTATCTGGACAGGCAATAAGGCAATTCAGTTGTTGCAGTTATTCATTCAACAAATTGCATAAAGTTACCTATACACTTTATTTTAAAAAGATTTCTGTTTAATACATGACATACTCTACTGTATCTCACTGTGTAATAAGCAAAATTGTTTCATACTTGGATAAAAGACAGACAGCTTAGCAGCAGCTATGCATCAGGAATTATTGGACATATGAGTGACTACAAGTGATGTGAAGCAAAGAGATGAAGCTCATATCCCAGTCTTTGCTTCTGCTGTGGTATACACAGTGTACTCATTCTAGCAGTAGAGAGCAGATGCTACTTGAAACAAAGCAGACACTCAATCGTCTCTCCATGATTCTTAAATAATTGTCAGTTGTACAGACAAGGGACAAAAAAGATAAAAACATGGGGATGCATTTTCCCATTTTCACGTTCCAGAAAACACAGTATCTCACAATTATTGTGCTAGTGGCGAGTAAAGAAAAGTCCACTTCCACCTCAGAAGATAACACCACTTCTTTCTTAAATCTTAGACATCTCTTTTTAAGAATGACAAGACTACCAAACAACTCTCCATCAAGTCAGCATCAGCATTTTTTTCTTTCTTTGTCAAATACCTGACATATTTTTTAAATAACCATACGTAGCTTACACTTAAACAGCAACAAACACAAATCACACAAGCATAGTCCTACCTGCCCTCTCACAAATGGTGTGGAATATTTAATCTACTCCTGTGTGAAATGACAAATAGAGCAACTCTGCAACTTACGCTGAAAAGTTGAGAATATTTTAATTTCATGTTCATTAAACCCAGCGCTAGAGAGGAGCACACCGTACCAAGGGAAAACAATGGTTTGGCTGGCATCGTGTGATCAGCTAGCCAGTTGAACTGGCCCAGGTCTGCTTCCCCTCGACATTTCGGACTCTTGTTAACTGCTGCCGCGTATGTTAACTGTTGCTGAAGTATGCGGCTTTGGAATTTGATGTCCACAATTTTGTTGTGAGGGGTGAAGCGCTTTCCATGTCCTTACAGCAGAGCCAAAAACAACTTTTGCATAATACAAATTCATCTTTAAATTGTTAAAAAACTTATAGGTCAGACAAAATTAGGTAATTTAATATGATATTAATGAATCTATTCATTTAGTGATTTCCCACTGGTTACTTTGGCTGTTGATATTTTCATCTGTGGGACAACTACACATGATACGGACAAAAAGCCGGCATATGTAATTAGCTTGACCTGCGTGGCTTTGAGTAAGCTGTCTTCACAACTGTTAAAATTTTGCACAGACATCTCTCCACAAGATGAATTGACATGATAATCTAATACATAATAAGCTAATAACCTAAACTAAGATGGTTAACATAGACAATAATACATGCTAAACATTAGCATGTAGCATTGCATTGTTGCACAATGCTAAGGTCCTTAAGCCTCACAGAGCCACTGCTATGACTATACATATCATCAGTGGATTTGACCATCAAATTCCTCATTGAGGTGGGCTTGCATATACTGCTTTTTCTTCATGGTGTTCATGTGTAATATAGAATATGCGAATATGCACCTCGGATATGACATTATTTCGAGATGTGATTGTGAGCATCTGAGTTCTTTGGATGAGGGTGCGGTCACGCCCAGTTTGCATATGGCTTTTTATCATGCCATCTCTGGCTGTGTTTTGTCAAAGCTATAATTATTTTTCTCATTGTCTTACTCGCATATGTGTTGTCCCTGGATTGCATCCAGACCATGTTAATGTAATAATGTGAGTCCAAGAGCTGAATTATCTGATTTTGAAGGCTCAATAAATCTGAAGTAGAATGTCTTAAGTTTTTAAAATAGAACCAAAAGCTACCATCACTCTCAAATTGATGACAGCAGGGGTTATATAGGCCTACCTGTGTTACCAATTGTTATCAGATGGGAGAAATAAAATTGGTTCAAGATCTCAGGAGGTCTGATTAATGCCTTGGTGTTTAGCGTAATGCCATGTTTATTATATTAGAGATTTTAATAATAGAAGAGGTAGGATTTGTTTGTTCAAGAAAAATGCAGACAATCTATTAAATCCTGAACTGAACACAAAAATAAAAGAGGAAATACAGAACCAGCTTGAACAACAAAACTTGGCGTTTTAGAGTAGTGCTCCACTTTAGCCTCTACTCATAAAACTTTAATCACCTCTGGATGCTGTGATGATTCAATTTGATAAGAATTGGTATTTTTAAAGAACAGTATATAAATAAAAAATGATTTTTGATGCTGCAGCCCAAACACAGACAAAAAAATTAGAAGTGAACTCAAAACTAATTTTTTGATAACATAAAATTGTCTTGTTTATCTATAATTCAGATCTGAGGGAGCGGTATTAGCCGAAGTACACAATAAAGCGTGTGCACGCTCTGAAGCCAAATGACATATTTGCAGCAGGAGAATCACATGCAGGTCCCCTTAAAATGGGAGAGTGAACAGTGATCCGAATCAGTCAGCTGCACTGTGGACCATGTGTGCATGCGTCCTCCTTCCCTCTCATTCAGCTGTTTTAAAACGACACCTCCCCCCCTCCTTCCCAAATCCTGCTCCCGCTCCGAGTGCAGTCATTTCTAGTGCAGAGAAATGTCCCTGGTGACACTGAGGGATGACGCAGGCTCTCTCTTCCTTTCTCTGTTTCACTACCCCCCCACCAACACCATCTTTTCCCTCTTTTGACTTGCTCTCTCCTTTCTTTTTTTGCTCTGGCGCTCCCCCTTTCTCCATTTCCTCTCTCTGTCTTCCTCTCCCCCTCTCCTCTCGCTGCCTCCCCCATCTCTCCCCTCCTTCTCGCTCTCTCTCTCCCTCTCCCTCTCTCCCTCTCTGCTCCGGCACTGCAGTGCTGATTGTGATTGCACACACACTCACACACACACGCACACACACTCACGCAGGCACACTCACGCAAGCACACACACGCACACACACACACACACACAGGAGCGTAGCTGAGAGGCAAGGACTGCAGCAGCATGCACCAACCGCGGCTGAGCTGGTCGGGGACACGAGGAAGGGGAACTGAGGAGAGAAAATAGTGTGCTATCTCACACCAGCCTGCGTGTGCATCTTTGCAGCGGTGGGAACGATGCATTTCAAGAGCCGATAGCTTATGTTATCCGGCCTCCTCTGCACTGCCTCTGCATCCCATTCACCCTGCTCCTCCCACTCCAACTCTTCCTCCTCCTCCTGTCTACAGCATCATTAGACAGGACTACAGATTGACCGGGACTGGCGAGTGGTGGATGGTCAGGTTTGCCCCGGCTCAAAGATTCTTCCGTGGCTATGCTACATCTACACCTCCACTGAGGGCTGGATTGTATTCGACATTCGGAGGTAGAAGATAACCCACAACCTGCAAGCAATCTTGGATGTGTGTGTCATTCTTTACCAGTGTTGTCATTGGCGCATTTCCTCTATTTCGCTGGTTGTTTTGCCTTCTCTGAGACTGGCTAGCAGGCACTGCAGCATCAGGACCGCAAGACCCATGAAGCGGTAGGGCATGAGGACCCAGGGGCGACCCAAAGGAAGGGCTTGAGTGCTTCCATTGCTACCACTGCTGCTGAGGTGCTTATCTTGATTTTTTTTTCTCCAGAAAAGGGTGTCTGGTGGGGGTTGGGGTGGGTGGTGACAGCACAGGTACCCAGGCCCCTGCAGAGCAGAGCGGGTGGCTCTTGCGTCGAGGCAGGCAGGACGTCCTGTGGGAAAGGGGGGAAGAAGGGCTGGCTCGAGCGTTGGGCTCCTGATGGTGGCTATTTTTGTCTCCCCTAGCTGAGTGATTGGGACAGCGGGTGGAAGAGAAGATGCTTATGGCCCGAGACACGGCGCGGGATGAGGCTCAAAAGCTACACAGGAAGTGGCTGAAGCACCAGGCCTTTATGGCGGAGCTGGCCCGCAATAAAGAATGGCTGGCCAAGATAGAACAGGTGAGTGGAGGTGACCAGGGCACGATGATGGAGGGAGGGATGGTTGGATGGGGAGGTCAGATAGGCAGAGCAGGTGAGTCGGGGGGAGGGTACCATGCCAAAGAGAGCACATGACTGAGAAACAGTGATGATGGTGGGTGTGGTGGCAGTAAAATTGAATACTTGAAAGTGGCAGAGATGTCATCACTCAGCTGTCATTTCATCACTTGGTTTGGGGACATCCTGAATTACATTCTCAAGGTTATATTGCTATAGTGGCCGTGTTGTTTTCAGATTCACAGGTGGCATGGTCCCTGTGATTCTCTGCTCCTTTTTTTCACAGAGTTAGTTAGAGTTAGGCCATCTGAATTTCATTGCTCAGTTACGGAGGTCTCAGTGAATTATATAGAGGACACGTGAACCTTTGCAGCAGCTGAGGCAGAACATATAGAGATTGCATTTTCCTTCATCTCCTTCTATTCACAAACGGTATCAGATGGTAACACCCAGCTGATATAAGGTCAGTTCATATCATAAAAACATTCTTGCTTTTTTTGCCCCGCATTCCCATCATGCTTTGCTACACTGTCAGAGCAACATCCCTTCCACACAGAATGTTCTCCATGCCCTCTGCCTCAGTGAAGCTCAGGTGGGCTCTTGAGATGCAAATTAGTCAATGAGACTCCATTTCTGCTAATGGCACATTGCATTTGGCCGGTTTAAGTCACGAACATATTGCTGCTATCAGAAAGATGTCATTTTCGGCTCAGTCACATGTCCAACTGCTGCTGACGAAGACATGTAGAGAATATGAGACGTAAGTGCACTTAGTAAAGTGAAGTTTGCATAAACCAGTAAACAATTAAAAATTTAAACAATTTAAACAGAATTGCTGACTTTAGGTATGCGCTGTAAATGTGTAATGATGTATAATAATTGATTCAGACTGATGAGATTTTGAGTGAAAAAAAGAGAAGAAAAAAAAGCTGGAGTGGTTAAACCAGGAAGTGCTCTTTTGCATTCATCCCCCAAGCATCATATGAACATTAGTGAAATGTCAGAGAGAAACCATTTTTGCAGCTGGAATCCTATAATCCCCCCATTTTTTATAAATATTTTAATTATTATTTACTCATTAGGAAATTACGGCAGGTTAATGAGCAGATTACTAATTTCCTTTCAGCATTTTAGTGGCCAAACGCTGCACCGGGGTGAAATATGTCAGTGTGTTTTGTCAGCAATGTTTTTGATTATTTAAAACTCAGTTTTCTCACTTAAACCGGGAAACAAATGAGTGGCTTCTATCTGCCCTCTGCCTGTACCAGTATGACAAAAGGTGTGATTAAAAACTTTACATGTGACTCCTAGACACAAATTAAAGCTGAATAATGTAGTCACAAAGTTGGTGAGTTTTATCAGATTTTGACCTTACCAAAATGTATTTACATCTCTGATAACATACTAAGATGTTTTGTTGATATTTCCAGTGTTTTAATTATTAATTTTGTATTGAATACATTAAGACATTCATTGGACTGTATAGATTTTTACACATTGTTTTTTGTAGTATATACAGTATTATTAAATATTCATAAGATGGCAGTGTAACTAATTATAACCGTGGTCCTTGAAGACAAACCCCACTACTGTATATTACCTAATGAGGAATTCCTCATTAGCCATCCTGGTTGTCCATGTGTGAAATGTATTTTAAGGCTTATCATGTTAAAGTCTAGACCCTCCTATTAAGACAGCAGACACCTCAACTTTTTCAGTCACGATGCAAAAAAGCTTAAAAATGACTTTAAGATGCCAATCAGTGTTCGCAGATAGCTTTGTCCTTTTGGCAGATGTATTTGTTTATTTTTTCTTAGACGTTTTTTCCCAGGTTTAGTCACTGGATTCATGCAGCCATATTCACTCGTGTCCTCAGCAGTGTTAAACCCTATGGCTTAGTAGTACAGTATATCATGTTTGTGTGAACATCGTCTGTTGAATAGTGTAGTGTACTATAATGTTTTGTTTATTTGAAATTAAACAATAATGTCAAATAGGTTTAGTATCTATCGCATTTATTGTTTAAAATAGAGGTTATAAGACACTGGATGTCCAAATATGGTTTGCCAGATCTATTTTCAGACTTGCGTTTCGGTTTTGGTTTCTGTTATGTAGTGTAGATTCAATCTATGGGTTAGTCAGTTGATTTGGATTTGATTTTGATGACTGACTAATCATCTGCCATATTTCAAGCAATATGCCAACAATTCTTTGGTTCCAGCTTTTCAAATGTTAGGAATCCTCTATTTTGTATTAACTATAAATTATATGAATTATTATTTTTGAGTTTGAGACTTTCCAAATAAGCTTCAAATTGCTTGTTTGGATAAAACAAGCATTATTCCTTCCCAGAGTCCACCATGGACAAAAATGAGTGACAACTGTGTGTAGACGGAGTGAATTAAGATAATAAATAATTGACAGATTAATGAATAATGAAAATGTTTAGTTGCAGGCCTGGTATAATGTGTAGTCATTGCTTGTCTTTTATACGGCCATCACAAGTAATCTATAGTGATCAGCTAGATTTGTGCATCTCAGTTTATGAATGCTGTGTGTTTAGTTTGATGTTGGGAAGTTAATAAAGATGTTTAGCATTTGACAAATTATGAATGGAAGAGTAATGTTATAAGTAGTGTTATTCGCATAAAGTTTTGCTACACAGCCAAATAGAGAAAATAAGATGTTGGAACAATACATTTTTTTATACATTAAATCAAACTTGACAGGCCTAGTGTCAACATCCTGATCCTGTACATGCTGTTATCTTCAACAGCAGTGAAATGAAATAAAATGTCCTGGGACCTACCGCTGCAGTGAAACCCATGGCTAGTTTTAGAGATGCAAAATGTATCTAAATATTAGCGTTACGGCAATATGGCCAATCGCAATATTCAAATCGCAGGAGCTGCAATATTTTTGATAGATAGAGATGTCATACTCTCCAGATAAAAGGGAACATGATTGTTTTTATATTTATTTTCAGTAAAAATGAAATAGGCAAAAAAATGTCCAGATTGATTGAACCATTGACAGTGCAGTTATATGGTATGTGTCTTCGACCACCATGATACCTTCTAACCCACGACCAGTTGCCTTTAATACACGTGCTCAATTAAATTTGAATATTTCATTTTTCCAGAATTTAAAAGAATACAGTTAATGTTCTGCCTATCGCGTGACTCTACTCAGAGAGACATGGAGAGGTCCTGCCTCGAATGACATCTCAACTTGAGATGAATACAGACTGAAACAGGATACTGCTTTACTTCTGAATCATCAGCGCATTTGTATAACCTTTCATGCCAAATAGCAGATAAATCAACTGAAAGGACTGACACTGAGTGCAGAAGATGGCTGCTCCACAGAGATTGTCTCTCCCCTGGCTGATTGGCATGTTTTCCTAAAGTTCCTGTGTACGTAACCCCGTACAGGCGGTTACAGAGAACCTCGTGTCTCCCTAATCTACCCCCATCTCACTCTCTGTCGTTACCTGAGAGACAGAGAGAAAAGATGACGCCGCGTCCTGCCATGATCGGAGAACTCTGCGTCCTTTTGGAAGGGTTCCTGCCGCGGCCCCTCACCTCTGTTCTCTCTCAGTACTTACTCAGCACATGAAGCAGGCACACAGCTCCGGGCCGGCTCGTGTTGGTGGAGGATCTGTGGGAGCTTCTCTGTTACAGTGAGAGGACTCACAGCTGACCTTGTGCCAAGCCTTATCATGGGCTCAGGGGTCAGTGCTTGTAAACACACAGACAAAATGTGGTCCTGTGTCGCTGGAGCACATACAGTAGAGCACTGACAGACTAAGGAACACAGGCCACTTACATACTTATCAATACATTTGCTTAATGATTTTTAACATGACTGTCTGTTTTTTAGATAAAGAAAGATGTGGCTGTTATATTTTATATCCACATTCTCAGTCTGAAATATTCAATAAACAGTCCCAATTTCCAAACCTCCAAAAATTATTAAAATAATCTTTTACTCTTTATTCTCATCTCCTCTTTTGTGATGTGATTCGTATAACTTTTGTAAAGGAGATTAACAAGGGATGATTGCCTCTCTTGAATAGATACGGTAAAGTCAGTGTCATTGTATGTTCAGCTGGCAATATTCAGTCATTTTTTGACTGTCAATAAACCAATGATCAAATAATAAATGCCAATGGACCACACCTAAGATTGTGTTGGTCTGCCTCTCTCAGTAGGCCTTTTTCACAGTAGGAGAAGCAAATGTGTAAATGATAAGATGGATGATTTAAATTAAGCTGCTTCAGTTTCAGGGTCCTGATATTGTGCATGGCTCACTCAGACAAAAAAGCCATCATTAGTAACACCTTTGTCTTTTGCTTTTCCCTAGTATGCAGATATACAGTATAGTTTCATTTTTCAGAACACATTTCAGCAGTAGATTTCATGCATTACATGCTCCAGAAAATGTTAGCAGGACGTTGCATATGGAATTTCCGTGTTCACATTAATGAAGGAATATGTTACCCAAAGCAATGGTGTGGCTCACTAATATCATTCTAATAGTTTGTGGACAACAATGGAGCTAGAACTAATTTAGTGTTCAAACTACAGTCAGTCGTGCATCCAGCTTTCTCTCTGTTTTATCATTCTTAACAACTGTTTAATAATGAGTAAATAAAAAATGGCATGGGTTGAAGCAAAAGAAAATGTCCCACTCTTTGGAATAACTATGGCATGGAGGAATACGTGTCTTTATATCGTGCTTTGACTGCTAAAAAAGAAAACTGTAGAATATCACCAGTTTGTTCATTTAACCAGTAAGTGAAGAAGTAGAGAAGCTTGACATTGTCATAGCTTGGAACTAGTTTCAAAGTTTTTGATTTCCTCAAAACTATTACTAACTATTTTCATCTCTTCTCTCATGAAAGTAATGTTTATCCACACACATTCTATAATATCAGGCAGAATTCCAACACTGTTTAACAAGGCTTATACTACCCCTATTACCAAAAAGTTGGGGCGCTGTAAATAGAAACAGAATGCAATGATATTACATTCATTTAATTTGTGACAAGATATTTAATGTTCAAATTGATACTTCACTACTTACTTTATTTTATTGAACTTTATTGTTTCTTTAGAAATACACACTCATTCTGAATTTGATGCCAGCGTATCTACCACTGTTTTACATCACCATTCATCCAGCTGCGATATGGCCGCTGGAGTCGATTGCGGCCATTCTAGACAATGTTTGTGATTCCAGCGTGTTGCAGCTGGTTTCAGGAGCGCCTCTTTGCTCTGCCCTGCTTAAAACATGCGGCCAGTTAATTTTTGATGGAAGCTGCATCAAGCTGTAAAGAGCAGATCAGCAGTAAGTCAGACGCAGGAACCACATAGAGCAGTTGGTCAATTTTCAAAATTAAACCCCTTTGCAGGCTCATGGATGTAAGAACAGACAAAAAAATGAATAAACATCCTACCTGCCAACAACTGCAATTTTAGTGGGAGTCTCCCTATTTTTTTAACCCTTTCTCCCATTGTGTTCCCAATTGGTAATTACTTCCACTAGTCTCCTGCTTTTATAGTCTCCACTCTGTTGCTGAAAAAGGACGAAACAGGTTCAGAGAAGAGGAAATGCACTTTTCACTTTGCGTAACTTCATGTGAAATGAGCTCGGGGCCCAGAGAAGTCAGTGGTATTTCTGGATGTGGTCGATATATGATTTTCCCTTTGCGTGGTGGAGATTATAGATGAAGCGACGAACTGTGTTTACAGACAGTTTTCGAAAGTATTCATCTTTTACACAATGGCAGTTTTTTAATGACGTTTTAGTGCAGTGAGAGATCGAAGGTCACTGGCATTCAGTCATCTTTTGATGATATTATGCATTGTAGATGGTGAAATCCCTAAAATCCTTGCAATTGTGTGTTGAGAAATTTGTTCTTAAACTCATGCATTTTTTCACAAGCCCCTTGCCCCGCCCTTGCTTGCGAAAGAATGAGCCTTTAAAAGATGCTCCTTTCACACCCAATCATGATACTATTATCGTTACCAATGAACCCGTGGAATGTTCCAAACAGGGGTTTTTGGAACATTCCATAACTTTTCCAGTCTTTTGTCGCCCCTGTCCCAACTTGTTTGAAACGTGTTGCTGCATCAAATTCAGAATAAGCAGATATTCACTAAAATCAATGTTGAGGTAAAACATTAAATATATTATCTGTACTGTTTTCAACATGAAATATGTCAAAAGTGATAGCTATTTATTGCATTTAGTTTTATTTACATTTTACACAGTATCCCACCTTTTTTGGAGTTGTAGTTGTTACTTACGGGGCAGCAACCATTTATTGTAGCCACATGTAAGAATGGAGTTGTGTGGACTGATGAATATTTGTTTGCTATTTCAATGCAACATCAGGATCTTGTGATGGTCCCATAGCTTACCTCAGGTTAAACATATGATTTCAGGGTAGTTTGGTTGTCATGTGTTATTTGATTAGCATAAAGAATGTTATCAAGCATATAACAATGCCTCATACAAACCATCATGTTTAAACATCTGGACGAGTACGACATATTTATATGTGTAAACCTATTGTTTAACAGCCAACATTGTCATCAAATTATCATAATTAAAGAGCTCACATCTACTAAAAGATTTTATAATTCTGTTGGCTAACTTTGAGACTACTGGTAGCTGGCACTATGAAGTACAAACACATCTTACCCATTGTAGTTCTTTATTGGCCATGTAGCTGTTTCATGTGAGGTACGAGTGTCTTGAGTGGGGTAATGAAATGATTGTAGCTACAGTTTCTAAAATTGCTGATCATTAGTTTTCTCAGTAACCTGTGTCATGATGTCAAACAACCTTGTCAGCAAAAAATGACCAAGAGACAATTGACCCGAGTTTTTTTTTTCTAAGTCCAGTGACGTCTGAGCTCGAGTTAGTGCAAATGTTTTAAATGTGATGAAACCATCAACTTTTTTAAATAAGGCATTCTGTAACACATATACGTCACTTTTATTGTTTATTTTACAGTAAAGTCTTGTCATTGTCATTAGTTCTTTGTTTAAACACTGCCAGTTATGAATTCAGCCCAGTCGTACTTGTTACATTGAGATTTTATAAATTGCTTTGTATGAATCTTGATGCTCTTGAAAAGTTTTATATATCTAAAAACCCTCTTATGCATTAATGAACTGTTTAGTTTTCACATCCATAACATCCAGCTTTCAGTGATTTAGTTTTGTCCATGGAACATTTCAATAAAAAGTGAACCGGGAGCATGATTAACAGTCTCTCACTTCTACAATATAGTATTGATGAATTTACCAATTCCCCCGTTTTGCCTCTAACATCCGTAATCCAACTCACTACAACACCCTCACTTTGCAGATGATGCTGTTTTTCATGTTACATGTACTTAAATTTGCTTAATCCAAACCGAAATACCATTTTGTGACAGCTGTCATTTCCGTCATAGCCCCACAATGTGCAATAAATAAATGTCCATTCTGCTATTTTAGGAGCATCCACAAAGAATATAACCATATTTAAACAACTGCTTTCATGGATGATACGTTTCTGTCTTGATGGCAGTGGTTCTTTCAGAAATAACATGCTACTAGCATTGCATACCATCCATGCATCACTGGTCAGGGAATGGTATACGATGAAGACAGTAGGAAATAAAAAATAGTATAATAGATATGTAATAATAGATAAGTTCATGATGACATTCGTCTTATTCAGCCTTTTAGAAATGGTGGAATCCAGATATACTTAAGTAATAAGTGATCGTAAATGCATAATAATGTTACAGTATTTTTTGTGAGCGTCACAGCCAAGGTAAAAGTCCAGAATTGTAGATAATGGTAATCCTCTCAAAGTTGGTAGTTTCACATCGCTTTAATGTGTTGTGTAAGTGTTGCATTGTGGGTTGGGCTGAAAGGACAATACAGAATCAGAGACTGAAAGGCATTGGCATTGTGAATGTAGTGATAATTACAGCATTATGACACTTTGATCAGCTTAATTTGAATTTGAATGTGTGCTCTGTGTTCGGATGTTTAATGTTTTTTTGGTCGTTTTTATTTTTCTCCTAAGTATTATGCAGATAACAGCGTGAGTTGCATAGTGTTACTTTGATGCATACAGTAGGTGTGAATACATTGTTGTTTGTGCCAGTAGTATAAAACAAGCCCTTTAATCCCACCCACTATTTCATTGTGCTGCATCAGCATTACAAGAAAGCCTGCAGAATTTGGCAACACAATGCTGCCCCGATAGCATGATTCATATGTGGTAGCCATTAAAATATCGCACTACGTCGGCCATGACTGCCTCAAAAAAATTCCCTTCACAGATGCCCTTTGGATCCAACTGTGCCCGGGCTGTAGCACAGCCCAGCACACCCGCAGCCTCATTCCTGTTCCATAAACCTTTGATTCTTCCTCCTTTTGCTTCCCTTCTTCCTTTACTCTGCCTTTCTGCTCTCCTCTCCTCTCCTCTCCTCTCCTCTCCTCTCTCCACCCCCTCTCTGATTTCTTCTCCCTCTGCCTCACTCTGTGTGTCAGTAAAGCCAAGAGAGGAGAGAGAGAGAGACCTGCTTTCTGCTGGCTCTGCATTATGGGAGGGAGAGCGAGGCTGAGGAAAGATAGGAGCGAGAGAGAGAGAGGGATGCGAGAGAGTGAGCGCTAGCAGCAGTTAAGCAGAGAGCCTGTGCCAAGAGGAGGAATGCAGCACTGCATTATGAAAGCCATAGGATATAGGTCCAGCTCTCTGTGAACGATAAAGAAGAGAAGCAGAATTTAGCAGATAAAATCCAACATATGCACGGTTGTTGTTACAAATCGAGCTAAGCAGCTAATGAATACATCACCCGCTATCAAATGTGACATAAGAATGTTGAGCATATGCATGTTTCTTAAAAAAATGGAAGAAATCTGCAACATTATCAGGTGTGAAGATCTACACTGTAGGTGAGCTTTTGTGAGTCAGATGCAAAAATATCCAAAATCTTGTCACAGAAGGAAAACACCTCCTACTCCCCTAAGTCTAGGTATGGGAGGAGACTGCTAATGATCTTGTTCAGGGAAGAGCTTCATTGACACGGGGAAAACGCCACGAGCTTTGATCTCACCGCATCTCCCCATCCCCATCACGTCACGAACAAAGCCCGAGATTTAGCGGAGGGGAGAGGAGCAGAGGAGCACAGGCGAAGGACAGAACAGGGGTTTATTAGACTTGCCATGCATGATTTTTAGGTCAGCCCGAGGCCAAAACTTTGCTCCATACACCTGCTTCTCCGCAAGCAGGGGGCTCCGGCCTTGGCATGGAGCTGTGTTTTCCCAAGCTATTTTTGGGGGACAAAACTGAATTTAGCCACTGACTTTCAGCACTATCAAATGTTATTCTCCTCTCTGATATAATGTAATACACACAACAGATGAAAAAACTGTGTGGAGGTGTGGAGATTTTCAGTGGGGCTGTTTAGCACAATACCATACAGCTCTTTCTTTGAACGCCACTTCCCTTCGGTAAAGACAGTTGCTAAAAGGTCACCAGTTATGTAAAAATCATTTTCATGGAAAACTAAATCCCCTTAGAATCATTACATTTTGATTTAGACAAAGATTGTCTTTGTGCTCGAAATCTAAAATGGTGGACAGTTCTTTGCAGCAGTTGTACAGGTTACATATCTCTGGTACCAAGTGAAGCAACAACCGTCTCAGCCCATAAGAACCATCCCTGGAAGCAAAAGCTGACATTAACGTGGTATACAAGCGAGGCGCAAAAAGTCACTCAGCCAAGAAATGACAGTCCGGCACATAATGTCATTTTTAAAAAGGATAGCTTTAACGTGTGTGAAAATCCAAAGTAACCCACATTAAAGTGATCCTGTGATCAATCTGAAATATGTTACGCGGTTTAACACTTTGTATCTGCAGGAGGGTCAGGACCTGATCCAGGAGAAGCCGGAGCTGCGTTCAGTCGTGCAGCAGAAGCTGGAGGAGATCAGAGAGTGCTGGTCCGACCTGGAGACCACGACCAAGGCCAAGGCCCGGCAGCTCTTTGAAAACAACAAGCCAGAGCCGGCTGTGAAGAGCTACTCGGACCTCGACAACCAGCTCTCCCACCTGGAGCGGCAGCCCCCCCAGCTGGAGCAGGCACACCATCTGCCCACCTTCAATGAGCAGCTCCAGAAATTCCAGGCAAGTCTCAAGGCTCTACAGGGTCTCTCTAAGAGACTGTCTCTTCTTATAAAATGATTTTACTGAGACCCAAATGATTCTTTCATATATGAAACACTTTCACATTTGAAAGGGAGCTGCTCTTCAGCCACAACTGATTATATTCCCACCATAACTGGCCATACTCTTACTTCAGCCTTCTGTCTTCCACCTTGTCTAACACGTTGTCTTTTGTACTGCTCTGCACATTTCCATATTACCACTCAAGAGCTACTATTACCACGACTATTTTGTAGTTTGCTTTAAACTGTGACATCTGTACATTTGACATTTTTTATCTATAGGAGGAACTGCGAACCCAGCTACAGTCTGTGCTAATTTACTATACAAGCGCTTCATGTTTCTTATGTTATCTTCTTTATTTTTTTCGCCCTGTGTATTTATATATTTTCTAATTCTTACTTTTAATCTCATTATTCTTCTTTATTGTACTCTAGTCTGTGAGCACAGCCTCAAGAGTTTGCCACCATGTATTTCACTGCACATGTCATTTGAGCATGTGACAAAAAACTGCTTTAAATCTTAACATTTAAGTCTCAGCGGGAAAAGGTTTTGGGAGGTTTTTGAAGATTAGCAATCACACCTAGGTTAAAAATTTTGTAGCTGGTTCGCTCCGGTCCCTCAATTGGTAGAGCATGCGTCCCTTGTATAGAGGCTGTGTCCTCGCCACAGCGTCCCGGGGTTCTCATCTTTTGCTGCATGTCACCCCTCTCTCTCTCATCCCATTTCTCGTCATCTCTCTACGCTGTCCTGTCAAATACGGCCATTAAAGGACCAAAATAATAATAATACAAAATCATGCTAACAAGCATAGCTAAGTATTTATCGCTCAGCATGATGTCCAGGGAAATTTTACTAACAGGTAATACTAGCGCGATAGGGAAATTACTCTTTACAAGTAAAAGTCATACATTTATAATTATCATCAATTATTTATGAGGAAATGATGTGTAAGCAACATTTTATTGACGTGAAGGTGAAGTTAATTTCAACAATTGTTTTTACTTTTGGCTAGTTTAATCTCTAATGGAGTAAAAGATACAGTCTTCACCTCTGAAATGTAGTGATAGAGGAGAGAGGTATAAAGTGGCATCACATGTAAATACTCTAATAATGTAAAGTATCTCAAAACATTTAAACAATTTTACATTTATTTTAGATTACCAGTTGGCCAAACAATTTAAACCTTAACTCAACCCTGTGATGTTTACCTCAACCAAAATTCTCTTTCAGCCTCCACAGCACCTTTGCCCATGAGACATATTAACTCTAGAGACTAAAACTCTCTAATGTCCCCTTATGTAGCTAATGCTTCTGACAGACTGCATACTTCAGCTCATTGTTGTTTATGTAATTTACTTCGGCTCGGACATGTGTCCAAAGAGGCCGCTGTTGTGGCATGTTCTCAAACACGACGTTCAGTGGCATTAAAAAATGCACCATATTCTTTTTTTCCTTACAGTTAGACAGCCTCCTTATATAACCCTGAAATGTTCTGGTAGGAAAGCGGCTGATGTACTGTGTTTGTCCATCCGTCATATGGCTGTAGAATGACCTTGCCCTTCCCTCTGGTGCAGGCTATGGAGTCTCAGATAGGGGACTTTTACAAGGATGTGGGAGACCTGGGAAGCTTGCAGGGGGTCTGCCTACCCCAGCGAGGGCTGACGGCAGGTGACAGGGAGGGCGGCGAGCAGTCAGACGGGGTAGAGACCCGCATCGTCCGCCTCATTGAGCCCCTGAAGGAGAGGCGCCGCATCCTGCTGGCTTCCAAAGAGATGCACCAAGTCGCCCAAGACCTGGAGGACGAGATAGTGAGTGCCGACCTATTTTTTACAATCCTTTCAAGTTATAGGTGTCCTCTGCTTCATCTGTCAGAGTTAGTATGTTACGGTTGACAGTGTGTGATGTCACATATATTTAAGGAATAAGAGTTTAAAAGATTGAATTAATGATACAAAGTTCATGTGTCTCACTGATGCTTTCCATGTTTGATACTGTACATAGATCCTTACATAAACTGAAAATGTAATGACCTGACTGTTGTTACGTGATAGCTGTGGATTCAGGAGAGGCTTCCTGTGGCCTCCTGTAAGGATTATGGGAATAACCTCCAGAGTGTACAGCAGCATGTTAAAAAGAACCAGGTAAGTGTCAAACATGACATTTGGCCATGATCAGTTGAAATGTGACCGAAACTCGCTTCACCTCTTACCGCTTATCTCTGATTGGTCCTTTAGACACTCCAGAGGGAGCTGACAGGACGGCGGGCTCGTGTTGAGGAGGTTCTGGACAGGGCGGGGATTATCGCTTCGCTGAGGACTCCCGAGGTGGAGTTTGTGCGTGAAGGGGCGGGGCATGTGCGCCAGCTGTGGGAGGTTTTGCAGCTGGAGACGGAGAGGAGGTCTGTGTTGCTGGACGCCACTCTGCAGTCTCAGCAGTACTACAGCGAGGCAGCTAAAGTTGAGTCCTGGCTGTCAGGTCAGAAGCTTCATCTGGTCAATGAAGAAAAAGGCACGGTAAGGATAGCCCTGATAGTCACACAGGTCTTTGTTAGCATAAATCTTAAGAGAACATGTGAAACCTACATCCTTACATTATTCTGATATTTTCAGGACGAAGCAAGCACGCTGCAGCTGCTGAAGGCCCACCTGGCTCTGGAGCAAACAGTGGAAACATATGCAGAGACCGTAGGCATGCTATCCCAGCAATGCCAGCATCTTCTGGAACTTGGACACCCAGATAGGTGTGGAATGAACCACCATCACATATGCACTCGCCAAGCACACATGCTCTATCTACAGCGTTGGATAATATTAGGGTGATATTGTCAATGCTCATCTTATCGGTAGCTGCTACATTCTGTTTTCTCTCAATATTCCACAGCGAGCAAATCACCAAGCAGCAGTCCCACATAGACCGGCTGTATGTGTCTCTGAAAGACATGGTCGAGCACAGGAAGACCAAGCTGGAGCAGCAGTACTGGCTCTATCAGCTCAACAAGGATGTGGAAGAGCTAGAGAAGTGGATCACTGAGCGTGAGGGGGTAGCAAGTTCTACTGAGCTGGGCCAAGACCTCGAGGATGTCACGGTCAGTCCATCAGCACGCTGCACTACTCTGATGACAGGAGATTCTAAACTTTTATAGTCTTGAGTAATGTTACACCATGAACCATGATCATATAATCATAGGAATGTTTAGCATCAGAACAATGAAATACAGTTGCATTGTTTATGCAATAAGTGAAATGAGTAGTAGTGGTTAATTAATCATTAGTTATGTTATACATAAATCTGAAAGAAACATATTTGTTTCAGCCATGTGTGTCTAACACTGTAGACTTACACTAAGGATCCACTAAACTGTAAGATTGTAATTAAACAGTCTAGCTTGAAAATCTCCAAAGAAACCAGTTTTATGTGCACTGTTTTGGTTATGAGAAGTGTTTTACTCTACTAAAAACAAACTGAAAGAAAATAAAGCAACTCAAAAATATTACATTTCACTTTTAAGCCCTGTTACTTTCTGAACAAATCTAATGATCTGATTTTTCAGCCTCATGTTGAAATTTTAATTTGATTATGATGTTTTCCTGTGATCACATACGTAATGTCCATAGCAAACATGCCACAGGCCAAGAAGCAAAAATGCAAGAGGATAAAGTAAATTAGTGGGTTATTTTATGAGCCATTGAATCAATGAGCAAGAAAGGCTGCCATTGGTGCGTGTACATTCCAAATATGAGGTTTATATGCTTTGGTTTAAGCACAGGATCAGTTACAGCATGACAGTAAGTCCTTATAGTGTTTTAGAAAATGATGATGGACATGTAAGATATATGAAACATAAAAATGATTTTAAAATGTATTGTACGCTGATGTTACATGCAAAATAACCCCCCAACATGAAATGCCTCACAGTCATTATTCTTGTCAATTGATGTCCTAGATAAACTGGACCATTACATCAACACTGATATACACAAGCTACAGCCACAAAAATGACTATAAAGTCGTGACTATCGTTAAGGTTTTGTGAGCCAGATGCTAAAATATCCAAAATCTTTTCGCAGAAGGAAAACACGTCCATTAGGCTACGTGACACAAGGACTCATCCTCAATTTTGTTTACCAAGCGGGACATTCTCTGTCAATCCAGCATCATTTTGAGGAGACAGCAATACTCATGATGCATAGCATTGCAACTGTCCTGATGGGTGGAATTAATAAAGTAGCAGTTTGAAAGAAAAACACCTGATGTTTAATGGCTGCTTAGTTTTTTTTAGTGAAGGACATAGCAGACCAGAGAGAGCAATAAAGACAGCTATAAATGCTCTATCTCTAAAATCTATAATTTGTTTGTAAAAGGCTAAAGGCTCAGGACTGAAGGATAACTGTGACTGTGTCTCTGTACAGCTCTATGTTTTCTATTCCTACATGAACCAAGATGTGTAGGTAATAAAAACTAAGAAGAGAGTTGTGTCTTGGCTGATGAAGGAAAAAGAGTTTTCAGTTTTTATGTTTCATAATCTTTCTGTGATGGATAGACAAGGGCTGCAACTAAAGATTATCGTAATTATCTATCAGATTAGCCAGTCATTTTCTCAATCAATCAGTTAATCATTTTGTCTGTAAAAATGCTCGTCATGTGTCCAAATAACACATTTGTTTGACAAGTTCTACAACTAGAGATATTCAATTTATAGTGATAAAACAGAAAAAAGCTTAAAATAATCAACATTAGTTTGGAATTTTCCAATTAGTTTTCTGTTACCTGATGGATTAGTCAACTAACGTTTTCTGCACTAGAATGAAGATGATTGGTGCTGTTATTCCAGTTTCCACATGTAGTTATTCATTCTAAGCTCCTCGTCTCCCCTTACTTATATAGAAACATCCTTGACGGTGGCGGACCTTGGATGATTTCCAGGTTACGGGCTAGAGGACAGAGGGTTGAGGGATGAGAACGAGCATTATTAGCAGTATAGAAAGCCTCAAAAATGTCTCAAAAATAATAAATATTATGAGCCTCACAAAGGCAGCACATTTGCATCAATGAATGCACAGCATTATTGCATTGTATCAAGAGTGAGTTCATGTTCTTGTGTCCAGTCCCTGCAGTGTTGTGTTGTTTATGTGTGTTCCAGGTGCTTCAGGAGAGATTCACCAAGTTTGCCTCAGAAACCAACAACATTGGCCAGCAGCGCATGGAGCAGGTGAACAAAATGGTGAACGAGATGATCGACTGCGGCCACTCGGACGCGGCCACCATCGCCGAGTGGAAGGACGGCCTGAACGAGTCGTGGGCGGACCTCCTGGAGCTGATGGAGACCCGCAGACAGATGTTGGCAGCATCGCACCAGCTGCACAAGTTCTTCACTGACTGCAAAGAGGTACAGTCAAAACAAATACCAGCCTGTGATTCAGGTGTACAGTGCTCTTCATTGCCGTTTCAAAGGTAGACAGTCTGGGACATGCGGCTTCTATTTTTAAAACGCTCGTGACGATGCTGTCCTGTGTTGTAGGTCTTGGCTCAGATCGCAGGGAAGATGAAGCAGCTGCCAGAGGTGAGGGCGTGCCAAGCCAACATCACCAACCCAGCCACCCTGCAGAGACTCATGCACTCTTTTGAGCATGCCCTTCAACTGCTAGTCGCACAGGCAAGTGATCTGATTTCTTTCTGAGTCACACACTGTACCTGCTGCTCATGAGCGCTGCGATGAGGGCATATACATTTCACCAAACATATTTTTGACAAAGAACTGAATCCTTTGCCATATCCATGGATAACCTAGCCCTTAGAATAAATAAGTATATTTTAACACATTCATATTTGTGCTTGTTCTATCAACAGTCACAACCTCTAATTAAATCACTTCAGTTCAATGTATTTTCTACAAATGCAACAATTCTTCTAGCTTGAGCCACTAACTCTCTGCATCCTGTCTTGGTGCAGGTGAGGCAGCTGCAGGAGAACGCTGCCCAGTTGAGAACCATCTATGCCGGCGAGAAAGCTGAGGCCATCATGGTCAAAGAGCAGGAAGTGATGGAGGCGTGGAAGGAGCTGCTGAGCTCTTGTGAGGCCAGCCGCGTCCAGGTCACTTCAGTAACCGACAAGGTGCAGTTCTTCTCGGTGGTGCGTGAAAACCTGATGTGGATGGAGGGCATCATGGGCCAGATAGGATGGGATGAGCCAAGGTAAGACATCTGATATATGCTTGTTAAGATGTTGTGCATAAATCCTATTGTATGCAGTGTATGGTTGAGGTTTAGTAACTGCATTTGATGCTTTAGTGTTCAGTTAAACCAAAGGTCTTTGTGGTCTTGTGCTGTCCCTGTAGACAGAATTCCATTACTGTGTTGAATTAGGCTGCCATCTTGACCTAATTTGATATGACATCTGTCATTCAAGTTTTCATATGATGCATTTTTGGCAATACATTTTACATTATAATCATTGCCGTTATTTGTCATTTTACCCAGCCAATTCCACTGTGCAATAAGATCCCAGCTCTTTCACACTTGGCTTGAATTCTTAGAGCAGCTGTCGGTATATAAACATATGCGCGACCATACAGGACTGTGGGACCGACTAAGATGGCGAAACATACGTACATTTCCTGTCTGGAGAGCTAAAGTGTTGCTAAAGGGTTGATTATGCTAATATTTGATGATTGGTTTCAGTTGGAAAAAATAATAATGTCTTGTTTCTCAGTTATGGAGATTTACAGCTTTTTCTTATGTCATAGTTTTGGACTGATGGTTGAGCAAAACAAGACATTTGAAGACGCCACCTTGGGTTTAAAAAATGATTATCTATTTTCTGCAATTTTATTCAGCCGTGGTCAAAAGTTTATGTACACATGTAAAGAACATGCATACCATGGCCGTCTTGAGTTCCAATGATTTCTACCACTCATTTATCCGTGATGGAATGAGTGGAACACATACTACTTTGTCACAAAAAGTATTTATGAAGTTTGGTTCATGGTCTCCTGAAAATGTGACCAAATCCTCTGGCTAATTTTTAAACACTCCTCTTGACAGAATCGGAGAAGTTAGACTAAATTTGTTGGCTTCCTGGCACAGGCTTGTTTCGTCAGCACAGTCCACATGTTCTCAGTGGGTTCAAGTCAGGACTTTGGGAAGGCCATTCCAAAACCTCAATTCGAGCCTGATTTAGCCGTTCCTTTACCACTTTTGATGTGTGTTTGGCATCACTGTCCTGTTGGAACACCCAGCTGCACACAAGAGCCATTTTCTGGCTGATGATTTAAGGTTTTCCTGAAGAATTTGGAGATAATCCTCCTTCTTCATTATTCCATTTATTTTCTTTAGAGCACCAGATCCACTGGCAGCAAAACAGCCCCACAACATAATACTACCATCACCATGCTTGACAGTAGGTATGGTGTTCTTGGGGTTAAAGGCCTCACCTTCTTTCTTCCAAATATATTGCTGCTCTTTGTGGTCAAACAGCTACATTTTTGTTTCATCTGACCACAGAGTTTTCCTCCAGAAGGTTTTTTTTTTCTTTGTCCATGTGATCAGCAGCAAACTAAAGGTGAGCTTTAAGACACCGCGTCAGGAGCAAGGGCTTTCTGTCTTACTCAGCCCATGTTAATGCAAAACACACTTGACTGTTGACACTGACACCTGTCTTCCAGCAGCTTCTAATTCACTGCAGACTTGCTTTTTTAGTGTTTTTTGGTTGACTCTTGACCATTCTGACCTGCTTTCTCTCAGCAGCAGGGGATAGTTTGTGATTTCTTCCTGATCGTGGCAGTGACACAACTGTGCCATGCACTTTATACTTACAAACAGTTGTTTGTGCAGTTGGTCTTGGGACTTGTGCTGAATGACAAGGATGCTTCAAATCTGTGATTTGTTATCCTAGGTTATATAAATAAAATTGTCAAATGCTTACATTTGTGAAGCTGGGACCATTAAATGTTGGTAATGTTTTTCATTTTTAACTGAATTCAATGATTAATTTAATATCAAAATCGATGTCCATTTACTTTTTAGGCCAACGGTGGCCTGACACCGACCTAAAAAACAAAAGATGCAATCATAATGTCCCTGGTTCAGATCCAGTCTTTGTTGCATGTCTCCCCACATCCCCTGTCCATTTCTTTACAAACAGTATTAGACATAGAGGTTAAAGGTTCCAAAAATAATCTTTGGGAAACAGTACTAAGAGTCTAGTGGTTATGTGAGGCTGTAATGCTCATTGTAAACAAGAATTACGCAGTTTTATTCTTCAAGGCACCATGAATGTCTTTAACAAATTACATACACATCCATCTGGTAGTTCGGACCATCCCTAGAGCCACGCCACTAACTAGAAATTCTGACAGTCGACTTATTGATTGACATATCGTTTTAAAACCACTATATAGAAAGCATGAGGGATGATGTATTTTATAAGCTAACTTGGTAGTGAGCGTTGACTTCAAGACGAGTTTCCGATTCCAGGTGTTAGAACTACTTCCTGCATCACAGTTTGTAAAGGAGTATACTTGGGAATTATTCAGCTAACATGTTACAGTCTGTTGTTATTAGGATTCCTTAATATTAATTGTTTTGCTAGAATCTAATCTAAATAATCTGATCTATCCCTTTCTCAGGGATTTGATGGCTCTGGAGGGGATGATGAAACAACATCAGGAGCTGAAAGCCAAAGTAGACGGCCGCAGCAAGACAATACAGCAGTGTGCAGATCTCGGCAAGATCCTGATAGCTGCAGGCAATCCTGCATCAGAGGAGGTCAGACAAAAACAGTAAACCCCATATGACTATCACACATACCACAAAATAATACATAAAAGCATACAATTACTTAAGATGTAGCAGTGTGTTGTTGTGGTCATGACGGCAATGTGTCTGTCACCACAGATCAAAGAGAAGTTGGACAGCCTTCTCGCTAAGCAGAAGGATCTTATTGAAAAATGGGACAAACACCAGGAAAAGTTACAGCGCAGTGAGTAGAAGAGACGACTGCATCAGAGCAGAGGCAGCTCTTAACACAACACCATGTTAAATGTCAAATGGGCTCAGACTGTAAATGGTTTTTCCACTTTGTCCTCCTATCATGAATCATGTATGAATCTCATTGTTCTCCGTGTTTGAGCTGAACGTTACACACTTACTCTGAACATGACTGAAGTGATAAGTTATACATCCGAGCTGTGATCTCACACATACAGTAAATATCGCCAGAATGTACACACAAACATTGCGACTGGCGTGTGCATTAAAATGTGGTGTGATGGTAACAGTGCTGCCGGTCCGCTGTCACCTCCAGAACAGGAAAGGTTCCAATTTGCCCAGGAGACGGTGAAGGCGGAAGCCTGGCTGAAGGCCAAGGAGCCGCTGATCACCTCCAAGGAGCCAGAGGGAGGAGAGGCCCGGGCCCAAACAGACGAGGTTGAGCAGCTCATCCTTCGCCATGAGGCCTTCCGCAAGGCTGCTGTAACCTGGAAAGAACGCTTCAGCTCTCTCCGCCAGCTTTCCGCAGTAAGCTTGACTGTAGATAAATGTTTAATCAGTTTGGTGGAGTCACAATTTAATGCTGCTACAGGAAAAAAAAAAAAAAATGTGACCTTGGGATGTTATGTTTGCTTAGCAGGCATGTGCGCATGCCATGAGTTTGCATCGTTATGGGCTTAAATCTGCCTCATGACGTTTACTGCATGCCGTGTACCCTCACTCACTGCACCCCCCATCTGCCTTTCATGCTCCATTGTTTAGTAGCCACTAAAAGAGACTGGTTTGAGCAAATCATTCTTGATAACTTTTAATGGACCATCCTGTGTTTGATTTTTGGTTTTGAGTTGGGTTTGTTTAGTGCTATTAGTTATTTAGTTAACTCTCTCTTTAGGCTGAGAAGAAAAAAGAGGAGGAGAAAAAGACAACCCCGCTCTCCAGCCGAAGGATGTTCCCATTATCTTGTCTGACGCCCAGTGTTCCCTCAACCAGTGCTACCTCACCTTTCTTGAGGCAGACGGTACAGGCGCATATAGAACACAAACCCTTGCAGACCAGTCTGGATCTGGGTGCCGCCGCTGCAACCCAGAGATTTTCCTCAACCCTAGCCAGCTACAACCCGGTTATAAATGGATCAGGCTACTCTGGACTGGAACAGCAGAGCAGCGCCAGGTTGGTGGGCTCCTCGTACCTTGGGATGAACCACCAGGCAGCCGGAGGCGGAAGCGACTCCGGTTTCTCGGCGCTGACCTCACAGAGTGGTGGAGCGGACACTTCTACTTATCTGGGTATAAACCATCAAACTGCTGGCAGTGCAGAGAGCTCTGGGTACTTTGGGCTGACTACTGGGTGTGTGGGTGGCATGCAAAACCATCTAGCCAGTGGCAGGTTAGGAAGTTCAGGTAACCTAGCTCAGCAGCCAAGCAGTGGGGGAATGGGAAGCCCTGGCTTTATGCCTCAGCAGAATATGGGCAGTTCTGGATATTTGGGCCAAACACAAAATATGGGAAGTTCTGGGTATTTGGGACAGCAGCCTAATTTAGGGAGTACAGGATATTTGGCACAACAGCCTAATATGGGGAGCTCTGGGTATTTGGCACAACAGCCCAATATGGGGAGCTCTGGGTATTTGGCACAACAGCCCAATATGGGGAGTTCTGGGTATTTGGCACAACAGCCTAATATGGGGAGTTCTGGGTATTTGGCACAACAGCCTAATATGGGGAGTTCTGGGTATTTGGCACAACAGCCTAATTTGGGAAGCTCTGGGTATATAGCACAGCAGCCTAACATGGTGAGTTCTGCATACCTAGCACAGAATTATCAGAGCGCTGGGGGAATGGGTAGCTCAGGCTTTCTGGCACAAAATCATTACAGCAGTGGAAGTCTGGGTAGCTCTGGTTACCTGGCGCAGAGTGGTGGCATCATGGACCCTAAAATGGCATATGCATGGCAGCACCTGAAGGCTGACTTCATGCAGCCCAGGATCAACCACATCCACAAGGCTGTAAACCCCCTCCTAGAAGCCAGTAGAGTGCAGCGGGAACAGTTTGGGGACATCCCAATGGCTGACATGGGGCCAGAGTCAGGGCTGGAGCTCCTCCATGGCCGCCTCCAGAGGGATCCCCGTGGCAGCCGCTCCGATCCTCAGATGGACCATCTGAGGAGAGAGAGGGAGTACAAGCTGGGTCGACAGACCTCCAGCGAACAGGAGATCCAGGCCCGGCTCAACGAGCTGCCGCTCATAGTGCGTCAGGAGCGCTACAGGAGGCGCCTGGAGAGGCAGTCATCCAGTGAACAGGAGGGGAGCAGCAAGCAGAGGCTGCAGAGGCAGGACTCGAGTGACCTGGAGGGCTCTGTTAAGGAGGGCTCTGACAAACGCTCAGGGTATGTGAATGAGTTGTGCTGGTGACAGTGAAATTTAAATGATGCTAACAAAATTTGGCTTTCCAGTTTGCCTTGTCAGCATTGTCCAGCGTGATCCTAATGATTTTTAGGGTCACATAATGATTGTGTTCACTGTTTGGGTGACTCATTGCAGGGAGAAGAGATCCACCATGGCAGAGATTGTAGAACAAGTCCAGGAGAGAGAAGCAGCAAATGTGAGTACAGTGTACATACAGTGTATCACATTAGTGTTGTATATGATAATTTGTCTTTGTGTCTTGGTGTCATTAACTCTTTTTCTCTGCTGTCTCAGGCACGGGGAGAGCCTTATCGGCCTCCTAGCAGCCTCTCAGCACCCGTGACTCGTTTTGACGGACGCCCTCGTGCCCGGGACCGCCCAAAACCCAGGAGGAGGCCCCGTCCAAAAGAGCCTGAGGAGACCCGCCGTTCTCGTTCAGCTCCAGCCACTGGTGCCCCAACGACACCTCAGCCACCTTCACACACTGCCCACAACGAAGGCTTCCTCTACCGCAAAAAGGCTACCACCTCTGACCTTGAAGCTCAGCAGAGAAGCCCAAATAGGTACAGCACTTATAATTGACCATTTGACAAAGCCCAAACCTGTCCAGCAATTATCCAGTTGTAGCAACCGTATCGAGTCACAACAGGCCTTTATAGCTTTGGATTTCCCCACATGTTGAGGCAGTTTGCATGCAAAAAAAAAAAAAAAAAAACGCCATTTGAAGAGTTTTTAAAGTGATGTTTATTGACGTGCTTCCAAAATCAAAAGCACGAGAACAACTGTGAGGAATAAATCAAACCGGTTATTTCTTTATAGTGATAAAGTGCATATTTAAGACCTCTTTTACAAATGATGTTTTTAAACCAATCAGCTAGAAAGATTTAAAAGTCAGCCAGCAACAGTGTTTTCAACCAACTCATGTAGCTAGTTTATGCTAATCTGACGATGACATTTCAACCTACAAAGTCGTCAGCTGCTGGAAGAAGATTCTAGATTCTTTCTATGTCCAAAATCAAGTACTCCAATGTTTTTGAAACGAAAAAAGAAATGCCACTGCTTTCATTAGCCGTTTTTATATTGGGCAGTAAGCCACCAATTTGCCGTCCTTTTGGTGGCTCGCTCCGCGGATTTAGACAGGAGGCGGCAAATCGGTGGTCTGTTTTGTTCCACCAATTTTGTGCCTTGGAGGCTAACGTTACACTTATTTGCGCCTCCATTGCTGTGTAAATCCGAGGCGGCAATGTGGTGGCATATCCTGAGATGGGCGGAGGTGTGGATGACGTGCACTGTTGTGCACCCACAGCCAGGAGTTTTAAAACCAGTAAACAGCTGAACAGCAGTCAGTTCGTCACTTCATCCACGAAGATGAGCAACTGGAAAGCCGCTGAGATCCGGGAGATGCTAGCATCTCCTCGGTCTCTGTAGCTGTCTTGGTTGTCCGCTTGTTGTTGTAGCGGCGAGCTAACAGCGCCCGCTACTTTCAAATTAAAAGCTCCCCGCTAAGAACCCAGTTCTAAACTCCGATGGGGTGCAATGTAAAGCTCTTATTTTGAAGACAAATTCGACCTGCTTCTCTTCACGCCCAACTTTGTCTCGTCACGTCACGTCACATGTTTACGCCGACCCCAGAGGCGGAAAAGTGGTGGCTTATTTGAAAAGGTGGAATATTTCACCTCCGTTTTAGATAGAAAAGGTGGCACATTGCAGCCTTTACCCTGCTGCAAATGTGACACCTTTTCTGTCTAAAAGGGGCTATTGTAAACTGTGTTTGTGCCGTGTAAGAACAGAAAGCACAATAGTCGTAGCAGCAGTAATAACGGGGGAACGGCGTAGGCAATCAAATCAAGCAAAATAAGCGTTAAATACAATTCCAAATTCAGTTCTTGTGACTGTGTCATATAATGTTTATTATGGTAGAAGCAAAAAATAACAATTTGAGAAAAGTTACATCCAACTGGCCCAAGTTATGTCCAATCTGTTAAGATCCACTTAATGTGTCATTTTGATTTTACAGCAAGTCCTGGGTGAACGTATATTGTGTGCTGAAAGAGGGAAAGCTGACCTTCTACAAGGATGCAAGGAACCACACCGCAACGTACAATGACGAGCCTCCCGTTGACCTAAGTAACTGCACATTTGATCCTACAATGGGATACAAGAAGAAGAAAAATGTCTTCATTCTTCAGTAAGAGCTGCTTTATTGTGGCATTTGTGTGCATTTTCTTTGAAATTAAAAACGACTCCAGATTTAAGATTGAAACATCAAAACACAAAATATTGTAGTATAATATAGTATTCATTAGACTGATGAGGGCAGTACTGACAATCCCTGTTGATTTTCTCTGAACAGAATGAAAGATGGAAACAACTTTGCATTCCATGCAAAAGATGAGGTAAGAACATTCATATTTAAATCATGTTTAAGAGAAGCCGACACTAGGACTCAATCCACTGTCCTTTACTTCTGACAGACATTCTATGCACCACACAAGACGTCTATAAGAAAGACACTACACCTTTATAATTTAGGTTTGCCACAGTTTCAATAATATTAAAAGTCGGCTTGATTTTTCATTCTGTGATAGGCAGAGCAGACAGTAACACTGACCCAGACAGCAGCCTGCTGCTGTGCACAACATAAGAGCCACGGACTGAACAACACACATTAGCTTTCCTGCTGAAGTCTCCGTCTCATCTAACTTACAACTATGAACATACGTATTGTCCCGCACCCTAACTTGTTGAACAAACGACCGAAGTGAGCTGCAGATTCCAGTTTGCAGGCTAGATAGCTTATTAGCAACAAACACAACAACACAGAGTTTAAGATTTAACCAGCACAAAAAGATTGACAACCTTTCCAAAAGTGTAGATGTCACTGCGTTGTCAGTAATTCTACCAATGAAACATTTCCCCTCCAACTCCATAGATGTTGTAATTTAACTAACTGTTTGAGGCCCAAACAGGTGAAATTGACCAATATTTTTGAAAAAGGCAAAGATGAGAACAAAGTCCACAAAACAAATAGATCGACGTATCAAACCATTTTTTTTCTTTGTTCTAGCCCCATTAATCTTCTCACAACCCCTCAAATGTATCGTACAACCCATAAGGTAGCCAACCACTGGTCTAAACTACCCAACTACCCATCATGTAGTTTAAAATTAGCTCCACCTCAAGCAGCTACAACAGTGAAACACTGCTTAAACACTGATGCATCAGTATCGAATCATGTCATATTTTTAATATATCGGTCACAAGCGACATTTTGCAGCAGAATGACTGCTTCTGCTATTGATGCTTTAAAGTGGCAATTTCGAAGATTTCCAGAAGCGACAATTGCAGGTGTATTTTTGGACCTCACTGCTCTACAGCGATCCAGTGTTGCGTCAGTCAGTTGGCAGTTGGCAGCTTTGCCACACCTCCATAACAACACCGCCTGAAAGCAATAAGGGAAAGATGTCTATTGAGACAGTAATTATAACACTATTTACTGAATAAAAAATGGGTGCTATAAAAGGTATCTACATACTAGGGTTGGGCGATGTCTGCCGAATTGGCACATGACGATGTCTACAGTAGGGGTGTCACGATACCAAAAATTCAGTAGTCGGTGCCAATACCAGTAAAATTACACGATTCTCGATGCCAATTTCGATACCACGGTAAAAAACAAAAACAAAAAAAGGATGAAAATTTTGAATATTCCATTTTTTAAAGCATCAGTCTGATGCATTTTGAGATGCATTTTTTGCCAACCTGTGGAGAGCTGGAGAAACTTAACTTCGGCCATGAGTCAAAAATATTATGACCTCCTTACTAAGTATTTTGCAAGACATTTCATGCCAGCCTGTCACTGGGTCTAACATTTACAGCATATGAGGCACAATGTGGTAAGGGCTTAATGCAAATGGCTTAATGCATATAGGGATGCAGACCACCATCAGAAGCTGAAAGCACTGCTGGCCTCAGCGATTTTACCTGACTGAATTTGGTGAGTGATGGTTTCAATCATTTCAATATTTTCTGGTATATCCAAGTTACCCAGGAGCTCTGTTGACCTAGGCTTAGCTAACGTTAGCTACAGCTTGATGAATTGAGTCACTGAACACAGCAGGAGAGAACGCAACGTTAGACAGCTAGCACTAAAGCTCCGGTGGAAAATGATTAGCACTAGCTAACGCTACCATTAACGTTAGCCTAAAATTAGCTACATATCGTTACTAAAGTTAGATGATATCTAGCTAATGTTAGGCTAACGTTAACGGTAGCGTTAGCTAACTGTTAATGCTAATCATTTTCCACCGGAGCTTTAGTGCTAGCTGTCAGTCAGGTAAAATCGCCGAGGCCAGGAGTGCTTTCAGCTTCTGATGGTGGTCTGCATCCCGAAGAGGTTTTGCAGAAAGCTAGCCGGGTCAGCGCATGCGCGAGGTTTGTCGCAAGCGCGAGTCCTGCTCGCAACATAAAAATAAATCCACGCAAGTTTTAGTAATTTAAGGAGATAGGCCTGCACGTAAGTTACACAAATTGAAAAACTCATAGGCCAAATTGGATGGGGGTTCAAAAATTTACTACCTCGTCAGATGACGTTTATTACCTTTTACTACTTTTTACTGGCCTTAATTTGGGCTAATTTCATTTACTACCTTTTACTACCTTTTACAAACCAGCGGACACAACTTCCGGAAGAGGCGCTGCACCGATGCCAACACCGGAATCGGTGCGAGCAGTACTTCAAAAAAATGGGCATCGTCAGTGTTTGACATTTTAGAATCGAAAGGTATCGCAAGTATCGGTTCTCGTGACATCCCTAGTCTACAGTGAAACATTGTGATGATCGATGACATCGTTGTTTATGAATTTGAGGTAGCATGTCCCCTCAGTGTTCTCCTCAGGCAGCAGTTGTGTATTAGCTCACCACTGTAGCCGCCGCTGTTTCTCACCGTTGCTCTGACATGAATCTCACCCTGCAGAGGAAAACTCCCGTTACCACCAACATACACCCCTGTGCCAGGTTTAAAAGCCCCCTTGTCTCTGCACCACATGTCTGTAACTTAGCTTTGATCAGCTTCATATGCACAAAACAACGATGGATGGCTAGCCAAGGAAGCTAAGCTCAGAAAACTGTGTGTAAAAACGCCACAACTGAGAGAAACAGCGGCCCGTGGGGAAGAAAAGACTACTGCCACAGATTTACCTGAGTGTCTTGGGCTCCCCTAACTGAGCTGGTTGAATAAGAAAATAATAAACAGGACATGAAACATAATGTTAGTACACTGAGCAGCAACATACTTTTCATCTCCTCTCCACATATCACAATCAACAACAACTCTTGCGATACGGCAACTCTGAAGGGACACGCCGCTTTATTGTGCTCTCTGGTGAGGAGCCTTTTGAATCACGATGTTACGATGGTCAGGGATTAGTAGTCGGTGGCTGTCAGCCATCGCCGATGAACGATGGCGTTGTTCATCGTCCCAACCCTAGTATATACTTATTCATTGTCTAACATTAGGCTAACTTATTCTGGTCATTATGATGCAAACCACCCACTCTCTCTGGCCGACCAACCACTGCTGGGTGAACACGTCACTAACTTTGCACCGCTTGTGATATTTGATGGGAAAATACACCACCGATACTCAGTGTACATCTTTGCTACTACAACAAAGGGCTTTCATCAGTGGGCCACAGGCTCAATCATCATTATGTCACCTCATTCTGCGATCGTGACTTCACAGATATTTATTTACATGAAAATCTTCGAGATTATTACTTCAAGTTAATTTTGTTCATAATACATCTGTACTTTGAACGCAGGACTTTTGTTTGTAATGTAGTATTTTTAAGTTGTTATATTGGTACTTTTATTTGAGTAGGGATCTGAGTACTTCTTCCACCAAGGTCATGTTCAGTTCTATTGCCACTGTAAGTGACAGAGGCAGGAAATGTTTCTAGTACAGTAGAAGTACCATTTTGTACTGACACATGAAATGAATCTGTTAAAATAAGGGGATCATGTACCGTTTGAATTGGGTTCTCTTTTCTGTTGAAGGCTCAAATACTGATATATAATGCTGACCTGGTGTAAATCAAACACAAAACATAATGTGAAAAACACACAAAACAGAAAGCTGTTACATGAGAAAGAGCCTCCTGACATGCCTGTGTGTTTTTCTGCTTCCTGTAGGAGGACCTGAAGGCTTGGACTTCAAACGTCACCACCTGTATAGCTGAGCATGAAGACATGGCCAAGTGGGACAAGCCGGGCACCTCGTCCATGGACCCCGACCACTCTGAGCGGAAGGAGAAGTCGGAGGGGGACGCAGACGCCAGGTCAGAGAGGTCCGAGCTGGCCGAGGGGGAGGAGAGGTCCGAGAAGGAGAGGTCAGAGAAAGGGGATGGCTCGGAGAAGTTAGACACGTCAGAAATTGCAGACAAAATGGAGGGCGGGGCAGGGGGCTCCAGCACGTCTGGAAAGAGCAAATGAGGAGCCCCTTTGTGTTTTAACATTACTCACTGACTAAAGGCATAGGATGCGGTGGGTGGGAGGGATGGATGGATGGATGGAGAGCATGTGCAGCTAGGTTTGCAGATCCTCGGTCACAGAGCTGGAACACACTGAGGCCACGGCCCTTGGACTGACTATTGTTACTGTGACAGACTAATCTCTCAGCCCCTCCCCTTCACCCAGGCAATACATCAGTGCTTGCATTGTGCCACCTGCTGGTAGATAGGAGGCTGGCCCAGACAGACAGACAGACAGACAGACACGCAGACACACAGACGGACACACAGACACACAAGACGGACAGACAGACTCCAACAAGTGGTCCCAGGAATTAGCCACTGTCACGTCCCATCGTTGATCGTTTAATCTCTTGGATTCACAGCATCTTTCTGTATGTATCTTTGACTGATAATGTAATGCTCTGTCTAGCTAGACAAACCCGAGAAGTGGTGAATGAAATGTTTCACAATATTAAAAAAAAGAAAAAAACGTTTTTTGAAGCAATATACTTTTTTATTTCTTCTCTTTGTTGAAGAGAGAAAAAGGGAAAAGGAAACGAGAAATAATTGCAAATGTGAACTCTATGATTTGTCACATCCACGTAAGCTTACTCCAGGCAGTTGTGCACCTTAGACACTTGACACATCTGTATACTAATCATAATGACATTTAATCCCATCACATGGCTAGCTTTGAATCATCTAAATATAATGGAATGCTGGTGTTACCCACCTGACTTCATTGGTGTCAATGACTACACATTTCTACAGTTTCTTTTCAGTTTTTATTATTATTATTATTGTTGTTATTATTATTATTTGTCCACAATGATCCATGTCAAGAAAAGAGCTGTCCATCAAATTCTAATCCATTAACCCAAGGTGTGTTCAATGCTCAAAGTGACACTTAGCCTATGTGACACAATGCCTTTGTATACATGACAAAAATCAGAACATTGCATGAGATAGTCTATTAGTGCACCTGTTAAACTTGCCTTTATTTTTATGTTCTTGAAATAATTTGGGCAGTATTAGAAATGCAATAATTTAATGTGAGAGAGGGGGGGGGGGGGGATTTTGCTCTCATGGTCCACTTCTCAGAGTCCAGAGGTAAGTTTGACAAAGGAGGGTCGTCTTCTATCCACAGTAAGCATGAGAAGAAACAAGATTTTTTTTCTGAGGTGGTATACCAGAGAAGTGACTACTCCTTGATCTGTAACATGAATTAAGAAGCCAAATGGCCCCTCTGCTGTTTGTACTGTATTACTGCAATTTTATTTTCCACTGAATGTACTGATTTCAGCTGTGAAATGTTCAATCACCACCGAGTCCGTGGTGCCCAAAATTGTAAAACCCTGAAGCAGTTCACTGAGAGTCGAACCTCTCTGTACCCTGTGTCTTTCATTTTGAAGTCCAAACTGATTAGATTCTCTCCATCAAAAGGCAAGTTAAATGTAAAACTGTCATGAGTCAAGTCATGAATTGTATATACCTATCTTTGTATGTATACCAATAAATCCTGTGCTCTAATAAAACAATACTCTGAACTGAAATGGGTAAAATTAAAACATTTGTATTAATCCACAAATAAAAACAATCACTCAAATATATTAATGTTTATTACATTTAAATGAAAAATATGCAAATTAGGAGTCACTATTAAATATCATAGTGTATATACGTACACCAGTATCTAGTTGTATGAAACACCTTTTACCAGGGAAGAGCAGCAGGACATACTGTAGGTATGCTTGTTGTATTTTTATATGCCTATATTTATTCATAACAGATTCAGGAGTTGCCCCGCAGCCCCAATAAGAAACTTGTAATAATAGCTGATTGAGTAGTCAGTGTGTCTGTGAGAGGTGTGCTAAATTTATATATTACAGACGAGAAAAATAATCCACGAGCCGGGGCAGATCAGTACATGCTGCTCCGGATAATCTAATCATTGGTGACTAAAGTGAAGTGCAGTATGCTGTGACCACAGAGACGATCACGCATTCGTCCAACCATCGTTTGTCACGTGTGTCAATTATTTTTACGGATAGAAGTACAAGTTAAAGTTTCCTTAATGTCCGTCAAATGTAGCCATGTTGAAACATTAACAGACAGAGGAGGGAACACACGCGCAGTGTGACAGCCGCTGAGACTTTATCCAAATGTACTTAGTGTTTTTCCATTTGCCGTCCTGTCAGATTGCACCTCAAACATGTAAAAAGAAATGACTAATTAACAGTCTTCCTTTCTATAAAAACACCAAAAGTATATCTCAGATGCAGCGCTGCGTGAATTCACTGACTCGAGGATTGTAGCGACAGTCTGCTGCATCTGTCTGTGTTACTGCAGCCTTCAGATTAGACGAGCGAGAATAGATAAGCTGTGTTACGATGTGAATGTTATTTTCATTTGTCAGTCACTTGTTTGTTTGTTTTTACATAAGTGCCATGTCATGCAGTCTGCTGAAACAGTGGTTCGGAGGAGAAGGCTTAGAGTTGGCTATTGAGACATGAGGAAAGGTTCCACTCGTCTGACAGTGAGCCTGTCATTGCAATACACATTTTTATCATTGAGATAGGAGCTCTAGTATTTTCATGTGGCTGTAATTGTTCTGACTCATCGCTCATGGCAGATATTTAGCCCGCATCACCATGTGCGTTTTTAAGTGTTTGCTTCCGAATCACTTTTATGAGACACACAGGGGGATTTTTTTTTTTTCCACTATGTTATAACAGTAACAGTCGAAAATTAAATAGGCAGCATAACCGTGACTGAAGAAAAAAAAAAATAATATTGTGCAAACTTTGTTTCCTTCATTGATGGTCTTACAAGTGTGTATGTCTTTGTTACTTTACATTACAACTTGCTGCTATGACATTAAATAAAACCTCCAAACTTGCTGATGCAAACTTGACGTGGATTTGATGTGGACACACGCCGGTCACACGCACACACACACACACACACACACCTAATGGAGACAGTTTGTTCCACTCACAACTGCAAGCGGAGTGGCTCTCTTCTTGTGACTAACAAACTTTTACTGCAGCTCTCTCTCTCTCTCAGTCTCCATGAATCTGCAGGTGAAGACTCCAGCTGAAAAGACACAGCATGGATTAGCATTGACTGTACACGATCAGCTCCATATACTTGATGCTAAAGCCTCGGTGCTTCCAGGTCATACATAAGATATATTATAGGGACATACAGTCAAGTACGTAGGTGTGGCATTGATATGTTAAACGCGCTCGACTGATACATAAATGTCTTTTTTTACGAACATCAGAGTCTGTGTGTCCCTCACATTAGCGCCCCCTGGAGTAAGAGCTGGACTAGCCTTCAGACTGACACGACTGCACGACCGAGTCGTTGGTGGAAACAACTTGAAGGGCTGGTGTTTCCCAAACTGTGTCCATGTCAAGGGGTTGTCGAAATGCTTCAGATCCGTCCTGCTTGCTTCTGTACATACAGTAACTGGTTCAACACAAACATTTTTACGCTGTATTTATGGCTTTTCTTATAGCAACCAATGAAACCGCTGAATTTCATCCGAGCTAACGTACGTGCACTTTGAAATCAAATGTGAGTGGACATGTGAATAATTTATGTGAGTAAAAATAAAGGTTCATGCGACTTTTGTTTTGCACTGAAGTACAGCCCCGTGCACAGTTTGAGACAGGAGTGGTGATGCAGGGTCTGCTCGATGATAAAACACAGAAGCATACGTACATGTATACAGTATTGCACAAATTCTGCACAACTTGATGTATGTTTTAAGAATGTACATTTTAATTTTGATTTGTTTATCGAATTGAATAACATCTGCCAATATCTGTCTGTGGAAATATGAACTATGGTATTGTCTCATAAAATCTGTTCATCCCTTGATTTTGCCATTGTCTTTTTTCTCCTCTGTAGGTTTGTATCATGGCCACTGACAGGTACTTTATACTCTTACACTGAGTCATTCTCAGTAAAATATCCTTTGCAAACCAAGAGCAATCTTAATATACTTCAGGGGAATTATTGTGGTTTATTAGTCTGAATTTAGAACAATTTGCAATACATCTGGACTGCTGCGAAACAGTTTTTGACCAAGACAAATGCTGAATACAGCAGGGTCAAAAAAGTCTGAGACCGCTGGTCAAAATACTTCTATTAAGCATTTGTTCCTAATGTAATATTATTTTTTTTCAAAAAATGATGACAAGCCGAACAATTTCAGTGAAAAGTTGAATGTTTGAAAAATGTCCATGTTCTTCAAAGTATCTTAGTATGTCCCCATTTTGCTTTAATGACAGCATGCATTCGAGCTGGCATGGACTCCACAAATCTGTGCATAACCAGCTAATTTGGCCGACTCATGTTATCCCAGCAAACACACCTTAAAGGAGACCTATAATGGCTTTTGGTTGTTTCCTTTCCTTCAGTGTTTTATGTTTTGTTTTATATTGTTACGTTTCTCCCCCAAAACAAAATCGCAAACTGAGGTCGCAATGGGGAAACTAACAAGAAAACACTGGAAAGGGGTCCTTGGGGGTCTATAAGGCGATGGAGAAAAACTCGCAACGCCCACTAAATCTATCAAAAGGATAGAGGAACAAAAACAAAGGACCCAAAAACCAAAAGTAAAGAGTCACTGGGAGGAGGGATTTTCTGTCTAGATGTAGGGGAAAATAAACCTCGTCACAAAAATGAAAATGCCACACCAACACACAACCAAGAGAGCAAACTGATGGTGTTTACCCTCCGGTGTCACTCTCACAACTGAGCTGCTGGACCCAGCCTGCTTTTATAACCCAGGCAGGCTGATAGGCTGCAGCTGTGCAACGAGTGCAGGTGCTCTCCATCAAGGTGGATCAGGCAGGGGTGGAGTCTAACCTACCTCCACCCATATGTGTGTGTGTACAAAAAGAGGGCAGCTGTTAGTGCAGATGAGCAGATGGATGTCTACATATATATATAAATAAAATATATATGTATTTATTTATTTATATATATATATGTAGATGTCCATCTACTCATCTGCACTAACAGCTGCCCTCTTTTTGTATATTAATATTGTAATATTGCTGACCCATTTCAAAATCAGTTTTCTTTAGTAAACAATTAACCTTATTTATACAGAGAGTGGGTTTCTCATGGTGCATTCAACATCATAAAATTAAATTAGATTAAATCAGTGGTTCTCAAAATCTCAAGGCACACTTGTATTCATATACGTGCAAAATAGCCTCTAAATCGTGTTCAAAAAGATGTTTTGCTTATTATTGCTTCACTGTGATGTTTGAGCTTCACTGAGCAGAATGATGCACAGAGTTTGACACTAGAAGACTGTTTCAACATTCACCTGCTGAAGGAGGAAAGTTTGTCTGTGCTCACCATTGAAGCCGGTTCAAAACGTGGACATCTGAGCAGGATTTGTGACGTTACAGCTCGTTTGGAAACCAGTCCAATATGCAACAGGTTAAACTTGAAACCTCCAGTGCACATACAGTGGACTTTAAGGACATGTTGTGTCCAGCAGTTAAAGTACTGAGCTGAAATACCATCTGCATATTGACAGATTCTTGATTTATTGATGAGGGAGAAGAAGAAGATGTCTTTTTTTTTAAGCTAAGTAATTGTTTTGTGTGGGAACCCATAATTAACACAATTTAATATTCAAAGAGCATGTTTATATGTCTTAAAAAACATGTCTGTGGGGGACTTAAAGAAGTCATGGATTTCAGAGTTGTTCTTCGATATTATTCCTTAAAACTGATGTTACAAAAGTCCAAACATTACAGCTCATTCCTGAGGCCTGTGTTGGGAGCTCTGTCCTGATCATGTACCAGTGAGCTGATCCCATTCTCACAGATCTCGTTGACGTCTGTCTGTATCCTCATTCCTTCATTTTCTCTGTGGACATGACTGGGCTTTCTGGCGGCGTCACGTGACCGGTAGCGCAGCTTGTATCTAGGGGCGTGGCTCTGCGCACACGCAGCACGCAGCTACGGAAGCCTTCGTGTTTTCCCAGCTAGTGAGCTCCTCTCCGAAAATGGCGAGCTGGGGAAGAGTTGCCGCTGTCTTAAGGAATGTGTTGAGGAGCCCCCGGTCTCTGAAAAGTGTGGCACTTCGCCGTGCGGTCGGCCCTGGTGTTTTCGGGTGTGTAGTCGGAACTGGGCTGGTCTGTTATTATCAGTACCGTGCCAGCAGCAGGACTCTGCCCTTCGCTGTTCATGCTGAGGAAGAAAAAGTGAGTACACGCCTCATAAAAGTTTGTGTCGTCGACATTGACGCCAAACAGTCAGACACAAATGACTACCGTACCATTTAAATGTCTGTCTGTTGCGATTTACAGTCATATGTTGCTACATAAATTATTGCGACACACTCACATTAATATTTGCAGAGAGGGCGTAAATACTGAGCCGAGAGTTGGTATCAACAGCTAACGCCCCCCAGCTGTCACTCACTGACACACCACCCAGAGGATTGGTTTCCTATCAGACCAGCCATCTGTATTGGCACGGTTCGCTTCCTGTGATATCTACAGTGATATTTGTGTCACCCGTGCTGTTCCAGGAAGCCGCGGCTCCCCAGGGCTCCGCCAGAAGGGTCCGTTTCATCCAGTTCGCCTCGATGGTGTACGAACAGGAGCCGTACATGACCCCGCGAGACTTCCTGTTCTCTGTGATGCTGGAGAACGTGGACAGTAAGATGCTCTGACGTCCACTCACCTCACCATCTAGTGACTGATGAGTGTTAAATTAATGCATATCATACGTAGTATTCTTCGCAGTCAATAGATACATATCAACCCAGATGAGCCATTAAGGTTTATTGAAATAGAATGAAATTGTGCAAAAGGCCTGGTTAGCAGCAAAAACTGCTACAAATTTCTACAACAAAGCTGATTATTTGAAACGTTTGAAAATACAAATAAAATATCCTTCTGGGTGATTAAAAATGAGATCACATTGCCTGTAGTATGTTGAAAGTACAGTTTTAAAGATATGAGTGGTCTTGTGAAAATGCTGGAATGCAAGGTTGGTTTATTTTAACGCCAATAGACAGACATTAGGTAGTGAAATCAGACAGATCAGACGTCTGTGCAGCTCATGTCGCTATCAGATATAACACAAATGCATAAAACAAGGCTTCATATTGTATTGGAGGTGATTGTATGATTTTATAAGGCTGCGATTGAAACATTCATAGATTTTCATTGGTAGAATGAAATGTATTGTAGAAGATAAAAACCTGCAGACTTTCTCATGTATAGATGAAGATGCATGAAATACATCTACGTACCTTCTGTTCTTTGTTCGAAGGTTGTTGTTCTGTTAACACATGTTCTTTTTCCTCTCATGTAGGAAAGCTGCAGAAGAAAGTTTTAACACAGCAGGTATGTTTAAATCATCACGTTGTGTCGTTTCAAGCTGCACGTGTAGTTATCATGTCATCAGTTTAGCTGTTTTTCTGTTTCTTGCAGGAAGTTGACAAAATGTTGGCGTCTGCCTGTAAAGTCCGGGCTGGTAATGATCTGTTCAGAACCTTAGGAGACAATGGTGAGTCTTCAGTCAACACACAGGACCTTCACATAGAATATTCTGTATTATTCAGATCCACATCAGAATGTGTTTGTTTGTTTCCTATTCATGTTTCATTTTATCTGTGTGACCTTAACTGGAAAAAATGATGTCTATATGTTTGCATATTATTTTTTTCAAAATCAGTAAATATATGTGTTGGTTAATATTTCCATAATAATCGTTTTTTGTGTCCTGCAGGGTTGATCTCCTACACAGAGTATCTGTTCCTGCTGACTATCCTGACTAGTAAGTAGATTCCCACACCTTGCCTGAGCTGCATTGCCTTACAGGGTCTTCCCCCGCTCTCAGTAATATTGTGATGAATGGACTTGCCTGCGATTCTGTGACTTAAGTGGACGCATTTTCTCCAGGAAGAGCTTGTTGGAGCTTTGCACACCTGCACCATTCAGCGGAGCTCGACCATTAATCAGCAGCTGCTGACCTGATTTGTGCTGTAACTCTCAGCACTGTCTCGAAGGCTGTGTTGAGAGAAATGTTACTCTGCCCTACTAACCAAGTGCATTGTTTCATGTGCGGTTTTCTAAAAGTGTTTAGACCGAGCTCAGATGTCTGACAGTGCATTGCCGTTGCAGAGCCGCATACAGGATTTCACATTGCATTCAAAATGCTTGATGTTGACGGAAATGAGCATGTGGACAAAAAGGAGTTTCTCAAGGTAAGACCTCTGATGTATCAGGAGTTTTTATAAGCGAGATGTATTATTATTGAACAGGGTTCACATGTAATTACGGGGTGACACATTGTACAGAGATTCTGTTTGTTCAAATGTGCATTTAAATGTGAAAATACTGCTACCTTTAATGCTGCGTCAAGCACTGATGCTCCCACAGCTGTAAGTATGGACCCTGGCTCCGTGTGAAGGTGAGGCAGAGCTGCACTGCTAGTGACTCTAGTCTGTTTTTTCATCTGTCATGTGTTTGCATCTGTGCAGCCTGAGTCAGCCCCTCACTGTAGTCCATTTACGTAAAGCCACTTGACATTTTTCTGTCTGTTCCGACCAGACTCGTCCTCTGTGATGACAGCATAAGACCGCAGTGTGCTTAGTCTAGGTCAGGCCCAGGCTGGCAGACTGCATGTCGGCACGCGTGCACCTTGTGACGTATTTTTCATGTAGTGACTTGGTCCACAAGTATAAAGCATTCAGGAGTAAGAAGTGCATGGATTCTTATTTGCTGCAGTGTCTGTCCTGTGTGACTCAGATAAAGGTCATATCTCTGGTTTCATCAGTAGAATCATCCTTTTTTTTTTGTTTTGTTTTTTGCAAGCATTCAGAGAAGCAGGATGTGTGTTCACATTTTGTGAAGTTGGTTTTAATTTTTATTGTGGACATATTATAATGTTTTTGATTTTTTTTTTCTTTTTTTGCTTCTGAAGCTGAAGAAAATCATTGGGAAAAGTAAAATGAAAGCTCAGAAGGAGATCACAGAGGTCAGTATTCACATTCCCTTCAAATGAATTTGTTCCTTTTCAGCATCACAACAAAAATCATATAACAAAATAATGTAATGCCTGCCCGTGACTGTATATTCCCTGAATGTTTACAGAAACCAGTGGAAGAAGGAGAAGGGGTTAACACAACACTGCAGGCCTACTTCTTCGGAAAGAAAGGGGAAAACAAGCTGCAGTATCAGCAGTTTTGCAGGTAAGGAACTGTCCTCCGTAGTGAAACACTCCTTACTGCTGTGATCAATACATTACTGTGATCAGTGTTTAGCCACATTTGAGATGTAAAGGGTATTTAATTCAAATCTCTCAATGAGCTGGATGAAGTGCACAGATTATTGCCTTTAAACACAAAATTCTGTCCTTAGATACAAAATGGCTTTTCACATTGTATGATATATGATGATATTGTGGCCAAAGCCATTGTAAAAATACTATAACACACCATCATTTTAGTTTAAGATGAACACTTCCTATCATCACTGTGTGATCTGTGATTTCACCTCTTCAGTTTCTCAAATGGTTACTTCTCCCTTCTTTTGTATCCCTTCTATCATTTACCTTCCATATTATTTGACTCAGGAATGTTCTGTTTTATTTGTTTTGCACTCTTTTAAGTAATACTGTAGTAACCTTTTTTTCCTCACAAACCTCAGCAGGACTCTTGGTTCTTCACGTGTTAGATTTCTAGTAAAGATTTTGTGTTGTTCAGGTTCATGGAGGACCTGCAGGCTGAAGTCCAGGAGATGGAGTTCCTGCAGTTCTCCAAAGGTATGGACACCATGCGAAGAGAAGACTTTGCAGAGTGGCTGCTTCACTACACCAACGAAGAAGACAATGACATCTACTGGGAGAACATGAGGAAGAAAATCCCTGCTGGCCAAGTAGGGAAAAAAAAAAGTTAATCTGGTGGAAACCTGGTTCAGTTTTGCATTCAAGTAAACTGAGATGTTTTGTCTCGCAGAGTATCACGTTTGATGAGTTCAAGGCCTTCTGTCTGTTCACCAACAATCTGGAGGATTTTGCCTTTTCAATGAAACTGGTGACCGGAGCCAATCGTCCTGTTCAAATGGGTAACACCTCCCTGCTGAGTAGAATTCAGATAAATACTATGTAGAGTAGAATGTGGAGACTACATCTTTCCTCGTCTCATTACAGCCCAGTTCAAGCGAGCTGTGAGGATCGCCACAGGCCACGATCTGTCTGTGAACGTGCTGGATACTGTCTTTAAACTGTTCGACATGGACGGAGACAACTGCCTGAGCCATAAGGAATTCATGGGTGTGATGACAGACAGAGTGCTGCGCGGTCTGAAGGTCAGTCCGTCCATCTTCACATTTTTAGATCATATTATAATAGCTGCAAAAAAAGGTTCACGCCTTAACGGAATCATTTTAACGTTTTGGGTATTTAGCGTACTTGCTTTTGTCTGAAAACATGCCCTTAAAATAACACTAAATACATCTCAATATTTTTAAATCTCCTCAAAAGCACTTCTTTTACAATATTGGTACTTATATCAGTTGTGTGGTTATAATTACTTAAGTGGGTAAAGGCAAGTATTAGAACTAGTAGAACAGTCCATATACAATATATTGTCTCAGCCACACATATTTTTGCCCAAGGTCAGGTGAGAAGATGGATACCACTCTTAATAAGAAGCTACAGCCAGCAGCCAGTGAGCTAAGCTTAGCATAAAGACTGGAAACAGCTAGTCTGGCTGAAAATCAGTTATCATAACCTGTAACTCAGCAATAAAGTGAATAAACGAATTTCCCAAAATGCTGAGCTATTGCTCTAATTTAGCCCTGTCATCGTATCGACTGCTGAAGAAATTTGAGACGAACAAAACATTTGTGCATTAGTCATTGCATGCTCTCACATGCCCTAACATGTATCTCTGTGGTTCTACAGATTGATTTTTCATTCATACAAAATCAACCGTCTACATTTATGTAACTTTCATGTTATCCTGCCAAGCTATTTGTAAAGATAAAAATCCTGAATTCTCCCAGTAGATCTCTTACAGACTGCTGCCCCCGGGCACTTTGAATTCTAATTGAATGTCAGTTTGATGTGATGAACACGGTCCTTCCCTCAGGTGCAGAATCAGAACGGCTTCTCTGGCTATTGGAAATGTGTGAAGAAAGAGACCATGAAGGCAGCTCAGGAGGCCCTGGGGGAAAGCGGGTGCCCCTTCTGAACCACCGCGACACGTCCGACAGACGATCACTATACCACTACCAACCTTGTTCTCTTATAATCAAATAAGTGGGGTAAACAAGGCGATAAATGTAACCACATGTAAAGAGGATTCACACCACTATCGTGTGTACAGAGATGTTTACAGATCAGCAATGCATCGTCTGAAACTGGTTTAACCGATTAAGACCGAATGCGACATACGTGTGTATATACCTTTAAGAACTGTGGTTGTGGTGTTTACAATATTTGTATTACTCGGTGCAGTGTGCTGACCTTTGTGCTTAATCAGTTCATGCATTTTAGATTAGAATGGCTGATGACTTTTTAATTTATTTTTACACTCTCTTCCCCTGTGTTTACAAAACTGAATCTACGCTCATTCTGTGCATGTTGATGCTGTTTCAAGGGCCTATATAAGATCGGGTGTGGGTTTTTCATGTTTTTGTGAAAAATATTTATCAAATAAAGTTTTATAAAAACGGTGGTCCACAGAATAAACCGGCTGTAACTAGTAACTATTTTGTCATTTATTGTAGAATTGACCTGTTAAGATCACATGAGTATGTGGGTTAACCATTGAAGATTGTGGTGCTAATTATCTTACCATACATAGAATTCAAAAAGTAAATAGACAAAACAAGCTTACTTCTGCGATAGATGAACAAATTAGTGACTGATGCCAAGGTTATCAGTGAATACAGCATACACAGCTACAATACAATAAAATTACATTGAGCATGAAGCCATCTTTGGTCTTCTTATCACTATAAACAAATACATATAAATTTGTATTGTATCAAAAATAGAAATTACATAGCCATATTGAAAGTAAATTCACATTTTTGACATACAATATAAGGAGATTACGTAAGAGACATATTGTGGGATTACATTTTTTCAATCCTTGGCTTTAAGGACCCAATGGTTTTGCCACATTTTGGACATTCATTTGTTTTTTGAAGAAATGCATTATTCTGTCGATCTCGCCGTCGTCCGCCTGTGTGAGACAGTATGCAACGAATATAACAAAAACACAAATGAAAGACAAAATAGATTGTCATTCTTGAAACAAGCGTGTGCTTTCTATCCTGGGCTTTGAAAACGAGGCCTGACGAGAGGCCTCTGGACAAAGAAGAGAGAGGGGGGGAGGGAGGGAGAGAGAGAGAGAGAAAAATGTGGTCAGGACTCAACAATCAGTTGTGATGGAGCAGCCCGGCCTTCGCAGGTGACCCCCGCCCTGACACACGGGACATGTCCCTCTTCTCAAAAGTGAGTCTCGTTGTGTGTTTAGTTATTGGTGTGTGTAGTTGTCCTCCTGTGGGTCAGAGTTCTTCTGTTGTCAGAGGCACACATGATGAACTGTAGCCAAAGTGGACCTCTGCTTGAGATAATAGGGAAGTGCTTTCAAAGTGTTTGATCCACTGTGGAAGAAGCAGAAGAAAGATGTGCGTAAGGATTTGGGAACATGACAAACAAACAGAGTAACAATGGGCAGCTTTCTTTTCTAACAGCTCTACACTTTTTTTTTTTTAAGGTTACATTTTATCTTGATGCCTGAGGTGCATTTTACACAGAATTTACTCCTTTTATCAAAATATGAGTACAACCATACAAGTTGTGTCATATTCTTTTTATTTGGAAGAAGAGAGAAAGTGAAGGGGAAGCTGCTGAAAAAATATTGAATTCAGTTCCGTTAAAAAGGCTCTTAGAGGGTATTCAAATGCTTAATGTCATTTACAAAAGGTCTGAGAGTATGTCTTCTGGATCCAGGTACTTTCTCTGGGTCGATTAAAATTTTTAGAAGTCAAGGAGACTGAAAAACATAAAGGTTGCAAATTATGTACAAATTACTCAAGTACCATTAAAGTACAAATTTTGAGGTACTTTGATACTTGAGCATTTCCATTTTCTGCTAATTTATACTTCCTCCCCACTATATTTATTTGATACATTTAGTAACTAGTTACTTTGCAGATTCAGATTACTCAGTGTTTATAGGCTGTTCATTTTGACACGTTACCTATCAGATATTGTTGTGGGCGGGACATTGTGTGAGAAGATGCTGCATCAGAGCCAAAGTAGCACATTTTTAAACTAGTTTATATTATTAGCAATCTCACGGAAAAATCACAGATACTGATAATCAGAAAATGCTGAATATCGACCCTGATGATCGGCCAGGGCTGATCATCGGCCTATCCCTATTATTTACAGCAGGGAAGTACAAATAGGCCTTATTGTCCCTACTACAGTATGCCAAAAGTATTAAGTACAGCCAGACCAATACTAGATTTTTGGAGCCAATGCTAATATTAGTGAGTGAAAACATGTGGATATCCATTTACATCAGCTGATTTGTACACATTTCATGCAATGACCCTTTGTGGTCAAACATTACATATGTAATGGAGGCAGGATATTTTACAGTTTAACAATAAACTTAAAATGACATCAGTGCACTTAAATAAACATATATAATAAACACTGGGAATTTAATTATAAATTACCTCAAGCATTTTTTTCTGCAATTGAAAGAAAATAAAATAAAAATTAAATAAACAGATATCTGTGATAGGCAAATGTGGTCTGAAAATATCAGCCAACCATTGTATAGGTGGGGCTCTAATATTGAGAAAGGTCCTAAAAGGTCTAATTTGGTGAACCCTGCACAGAATGTGGGTCTAATTAAGAGAAGTGTCTACAACATCCAGTACAGTACATAAAGTATAGTGGTTAGCTGATGAGACTGTACTAATGTTTATTTCATCCTGTGTCTCATCACTTTTTATTTTCTTCAAATTTTTCATACAGCCCATGATGTCAGATTTTTGAATTTTGTGCCTCAATCTGATCTCTGAATCAGCATCAAACTGTCGAGGCCTCTCCTGACACCATTACACACTAGACTTTGTTTTGTGTCGTATTAGTGAATGGTCTGAATATGTGCAAAAAAAACGTGGAATCTAAATTATACAAAGTGTAAATGTGTTTTAAGATGGTTTACAAATTGCAAAGGAGAAATGACAATAACACTCTGTAATAATCATCATTAATAAAAGGGAAATGTATAGTTAATCACACTGTAGTTAAGTTATTTCACTGTTATAAACAATTACCTGATTTATAAACCATTGATAAAGCAACTGCTTATTGTTAATTTGCAACTGATGTTAATAATACTTTGTGAATGGTTAATAAATACTGTGTAGTGAATTTATAAGCATTATTTGGATGACCATTATCAAGCTTAAACTGATGTTTACAGAGAAGAAATGGTTTGAAGCATTTCCTTGTTTGTTCTGAGTGAAACAACTTAACTAAAGTTTAGTTAACTATAAATCTCCCAGTTATTTAAGCTGATCATTATAAAGGTGTTACCAAAATTATTATGGTGCATTATTGCAGTGTTCCACTGTAATCTGTGTTTTACACTGTAAACAAAACATGAAGAAAGTATTTCTCAGTGTCAGTTACAGTGTAAACGAGTTCAATATCTACTGTTGGCAGAGGTCGTGTTTCTCTGTGGCTCACAAAATACAAAAAGATTAAACAACCATTATTTACTCCAACAGTTCCCCTCTGTCATTTTGCTCTGCAGTGATTCTGACAACGAGCCTCTCTTATCCTGTGGAACCGGGGAATGTTTTGGGATGATGGTGTTATTTATATGCACTACTGTGAACTCACCTTTCCTTCTCTCGTTACCCTACCTGAGCAACTGTATAAGACTATTATTCACACACACTCCTTCCAATGAGTTTATTTGCTTTGTATATTCTGATGTGTAGTTTAGAAGACAGATGATAACGTCTGTTAAATTATTAATTCTGATTGAGTTTAACCATGGAGGCACGAGGATTAAGCGTTGACCTGAAATTTAAAGACCTTCATTACAAACACTCTTTTATGCTATGTGATTTGGGGCCAGGCAGTCACAGCTGAAAAAAGGAAACAGTGTCACTATTGATTAAACTGATTTCATTTTTCATTTGCAACTCAATTTTCTGAATCCTATCATAATGGGATTTTTACTGACTTGCCCTTTTCTCATTTTTGTTCTGTTTTGATTCGTTCAAGATGTTTTGGAGCTTTTAAATGCCATGTTTAAACTGGTGCCACCCTAACCGTCCCTCTCAGGACAGCTGCTGTCTTACCATTCACCACAACAGGATGGAGACGTCAAGGGTCGTTCTCCTTCTTTACTGTCACGTCTCCGTCTCCGGCCAGGATGGTGGAGATCTCCCCCTGCATGAAGGCCCAAGGCACGGTGGATCCAGCCAGGGGACAGCGCTCTCCACTGGGGCAGTACACCTCCCCGCCTTGACCTTGGCTGCGGATGAACCCTCGGGTGCACGGGAAGCAGAACTTGTGGTGCTGGACAGAGGGACACTGGACAAAATGAGTGTCCTCCAGGCGCTCTCTGCAGAGGGTGCAGCAGAGCAGGGTGCCCTGGGCGCTGCTTGTGGACTCCCCGGCGCCGGCGCTGCTGCTCTGACCCACCGCGCTTAAACCCTGCGCCAAGGCTGCCTGGGAGACTGAGGTGGAGGCAGTGGAGGGGCTGCTGCTGGTGGGGCGCCCGGCTGAGGAGTGGGCTGTGGACATGCTGGGACTATCTCTGGCCATCTGGCTGGAGCTCAGGCTGTCTGCGACTCCCATGAGCGCCGAGATAGGTGAGGGCTGGCTGTGTAAACGGGGTGGGCCCTCTTGAGGGGCGGCCATGCCAGGAAGAGGCTCCATGCCTGAGTAAGCGCCTCGGGGCCAGGGCTCTCTCGCTGGGTGATCGGGCCTTCCTTCGCTCTCTCCATTCTCAGAGCCCGGAGACGCCTTGCGGCGCCGAGTTGTGCCTTTCGCTGGTCCAGGGCGCCCGGCGGCTGCCATAGGCAACCCTGCATCTGGCTGAGGCAGAACCTCTGGGATTGGGGGCTCCTTAAACATACGCACACCATCATTCAACAGCTCAGAGAGCGCACGCCAGTCTCCCGAGCCTACCCGCTTTTCATATTCCACATAGCGTAGCCCAGAGTTCACCGCTTTACCTGCATCTTTGGCTGAGTCTCGGAACATCTGCCTGACCAGGTCTGGGACACCTGAAAAGATCATTCCAGTGCCGGCAGGATACTCCACGAACACCTTCAGCTCAAACTCTGGACTGGAGCTGACGTCAAAGGCCAGGACCCGACCCACCAGGTTATGGTCTTTCCTGAAACGGACATTAAAGGGGACACAGCAGCTGAGAGCTACAAGTACATCCCGGACTGCTTTGGGACGGTTCGGCCAGCCTTCGACCCTGCTGCGAGCCACATCGTTCAGTTCTGCCATCACTTCTTTGTTCCGCCACACTGCAGGATCTATACCCACCAGAGCAGAGGTGCTGGCACCCACACCCAGGGACACAGCCTGTCTTCTGCCAGCATCACCCATGATGGGGCCAGCTGAGACTGCAATAGGTGTGGCCCCGGCCCTGGAGCCTGATAACGGTAACAGCCCATGAGGGGCTGCTACCAACCCCTGAGCTATCAAGGCATGGGAGATGGTGCCATGGAGACTAGGAACTGCCCCAACAATAGCCCGACGTGTGTTTGGACTCTGTCTGCTGCCCTCTGACAAGGCCACATCTTCAGCTCTGTGCAGGCCATTGGGGAGGCGAGAAGACACCCCATACTCACCCCTCCCCCTATCTATACGCTCTCCATGCTGCCGCCCTGCTTCAATGGGCCCAGCCGAGCTGGGTTTTCCCTGCTGTGGACCGGGAGACCTGCCGTCTAAAACTCCGTGCGTGCTCTTCAGCTGCCTGGCAGTCTCAATGAGGAGCTCTATTCTGTCCGCCCCGTCGTAGTTGACACATCCCCGGCACACAGCCTCGCTGAACTCCCACAGCATGGCCCAGGGCATCTTGGGCAGATCGCAGAGGTAGCACCATTGCCGTCTGGAGGAAGACTGCGAGGCGGAGGACATGTTGTTTACAGGCCCTCGACCAAACTTTCTTCGGAGGCCTACACGTTACGGTCGGCGTTTTCAACTATTCTTCAGTTCTCGGACACCGCACGCCGCATGCCGCGCATTTTACGTCGGAATCGAAACGAAAACTGAGCTCAAACCGCGACTGTTGACGGCAACATTTAAAAGTTAGCGACGTCTTCTTTCTCGATTTGTTCGTGTCGGTCTGTGTGGAAGGAAGTAAAATGTCATAAGACACCGGAAACACCTACGCGACAGAGGCCGAGGGCTCCATGGGAGTTGTAGTTTCATTCTTAGACCGCTGTATTTTTTTCTTTTTTGGCCAATATTGCGGACATTACTGAGAGCAGGAAAGGTAACGAGCAGGGCTATAACACCGGTTATTAGACGGGAGGGGAGGAAATGTTGGCTGCATTTTACTGACGGCGAACACAGAAACGCTGGAATGTGCACTTCTTAAATTATCACTGACGTTACCTGTACAGTAAGAGACGTGTTCCTGTTCTTCATACCTGTGTAGGCTAAGTGTTTCAGGGCGGGGTAAATAGTTCTGCTGCAAACAGCTCCCTGTTCATGCGTTCATCAAGGCTGTGATTTTCTAATGACGCTATTGTCATTTCGCCATGTTAGAGCCGGGTTCGATGAAATGGTTCTCGTCAACATTATGTGGTAATTATTCTCAATAAAACGGTTTGTAGGTCCCATTCAGTCAGAAGAAGGTAGAGTTTTTATGTGTGTGTGCAACATACAACTTTAGAAAATGTCTTCACTTGCGTTGGGAGAAATGTTGTCACAAAGGACACCGTATGTATTATGTATGTATGTAGCCAACAACTAATCCAAGCAGTAGTGACACACATGTGGTCAGCGGGTAAAAGTAAGTACTTCATCTCCACTGATGTAATTTGGATGTGCTTCTAACTCACAAACTTCATACTAAAGAATTTAAATGCATAAATAAAGCTGTACATACGAGTTAACTGCTTTTGTTAATCTAGCACTTGATACTGGGAATAATGCACTGTAGGTCTGATTACATGTAACTCAATGTGAGTCAATATACTGCAGTCTTACCTGCAGAATCCAGTATATATATATATGGACTTGGGTATTAGTACCTATCAAGTAATTATGCAATTGGCCAGTTATTCTTACCTGTTCAAAAAGTATTTCAAGTTATCGCATTTGTATATTGATTCAGTGAAATAAATGTAATCAAATCAAAAACAAATCACTTTATGAATGCTTGTTTATTTCTTAATTGCTTCTCAATCACAAATAAAAATCCCTTCCATCACTCAGAAACAGTGAAATACTGACAGCCACACTAAAAAACACTCAACTGTACACATAAACTGAACACAGACAAGTCATTTGAGTCATCATGTTTTTTTTTCATTCAAGTTAAGTCACAGGTCCGTAACTTCCAAGTGTAAGTTGAGTATTACGTAATCTAGTATTAAGTCAAGTTGCAAGTCATTAAAGTCCACATCTCTGCAGGCTGTGCTTGATGTGGGTTTTGCATGAAACTGGCAACTTTTACCAATTCTGGCAAGAATAATATTCAGTGCTTACTACAAAAAGTGACCACTGACATTGAAATGTTGATTACACAGATTAGTACAGAAAATCATCCTTTAATCTGTGTGATTATCTTCTATAGCCCAGGTACTGGTATATGGAAAGGCATCTGGACCACTACAGTACAGCACAGAGATGTCAGAGTTGCTGCTTCTCTCTGTAAGATCTTGTCAATAAATGTATGTTTATTTTCCCATGAAAAGACATGGATGTTTTAATGCCAAGAGGGAAGTTATGGTGAAAGCTACATACAAACCATCTCTGATGAAAGACGTGAACCCTAGATACATCAATATTCACATTATTATCACTGTTCACTCGATTTAAAAACAGAAAACCGAGATCCATATTGAAATGTTATTTCAGTGTAGTGGGGTTTATTCAAATATAGTGTTGTGAACATACAAAATAAACAGCTGATTGAAAAACATGGTTAAAGTAAAATAAAATCATACAAAAGCATAGTTTAGGTAACATGTTCTTAACATCAATCCTAGTTTTTGTCAATACTGATTTAATTGGACGTGACAACAGATCTACAGTATACTCTATGCAGAGACACAAACTGTTACAAATAGCTCGAGAGGAGAGTAGTTAGTTGGCATGGTGTGTGGTTGAAAAGCACAGTTTCAGTGTGTAAGGGTAAGGCCCACCTGTAAGAGAAAAGAGGGAAAAAAATCATTTTAAAGACAAAATACATTATGAAGGCTTTTATATTTACGGTAAAACATAAAAATATACGTTTGTTAAAGTAATGAGATGAAATCTTACTGGGGTTTTTCATCTGGTAATGGTTCATCAGAGCTAGGGCTTCCATGGCATCATTGATGGATTCCCACTCTAAAAGGCCTGAGGAACTTCTCTCACCTTTAATGCCACACAAAGCGGGTGATTAGATTATCATAATAGATGATACTCAACTGTTTAAGATCTCCCTTTAATATACCTGAAGAGGCCTCCCAACAGATCCAAAACCAGTTGGAATGTATGTATTGCAATGTTAATTAAGGTGAATTCAAGTGTACAGACCCCTAAACCGCTAACCCTTTTTTAAACATTTGTTTGGTATTTACATCATAAAACTGTAAAAATAATTATAATAATAATGAAAACAATAATGAAAACATTTTCTGTTTCTGAAATAACAGTCTTATCAAAAAACACCTTACCTTTAGAAAAGTTGGGGTTTATTTTGATTACCTTTCATCTGTACCAGTTTGAGGACCAAATGCAATATTCTGATGGCAACTTGCTGTGTTGTTGCATATAAAATAGGAACAGTAAGGGCCTCTTTTGGACCAAATAAGGCGAACAAAAAATCACTGCAATGACACTCCCACGAGGCCACTCAATTGTGTAGCTGATCCCCTGATTTTTCTACCTACCCACTAAACACTGTTTAAAAAAAAATCTATATAAAACAACTCACTTTTTCCGGTGAAAAGTTTCACACTTGTGGGGCTCTTAATGCCCAATTCATCGCAGACCTGGAAGGTAAGACCAGTTTCAATGAAAATCTGAGGCTGTGGATTGTGGGAAATCTACACTTCAGACAGAACCCTGCTGGTTTTTCTTACCTGGTTGAAGATCTCTACAGAGATGTCGGGCTGGGCGTTAAAGAAGTGCAGGACGTTGCTGGGGTGCTGGATTCTGTTCTTGGCTGCCTGCTCTGGTGAGGTGAAGCGGTTGTTGCGGGATCCATGGAAATCTTTGAAGCTGCTTGTGTTGTCCTCTAGCTGGTAGCACTGCCCTGGCACAATAGCCTGCTGCTTGGACACACTGCCAAGGGAAGAGGGCCACAGGTCTTATGTCTGTAAATCCAGCTCTGAATTCTTTTTTTAATAGCGTATGCCAATGTTTTGTAACGTTGGAACTGCTGCTCTTACCAAACATTGAGTTTTTGTCCAAAAAGGAAGTTGTTGTTGAGGTGAGTAATAGCCCTGTCTACAGAGTAACAGTCTCCCATCTCCACCATTGCTGCTCCAGGCTTACTCTTCATGAACTTAATCTGGAAGAAAAAAAAAAACCTCCAGCTGACTCACACAAACAGCTAGCGTGGCAGCTAAAAATTCTCAAGTAATCGAATCATCATTCAGTCAATGAAATGTTACAAAATGAACAAATAATGGCATTAAGAATTTCTCTGAGGCCATGGTACTGTCTTCCGACCAAGTCACCAGAGTAAACGTTCGTAACGTACGTTTCTGCAAACCACGGATATGTTGAACCTTTACATTTCTTTCTTTTCAACTACACGTTTCTTTAGGTTCAATTTTCACTTCTAGGTTGTAAGAACGCTGTGCTTGTGCTCTGGTTAGGTTGAGGCACAAAATGGGCTGTCTTCAATTTTCCTCCTTTTTTTGGAGTAAACGTCCAAAACCAGGAGATATTTAATTTACTGTTGTATATGCCAAAGATAAAGAGTTAATTGTCCTATTTGAGAGGCTGGAACCAGCTAATCTGTTGCATTTTTGCTTGAAAAAAATCAAAATAGTTATGGAACAATTGTCTGTCCATGGTTTGGTCAGCATCATTTCACTCACCCGCTCTACATTGCCGTAGAGGCAGAAGATGTTGAAGACCTTATCAGCGTTGATCTTTGAGGGCTCAAGGCCATACACCATAAGAACAGGTGAGTCAGCGTGAGGACCGTACTCAGGGGGTGGTGGTCCGTATCCAGGGCCATAGCGCTGACTCCCACGGCCACGCCCTCCCATTCCTGGCCCCATGCGGTGGGGAGGAGGGGGACCGTAATTGTCGTCAGTGTAGCCATGATAACCTCCTTGAGGGCCACCTTAGTTAGAGAGAAAGAGATCTGAAGTACAAACACAGTATTGGAATGTGATTTAGTCTTTTAAACAGCACACCAATGTCTTTATTGGACATTTACCATAATCAGGTGGGTGGTCTCCCAGGAGAGCAGGCTGCCTCTGGCGTTTGTTTGGATTGGCATTAGGATCTAAAATGGTAAAGTCAAAGTTGCGTATCAAACAGCTTCCTTGCTAAGGTTTTTCAAACAGGTACCTTACATGGGCTACTATGTGCTACGGGACGAGGCTGTGATTGACATGCAACAGAGGGCCTGACATCTTAAGTGTTACAAATAAAGTCCGCAGGCTCTATTTTGCTAATTTAACAAGTGACATAATGGAGATTTTTTTTAACTGTGATTTTGAAATATAGCTGCTATCATCTGCCATCCTAGTACAAACACACACACACCTTGTGAATTGTTCCAATTGCCTTCACCATCAGCATCTGTGCAGGTACACATATACACACGTCAAATCCAAATTGACATTAAAAAAAGAAGAAATTTGGCAACACTGTAAAAACATTTTTTTTACATCCTAGGCAGATAAATGTAATGAAAAGATTCAAGAAGAAGATCAGAGAAAAAATATGCGTCAGTGCCATGAGCAGCACCTGCAGTCTAAACATGTTTTATTGAAAACTATGAGAACTATATACAGTCATTACAGAGCAGGATGAAACACAGGTGTAACATCAAAAGTGAATCGACATCAAGACTGACCCACTGACTAGAATACACTGTGGAAGGGAAAACAATTACACCCAAATTGTAGACTAGCTCGAATTAACCAACAGAAAAGTCAGTACTGACATTCTCCATAATGCTCCATGACAGCCATTCATTTTGTAAAGGCCAAATCTAGAAGTTTTAGACTTAATTATGAAAACATAATTTAATGTTCTCATTTAAGTTATTTTTCAATAATAATAATAATAATAATAATAATAATATTATTCAGGTCATCAACATTGTGTACATAATTTATTATAGATTATAATCAGGAGTATATAGAAGACTCTAGATATCAAATTAAAGATTAAAGAAGTTTTCAATCAAACCTGAAGGCAGTGAGGATTGTCTTCCTCATGAGCATCATTTGATGATAACTTTTCAAAACTGTTCATCTATTTTGACTTTTCAAGGGCATCAATAAATATAAGCCAACTGGATATACCCTTTAATGTTTGTTATGATGTTAGGATCGGACTACACCACTTTTGGAAGATGCAGCCCTACCAGAATCAAAATAACCACATTATTAAGTAATGTAATGTCAAAGCGACACTACCAGTCTGCAACACTCAGCAGGTCTCTTGCAGGCCTACAGCGGTTTGTTAGTTAATAGATTTTCTTAGTATCACCCAAACATATTCACATTTGTTAGGTGCAACAGAATGACCTTTATCTGCAGAATATGTGTGATATGCAGACGCTACAGGTACAGTGATATGAACACTGGGAGATTGTGTATTAAAGGCCTAGACAGTGAACTGAATTTCACTAAAACAGATGTGAAGTTAATCAATCATAGTAAATCAGTGGCTGCCTATATTGTGCCTTGATTGCTAACTGATGTGCCATTGAAGACACACAGCAGTCGGCCATTCAAGGGACACGAGTCATCAAATGGGCACCACAACCCATACTGCATATCATTTTGCATTATAAATATTGTACACTCTGAATATAACAAATTCTGATGTTGTGTTCAACACAAAGTGAACAGAAATAAAACCCTTTATCTGTTTTAGTTCCATTATACCCTTGCAGGAGCAAACAAAACACCTGTGGTTGTGTCATTGCAATGTCTCACTGCATTGCAATGTCTCACAATGTGTGACAGCAACCTTAGAACAGAGCTAAAATAAAATAAAAACAACCAGCAATTTAACAAAAATCCACATCTGTGAAATAAAATCCTACATTTAGAACAAACAACATGGAAGATCCATATTAACTGCTACAGTAAAATCCAAATCCAACACTCCCTGAACTGAACTAAGTTTTTGATGAGAAATCAATCAATTGTAAACTACTGACAGCCCCCTCATTCCCTTGGACACTAAGGTCAAGGTTGGGTAATAATGTGACCATTTATGTCGCAATCTTATAATCCAATATTTTAACACTATTTGTGAAGGGAAAGTTCCCAAGAGAATTCAGAGCCAGTTTTGAAGTGATAACATGAAGGCTCAACAATTTAAGACAACAGCAGTCATGTTGTCAACTTTTAACCATCAAGTCAGATTATTCATTCATTTCTGTCAAGTACTTACAGCACCACACAAGGAGCATGGGACACAGTGGGCAGGTAGGGGGCAGTCTTCAGCAAGGATGCTACCCGCCAACCTCTTGACTCCAGCCTCAACTCATTCTCCCTCTTCAGTCTTTTCTTCCTTCTTTCCTTCCTCGCATCCCCACCACCAGAGAGAAAAGTACATCCACACATCCAAGCTTGGTTTTGACTTGCTGCCGGTTTGTTTTCAAAAGTTGCTATTAGAGGCTCATTTCCAGCTTACCGTGCTCTGACCACAAAGCAGGACATTTGCACCGTTTGAGAGTGGGCTGTCTGTCCACAGACACACTGAGCCAAACCTGCATCACACGGGAGGCGTTAAAGGCATCACTATGGGCCAGTGCAAAAAAAGGGAAAATGAAACAACGCAGAAACAACAACAGAACAGCACAGAGAGAAGGAGGGAAATGGGGAGGAAGGTACAGGGGAAAACAGAACACCAGAGTCCATAAATGTAGAAAGCTTTAGGAAAGGATTTTTTGTCTGTTTGCATCTGTGCTTGTATGCTTGATTGGTGTCTGATGCTTGTGTCTTCATAGGCCCCCCCGTGGATATTTCTTCTCATGTAAAAATGGACGCTCTCATGATGCTTGCTTATTTGGTTTAATAGCTGTCGGCCAGTTGCAAAGTGAAAAGGCATCTAGCGCTTGACAATAAGTCGTCTGGAATATCTGCGTGACGATGTGCTGTCATGGCGGGTTCAGCTGTGTGTGGCCGTGGATGTTCAGCTCGTTGTCATGTCATGTTGTGTTCAGCGCAGGAAGGTGGAGACGAGCTGTATTAGGATCTGAGAAAGAGAATGGCCTCTTTCTTGTTTACTGCCCCAGTGTGTGGTATCGTCTGTTCTCTGGTCGGGCTGAGTGTGTCTGAAAAATCCTCTGTTGCTCCCTGTGGTTGTGTTATGGCAGGCGCGTCCCAAGGGCTAGGAGGCGTGGCCGCAACGACCACACACCTGACTCCCGCCCTCATCACCAATGTGTTGTGTCAAAAGTGGTGGCTCCTCGGGGGTCTGCAGATGAGATGTACTGTACGGGTAAAGAGGTGCTGGAAGATGCTTATCAATCTATCAGTCTGTGGTGGATATGCGAGGTGTCTGTTAGCGTGGCCTTGGAGTATTTCTGTCCCTCAAACTGAAATGGTGGCTACTGTCCACCACCACAAGTAAAATGGAGTCCCATGTCAGGTGGTGGAGATAGGGGTGATGATGGACTTGGAATACGGAAGTAGTGAGTTGAGGTTGTGTTCCAGTATTTTGCCCCACTGTGTCCGATGTATGCCACAGAGTAGATTTACGTGAGTTGTGGCTGTGGGTGCTGTTATACTGTAGCTGTAGAAGCCGCTGTGTCTGCTTAGAGATTCAGGTAAGTCTGTATGAGTTTGCCCAGTGAGGACACAAGGAGTACCTCTGGTTGATAAGGCAGCACAATCTTAAGAATATCAATCATCGGGATGTCAAACACCTGTATGAAACCTGAAATGTACATGTTGTGGTCCTGGCTGTGTACAAGAAAAACAACTACAGAATTTTACAGTGATGGCCAAAAAAATAAATAAAGAGTTCCTCCATACAGGCACACTAAAGTAAAATATTATCTGTAATCAGGTTTACAACACAGTAAAATTCTACTGCTGACCAAACAGAATGAGGGAAATGTGTAATATCATGATTTGCAATATTGTCTTCTCCATCAGGCTACTAACACAATACATGTAAGTAGAGATTGGTATCTAGCAGTATCCTGAAGTTTAACCCATATTTTGGTCACTATGGTGATAGAGAAGAATCTCTACCACCACAAAGTCCCAGGTGGCTGATTAAGTTTCTTTCCTTGAGGTTACAGTCATGCAATGATCTTGAGTTTTAGTTACTGATTTCTTAATGTATTTCATTACGCATCACATCAACAAAACACATATCCAATAAAAAATATGGTAATCCCTGCCTTTAAAACCATTTTGACATTATCTGGTCTTAAGTGAGTCTCAACACGATCTAAATTTGCTGACACTACAAATATTGATTTGTAAGTTTAACAATGTAGATGACACTACCAAGTGTGTTTGTAATACATGTTTAACATTAAAAGGTCCCATGAAAAGCAGAATGTTTCCCAGAACCGTCCTTCCTGCATCAATGCTAACATGCAAAACATACACACAAAAAAAAGCCTTAAAAAAAAAACCTTACTTTTAAATGCCAGCTCTTAAATAACATATAATGTACTTGGGGCATATGTAAAGTCATTGAGGGCCAGTTGGTATTGGGCCAATACCAATGTTTAAAATAATAATTTTGGCCCCCAGTCAATGCTGATAGCAATGAGGTTTTTTTGTTATTTATTCCCTAATTTGTGTCAGGGAAACAAAGATATCATCATTCTAAAAAAAACAGTGGACAGTTTAAGTCATTCACCCCTTCAATGCACAAATTCGATCATACAAATTTACGAAATTACCTTCACTTTGAAAAAAAAAACAAAACCCTTCTGTCACGTTAAGTAGATTGTTTGTTTTTAATTAAAAGCCTTTTTAGCTCGCTATATACAGTTACAGTTTTTCAGGACTTACATAGCCTTATAAATTATAGCCTTATAAATTGATGGCATGGATGTCATGAGCTAGTAGCTCATAAATCATCAGCCACTGCTATTGGTGAATGTCATCTTATCTTTCTTTAGATACCAGTTAACAAGGTGATTATGGGCTGATTTATTGGTGCATCCGTAATAGTCCAATACAAATGTAATTGCAGACTGAGATGCCAGCCAAAATCAGCAGCTACCGTCTCTGCTAATTGTAATGATTGTTTAATTCAGAATTATACAGTGCCACGGAGAGTATTCATTCTGCTGCTGGTTATACTCCATCTACCCTCAAATATTAGGTCCATCCCTCATGTAGAAATACTTGTACAGTACATTAAAACCTGGGAAGGGTCATTTCATGGGACCTTTAAAAAGAGGTGTGCCTAGGGGTCACAATAAGTCAACTCTGCTGACTAGTGCAGAACACCGGCAAGTCTAATTTGAGCTATGATAAAATCTCCACTATGTTTGAAAGAATGCTAACAGGTGTGATAGTCTCTGTAGTGTCTCCTGGATTAGAGTATGCAGGGATGTGAGGCTGTGCAGCTGTGACATGCTCTTAAGGGAATGTGAGCCTATGTGAAGAATGGTGCGCCTGCATATGCTACTGTGATGGGTGCGCGTTGGGCTTCTCACATGCATGAGCCTGTAATTGAGGTTGGCTGCCCTCGAGGTTGCTCCTCATGCCCTTACTTTGAGCCTGCTGTGTGGTGGAAAAATGCATGAAGATTGTGAAGGCATCACAAGAATACTGCCTCTGAACACTGAGTTGGAAGAAACATTCAACTCTGATCAAAGGCAATACCCCCGGAGGCAGAGAACCCTGACCATCCCATACAGTGGCATGAGAGGAGAAGAGGAAGAAAAAGGGGAAGGAAGGACTGGGGACTGCATGTTACCTTGGCCACTGAGGTTGGGGTTTGTATAGTCCCATGTGTCCTGGTCATTCTTGAAGACATTAAGGCGTGCCGGCTGTGAAGAGGATTGCATTACAAAACATCAAAAATAGCTTTCTGTCACAAACCTTTGATATTAATTCAACTGGCACAAACGTTGATTAGACAATGCCATACACTTACCTTGGCATATTCAATCTTTAGAGTGCAGCAGCCAGAATAGATGTCTGCCCCATTCAGAGAGGCCTTGGCCCTCTGGGCACTTTGGACTGAATCAAATGTGGCAGCAATGAGTTAAGGCAACATCTGATGATATGAAGGCTTCTGAGGGGCCAAGTCTAATCAATTAAACACCAACATACCGTAAAATAATAGTGTGTCAAAATGTAAAGGCCAATTAAAAAGGCAATTACTGAAAAGGATATTCCACCATGGCCTGAACTCCATTCTTTCTGAAGATGACGATCCTCTGTACAGGACCACAGTTGTTACAAATGGTGTAGAGCACATCCTGCAGAGGCACACGGGTAAGTTTATTTAGAATTCCTGATATAAAGCACACTTTGGAGCATACAGTAAAAATATCACACACGACCAAACGCAGACGCATAGTGCCTTGCTGGATGTTATTCAAAGATTTTTGCCATTTCTATACAAAAAAATATGTGACATCAGAGTGGAAAGGAAATACATGGTAGTTGTGAAAAGTATACAAAGTGAAGGAAAATGAAACGATGCATATTTGCATTCTGCTGATGATGCAGAAGAATCCAGGTTTCCTTAATCAGATATTTACATTTACATCTAACTGGGGAAATCTGTTGAATTCTGACATATTAAAATCACTCCAGTCATAATATCCAATGAAAATAATTCCCTCTAAGCACAATTTGAATTGAGTAAAAATAGGCTACAATTACATTTCCAATTATCCTACTATTAAAAAATATATATATCTTTTGTTAATTAATGCGTAGGCAATAGGCCCACCTATGCAATGAACAAAACAACTATTACATTTTTTAAATTTCTTCACTCTTCACTCCTTCACTCTGATAAAGCACATGCTTGGATTGAATGCCATAGCCTGCCTTACCACCACACTGGCAAATGTGACAAGCAAGACAGAGCAGATATGGTCAAACACGCAACCTGAACAAATGTTTTCTGAAATCAAGCAGGTCTAGTGACAAGGACGACAATAAGTCTGCGATACAATCTAAAGTCTGTTTCAAAGCTCAGTAAACATGACTGAGGATAATACTTGACGGGAACACTGAAATCTTCCAGGATACTTGGACGAGAACTATTTTTCTCCTGAAAATCCTGAGAAGAATCTGTCTGTATGCATTCATATTTGTTAAGAATTGCTAGTGAAATGCAGTGCAAAAAGAATGGATACCAATGAATGGATGTCTTAACAGAAGTACATATAATAAAACAGTGTTTTTTTTTCAGCACTTAATAATCTAATCGCTTCATCTTTCATGAAGCCAGTTTCAGTCATTGCTCATATCCAACACTGTAAAACAGGATTTAATACTTTATGCCATCTAATGAAGGACTCTGTCCTAATTTGTAATCATAAAGTAATGTATTCAGGTCAACACACTGCTACATATATTATGAACTACCGTCACTGCACACAAGATTAAATTTTTTTTATCACGTTACCGTGGTGATGGGATAGATGGGGTTTATGATCGTGAGCAGCAGCACGTTGTTGACGCTGCGGGTGTCGTCTGAGTCTCCTGGCCGGGAGATCTTTTGGCTAGTGGAGTAATTGATGAAGGCAGGGTGGCCTGCGATGTAAACCTGGTTCTCTGCTGCATATGTAACAGCGTTGCAGGAGCCATTCATGTCCTCATACTCCACCAGGGCCTGGCGCTTCTTGGGCATCATAACCACATAACTGTAAATAAATATTTCAAGAGGAAAATTAGAGGACCCATAGGCTGGATTACATGTTTCATTAATAAAAGCACGAGTCATACTAATGTAAAAAATGGTTATTTAAATATGCAATTACGTTGACCTTGCCTATAACTACCAAAATTTAAACCAGCATTATGTTAACACTGAAACAACGGATTCCCAGTGATCTGAAAGAGTTAGCAAGAATTAACATTCAACTCTGCAGCCCTACACAGGGTCATTGTTTAGGTTTTCTGGCCGTTCACAGTTTGTAATACAATTGAGTTTTATTGCTCTTATCATAGTACCCATACAAGACAAAGGGCAGCTGACAACCTAAGATAGCCCAGTTTAAGCTAGTAGTCTGTATGGATCAGCACAGATAAGAAGCAAACTGGTGCCTGGTGAAAAAAAAAAATTCAAGCATCTAACAGGCTCGAGACCAAAATAGGAAAGGGGCTGTAGACCTAACCCAGAGCTGGACTCCCGCAGGGCTCTCTCAGTCACTATTTTCTAACATGACAGCTTGATAAGATGACAGCGGGTCAGGACTGTGTTGTCTGTGAGTGCCTTCATGAGGTTATTATGAATGTTTACACATCAGGAGACATGAAACATGCAGCGGGAGAATCACACCACTGAGGAATACAGTGAATACCATGAGCAAGGTTTTACCTGATGGCCCCAAACTCCTGCAGGGCCTCCACCAGATCAGCCTCCATGATGCCGTCCACCAAGCCCCTGATGTGCACCACCGGGGAGGGTAGCGGTTTATGAGGGTCATCGTAGCTCTCCTGAAAACGAAACACACAACATAATGCTTGCTGGGTCATATAGAATACTTCCACCGCTGATGAAGAGGGGATGGAGGAGCAGATTTGTAGAGAAAGGTGAACAGCAGCTGGAGTCAGTGAGCTTTATAGAAAACCGTTACTGCATTGGAGATGAGCGTGAGTAACGTTAACCCACGTTCATATGAACGTTAAACGCTGGCCTGACAAAACGTCCAATTATTTGTTCATTTGCACGGCGTATGATGAACTAACATCTTTTTTATCAGTACCCAAAAATACAGTTGACTTACATGTTGTTTAGTTGCAATTTAGTTAATATAAATAAGACTCCGTGACTGTAAATGTTAAAACGCTGTTCTGGCTAAACCTGACCAAACTCGCGTTAACGGTACATGGTTTGCGTCGGTTAGCTAGCTACTTAGCTTTCCTTCTCTATGAAAAGCAAAACCAAGCAAAAAGCATAATATAACACCAACCACCAGGGCATGGAGGACACCCTCACCGTTGTCATTCCTCCGTCCTCAGTTTTCTGTCTTTTCGTTGCTCTGCCGCCTTCTCCGTAATATCGGCCCGCAGCAGCAGCCATGTTGTCCTGTACCCTATGCCGGTCTATTGCTGCATTCAGAGTACGTGGGAAAAAACGGAACACTGTTTAAGCATCTAAAAACAATGGCAAAAATGTTCCATTGTCAAAAACTGGGAGTTTGAAGTCTTGACTGAACCTTTCAGGTGAATCCTGTTGTTCATAAAATCCCATTTTATTCTGCAGAGGAGACAATATTCAAATAATTTTACATTTTCTACAAATGAATGCGGCCCCTGCAATGTTAATCTTAATGTTGTGATGACATCATGGCTTTTTTTCTTCATAAACTTTGATTATTTTGAAATTGCGACATTACAAACGCATTGATTCATTTAGACCAGATTGCTTAAATGTTTTATTTTCCACGATGGCTGGTGAATGTGGCAGCAAAACGTCACACGTTACACACGTCATTGAAACGATTGTGTCCTCCAGGAGAGGCGGTGGGTCAAACCAGGGGCTAAACATTTTATCCCAAGCACAGATTCTGTAACAAACCTGTCACTCATGGCCGTGAAACACTAACCTACTTCCGCTTGACTCATTGCTCCTCAAAGACAACTTCATGATGCAATTTACATAATCCGTTAGGATGTTTCCAAATGTTTTTCCTAGTTGTACATTATAATTTAGACATTTCCAGCTCAGAAAATCAGGAAATAAATATTGTATGCATACAAGTTGCCCAAAAGTTCATTTGGTCGCTGCATTTGCATCATTGACACTTATTTACTCCTGTCTGTGGCTTTTTTGAAATTCTAAAGGACCATTTCAGCAAAAATGTACTTGCCAAGTGTTGTTCCTTTAAAGATGCACTCTGTAGTTTTTTTTAAATAAATTTTAATCAGAAGAGAAAGATCTTCATTGACTGATTGATTTTTTTGTTCTGCCTAATCAAACTAAAGAAACATACTCGCTTCGTTTTCATGACAGAATAAACAAACTGACCTTAAAGGACAACACAATTTCAAACAGTTTTACTTTGTTCATATTTGGCGGACCCTGCCACCTTTCTAGCTTCAAACAGTGTTCCCGGGGATCTTATTCTCCTCTGAGAACAGCTTGATTGTTCAGTTATGGGGAAAATAAATATTTCTGAGTTTGTATTATAACCTCATTAATATGGTAAATATTAAAATTCTCATCTTGAATTTCTTCTCCAAAACTACATAGTGCCCCTGGTCTAATGGTCAAGAGAAATAAAAAGAAATCCATCCTCTCTTTCAACTTGAGTGTAAGAAAAACATGAAAACGTGGTTGTAGACAAGTAGGCTCAAATGAATGATCTCAGAGAAGTGTGAATCTGTCTTTGGAGTCCTACACAGCACTGAGGCAGATCTGCTCAGAGTGATGACTCTTTTAGTGACTGACAGCCACATTTCTAGACAAGTTTTAGCACTTTTAGACTTAAGTACATCTCTGTATACAGTCATCATCTCATCTTGCTTTAAAGTCCACCCAAAAATGAAAATTCAGTCATAATCCTTTTTTACACATGCTGATGGAAAGTTCGGTGAATTTTTGTAGTCCGCAAAACATTGTTTTAGCTTTACAGCAAAACAGTGTTGCAGCATTCTCAACAACTAAAGCAAATGGGGACTTGATTTAAAATGTAAAGAAACAACATTGCCATAAGGCCATTTCATGTTTATTTTCTTCTCTTTTAATGTTAAGTAATGTAAGTCCCCAGCTACTTTAGTTGTTTAGGAGAATGCTGCAACACTGTTTTGCTGTGAAGTGTGAATTGTTTTGCAGACTACAAAACTTCACCTGACATTGGATCGGCATGGGGGTGAGTAGACAATGACTGAATTTTCATTTTTGTTGAACATATCCTTCAAACACAGGATATGCGTCTCAGGCAGTTATTGTATCACTATCATATATCTTACTTGCATAGCGGTCTTACCTTATCCATGTTAAAACGCAATTTTCTTTTACAATTTTAAGAATCCTGAAACTGTTATCTGTGTTTTTTTGGATGCGCACTGCTAAAATATATCTTCTGTTTGACATGAAACACAGAATTTAACAGCATAATTTGTATTTAAGTAAGCGTTCCCCATCCAGAACAAATCCCCTTGATGACATGCCATATTCCCCTACAAACCTCTTGATATTACTTGACTGTTCCATCTGTTTTCCTCTACTGTAATGAGGATATTGCAGTAGTCAAACATCATGTGTGGGTGATGAATCCAATGGAAACACACTCAGTTAAAATTTCAATGTAATTATAACAACTTGCAATATATAACAATATATTTTTGTTCATATCAGATCAAATACATTAAATTACAAAGACAATAAATGACACCATTGATAAATAAACAGATAAGACCTCAGGGGTGAATAAACCATCACTTTCAAACAGAAACGCTTAATGGCAGATACTAGTTACATTTATTCATTCCACAGCTTATAAGAGATCCATTGTCTATCTAATTCTTTATTAATCATACATTTCAATAATGGGTCTATTTAGTGCATTTCTGGTCATTGCTACAATCAATACTTATAGTGAGATCAAATTCAGCAGGTGCATTACATTACACTAAAGAATACCTTGTGTCACATAACTCAACAGATAAACACAATTTATCAGTGAGACATATTAAACAATATACATATATTGTATATCGATATATATTGATTTATTGTACAACAGCAGTGTATCTCCCAAACTGTAGGTTATAATCAAACTGTGCTCAGTTTTTTTTTGTTTTGTTTTGTTTTTATTTCACAGCTTAACACTTTCTTCTGATTGGCTGGCAGTTCCATTCAAAATTGTGCACAAAGACAACTCAAACACTTCCAGTCAACAGTTTAACTATTAATCTAAATGTATGCGCAAAAACAGGAGGTAACCATATAGCACTTTTGCTTTGGACTGGACAAACGGACCAAATTATGGGTTAATGCTTACTGACAACAAACAAACTTTGGAAATTGGAGCTTCTACTTTTGCCTGTGACAAGTGGCCATTGTATAAGATGACGCAGTCGTGCCCTGATATACAGCAATTACAGTCTTGACTGCTATAACACAAACCACAGTGGTGTTCTGCAAACATTATTCTCATGTATCAAGGCAGCTTGTCATGTATCATCAGTTACATTGCACAGCTGGGTAAAAGCAGCCGTCATTGATTTTCTTACTACATCAGGGTCGTCTAATCTGACCCAGCCTTTGTAAGCGTGAGGAGAAACAAGACGAAACTCGAAATTCAGGTTATGATCCATCAGGCATCAGGCCAGTGTCAAGCAAAATCCAGTGACTTCACAGAGTGCATGCTGACCATTTATCAAAAACAGTCACTACATGTTATTAAGTCCGCTTCATTAATCAGTACTGTCCCAATCAGTTCTACAGACTCAAACTGTCCTGCAGTGGATGTGATATACAGATGTGCATGTGCGAGTCTAGAGTGTGTATATATTTTTTCATGAACCATGGCAGCAGTTGTCAAGTGATGATAGGTCTTCTCAGTGGTAGTTACTGTAACAGCACTGTACAGGTAAATGTCCTTGTGATGGGTTAGTTATTGTGCAGTCATTACTTTCCCAGCTGTGCTCTCTCAGAAGCCTTGTATATGGCAATAGGCCTCCAAGCTGGAGAAGAGGACGTAGAGGAACCAGAGTCCAAAGAAAAGCAGTGAGGTGAGGATTTTGGTGGTCTGCGGGCCTCCCAGTTCGCCACCTATAGACGGCCTCCGGCGTAGCATCAACACTCCCATAGAGAAGAAGGCAAAAATGGTGAAGAGTGTGACGGAGAAGGCGAGTGAGCCGGGGTCCACACGGAAGACCTTACCGTTGACTTCCCAATATATGGCAGCCACGGACCAGGCCACCCCAATGCCCAAAAACACATTAACAGCGTTGCTCCCTGTCACATTTCCCACACATGCATCTGCATACTGGTCCTGAGTGGCAGCCACTTTACTAGCAAAGGTATCTGGGAAAAAAGAGCAAAGTTAGAGCACAGAGAGTTCAATACTTCATCCGACACAAGACCATGCTGCTTACCCTGGCTAAGACTTCTGAAATAAATTGAACTGACTTAAATATTCCATTACTGTGTTTGCCTCCCAGTTGGGGATTTGCTTTCTATTGCAAAAACTTAAACGGTCAAGTAAAATCACTTACCAGGAAGTGAAGTCCCCAGTGCTACAAAGACCACCGCAGTGACAGTGTCTCTAAGGCCGACAGTGCAGCCAAAATGGGAAGCAAGGTCTCCAATAAGGGCTGTCATGAAACCAATGGCAGAGATTGACACTATGAAGCATGCCCAGCCATTCCAGTACTCAGTGGGTGGGATGCAAGCAAACACAACCTTCCAGAAAACGCACACTATGTGCATGAAATAGTCTAAGCAGTTGGGACTTCGCTGCTCCTCCTCATCTCCATCACCTGTTTAAAGAAGACACAGTGAAGATAAAACAACAATGTGGTGTAGCCACATTTTGGGCCAAGCAGCAACAAGCTTGTATTATAAAATGAATCTGTTAAGAGGAAAGTCATAACCAGGTGCTGTAATATATTCAGTTTCAAAACTGTTATTTATTCACATTCTGTTAATAATTTTAGTACATTTTGGAATGTTTTAAACTTAAATTCTTACATATTGCACCTTCAACTGGCCTATTGATCTTCTCATCTAACTCTCCTCCAGGAAGCACGTACGCATAACATTTTGGACAAGCATGTAACCCCCCTATTTACCAAAACCTCTCATTTTTACACGTTTCGTGAGCTTTAGATGAGTGATGCTTGTTTTTAATTTGTGAATAACACAAAACTAGTGAATGCCAACCTAATGGAGCACTTTGGAAGAAATTCCTTCCCTATTTATTGATAGTATTCTTAGCCATATTGTGAGTCCTGTTCATGGTTCATCAGACATATATCCAACACAAAGTTTGAAAAATAGGAAACAGAAATGTTTTTTTTATATTAATTTGAATTTCCACAACTATGCCTCTGATCAATACTTTCTCTTAATTTCATAGATCCACAAAAACAATGTAATATAATAAGAACACATAACAACATAGCAACATAACAGCCACTGACCTGCACTGACTGTGAAGGCTTCAATGAACTGCTCTCTCCACGAGTGAGTGCCAATCACTGAAGCCAGATTTGTGTCCCTCAGGAGTTTGTCCACTGTGCTCTGTAATTACACATTAAATAGGTCAATTATGGGACAGAGGTAGACATAGCTCATAATAGTAGACACAGAACAGATAGGTTTACATTTCTGTTGGATAAAATACAATCTATTCAAGCCCTTTTGGAGGCTGATTGAAGGTCAAATTGATCATTTAATCTCTCATTTAAAAATATTCTTTATTCTTGCTTTTCTACTGCCAAAGGGTATAGGTGTGGGGTATAAAGACCTAAAACTTAATACATCTTGTCGGTCGTCTACTTTTCCTTCTCTTATGAGGCTGTTTGCGGATACTCATTTACATATAGTATCTGAAAAATGAAAGAAAAAAAAGGCTAAAACTTATCTCAAAAGGTTTATCGTTTCATAGGCTAGTTGATGCAGACTAGGCCCAGTGTGATATATATTAACAGTACATTCAGATGGCTTCCCTGTTCTGCTGCAGAATTTCAATTAAACTTAGAACAAAGTGACCCAAACATTTCACACACAGCACACATGATAATAATAATAAATACACACTGCCTCAGTGCATCTTCAATTAAGATGCATGTAACGCCTGATCAAAGTAAAAAAAAGAGAGTATAATAACAGTTTAATGAGAAAATAAGATAAGACAAGACACACACAGCATGCAGGTAGAAACTGTACCTGGTCTAGTACTCCATTGGGAGTCTGATGAGGGTGCAAGGCAGTTAATTAATTTAAACACAAACACTTCAACATGCTCACAACAGTTTTTTTGTTTTGTTTGCAACAACGCAGACCCATGATATGAGCAAATGTCACATTGTAGAAACTCCAATTATTCCTGCCTAATGCAGATAGCAATGCGTTTGAAGATTTAGTCTATAAACATGCAGTCATAATAATAAGTTGAAACCTTCCTTTTAGCTGTGTTTGTTCAACTAACTGTAATTAAAACTGCGGTTCATATTTCCTGATGAATTTAAAATGAACCCGTCTATCCCTTGTATTCGAAGAACCATTTGTCAGAGTACAGAGTTGTTGTCATGTCTCCTATCAGCCACTTACACACCTTAAACTCACAGGACTCCTCTATGACGACTTCTAGCCTGCTGTGCTCTCCCAGGATGGGTTTGCCCATCTCAGAGATCCTCCGGGCTTCCTCCTCCTCAGGTGTGGGGTTGCCTGTCAGGGTGCAAAGACATTTTATCATCAGGCCTTTAAAATATCATGTTGTCTACAATACACACACGCATCCAACTCGTAAGCATAGGGTACAGGCCCACACCTAAAGCATAAAGATGAAGAAACCACTCCACACTCTGCACACACTTTCAAAGTCATTTTAAAGGTGCTGTGTGTAGCATTTAGAGAGAATCTTGCTTCCATTATTAGATGTATTTCCTGTTGAAACAGGGACCCAAAAGGATTTTTGTCAAAACCCCATTCATAGTCTCATGGGCCTATGACTTAAAACATATGACTGGCAAAACTTGAGGAGGTTTGTGCACAGCTACCACTGCCTGCAATATTCTGATCAGGAAAAATGGCTATAATCCCAAGTGCCTGGGCACATCCTGTTGATAGGACCCAACTGCAGCAGTGGTACTGGCCTTACCTCTGAGGCGGTCATACGCCATAGCCAGAGATGCACTTAAGTCCCCATCAAACCAATACAAGCAGCTTGCTGCACAGTGACAACTCCCTAGTGATCATAATTAACCAATAAACAATTAACAATTAGCCAGCATAATAATATGCTGATGAATATATTGCAGCAAAAAACAGTAAATAGGATAAATGGAGTACAATAGCAGGTGGAATGGAACTCTGTAGAGCACATATCAAGGTGCAACACTCCCCTTTCAATCAATCAAGCCTAATCCAATACTATATAAAACAAATTCAGATCTGTTAGATCCAGATTTCTATTTGGATCCTCATAAAATTTTCCTCATTCACAGATACCAACCACTGAAATGCACCAGGTTGTTTTTTCATCAAGATCCTTGCATTGTCCCCTGACAAATAAACGAAAAAAATCGAAAAATGCCCTATTTCATGAAGTTAAAGAAAGTAAGAAAAAAATTACTTGATTTATCCCTTTATCTGAATCCGCACTCAAAGTCAATGGTGTCCATTCTGTGCCAAGATCCAACATTAATCCAAGTTTTGTGGAAATCTGTTCAGTAGTTTTTGTGTAATCCTGCTGATGAACCAACCAACCAAGAAACGGACACCAGCCACAACATAGCCTCTTTGGTGGAGGGATAAAGGACTAGACCCATGTTTATGCCCCTTTTTAAACATATATGGCCACAGTGACAGAGAGTATAAAAGAGAAGTAGCAAAATCATTTTTGCTACAGGAAGCAATCTAATTTATTTTGAGAAAAAACATTAATTTGTCTCATTTATGACCTAGGCTGTTATTTCACAATAATTTGTTGGTATTTAAAAATACTGCACATTGCACCTTTAACACCCAAACCTGCACCAAACTGATCTTACCCTGGTTTAGCAGTAAAGCTGTGAAGACAGACAGACAATGATTCAAAACAATATAACAACTCTACTCCCAGGGTCTAATACATTAGAGTGACTTGAGAGAATCTGAAATGCAATCTAAATCTAAAATGCAATATAAACAAAACTGAATACACTTGCCCCTTTACTGTTAGCCCTTCCACTCTCACCTGATGAATTGCATTTCTTTACATTACAAACTAATGTAATTGATTCTTGTGGCCTCCAATAATGAGCACATATCCAATTCCTGCACCATCCTTTTGACACATTAATGTTACAGGGAACAGGCAACTTAAGGATACTAAATTCATAATTGGCTGCAGTGCCTGTGCTACACTGAAAGAGAGACTGAGTGAATGGCAGCGTGTAATCTTCGGTTACTGACTGTGACGCAGGCGGTCGGCATTCAGCCGCCTGTGCTACTGTTGTTATTGTTTTTGTTGTGATACTTGATCTTGGATTCTTCTGCCATCCACTTGGAGTGTACTGTTTTACTGTTAGCGTTTTCTTTGACTATCAGCGGATATTAATTTCCATAATCAAACATAATTCAAACATCAGCAGCTCGCACACTTACCAGAGAGTCCTCGCTTCAGCCATTTGGGGTCCTCGAGCACAATGAAGAAGTTTTCCTGCTTCTCGTACTCCTCCACATTTATAATGTGCACTTTTAAGGTCTGACTGGAGATATGTAAGCACGCACACACCCACAGACACACACATACAGGATATATTTTTAATTATGTAACAAAGAATTAAGTACCATTAAATACAGTGAACTTTAAGGTGCATACATACACAATACCTCCACATCTTAAACTTAAGATCTACCATCTAAATCACATCGCAAATTGAAGTGACCTAAATAATTAATCACAATGGAACAATGGAATTAAATAATGCAGGCTGAAACAGAGTGTGCTCTTGCTCCTCAGTGTGCCAAAGAAATACAGCTAAACTAAAAGACACAATACCTTGCTTAATCAATGTCTGTATAGTTCATTAGTGAAATAGTTTGAAGACTTCCCAGCAGCTCGAAAGGAGAGTACATATGTAAAGACAGCATAATGGTCCCAGCTGAAAAAAAGATCAATTAAATAACAGGGCTACACCCCATTACAGTTCTTCATTAAATATAATCTACACATTTTCATCCATTACTGTGCAGCGTCTGTCGATGGGCCATGTTACATGACAATCTTTACCTAAGTGTACAATTAGTCCATGTGCAAACACTGCTTATATAACGTGAAAATTTAATGGGAAAATGATCTGTCAGCTTACATGGGGTGACTGGAGGTTCCCACACCTGATCGGGGACGGGATTATCTTTGGGTGTCAAGTCATCAGGTAATTCTGTCTAATAGGACCTCCTCCATTTGGAGTGGGTGACTGAGAACTCATCATAATCTTTCAGTGAGGTTCAGGTGCCCCTTTCCTAAACTAAGCACTAATGGGCCAAAGTAAAAGCACTGAGGGTGCTGTGTGTCAGTACTGTGAGAGAACAGAAGACTTCTAGTTCAATGTCTTAGGTGTTTTTAAAAATCAACATTTGTGAAAAACAACAGGAAACCATTTACTCTTTTCAAAACAGGAAACTATGTATTTGTTGCCAAATTTTAAAGATTAATGTCTTCGGTAAGAACTACTGTGCTTGGGATTGAGTTTCAAATACATAGAAGGGAAGTCAGAAAGTACTGAGACAGACTGACATATTGTTGGGTTTGGTCTTTTCATGGCCTTGGTTGACTGACAATCTTTTAGAGCTGCAATGATTAATCAATCTAATCAACTTGTCCACCATTAAATTTATTGACGACTATTTTGATAAACGATTTATCGGTTTGAGTTATATTTTGGGAAAAACTGTAAAATAAATACATAAATAAAATGTAAATACATTTTTTTTTAAAATGTCTTTAATTTTCAGATTTTTTTTGTTTTGTTTCTGTACTCCGTAACTAAACTGAATGTCTTTAGATTGTGGATAAAACAAGACATTTGAGGATGTCATCTTGGACATTGGGAAACACTGATCAATAATTTTAGGGAGTAAACAACTTCGAATAGACAATCGAAAGATTAATCAACAATGAAAATGATGATGTTGCAACCTTACAATGGTTATCATATTACCAGCTCTTGATAATGTAAAATCCTTCTTTTAATGTATATTATGTTTAAGGGCAGGATGATACAACCTCAATGGAAAGGAACAGATTGATTTTCATGTTCAAGAAATGCATCAGTGTCTTATTTCCCATTGCGTCTGCTTGATGACTGTGCCTTACCTGGTCTTTTCATTAGCGAATTCCAGCTCCCCTCTGGTCTCCTCGTAGTCCACCCCGGCCTTGGCACTGCCATCCTCCGTATGGTACGGCACAGCAACGGTGCCCCTGGAGCCCGAGTTCCTCACCACTGTCACCGTCAGTGTGCCTGTGCTCTCGCTCACCCGCAGCACTCGCTGGCCAAAGGTAAAGATGCCAGCATGGTCATCGTCCAAGATGGTGATGGTGGCAAGCAGCGGCTCCACTAGCCTACCCTTGGGTGGACTCCCTGTCCCTTCACTTCCACCTTCTTCTAACCTCAGGTTCTTGAGACGCACGAAGAAATGCTCATCCTCCTCAAAGATGTCGTCATCCAAGATGCCCACCTGGAGAGCACAGAGTATTGTATGGTCACACTCACGCATGAGGTCATAGCAGTTTTAATGAAGACACTCACCAACTGCAACCCTGAAATATTAGTGGAGACATTACTAATATTACAAAGTCTGAAATCATTCAAAATTCACACCAAACCAAGCGAACATTGTAATGAAGGCCCATAGATGGCATATAGATTTATCTGTCTCGCCTGTTGAGCCCAGATGGATGAGCCAGCTTTGGTGTGTTTACTAACAGGAACTGACCTGGAATTTAAGCCCTTAGTATAGTTTAGCAACATCATCAGCAACACTTGTTTACTGTATATTTTCTATATTTTGGCTTATTTTGACAGTTGACGGGGAAGATTAACAGGAAACAGAGAGAGTGGAATAAAGCAATTGACAAATTTCCTTCACGTGGATTAAAATGGCTAATTTTCACCGCCGCCTTTTCCCCTTGCTCACCTTGATTTCTTTGCGGGTCTCTCCTGGCTTAAACACCAGGGTTCCCTCACTGAATTCATAGTCTGCACCGGCATTGGCGGAGCCATTTTCCGTACTATAGTCCACATAAAAAGTGTTCTGGCCTGTGCCCCCATCAAGGACCACCCCAATGCTCAGAGCGCCACAGTTCTCTGTGCACTGGTACTGGGCACTTTCAAAACAAATGTGCGAGCATGTGGCCATGTCAGCATCCTGGCCAGCTGAACGACGAGCATGCTCAGCAGCATGTTTCTTTAATATGTTTCCGGCACCAATCATCATGCGTGTTGCCTGAACACGGTAGAAGGCGCGACTCTTCTTCTTGTGGACCAGGGCAGAGTAGTTGGCCATCTCAATCAGCTGGTCCAGGTCTTTGTCTGGGTGTTTCTCCTTCAGGTCTTTCAGGATGCGGACCACCTGTCCAAGAGGAGACCAGTTTTAACACAGCATGTTTATAGCGATGTATGTAATGGCAAATGTTCTGTAAAAATGCTCTAGAAAACACAAACTACTTCAGATCTTGCTCAGTAGTGGCAGCTACAACAGAAGGTTTGTGACTACACCAGTTGGGTGTGCAGAGGGTTTGGTGTGATGAGAAAACATAGTGTAGTTCATACTGACTAGAGTATTGGTGTGTCTTGGGACAAAACTTTTAAGAAGTGCAATTTGCAGAGTAATGCAGAGAGCTTTCTCAAGGAAACTTTAGGAACGCCTACTGCTCAGCTTCGTACTGGTCAACGTCCTGCTGTTAAGACTCCTGCTGTCTGCGCTCCTGCCAGTCAGACTCCTGCTGGGATTGAACCCTGCTAGCCTGGTATTCTCCTTAAATTCCCATTAAATAGCTTAACGTTAGAATAACATTAGATCCAGCAGTGGGCTTGACAGGGACTTATCCCTTCCTTAAGTCCTTCCTTTAAAAAATACTACAGATGTATTCTTGACCAAACTTTTTAATATAAGCAGCTCTAATTACTTATTAACATATAAATGCCAAGCTTGAACTCAAAGGAAAAAAGGTATGATTTCACACAATTTAATCTTCAATCTCAAGTGTGTGTCTACAACAGCATTTCTCCCTGAGCCACTTGTCTTACCTCATCGTTTTTTTGGTCTAGCTCATTGCCCGTCTGCACAGAGACTGTCACACTGGAGGAGTTTCCAGGGAACGAACTCCCGTCTGACAACTTTCCATCCATGATCACATCAATGCCTTTGGGCGCAAGGTCACCCTCCATTTCCACCACAATGCCGTGCCTCTTGTCAGCACGGTAACGCTTGTGCATGTATTTGTAGAAGAGCAGACGACGGTCAGCGATCCAAGCCAAGATCACGCACACCGGAAAATAAAGCAGCGTCACGACAGCCTCCCAAACCTGGTAATACAGGCAGTGTGAGGGTTATCTGATTTACACATTGATTTATTAGAAGTAAATGTATGCACAGTCATCAAAACACACCTCTACAATCCCAGGTGAGATGACAGCCAGTATGAGGTAGAGCCAAATGTAGGCAAAAATACTCCAGAAAGCCGTAATAAAAAACACTCGCAGGTGTTTGATCTTGCGAGTCTCTCCCTCAGGGACCACCCAGACACACAGACCGATTATCACAAACATATTGAAGGCGGCGCTGCCCACTATAGTGCCCGGGCCGAGCTCCCCTGCATTGAAGTTGTGCCCACACACCTGAGAAACATTCAAGGAACAAAAACAGACACATAGAACAAACGTCACATCGAAAAAACCTCAAAAAACTTTTTTTTAAAGCCACGTCACAACCAAATAACAAAGAATATTAGAAAACTGCTTTTTTTAAGAAAGGATGTACAACTATCAAATATCCTGAATATATAGCTGGAAAAACAAAACAGAAAATGTACTATATGACAGTCAGAATAGAGATTATCTATTTATAGGTTGAAATAAATCTATGTTCTCTGTTCACATTAGTCAGTTGCAATGGCTTAGAATATGTTTATACTAATGTTGTAAATATATTCATTTATTATTTCATTTATTAATTCACCCTCATTGCCCCTGTGGACAAAGGTCAACAAAGTAAACTTCTTTTAGCGCTGTACTACAAGACTACATAACAGCTTCTTTCCTCAGCCTGTGAGGCTCCTCAATTCATCCTCTGCAGTACTCCGCCATAAATCTTTTTTTTTTTAATTATATGATTTGTCCAACCTGCATGAGTCATAATACCATAATGTTATGGGTAGTGTGTACCTCAATGACAGAAAGCAGGATCTCAGGCGCTGAGGAGCCGAGGGCCATGAGTGTGAGGTTGGACACAGTCTCATTCCAGACTCTCACTGTCGTTACGGTCGTTTCACCGTTGGGTTTGGTGATGGTCACCTCTTTCTCCTACAAGGACACAAGTTTGTGAAAATGTGAACAATGTTGTCATCAATTCATTCATTATACAAAAGTCCCAGTTATTTTGAATACGCTTAAATGCCACAGTATGATAACATTCAAAACACCACATATAACAGTTTAGTTCAAGAACATGATACATGGAGAGATTCCAGGATCTGTGATGCATATCTATTTCTGATAGCACATAGACGCTAAGGGATACATTCTGGACAGTTTCATCAGTGTCTAATTTTCTCAAAGACTTGAACAGAGAGAACCAAAACTGGGTGAGGACTTTGCTGAACAGTTTATGTCCAGTTTGAATGAAGTGTGCTGAAGATTGAGTTAACGAGACAATTCACAATAGATGTAAGAATATTTGACAATTAAACCAGCTGTGGCTAGCTGGATAGCATGCTAACTTAAATTCTTACATACCATTTACATACTGCATCTTTAATATATTCAAAAATGTCAGTCTGCAAGCAAGCATGTATAACTCTTGCTGACCAGCAGCCACTGTGGGATAATGACACAATGACTCTCCCAAGAATCCCTCACATCCATCACAAATCGAGAAAGTAGAATGGGACCGACCAACTCACTATCGACAAAGTAAGAATGTGGCGTCAAAGCTCTGTATTAAATTAAGTATGATTGCATTTGACTTCTTATAAATATGAAGTTCAACAATACCTGAGAGGTGATGACTTCGATGGATGCCATGAAGCGATCTGCGATGATGGACACACCCAGGAACATGTACATGAGACAGACGAAGTAGATGACTGCCCTCCCTGCCTGCTCCCCCGCTGGAGGTTTTTCTGGCATCCACACTGGCAGCAGGATACCAGGTCTACACACTACAACGCCCGCACACGTCCGCTTGCCAGACCCCGTGGTGTTGCCAGAGGTCTGAGGCTGCTCGGGGCCAGACGCTCGCTCCACCACCTGGGGCCTGGATGAGGTACATGGGTGTGCCAGGAGGAGGAGGGAGAGGAGGAGGAATAAGAGTGGGGAAAGGTGAAAGGGGAGGGGTCCCATGATGTCCCTGAGTCAGGAGGGCCTGGGAGTCACTGGGGGGAGACACTCGTTGGGTCAGAGGACTCTCCTGAGGAACAGAGGAAACAATGGGGTGGAACAGATTTACAGTTGATGTCTACCTTATTTCTGTCGAGAGAATCTTTCGTGATTTTTTTTTTTTTTTTTTACAAATACTCATGTTCTCCAGAGGATGAATATAATCATAATAATGATATGATCCTCTGACTTTTCATCTGGCCACATCCTCTGGTGAAATGTGTCGACTACTTTGGGACATGACCAAATACCTGCAAAACTAATGGCAATTCTATCAGCCTCAGCTGTACTTTGTGATTAGTGCAACATTGGCATTTTGCTCAATGTACCACCCTGCTTAAGAAAGGCCTCACAGAGCCACTAGTGGCTGCAGACTCTTAGGCCCAATCCCAATACACCTCTGGGCCTCTTCCACTTAGCCCTACCTCTCTGTTTCGCACATAAAGCCTAGGGGTATTGTGTCCTGATTCGTGTTGGGATAGAGAGAAGTAGGGTGAAGTGTTTGGGCTACATGGCCCTCCCAAAATTGTTAATTGCTAATTTGTGAATGACAGTCATACATTTTTACACATTTCAAAGTTGCATTCCCAACCTTCGATGCCATATGACACCCAAGATTTAACTCGAGTCCAGCAGTGAAGTTGCTGAACTTGATACCGCTCCTCAAACATCAGTGCAGACTGGCAGGGAAGGAGCACAGGTTACATTTATTAGCCTTTAAAGCACCACTAGTGACCAGGTAGTGAAGCAGTGTTCTTTTATATTTCACGACTTGATTGATAGCGTAAAGCTGTGAGCTAATTGTGAGCCTCCATGATTTTCAGTCTCCATCAGATGAGTGACACATGCCATTATGATGATAATATCAGGATTGCAACAGTAACAGAAGAGAAATCACCACAGCTGAAGAGAGCATATTGGCAAATGTCCGGTCATATAGGGAGATTTAAACAGCTGCTCCTTGTAGCTCTCTTCTGAGGGGCAAGCAGCCACTTAAAAACAGGAGGTAATGGAAATGGGATTAAGCCTTAGTCTAGTTAAGTTACACATAAGAAGGGAAAGGTACTTTGGTGTAATCAAAAAACCTATATGATGTAAAATATTAAAACAACTTTGACATGCAGTGCATGCAGAAGAGTTTCAGACAGTTGCCCATGTTGTGTTTAACAAAAGCTACTGCAGAAGAGCAAAAAACATTTAAAGGAAACCAATGTGAGGTCTAACACTACTGTAAAGAGACTTATTTTGAAATGTAGAACACCTCAGCTTCAGTATAATTTAATGGACTGTTGCCAAAACTCTCTTTTCCTTGCTGCATGGCAATCCTATGTAATATTCTGCAGGTGATGATCAGCCACAGGCTGGTTCACGGATGTCTTTATGGGAGTGTGCAGCACAGTAAGGCCGGATGCAGTTTGTTTTACACTTAGATACCAACACAAAGGCGTGTTATTAGCAGTTAAAAGTAAACTGACCCAACGGAGTAATCTTAACAGGATATCAAAATGACCCCTGAGAAACCAAAGCCAGGTTGTTAAGCCATGCAGATCACGTGGTTCTTATTCTCTGGCTGGTAAGAATGACTACGCGCTAATTTATGACTCAGGCAGTCTTTTACTGCCAGAAGCATTGTCTCAGCACGTTCATGCTGTGTTGACACTACTTGAAAACAAATTTGCAAACTTATGACAGTTTCTTTATCTGAGCTAATGCTGACATGATGTCTGAAGGTAAAACAGAGAGATGTATCTGGTAATATTCACACAGTAAGAGGAACCTTAACCTGTCACTCCTTCACACCCATCACTGGTAAATGTGTTACCATCACTTATTCATTGGCCATTACAGGTGTTATGACTAATCACTGGGTTGTAATGTTACCAAGCATTACACTGTTCGCAAATACCTGTCTTACAGTTCTGTCAAAGTTCCACTTTGATACAGCCCCCCCGTATCCCCCTGTATGTGTAATACATTTACGAGTCATTAAAAGTTTTCCCAGAAACCTACAATTATGTTTATATTTATCTGTTTTTAATAACTGTACTTTATCTTCCTCATATACATTATCTTTGCTGATATTTAATCTGTACGTGCTGCCATTGTTTTTACCTGAATTCTTTGCATATTCACAAAACATAAACTGTCAAGACGCTTACTGTGTTTACACAGGGCTAACTGAACACAGCAGGTGTTAGTGCTTAAATCTGTATCAGTATCATCATCTTACTTGTAAAATAAGAGTAATTTTTCAGCATTATTAACGTGCATTATTATCATTAAGTGTTTTTCGACTAAAGGAAGGCTTAACAATGTCAAAGCAGGGACGGGGCAGTCACATAGTAATGTCCGGCGGGCAGATTAAACTGTGAGCTCATCTGAGGATGTGCTGGTGTGAGTGGAGCAGGCTGGTAGAAAGCTCTCAGTCTCTCTGTGCTCCTCCCAGGCCCACCACCTCCACTCCCCCTGTACAGGTGACACTGCACTATTGTGCAGCGTGAGTTGAAACAGATACTGGGGTGCTGCATCTTTGATGCAGCCTGAGCTCTGCCAGCTCATTATGGAGTTGTGATTCAGAAACACAGCACAGAGGGCCCGCCGCATCGCATTTCACTTTCCAAGGCCTGCTATGGTTACCACGACCTCAGACAGAGGGCCACCTTACACCAGCCGGTGCTGGGGTGGGGGGGTCAAAAATAACTTCCTCAGCGTTCATTTTTGGACAACAATAGTACACAAATAACAAAGTGACCGTAAAATATGTCTTCCTTCCAAATCAATTCTGATATGGTGGCCCTATTAAAGTGTTAAAATATTGCCTACTGTAATGACAGCACCAGCCTTGTTTGTACCACAAAAGCCAACTCTTTCATTTAAAACACACAACATGTTCACATAACACACCAATTATTCAAAAAGCATATGTGTGATCAAATGCTTCAACGTTTCTAAAGTTAAACACATGAGCTTCAGGAATAGTTAACTAGCACGTTGTATTACTTATTTCTGTGACATGCTTAAGGTCCAAATGCAGATTTGCTCTGTGTGGTGAAATTGTGCATTTTCCTCACAGATGATGTGTAGAAAGCAGCAGGGCTGCAGAGGACAACATTTGAGTGCTAGATAATCAAGAAGCCAGTGCTGGAAGAGCTGGATGCATTATTGATTAATGCATTCACCTAAATATAGCAGGATATCGCTTCCTTTCATGTCACCTACGAGCAGCACTGTAAACATCATTCAGTCGAGGAGCTGGGTGAATTTATCAGCCAGACATAAGGAGAGTACTTCCTCGTCTCTCCAGTTGAGACGGAGTAAATAGGGAGATAAATGGCTCGACTACTGCCACTCCTACATAGATCAGAGCTTTCCTCTGTGGTGTCACTGATTCAGGTCAACTCTTTTTGATTTGACTCCACAGAGCACTTAAAAGTCTGTTGCTTCAAAAAAGGATGAAAAAGCTTTACAAGTCTAACATGTTCATGTTCAAAGTTGAGACAAGTGAACAACATAAAGCACAAAGCCTTTGTGATTGCTGGTCATTGGGGGTCGTGGGGTGTCGACAGGTCTGTGGTCTGCTTGGCCTCTCGGCACACAGGGACAGAGAGCTGGGTGGCAGCTCATCTCCCCTTACTGCCTCTGACACGGCTGCTATCTTTCAGCACCACCGATAAGTGATTGCCTGGGGTTATCTTACACTGATAGGAGTGTCAACAAAAAAGGGAGTTAGCACCTTCAACAGTTTAATATTTCCTGCCTGTGCCCTGACATGGGGCACTGTCAGATGAAGGATGCTCCTTTTGACAAGCATAGCACTCAGGTGCGGCAGAGAATAAGGAATTTAATCATCAATAATAGGAAACAAATCTGATGTCATTTAAACTCATCATAAAACACAACATTGCTCCAGATGTTCAACTGCCGAGAAAAGTTAGTGACTCGATTTTTTTTAGTGCCAATGAACCAGTGGATGACATCCTTTTCTAATAAAAGTCAAAACTCTCTGATTCCAGCTTTTTAAATGTAAATATGTTCTGGTTTGTTTCCTCCTTTATGCCAGTAAACTAAATATCTTTCGGTTGTGGACAAAACAAGGCATTTCAACATTTTCTGACATTTATAGACCTAATCCATTAATTCCAAAACACGTCACTGGAAAACTGCCACCTTAAACCGGCTGTGAAAAAGGGCAGCTGAGTAATGTGTGATTAAACCAATAAGCCCTGTTTTGTGCAAGAGAAATCCAAAGACAGTTGAATTTGGTCCACTGCCACAGTTCATTCAGAGGCAAGGACCTGAAATGTGTCATGTTAACACACACACCCTTTCTCGATCACCAGTCCATCACTGCCGGGAAGAAAAGGCATTGACCGCACAGCTTGAACATTAACTGTCTGCAGATTGACACAGATCACCTTTCCAGGATGTGAGCTCTATGCACACTGATACTAGATGTTGTATATGCACAGGTAACATACCATGTGTACATTTCACGGAAAGCCAATCAAACCCAGGTTAAATCTTAAGCATTCAATCATCAAGAGAGGCCCCATGTATAGCATTTCTGTAGCTGTCGACAAACAAACAGGTTCATTTTAAATCACAAGAGTGACTCCACTGTCATTCACAGCCTTGCGGAAACATATTCTGCTGCCTGCTACCACAAGATGCCATCTAAGACAATATTAATTAATGTATCAGTGGATGAAGTAACTTCAGATTTTACAACCCAAAGCTCATCAATGCATCAAGATGAAAAAAAAACACATTCTTAGCTACCCATAAATACAAAGGAACCGTTGTGTTCATGACTAGATGTTGGAATACTGCAAAGGAAATGTAGTTTATCTGTGTGGTTATAAATCACCTGGTGCCACTCATTTCTCCCTATAACACTGCTAATGATACACAAACACGACATATTATCATCTGATCAAGTTGAGATGGCGAACATGCTAGAAAACATCTGTCGATCGCAAGTGAGAGAAATATTTGGCAGCTACATGCTCAAATGTTCACCAGCTAGTCTCCAACTGCTGCCGCTGGAAACCTGGCGGATAAGGGCCGCTGTAAAACCAAAATAAATGAGCTGAAAGATGCTAAAACACTCTGCAGAATCGGGTCATAATTCTCTCTGGGCTCATCATTTGATCGATCAATATCAAGATACTGATTACTGAACAGCTCTAAGTAATTCTGATGGTGAAAAGAAATACTATTTCCGTTAAATGGTGCAATGTGTAGGATTTAGGGGTGATATTGGCAGATGTTTAATATAATAATTATGAATAATAATTCAAATATAATTGCTGTAATTTTTATGTTTTGTTGTTGTGTTGCTGTGTGTTTGTGCGCTTTTTATATCTACAGAGGGAGCGGCTCCCATTCATTAGAGTCTGCCATGTTGCACAGCCTTGTTACTACAGTATCCCAGAACAGACAAACCAAATACTGGCTCTGGAGAGGGTCTTTCAGGTTTTTGTGTTTGTTGCATTTTTAGTGGCAAATTTGTATATATTTCTTTGCATGTGAGAGGTTTGCCAGATTTAGGAAACCCCTAACCTTGCTAATTCATTACCAAAGCGTTGTTATCAAACTAGTCTAGCTTAAGTTATTTTATTTATTTATTTGCAATCCGGGGAAATAAAAATCCTGAATGTTTGCATCTATTTGTGCATCGTAATTATAAGTTCATTCTTCCGTCTGATATCAACTACAGGAATCTGATTTCATTTTGGTAATATTTAAGACAGACAGGATTTCCACTACATTCTTCATCTGCTGCTGTTCATCAGCACTAGAATCATGAGCAGAGAATGCTTGGAATGGAAGGTTAAATGGTGCTTTATTCAGTCTGGGCTGCATGTTTGGTGCTGAGCTGTAACTGCTACTTACTGGTGGTATTTGTGTTTTTGTCTATCATGGTGGTCCGATTTTTTCCCCATATTGAAAGAATCGTAAAAATTTTGTTGGACTTTAAAGCTGCTACAAATTGTTTTAGAAGTGTTTTTGATGGTCAGGCAGACAGTCTTCAGGCTGGTAATTATGAAACACACCACTGGTACAAATTCACACCACTCAGAAATTGTACCAAAGCGAATTCATTCCACAGATGTGTTTTTCCTTCGGTCTCATGGACCACAGCTCCAAGCAATTTTTCCTATAGATTCCATCTTTAATTTGAGCAAAACAGTATGAAAAAATTCATTAAAAGATCAATTATGTTTGTTATGTTGAAGTTGCACACAAATCAAGGCAGTTAGACAGTCTCTCTGTTTAACTGTCTCTCTGTTTGCAGTTCAAGTAGAGAAAGGAAAGAGATCCATCCCTTTAATAAGTAACACACTGCTTTGGCTCGCTGCTATGGGCCTGTCAATGAACCCAATGAATCAGAGTGTAAGATAATCCACCAGTCTCCACACAGTCACACAGACAGACGAGACAGACTGGGCCAAACCACTAATGTGGCATTAGAGGTATCTTATGCAGGCTTCATTGTAAACAAACATGGGTTTTTTATGTCCAACATTTCCCATTTTTACCAAATAACATTGGATTGTTCTAACATAACCTTGTGTAACACAGATGGTCAGAATGCAACGTCAGGGCTGCACTGTGCCAATACTGTTTTTTCATCTTAGTGTTTCAATGTGGATGAAAATGGATGTTAGAATAGACCAAATTTGTCACCAAGAAAAGTAACACTTTCTGTCTCTAATTCTTTAGAAAAACCTTTTGGTCCTGAACTTTTCCTAGGATTTATCTTTATCCCTGTTTTTAGTAGTAATAACTGCCACTTTAAGAAAATGTGTAGAAAAAAAGGGCCTCTAAAACCTTAAAAAACACAAAAAAAGATATGATTTCTATGTGAGTGTAGAGCGGAAGCTGTAAGTCATTAATACTCATCGTTTCAAATGAAGTCATACAATATATTTATGTATAAGGGCTCTAAACCTTAAGTGCAAGTAAGCAGACCAGGGGTTGTTAAAGAGTTATCCAGTTAAGTTGTTTTCATTCAAGGAAACTTTCCACAAAGCGTAATCTCTGCAAATGTTTAAACTACTTTTAAACGTGTCACACACAAACAAGTTATGTTAGTCACTGGATACAGGAGTGACTGCAAGAATGCACGTATTTTGACAGACTGAAGAGTCTGTCAGGAAAGTGTGCACAGATTACACCTTCAGCAGCTCTCTTAAAAGACAATTGCAACGACTTAAACCTAAATTTTCCGGAAAGTGACCGACAGAAAAGGTTAAACTTCAGCAGTAGCAGCTCTCAAAGCCTCTCCAAGTGCTTTACCATATCTCTGCACTGTGTGAAGTAACTCCGTCTATAAATTAACTACACCGGCTCAATCAGTACCCCCGTGGAATTAATCGGTTTTGGAGAAGCACAAGTAGAAGTAGCGGCGGAAAGATTAGCCAAGTGGTGCACAGTCTCTGTTCCCCTTGCATGCACTGGGTCAATATTACCATCAATCTGGACAGCAGCAGTGCAAGCTCGACTGAGCACGAGGTTTCGTTTACAGCACGGTGGGCACGCTGCCACACTGTTCAGTTCCTCAAGTATGGTGATCTACTTTCAGTCGGCACAGTTCAGCCATGAATTAAAAACAAAATCATCAGAAAAAAAATGTGACCGCTTTATTTTTGTCTTAGCAACATAACTCTTGAAAACCATAAAAGATTGTTTCTACTCCGATGATGATAAAGTATGTGTGACTGACAATGCTCATTAGTAAGAGGTAAATACACTTTTATAGCCTACTAAGTGGCCCATAAGCTTACAAGCTAACTTAATTTTGGACACCTGTTATGGGCATTACAAATAAAATCCCATATCCGGAATCCCCTTTAGAGCGATTAACCAATTAGTTGTAGTTATTATTAGTTGTGAATCGCAAACTTTATGAATCATCCATTAATTGGATTTTGCATTTCTTTCTATTCTCCTCTATGACAGCAAAATAAATATATCTTTAGGTGGTAGACTAAACAAGACATTTGAGGATGCCGTCTTGTGCTTTTGGAAACACTGGTTGACATGTTTCACCATTTTCCGACACTGATGTTATCTTAAACCATCTATTTCATACCAACAAATGCTACTTCATCCAGGGGTGATTTCATGTTTAGCATGAATGATGCACTGTGAGATTTCAGAAGACACTGCTTGAAACCTCAGGGGTAGTAAGGGAGTTCAATGTATCTCTTCCTCTCTATTCAGCTCGACTCTGGGGTAAACAATCCATTTGACATCTCTAAGCCGTTCTCTTCTCTCATTTCTTCCCATCTGGTAAGAACGTTACACGCTTCCTTTTCCGAAGATTTCTCCATGTGTGCCTCAGGCAGGCTCGCCGTACAGGAAGAGGTGGGTGGACAGTGAGAGGGCCGCATGGGGCTGGAGGTGAGGTGGACAGAAAGGGATTGGAAGACAAACGAGTGACAGCCAGCAGACAGCGGCTCCTGAGGTTTCCATTACCTGAGACACCCTGCTCAGCCACTGTCACCTTAGAAGGAGCAGCATTCTCAACTTCAGCATGACCCCTGATGGGGACGCTAGTTATGCAATATTCAGGATACTGTCAATAACTTCAATAACATTAACAACAATATTTTTTTCAGCCACTAACTGATAATTACCTGCTTCTAATGGCCGATACCGAGAGGATAACCGACTTCACACATAAATTGTAGACTTCTTCCCTCCTTTCTGAATCCTTGTGGAACATGTGTTGCAAATTACAGTACTTCTCACTGTAATCACAAACCAGCTTTAAAGGTGCATACCACCACCTACTGTATCTCACTGTATAGGCCCTGCACTTGCTAAGTCATTGAAAGCAATTTGGCTTCATATCAGTGGCTCTATTTACATACAGAATGACACAGATACATTTCTCAAAATCTGGGCTGATAATTTATTGGTCTGTGCATCCCTAAGAATATACAAACACATACTGCTGGTTGTGAATAGGGATGCAGAGATGAACTGATTTGACTATTAACATGAACATGGTTTTGTGACTGTAAAGGCTCAGTTACACCAACTCAGTGCTTCTGTGTTTACTCTCAAAAAAGGACGTTACGGTACATTATTTTTTCGAAGTAGCTGTGAGTTAAGAGTTGGGCTTTCAATGCAATGTAAATCAATGGCAACAAAGCAGGAAAAGGACCATTGCACTAGTTATAAATGAACCAAAATGGCATGTAAACCCTTCAAGGGCATAGCATGTGCATGAGAGAAATACCTGATTTTTGCTTATATTTATATATTATTTTGTACTGAGTTATTTGGTTACTGTCTTATTTCTGTTTCCAAAGACAAAAACTGTTGTGAGAGACAAACACTCATGCAATTTTATACATCTCTAGTGTTGTGTCAGACATATTCGTAATTGTACCATTAAAATTCACAAGTCTTGTCCCTAGCTGTGAGAGGTGATATGACAATGTAATGGTGTCAACGGTATAAACACTAATCTCTGAAACGTATTGTTTTTTTTTCCATTGTGACTCATTTAGGAGAAAATCTCTACTTATTACCCAGTCCAAGTTAACATATTGGGTGACATCACATGGTGGAGCAACCCACTGAATAACAAAGAATGACAGCAAGGAAAAGTCAACAAACCACTAACCCATTTCCGTTTGAAACATTTTCATGGGGCCTTTCATTCTTCACATCGACAGCTTCGATTCAGGGCAACAATCTAGTTCAGACCAACAACATGTTAACAAAATGTGCAGAGGCAGCCAGCAGGCCTGGACACACAATAGACTAGGGAGTCAATGAAAACAAAACAGACCCCCACGGGCACCATCTCTCCTCTCACACACACATACACTAGCAGAGAGGCTGCTAAATACTATCTATACACTGCTGTAACCTCAAGCTACATAATGTCTGTTAAACAAACCACAAACAGAACTGTGACATAGAAGTACAATGTTTATCTGATCCTAATGTATGTGGCAGGGGCTTTTGGCCTGCATCAGTCATGAATCTAAATTATAAATCAATGACAAAATGAGGTACAGTAATCTAATTCTCTCAAGGTAAAAGAGACCCAACTGGATGAAAAGGAGTCTGATCGAGTCCACAGTTGTACTGACCTGAACGTGGGGGAAATGTGAGAGAAACGTGAGGTGTAGTATAGCCCTGTGTCTTGTGGCACCTGGGATTGCGCACATATCGGTGCCTGCATACAATGCTGCAGCATTGGTTTACCTGAGCAGGCACATACGTGGGGGAGGTGGTGGTTGCATTTCAGGATAAGTGTCAGTGAGCTTTAGTGGTGGACTGCTTGGATTTAGCCTCTGCACCGCAACACATATTGTCTTCCTTGTGTTTAAATGCCTCCAAAGACAAGACGTACAAAAACTGTATACTGCAAACGACTTGCAAATAGGGCTGCAGCTTATGATTCTTTTTAATATGGATAAATCTGCTAATTTAATTTGTGGACAAGGACATCTCTGCAGCCATACAGCACTTCATCATATTGCTGCTGATTCAAACATTTTACCTTTATCAAAAAAGTGTAACTTCTTTGCGGATATTGTACTTAGCCATGTTGCAATTCTGCATACTTATTTTACATACAATTAATTGAGCAGCCCTACTAATTACTTTCTTGGTTGTCTCGTCAGAAAACTGCATGTTTATGGTCAATATTGGCTTATCCCGGTATATTGGTATTGACATTTATGTTGTCCGATTTGTGCCGATATGGTAACTTCTTTTTTTAATTATTTATTTAGTTAGTTCGTTTGTTACGAACATGATGCAGAAAACGTCTGAGGTACTTTAAAATGATTTCCCAGTAAAGTTTACTGTTTCCGAGCACTGATGTCATTTTGGATAACAAAGTTTATTGCTAATGTGTAAAATATCCTGCCTCAAAGGTACTTACCTTTGATAACCATATTTGAGGGATCATTGCAAAAAATGTGTGTTTAGGTATACAATACAGTTGATATGTTGATACTTTGAAATCTCCTCTAAAGAACTCGATAAATGCTGGGACTGAGGAACAAAATCAAATATCACAATACTGTTACCTTGATATGCATATTGCAACAATATTGTGGGGATGACTATTGGTATTTTCACAAGATATTGAAACAATGAGATTTTTGACAAGTAATTGTCTGTAATGTGGATGAAATGACTAAGTGGGTAAAGACGTCTAGTATTAGAACAAGTGGAACAGTCGGGCAAGTTCAGAAAATGACATCACTTAACTGTAATGCAGCCTTTGATCCAGGAAAAGACAACACTTATGCCCTTTCATGATATCATAATATCCAAATCTAAGACCATATAGTCTCACATCATGATTATCATATGACTAATATCACGATTGTCATATAATATTCATATATTGCCCAGCCCAAGCTATTATTGTGGATAAACATTTGGAAATAAACTCTGCTTTAGTGTTCTGTTTTTTACTTGTTCAGTGGTGCTGAAATGACCCCAAGTTCACTGTACACATGCCCTAACAGCATGCACGAGTAAAAAATGCAAGAACCACAAGAGTGATCATGGTGTCTTTTTGGATGCATATCTGAAAAGTGATATAAGCGTTATCATGTGCGTAATCAAATATAATGGACTGGCACTGGGGGTGTATCTGCAGTCAACGCCTCCTGTCTCACACATCACCAACTCTTAACATGCCTGTGGGCAGCAAGGACTGCCGTGGACACAAGAGATGGGCGAGCGGGACGCTGTATGTGGTACTGCCAATCTGCTAAATGAATGATGCTTTTATGTCAGTTAAATGTCAGCTCTGAAGTTCAGAACCTCATCAGAAAATGTCAGGGCGAAAGCACAGTGAACTTTCAAAATAAAATCAATAGGACCTTCTAAGTGTCCAGCAGGAATTCACAAACATCAATATACAATCCTTTACATCCTTGACTTAAAAGTTCTAATCTAAATGTATATCTCTCCCTTCAACTGGAAGAAAAGGGTTAGAGCAGGCTTAGGGTTAGGCAGACACAGCCAAGCAGGGCATTGTTAATCAGTTCCAGGTATGGGCTGTCTTATGCGCATGCAAGTGCAGCTGCAGCAGGATACATGTGTTTTTATCCCATCAAACAAATGATGCATGATGTGCCAGAGCCACTACAGCTGCCAGTGATGATCCACTAAGTGTTTCCAGTTGAGGTATATTGAAACACATGGTAAAAATTCTTAACCAAATTTGCCTTACCATGTGGTATTTCAGTCTGCTGTGCCAGTAAACTGACTACCACAACTTTGAATTAATTTGTTTTTTTGTTCTTGTTTTATTACCAAAAAGTAGCCTTTAGAGGAGATTTAAATGGTCCCCAGCAACATAGTTTCTACTCACCGAGATTTTAATTCTTAATGATTAGACACTTCATTTGTATTTATGACATTGTTTAACCGACGCCATGCCTCTACAATATGTGTTGCCTTGCTGAATGAGGATTCATTGAGACAGTAGCTAGCCTATTTTTACAACTGGAGGCTCCCAGCCACATTTTTCATTATAAAAGTTTTAAAAAGCTGCTGCTCTGAGTAATAGTGTAGTTAAAAGTCAGTAGACAGGTCCATAGGATATACAGGAGCGGTGGCCGTTGACCTATTTAATATCGGTATGTTATCAATCAAAACTACAGACTGTCACCAGGGCGTAGCCTTTAGCAGTGTCCCAAAGAGCAAGTTTACCGCGACACCTGTTCCCTTTATCCTTCCCTTCCCGTCGTCTCTTACCTTCTGGTTTATGGCACAGCTCCACCAAAGGCTGGCATTGCTTCTGAAAGTCTGGAAACACACGCCTGGTAAAACTATCCCCGTCTCGACACACAGCTGGACTCACAGAGTGAACTTTCCCGTTAACTCACATCGCCGTTCACTAACGGTGCTGCTGATGCTGCGAGCGCACGCGGCGGATGACGTGACGCGTTCAGTGTCTCCTCCCAAGTTGGTGTTTCGGAAATTGTTGAAATTGGAAAGCGACTTGTTGACGCGTATTTAAGTATTTCTGGTTGGAAATTAAAGCTTCATAAAACTGTGTCTTTGCTGTCCTTAGAATATTCTATGAATTTAAACATCAACCAGCTATTTTTTTGTTAGTCTTTGTAATGTGTCTATACATCTCATACGAGTTGTTTTCGAGAGCACTTGAAGGCAGCAAAAGCAGGTAAAGGTGCGCAACCGCAAAGCTGATAGAAGTGGAGCTGGTCACTACAGAACCTGCGTTCAGGTGGTCTGTCACCTATCTCCTAATACAAAACGAGTGCAGGCATGTAAGCAATGCATTAACCACTTTTTAGGGCCGTTTATTTGCTGAGAGTATTGAAATATTTTTTTTTAATAAATGTGCGAAATGTGTATACATTTTACAAATCCACTATTAGTATAATAGTAGGATAAATAGTTATTTCACTTTGATTGGTTTCAACTAAGTTCAGTGTGAGTTTTATTTGAAAACTTATTATAATCCATAATGCACCCATGTAAATATAGTGCCATTATGAGGTGCCAGTTTGCATACTACTACTACTACTACTACTACTACTACTACTACTACTACTACTGGGTGTCTCACTTTCTAATGAGCCTTCAAGCCTGCAGTTTATAGGGGAGAGTGGGGTAAGTAGTGCCAATTTTTACTTAAAGTGCCTTTAAAGCAAGGGGATTACAGTAATGCCTCCAACTAAAATATATAAATATATTTTAGGATGTTGTGCATCCCTGGGAACAATCGCTTTGGATCTTAAATTAACTGTTTGAGAAATACAGCTTTATAAAAAAAGTGGTTTCGTGGCACAACTTGCCCCTGGTGCGGGGTAAGTTGTGCCATTAAAGAGAATACACTGGGGTAAATTGTGCCATTGATAATTGAAGTAAAACAGATCATTTTAATCTCACAAATGATAATGCTATATAAAAGCAAGACAAATTCAATACAAAATGACTTATTTAACGTTTATTTAAAGTTTTAACAACTTCAAAGGCCACTTTTCTATAACAAGGCCTATACCATCACATGAACACCTAACTGACTCTTACTCTTCACAGATCCATCCTACTAGGCCTACAACTTAACATCCTACTTGTCAATGCTGCAGGGAAATATGAACTTCTGCTCCCTTCTGGCTGTACCACCAAGTTTTGTGGTGTATGTATGGTCTTCGCCTGTTGCACCTCTTTCACTGCTCCTACTACTCCTCAAGAGGAGTCTGTCTTCCATTTGTATTAATGTTGCATAATGGATTTTGGTTTGAAATTAAGAATGTCACATAGTTTTAGTGATCAAATGTAAGAATATAATGTATAATAACAATAAAACACAATAAAGTAATATATAGTAAATAATCATAAGTTGTGACACTGGCACAACTTACCCCAGGCCCTTTGGCACAAATTACGCCAAGCCCACCATTTCGAAAAAAAAATGCATCCCCCAGCTGTTTTGAGCTAGCATCATGTTAACTGTTTAGGCTCATGGTGTAGCTTACTAAAGCACTAAAACATGTGTGAACGGTTTTCAAAGTTGTCTATAATTGTTCAAACACAGTAATCAAAAAACCTTGATCATAGAAATTTTACTTTGGAGGGCAAAAAATTGTTTTTTGAACTTAAATGTGCTTACCTCTCTAGCCATGTGTTTCCCTTCTTTACAGGATGAGTGAAATGGATGCCTCTTCAAAAATATGTTGTCACATGACCAACATGGTTTTGTAGATAACAGGGGTGGCACCAGAGGCGCCGGATTCATTTTAGAGGTGGGGGGGCCAAAGAGAGAGAGAGTCTCTCTCTCTCTCTCTCTCTCTGTCGGGTTGTTGTGACACCCTAAACCTGAACATAAACCTGCACATACTCATTTTTGTCACACTGTGATGTCGGTGTGTATTTTTTAATGACAATCATCAGATGAAGTGGAAAAGTAGGCCATCCTTTGCAATAAGAGTTTGTCTTTTTTGAAGCCAATGGCCCCCTGGCCCCCCCCCATTCCGGCGCCGTTGGGTGGCACTACTTGCCCCTTGGCACCAATTACCCCACTCTCCCCTACATGTTAATAAGTCATTATTGTAGGGTTTTAGTCATTAAGTTTGCCGTTGTGAAGATGATAATTAAAAGGTTTTGGTCGAGCTCACCTGTAGTCACCACCATTCGTTGGAAAAGTTGGAAACCCAAATGTTCTTATATTCATGGCTTATAAGTGATCTTTAAAGCATTAAAGCAAAAGTATGAATAAACCATTAATAAAGCAATTACTTACAAATTACAACCCCTTCAAATAAGGTGCCGGAGGGTGTCATCATAAAGGTGATCTGAGACATGTAAACAAACTTAATGACAATGCAGGAGAAAGTGTATGAGATGAAAGTTTAAAAATTATAAATAACAATGAACCTAGAGTAAACTGTTTATTATCAGAGATATTAGGAGTGAGATCTAATTTAAATCCATCAATTTTGAGGATACAGTACAGCATCCACAAACACTGGCAATCCCCATGCCCTCCCACACAAAGACAGGTGGACAATAATGACATCTAGGACATGATGAAGTGGTCAGAGATTTTTTTTTAGATCTGTTTCTGTTGATGTGAGTGTAATTCATGTAGAATGTATATATATTGAAAAATCAAAATAAAATCTTTTAAAAAAAACCTAGTTGATTCATGAGTTTTGCATCAATTAGGACAGAATCCCCCCTACAGTAACATCAACAGGCCTCTATCCACACAAACCCACCACTTACATCAGAGAAAATATGCTGAAAAATAGTGAGTGATATGGTATATACAGTATACTGTATGGCCACTTCGTGTAGATTAGTTTTTCAGACACATGTTTCATTGCTTGAAATAAATGATGAACTCTGAAATAAGAAATTTGAGTTTTATTATTGCACAAAACAGTGTATAGTTATTTTGTGAATATCATCGAATGCAAAATTTTACAACATTTTAAAGCATAAAAAGTAAATTCAAAGACTGACAATTACATACTTTGTAATGTTTCTGAGTGCGTTGAAATCTAGATATGATAACCAGTGTAAAAGCGAATATGTGTTGATCATGTAGTTAAACTCTGTTAACTATGTCTGCATGGCACTTTTTGGTAATATCCAGCCTAGGAGCTGGTTTTGGTTGGTTTGACAATCACTGAGCTGTCGGCGAACACCGTGGAGAAGAAATCATTCAAGTAACTGTTCTTGAGACGGTGCAGGAAGTGGACATATCTCACCCCTGGTCCATATCCAGAGAACACATGTGACACCTGCAGGCCAACAGAGAGACATGCAATGAAAAACTGCAGTGGTGGAATGTACATTTAGCCCTGTACTCAAGGACAGTTTTTAACTACTTGTATTTTTGTTTAATGCTGCCACACATTTCCATTCCATTACAGAGGGAAATATTGCCATTACATTCATTTAACAACTTAAGTTATAGTTACTTTTAAGATTTTACACAATGGATAATTAAACAAGCTTTTAAAATAAAGCAAGATTAAACACGTTGTATCTCACATAAAAGCAGTGTGAAAGCGGGGTTACATTTCAGATGTCTGAGTTGTTAACAGCTCCAACAAATAGTGATTTTTCCCTGTTCTCACATGGTGTCATTTCAATAAATGCTCAAATGGCCAGTACCAACTACATTTATCCTAATACTTATGTACTTTTACTTGAGTATTATTTTTCCATGCAGGACTTTTACTTGTCATATTTGTGTACTGTGTTATATTTGTACATTTCCAGATTAGTACTTTCAATTAAGTAAAGGATTTGAATACTTCTTCTGGATTTGTCAGGGGAATCAGTAACTCACCTCCTTCCATGTGTGTGAGTAGGCGCTGAGGTCCTCGGTGGGTTTGACAGCGTGCTCCGAGATCACCGTACTTTTGTCCGCACCCAGTAACTTGACATGCAGCTGGTAGATGTTGTCATGCAGCTGACTCTCCTCATACCTGACACAATGATAGACAATATTGAGGAGAAGAAGAAATCACAGTAAAGTGTAGTATTTTATGAAAGAAAGGAATGGAGGAAAATCCTATTCTCCTTATTATCAGAACCGAATGACAAAGATCTTCTTTCAGGGTTCTTTCACTGAGGAAATTTAATAGAACACTTTTGGAATGGAAAAGCATGGACTTTTTGGTAACTTCTAACAATGGTAAAATAACAATGATATGAATATCCAACAAACTAGGAAGAAATACTTTGTGCTGCAGAAGATAGAAAAGTTGTAATTATAGTCTTATTAGATTATACAATCTACAGCTTTATTAATTATGAACCTTGGATTCATTATCTTAATGTACTGTCAAAAGGGATGTGATAATGGGATAAATAAAAACTGAAAGGCAGTTAATTTTATACAGGCAAATCCAGATCATCCATTTGTTTGCATATCTACAAACACACGCCAAACCTATATTATACAGGTAGACCTACACAGACTGTAAAACATGGACTGTACATGATGTCATCTACGTGTGTTTACAGCCCTGCTGATAAGATAGCATGGTGTGTTTCAGGGCTGGAGGTGGGAGGCGGGTGGGGTGCTCATTAACCCACCAGTCTTGGATGACTATTTCGGGCTGAAACTCGTCCAGCAGCTCCTCCCACAGTCCCTCTGCCTTCAGGTCCACAACCTGCTCCATGGAGAACCAGCTAAGGATAAGAGATCAGACACATTTACTACATGCTCATTATGCGGGATTGACTTTTTTTTAAGTTGTACCCTGACCTTATATTTAAATGCTCACTGGCATTCCCTGCTACAGCCAGCTGTGAGGTAAACATCTAATTCCCAGTAACACCCACCTGGACTGAGGCAGCTGACAGACCACAGCACCTGGTGGGATGCCACTGGTGTCATAGGGGAGGATTTCTATGTCTGTGGTCCAGCCGCTGAAGTCACCTATGAATTGAGAGAAACATTAACATGATCTGAGGCTTTACAAACTTCATTTCCTTCGTTTTGGTTTGCTGCAAAACTATCCTGATCTCTCACCTTCAGGTTGAAAACGTGGAGGTCCACGTCTTGGTACATCAGACAGTTGCGGTTCAGGTGGAGGGGTGTCCTTGCTCAAGCCTGAGAGAAATAAGACAAAGGGACAACTGTTCATGTCACCATGCCCTTTAAAAAGCCACAGTAATCCCACTGTAAATATCACCAACAAGATATATCTGCCTGTCACTAGGTGTGCCTCTGTGTCGAAAACACGTACTTTTCAGTCGGCACAAAAGCTCACGTATGCATTGTGGGACACACCCAGTGTAGTCATGCTGGGTGTCACTGAGTAATCCAAAATTTGCAAGTTTTTTTTTTCCCAAGTGGAGGGAGTAATCACTTGTGTTTGAAAAAACAGACTGAATTGGAAAGTGCACTCCAATTACCTAGCTTCTCTTATTCCTTTATCTTTCAATCCTTACTCTAAATTAAATGTATGTAGGTTGTAAATGCTTCCAGGTGACAAGCAATAAAGAAACCTGTTTTTCCCTTAATAAATTGGAATCGACCAATATCCTACAATAATAAATATTTCTATAGATTAACCATTTAGTCAAATTTAACTAAATAAAGCTTAAACCATCAACTGAGGTTAAAATTATATGTACACAAGCCGTATGTCATCACGTCCTGTGTCGCTGAGACATTTCAATATCTCCAAAATACGTTCTACACATCTTAAAAATCCCAAAGCTGTTGAGCAATGCAGATGACCTTTTAGATGCTTCTGCAACCACCATTAGTCATCATTGTACTGCCTTTTCTGCTCAGTCTCAGCTCAGAAGTCCTCAGAAGCTTTGCAAATAATACCAAAATAATCCATAATCCGCATGGCTCCATGCAACACAGGGCAGTCGAAACTTGATTCCTTGTGATGTGAATGAATTGACCTTTTAAACTCAGTTAACTTGCCTTTAAAATTTTGAAATAGCGCTAACAAAACCTGCTTTTAAAGGGTTATTTATGACAATTGGGGCTGTTACTATTTATTTTCATTATCCATTATTCTGCCAGTTATTTTCCCGATTAATCGATTCATTGTTTGTCTATAAAATGTCCCAAAAAACTTGATAAAGGCTCAATTTGCACAATTTGCTGGAGCCCAAAGTCCCATTTTCAAATCGCTTTATTTTGACCAACCAACAGTCTAAAACACAAATGCCCTTTATTCCCCTTCATAAATGACAAAGAAGAGAATCGTATAATTTAAGAGGCTGGACCCAGCAAATCCTGATGATTCATAAGGTCAACTGATTATAAAAAAAAAAAACAGTTGGCAATTAAATTTCTTGCGATCGATTCATCGTCTAATCGTTGCAGCTCTAATGAAAACTGAAGCAGAGTGTAAAAATAGGAGTTAACTTACACTTGCCTACACCTGTGATACTGTTTGTTTCTATGGTTGCCACTTTACCAATCCCTGTGCTAATAGGTGTACTGTTCATGATACTATCACAGACAGATGGCTTAATTCCCTTGTAGTGTGGCCATCTCAGCACTATGGGTCCCTCTGAACAGATAAAGAGATTATCCTCCCAAGAGTTGAGAGCAGGGGTTCCCAAATGTTTTTGCTTCTTGGAGGGCAAAAACTGAAACTTAATTGTGGTCCACACACCTATTGAACTGTCATGAAGCAAAATAGTAGGATTTCAGTTTCCCTTAATTGACCAACTTCCTGCGCAAACTGTCACTCTGCCTGAGAGGTGCTTAGATCATGAAAGCTGATCATTAACTGGGGATCCTACATATTTAAATGTTTACCTTATGAATAGTTAACTACCATAAACACAGATTTATATTATACTTTTTTAGAAAATCAACTTTTCATTGTTTTGACTGAAACATCTGGCAGGCCGAATCAAACCTCGTGGCCGGGCCCCACTTTGGGCAGCCCCGATGACGAGACAATGCTGAGTGTACATCACTGTTGATCCAGAATTAACACTGAGCATTTAAGACAGAACCATCCACAATTAGAGCCTAGTACTGCATTACACCTACAAAAACCAAAAACCATTGGCCGGATTGCACAAAACTGTGCAACTGATGTTTCAATAAGCAGAAGAAGGTTGTAGCTTATTGACTCAATATGGTTGATGACAACACACTGAAACCACTTTCAGTAACTTTCAAGGATCATTCAGGAGGATGCCTAAACTACTTTATGATTACCAATGGATCAAAGCACAACACAGAAACTTCAGAAACTCTGTAAACACCTCCTCAAGTTAGTAAGCAGACCCTTCATCTGTATCAGCGCTGACATCTGAACCCACTGGAGATCACTGACTTCTGATTCGCCTCTGCATCAATTAAATCTGTCTCTGGGTCAGTACAGAACAGGAACACAGCTCAGGAATGATGTATGTACTGTGTCAGTGTTGTGGTACCGTGAGGCGAAGGGTTCTTCAGAAAGTTCCTCCCGAACGGTTTGGCTTCGTACACGGACTTCCAGTCCACGCAGTCGGGCATCGGCGCGCCCTGCAGACTCCACTCAGCCTCACACTTCTGCTTCCAGTCGGCGGCGGACATGGTTCCACCAGACAACCCTGTCAGATGTCTGAATCCATCCAGGAAGTCTGCGAGGATCTTTCTCTACTCTGCACTCTCTAGACCACACCCCAGTGTCGCAACGAGCATGGCAATTCAAACGCTTCCCTGAGCTCTTAAAGGGATAGTTCGGGTTTTTTGAAGTGGGGTCATATAAAGTACATATCTACAGTCGGTCTGTTCTCTACCGTAGTCGCCGATCAGCGCAGCCTCAGTTTGGAGAAGCAGAGAGCCGCTCCAGCCCAGACGCTCAGCTCTGTACTGCAGTGAACGGAGACCAGATGTAAAGCAGATTTTAACCACCTAAAACAAGGCCCACCTAAAAAAATCTATCAGTTGAAGTGTACGTTGTATAGAGAAAATTCACACCGCTTTACATGGAGCCCCAGAACTGACAGAAGGCTGTAAGTGTATTAGATGAGCCCCAAATGTAACTGAACTACAAATAATAATAATAATAATAATAATAATAATAATAATAATAATAATAATAATAATAATAATGTTGATTAAAATACTTTTTTATTTCATTTTAAAAAAACTATTTTAATGTATTTATTATTTTCTTCTGTTTAGCGCTAATTGGTTGATTTCATTTGTTATCTGCCTAAAGTGTCATTTTCTCTCTTCCCTTTTTATCAGCTGATCGGAGGCTACAGGAAAAGTGTGAGGCTTTATGTTTTGTCTAGTAGTCTTTCACACAAGTGAGGACAAAACAGAAGCTGCATGTATTAAAGTGGGTACTGTTACGTTTCTCCCCCAAAACAAAATCACAAACTGAGGTCGCAATGGGGAAACTAACAAGAAAACACTGGAAAGGGGTCCTTGGGGGTCTATAAGGCGATGGAGAATAACTCGCAACGCCCACTAAATCTATCAAAAGGATAGAGGAACAAAAACAAAGGACCCAAAAACCAAAAGTAAAGAGTCTCTGGGAGGAGGGATTTTCTGGCCTCTCACTTTTTTCGTCAGAACTGGCCATTCCCGAACCATGTGACCTTTGTTGTGACAATAGTGACACTCGACTGGAGTGGTGGCGGACATTTTTCGTGTTGGGGAGAACCCTGATTTAGAGGTGAGTGGGGGTCTTGTGAAGGTGGTTTTGGCAGTGGTGCTTGGTGACTTGGATGGAAAACTGGATTTGTGGGTGAGTGTAAATTCATCAGCCATTACAGCAGCTTTTTCCCAGGTGAGGCCTCTGTGTTCATTCAGGTAAGTGGTGACTCTCTCATGCAGACAACGCTTGAACTGCTCCATGTATGTAAATGGCTTACTTGCTCACAGCTGTATCTCAACGTTAAGAAGACAGTCTGTATGTTTTTTTTAGCAAAAGCAACACTATATCTCACTGTGAACCCAATTGTCTGTGTGTCTGGGGAGGTCATTCAAACAGTTACACAGTTTAAATATCTAGGCATTATTCTTGACTCTACTCTATCATTTAAAAATCAAGTGAGAAAGGTAGTGCAAATAACCAAATATAACCTAGCGAACTTTAGGTATATAAGGAACTGTTTGACAACACCTGTAGCAAAGCTATACATGAATACTATGATAATCCCTCACCTAACATATTGTATGACAAGCTGGACCCAGGTATGTAGCACAACATTAAGGCCTATTTTATCACTTCACAAACAAGCACTTAAAGTTTTGGACAAAAAACCCAAACTTTACCACCACTGTAACATTCTTAACAAATATAATTTACTCAGTTGGGAAAATATTTTAAAACACAGTGATGCATGCCTAATCTTTAAGATCATTAATGGGCAGGCTCCCCCACCACTCTGCACTTTTATACAACAGAAGTCATCTAGCAGCAGAACCACAAGGTCTGCCTTAAGAGGGGACTGTGCAGTCCCTCTTAGGTCCAGTTCCTTTGGCCAATTATGCTTTACTGTGAGAGCCTCTAAACTATGGAACCAATTGCCAGTGTACATTAGAAACTCCACCTCACATCATACATTCACACACCATCTTAAGGACTGGCTTTTGAGCAAACAAAAATGTGAGTGCCTCTCTTAGTACATTAATGTTTGTCTGCCTCTATACTCTAGCTGTCCTGTAACCCATGGTGTATGATAGTTAGATGGATAGATGGTTACTTTATTGATCCCCTAAGGGTTGTGTGGCTGTATGGTTATATGTTTTATGTTTTAATGTTAACATGTTCTTTTTTTTTTTTTTTTTAGCCACCATGTGCCGAGTATAACACCTTGCCAAAGGACTACAGTTGAAAATTAGCCTGCTGGCTAACACTGGCTAACACTGTGCATTGTCCTTTAAATAAATGAAATGAAATGAAATGAAATGAAATAGGATGAGGTTTTTCAAACCCCCCAGCTCCTTAATGTCTTGCGACTTACACCAATGCTCAAACAATATCTGCTGTTCCCTTGCAAACTCCACATGAGTCTGGGACTCGCTCTTTCTCAGTTTGCGGAACTGTTGTCGATAGGCTTTGGGCACCAACTCGTAAGTGCGCAATATAGCCTCTTTGACAGTCTTGTAGTTGGAAATCTGAGCAACAGATAAAGATGCATACACACTTTGAGCTTTCCCAACCAACACAGTCTGAAGCAACAATGGCCTGAACTCCTCGGGCTATTTCAGAGCATCAGCCACCCTTTCAAAGAGCGGAAAATACTCATCCAAGTCCTTTTCATTAAAAGGTGGAACCAGGCGGCTGTTACAAGCCAAATCAAATTCTTTGCTCATTGCCTGTTGAGTCGACCTGATGCGCAACTCCTCAATCTCCAGCTCTCTCAAGAGGATAGTTTGCTACAGCTTCATATGTTCCAGCTCTAGCTTGAGCTTCACATCCAATTCTTTCAATTTTACCTCCTCACTTTCTTCCGACCTCTTTTCAAACTCATTCCCTTCGTTCTCCTCCGACTCCCCAGCCAGAATTTGTTTCTCCACTAAGAGAGTGACCACAGCCTGTTTGATGGCATCTTTTCCACTGCCAGAGGCTATGGAGATGTTAAAGTGCTGAGCAATCTGGGTTAGATCTTTCTTTTTACACTGATTAACCCCCTCCCAAGTAGGGTTCTCAAGAAATGACTCCAAAACTAAACATGTTGATTAACTGATACAAAAGCGACCAACTTCCTGTCCTGTAGCAGGTTTAATAAAGATGATCCCGGACGAGCCCCCAATTGTTATGTTTCTCCCCCAAAACAAAATCACAAACTGAGGTCGCAATGGGGAAACTAACAAGAAAACACTGGAAAGGGGTCCTTGGGGGTCTATAAGGCGATGGAGAAAAACTCGCAACGCCCACTAAATCTATCAAAAGGATAGAGGAACAAAAACAAAGGACCCAAAAACCAAAAGTAAAGAGTCACTGGGAGGAGGGATTTTCTGTCTAGATGTAGGGAAAATAAACCTCGTCACAAAAATGAAAATGCCACACCAACACACAACCAAGAGAGCAAACTGATGGTGTTTACCCTCCGGTGTCACTCTCACAACTGAGCTGCTGGACCCAGCCTGCTTTTATAACCCAGGCAGGCTGATAGGCTGCAGCTGTGCAACGAGTGCAGGTGCACTCGATCAAGGTGGATCAGGCAGGGGTGGAGTCTAACCTACCTCCACCCATAACAGTACAAATATATAAAATAACAACATTTTGAAAGTCTTTCAAGTAACTTCTTATGCTATAGGCAACTTTTTTGATCTTATAATTTAATTCAAAGCAACAACATGTAATTTTCTAGAGGAAGCATTTGATGTTGAGTGTCGTCCCCAGGTTGTCAAATACTGATGCTATGAGTCCGGGGGTGAGACTCAACAATCAGCTATTTTTCTCCAGAAGGCTCTATTTTGTCGCTTTAAGTGTACATAGTTTTGAATCTAATCAACTGATTTCAAGTGTTACAGGTGCAGAATCCACAGAACACACTCATATTGTACAGTAGTATGAGTAGGCAGGGGGAGCCTGTAAGCTAACTCTTATTCTTTCTTTCCCTTGCACTTTGCCCCTATACGATCACTCCCTGGTTACAGGACTATTAGAGACATTACTGCTCTGACCTTTGCACTGTTTACATGAAGGTACAGTATGTTCACTGGGCTGATTTGAATTGATACTAACGGTGCACTGATTAAACTGAGAGAATACAAGCTTTATGTATTCAATTGAATTTGGGAATTTTTCAAACTGACAACATTTGACATTTTCAAACCCAAGCTGCTTTACAATATATAGTGTATATATTTAGTTAAGTTTTTCCTTCGGTAGGTGACCTGTAAACAGTACACAGGCCTTAAGAAGGTGTGGCCCACTGTACACCGCAGTGTATTAAAGGTTCAGATGTAGGATTCAGGGGGATCTGTTGGCAGAAATGGAATCTCATATTCATAGAAATGTTTTCCTCAGTGTCCATCACCTGAAACTAAGAATCGTTGGGTTCCTTTTACATTAGAATGAGCATTTGTATCTACAGTGGGAGCTTGTCCTCTTCCACAGAGTCCGCCACGTTTCAACGCCATGTTTCTACAGTTGTCCAGAATGGACAAACAAAACATTTACTCTTGACAGGGCCATTTGAGTTTTGCATGTTTCTAGTGGCCACCGTAGGAGAGGGGGAGACAAAGTATTTTGTTTATTGCAATCTGCAACCACACTGCTAGATGCCGCTAAATCCTGCACACTGGACTTGTAATAATGAAATGATTTCAGCAGGGTACTTCTAACGTAACCTGTTGAAACAGAAAATAAAAATGATGTGACTTTGCTGTGATACATGGCAGTCGAGACACTTTAACTCTACTTTTTCTCCATCCCTTCAGAAAGGTTAGCTGCAGATGATAAACAGTCCTTCCTATAAACCAGAAATTGGTGTTTAGTTTTGTTTAAAGGAGAGGTAGATATCATGCCAAATGTATTCATTATGAAAGTTATGTTTTTACTGAAACAAATACAACCAGATTTGAGCAGTGATCATTTCAAATCCTTGTCTTTCTTTTTATTTTGCTTCATATAAAGGTTTAATTTATGTGTTAACCATGTACTGTAGCTGTACGACATCCTGTCATCAGCTGTACTATTAGGTGCCTACTGATGCTTTTAACTAACCTGACTGTCAACCTGTAAAAGGCCCTTATCTTACTGACCCACTTACCATTATACTGTAACCTGTCTGTACGTTACAAATGTTTGTGATCAGCACTGATTTGACTGTGGAGTTGGATATGGCATTTCATATAAATACTTACATCTCAAGCGACCATTTGGTGAAACAAAGATGACAGAGAGGGGCAGGGGTCGACAAACGCAACAGCAAATACTTCATGTAAATGTCTCCACCTTGTGGATTCTAGGTGCATCAAGCAGTGCAGTGAAAAGTATCTTAAACTTTAGCTACAGTGCATGGGCAAAATTTCCAAGGGCGAACAAATTGTTTGCATTTTGCATAAGTATAATTGTCATTTTTTTTGTTTTTTCAGTATAAGAGCATCTGATGCAGCATCTACTCTAATTCAAGAATATATCGTAAAGGCATTACATTGTGACAAACAGCAACCCATTGATCTCAGCCATCAAAGCCATGCAAATATACCTCTGGCAGATATATTACAGGTGTATTTCAGTAATTTTGTGTTGCATTTCTATTAAGATGGGGGACATGTCAGCGACAGATTAAAAAGATTAGTCAAAATCAGAGCAGCAGAGGCTGAGGTATGAGGACTCCAGAAACACTTGATTCTGCCTTTCCCATACTGCATCTCAAACATGTCTCTTTGAGCAAGCCTTCCCTGCCTGTTAAATGACCCATCTTTGAAAGTCTGTGCTCAGTTTATAATCCAAGTTTTCTGTTAAATATTTGGAGCCTGGAATCTAATTTAAGGTTATTTTAGAGAAACATCTTTGAGGGCCCAAGAAAACATTGTGCCCCTTCAAAATACTGAAGCACATATAAAATTACACATAATAAAACCTTAGAAGACACGGTGGGTAATGGTTTACTTTCTGTCCCCTATTTAGTATTAATAAACAGTCAATAAACACAGACCGAGGTAGATGTCAGCAGATAAAAGAACATGTTAAGTATAAGTATTTTTTTACATCCAGTATTATTCCAGTATTATGAACTATAACTTCTCTTAAGAAGGCTTTTTTTATATTATTACAAGTGTGTTTTATTGCCATTTATTACCTGTATATAACAACCTCCAACTAGGGGGAGGAGTTATAGCTTTTAGCAAATACAATTCTAAACACCAGGATCTGCTTACAACTACATAAGTATGCGATAAACCATTTATTAAATACTTATATATGATACTGGTTTATATACTGGTTATAAATTATATCTAAAAGTTGTCTTATAATTAAGTGTTGGTGTTTCAACTCTGCAACAACACTGATAAATGTCAACAGGTGCCTGTCAAAAAATGATGTTACCTCTGGCCTGAAAACATTACCAAACTATCTCACATCTGGCAGTACAATGTAGCTTAGTGAAAGTTTATAATACACAAAAACGTGCAGAGGTGAGTTAAATTATATACAAAGCATCACACCTGAGCTGACCTTTGACCTTTTAAGGATTATTTAAATTGTTCAATTATATTGGAGAAGATAAACGTTCTGTTTTGTTTTCAATTGTATGATCTTTCTTGAAAAAAGAGAAGTGTTTCCAAAGCAACTACATACATTTGACCTAATATAGATTGTGATGATGCCCACTGTTAATGTTCGTTTTGTAAACCACCAATGTCAAAAACAACAACAAAGATATTAAGATTTTTCAGAATTTCATTTTATTTTGCCAATTCAGACTTGTTTCTAAGCGCGTTTGAGGCCTCATAATGAAGCCTGTGTGGATGCTTATTGGTTTTCTAAACACCAGGAAACAAAATGAATGTTAGTTCATCAGTAGAAAACAACAGATGCAGCTTGAATTTATGGTGGGGAATTATAGTTCAGCTGCTGACGACAGAAGAAGGACCTGTAGGGTTTGTGTTGGGCAGAGAGCCAGAGAGGCAACAGGGGGCAGCAGACACTGTGTGTGGGAGTGAACTGCTGCAGGGCAACACGCCAACTGTAGTAAACTGGTTCCAAAGTGCAAGCTCTAAAAACAGAAAAATGTGGGGGTGTAATACATTTAAACACTATCCCAGAGTTTTGTAGTGAAAGTGTTTGTTCTTTGAGGCCATAGTCTGTTCTGGAAAAGTAAGACAGCATACCTGTGATTATGTAACAGTCATTCAGTAATATGATCGCAGCTTCTAATTGTTCTACATGTGTGACTGGATGGACAAATGTTTAAAATGTTTTGACTTCTTAAACCCTCTGCAGTCTGCATCGAGCGTTTACTGTCTTAAAGAAAAAAAATCTCTATAGCTCAAACTCTTTAAAAAACAGTTAGAATGACACATAACACAAGTATTCATGGAGACTAATCAGAATTTGTTTTAAAAAAACCCAACATAATAGCACAATTGCCAGTAAGAATGAACTGTTTGAGCTGCTTGGCGGAGCCACGGAAACATGTAGGCTGGAATAATTCCAATGGTTGTGTTCGTATACAGCTCCCACCTGTTGTCTACCCATGTGCCCCTATGCATTGTGGGCTAACTGACCCCTGTCTGTTAGAGGTGAACTGCCTGATAATTCCGGAGTTTATAACCTAACAGTAGTGAAGCAGTTGAACAAACAGATTTACCCTTACAGGAGGGATGGTAAAAACATTAGCTCAGCTCTAAGTGGATAAAGAAGAATCCCCTCTAATAAAATTACTGCTTTAACCCTGGTTAAAGGGGCAGGCCGCCCATTTTACACATCAAGGTCAGTTTACTCGTCATGGAGGCAGTTCTGCTTTGGCTCTGGAGGAGCTTTACCTAATCTGAGAAAAACAAACTCGGAAGATGCTATCATGGTTATCTTGTGTAGAATTCTAAAGCCTGATCATACTAGAAAAAAAATTAATATGTGCATCTTTGTGAAATATTTGGTTCTAGAAGCTTGGTGACACAGTGACTATTGCCACCGGGGTAGTCAATTATGCCTAGGCTTTACTGTAGCTGGTGAGCTCAGCACTTACTTGCTAGCCAGCTGAATTAGCATAAGCCAATCAAAATAGCTCCTGGAGAGTTTCTACTTTCTCTCTACTGTTCTGTTTACTCCTCCCAGGTTTTTATTGCCTGTTGGGCACCATTTTGTTCAATGAAAAAGTTAATGAAGAGAAAAGAGAAAAATGAAGCTTGTCATCAGTTAGCCAACCTGCTAGCTTCCCTTTGTGGGGTCATCCCTATGTTCCTCGGGTCCTATGTTCCCCGTTTTTCCCAAAAAGGGACCTATGTTCCCCTGTAGCAATACATACCGGGGAGCATAGGACCCTTTTTCTGAAAAAGGGTCCTAGGTTAGGGTTAGGGTTAGGGTAGGGGTTAGGGTTAGGGTTAGGGCTAGCCCGTAGGCCTACATAGGCCTATTTGCCATGGAATTTTTCAGTAATGGTGGAAAAGTAACAGACCGGGGAACATAGGACCCTTTTTTTAAAAAAGGGTCCTATGTTCCCCAGTCTCATACAAAGAGGGGAACATAGGACCCGGGGAACATAGACACGCTCCCACCTTTGTTGCTGACAACACCCAGTTCACACAGTTTATTCAAAAGATGCATTCGTACCATTGGCTCCTGTATCATGAATGTGTGAAGGTGATACTAGCTTTAGAAGCGTTAGCTAATTGGCAATGATAATAGTGTTAGTAACGTCCACTCGCTAAAGTCGCTAACCTAGATCTTCATGACTGAATGATTCGCTGTACCATTTACTCTAAGAAAGATGATAAGCATGCTGTTACTATGAAAAACACTGGTTCAGGTTCAGTGACAGGACTCATTGGAAGTCATGCCAAATAAGTAATGAGGTGGATAGGATATTCTAGGTCCCATGTTTAACTTAGACTCAAGACTCACCATTGTCTCTTAAGGTTCTGAGCAGATCACAACCAGCCTGAATTATAATGGCAGACACCAACATTTGGTCAAATTCCTCAAAGATGCTAATAAGAACATTTTCGTGTAAGTTATCATGGGGAATAGTAATAACGTAGATAACCTCCACCTGTGCTCTTCCTGCTTTGACAAGTCAAAATGTCTGCCGTGAAAAGGGTGTATTGAAATTTCGCAGTTTTAATAATGGTAACCAGGCCTTCAGACTGTCTCTATCCTTTTACTATCTATATAACTTGACTCATAAGGGATTAAAGCCGGGATATCTGTGCCTCTACTGCCTTGCTTTGACTATACTATAAAAACTGGTCTCTCATAAGTCATCCACGTTTATGGAGGTGCAAAACTAAAAAGCCAGAATATCTCTTGAAGGGTTAGGACAATTTAAACACAGCAATAGAGAACCTGATTATTTCTTGAATCAAATCATCCATCCAATCACCACTCATGTAGAAAATAAAGGAACACATGAGTACGTTAGCAAACCGTGTGTAACACAAACTGAGGGCAAACCTAAACAGGCGAAAGTAACACACACAGAATATGTTGACATATAATCCCAAAGGTTATGGCACTGAGCCAGGTGTAACCCTATTCCATGTTACACTGCACAGTACAGCGAGTCAGGTGTGGGCACATCTAATGTGCATTGATCCATGGTCACATACTGTACTCTAAGCCTCTGGAATTCATTCAGATGTATGATACATATTTTGTACGCTTAAATAGACATTACCCAACTAGAGCACATGGTGTTCATGTGTTTTGGCCCAGTTAATCCTTCTGAGAGAGCCGTAGCTATTTACCTAGCAACAGCACCTGCATGACTCACATGTTAATACTGCGGTAAAAGGATGAGGTGGAGGACAAGTGCCACATCTCTAATCTCACTTGATCCATTGTTTTCTTTAAAGAACAGAATTTACCAGTGTTTTGTGATGCAAACCTTTATAATAAGGTCATATATATCATAATGCACATCATGATAAAAAAGTGTAGCTGAAATTTTCAACTTTTGATAGTATATTTTGTCTAATCAAAAAGGGTTTTAACTAATTTGATTTAAAATTAGAATAAAATAAAAATAAATAGTCCAGCACAACAGCACTGCATGTTCCCCACATGTTGCCTCATGTGCAGCTTCATCTAACAATACTAAGCTTTAGTAAATGGGTGCCCCTATTGTGGAGGAATTAACCAAAGCTAGCGTATGTCCAGTCAAGTCTGACATAGACAGAGAACTGACTCGGTGAAATTGAATCAGGGTACTGGGTGGGCGGGAGCTCCTGTTTGACAGGGTACAGATGGCACATCAGGCATGGTATAATTATAGCCTCCCCCTGACACTATGTACACGTGACCTTGGTGGCTTTAGTTTCAATGGAGAAAGACCAACGACCTACACCCCAGCAGGCACTGCAACAAGTGAACCACCCCAGACCTGCACAAGAAAGTTCAGCTTCCATAAGACTCAATTTAACCAATTTATAATCTGCATTTTAAATACTACAATAAAGTAGGTTTTTCAAGCTTTTGGCAGCCTGTAGATACAGAGAATTATTTTGTTTGTACTCAGACACATATATATTGTAAATATAGTCTGAGTCTTTAAAAATAAATATATCCCCTTAAATCTTATATTGCATGCATCATCTGCGTCTCCAATCAAACTCTCTACAGATAGGTGTTGAACTGAATGCAGGAGAGACGCTTTAAATTTAGTCTGCCATAAAGGTGTTATTTATAGAGGCTTGTTATGTCATTGTATTAAGTTGCCAAGCTCATAATGTTACTCATGTTGACATATAATGTTACGTACTGACTTATTTCGAATGAAAACTTTACCTTATGAAGGACTAACTACCAGTTGCAGAGATATGAAGATGATACTTTGATATTTGAAATGATACTTTCTTCATTCCCGACCAATGGTACGTAATTTGCTCTCACCTAATACCCAGGAGTTTAGCACTGCACGCAGCTGTGGCTTGACACTGTGCTATTCTGACACAGGTCAGTGCAGTTGGCAGGGATTCCTTTCCGAGGGTCAAGCTGGATATGTTTCACGAAAGTGTCCTGCAAGGCTCCAAACTAATGCTCACTTCCTCTGACACGATCCGTGGGATAAGAAGACAGAAATGGTTCAAATTTAACCAGCTAAGGTTTCGGACAAACCAGTTCTGTGGAATAAAGGTGTACGCGCCTAATAATTCAACACATATTTTTAAATACATCACCACCCACTGTTTCATCGAAGCAGCTCCCCTCAGTTGGAATGTGTCCATGCTGTGAGGAGTGAATATGTAAGTGGGCTGTGGAGGGGGGGTTTCAACATCTTGTGAAGCTTGAGGAACTCTGTGTACATGAGCAGTGGGCACATCAACATGTCCCTGCCCTGTTGCATAACTGTTCCAGACTGGCATTATTCAGTTGCTGAGGGTCAGATGGCAACAGCAAGCCACTCTGTATCTCTTTCACAGGTGACGCTCCTTCCCTCCGTGAAGTCTTTTTGTGATTCTTACTTACCTATAAGCCAGGAATGGATAGAAAACCTTTGAGTCTCTTTCGTGCAAAATCCAGGCACCTACACTTTGCTTCAATAATCTACACATGAGGCAAAACGAGTGCTGTATGGTGGTGACAGAAAAATACATGGAGTGATAGTAGAAACCTGCACAGAGACTAATTTGGTGGCCTCCCACTTGGAGGAGGACAGGCAGCAGGCAGCTGCGTAACAGGAGACAGGGTTTCAGTTCAGGGCAAGGGCACTGTGAGCAGCCGACACTCCACTCGCCTAGATCTAAAAAGCAGAAGATGTGGAAAGAAATCATCCAAATGCAACAGGAGAAGTGCCGGAGAACATATTGTGTATGTGTAGACGACAGAAGGTCTGAAGTGTAGGGTACAAGTGTGTTTCAGGGTTGGGCTGGACATTTAGGAGAGAGGCGGGAGTGTTCTACGTGCTGGTTGGACAGACAGGGGTGGTAATGATACGGGGACTGGAAGAAGCAGGTGTGAGCCGGTCAGCTGCCAGTCATGGACAGCTGGGACATCCCACGGGGACTGCTGTCTGTCGGGATGCCCCCATCTTGGAACAGTGGTCGTGATAGAGCTCCCATAAATCCCCTTCTAAATTGTTGGTGCACCTTCAACATTTCAGCTCAACACTTGTGATGACGCAGTGATGTGACCACCAATCTTTTCTCCTGTCTAAATAGACTATTAATTGTATTTAACTTTTACTTCAGCTGTAGGCCAAGTAGGGTGGTGTTCATGAAAAGGTGGGGGAGATGTAGCTTGCCTTGAAGATTTTGCAGCTATGAATCCAAGTGGAACACACTTGGGTCAAAGAACATTTCCGTCTTTTATCAACTGATCATAATTGAAAATGTACTTCTGCTTTTCTGCATCGCTAACGACTGGTTTGTTTACACCTGGTGTGCAATCAAACCTTTAAAGGATAAGTTCACCTATAAATTGAAATGCAGTTATTACCTACTCAGCCCCATGCTGATGGAAAGTCAAGTCTCAAGTTTCAGAATCCACAAAACATGTGGGGCTTCACGGCAAAAAAGCGTGGCGGCATTCTCCTAAACAACTGAAGTAGCTGGGGACGACTGAAAAAACATAGAATGGCTCCATACAGCTCGTCCAGCGTAATCCAAGTCTCCTGAAGCCCTGAGATCCCAAATTGATTTGAAAAGACTATTAACACCATCAGGGCACTGTCAGGCTTGTGCATCCACTTCAGACTGGGTGCATGTAAACACTTTTAGTTTAACAGCTACAGTGAAGACTTCGTCCCGAAAAAGGGTTAAAATAATGTCTTTCAAATCAATTTGGGATCTCTGTTCTGGGATTATGCTAGGCGAGACTAATTTGTCAGTTTGATTTTATGTTTTAAAACAAGTCCCCAGCTACTTCAGTTGTTTAGGAGAATGCTGCCACGCTGTTTTGCCGTGACGCCCCAAAAATGCTTTGTGGACTACTTAACTTCACCTGAATTTCCATCAGAATGAGGGTGAGTAGATAATGATGAAGAAAACAATAACTACAAAGATTCAGTTGTTGTCTTGTGTCTGTCTCTGTCTCTGTATTTGGATCACAGATTGGCACTTACATAGTAAGGATCAGTGTCAGCAAGTACCATCAACCAAGACAAAAATAAAGGCCTTGACAATAGTGCAGGCTTCATGAAGTAAATCTTTTTTTCAATTCTTCTGGACAAAACTGTATTGAAGCATTGCATGAAGCAGCTGCAGAGCATATACATTGGTAGAATAGTGTGAGACACTTGAGAGAATGGAGTATCAAAGAAGGGAGGCCTAATGAAGCTAATGTCAAAGAGGGCATCATCTTTCATCCTCAGCGTTCCATCTGACAGTCAGTATTCCCATCTAAGATTCGATGTCTGATAATTGGGGTGTCAATTAAAGCCGGACTGAGTCATTGCTTGTTTGAGGTAGCCATGGGAATTGGGGACAACATAGAGGGGGTTAGGGTTAGGGTTCTGTGGACTGGATTGCTACAAGGTGCCATTTAATAAGTGAGAAGAATCCTAACTCTTTCCAACTCTTTCACACCACACAAGGACCCCTCATCTCCATAGCATTCTTGGCAAAAGTTAAGCTCAGCTTTTTTTCTGTGGCTTCAACTCCCTCCCCCCAATACACCATCCCTCACACACCCCCACTGTCTCCCACCATCCAACTGGCGCTATCTATGGGCCAAGGGTGGGCTGGGGGTGGTGGTGGTACAGCTGCAACACCCGTCTTGGATGACTGAAATGTAAATGTGTCTCTTTCACAAACTGTTCATAGTATCAGCACAGAGGACCTGGCCAATGAGAGCGCAGCAGGAACTAAAATGGCCAAGCCAATGGCGAGCATCTGCCTGGTATATAAACGGGGAGCAAAGACCTCCAGAGTTGGGCGACCCCTATTTTGGCTGTGGTGAACAGGATCTGATCCCTAGGACTGTTACCTCTGTTCTTGTCTGCTGTGCAGGTAAAGAAAGATGATTAGTTTGGCGGAGTTAAGGAGGTAGCAGCAGATGTCTGGAGGCTTGTGTGGATTTGGAGAACTATGCAAACATTTAGAACAGCAAAAATCATTTTGGCTGCTTTTTATTCTGCATTGAAAGTTTTTGGACCCAGAGTCTGAGATAAAATCGAAAAAATGAACGCACAACTATTTCTGGGATGTTTGAATCCATGTGGTGCATTCTTTGAAAAAAGAGGCCTACTGGGTATCACAGGTCGCTGAATTTTCTCAGATAAACGAAATAACTGATAAAAAAAAGATGCATGAACATGATTTTTAAGCATAGCAGTAGCTGCGTTGCTGTTGCATTAACTCGTATCTGTCTGTAGATTTATACTGCGCAAATGCTTCTCTCATCTGGACAGTGATTTATGTGGACAGGTGCCTCACAGACATGTGAGAGACTGCCTGAAGGCCCTGCATGTCCAGTACTTGATTTCAGCCATTTAAGAGTCACACTTTTAAGATGGCTTTAAGCTAACAAGAGAACTGTTCTTAGCAAAGTGATTACTGCTTAAAAATGTATTGAATAAACTAACCAAAAATGTTATACTGCACTTCGATACGGATCACATTTCATGTGATGTCACAAGTGCGTCATTGCAAACGTCAGTCTTTTATCGTTCATCAGATCAAGATAGATCTTGATGGAACAGGGTGGAGTGGACTGGAGAGAGGCATCTGCAACTTGTCAGACTTCTGTCACGAATTCAGCAGAGTATATAACTTTGGGTGATAAGTGTGATACATTGAAGCTGCATTTTTTTTTTAAACAGAGCATGTCTGTTAAATATGACCAGTTAACACTCCTTTATGCGTTCATGTGTCAACATGTAAATTGGAGATCTGGGGTTGTGCGTGTACCACGAGAGTTAAAATGCTACTCGTATATGCAGAGGATATTTTATAAGGGTACACAGTCAGATGTGCTGGTGCTAAAAATACCCAGCCAACACGCACTCCACCCCCTACTCTATTTCAACTTGACATGTGATCCGTCGAGAATTGAGTGTCACTTGTTCCCAGGATTCTTCTGTCGACACCATTTAAACTCTGCAGCTGTCTTGTAGAATATCCCATATCTCCAAATGCTGAAGAATATTTGTGGAAATTCGTATCACCTTCACAAACAGTGTCAGATTGGGAAGAACTGGTTTGTGATCATGCCAAACCTCTGTTTTAGTTTGCTCATCCTGTTTGTTCCTCTCTTCGCAGTGTTAGAAAGCAATCATGCCTTTCGGAAACACCCACAACAACTTCAAACTCAACTACAAAGTTGAGGAGGAGTTCCCCGACCTGTCCAAGCACAATAACCATATGGCCAAGGTTCTGACCAAGGAAATTTATGGCAAATTGAGGGACAAGCAGACACCCAGCGGGTACACCCTGGATGATGTCATCCAGACTGGTGTGGACAACCCTGGTGAGACATTTAAATTCAGACAAAAAAATCTGTTTCTGAATCATAAAATCATCCAGGTCCTGCTAAATCAAATAAGACTGCATCTTCTCACTCCTGCTTTCCTGTTTTCTCTGTACCTTCAGGTCACCCCTTCATCATGACCGTTGGCTGCGTCGCTGGTGATGAGGAGTCCTACGAGGTCTTCAAGGATCTGCTGGACCCCATCATCTCTGACCGTCATGGTGGATACAAGGCAACCGACAAGCACAAGACCGACCTGAACTTCGAGAACCTGAAGGTGCAGTAGAAAGGACTGTGGAGAAATATCGCAAGACAACAAAAGACTGAATGTATAAGACTTTTAGATGTTAAACCAAACACATCTGGATAACTAGACAAAAAAGGAAGTTGTCAGATCATGATGCCATGATGCACAGTGCCTTCCGTTTGTGGCCTCTGTTTAATTTTGTAATAACTTTTGTCATTAGGGTGGTGATGACCTGGACCCCAACTACGTTCTGTCCAGCCGTGTCCGTACTGGCCGCAGCATCAAGGGATTCACCCTGCCCCCCCACAACAGCCGTGGCGAGCGCAGAATCATTGAGAAGCTGTCCGTTGAGGGTAAGCTACTGACAGTTTAAAAGCAAGAGGGCAAAAAATGTTGGCGAGTAAGCTTAGCCTTTCCCGAGCAACAGGTTGTTCACAAGACATGGGAAGTTTAAGGATAAGAAGTGAAATATAGGGTGATGAACCCAACAAGCAAACACACTCTTAAGATCTCTAGTATTGCAGAAGAACAATCTCCTAACTGTACATCTGTCTCTCCAGCTCTGACCAGCCTGGATGGTGAGTTCAAGGGAAAGTACTATCCCCTGAAGTCCATGACTGATGCCGAGCAGGAGCAGCTGATCGCTGACCACTTCCTGTTTGACAAGCCCGTCTCTCCCCTGCTGACCTGCGCTGGTATGGCCCGCGACTGGCCCGATGCAAGAGGCATCTGGTAAATATGAGTAAAGATTTTGAAAACTCTCTCTATGAATTGACACTTCCATTGTGTTTCTGCATCACCTGTGTGTTTGACTGATCATTTGCGATCGTCTCCTTACAGGCACAACGACAACAAGACCTTCCTGGTCTGGGTGAACGAGGAGGATCACCTGCGCGTCATCTCCATGCAGCAGGGCGGAAACATGAGGGAGGTCTTCAGGCGTTTCTGCACTGGTCTGCTGAAGGTACGTATGAAACCGCGATCTCAGTGAGCGAAAGCAGTTTGGATTGTCTCTGGATGTCCCTCTGACTCTCCCCTTTTCTCATCTGCCAGATTGAGGAGATCTTCAAGAAGCACAACCGCGGCTTCATGTGGAACGAGCATCTCGGCTACGTCCTGACCTGCCCCTCCAACCTGGGTACCGGCCTGCGTGGTGGTGTCCACGTCAAGCTGCCCAAGCTGAGCACACACGCCAAGTTCGAGGAGATCCTCACCAGGCTGCGTCTGCAGAAGCGTGGCACAGGTACAAATGTATTCCCCTATTAGCTGGGACACCTACTGGGTGATCTGGGGAGGGATGCCACCCCCTGCCCCCCCTCTCCATCCCCTAGTAGCAGAGAGTGCATGGGCAGTTGCTTAGTTGAACAAGTTAGTCTCTACAGCCTGACTCATTGGTCATTTATCTAACTGAATAGATATATCTGTAGGGTTAGGATTAAAAATCCAGAAACCACAGACTGTGTTCCCTTGTAGATCAAAATTGAAGGTCCATCAAGATCTCCACAGAGACCTAATCTGTCGCTCACTTTGTCCTCTTCAGGTGGTGTGGACACCGCCTCCGTCGGTGGTGTGTTTGACATCTCCAACGCCGACCGTCTGGGCTCCTCCGAGGTGGATCAGGTCCAGCTGGTGGTTGATGGTGTCAAGCTCATGGTTGAGATGGAGAAGAAGCTGGAGAAGGGAGAGGCCATCGACAGCATGATCCCCGCCCAGAAGTAAAGAGAGACAATCTTATGTTTTTCTTGTGACCATTCATGTGCAATGGAGCCAGCTGACGGGTGGGCAGAGGAAACAGCCGCTCACCTAGAGACTCTTGACTCTGCTCCCCTCTACTTCTTCCTTCCAGCTTGTTTTTTTCTTTTCTTTTTTCCACCCCTTTTTTTTCACGTTTTCCAGTGTTGGTTGGGTAACATCTTGGGATCAGCCTCCACTCAGCTGGGCTCGCCTGGCAGATGTGGCATCACCTACTTTTTGTGATAAAAAGTAATGATAATTGACGCTGTTCATACTGTTCAATAAAAAAAAAGGTGCCCCATGAAACAACAAATCAATCTGTGGTCTTTTGTGTTGCAGCATGACAAAGTGGAAATGAGTTGAAAAAGGAAAATGAAATCAAAGCACCTCACTTAACACTCACCTCGTCAGATTATCAAGCGCTTTTAACACACATTCAGATGGCGTGTCGTGACTTTGAAAACAAACATACCAAAATGAAGGAAAAAATGCCAACATCAGTGAATTTTATTAATCTTCAGCTCCATGTTCTCCTTATATACCACAACCACTTGATCTCAGTTTACAGTTTGTTTCTGAGGGGAGGAATTCAACATCAGAGCAGTGTAAAATTACTCATACAGGTCAAACTGTGTGTTTCTTCAGTCTCTTTTGCATATAACATCGACTGTTTCCAAAATCAGCTTTGAAATGACAGTGCATGTTAAATACTGAGCCCCCGAGGGTCCTAATACTGTACCATCCACCATCTAAACCCGACCAGTGTCTGGGCAGGTACACACGCGTTTAATCAACACTCAACAAAAACTCTTTTCAAGAATTTTTCACAGTAGATTCCACCTTAAGACAATGTTCATCCATCTTATACTAAGAGTGAGTTGTTTTACATTAAGTTATTTGCTTTATAGCCCGTTTCACTTCGCAAACAACCTGATTCATATTTGCAATCAGGAGACAGTGACGTAACGTTTCTATGGCTTGTATGCAACCCAGGGCTTTCAAGATGTCAGGGACTTTAAAAAGTGTAAATTCAAGTTGAAACTGCACAATTAATACCCAATGCAAGTGTCTGGATCTAAAACTAAACCTTTTACTTACACACTGTACGTTGTGGTACATTTCATAGCATCTAAATACCTCTAAGAAGTCAGAAGTCCTCTTCCGCATACTCAACCTATCCTCTGGCAAACCAGGTGGAGTGAAGTCACTGTATTTCACCCAAACCTTCCTGTTTGTTTCTGTGAAAGGGGGGAAGGACCTGGTGCTGCATTTAGCACCATTTCTTTGTATCAATTTATGTCTAAAAACGATCGCGTCTGCATTTCACAAAGCTTCCAATCCTAGGTGTGCATCATGTTTCATTTTTTCCCCCAAAACCCAAACTCTGAAGTCATGCAGGATTGCAGGTTGATTTTTGTTCCCCATTGTCACTGACAGAATCTGCTTTAAACTAGAATTACTTCCCTTGCTCTAGCTATAAATAAACCTTGAGCTCTAAGATATATACTATATTCATATATTTTATATACAGCCATCAACTGACTGATATAAATCCTGTTTTTTTTAAATGATATTATTCTAAAAAATAAATAAAGTACCTGTGCAAATATCCACAAATTGAAGTGTTTCACATTTAAGACATTGGCGCCCTCCAGTGGCTAGTTCTGGGTATTACCTATACAGGTACACTGGAAGGAGCTGATTCAAGTCAAAGCAAAGTGCATTGAGGTCTATATTACCTAATGCTAATATACACCACAATGAGAAACGTCCAGGGAGAGGACAAGGACAGACTCCAGGTGTCCACATTGGTGTCTGCTTCTCACCTCGAGGAGGACAGGTCAGCACCGGTCTCCCCTGTTGGGCTCCATGAAACAGCACACACCAAACAGGACTGAGAAGATGTCATACATGGGTCTACAATGTGAGAGTGTGGATGATGGCTGAGTGTCTCCCCGCGAGAAAGCAGGGTCTCGAACAAAGAGCCGAGGAAAGCCGACCGCTCGTTGTGACGATAGAAAAAAGTGGGTGGTACATACCGAGGTGGTGGACAGCTAAGGTTGGAGTCCCTGTTAAACGTAGGGAGTCGGGGGAGTTTATGGTGGGGTGGGAGAGGAAATGGAGGCGGTTAAGGGGGCGTGTTTTGGGTCACCATGAGCAAAGCCACAACCGAGAGAGATAGTATTAACAGTAAATCAGCAGCCAAACAACATGATCTCTGTAGCCTACGGAAATATCACAGTACGTTATTCACTAAAAACAGGGAGGGAGAATAGAAAGCTCTCTCAGTTTTTTCTGTCTCTCTCTTTTTTTTTTTTTATACATTAAATATGTACTGTATGAAGGCGCTGGGGGTTGTTCACTTTAAAGGCAACTGGACTAACAAAAAGAAAACACTGTGCACACTGCCTTCATCATGTCTTTCCAGATTCAGAACACTCCCCCCCCCTCCCCCCCGATCCCCACAGTCATCAATAATGGGCAGACCAGTTTATAGACTGTGCCGCCAAAAGGAGAGGGTGGACATTTGGATGTGTGTGTTTCTCTGAGTGTGTGTGTGCAAAGGTGGGTGTGTAATGTCAGAGGTTTTCGCTGCTTGGCTGATCTGCTTTTGGTGCTTCCCATCAACGTACTAGGATGATGGCTGAGGTGAGATCACATGGCACAGGACAGAACCAAAGAATTGCATCGCACTGAAAATAAAACAGTATTCTCTGTTATTGTGTGGCGGGACAACGGACAGATTTCGAGACCGCACGCGCTCGCTCGAAAGATCTCAACAGTTGAGGGCGTTGAGATAGAAAGATGCTCTCAAGTATGTGTCTCTGCTGTCGTGTCTTCGGTACAATACTTTTGAAGGAAGGTAAAAGGATGAGATGGGGTGCGAGGTTAGAAAATCCAGATGCTTAGAACAAATGCTACTGGCGACAACCAGACAGAGCTGACAGACAATGAATACAGCCAACCAGAGAGCAGCATGTGTGCATCAAATCTTTGCCGGCCTCTCTATTCATTCAGTCGAGAGCCAGCATTGAAAGTAAGTATTAAACATAATAAATAATAGTTTAAAAGTTGTATACCCTTACAGTAGGTTTAATTTGTAAAATATGGTCAGATAAACTGACAACTACTGCTCTTTGCTAACTATCCTTGGCCTTAGTTAGCTACCTTTAGCTAATTAGCTCATGGCTCAGTTAGCCTTGGAGCCAGGGGACCTAGAGTTGCCTGGACTGGGACCTCACTGGGAGAGTCACCACCAGCGACGGCGTTCAGCAGAACTGGGTTTAGCGGCCTGAGAGTGAACACAGCTCGGCGGAACTGAACTGGGACCTAACACAACCTCCACGAATGACGGAGGTCAGTTTAAAGACAGGGGACACAGTATGGAGGTGATTTACAGGAGGGCGCTGACAGTAAAGGTGTGAAGCCGCAGAAAGTCGGACATCAGCAGCGACCAAAAATGGCCTGTCGAAACGCAATCTTAGCACATATCTCCAAGCTGAAACTACAGGGGCGATCAGACTACATCCTCTCGTGGTACAAACCGGTATTAGGAGACAGGACAGGCCGGGGCTAGCTGGTTAACATGCTAACTTCAGTAGACATCTCTGCAACACAGTACATAGACATCTTCACTTATTTCTTCACATTCTGATAATGTTAGTTCATTTTTTGAATGTTTGAAACTAAAATTCTGGCAATATCTTACAACTTGCCCCTTCAACCAAACAAGTTTTATTAATTTAATTTTGATATATATGTTACTGGTGCAGACTCTTTAATGAAGCGTTACAATACTGCACCAAAATGTTCTCTTCTTGTATGCATACGTTTTGCTAACCAATGGGTTTGTTTCTCAATATAATTATCTGCATTTTTTCATTTCTGCTTGTCTCATGCAGAGACACTAATGTGATTAATGGGCAACAGATCTGCTTGTTAATGAAGTGGAGGATGTGACTGGCTTTTTGTATTCCAGGTCAGCTTCTGATTGGCTGCTTCAGAGGCCTGTCAACCCTGCTCCCGCTGACCCTAATCCAGTGCAGGCGTCACTGCTGTATGTACACGAATCAAACCAATGCAACCCTCTGCGGCTGCTTATCTGACGACTGAGTTGGCCTGTCTCCATGTTTGTGCATGTTGTTGTCGTCCCCAGGTGATAAAAAGTCAGCAGATAATCACATCAGGGAAAAAAAAATGAACGGTGTGCGTAAAAGGTGACATATAAAAACAACATTTCTTAAAAAAAGGACTGGCTGGTTGATGATGTCCGATACACAAGAGATGGTGTTTTTCTGTGGTGGTGAAAGTGACAGTGGGATAATGATCAGAGCAATAAATAACAAAATAAAGAGTCATTATGGCTAGAGTAGCAATAAAAAATATTCAACTAGATTCCGTCTGATCCAGGTCCAGTGGGTGCAGTTGCTCAGTGACGAACTTGGCTGAGCTGGGTGGGGTGATTGGGTGGAGGGGGGTGCTTCAGTTTGTGTGACTTTTACGGGTCAGGTGTGCATGTATGCGTGTGTGTGCGTGTGTGTTTGTGTGTGTGTGTGTGCAGGTGGGGTAGTCATGAAAGAGACAGAAGGAGAAGTCTTTTTTCTCTCGGGTCCAGCCCCTCGCCCCTTCTTTGCTAATTTTTTTTTTTTTAAGCAATTATTTCCACCCCCCTCCCTTTTGCGCACACACATCAGCACTCACTCACACAAAAACACACACTGGTACACAAACACACCCTCCGCTCAAAGTTCAAGGTCCTTAGAGATTTGGGTGGCAATGTCCCGAAAAGCTAGCGGTGCCCCCCAGAGTCGCGTGTAGCGCACCCCGTTAGAAGTCTCGGAGGTGCCCGTGGAAAGATGGCACACCTCGGCCTCGAAAGCCACGCGGCCCCCTGCCACGCCGTGGGTGCAGGAGAGCAGAAAGGGGCCGGCATGGTGGACCTGGCAGCCACATCCGAGCGCCGCCTCCCGCAGAGCCAGTACCACCTCCGCAGGGTCCCGCCGCACACCGCCTCTCAGATCCCAGCCACGTCCGACGGCCCGGGGCTCGGACGCTTTTTGATACCCAGGTAGATGGCAACTAGAGACGGGAGGAAACATCAGGATAATGTTCAAACATTGGACCACAGCTGTCTCATAACTGAAAGAGGAAATAAACTATCAACTGTTTTTCTACGTGCTGTCAATGCAGCTGGAACACACGTACTGACCTTGTGACCGCAAATCTCCTGATTCCCTCAGATTCATTTGTGACCCTGTAGGACAAACAGGCATGGTAAGCAGTAATCCACTAGAGCACGAGAAGCCTTACGATCAACCCATAACTCTCAGATGAGATGGCATTCAGCAGTGGATATCACAAAGGGAGACCAAGCAAGCATCGACAACAACAAGCACGTGATGTGCAGAAAGGTGTGTCCTCACCTTACAGGTTTGCACTTTCACCTTTTTCTCACTCGTAGTATTTACAACATGCATCTATAAACGCAGTTCTTGGCTTGTAACTACTTCTGCGCATAACACTACACATTCCCAGTGATTCTTCTTAACAACACATGGAATAAACATTTAATGGCTTTCAACCCATGAACCACAGATACAAAATGAAACCATAAAACCATTTCTATGGGTAGATTTATCACAAAAGACTAGTTAAATGACATCGATCCTGAAACTGAAATGTAAAAAAACAACAATAAATGAATCTTCCTTGACGCTACCATGCTTGAAAGCAAGTGTGTGGGACCTTGACAGTATGAAGATGATTGACAAGTCATGCAGACAAGCAATAACTCATAGATAGAGGTATGAAAAAAAGTCGACAGGCATTCATGGACTTGAGAAAAATTCCCGTGTGACCAGGCAGACAGATGGGGCAGCACAGGCAGACAAGAAAAGAAGCGAGAGACATGGGAACTTACTAACTGTTTTTGATCCTTGTGGAAGAGTACAACCCGAGACTGATTTGTTTGAGCCCTGGCGCTTGGACGGGTCAAGGTTGACCCTGATGCCATGACAGGGGAAGCACAACAAGATAAAGATGGAGAAAAAGAGGGAATATGGGGTAAGAGCGGGGGGGTTGGGAGGGGTGGGGATAAGAGAGAATATAATTGAATCACAGGAGAGCAAGTGGTGGAAAAGAGCGCAGCGCGGGAGCTGATTGGCAAGGATAAAGCTGAGGTTTGATAAGATTAGACATGTGTGATTATGACGACTGGGAGGGAGAGGGGAGCAGAGGATAATCCGGGGCCTCCGAAGGGCTTGCCAAAAGGCCTGGGTGAATAAAATGTTCTGATAAGCACGGATCCATACCCAGGCTGTGCTCAAGCTGAAAGGAATCACTGGCAACCCTACATGATGTCACATCACAAAGTTGATTTCCTTGGTTTGATTGAATGTGAATCTTGGACATATTCTACATTTGAGCCGATGCTCTTTAGAGCAGCCTATAGCCACTGAAACAGCAGAACAAATCATAAACTGTAAAAATTATAAGCTACCAATCTCAGGGAATACAAAAACATACATTTAGGAAAACATCTAACCAGTCTTGGCATAGGAGTTTACCTATTGCAAAACTGTCCTAACTGAAGAAGTTCCTATAGGAATCCTAAGTTGAGATGGCATAGAACCCGTCCTAAATTCAAAATAACTGCCAAAAATGGGCACACCTGTTGTAAGGCCAGTATGACAATGACAATAAAGATGAGGAACATGAGCACCAAAATATATAATTAAAAGGCTACTCAAAGCACAACTGTTTTAAAAACACTAATGTAAAGCCTGTTGAAGAAGCTAATACTGATATTAGCCTATTGAAGAAACTAACACTGTTGTTAGCCTATTGATAAACTAACACGATTGTTAACCCATTGAAGAAGCTAACATTGTTGCGTGCAAGTTGGAGAAGCTAATACTGATATTAGCCTATTGAAGAAGCTAACACTGTTGCGTGCAAGTTGGAGAAGCTAATACTGATATTAGCCTATTGAAGAAGCTAACACTGTTGCGTGCAAGTTGGAGAAGCTAATACTGATGTTAGCCTGATGGAGGAGCGAACTCTAATGTAAGCCTGCTGGAGTAGTTTACCCAGTTATTAGCCTATTGTAGACGCTAACACTGATGTTAGCCTGTTGGAGAGGCTAACACTGATAGTAGCTTGTTGAAGAAGCTAACACTGTTGTTAGCCTGTTGGTGAAGCAAACGGTGCTGTTAGCCTGTTGGAGATGAGAACATTGGCGTTACCCTGTCAGCCTCTTATTTCCTGGGGTAAGGGTATATATCCCATCTACCTATCCTATATCCATCCCTTTTACCAAGCTTGCTGCTGACAAGTGCTGTGAGACAGCTATCTTTGAACCTTAGGATAAGATAGGACAAGAAGGTAGGAAATAAATAGGTCCTAAGCGTAAAAGTTATTATCTGACATAGGGAAACAAGTATTCACAAAAAAACAAGCCTTAAAATGATTAGTTAAACTTATGACATCTGCAGTTATGTGGTTAGTTCGACATTTTGGAAAACATGCTTAGTTTCTTGCTGAGTATTAGATGATAAGATCGATGCAATTCTCATGTCTGTATGCCAAACATAAAGCTCAAGTCAAGAGCAATTAGCTAAGCTTAGCTGAGAGATTGGAAACAGAGAAAAACAGCCATCCTAGCTCTGTCTTAAGTAAAAAAATAAATAAAAAAACAGCTCTAAAATGTTTATCTTTATGAATCTCATTTGTTTAATCAGTACAAAAGACATAGTTAAACATTAGTGAGCTTTAAAGGTGCCAGTAGGCTCATTTTATAACCTTTTTCGGAGTGCTTAGCTAGCTGTTTCCCCTTGCTACCAGTATTTCTACAAAGCTAAGCGTTGTAGAGTGGTATTGATATTCTCTGAGATCTTGACTAAATGGAACAAATTTCACAGCTAAATAGGTTCAAGTGTCCAAAATGTTGAAATATTCCTTTATAATTTTAACCATTTTAAAGTACTAATCACTGATCAACTGTGAAGCTACATTTTAAAGACCCTACTTTTTTAAATAAGAGTATTTTCCAGTCTATGAGAGGACTGCTTCCGACCTATCACACCTAACCAACAACAATACATCGTCACAAACTGGTGTTTTTTTCTTCTACCGATGCGACATGTGACGTGGCGTGCATCTTACCTGCGCGTGAGTTTCGAGGTCAGCTTGGTGAAGAGGTTGGAGGTTGCCCTGGTGCGGGCGTGTGGCAGAGGGCTGGCGTCGTGGTGGGACAAGGTGGGTGAAGTGGGTGGGGCTGAGTACACCGGGGGCCCACGGTCCCTCAGCTGTCCCCCGTGAAAGGTGCTGCGGATTGTTGAGCCGCGCGTCAGGCGGCATCTGTCCGAGGAGGAAGAGGAGGAGGCGGCTCCGGCCCCAGAAATGCTGAGCGTGGAGGGAGACGCTGCAGTCATGCGGTGGCCCAGAGAGCTGCAGGGAGGACAGGGACGTGATTGTGTTTCTTTATAATAATGTTTCTGAAATGTATATATTTTATTTAGATAAACCCCCCATTTCCATCCCCTTGGCTTAAATGGTACCATTCATAGCTTTGTTGGATAAAACCCTTTCCGTAAAAGGCGTCGGGACTAGTTCAAGTATTTAAGGATTATTTTGCTTTAAAGCTTTCACACACATTGACTTTCTCCTGGTGCCGGCATCCGCAGCAGTCTCGCCTATATGTCTATATACCATTGTGTGTAAGCTAAGGTGCCTCTTAGTGCTTCGCAGCTAACAAAGTGGAAGAAATACGTCTTCTTTTGTCAGATTTGGAAATGTGGGCCTAATCTCGGTAGATCTGTACAAACTGAGTCGGCAAGTGTCCAAAACACAAAATGTACTGAGAAGTTCTATTTCAGTTTTTTCACACGTCCTCCTTACAAAAGAGGAGCTGAAGGTGTGGAATGCTACCACTTCAAGTAAACATTTCAAGGCAAAGTAGCTGGAGCATCCGTCCTTTTACACCTACCTTTTAAAGTTAATGTATGATTGGAGCTTTTTGTGTTGCCGCTTTCACGACACATCCCTATTCTGTGTGCTGATGTGGCTCCATCAAACAGTTGGTGCCTGCTTCGACATCCATTAAACGATGTGTACTGAGAGACATGAATTTGAATAAACCTCCGAGACAAAGTGATACCTGTTGTCTTTGCCGTTCTGCAGAAGAGAGTGTCTGTCGGCGCCCGAGCGGTCTGTGCACACGTACGTATTCCGGCGTGTCATGGCGCTTCCGGGGATGTTATTCTACAAAGAGAGCGCAATAAGGCAAGAGTTAGATATGATCGAAGAGTCGACTTGATATTCAGTGGAACCAAATCTTCTATACATTGCTACAGTGTCACCTTCAGTATACACGAGGACAATGTCTCAATATGTGAATGACATTGACTCAGTTACTAAATACTAGGGGTGTAACACAAAGCTGTGTCTTTTTATTCTGCAAAAATATCTGTTGTATTTGTCTACTGCAGGGTTTCTCAATCCCAGTCCTCGAGGGCCACTGCCCTGCATGTCCCTCCTCCACCACACCTGATTCAAATGAGTGGCTCGTTATCAGGCCACTGCAGAGCTTGATGACGAGCTGATCATTTGAATCAGGTGTGGTGGAGGAGGGACACATCTAAAACATGCAGGGCAGTGGTCCTCGAGGACTGGAAGAAACCCTGGTCTACTGTCAGGTTAGACCTTAAAAACACCTTAAAACATGTTGTAAACAAAGGGTAGAAATGATGTTACAGTAAAATGAAACAGCATAATAGTTATGAAAGTAAATCCATAAACATATCATTAAAAAGGTGATCCGATCGCTGTTGATCCTCAGCTCAGGTCCCTCTTTGGACCACCATTTGAGACTCGCCGTCTCCTTCCTCCCTACCTTTGGAGGAAATCTATCATTTACCGTGGTGGCAGTCATGTCTTTGCGGCGGTCTGGGATCTCAGACTTGTTGGGGTTGTTGGCACTGCTGACCATCGGGCTGGAGGGGGGAGGCTGTGGCTCCCCATCACGCTGCAGCTGGCCTTGCGCGAAGGCATCCGCCCCTCCCGCAGCTCCCGGTCGCCCGTGCTGGTCGGGCTCCGTTTGGGGTGCATGACGGGCATGGAGGGCCCGCCTTTGTTGTGGAGGACAGCAGAGCACAGACACACAGGGACTCATATAAGGAATATTCTGCGTATAGAGCAGGGACTGCAACATATAACCCAGCCATAAAGCCAGACACAGTAATAACCAAATAAGTTCTTCAACCAGTAATGAGACTCCAGGTGAGAGCAGGTCTTTATGTCTTTCTTGCCCGCCATCAAGTGAAGTGATTTTTATTTCAGATGAAAAAAAAATGTGTTTCAATACAGAGATGAGGAATTAAGAGGTTAGAGAAGAGACTCACAGAAGTCGCTGTGTCGTCGCTGCCTGTGGTAGGTGGAGGCACTGCGCTGGGTCTTGCTATGCGAGGAGGAGGTGGAGGAGGAGGAGGAGCCAGTGGCGGAGGAGTGCTTGTTGGTCCCGTTGGTGATTGGGCTTGGTCGTACCCGAGCCAGGGACAGGCTACTAGCTGTGCGAGCCTCACTGCCCTCCTGCAGCGTCCCGGTGATATCGGATAGAAAGGCGTCAGAGAGTGTGAGACAGTGTGGTGTCTGAAGGTATCACAGCGAGAACGAAAGGTGGGCTCAAGATTCTCATAAGACGGACAAGGTATTGAACCTCAATGCTAACTGAGCTGATTGAGATGTGATGGGTAAAAGATATTCAAGTTAGAATCTCCGTTTAATAATGTCCCTTGTGGGGATGGAAGAGAGATTCGGTCATCTTAGAAATCATTTTACTAACCTGCTCCCAAAGATACGGACATTCGCACATCATATGCAGTAAAGTTAAAGATGACAATTAAGAGGGACACACATTAAAAATCTACCAGCTGATAATTCATTTGTGTGAAGATGTGTGATATTTTTTCCATTTTATTGATGAGCGAGGAAGATGTCTGTACAGTGACAGCCAAGTTGTAAACAACGGAATAATTCATTCTAAATAAGGCGTACACGTCTCTTTGGTACTTGATGTAATTTGTCAAACATTTTAGAGGACACATGGTCAGTTTAGTGCCACAGGAGATTCCAGCAGCTAACCGGAAGGATTTAGACGGAAAGAGTGGAGATGCTGTGCGTACTCCAGATATCTGATTCAAAATATTACTTTGTCAAGTACTTTATTTAAACTGACTTATTGTATGGCTGTTTGTTTTAAGGCATAATTAAAACACATGCATTAAAAAAAAATTTATTCATTTAGTTAGATTACAAAAGGTTTTTTTCAAAATACATGATCGAATATTTATTGTATTTGGCACCATCTTCCATTGCCAGTTGCTCTGGTTAGTGTGTAAGCTAAATACTTAAGCTAAATAAATCCTGGGTCTTCAACAGGGGGTCGCAGACCCCTAGGGGGTCTTTGGATTTACTCCAGAAAGGCTTCCAAATTAAAAAGGAAAATTCTCGGAATTTTAATTGTGCCTGAAAGTACAGATTAACATGAATCCAACATGTTATCCGCAAACCAAGAAGAACAAAAAACAAGCTAAACTAGCCATATGCTAAATCACTGTGCAGCACCAAACCTATAGGCCACTACATGTTACTGTAGGCCCAATTTAATATGCAACAGAATGTATACAATACATGTAGTATGTAGGGGGTGCCTGCTCCATCTCTATCAGCTAAAGGGTCCTTAGCCTGAAAAAACCTTGAAGCCCCCTGGCAGAAATGAATACAGTGTAGATCTTTATAACTCACATCGCCTTTGCGGCCCAGCAGTAAGTAGGTGGCGGTGACCTCGTTGTACTTCTGATTGAGCAGAGAGTCCTTGATTTCCTCTGGAGTGAAACCCATCCCGACCATCACCTCTGTGGAACACAACAACCACATATGACAGGTGAGAACAGAGACAGACATCTTACACCGCTTTTAGCCACTCTGACCACGTTTGTTTGCAGCTGCAGTGACAGCTGCCGACTTACCGATGCGGGCTGGATCACTGTAATCTTCGACAGGTTCTATATGGGGCTTCAGATCGTCCCCGTCGTACCCTGCATTTATCCACTTGTCCTTCATGACTTGCTGTAAGAACAAAAATGAAACAAAAGCTTAAGTTTGAATGCCACATGAGCTAAGCTACGAGTTAGGAGCCACGTGTTCGGCACCCTCACCTCTAGGGTGCAGCGTTTGGAGGGGTTGAGCACCAGGAATCGGCGAAGGATCCCCTCACAGTCTGTGGACATGTAGAACGGGACGCGGTACTTCCCCCTCAGCACGCGCTCCCTCAGCTCCTGTTGGCCACATCGGTCATGTTACACGTGAAGCACATTTCAACCAGGAGCCAGCTGCAGAATCACACTTCAGAACATTGTTTTGTTTTAAAGATGCTCTTGTGGGGCATGTTTGCCTTTATTCTACAGTGATAGCAGAGACAGAGACAGGAAAAGCGAATCGAACCATGAACGCTGCGGTCATACGGTCGGCTGCCGGACGCCCCTACTTCATACGCCTTTAAACAAACACGATCGAAACAACAGAAGACCAACACATTCCGACTCATCCCACTCAGAACAATCACTTTGGTTTATATTGAACTTTTAATTAAAACCCATATCCAACACTACATAAAAGTGTTTCAGCTCTGTGATGAGACCAGTCTGATGCGATGGTGTCCGTTGCATGAAAATGTAAATCCCCAGGTCCCTCACTGCGGGCAGTATGCTGGGGTGCGGTCAGATATGAGAGGGGTTAAATACACATTTGTCTCCACCCTCTGGTAGAGCTCTAGGGGGCCATTCATTGCCATCTGCTGGATTTTTTGGATAAAAAATACTATTTTTAGTTGTTTTTTTTGGTTAGCAGCAGTTCTACTACGAGGTACAATGACAGAACAGCAAACAAAGAGAAGACACAGAATGATGTTTCCACTCTACTGTATATCAGTCGGGGTGACATTTGGTATAGAAATATATCAGGTGCTATGCACATGTGAATCTGTAAAATAAGCTTATATAGTGCATAAAAACCTGATTAGGATTTTTTTTGTATTTACTTTGCGCACACAAAACATTGACTTTATTACTTAACAGGTAATATCTGTTTTTATTAATCTTGAACTTTTCTGATAACCGTCTAAATGTTTCAGGGTGAAAAGTCTTTTGAGGTTGCCAGGGTCCGCCGACACACACGGAGGCAAAACTGCATGAAAAGCATCGTGAAGCCGCATGAACAGCGCCCTCTTCTCTCTCTGCCAGTACAGATGAAGACAAGTGGGATCATTGAAGTCCCATGATTTTCATCGAGACCAACACAGAACATACCGTACATACTGTAACTGTACATCGTCCACACATACACAAGCTTTTTTTCCATCTTAACCGATTAAGAATGAATGGCTCCACAGAGTAATGACTACTGCTGAAACACTTCGGCCTCCCACAGATATACTGTATCTGCAACTACATGTTTATATATGTGACATACCCCGATCAGCCACAACATTAAAACCACAGACAGGTGACATGAATTACATTCATCATCTCGTTACAATGCAACAAGTTCTGCAGGGGAACTTCTGGTCCTGGAGCTCGTGTGGAGGCCGCTCGACATGCAACAATCACTCAAACACAAAGTTCACCCCCTCATGGTAACCCCACTCCTCAGTGGCAGCGCAGGGTTAATCCATCAAAGGGATCTTTATGTTAGTGATACGCATTGTTTTACATTTGTACGCTCTTATCAGTCGAGCTTAAGTTTCTGACTTTTAAGGGTCTATTTTAACCATAATTCACTGCCACTTTTTATAGGAATATATATATATATATATATATATATGTTCTCATTACATTTAATATGTATTGAATATATTTTTAATAGAAATAATGTTGTGGTCAAGCAGTAATTTAAAGAATTAAAGTAAATTACAAAATGTGAACTGTCAAGTAACTTTTTTGCTTCTCTCACTGGCAAAGAAGAAAAAGGAGGAAGACTTGGAGGGGAGACAACAGTCCTGGACCATATTCAAAACAGGATGCCATGACTACAGGTCACACACTGAGCCACTGAGTCATGACGGGGGCCACTACGTCCCTGAATTTGATTCAGACTTTATCAAACTAGAAAAAAGCCTTCAGGCCTGTTCTATCAAACTGTATCATCCACTTTCAGCCCCAGGATTCTGCATTAAACTACATGACTTTCAGACAGTACAACACAAAGGTATACACCGGCTTCAGAATGCAACCAGACAGACTGACGGCCCCTCCACCCCTCCATCCACTTGCCTTCAGGTTCTGCCCATCAAAGGGCAGCGAGCCGCTGACCAGCGTGTAGAGGATGACTCCGAGGCTCCAGACGTCCACCTCGGGCCCATCGTACTTCTTGCCCTGGAAAAGCTCAGGGGCGGCGTAGGGCGGCGAGCCACAGAACGTGTCCAGCTTGTTGCCCAGCGTGAACTCGTTGCTGAAGCCGAAGTCGGCTATCTTGATGTTGGCGTCGGCATCCAGCAGAAGGTTCTCCGCCTGAGTCATACAAACATGGATGCAGGAGAGGAGGGGGGGGCAGGGATGGGCAGCGGGGGGGGGGGGAGAAAAGGGATGTGTACAGAGAACAATGCGTTGGGGGAGGAAAGGGGGGAGCAGCGAGGAAAATGATTGGATGGGGGAGGAAAGAGAGGAATGAGAAAGTAGGAGGACACAAGAATGGGAGTAGTGATGGAGGAAAAAAAAAAAGAGAGCGCGCATGAGAGACAGATGGGGAGGGGGGTGGTGCTTGTGTGTTGTCCAACAAGGCAGATACTGGACATGACTCATACTGTACATACTGTATGTCCCTGTGTGTGTTTAGGAGAGTAATAATCCATGAGAACAGGAGCAGGCTTTGACTTCCTCCTACCCTCTCCAGCTTGGTATAAAAAAAAAAAAAATCAGCCTCTCCTCTCATCAGTGCTCTCCCGTGCGATTAGGATGTGAAAGGGCCCTTTTCACAGACACAGATTAAGACTAGTCCCAGATTATAACTTTCCGTTTAGTGTAATCTGTCAGTGAAAGAAATGTCCCAGTCTTGGACTAGCCTTAATCCGCCGTCAGGGGAAACAGCCCAAAACATCTTCCGAGCGTTCTCACCTTCAAATCTCTGTGGACGATGTTCTTCGTGTGGCAGTAGTGGACAGCAGAAACGATCTGTGAACACAGGGAGACAGACAAAGCTGACGGGCTTGACGATTCATGTGAGGGTTGTTACAACGTGGCGTCAAAAGGCAGGGCGCATTCGTACCTGTCGGAATTTGGCTCTGGCTTCAACCTCCTTCATTCTCCCATGAGACACGAGGTAGTCAAACACTTCACCTGTGAGCGTGGACGGCACAGACGGGTCAGACAGGTTATAAAACCAGAAGCATTATAACCTTATTATTATTTGATTATATAGTGCTCATACACACAATCAATTCCAATCACATCGTTCAGTTATTATTTATGAGGGTGTCAACTTTAACTTTACTGTCCTCATGGGAGTATTTGTCGAGTAGCCACACAAAACAAAGAATATAGATACAACAGCCTGAAAGGAAACATTTTGGGAAATACACTTTGCCACTTTCTTGCCCAGAGTTAGACGTGACGATAACTGATATACAATGAGGACTGGATACAGAGTCAGAGGTGGGACCCGTTCAATCCAAAGAAAAAGGGGCTCAGTGACGCATGTGGCCAAAAAAAACTGACTTCTCGTGTATAAAATAACCCAGATTTCCATGTTGGGGTGCCCATAAAGTGTGCACACTGGAGACTTCCAGTTTAGCCCTTAGTTAACTTTGCTAGCTATTCCAGACTTTCTAAATGTCATCTGACCGCATGGATCAAACTCTGGCAGTCCAAAATAGTTATACATCTTTCTATAGCAGCTTCTTTCACAATGTAAGTATTTTGGGCCACTTTGCATCAGGTACCATTGTAATTACATGGTTTAGGCAATATATAGACCTATGTAGCATTAAGACAGAAAACAGCTAGCCTAGCTGTGTCCCAAGGTGACAGAATCTACCTACAAGCACCTCTAAAGCTCATCGGTTAACAGCTTACAGTGGTTATTATGATCCATGACAGTCAGTCATGTGAGGCAGACGACATGTTCAGTGCTGTACTCATTCACACAACACCAATCACACATATTTACAGTGACATTTGTTTACAAAATGTGCGTGCATGTGCATGCATTACTCTTAAACCACATACAGTATTTCATTCAATGTCATCAGAGTTGGTAACATCGTCTGATTCCTGAGACCAGACAGATTCACACCATCTTTTTCATTACTGCCACATACTGTGAGCTCTCACTCCTGACAGGACATATTAGACAGAAAAACCTCAAAAACTTTTCAAAATGAAGAAGAAGAAGAAGAAGAAGAAGAATTCCTTAGGGACTGTATGAAAATGATTGAGGTATTGTTGGTGAAGTTGAATTTTATATTCCATTTCATATAAAAACAAGATCACAAACCCATCCCCAATGTTATTAGTTTCTTTGGACTGTTGACTAAGAAAAGAACTGCAACACTCCCCCCACAATATCTAAAAGTTTATGAAAAACAGTGAAAATACAGCAGCTATCTGAACTACAGAGGTGTTAATGCTTTGGCTGCTTTGTCTTACACCCCATGATATTATTTTTTTTTTCAAAACATTTCACAGGGAAGAATGAAATAAAATCTAAATCTGGGATTACAAAGAGATTAAAGACCCTCCTCTCCCCCAACACATTTTGGGGACTCGCCAGCCCTCCCCAAAATTTCTGCACAGTCCCTTAGATGTTGTTCTAACAACACTATGTTTGAGTAGCTGAGAAGTTAACATAGCTAACCATATTACGCACACTTAAATATACCGTACATAAAGACAGATCGTACATTTTGGCCTTCACAGAAATTCCGGCACCACAACAACTCCCCAACGTCTGCTGATGGTCTTTTCCCTTCGACTTAAAGTAATATGGGCTTGAAAGAAAGCCTTGTTCGAAACTACGCCTGTGACATTCTCCAAGGTCACAGTGAGCAACCAATATGGTTGGGGCCAAAACACAGAAAAACGGGATCGGTGACAAGAGATGGACACAAATAGAAACACGAAAGAGTCTCATGAAAGAAGAATAAAGCAGCGTCAGACGCAACGTGCCGACGTTGGTCCTGAAATTGTGTTTAAAGTCAGATTCAACAGCAGCAGCAGCATCATTACTGCACAGAGGCTGCTCGGTTATTTATGTTGTGGCTCCATACCCTATTAAGTTTGAATGGAGAGCCATAGAAGACCTATTAGGGGAGAGTCCACCGTCATATGATGGTGACTACACGCTTGCTGTGAGTGTTTGGACGGGCAAAGAGTTAATTTAATTTCACTACAAACACTACATTTTTGTTTAGTTTTAATTTAGTTAGTTTAAATTAGTTTAAATCAGCTGAAAAAGACAATGTAAGCGGTGAAATGATTCTACTCTTGTCCACTTCATTTAAACTTTATAAACGAGCACCAGAGCACTACCGAGACAAATACATGCACACCGTAAAGACGGGACATGAACTGATTTTAGGCACTAGCTCCAGACTGTGTATGAACAAGATTAAATCGCTTGTTCAAGTTGGCTAAGATGTAAATGACAATTGATTCACATTTTTCACATCTCGGTGTGAACTGTATTCAGCAACATTAATTGGACAAGCTATCATATCTATTAGTTTCCCCCAAAAGCTGCAGATGTTAAAGGAATACGTCAACATTTTTTGACAAATACGCTTATTATTGCTGAGAGTTAATGTTGGTGACTGTAAATGTAAGACTACAGCCAGCACACGGTTAGCTCAGCTTTGTATTAGGACTGAAAGCACGGGGAAACAGCTAGCCTAGATCTGTCCAAAAAAAAATCTGCCTACCAGCATCTCCTGACTCACTGTGAATGCACTGAGGGCTAAGTGTTGGTCTATTTGTTGGCCAGGTTCAGCGACCTTCTGGGATCTGGGCTAATCACCTGGCAACATCATGGTAACCACAAGAATACCTGCCATATATAACAGAATATATGTGCATTTTTATTCAAAATAATATTTCAAACTATTCTTTTAGACTGTACGTCAGACACGGAGGGAGAAACTCTGCGGTGTCTGCAGTATTCCCCTCAGCCGCTGTGTCTGACCACATCTCCAAATGGAGGAGCGAAACTGTAAAACGATCCAAACACTGATCGCACACACAAGAATCCCCTGTTAACACCTGAATTTACGAAATGTACTTTCACCAAATCCGCCCCCCGCCCTTCGGCACCGTTTGTACCCGGTGTTTCCTGGACATGACGACGGATCTACTCACCTCCGCTGGCGTACTCCATGATTAGGTAAAGGGTCTTATCAGTCTCAATCACCTCGAACAGCTGCACTGTAGCCCAAAACAGAAGCAGATTAAAATCAAATATATATATTTATATATATATAAGCAAATCCCGCTCACATTAGAAATGATAGCACAGCCGTCTGCCTGTCTGTCTTAATACCGAGGAACCCGCTGCTAATGCTGTGGGGGGTTTTGATCCATATGGCATTTCAGCTTAATAAATCCAACCTCGTGACCTCTATACGAGGCCCGCGACGGCGCTCGCCTCGGCTCGGTCAATGAATGTTCCAAAGCTTATTCAAAGCATTACACTTCCGTCTGGCCACACACATGGAAGTAAAACACACACGCGTGGACGCACACACACACACACAGACACACGAACGTAAAGCCCACCGAGATGTATGGAGAGCATGTGCCTTACCTATGTTAGGGTGATTTAAGCCTTTCATTATCCGGACCTCCCGAAAGAGCTGGAGAGAGGAAACAACATTTCAATGTCTTGATAACATCAGATGTACAGAAATCTTATGTTGCAGTCAGAATGTGACATGGTCTCACTTTGATTTAAGATAGATTTGTGGTAATGATGACATCATATTCATGGAGAATACATTTAGATTATAAAGGACCATGTACTGTATGTTCTCAGGAGCTGAGGTGGGGTTTCTCAGCATCATCTGGCCCATGATCCTGTATGGACAGTATGTCCCAGAAATCACATGAACCCACAGAACTGTCCGTCTGTCATGTGAAAATGAATATGGTAGACTTTTTCTTGGTAAGCATTTTATTTTTCAGGCCTCTCATGTTTAGGCTGATGTTTGCTAATTTCAATATTTGGAACTAGGACCATCAAAACATTTGTTTCTTTATTTTTTACATTAAAAATGACATCTTCTAAACATAACATTCTTCTAAACATAACATATTAATGTTAATCTTGATTTCCATAATTTTCACAGTTCTACCAAAGGAAAAAAAAAGTCCACTGAATGACAGATGTTGATCATCACCAAATTGTTTTTATCATTAAATGTCTGAAGCCAAAAACCAAACTGTCCACCGAATTTAACTGAAATAATTTCATGAGATTTGAACGTCTTTCTGACATACAAACAGAGAGTGATAGGCAAAGCGAGGCAAGTTTATTTGTACAGAACAATTCAGTCACAAGGCAACTCAAAGTGCTTTAATTACATTAAAATAAATACGATTTTTTTTATTTAAAATGCATTAAAAACAAGTAGGGAGACATCAAACAAAAGATTGACGATAACCATTTCATTAGAGGCACGAGATAAATCGGGGTCAAGAATAAAGTCTTAACGTTAATTTAATTCTCTTCATCGTTAATTAGCAGATTCATTGTGCCTTTAACTGGTTCATTTTAATATTGTTTTCTGAATGCAAAATGGAGCATTCAAAGAGCTGCGCCTGCAGCATCTGACATTCATGCAGCTCCTCCCTGTGGTGTCAAACACGAGGTGGACTCAATAATTTACTATACTGCTGGGTCACAACAACAGTCACGATTTGTCCTTAGTAATGTCTGGAGTGTAATTTGTGACTAACATGGGAAATGACCCTACTGTATCCGTAGTAATTAACATGGAAAAGACTGGCGAAAGGAGTTTAAAGGTTCCATTAAATGCTGCTCGGTTGTCTATCATAAAGTCTTTATGGCACACTAATGTGCAAACAACTCTGCTAAAAAAAAAGACCCTCAGAGACTGGGGTTGGACCAGCACAAGTCCTAAAAATAGCAGCATCACTTTTGGCCTCTAATATTCATCCAAATGAGAATTTGTGAGGGTGATAATGACCAACAAAACCTCCTCATCATTAAAAAAAAAAACGGCTACAAATGGCCCACGCACAAATGTGACGAATCTCCAGCCAAAAACAGACCAACTTCTACTCTCCGTCGGAGCTCCTCTCACTGCGTGTGATACGTCTACTCCGGGGGATATATTTGTACACTTTGCCAGAGCACAGCAGGGGATTAAATTTGAGCCAGCTCCCCTGGTTTCATGTATATAACAGCGCACTCCCTCAGCGAAAAAAGGACATCGCTGAAAAAACCAGCGACTCTCCTCCTCATCACCGACTCCAGCTCGGGAGAGAGAAGATGGTGCGATAAGCTTTTCCGTCCTCTTTTTTTCTCAATCCTCCCCCTCTCCTATTTTCCGACGTGTCTCCCTCCATTCCCTCCTCCTTCATTCAATTCCTCCAGCAGCCTTCTCTTCTAGCAGTGCCCCCAACGTCACTGTTGCCATAGCGACCCAGGTATTAAGACCGGGCTCTTTCCCAGCTTCTCCAGCTGTGCTGGAGGGAATCTTGGGATACGTAGTGCCGAAGCCGCTCATCATCCGGGCGTCCCATTAATTCCCTTCTCGTCACGGCAGGGCTGAGCGGTCAGATCCGTCAAAACAATAAACAATCCCCCGGCAACATGTTCGACCCCGGTCACCGCTAATGACCGCAAATAAATAGCAATCCTACGATAAAGCTGACAGGGATAGACACACATGCTCTGTGGCAACAAGGCTCCTGCCTTTAATTACAAATCCAGCAGATGGGAACAGATTGTATCAAAATGTAGGTTTCAACTTGGATGTGTTGTATCACCATAAAGAGACCTAATTCATTTAATAAATAAACCCAGTTTCTTACATCCATGATGTTTCCAGGTGTCCTCCAACATCAGAGAGCCCGGTATAAAAACCTCCTCCTGTAATCTGCCATTTCCTCTAAAAAAGAAATCCTTCTTCACGGATGTTGAGGTTTGATTTTCTCATCTGTGATTTCACTTCCCTTCCCTCCTCCCCTTCTCTTACCCAACCCTGTACAATGCATCTCCCTCTTTCCTTCTCCCCTCTACATACATTACCATCCAGATTATGCTAATATGGGCTCTTTCATGTTTTCAGTACTAAGGATTTTCTCTAGCCCACGGGTGTGTAAAGAAGCCCGCTATCATCACCGGCCAATTGTGGAGTATTCTCTCCAATCAGTGGCCAACCCCTTCGCCTCTCCCCTCAATCCCGTCCTAAATGTTGCACCATTGTCTCTCACAGCAGCCGGTCGGGTCCGAGAAAAGCATCAGGCAGAAAGATAAAAATTGGGATTACGGCTCCTGTAAAGCATTTCATATTCTAGCCAGGTTAGGTACAGAAAATCCATTTTCTGTCATGATATAAGCACCAGAAATATGATGAGTCAAAGTATCAGGATTACAGAAAGCTGGTGATCAAAAGGGCAACAGACGGCTATGGGAAAGGAAAACAATGAGGACTTGCATTTCTGTACTAAAGCCTTGATAATACTGTAACAACCCAAGGTCATTGCTCGTGGTGCACTGTAAATACACAGACTGGGGAAAGGTTATTTACAAAAAGAGAATGAAAAGAAACTAATGTGATCAAAAGGTTTATCCTCTTTAATCGCAATTTATTCTGGGCAAATCTTCTTGGACATTTTCACAATGCCGTTACCTCTGAAGTGAACGACAGCAACGATTCTGGGACCCCACAATATGTTCAGTAAGTAGGATGTATGACATAACTAAGGCGGTCCCTTTGCGAGCAATATTCCTTTAGGGGACCCAGAAATCCAGCTCTGGCCCTCCTGCTGCTGTAATTCTACATCTCAAGTGACGAAACGCTGGTCTTTACAATGTATGTAGCAACATACAGAAGTCTTCCAGTCAACCTCAATCGACACACACATACAGAACAATTATTTCATCCCTGATTTGATCCTTCTGCTCTGTTCACTTCTTGCCCGGAGGCAGAGGAGCTCTCGCAGGCCGAGGGAGGTAGAAAGAGATAAGAGAGAGCGAGGGGCAGGCTAAGTGAGGGAGACACTTTGGCCTATATGTGCATATAAGCATCATTATGGCTAAAAGCTCAATCTGATATTGCCATGTTGTTCCTAGAACATTATAATTAATGTTGCTCCAAGACTGTCATTGCAACTGACCAATCATGTGTTTTGACGTCAAAGCTTAGCAACTCGGCAAAAAGACCAGAAAAATACCCACATGGGAGACGGTAGCATTATTAACACATATGTATTTTAACCCAAACCATATTTTCCTACACCTACCCAAGTATTCTTGTTGGCTAAACCTAACCGGGTATTTTTGTTGCCTACACCTACCCAAGTATTCTTGTTGGCTAAACCTAACCAGGTATTTTTGTTGCCTAAACCTAGCCAAGCATTTTTGTTGCTTAAACCTAACTAATAATTTTTGTTGCCTAAACCTAACCGGGTATTTTTGTTGCTTAAACCTAACTAAGTATTTTTGTTGCTTAAACCTAACCAATAATTTTTGTTGCCTAAACCTAACCGGGTATTTTTGTTGCTTAAACCTAACTAAGTATTTTTGTTGCTTAAACTTAAGTATTTTTTTGTTGCCTATACATAACCAACGATTCTTGTTGCCTAAACCTAGCCAAGTATTTTTGTTGCCTAAACCTAACTAAGTATTTTTTGTTGCCTATACTTAACCAACTATTCTTGTTGCCTAAACTTAACCAAGTATTTTTGTTGTCTAAACCTAAATAACAATATTGCCCAAGCAGGATATGAACCCTAATGTCCTGGGTCAGATTCCTATAATTGACCCATCCAGTCACAACAGTTTGCTTCGTGTGGACTTCACTTGTTCGTCAGTTGCAATGATGGTCCTGGAGCACATTACGAATGATGTTGTAAGAACAAGAGCAACGGTGATATATATTAAACCATGGACAAATATGGGTCTTTTGTCTATCTGGGCTTTGATTCACATGTATTCCTTCGTCAGAGAGTTCTTTAGCTGACTGTGCGTGAACCAGCCACATGAGCCACAAACGACACGGCAGAAAAGCTCTTGATTGGTGTGATTGGGAGATCCAATGGAGATATCTGAGCATGTGATCAAATGGCCTTCATGTCGGCCATGTTGTGTCTGGACATCTACCAGTCCAGGTCTGCTGCTCCAGATGTCAACCATTCCATCTCTTGAATCACAGTCGAGTGCGTTTCGCTCTGAGGTTGCCCTTGATAGCTGTGGAAACCGAAGTGTCCACTGCGTAGCCTCTGACCTTCATGCACAACAAACCTCGAGTGTCCACCATTCAGGCTCAGTACTCAACATGCTGACCAGCAGGAAAAAAAAATAAGCCAGTCTATCAAAAGCATCCCTTTTGTCATACATGTGCCTCTCGGAAGACATCTCTCACATCGCTCCGCCACTAAACCCAATATCACTGACCACCGAACAGCTTCAGAAGCATTGTGGTTTTTCATTATCATCCACAGGAACGTGTGTTCAGGGAAGACAAATTAAGAACACAAACAAAAAAAAGGATGGGTTGGGTGACCGCGGTTTCAGAGATGAGTCACCCCCTCTCAGGGCAGTGATTAGCCCAGAGAGGGGGAGCAGAGGTCTCCTCTCGCTCCCATCCAGTCCCTAGCACCTGCCAAACAGCATCACATCCCATGCGCCCTCTCTCTATCAGCTGCTCTCCCGTTCCTGCCCCCTCTGAGGAGAAAACAGCTGAGGATAAACCTGAACCTCTTCAAGTCCCTGACGGCGCATCGGTATGTCATTGAATTACATCAATGTGGCCAACTCGTCCGCATTTCCGATGCCTGGCTGCCGCTTATGCAGGCGGACAGTATCAGACACTGTAGCATGTGTCTCGTTTTTGGACAATGAGGACATGATGCGCACAGTCAATCACAAACTCTCCATCCGTATAAACAGGGTAAACTCACCTTTTGTAGGCTGGTTGGGTTCAACTGAGTTTTGTCAATGATTTTTATTGCAACCTGGGGGAGAAATAAAGGAGGTTTTTGATGAGGAAAGTAAAGACATCACCATAAGAACATTTTATCATAACAACCTCCATACACGATGCTCGGAAGCCTTTCTTTGCAAAGCTGCATTGATTAGTTAGTTTGTTAATTCATTAGCATTTGCTAGTTCCATTTTTTTTGTTTATGTGTGCATTTGCTGCTATTTTTTTTGTTTATGTGTGCATTTGCTGCTATTCTTTGTCATTAGTGACAGTACACGAAGAGCCTTTAGGTTTTGGACTGCTCGTTGGACAAAGAAACAATATGAAGACCTCACGTCGGGCTCTGGGAAATTGGGAGCATTTTTCACAATTATTTGACATTATATAGACCAAGCAATTCATCTTTTAATAATGAAAATTATCTGCAGATTAATCGATAATGAAAATATCTTTTTACAGCTTAGGAAATAACAAATAATTCACTAATAATCATCCACCGTGTTTCAATGGTTTTAAGCGACCTCTTTAAAATAGATCATGTATTTAAGCTTTATAGATAAGTCATAAGCCATTTAAAAGAACCCATTTTGGGTTGCCAGGTTGTAAAATATCTCTTTTCCCAGTGTTCATCTTTTCTCTTTGGTAATAATGCAGTTACAAATGTTGGTGATCCATTAAGACGACAGTAAGTGGTCACATGATCCATTCAGTCAAACAACCTAACATCCCAAAAGTTGCTCTTAATGGTTTCTAACTGGGCTATAAAGCTTTATTAAAAGACTTATTAAACATTTAAAAAGCAATTAGTTACAGATCCTTTTATAAAGTGTACCTTATCACAAAGTGGTGCCCATTTATGCCATCATTTAGTATGCAGTGTTTAAATCTTGTCATTCATAAAGCAACTGAACAATGGATTGGAATCCTTTCTCCTACAATTACAGTTTCCTTGGCTTAATATCAGCACGCCTTCACAGAACATAAGTCAATCTACTAGCATGATGTTATTTGACTCATACAGATGTGTATGTACCGAGATGTATGTTAGAAGAGATTCAAGTAGGTGGCGACATTTACTTCTTGAAAAATATGTAAAAAAATACAATGTTGCATCCTCAACCCTGGATCGAATCTCATCTAAAGGACACCAGTAACATCAGCTGACTGTTCCCTTTCCTCATGCTGCAAACATCAGTTTTTCTTAATCATCCATGTCCCTCCCACCCTGGACCTCCGCTGCCCCCTGTCTCACCTCCTTGCCCGTCAGGATGTGGCGGGCCAGCTTGACCTTGGCGAAGTTTCCCTTGCCAATGGTCTTGAGCAGACGGTAGTTGCCGATGTGCGGCTGCTCGTCGGAGCACGAGGCGATGGAATTCCTGCACCGGGCGCCCAGCGAGCGGCTGGACTGGCTGGTGGCCTTGTCTGCGCGGCTGGCCCCCAGTGACACATGCTGGAAGAAAAAGTGGAGAAGGGGGTTACTCGCCGTGCCAACACCAATATCGCATAGGAGCAGCCGCAGCGGGCAGGCTGGCAGAGGACCTCCAGGACTGCCTGCACCCACTGAGGACTGATGGTCTCCAGGAGCGGAACGATGTGGTGTTGGCACCTTCTGTTTCTGCAAGCTGGTTACGAACCAGCCCGGTCGCCGGGACAAAATGTTCGCGGTTAACGTTGCTGCAAATCACTGGTACATTCACATTTGTACATGTGGCTTTTCTACAAAACATGTCATATCCTGTTCACATTACATGTTTATTACATATTATCTCATATATAGGAGGTGGGGGGATGGTGGTGGGGTTACAGGGGAGTGACCACAGTTCAAGACTGTGTTTCAACATCAGTAAGTGGATATTTCAAGGAGACAATCTTTAGCCTTGTTTGTGGCAACCATGACAGGTATTTTAGGGAAATAACGTGATGTTTTCCTCACCCTAACCCAGTGGTTCTTGTGCCTCGACCCAACCAGAGCATTGGCACAGTGTTATTACAACATAAAATGGAAAACTAAATGGAAAGCAGCAGAGAGTTGCAGCATACAGAAACCAAGTTTTAACCAATCTGTGGTTTGGCTGGAATGAACACTGCCAACATTCATATTTGCTGTTGGGTTGTGTAACCTCTGCTCACCAAAGAACACAGATAAAATGTGATGTTTTAGGCAGCAGCTCAACTGTTTTACGCGAAAGGTCCGAGGAACTCCATGCCAGGCTGTGTCACCGGCCCTAAGTGCCTAGCTGTTTCACTCACATAGGTAAACACGCTTACAATAAGAAGCCCGGCTTTATATATAATCCACCGGTAGACTGAGAGAGTGCCAAGTCTGTGCCACATTACCAGAATCATTCAACCAGATGTTTGCTGAGCTGAGCTACATGTGAGTGCATGCCCCCTCGTTTCTGGGTTAACAGCTGCTGTCCGGCGCATGCACACTCGAACACACTGTTTCCATTTTGGCTTCGGTGTCGTTTTCTTCACAGGTCTACCACTTGACTGCTGGAAGACGTCTTTGTGCAAAGCTAATATTCTCCCTGCAGTCTGAGGTAGCACTGGAGCTTCAACAGGCCTGCAAACAGTTAGCAGTGCTGCTGCTGCTGCTGCTGCTGCATGTTACCACCTTGATTATGGACCCCGACGCTCCAGAGCATTGTTGTGCAGCGGCGATACAGTCCAAAGCTTGAGTCACAGATCATTTTCAGCCGGAAAAAGCAGAGCAGAAGAGAAAGGGAAGGACGACAATGTACATTTACGCAAACAAAAGCTGGATGCGTTACAGTACGAAGCGGCTTCTCGTCATGTGACAGGCCGAGCAAAGACACAGAGGAGGAAAAGACAGAGAATAGACAGCGGGGGGAGGAAAACAAAAGGCAGCACCAGGAAGATGGAGAACACGGGGCTATCTGATGGAAAAAAAGAGGAGACGAGCAGAGAAAGGGAGAGAGGAATATAGGAGGAAAGAGTAAAAAAAAAAAGGGAGCAGATGCCCGCACAGTGGTCCCTGGCCAGTCCCAGGCCCTGAGGCATCACACTTCCATCCCCCCAGCATGTCATCTTGCTCTCAGCTTCACACACACACACAAAAAAACACAACCATGCAGCCTTAAGCCCCACCTTCAGACACTCCCTCCTTCCCATGCTTCCATCCCTGTTCTCACGCCCCACCTAGAGCCCCTTCAAACCACCCCCCCCAAACCCCTCTACAACCTAGACTAGACGACGAGTCCCAACTGGAGGCGTAAACCGACCGAGCCTCACCTATGCCAACACGGCAACGCAACATCTCCCCCCACCCCCACCCTCCCCTGGTCGATCCACTCGTCTGTCATCGTCGCTTAATTGTGGAGCGCTGTGTGACAGCAGATCCACGTCCGTTCCAACAAGGAGGGACGGATCTGCATTCATAATCAATCATGCACCTCGTAAAGAAGAAGAAAAAACACACACACACACACACAAAAACACACAAAAAAACAAAACAAAACTCACACACTTCCACACACACACACACACAAATCTACTGGCTTAACCATCCCTCTGTGCTGAAAGCTCTGCTAACAAACAGATGGGGGGGGGGGGGGGCTGTTGCCAGAAGTGTTTAGGGGCAGAGAAATGACATAATGCAACGTCAATCACTCATGTCACCATTTTGATTTACATGAATGAGGAGTGTGGCTAGATAGATAGATAGATAGATAGATAGATAGATAGATAGATAGATAGATAGATAGATAGATAGATAGATAGAGCATGTGCACAGTCTGTTCTATTCTGTCTGCCTCACATGAACACATCCCCCCTCGCTCGCTTCTCCCCCCTCGTACAGCAGCAGGCCGCTACTGTTTCCCACTGTACTGGATGTATGGCGCTGTCTGACACCCACTGGCTCTGGGGCTGGGCGCTTCGTAGGCTGCGCAGCAACGGACTGCACATCATTTTACGCAGTAATCCCCTCCGCTTCATGCGAGCGGCCCCAGATATCCTCCCCATACATGTCTCTTCGGCCTCCCGTGCTCCCTTCCCACCCATTCCAATTTCTAGGGGGATACACGCACACGGACGCGCGCGCGCACGCACACACACACTGGCAGCAGCAGCAGCAAGGAGTATAATGTGACATCACTATCTCTCCACAGCCTTATAATAAGAGGTGACGGCCGGTTTTCAGGCTCTCTGCGCATATCCGCCGAGTGTTATCGTATGCGGATGGACTCGTTCCGGGGCTGTTCGCCTGCCATCAGCTCTTTCCCTGCGCAGACACTCAAGGTTAGCCCATTTTACACAGAGCCCAATTCTGCTGAAATATCAGTCCGACATCACCCCCAGAGTCCTCTCGGCTAATGAGAGAGAACCGCCCCCCCCCTCTCCATCTATGACCCTCATCCAGCACCGTGCACAAACCCAGCGGAACGCCAAAGGCCACATTCAGGAGGAGATCTCCTTCAGAGATGCACGATTCATCTCCTGCATGCACACAAAACACAGGCTATAGGCTGGAATTGCACTTACATGGTCTCCAGTACTCCTGTCGTTCCCAGACGGTAATGCAGATCGAGAAGACATGTTGTTTTCTTTCTCCTTTTTTCTTTTTTTTTTTTCCCTGAGTAAGAATCACGGCGTGTTGGCGCGGATGGTGTTCACAGGCTCCGCGGGCAGAATAACATCCGCAGACGCGACCCACCGTCCCGAATCAATCCGCCTCTTCTCCAGCCGGCCGAGCCGCGGTCGAGAGGAGACCTCTGCCTATCATGGCAGCAATGGGTATCTGGAGGAGGGGAGGAGGGGGAGTGGGGTGGGGGGTGTCCTCAAACAAGCTGCATTTTCCACCATGCACTGTGCAAGAAAAAAAAAAAAAAAAACCAGGGCCGATCAGCGATGCAGCAGATGCAATGCAATGCAAATCCCGAGCATCGAACGAGTGCTAAAATGCGGTGATGTTTGGCCGGAGCCCAGCGTCTCTGTGGCGACTCTCCACCCCCTGCCTCATTTCGCCACACAAAACAAACACGGCTCCTTCTGGATGTGTGTCACCTCCGTCTGTCATAACACCGACACCGGTGGAATCTGTCGCTTCCGCCCCTGCCGACGCCGCCGCAGCCCGCTGACCCCCGTGCAGCCGCTCGCAGAACAACACAGCTCGCGGTGCGGCGGGGAAAAAGGCCGAAATGTTCAGAAATCGGTATTCCCGGTCGGTGAGATGCGCACCACCGTCAAGTCAGCGGGAGCGCGCGCGGACGGGACTTCCGGCCCGTGCTTTTTGAAGTAAAAGCCTTTATGAATCGACAGTAATCCACGGCGCCGTGGACGGTTCTGCAGTAAACGAAGGTTATAATGTGACGTTTGGTTTCACGCTGTTTTAGAGCAGCACCATGGAAACCCCGATAAAATTACTAATTAATGACTTCATGTCACAAAGTCTGATTGTTTTTTTTGCTCTGTTGTTATCTAAGGAACCCTGCACATTGCACATTTATCTTATACTGCAAAAGTCATGTAGGCTACATACAAGGACAGTTACTGTGTAAAGTATGTTTATCTTTAATCAAATAGTTTTTATTATATTTTCTATTCAAATTGTTATTTTATTCTTCAAATATCTCTTTATTATTGTCTCTATTTTTTGAGACTTACTCCTGTGCTGCTACTATTTCCCTCTGTACTGCTGTGTTACCTGCAAATTTCTCCCAAGGGGGATCAATAAAGGAACATCTTAGTTTATCTTATCTTAATTAATACAATTAATTATACTAACATTGATAACATATATACACACAAACATAACAATAGAGTAATGAGTACTATACATACTATTTATTAACAGCAAATTAGTGATGTATATTTTGAGTAGTATCTTTTTCATATTCGTTCATGTGGAATGACAATAAGAAATGCATAGCCAGGCCCTTCTGGCCTATGAAAATCTTTTAGGGGTGCCTGCCATCATTTTAAGGAGGAGATGATTCAACTATCATTTTGGACTATCATAAGCTCAAAGGTTAGGAAAGTCAGACCATCATTGGTTTCACAGTAAATGAAAGGCCACCCTGGAAATGAGTCTATAAAAGGTTAATTTAGTAAAGATGATACTGATACAGCTAATTTAGGCTGTCTGGGGTCTATGGCTGTTGGCATAGGTTTAAATCCCTCTGGGTTAGCAAATATAGAAATGCAGTGTTCCCTGGCTGGCAGGGTGACGGAGTGTGTTTGAGCAGGGTGACAGCACTACTTTTGGGGGCTATGGTTTTTCTTTTGCATATAAACAAAGAAAGAAAGAAAAATGTTGCACCGCATTAACAGTGAGAGATACAGATTACATATATATACATTATAGGATCCAGGCAATCTTATATTTGAAAATCAACTTTATATTTCTGTATTTATTTATGCTACATTGTGTTTATTTATGTTTCTTTCACTTTCTTCCATGTGTAACTAGCTCTATATTAGGTAATTTAATTGCTTGTAACAGAATTATGCAGGATGCTATTCATAAGGAAACCAACAATACACAAAATATTCCATTTGAGCACTTTTGTGTGTTAACGTTCCTTTCACTCTGTGCATACAGGGAGAGACCTCACTCCCTGTGACCCAGCGAGGAAATCATCAAACAGGCCGTCAGAGGATGGCTCGACCCCATATATATTATCAGAGATAACTCTTTCACTATTATTTTGAAAAGCAGATCCCGTCCTTCCTGTCTGACCTGTCCGCCCACATTACGCTTGACGCAGCTGAGATGCGCCACATCAGAGATGCTTACAGGTCCACACATACCACAACCCACTGCCGGTTCTGCCAGCGTAGATTTGTGCGTAAATTAGCATAAACTCTCCAAAGATGGCCGAAGTACAGAGTGTCACCATCCAGATCTCTCATTCACTCGAGGGGTTTTCTTGCTTTCACACGATCCGGCCTCGGAGATGGCTTGTGTGGCAGTGGCCCACACAGGGAGAGGATGGCCAGGCTCATCTTTCAGACAGAGCAGATCATTTCAAAAAGACAGAGGGATCTCTTCACATTAAAACCCTAAAAACCCTGTCTGTACCATAATAAAATCACATGACTGTGAGGATGGAAAAATGTTTTGAAATTATTATGAGGCGTGTAACAAATTATTATCACTTCAGAGCAAACGCTGGTCTAAAATTATCTTTAGGCCTATATGCAAACTCTATCACTGAAAACTGCATGTACACACACACGACCACTTGATGAGTGTTTCAGCCGTGCACTTATTCTCGCCCACTGTTCTTCAGCCCCTGAAATGACAACATTCCCATGGTCTGGTCTTCACTCGGTCCATGGCGTGCTCTCTGCTGTACTCTAGACTAATGGGGCCTTATTGACTTCCAGAGGTCATCTCTGGGGTTGGCAGAGAGAAGAGAGGGGCACGTATCACATGAGTGTGTGTGTGTGAGCGTGTGTGTGTGTGTGTGTGCTGCTATGATGGAGTGACTGGAAGTGCTTGGTCCCCATTGAATTTGTAATGGCACTTCACAGTCCTACCACTATGTTTGTGTGTTCTGTATAATGTCGTGTATAGAGATCTGTGCAGAGGCATTGTGCTGGACACCCTGTCCGCTCATTACCTGGAGGACGCGTCATTTCCACCACAGGTCAGTTTTTCACAGAGAACTTGAGATGGTATTTACACATCACCGCTCAGGTAAAAAGCACAGCAAAGGCTCTACTTCTTAAAGGGATAGTTCGGGTTTTCTCAACCGTAGAACCTCCGTATCCCTACGCATTATGCGAAGGGAGACCCAAAACAGGTGATCTGCGAGCAGTGAAATACAGTGCAAGGCCCAGTTGCGCTAATGCGTAGGGATACGGAGGTTCTACGGTTGAGAAAATGTAGTGCCAAAAGAACGGACGGTCTGACGGCGATGTAAAGCGGTGTGAATTTTCTCTATACAACGTACACTTGAACTGACATAGATTTTTTTAGGTGGGCCTTGTTTTAGGTGGTTAAAATTCGCTTTTCATCTGGTCTCCATTCACTGCAGTACAGAGCTGAGTGTCTGGGCTGGAGCGGCTCTCTGCTTCTCCAAACTGAGGCTGCGCTGATCGGCAACTACGGTAGAGAACAGACCAACTATAGATATGTACTTTATATGACCCCACTTCAAAAAACCTGAACTATCCCTTTAAGGAGACTTGAGAAAATTAAATTCTGGAGACAAGTTCTTGTCTTGGTAGAGGAGCAATAGAGAGTATCCTGACTGGAAACATCACAAACTTGCACAGTTGTTGCAACAGCTCAGGACAGGAAGGCTCTACAGCAGGTGGTTGAAATGGCCCAGAACATCACTGGTACCATCTACAGAGCATCAGTGACATCAGTGAAGGGAGATGTCTGCACAGAGCCCAAAGGATACTTAAAGTCAACACCCACCCCAGCTATAGTCTGTTCACCCTGCTGCCATCTGACAACAGATACAGAAGTATCTGCTGCCGTACCACCAGACTACAGAGCAGCATCATTCCTCAAGCTGTGAGACTCCTGAATGCATCCTCACCATAACTCCACCATATATTTCTGCTTGTCTAGCATTAAGGAACCCCAACTTACATTTCACTGGACAACCCTTCATTGTAAAATGACAATTAAATGAACCTTTGGGAGATCCTTCATTTGATTTGTCTCAGGTTGCTCTCATCATTTACATCCCAGTGCTAAGTAAGAATATTCAGAGTTGCAATCTCTTTCGTACACTTTTGTGGTTTCCTGGACAGAGTTTCTTTGTTGAGCTGCAGTGGAGGTACCGTAACACAAAGAGAGAATTTTGGACTCAAATGTCTGCAACTTTGGGGGATATCTGCTTGGTTAAGCTAAGTACTGTCAGTGAAGTGTAATGTTTCTTCAGAAATACACAGAATGATGACTTTTCTCCTCCATTATTCATTCTGGAGGCACATTAGAAAGGGATCCCTTAATGCCAAATATGAACAACTGACTGTATATAAAAATAGACAATGTGTTTCCACTTAGCTCTCACTGCACAAAAATGAAGCCAAAATACTCAGAAATGGGTGCTGCCGCCCTGTGCTTGGAGTCTGCACAGTAGGGATCGGGCACAGCTCTCAATCATAACATCACATCCCTGTTTTATCGAATCAAAACACTAGTTCAATCCAAACTTATCAAAAAAAATTAAGACTTCACACATCAGCATGATAAAAACTTCTTAAATTGGCAGAGACCATCTTTTGAGGAGAGTATGTATTTAAATTGAACCTGTACTTGGGCGCAGTTTATGACCTATACTGTAGCCAGCCACAATGGGGTGATCGAGTTTTGACTTCACTGTTGCTGTCATGTCGTACATCTTTAAAGATAGTCAATAGTGTGAACAAGAGGAACGATAAACGCAAGCACTGTCAATGTTCGTACAAGAGCCCTACTGTTGTTTTAAGATGGACCTTTTAAAAGCAGTGAACCTGTCCTTGAAGGCGCTGTAGAGCAGGACTGTTATTCGGCCAGGTAACTTTGGTTTATAAGTTGAGTATGAAGAGCAGAGCACTGTAACATCCCACAATGCCTGCTTCAAGAGAAAGTTGCATCTGCTGTGGCTGCACAGCCACCTATGAGTCAAAGAACGTTTTTGTGGTCTCTTTGGTAGTATGATCTAAAAAAACAACCACATGGTTCCGGGGTTACCAGAGTCTCTTTTCTGTGGCAGCCACAGTCATCCTCTTCATCAAGAGCTGAGGGGCAGACAAGAGTTTTCTGGACTACCAGGGCATTTCTTTTCTGCTTGCTACAACCCTCATGCTTCATTGCCGGATAATTCTCACACATATGCCTCTGTAAGTTTCTGTCTGCGGTCAACTTATCCACTGGGCTCCACAAAGCTGAAAGATCATCCTTGTTTTTAAGGAACAGAGGTGACACCCTGACGTTAGATGCTGCTTGGCCTACTTTACTCAGCTAAGGTGTCTCATTAGAACACCTACACTCACCAAACATTCCCAAGACACCCTGGTCTCTTATTTCCACTGACCCTCTAATGGCTACACTGTGATCTTCATAATGGCAGACTAGTTCTACCCGGCAGGTCCCTACATCTCTCTTGCTATGGCTCAGGAGGCAGCACAGCCAGTGATCCAGCAGTGTTTTGTTTACAGGGTTTAGCCCTGATCCAACTGGTGCGCTCTCGTCTAATCACAGATCCAAAGCCGTGTCTATTGGCCCACCACAAGTTACCCATAGACCGTACTCACACAGCAGCCATTTCCCTCTACCAGGGTAGAAAGCTCAAATGTTGCAGCCAACCGTTGTGCTCCAGGTTACAAATTATATCAGCGTAGACAATCTTACAAATCATTAACATTTCGCCAGTTCCCAAATACTCAGAAAGACAATGGATAGTGAAAATCCAGAAGGACAACATGCCATATTTTAAGGTAAAACCACATATTTGGTAACCCATTTGCTGACGTTAGCGTTCAGCCGCTTCCTAGCTAACATTACAGTTTGATTATGCTACATCCAGTCTGTTTTATTTCCAGGCTTAAAAAAAATGTGTCCAAGACGTGCGTTGATATGTTAAGAGTTAATTTCCTCCCATTCCTATTGTATTGAAACCTGGAACACAGCAGTATGACGCTTAAGTTTTCCACCCTGAGTAAGAGGCAAATGGCGGCTGTGTGAATTTATTTGACAGAATGAGTTTTTTTAAAAAAAAAACTTCTTAGTTGTTCTAAATATATTAAATAAATACAATACTATTCATTCAGTCATGAAAATTTAGCAATGTAAGCTTTGTGGATGCTAGTTATTTGGACATACATTTGCCTATGACAAATGTCTGTTTCAAGAAAGTTAGGCTATTATCCAGAGTCTAATTCTACCTTCATCACTTGGGTCATCAGGGCACATGGATCCAGTGTGAGTGCCTTTTCTGTAAGGAGTGGAAAATATGGATTTTGTAAAAAAAATAAATAAATAAATAAAATAATAAATAAATAAATAAATAAATAATATGTTTTTTATTACTTCTAAAAATGTGTTCTAAAATTGAAATCTAAATGTCTATTTTTGGCTTCTTCATTGAACAAATACCCCCCAAAACAAGATGCTAGCAGCTCTGTGGTGCTGTATGCCTTTAGCTAAATGCTCATGTCAACATGCTATCTTCTTAACAGAGATGTTGTGTCTGTCTCCTGCCCAGGGACTGCAGATGTAAATTAGCTTACTGCTAACTCTGCTGCAGATAAGAAGCTGTGCACTGCCCCTGTCAAATGGACAAATAAATAAATAAAATAAAGTAGATATAATCTTCACAGTGACCAGGCTAGTCTGCTGATGTATAATGTTACCCAATGTTTGCCACCTGTTTAGCCTGTTAGCATGCTAACACTTTACAAACAGCGCTTAACACAAAGTTCATCTGAGGCTAATGGCAATGTCAAAAGTTTGTAGTGCTGGAATATGTTTAATTTTGAGCATGATGCTGCAGTGAAACAATTACAGTGGTTATTAAAAGTCATCCTGAGGGGAACATGAGTGTCTGTGCTAAATTTCATGACGATAGTTGCTGGATGATGCAATGATGCACAACATCCTGTAAATCCAGTTTTCCCATTAGTCCTGTTAAGTGAATTGCAACATTGACCACAATGAGCTGACACATTCAGAGATGGTAAAATAACTGCTACCTCTGTATGTAGCTGCAGAAAAATCTTTAATTTCTACCGTCTGACAAAATATATATAACTCTTCTCTAAACTGTACCTGAAGCATACGACACAAGCCGAACAGACCAGCCTCACGAGCTGCATATTTGAATCATATGTGATAGATGTACAGTAGCGTATTAAAGGACTGATTTTCTCAGTAGGAGTTATCTCGAAATATTTTTTTTTTAACCTGCATGGGAGAAGTAGTTGAACAATGCAAAATCATTTGCATCAGATGCGATGGATGGACATTCTGAGAGATTAACTAGAAGCTGTTGTGCTGCAAAAACAAGTCTCATGACCAGGCTGGCACACAGAAATGGCTGCGTCCCTGAAAAGGTGCAGTAACTGAACTTTCTTTAAACCTGCTTTACTCATCAACGCATCATGTCCTTCACTGGTGCTGGCTACTTCTTGACTAGTAATTCAGGCTGTAATGTCAGCATTCTAGCAGTCATTCACCTTGTTAGTCTGGCTGAGCACAGATTTTAGAGCTGACTGAAGGTTGGTCATGACATTGTTGTTTGGTTCCAAAGATCCTGCCAGCTCTTTCTTTTTTTCTCCCCTTTCTTTTCTGGCATTCCATTTACTTTCTTCAAGGAAATTCACTCCAACACGAGTTAATAGTTAGTTTTGATCAGTGCATTTCACAGGTCGGGTGGCTGAAAACAGAAATTCATACCATTTTTAGGGAGTATTTATTATGAAACAGGCAGCACTTTAGTCGAGGAACAATTAATTGTTAATTTTGTATTTATTTTTTTATGAGTAATGGTGAGTATTTTACTTCAAAATAAAATTTGGTTGCTTGAGGATGAACATGAATCTTGCAATCCATACTTCTTATTGTTGCCCCCATAGAAGATAGGCCCAGAAAACGTTTCCCCCTGACGTAGCCCTGCTCATGAAGCCATCATCACCATTAAGTAAAGAAACAGGGGGCGCCCATTAGCTCAGTTGGTAGAGCAGGTGTCCCACGTACAGAGGCCTTGTCCTCACTGCAGCAGCCCTGGGTTCGGGCCTGGCCTGCTGGCCCTTGCTGCATGCAACCCCCCCCTCCTCTGTACTTTGGCCTTGTGTTAAGTTATCTAACATGACGGCTTCCTCTTCCTCTGCACATGGAACAGGCAGAAACACTTTGATCTTAACTTGAAAAATGGCCCGATGTCCCTCTAGATTTTTACTGTCATCATCTTTTCTAGTTGCCGAACAATCAGGAAGCAGTGAAATTATACGAATTAGTCAGATTTCCTTAGTTTTTCAGGACTTGAAACCTGGAACGTAGCATCATCTGAGGGGCCCACCCTGAGCATGATGCCAGAATGAAATGTCCTTGGACTCAAGTGTGGAGTGATTTGAATTTGATGGTTAAATGTGAAGGTCGCTGTGACCTCACTAAATAATTTTTTTGGCCATTATTCAACAACTCATATGTCAATTATCACCACATTTAACACAAATGCGTAATAGGATACATCAGGAGTAGAGTAGGAGCCAGTTAAGGTGGTTCAGGCATCTGATGAGGATGCCACCAGGGCGCCTTCCTAGGGAGATGTTCCTGGCACGTCCAACTGGGAGGAGACCTAGGGGTAGACCCAGGACCAGGTGGAGGGATTATATCTCCTCTCTGGCCTGGGAGCACCTGGGGGTTCCCCAGTCAGAGTTAGCTCGCTCCTAAAGCTGCTGCCCCTGCGACCAAAGCAGATGATGATGGATGGATGGATGGATGGATGGATGGATGATAGGATACAATTATGAAGTGAAGTGTTTTGCTTTTCACACAGTTTGATGAAGGGCTGACGAGTTTGGTCTTGTGATGTCGCGTTAAACCCACTAGAGGGCAGCAATGTGTAACTGTTGTCTCCAACCGTTGCCTGGATTGTTGAAAGTGTGAAACAAAACAGCAAAAACACTCGTGAAACACTATTAATCATTTTGTATCATGTCATTAATCCAGCAATCGTGTGGCTTAAAATAATCATCAAATATACTCTGCATTCATCAAGCTGGATATATTAATGTGTATTGTTTTGTAAAATGTTAGATATCGAAAATGTTGTTCTTCTATTTTCACTCAAGTGCACGTTTAGGAACTGATACCTCGTGCTGCTTGGGCACAGAATACATATATGTATGTATAAACATGTACAAAATACAGTGTTGCCTCCATGCTATGCTATACCTCTGCTGCCCTGTAGGCTTCACCACTGAGCTTCCATACGTAACACTACATACCTGACCTGAGGGGCAGCTAGCCCCACTGCCCCTCAGCTTTATTTCACCATCCACACAAGTCAGCGCACGTGATCTGTTGTATAACAGACAGGAGACAGCACGGTTGTAATACAGATGCACGGAGGGGTGTGAAAAAGATGAGTAGGTTCACGGGTCAAAGGTCAAACAGGCCGATTGTTAAGTGTGAGAGGGCAGGTTTGTGGCACGCCGTCAGCAGGAGGGCAGAGAGGATGTGGAGTCGTTAGGCTCAAACCTTAACTCTCTGCTGATGAGAGATGGTCGAGAGTTCACGAAGGGGTGAGAGAATCTGCTGATACGTTTAACAGCCGTTTTTCGACCGGCTGTGTTTGGAGCTTTTAAATCATTGGAACTGATCTGGAAAGCAAGAAGAATGCTGATGTTTGCACAGACTGGCGATAATTATTCTCTTTGAATCCCCTCTCAGTCAGATGGAAAGGAACTACAAAGAAAGGAACGCTTAGTCTGAAACTCACAACACCAAAGTCGCATTCATTCGTGTCTTCCAGCACATTCCACTCCGCTTCTTTGGACAGCGCAAATGTTTTAACACTAACAGTCAGTTGGACTTGAGCCAAGTGGACAGCAGGGTTTCTGTTGTACCGACAGCCACAATAAATCCTCCACCACCATGTTTTAGTTCCTTTTGCGTTCTCCATTTAGTGTTAATCTATCCGAGATGTATTTAAGAAACACTTTTTAATAAGAACTCAAGTAGTCGCTGAGGATGTGGGCCCGGATTCATCAAACCTCTCAGAATGACACAAAAGGTTGCTGTAAAGAACCAGTTTAGAAGTGACAAAGTTCTTCACTGAATGTGAAAAAAAGGCTTACTCATTGAACAACTTACTCTGCAAGGAACTGACTTACATCTTACATCTAGCTCAGTGTAACAAAGATTTTTACATTTGATTGATGATGATTTCTAAAAAAAAAAAGAGGTTATTTCTGTCGTAGCAGTTACGATGTAGGATTAACAATTCAATATATTTCCAGTACATTAATATAGGGATAGAGAAGCAACACCAGGAGCCAGTCTGAGATTTGGAAAAAAAGAGAGAAAACTAAACTGGAGAAGTGAAGAAAGGTTACAGCTGGTAGATGACAACAATAATGACAATTTAGTACAACTGTACTTTGAATGGTAGAAGGTGGTGATGACAGACTGGTTGCTTCACTTACTGATTAACTAATTTAGTTGAAAACATTTTGTGAATTTATTGACTTCACTCACAGGGCATGACCAGCAGAGAGAAAATCAAGAGCACAGACGAAGCCAAGTTCAAATTATTACTGCAAATATAGCCTTTAATAAAGTTATTCAGTCATTTAATATGTGATTTCCTTGTCCAAGGCCTGGTACAGGTCTGCAGCCAAACTCTTGCTTATAAGATCAGTAGATGGCAACATGTAAAGTAGCTAAAACTATAGCTGCACCTCAAACAGCTACAACATTTAAAAACTTTTGAGTTAATGCATTAATATACTGTATATAATCCAACTTTTTGAATGGACAAATGCAGCATAATGCCAAGTTGCTTCCATTGTTCAAGAATTCTTTTAAGTTATTTTAAATTGTAGTGTTACTGCAGAGCAAACGACAGATGATCATGGTGATATCAGATTTATCATGTGTACAGGTGGAGTGAAGATGGCTGTGTTAAGAGCATAATGTGGACCACTTTATACTGCACTTCCGTGGCCAAAACTGCAAAAAAAATGCAAGCTTACATGGACTTCAAGTAGTTTACAATGATGTCTCTAGAATATTTCTTATGCAGCGTAAGTGAAATGTTTGTGGCTGCAGGAGTCAATACTGGCTGTTTCAAGAAACACCTCCGGTATAAATTTACTTACCGTCCTAATGTCTCTGAAAATGAAACCATCTTGGTTTTTATCAGGTTTAGCTTTACAAGCTACCAATCCCAGTTGTGGAGATGCAGCTGTAGCTTTGGAAGACACTTATATAAACTGTTTTCCCCTTTAAACCATGATCTTTTCTTGTAGATTTGTATGTTATTTTATTCCATGGACTATTGTGTCTGTTATCTGGACCCTGCACCTGTGATAAAGTTTGAATTGAATTGAATAACTTTTATTGAATTAAAATATCTGAAAGATTCTGGATTTTATTTTTCAATTTGTGAATAATATAGTTATTTTTCTTTCTTTTTTTTTTTTTTTAACCTCCTGGCTATAGTCCTTAGTAGCATGATTGAAAAGCCTTCAGTCCATTAGGTTTATGGCTCAGTGACGAATAAGGTTTCAAGTTGACCAAAAATGTAAATAGGTTAAAAGTGCAGATCAATGTAGTCTTTACCTTTTATGAGGATGTTATTTACTCATTTTTAAAATCTAATTTTCAAACAATGTATTTTATGTGCTTTAATTTCAAGTTATTTGATGACAACAGTCAAAAATGTCATACCGGATAACGTTAATGAATTTTCAAAATATTATTATATTAGAACTTTTAAAGTCAATAATGCTTCATAAATATATAAAGTAAGACAGTTACCAACATTTAGAGCTCAGAAAATGAAACTTAGACAATTCCTTTGTTTCATTATAATGTGTTTGACCCTACTTGTTCAAGTTCTCACCTACATTTTAATGCTGCAAAGTGATTCAATCTGCAAAATGTCATACTATTATTGTTTTCTCAACTCCATAAAATGAAATTATGCATTTCAAGGCATTTTAATCAGCGTTATCCCGCCTGACTGAAATCGTTACTCGGTATGACACCTAATATTTCCACTTGAAATTTCATCTTTACACAACCTAAATATAACTGATCGATCATCTGATCAATAATCCATGTTTATGTTATACAAAGACTGAAAATTAATTTTTCAAGAAATTTAATTAACGCTAATTGCACATTAACATTAAGTGTTCAAATACTAAAAAGTAAAAATACCATTATTGAAATATAATATGCCAGCAATAAATGTAAATGTGCATAATAATGTGTTATTATCACAATAAGTATGGAAATTATACAAATAAAAGCAGAAAACAGTACTAACAGTACACTATGCTATCCTGTATAACGGATGACACTGTGGGAATAAACTGAAAATAACTGTTATCCTATATGACAAAATCGTTATCCAGTATGACGAAACTCCATTTGACACTCAATCTTAATACACAATGTTCAACAATGTGTTTCACTGATTACCTCTTCATGCAGTATTAATTTAATCATCATGTGTTTTTATTCTCCTCTCACCTTGTTGTTTGTCCCGTGCTAAGCTGCTGAAAGCTTTTATGTGCGTCAGAAAGCAGTTTCATAATAATTAGTATTGCTGGAATTTAACACAATAGACAGGTTGCCGTGGGTCAGCACAACCTCCTGGCAGTGTGGAAACAACAAGGCCTCCAATCAAATCCACCGTGAGTGAATCTCTGGCTCCCTGTGGCTTCTGGTGCACAGGTCACAGCTTGTGTTTACCCTTTCCTTCACCTCCCTCAGAGATCTGATAAGGCTCTCTTTTGGGGTCTAATGTTGTGAGTTTACTCTAAATCCTACCCTCAGATTTGGGTTTCCTGCAACACCTCTTCCTGATGGGGTACAGAACACAACCTGCTTACGTAAATAAGACGGGGGAGAAGGCACAAGGAGCCAAAGGTGAGACCCTGTTGCCATATTTCACAAGAGCAACCATTGTTTAGCTCCAGACTTATTCCTTGCCATGCAAAGTAGTTTCCGTTCTTGCAAATGGCCCGAGCCAATAAATTTGTTGTTAGCGGTCGGAACGGACAACTTACTGAGGAGATTGTGACAAAATAGCGTGGGGGAGGCTTCTTCGCAAGCGCAGGAGCCGCTCTGCGTTGGAAAAACACTGCCTCACTGCCTCATTGTTTACTGGCAGACACAAATATGTTGTCATCAGGTTCAGTTCTTTTAACACTTTTTCAAGTGTAAGCAACAAGTCATTTATTGGTATATTGATTGATTGATTGATAAATGCATTCATTCATTTTTTTTTATACTTTTCCTAGTTGTTTTCATTTTTCACACCTCATAACAGGAGCCAGGACCGGTCATCAGGACCTCAGCGCCCATCTCATTCTCTCAGAGGCCGGTGTGATTGTTTTTGGGGGTTACAACAACAGCAACAATTCTTCCCAGAGGGTAAAGGTGAGGCCTCTAGGACAGGCCATGGACTTCCCTCACAAATACACAGCTTTTAAGGATGTCCGTTTGTCCACCCTTTTTTTTCCGTGAAAAGATCTGACAGCACGGTCACTCGCCGTCATCCCCACTCTCTCCTCTTTCTTTTGCCTCTCATCTATTTTTAACCTCTTGTTTTTGTGAAGTTATTGTGGGACCTCTAAAGAATGCAGCCCTCCATCACCAACAAGAAAAAGAGGCAAAGTTATTCTAATCATGCTGTCCCTGTGATTTAATGAGGTCTTTTATCCCTCTTTAAAACGTGGATGGTCAGCTTAGAGACACTGTTGCACATTGGGTTTTTTTTTCTCTCCGATTCATGCAAGCGCAGCAGAAGAGAAAAACTAACAATATGTACAGTTATTATTTCCCTATATGTTGCTTGGTATATAATGACAGTGCATATATGTAAATGTTTGACATTTAAATAGGGGGGCAGCAACAGTGTTTGGCTATATGTTGCTCTTTTTAATGTAAGGAGGAACCACTCGGATGTGCAGAAATTAAGAAAAAAAAATTGTTTTGTTGTTATATATTTTTTTGTTGTTGAGTGTGTTCTTACATTATCGGTTTCTCAAGGTTAACGCTTCGTTTCATGTGGTTACCTGCAGCCACTTCTGGGATAGGGAAATTGGTGAGCAAAACTAAACAGGCTACTTTACTGTACATTAGCCGTAAGCTAGCGTTAGCGAGCAGCGGCACACACTGAGGGTGTGTGTGTGTCTGTGTGTTAAAATTCAGGACAACTTGCAGTGAATTCCGTATTCACAAGAAAATCCAGTTCTCTCGCTTCTTCTTTCCCAATCTTCACTCTAGCATTACAAACGTCTTTAGTTTTGTTTTGATAGAGAGCCCCCTAGTGACAGAAGTTACATATTGTACGTTTGTACTGGGCTAGGAAAATAGCTGAAACGTCACCCAAAAGACCATATTCACACGGCGGCCATTTTCGGACTTCTCTGACTCTGACTTCATGTTATTAAGCTTGCAATGTGACTACTTACTTTCTCTTCACCCAATCTCAGAAACGTTCTGGTAAAGTCAGTCATGCTGCGTGACATTATGCTCACTGGAGTACACTTCTGTCTAATGTTCATACAGATTACAACCAACACAAAAGTAGAAGCTGGCAAAACAACATTGTGTAATGTTAGCTAGGTTAAATGCTAACGTTACCGGTTGAATTATCATATATGTTGTTTTACCTTGAACGATGGGCTGATGTCCCTCCTGATTTTGACTATCCATAGTGTTTTCAGTTGCTGATCAACTGAGAACCAGTAAAAGTTAGTATAGGGATTTGTCAGATTCCTTTTACAAGACTTGAAAACTGGAAAACAGCAGTGCGACATTATCTTTTAAACAACATCATCTGGGCTTCCCAACCTGAGCATGGCGGCAGAGGAAGATGGCGGAGGGCTGAATATGGTCTATGAAGCAGAGGAAATACTGGTGAGGATTGACCACTAACATGAATGTTAAACTAAACAACTGCTATTGGGCTAATGTGAATGTTTGTGTGCACTCATATGACAATGCATGTATGCAAAGCAGTTACAATATTCACCATGTTCATTATCTTCATTTAGTGTGTTACCATGCTAACATTTGCTGTTTAGCACTCAATACAAATACAAATACAAATCTCTGCATTTAACCCATTGGGCATTGGGCAGCCATTGTGGGTGCTGTGGCACCACTGTCAGCTCTAATCCAGTGCCTTGTTCAAGGACACTGACTGGAGAATTAACGTCATACACAGGGTATGAAAGGTTACTTTAAAAATTTATTCCGATACAGTTACTTATTACCTATTAAAATTGTAGTCAGTAACGTAATCCAAGTATCACCTTATTAAAGTAATGTCACTGGATTACTTTCCATTAATTTTGGATTACCTCAATACCAAATATCGGCAAAAAAAAAAAAAAAATAGAGAAAAGAAACATCAATAAGATATTTAATCATAATAATGAGTGTGTCTTTGTCAGAACACACACTTGAGTATTCGGTTTCACTTCTCTCGAGTAATGTTGTGTGAGACTGATTACAAAATACTGTTACATGCATTCCGTTACCCCCCAAGCCTGCAACTATACATGTTGATTGATAAACTGAGGCCCTGCCTAAGCCGGGAGGTGACAGTAATAACTACTGAGCCACCGAGCTGCTCATCATTCTTTGAATGTCTTTATACCTAGAATGTATGTTATGGCAATCCATGCATTGTCTGCCAGGACAGTTCACCAAAGGCCGAAAATGTCCTGGTGCTGGTGGTGCGAAGTTAAGATAGTCAATACAGAGACTCCAGGTCAGAGGTCCATAAAAGTATATAGTCCTCCTTGTCTGGGGACCATAAATATCACATACTTTAATGGTAATCCGTCTACTATCCACAGACCAGCCAACAGACAGATAGACAGACGGACGGACAGACAGACAGACAGACAGACCGACACTGCCCTCCACAGATCCATGCCACTATGGCTTAAATAACTCACTTGGTGTTCTTCTTTCATGCTGATCACCACCTGGAGATCAGAGGATTTTCATGTCGGTATTTACTGCTGTATCACTGGTTGATTGGCGTGGATGCTGAGTGTCCAGCTGTAATGTGGCCAGGTCTGCGAGGCCAGGGGATGTGCTCGCATAAATACAGACAATCAGGACCAACAAAGCCTCCCCCTGTTTTTTTCTCACTATTATATAGACGTCAAAATAGTTTAAACAAAGGAAAACAAATAACTCCACAGGTTGGGATGTTTACAGTGTAAGTGGCATCAGGCCAGCGCAGACCTGAGCAAAATATTTATATCCATGGATCCACCCAGGATGACTTTTAGCACAAATCAAGTGTATCAACATTCAAAGAAATAAAGGCTGCTGCATGCACGTGTTTTTCCGATGAATTTAATGAAAGACAAATGATTTTGTCCGAGTTTATTTTAGATCGTAGTCCCTGTTTTGAACAAAGGTGAACTTCGTGCACTCCGTCTGTGACCGAGCTGGAAGAGCGATGATTCAAAGTGATTGCTCATAATGAAACAAACAGGTTGGCGTGTCCGCTCGGTCTGATGTGGAGTTGAGTGGGCACTGGCAGGCAGGGCCGCGCACCTCCTCATCGCTAAATAAAGATCCACTTGATGGATACGCTCGGATAACATAAATCAGGATATCCCATCAGGAGTGACGAAGTGCACCATTGTTTTGGTTCAAGTGGGCAGCCATCCTGACAGACAGTGTACACTGGTCATGGGAGAGGACAGGAGGTTCTTTCTATTGAATCTTGCCCTGATGGGTCATGTCAGAACGGGGGCGTTTGTGGGTGGTTACGCAATGAGTTGGCTGACAAGGTCACAGCCAAAACCACGTAGACTAAATAAAAAAACACTGTTATGCGCTGATGACGCTGCCACTTTATGACTGACAATTTGACGATGATTAGATAATGGCCATTAAATTCTTTAAACATAGTCATTTTAAACCAAGAAAAATACAAAAACATGGGTTGAGGGTTTCACTGAGTAGGGCTGGGGCTGTTGAGGGATGTTAAAATGTATCTAAGAATCATCAGAATGAGAACAAATGTAATTTCCTTTTCTTTTAATAGCTTTTAGTTGATTTCCCATGAGCCTCTTGAAACTCTTATACAGGCCTGAGCAAATGCCATAAATAGTCAGTGTCCCTTGAATAAAGCATAGATTTGGTCAACACTGATCTTATATGCCAGACAATAACTGTAATGTCAGTATGGAATCACTTGCAACTGTGCTCTCAACTTGCAGATACATGAACCTGTTTCAGACACAAAACAGTGAGCACTGAATTCACTCGATTTTTTAACTTAGGCCACATCACGACATCCAAGCACTGGTAGTAGAAAACATTGCATTCTTGAGATGTACAATTAGACCAGACTTCAGCAACCTTTACTGTCAAAAGAGTCACTTTTGCTCCCCTCCCTCGCACAAAAACTCTGTCGGAAAGCTGCAGAACATTTGAGCTTTATAATGAAAGTAACAGCCTAAAAGAAGTTTAAATTAGCCTCTTAAGATCATTAATACACATAAATGAGCATTCATTCATATTTTAACATGCACAACTTTGCATTTCCATCTCAATTGGACAATGTTTTGGCGCATTCATGAAATTATAGAACATGCCTCCGAGAAACAAGGGAACTGTTTACATTTTTGTCATTTTTATTGGGGGATGCTATAAGGAACAAAATGCACAAACTAAACACTTGAAGTGAAGTGAAGAAAATATGCACTGGCATGTGGAGGCCTACTTTGAGCAATACAGAACTATATGCACGCCTACTTGGGTCCTCTCATTATTTGAGAAAAATTAATAAAATAAAAAGTATTGCTGTTTTTGATTGTTATTGTTGATTAATAAAATGATGTTAAATATATAGCAGCAGCCTAGCTTTAATAACAGTAAAGAAGAGTAAAAAAAACAAAAAACATATTAGATACAATTTAATTCTAAGTCCATTTCAGAGTGAGGTAATCCTCTTCAGTTACGTACATCAATTGCTTGGGCCTGAGCGTAAAACACAGAATTGGAGAATGTCAGAATTATTCAAGGCCTACAACAATGATAATGGTAAAAAAAAAAAAAAAAGAAAAAAAATGTTATTCATTTACATGTCATTTTTTGGCAAAGCCACAGGGAGCCACTGCAGAAAGGCAAAAGAGCCGCTTATGGCCCCAGAGCTGTATTAGACAGTCAAACACGGCAAACAATAAACAGACATAGATACTGTTACCGTGACCGTGTAATATTAGACAGTCAAACACAGAAAACAATAAACAGACATAGATACTGTTACCGTGACCGTGTACATTCACTTGTGTCTTACAGTTCCTAGAGCTGATTGTTTCTACATGACTCTAAATAAGTAATAATTTACTGCAAGTGATTCAAATAAGTCAAGTCAAATGTTCAGTGTGAAGAGTCATCCATCTCCACCAAATGACATGTTTCTGAAAAGGATATTTTGGTTTTCTGGAAGCTGAGAAATCTAAAATCTTTGACGTAGTTAAAGTTGGAAAGCCCCTGACGTTCTGAGAGGAACCGGCCTTTATTGCTTTTAACAGATTGACACTAATGCTCCCACCTTCACCTTGGAAGTGGACGGCACTAATTGGCTGATGTCTGATACTTCAGTGAGCTGATATACAGTATTAGTCCAATAGTCTGAGGAAAAAACTGTGGAGGAACCTCGTCTAGACTAAACAAGCCCCAGTGATCAGAACTGACCCCTCGCAGCCACAGTACTCAGTCTTAATTGAGTGCTTTTTGATATGTAGAGGTCTGCATGAGAAGAAAACAAACCAAAAAGACTGGAAGCATGAAAAGTGCATCTCAGTGTGAACAAAGACAGGGCTCGGCTTGCTTCCGAAAACAAACAGCGAATACAGCCAGATGGATTTTCCATCGCAGAGCTGTGTTAATGAGAGGAAGCAGGGGAGTGCTTCCCAGGGATTGTATTGTGATACCGAGCACCGTTCCTCCTTTAACGGCTTGATCGAGGGAAACCTCCAAGAGTTTGGCCCTCATTCCTACCTGCCCTCCTTAGTCAGAGGCGGTAATCCCCGTCTGGGATACCTGGAAAACAGTTGCCCAGCATCCGCCCTCGGGCTGCTATATGAAAGGATATCTGATAGTACTGATATACATATGACTCAGAAGTCACGCTGCCAAACTTAACATTCATTGATGCCAACTTCTCCTAAAGTTCTTCCTGTTCTGGCCCACAAATTCGTGGAACTTATTAATAAAAACAACAAGTGCATGGTGCAGTCCAAGGTCAGAGGTATGTGAGACCTATTGTTGGTAACAGGTAAACAGCTTGAAGACATGTTGAAGGATGTTTGAAACCTTTTTTTAGAAAATGTTTTGAGTCTTTTCCTTGTGTTGCATTCACGAGTCTGCATTCAATTTATAAATCAAACCCATGTCGGTAAGAGGTAGTTGCTGCAGGACTAAACATGTTGCATGTGGTCAGAAACGTTTAACCTGTGAATGCACCAAGGCAGCGTTCTGTAAGAATGTTCCAACGCCAAGTGATTTCCGAGCAGCGGCCATTATGGATGTCGACACATCTGGAGCAAACATGGACAGACAGTCCACTTCTACACACCTGAACACTTGATTCATATTTGATCAGCACTGCCTAGTTTGACAGTTTCTATTTGAGCCTGGTCTGTTTTGAAGTCAAGCACAATGTCATATTAAAGAAAACAGTCCACTTAAATATGGCTGTCATTGCATAATTACCTCCGCCAACGAGGTGATGTTTTCACCCATGTCCGTTTGTTTGTCCGTTGGCAGGATTACACAACAACTACTGAAGGGTTTCTACGGAACTTGGGTGGAGGACGTGTCTCTGCCAAAAATAGACACCATTTACCTTTGGTGTGGATCCGGCTAAAGGCATGATTCAAGGAATTTTTTCTCACTTGCATGGACTTGCATGGACTTAATGAAATCGGGTGTATTTAGGTGGCTGGTATCCATGAGTGAGTATAATGTCAAATGGATCAGAATAAAAATTCTTCCACAGCACAATGGAGATTATGATTCCGTCTGCAGCATTTGTTGTCCTAGTTGTTGTCTGTCAAGTTTCATATCAGATTCAGCTTGACTGAAATATTCATTCGAATTTTACCATTTGACCTGAGTTTCGTGGGATGTTTGTTTAGATGAATGTCATATCTTTTTTTTATCTTTAAAAACTGTTTTAATCTTGCATTCTGATGTCCTCTCAGAAGATAAAATAGGAGGCGACAGGTTTATTTTTTTGTTAAAAAATAGGAGTCCAGTGTAACCATAAAGCCAAACATCAGGAAAGCACATTCAGTCTGATATCTTGTCATTCATTATACAGGTGCCGATAATAGACACAATGTGCTTATAATGCATCGCTTCCAACCCAATATGTAACTTATAAAATCAATTCAACCTGGGAGACACTTCAACAGCATATTCCCTGTAAATTACATTCAACCTCTGACAGATTAATCATATGGTACTTAACAGCCAGTAATGGACAGACAACCTAATCCTAAAACAGAGGTAAATGTCAACAGAGGAAATCAGCATATATGAAGACACTGTACAGAATTATTTCTGTGCGTTGTTCGACACTAGAAGACAGATTTGCAATCAAAAGCTGCTGCTCAACTTAAACTGGCAGCAGACAAGTTTTCTGCTCCAGCGTATCGTTATGAAGTAATCGTTGATTGCACGATGTAGTGGATACAGAATAATTAAACCATCAGTGTTTACACTGGTTCGTTAAAAACCTCACTTTCACTATGCAATTGTGTTTGCCACCAGACATGCAACTAAATTAACGAAAAACTTGTGTTTTGTCCTGTGTTGTTGTTATTTGTGACTCTGGAAAAAAAATGGAAATGATCCAGTTGTCTGTCTGTGACATCACAACAAATTTGGAAGCCTGCCCAAGTATGATTTGGAAACCTTCAGTGCATAGACACTTTTTAATGTCATTATTTTTCACATAAATTATGTGTCAGTGTGTCCAACCACCAGTTGTATAAATTCAACAACTTGACAGTGGATCTCAGGAATTATTTCTATGCTCCAAAGCAGCCAGCTGGTCACAGATTCAGATATAGAGCCACTGACTCACAGGGGTCAGTGTGCAGAATGACCCCTGCTGAGGCTGGCTGACTTTGTTTTGAGAAGCCCACGAGCAGCTCAGACATGAAAAAGCTCCGTGGCTGCTGCACCTTCACTCTGGACAGCGGAGGGGAAGTTCCCTCCTAGCACATAACGTAAACTTGGCTCCAATAAAAGCATCCGTTGGCACCTCGGTGGACAACAGGAAATCTTTGTTTATCCAAAAACATCCCGTTGTTGGCCTCGGGGTGTGTGACCCCTAATGTTGTACGGCGGCAGAGCATGTAGTAGCCGAGGTGGAGCCCCATATTTCAAGCTCTAAGTTTACTGAACAAAGCTGCCATATCCTTAAGATAAACAATCGAGGCATAAAGTACGTATGTATATGTACTAGCAGATTGCTTCTACGTCAGACCCTCTGGACCTTGTCTGTTTGTCAAAGTGCCTTTCGGTATGTATTGTTTAACATAGCTGTAGACTTGGCGTCTGACACTCCCATGTTGAGGGGCCACAGCACCAAAAGTCAGATAAAGACCATTGTACAATAACACATCCGTCATGAAAGCTATCATAACCATGACAGTGTATTTACACTCACAATGACAGAGCTGCTGAACCCGTTCAGTCTACCCAGTCAATGGGTTTTTATTACATTTCCAGCAACAGATCCACTTCATTCACAGTGAGAGTTCAACACATTTACATTTCCAAACACTATATCCTCACATACATATGGACGATATACCAGAGAGTGGGTATATATGGTTGGGTAAATACATGCTAAACAGCAAAACATCATATTGCATTGCATCTGCTAGCAGTTGTTTCTGCTTTGATACAGGCAGTGTTGGGCAGGTTACTCAATACGTGTAATTAGTTACTTTTGACTTACTACTCCATTAAAAAGTAATATTACTTTACTTATTATTTGGTATCAAAGTAATTTGTTACGTTATCCGTCATATTACTATATTACTTTAACATCTCCTCCTCGACATACTCATCAACAGGCTTCTTCATGTCCCTCCACAACAGTGTCCTGCTCTGAAATCAAAAGCATCAGATGCTTCAGTAAATTCCATGTTGCTGTTTTATTCGCGGTTAAGCGATTTGCTGCTCGCGCAAACAACAATGTTCTCTGCATGTCTGACTGGGACAAACTCACTGAGACATACCTCTCTCCCTCATCCTCCAGCCTCCATTCAGCTTTTTTGGCCAGTAGGCCGACTTGACCTGCCCTGACCTGCCGTGCATACTCCTTGTTGTAAGACAGCCTACCCAGGACAAAAACTAATTGCGTTCTGGCGACCCAGTAATGCAGTGTTACTTAATATAGAAACTGTAATATAATTGCTGATTTGTAAAATTGTAATCCCTTACACTACTCTACTACTGGGGAAAGTAACACATTACTCAGCAACTGCCCAACACTGGATATTGGGGAATAAAAGGCAAAAAAAAAAAAAAGACTGAAGAAGTTACATGTTGAGGATATTTGATACCACTTGTTTACTTCTGTGGATGTGTAGATCAACTAAAAAATACTACAAATCATGGTGAGCTATTACGATACACAGCCTGTTTCACATTTCCATTAAAAATGCACACCTGGAGATGGAGAAATGTTATTAAGTCTGTGAGCGTGTACAGTACGAGGAGTACCTGAAGTCAAGTTTCTTTAAGTGGCTGGTGATAATATTTGGTACAATCAGTTTTTGGTCAAGGTGCATGTACATCTCATCAGTATCTTCACAGTACGTCTGTGAGGGCTCTCCTAACACAAACACCAACAGCTAGTCTTCTCTGTGAAGTTTATTCATCTCCTCCATTTTCTGGCTCTCGGCAGGATGAGGTGCGTTTCTTGCAGTCGTCCGGCGGATTCGCCTCGGACGGTGCTCTGAGAACCAGTTGGAGACGGTCATGGCGAGGCGGAGGAGGCCCAGGCTGATGCAGTGCACCTCCGAGGTGATGGGGATGTCGGAAAAGAGGGCGTGGTCCCGGCACATGAGGGCATTGCTGCACTCAAAGTCTTTGACAATGTTGAGGATCTCCTGGCGCTCTGCCTGCCGCATCATCCCCCGTATGTTCAGCAGGGTGGAGACGTGCTTCTTCCTGTGGGGAGGAAGGATACAGGGAGGAAGGGGGGCAGACGGGTGTTAATGGAATTTGGGTCTGTTTGGTGTCGTCAAAGTTCTGCCATGACTTTGAGTAACAGTCACATCTCTCTGAGTCATATCATCTGTTTCTGGGAAGGACAGACATTTGGTGCCTTCTTCTATAAAGGCACATTCATAAGATTTTAATAGATCTAACTAAATAACAGTTAATAAATCATTACCAATGCTTTATAGACGTTTGGACGTTTTATTGCATGTTAACAGTATCGACCAAAAAAATGTGATATGCGGCCATGGTAATGTTCAAAATTAACATTTCTGCTGATAAGACAGGTCGATAAGATGATGCTTTGAATAAGCATATATAACACGAATCATTGACAACGTAGTTTTTCTCATTTTTCCCAGTGATTGGGTACATTTTGTTTTCAAGTTTTTAAGTGCCCCTCAGAATACAGTTACAGGGGTAGTGGTTGAAATCTTCTCTCATGAAATGGACCAACCCTTCAAGACCATCATGTCATCAGTAATTGTTAACGGTGTTTACACTGAACAGATATGACCGCACATTTCAAATAGGTTGTCTTCAGCTCTCTTGTGTTTAGTCATCAATTAAAACCTGCCAGTCTAGTACGCTAAAGTCCTTCACTGTTGGACTTTCTAAAGTCTAAATTCCGGGCATCATTTACCATCAAAGGGGGGAATGCAACTTTGAAATACATAAATGTCATTCATAAATCAACAGTAATAATGTAACGTCAGCTTGCTAGCTAGATTGCTATTAGACATTAACAAACTAGTAACAACTGTTTTATGCTTGTTATAAAGAAAAGGAGCATAGTTTATTGCAACAACAGGGAGTTCTCATAACCCTCCCCTGATAGCAAAATTGTACCAGACACCTGTATTTGACCCACATCGTGTGGAATGATGGCATTGGCCGGTCCACTCTTGTTTGCCAGATCTGAGCCATGAGCAGGCTATATTATGGCCAAATGTCTGCCAAAAGTGAACCAAATTGGGCCAGTTCTGGTTTACTTGGGTCGCTCTTGGCTGACATGTGGCCATAATATGGCCTATGTTGTGGCTCATATCTGGCAAACAGGAGTAGACTGCCCAAGTGCCATGATTCCACCAGATTAATATGGTGTAGGTCGGATATGGACCGCAACAGTTTTGACATGATATTGATCTTCAGGATCAATGTGCCTCTGAAAAGCCTGGAAGGCCTAAGCTAACCCTACGACAACAAGAATCAGAACAATACGCAAAACAGAAGCACAGGGCTAAGTTGTAGGAGCATTGGGTGTACTGGGATTGGGCCTCGGTGTTCTCTACAACATAGAATTGGCAGGAGGGCAGGACTGACGTGTTTGACCATGTGTAGACACAATCACGTGTGCATGAATGGACTCTGCCGGGGTCAAATAAAGCACCCAGAAAACTCAAGGAAGGCCAGCAGCCTTTGATCTCTTAAAATACCAGCAGGGGATGCCATACAGTAAACAAAAGGGTTGAGTCAAGCAGTCAGTTAGCATGTCTCCAGGTCTCAACTACTATGTTTTGCTCTCCTCTTCCACACCTCTCCCTCTTTGATTCCAAGTGTGGCACCAGTCTGTCTCCTGCAGGGTGGCAGGAACAGGAAGTACTCGGCAGCAGCTTCCTGTCTGCTCCGCAGAGGGTTATGCGTCACAGGCGGTCGTAGGTTGCCAACCGTCACCTGAGTCTTAATCTGTTCACAAACAGCCTCAGCGGCGGGGACAGCCCCCTAGGCCTCTCAGCCTCATCCATTCTCAAAACAGAGCCGCGCTCCTCTCCAAAAATAGCAAAGTTAATGTAGATATGTTTCCGTGCCTCTTTTCCTTGTTTTGATCCATTGTGACAAAAAAACAACAAAAAAAAAACCATACACAGTCTTACATTTTCCTTGCTTTGGCTAAGAGCCAAAAACAGCACTGTGAATGTGTAACCGTAAGCATAAAAGAATATAGGACCTTCGGGGGTACAGAACAGAGAATATCTGTTTTTGTAGACGCTTCCTGGTTGTAATAGAAATGTTCCAACCCTGTTAATTTGTTAAAGGCCTCACCGTATATCTGGGAACTCTTTCACCAGGACAGCAACCTCCATCTGGATAGAGGGAGTGTCCTCCAGGAGAATTATGTCAGCTAGGTGACTGATGATGCTGTCCAACCAGGATGAGCTGGATTCCTGAGGTAGAGGGAAGACAAAGATGATAGCAACAATTTAATCATCATTTAATTAAGTATTCATTAAAATAGCAAAACTTCTAATTTCTCATGAAGTTGGGCTTTCTTTGTTCAACTAAATGTAACGTTCACCGCTCTTGTTCAAATGGCTTTTTCTTCTTCATCTTCTTCTTCTTCCGATTTAAAAAAGTGTGTTTTTCAGATGAGGCACGGCCAACAGATTAATACCTCTGAGGGCCAGAGGCCAAGCATTTAGGTCATTTATTAAGTGAATAACAAACTCCACCCCTGTTTTTCTAGGTCCTGTTTTTCAGTCGAACACTCAGGAAAAAGAAAGCAAAATTCTTGGCTTAGCATTCACTAAAAATAACGACGTCGTTTTTAGACAGCCATTAAAAACTCACCCCCAGCCCCCACCTCCACCCCCAGTGTTCCCAGTTTCCACAGACACTTCATCCCGCTCCTCGGCGAAAAAGGCCATCAAGGCCATCCCAGAGCCACATCAAAGCCAGCCAGCTGACAGGAACAGGAAGTTCCTTCTGAACACAGCGGCTTCCTGTTGTCAGCCGAGGTGACGGACACTTGTTTGAACTCGCGCACAGAGAGGGGGCAAATGCCTCGCTGTCAGGCCCAGTTGTTTTACACCCTCTTCCCCCCTCCGGCAAGTGCTAACGTAAGCCCGGTTCATCCATCTCCATCTCACTGACAGCAGCCATTTTTCAGAGCTCACTGTATCAACACTGTCTGAGTTATTCCTGACCTAGGAAGTTCGAGGGTCAGGCTCCATTCAAAGCCACCAGACGTACGCCAGCTCTGCTCAGTGTTTTTAAGAATCAGCATTTTGGAATTATTTATAATACTGAGGGTCTCCTGAAAAGCAATTATTAGTTCTGTTTTGGATGCTCTGGATTTCATTCTCCTTCTAAGGGTCTGATCAGTTCATTGTCACACTTAAGAGCATATGTTCAGGTTAAATCAGACTAAACGGGTCCTCTTTAATGATAGATACAAGTACAGACTTACCAGATCCTTAAAGAGTCCTTTAAGCTGTTTAGCCTCATCTTGCAGGCGGAAGGCCATCCTCTTCCTCATCTTGGAGGATGTGCAGATGACCCGTCCCCGCATGATGGCTCGGACGTACTCCACCAGGACCCGCCGGTGTACTTCACCCACCAGCGTCTGTCAGTCATTCATACAATGAATCACCCATCCACTATATATATGACCTTCAAGTAAATGCTGCAGAGTACCTTAACATGTTTGATCAAACAAGTGTTACCTGATATGGTGGAGGGTCCATCCTTCTGAACTTCTTGAAGTGTTGTTTGATGCTGGCTTCAATGGCCTCAAAGGCCTCAGTGTTGTTCAGCCATTTTCTCTTTATCAGTTTGTCGAAAAAAGGCTGGAACGACAACGACAGACCAAGTTCTGATTAACATTTAACCAAATACTGCACTTTTGATACTTTTAATACTGTAATACGTCACTACATGTCAGAGTAAATCTTGTATTTTTTCACTGCATACATTTCTTTGATTGCTGCAGTTACTGGTTATTAGTATGATTTTACATGTAAAACATATTATCTTATAAAATATGATGACTTGTGAAGATTAAATTAGTTTAAAGTAGTTACAGTTAGTGTGACCTTGAGCTACAACAATAAAATGCTCTTATATCACCACGACACAGCTGACATGCTCCATGGATGTGAAACTGAAACTTACATAGATAACTTCCAACTAACAGTCCATTTGATGTATTTTTTCCAATGACTCATCTTTTTTGCACTAGACAACTTGTTTAAAAGTATGGCTCAACAAATTCTGCTTCCGCAGTGAGCCCCACAGTGGAAACATGTTTGATTGTTCTTTTAGAATTTTGATCCAAAAAAAACCCAGGAAGGGATGTTTTGAGATGAAGGAAAAGTCCATTCTCGTCATTTACAGTCACACAGTCAAAATTCAATTAATCATGTATCCTGCACATTGTGGGATTTTATGGAAAGGGAAACCAGATTTAGGGTTGATCTGAGATGGGACTTGCCCTTGACTTACTCACCCGGATGTGCTCAAACAGTCTGTCGGTCAGCACCCTCACTGACTGGTTGATGAGCCTGTCCAGGGAGGAGTTGGCTCTCTGTGCCGTCTCCTCGCTGCCCTGTGGGTCACACTGCCTGCAGCGCTCCACCAAGGACCTAAAGGATACACAGGTGCTCAACTTTTAGCCAATCACCAAATCCTTTCAAAAAATGTGAAAACTGAAAATGTTCAGTTGAATAATGAATTGAATTGTTTATCTACCTGAGAGGAGGGCAGCAGTTGACCAGAGCTATGGTCCTGGAAACATATCCATCCCCTCGGTCTCCAAATTCTGCCTGAGTGTCATGAAACATCTCCACCTTCCTCTGGAAACTGGTCACATAAAGGTTTTATGAGTACCTACAGACTGTACAGACTGTATGTCAATACAGTCTACAAATGAACAACCCTGTACTGTCCTGCAGCTTGGCCAACAAATGTGCTCTATATTCAAGACATCCTTAAATAAAATAAAAAATACTAGAACATTCAATACAGGCCTGAATTTAAAAAAGAATATAACATCAGGTGTTCTCAACTTTGCACCTGCGAAAAGAAATTTGATCTTTTGCTTCCTGTAAACCACACTGTCTACTTACTGTCTAGGTTAAGGGTGCAATTTTTAACAGGTTCATTAAATTCCCTGGTTTCTGGCCTTTCTGATAGCATATACTCACTTGTAGAGAAAGTCAGCAAGTCCGATCAGACTACAGCGGGCCACTCTTGCCCCAAGAAACTGGTTCACAGATGTGGATCTGTCCAAGTCCACCTTCAGCCTCTGAAAATGTGAAAGACATGAGAGATTAGAAAGCTGTATGTTAGACTATAAAGACACGTACTCAAATGACATTGTGTATGCCAAAATTGATTGGTTCTTTCTGGTACTGAGATGTGATAAACATCTTTTCATTAATGAATCCCTGATTGGATCCCTAATTCACTGTCTATACTGGATTGGAACACAAGTCGATTTCAAACTCATTCTACTAACTGTCTTATGCTTCAAGTCCCATGGGTTTATTCCTAACTTGAGTTTTTGTGCACCGAGCACATGGTGGTATCTACAAAATCAGTGTGGAATTGTTTTTACTGAGTATTGTTCTTTGCATATTGTTGTCTCTTGATTTGTCTCTTCATCTCAAAATCAATGCAAATAAGGGAAACCTCAATGGTGTTCCAGGCTTAAATAAAGGTTTGAATTGAACTGAATGATAAAAAAAAAGTGGGTTTTCACAGTGAAAATGAATTGTGACAATGTACCTGGATGACTGAGCGTGCCAGGTGGGACTGATACTCTTCGATGTGCAGAGTCTGGGCCCATCGCCTCTCTTCTTCATCCAGAACCTGAATCAGCTCTGTTGTCACCTTCTCCTGAAAATCACAACATATAATTAAAAAGTGTCAGCCATCCAGACATTTTAAGAAACAGTCGTGCAAAAGTAAGATCTCTTACCCTGACGATACTGATGCAGTCTTGCTCCAGTCTGTCCACAGTGTCTTGAGGCAGAATGGGTTCCAGTGAATTATAGCTGATTGGTGTGGTGGTTCCAATGGTTCCAAGGACATCCCTGATAAAAAATTATAAATCATTACAGAAGAAATTCAGTTTTCCGTTTTGTTATACAAGAGAGCCTGGTCAGCTGTCAAATAAGAAACCCTACCTGTTGTAGATGTTGTAGAACCAGTCAAGCAGTGAGTAGACATCAGTGACCTGCAGCGGGCCGCTGGTAATGGTTCGAAGACGTTTGGCCACCCCTCGATGGTAACTTTCCACGTACACCTGGAAGGCGGTGAACTCCTCTGGGTAAATGGACACAGCGTTCCTCCTCGCTGCATCCAGGTCATCCACCATCCGGTTCCTCAGGCGCTCAAGGTAGGAGGCCAGCTGGCCTGCCTGGGTGTCTACCTGATGTGGCAGGCTCCAGTCTGCAGCCTCCGCCACTGCCTGCCTCCACTTCGTCTTCAGTCGCCGGGGACGATGGCTTGGCTGAATCTGAGGGTTCTCTCGCTCTTGCTTGGTGTGCTCTTTCTGGGCCCAGGCAGCATCAGCATGCTCCTCCTGTTGGATCACCAGCACCACCAGACCAAGGTTGGGACCAGCGCTGGGCTGGCGGAGGGACTCACGCACTACATCCCACATCTCCCTCTGCAGGGCCTCATACAGCAGCTCCACGTCCTTCGCCTTCCGCCTGCTCGAGTCCAGTGTTGCATTGGAGCTGAGGGCTTCATCTAAGGATGAGCATGATGAGGGGATCACAGAGGGAGGAGGGCTGGGGCAGAGGGTAGGAGTGTGGATGGGACTAGTTGTAATTGGCAGGAGGGACAGCAGCTCACACTCTCGCTCCAGCTCCTGAATGTGTGTGTCGGCCAGGAGAAGGTCCCTGTTGTTGACCAGCTGTAGGATCTCCAGTACTGTGGAGAGCAAGGAGAGGAAAACAATATGTTTATTTCACAAAGCGAATGGTTGGCCAACAAATAGTGAAAGCGTTTTCTGTCTTGATGGTTATTGAGTAGTTGTGCGTGTGCCTGACTGACAAACTGGGTTATTTGTTGCTCTTTCTGCACACTCTTCTATTCCTAGCAAGGCTCCCTGTGGAGTCTGTGAACAGTAGCTTGGGAGAACTTCTATCTAGAGGAACCTGGGGTTGGAGGAAGTGCGGTCATTTCCTGATTTCACAGTCTGGTGGTGATTGAACCCAGTGACTCAGGGATCTGGGGACCTCTCAGCTCCATCAGACAGTTGTCTAGGATTGGGAGGAAGTACTGCTGAAGCTTGACCAGGAAGAGTAAAGTTCTCGAACTTAAAGGAATGTCCTCGCACGAGACAGATTTTTCAACGTCAGTGTAGTTTTTGCACCTGATGTTTCCCTGACTGTTACCTGAGAGGGGCTCTCTGGTTTTCACCACTGGCTCTTCCTCCACTGATTCCTCCTCAGTCTCTTGGGATGCCTTGTCTGACATGGATTCCCTCTTCAGCTTGCCCAGACTGACCATCCTGAGGAAGGAGGGCCGCCTGGAAGCCTCCGCCTCGCTGTCCATGCACAGGTTTCCGGAGGGCAGGCTCTCTCTGCGCTCCTCCTTACGTCGACCTGTGAAGCTGCAGAGCACCGACAGCAGCAACAAAGAACATGAATGCCACAGGACTGAACAAGATATGCTATCAGACTGCATGATTTGCATGAACCAGTACAATAGGAATGACAATTATGAGACTGGAGCTTTGTATTGTTCTGTACGGTATGGCTCAGTAGCAGCTATGTTTGGAATGCCACATATTCACACATCTGTTAAGCTGCTGTAAGCGCGACTGCCTCAGTTAAAAATAGTCCCATTCAGTGAGCACAGCAAGTACACAACACGTCAGTGACAAACAAAAGAGGCTTCCGTAGATCAACAAATTGCTATAGCTTATTACATAACTGGTCAGGAAATAAGCACACTATATGCTATTCTATTACTGACCAGAGACGTAACGGCTTCTCCTCCGGAACTCTGATTTGTCACACGCTCAGACTTCAGCTGCTCACAAAGGCCTTGACTCACTTATTTGGTCTTTCTGTGATAGTTGCCCTACTGTAGTGTTTGGCATCCTTTTGACTTCATGTAATTTCTGTTGATATTATGGGATGTTATTTGCTGCTTATTTCTTTAGATATTCTTTTGCAGTTGATTCCTGAAAATGTGCTTTAGTAAGTAGGGAAGATTTACAAGCTTTTTGCACTTCACTTTTTTGCAATTCTATTTTATATTATTTTACTTCATCTGATGGATGGATGGATGGATGGATGGATGGATGGATGGATGGATGGATTGTGGCTCCTGAAAAAGGCTTTCCACCATTGTGGTTCTATTAAAATCTAAAAATGCACAAAATGTTTTCCTATCTTTGAGTATAAACAGCACTCAACATGATATTCATAGCAGAAATCAAGATTCTTCACAGTTCAGTGAAGCTAAAATCTCCTAAGATCTGAACTTTTCTTCCTCCCCACCCCTCCTCACCGGAGCAGGGTCATAATTCCTTCGGAGCCTCTGCGCAGTCCTTTCCTTTTCTCCCTCCCTGATGGGAGAGTATTTGAGTCTCCAGGACTGTAGTGTGGAGTGTTGTTTCCCCAAACATTGCGTCCTGATATGCGCAGCCCCTTCCCCAGTTTTCCAAGGGTTTTGAGGGGCGACACTCCACAGATCCGCTCCAGGGTCCCCCTGAGGGGCCTCCCTTTAGGATTCCCTGCTCCGTGTCTCTCTGCGTTCACCTCGTTCTCCTCCTCTTCACCATCACGTGAGGACCGGAGCTGGAGGTTACCCCTGACCTCCCCCATGATGAGGCCCATGTCGCCGCCGTTTCTCTCATCCTCATCCAGGTCCACATCCTCAAAGGGGTTAAGGTTCTTGTTCAGGTCTTTCAGGTCGTTCAGCTCCTTCAGATCATTGAGATGATTCAAGTCCCTGAGGTCCAAGTCCAGCCGGGGCAGGATCAGTTCACCGTTCACTCTGGGGAACTCGTGGCAGCTCTTGGACCTTCCCGGGAGCTTCTTCAGAATGGGCATGGTTACACTTGAGATTCTAACAAACTGCAATACAAGAGCAATGTTAGCTCCAGTCAGAATGTTGAACCATACAGCAAATATATGACCATCTGATTATCAAATCAACTTCAGAATGAATTACTTTATTTGGCTACACATACTCGAATTCTATTTGTTACTTCTTTAAAAATTAAACACAACCCATAGGAATCTGGTATGGCAACACTGACAAACAGTGAGAATTAATAACTAATCTGATGTGGGAAACTGTTTTTTCTGCTGTCGCATAAGCCATCAAAGCATTTATACAACAGGATTCAAAAACATCCTTTCACATGCTGCTTACACAATGCTCCTCACTACTCAAGTAGGAAATATGTTCCCAAAATATTGCTGCAGTTACACGTGCTGAACTACTCTTATATAAATATTTCACAATCGAGAAACAAAAAAGTCTATCTGCAGCTTGTTAAGAAAAAAACCAGAGTAGCAGGAGAATTATATAAAGCATTATCCTGCAAATTTAGGGAATATGTCTAAAAACAATAATCTTTTCTTACTGAACCCAACTTTAAGAGCAGTTTTTAAGATTTTGATCAAGCATCTGTGTTGTTTTCTTTCTTTCTTTTCTTTCTTTTTTTTTTTTTTTTTTTACCTTTTTTTTGTGTTGTCATTTTCCAATTCTGTCCTTAAACAACTCTTGTGTCCATATGTACATTAAAGAGCTTTTGGGGGGCTGTAAACTCCAACAAAATGTCTACGTTTATTTATTGCTCTGTGCCAAAAAACTGCATTCCTAAATCACCCAAAGCTAAAATAAGACACTAGCAGTCTGAGTTAGCCAAATCAAGTTGACTGTTTACTATGGAACTCTGTGCTATTATCCTCTGCAGCTCAGTGAGGAAACTCTGTCCAGGGAAAGGCAAAGAGTAAATTTCACTAAAAAGACTGCAACTGTGGCTGACAGTCGACTGAGACTGCTGAAGTCCAAAAATCCAATTGTAACTTAGAATGCATATTTTCATTGTTACTGCAAAAGTGATCACTTCACAGTGAGTGTAGGCAGGAGGAATAATTACGGACATCAATAAGTGTTTCAAAGTACTTATGAGCATGTGAAAATGATTTTGAGGTAGACTTGAAAATGTAACCTATCCTTATCCACAGTTTTTTGTAATATATATTTTAACTTTAACACAGAATTGAGGCATTTTTAAAAAAGAAAACTGTTTTTTAAAACACCTGTATATCATACATCATCATTTCTACTATAGTTTTAAACTTAACTATGTTATGTTAAGTGTATGCAAAAGTACATATTTAGACTTTAATAACTTTAGTTCCTTGAGTTTAACACACCTGGGGGCATCTTGAAAATAAAAAATAAACAAAGTTATTTCTAAAGCAAATTAATTGCCACCTTCCGGATACTGAATGTCTAAAATCCACATTTTCTTTGTCCACAGCAGGGCTGCGTTCTTCCGTCAGCACTGTAGTCATATATGCACACCTGGATGACTCGTAAAAAGCTGGCCTCTATACTGGAATCAATTAATTTATTGCCGTTTGAATCATTTTTCCACCATATGGAAAAATGAAAGAAATCATCAATTCATACAGTCACAGTATTTTTCATAGAAACTGATCTTTTTCATAAGAACTCTACCGTGAATCAGACTTCTAAATTTATAGTCAATGTCTGTGTATTTCTGGTTTGAGTTGTTTGGTTGTATTTCAACTTCCTGCTTATTTATGGTCTCTTTGTTAATACTCAAGTTTGTTTGAAGTAATTAAAAGAGCGATGTAGACACTAGCAGTATTGCATTATAGATTAAAAAAGATAAAACAGGAAATGTAACCATGGCTGTCTCACATTATGTAGTGCTACATAATAGGCAAGCAAAGAAGATGTATACTCTGTTATGCTTTCCATTATTTTCTCAGCTTTTATGCAGCATGCATGTGTCATTTTAACTTTTTCCACATCTGTGCTGAAACTACTTAATTGATCTGTACTGTTCATCAGATGTCTCAGAAGACTGAAGGGTAGGATAACATCTGCAAAAGGCTGTAAAGTAGTTATCAACCAGTACAGGGAACAATAGGTGATATGAAGAGAGCAGACATCATTAAGAGGTCTTTACACAATAGGTCAAAGAATTCAATCCTCGTTAGGTTCAAATGTGACTTTTTCTCACTTTAACATTACATGAATACAGAACAACACAAACACATCTTCAATTTCTAGTGACAGTAACTATTTCAAACCTATTCCACAAACACAAAAAGGCACCAATTAGTGCAGGGGTCAATACACTGCTGGATCCTAGAATGCATCCTTTACAGAGAAACAATAATTTGAACATTTTATCTTAATCACCAATGGATGCATGAATGAACAAAACAGTTCTTTCTATGGACCCAAATAAAAATCAAAGCACCAGACTGCAAACTGCACCACTGTGTGGTAAACACAGAGAATGGGACTTACCTGGTGACAATGCCTTGCAGTGTTTCAGTACAATGTCATCCTGGAGTGTGCTGGCTGTGCGGGCTGCCAGGCTGTGGAGTGTGTGCATGTGTGTGCGACTGATGAGTGTGCGAGCGTGTCCAAGAGTACTCGGTGACTCAAGAGAGCAATGTGGCTGCCTGTGGTTTCCTGACGGGCTCTATTGTGGTGGAAGGTGATATGTTTTCCTGAGGAAAGGCCCGTCCCGTCCTTTCTCCCCCTCCTACGCCACAGACCCTCCACCCCCACACCCGCACCCTGGGGACCCTTCTAATTACACTAATTGCATTAACTGTGAAGTGAAGGAGGACAGAGTAGGACAGAGAATTCCCCTGCAGTGGCTCTTTTGCTGTTTTATTCAGCTCTGGACAGCCTGTCTGTGTGTTTGCATGTGTGTGCGTGTGCATCGTGCCCTGACTGATTTCTGTTGGAAGTACAAAATGAACTGAGGATGATTCAGTGTCCGTGGCCTTGAGTCCGAATTCCATTCCTACACCATCAGCAGAGTATCTTTCCTCTGCGGAAGACTTTAAGTGGACTGACCTGAGCAAAGATGACAATCAACACTGGTGCTGCTGCTATATTGTCTTTGCTTTACAACACAGCTCCAAGGTCACTGCAGTCATGGCAGGACTCGAGTGTCACATAAAGAACAGAGCAGGGAGACGAAACAGCTGAGGGATATACGAGTGTGTGCAAACGGCTCTGTGTTGTATTGTGAAAATTAAAAAATAACCAAACAAAGAAGCAAACAGTCAGCAAGGGAAGAAACCCTGTTTCAATGTTCTTGTCCTCACTGTCCTCTCCTGCCACCCAGTGTACAGTTGGGTGCAGGACAAGAGGTCGTGTCCCACTCTAGTACACCTGACTGCTCAGACATGACCACAATAGGGTGAATGGACTTGAACCAGTTAGTCACCTAACTCACTTTACCAGTCCGTCTCATCGTGTGTTGTATGTCTTATTCAACCACTGGGCTTCTGTAAATTCACATTCATCCACACTTAAAGGAAAAAAAAAAAATCAGTAATTACTTGCTTGCCCGAGTTTTCGTAGTTCACAAAACATTTCTGGAGCCTCCCAGCAAAACAGCGTTGCAGCATTCTCCTAAACAACTGAAGTAGATGGGGTCTTGGCTCCAGACAGCTGGTCCGGCGTAATCCAGGTCTCCAGAAGCCTCGAGATCCTAAATTGATGTCCAACGTGACCTTTAATGGTATGTTGAAGAGTCACACTTAGAAGCTGTGTATAAAGAAGTGATAGGTACCTTTAGGCAAAGTCTAAGTCCCGTTTTTTTTAGAAGAATTTATTGACTTTTAAGTCAAAGGTTAGGACTATTCTATCACCTCGTGGTTCTTCTGTGGTGGGGAGGGTGAAGTTTGGGCTGTGGGTGTGGGGGCGCAGGCTCAAGTGGTATTTGGTTCTGTTTAAAAACTGTTTTTCCTTGCATAAATGAAGGAATTTGTATTTTACTCTGTATATGTATTTTTGTGTATGTACTGTATGTATGCCAGTTGTGCGAATATACTGATTTGTGTTCCTGTGTCTCTCCTGCAAAATTTGTGAACAAACTTTGAAAGTGGACATATAGTATGTATGGAGGATGATGCATCATTGGTGTTGCTATTTACTTTACCAGACATAAAAAGAATATCTGTGACCCATGTTCCACTCTGTTTAATAGGATCATTTGTGGCCAGAATTTGAGTTAAAAAAATGAACTCACATTATTAATAGAGTGTGGAGAAACAAAAGTGTTTACATTATGTCAGACTTTCATGTTCTGTGTTGCAGAGATGTCTACTAAAGTTAGCATGCTAACCAGCTAGCCCTGGCCTGTCCTCAAGAGGCGATAGTCTGACAGCCCCTGCAGTTTAAGCTGGGAGATTTATGCCAGCAGTGATCACTACTACCATAGTAAACAAAAAAAACTCACAAAGTGTCAAGAACGCAGATACTTCACACCGATGTTTCTCTCTTTTACCCAAATAAGATGAGTTTAACTGAACTTATTGACACATTGTAAAACAATGTTAGCTAGCTAATTAGCTAGCCCCGGCCCATACTGTCTCCTAATACGACTTTGTACTGGCAAGAAGTGATAATCTGATAGCCCCCGTAGTTTCAGCCGGGAGATACATAGTATGCGAGCTGTTGGCATAATAAATGAACAAAATAAATTCTAAAAATGTAAAGAAGGGAAATATTAATTTACTGAACTAGGATGAGGATAATTGTCTTGTTAACCCATTGTAAAAATACACCTCATTCAAACTGTAAATAAACTGAATAAAACCCACCAAAGCAGTCTTTGTTTGTCTTTCCACAATCACCTCTGGTTTGGTTGAAGTAAATTCTCAGTTCAAAGAGTAAGACGTAAAAATATTCCTGCTGAATACACAATTTTTGCCCATTGCTGATCCCCAGACTCATAGTCTGGGCCAGAGCAGCTGTAAATCACCTCCATACTGTATCCCCTGTCTTCAAACTGTGTGCAGCTGTGCTCAGCCCATGTTCACTGGGAGGTGGCTGAGCCTGGTTGAGCATGGTGACCCCCCTCCCATCTGCAGGTTGTGGCAGTGCCAGTTAGGCGCTTCAGTCAAAAATAACTACAGCAAAGAGGATAGTGAGGAGCAGTCAGTAAACTAGTATTTCAGAGTTTCTTTCAAACTGTTAATAATTAACATGTTGTAAGTTCCTCCTGACTTGGAAAAAACATTACGTGCTGAAGCATTAAATGAAACATAAAAGATGCATCCACAGTGAAATAAATTGTTTAATTAGCAACTGCTGCAAAAGACTGGTGTCCCTGACACTCAACATTGAAAAAAAAATGTAGTAAAAACACAAGTCTAAAACAGAGGGGATGAACGACAGATATATTAAAAAGCAGTCATGGGAACAGGATTATTTCCAGTGTAATCATGACAATAAATCACATTCATGACCATCGTACTTTTACAGATGTTAAATAAGCGCATCCAATCTAGCAGTGTTATCTTAAATGTGGTATAGCTAAAATGCTAATGTCTTCAGTGGAAGGTGGAACGTACTGGAACTAGAAACTGTGTCACAGTACAGCTCGGTGTTGAACTCCGATAGTGATTTTTTTAGTGTGAAATCCACCAGTGGATGATCTAAGTGTGATGCTGAATGCATAGCACGATGTTTATTTTTAATGTAAGAGTTGTCTATTCTATTTTTTGTTGATATTACTTTCCTTCATCTGGTTTTATCAGATACTTCATCAGTTAGTGCCAGAAACTATTACATCCAACTATATGTACATGGAGAGTAAGAATAATTGTAAGAACAAGGTGATGACTCATTTTTCCAGTCAAGTAAAGTTGAGTGCTTGTGTTTTCATGCTAAATTAAAGCAATTTGGGGATCCTTTGAGTGGAAAAATGTGTATTAACATGATGTGTATTTCTGTAATTGTGCTAAATTGGATCCTACTTTCGATATTAAAAAATGTTTGTACTTTTTTTTTTCTGACATGTTTTTGCCAATCACCACCCATGTGAGCTGTCACAAATAGATGGGTTTTTGTTTTTGGTTAAGGCGAGGTTTTGAGGAATGAGAAGACTGATACCACTGACATCTGACAACGTAACTCTCGATTTATACTTGCACAAGTAACGTGAATAAAAATAACTGCGAACCACATCAGCATGAACCCAAAAAGAAGAGATTCCTCTGTGATTTGACTGGAATAAATGGATCAGTTGGACGCAGAAACAACATCACTCTGTCCGCCAGACGAGTAAAACACATTTTAAAATGCTTGTTCCCTGAATGGAGTTCTGCTATGCTATGCGGTGCCGAGACGTATTTCCCAAACTTACCAGGTAGCCTGACATTATCACTCACATCCCTCCACGGCAGCTCCTTCTTTGTCCTGTCTTAGTACGAGTAGATGTGTTATCGTACAGCTCTGGGTGTCCATAAACGGCCAGGATTAGTGATTAATATCCTCTCCTCCATTGTTGTTCATGAATGTCCGGACATCGGCAATGTTAACATCATGACATTAGCGTGAACGCCAATGCCTGTAGGCTTTCGCGTCACGCGTTATTATGCTTGAGTTCAATATTTTCAACTTGCGTCAATCGCGTAATTTAGTTGTGAATGATTTGCGTCGTTTTTGGTCTGAACATGGCGTTAGACTACTGCCAACAGCCGTAAGCTTAGCTCCACATAAAGATTGAGAGTAGGAGGAAACTGCTCGCCTAAATCTGTCCAAAGGTAACAAAATTGGCCTACCAGCACCTCTACAGCTCATTAACCTGTCCTGTTAACATCATTACAAAAACAAAATTGTAAAAACTACATGTATGGCAGGTTATGTGCAGACTGTTTTCTTGGCCAGGCTCAGTTACTTCTTGCAGTCTTGTCATCACAACTACACAAGATAAAAACTGTTAATTAATGAGCTTGAAAAAGGTGCTGGTAGGCAGAGCCAGCAACTGTGGCTGTTTTTAAACCTGTCCAGTCTATGCTAAGCTAGGTAAATTGCCCCCCGGCTGTAGCTCCATATTAAGTGTACAGATGGATAACAGTGGTATCGATCTACTCCTCTTACTTTCAGCAAAAAAAAATGAAAAAACAAAACAAACTGGCAAATGTACTTTTAAAGTTTCAGCTTAGATTTTTACTTCCTTGACATTTTTGTGTTGATGTCGTTAGTGTGTATGTGTGTGTGAGCGTGTCTTGGTTGTCAGAGGGTCTGGTTTTGGCCTCGGGTGTGCACGTGGGGCTGTTGGTGGGGGTTGTTAAAGTGGTAGGGCTCATGGCGGTAGTGGCTGTGGCAGATGACCGGATGCTCGATGCCTTCACTCTGCAGCTCCTCCTGCTTGTGAACTCCCTCCAGCTTTGCCACCAGCTCTCTGATGAAGGTCTGAGGAGGAGGAGCAGAGCAAAAATCAAAAAGTGTTTCCAATCTGACTTTTTGTCAGCACAACTACCTGTTATTTGACAGGGTTTTTTTCAGTCACCCATGTAGTTTCCAAAAAACAAACAATGAAATCCTACGAATGAGTATTTTCTGTATCAAAGCCTGATACGTCGTGTTCCCCTGTGCTATAGAGCTCCATTGTTGCCTAAAAAATAATACACCACCGAGCCGCACTGTCCCATCATTACCATGAAGCTAGCTGGCTCTTTGGCAGACACAGACGGTGAGAGGCGACACAGTTTGCCTTTGTCACTGCTAGATCTCTGTTGTCAGTTTGGTGTGCCTGGGCTCTAACACGCTGTTGTTTTTAGTCTTTTCATGAGATTTGTTGACATTCATAAAAAAATAATAAGACATTGAAAATCTGTTTTTTAACTAATGACTACTGAGGTTCTCTTTGTGTGCTCAAAGTAAAAAGTAAAGTAACGTTATGTAGAAATTGGCATTTTGTGTGGTTTGGCACCCCCTACAGTTTACACCACTGTTGTAAATACAAATCCCAGGTCTGTAACAATTTGTCAGACATAATGAAGGTCATAACTACAACAAAACTCATTACTTCATAACAACGTAATGTGTTGAAAACTTGTATGTTGAAGTAAACATGTGTGTAACACTGTGATCCTACTGAGGTTACACAGTGCAGAAACAAGTGATGGGGGGGCGGAGTGGCTGAGACAGAGACGCTATTCAGCCTATTACAAGACACTGAACCATCAAAATGATTTAGATGATGTTATCTTTAAAAGGTGAAAGAGTTACATAATGTTGCTTTAACTTAGCACTCTGAAATATACCACTGGCATATACTATCATAAACACAGTTAATTCTTGAGAATACTATAGAGTGCCAGTTTGTGGGAGGTGATGACCGAATTCTGGCATGTGAAAGATGGGGGCATAAGCATTCTGCCGTTTGTTCCAAGACCGGGGTCAAATTACTAAAACAATATACATACAGCCATTATCTGAACATTAAATAAACAGTAACTATGAGCGAAGTAGCAGAGATGGTGCCAAATACATGTAGTGTTTGGTCATTATTCACTCGCTTGTTGTTGTTGAGTGTTTGGAGTGTTCGTATGTCCATAGATGGAAAAAGGCCTCGGTGAAATCCCGAGACGATGACCCGAAGGCCAAGGAGGAGGGAGTTCCCACTAAGTCTAAGTGTTGTGCTGTAAATGTGTCAATGTGTTGGCCAGAAAACGGTCACAAAAAAGACTCTAAATAAGTCACCAGACCAGGATCTGAAACTCATATGCCAGAAAGAACACATTTTTGAGTATGGCATATAAGATTCTTTTCCTCTACTGGTCACGTTGTACAATGATGTGTCTCAGCTTCAATGGAAGATAGATGTAGATGAGAAACACAGTTCTGAGATATGTTGTGTTTTGGCAACAGTACAAGTAGAGGTGGGCAGAACAACCAGCCCCACTGGTTACCAGAGGCTGACTGTAAGCATTTCTTTGACTCTGGATTAATGCGGTTTTCTTTTCCTTCTGTGTAGACACAAATCAGCATTGGTAATGGTAAGCTTGGTCTCGACTGTGGCTGTGTTAGAACTTCACTCTAGCTCTGAGCAGGTCTGTTAGCCAGCGCCCTGGCCTGTGTTTTGTTTGAGTCTGTTTATATCTTAAGTTATAAACTCAGGAAACACGGTGTGGTATGTTCCTCACAAACCATTTCAGTTGCAAGCAGCTCTTAAAGGATACGTTCTCATTTTTTACTACTGCTAACATAGTTATGTCTACAGTTTGTGAAACCCTTTGCTTGGCGTAATTATTTCTCCTCCATACTGGCCATCAAGCAAAACTACAATGCAATGTTTTTGTTAGATTAGGGCTGCAACGGTTTGAGAACCACCCGACGCTGTATACGACATTAAACAGAACATGATCATTTGATAATCCTTTTTGACATATCCTCAATCGAAGACAGTACAAAGACAACATCTTTAATATTTTACCCCATCAAGTTCACCCCTTTTTGTAAATATATGCTTGTTGTGAGTGTGATGGCAGCAACACATTTCAACAATTTGGGACAGGGCCAACAAAAGAATGGGAAAGTTGTGAAATGCTCCAAAAACACCTGTTTGGAACGCTCCACAGGTAAACAGGTCCATTGGTAACAGGTGATGAAAGGGGCATCCTCGAAAGGATCCAAGCAAGGATGGGGCCAGGTTCACCACTTTGTCAAACACATGATTGTATAAAGGACATTACTACGTGGGCCCAGGAACTCTTTGTAAAACTGTTGTCAGTAACCTTTTTTCTTTTTTGCAGATGATTGCATGCTGTTTTTATTGATGTTTTATAAAGTGTCACCACCTTTCCAGAATCAGGTTGGTATAAAAATTAAGTTTCTATAAAGGTTATAGTCCTCATACAAAACTTCCTTTCTGTGTCTCTACCAATATACACAGAGACATGAAAGTACCGGTTTCTGATATATTTAGTAAAGAAGTGAACCTATCCTTACTGACACTCCACATCAGAAGGAAAGAAAAGCAGCAGCTACACTGACCCTCCCTGCTGTTTTGCCTGTGTTTGCATCTCTGACCAAGCCACAGCGTTTGAGTCCATAAGGACTCTTTGTTTCAGGCTTAAAAAGGAAAGAAAAAGGCAAGAGGATGCACACAGAGAGCCATTGTTGGGGCATGTGGAATGAGTATGGGACGAGATGTCAGAATTCAACTTCAGTTTAGCTGCATGTGACCAGCGTGAGTGTGTGTGTGTCCTTGCAGGTAGGTGTACTATGCATTTGCATGTGTAATGTGTGCATCACCACGACTAATCCTGGGTTGGAAATGTAATTTCCATGTTAAAACATACCTCCGTGTTGCTTCTGCACTTTTGAAGAAGCTCCTGTAAAAAAAAAAAAAAAAAAAGGGGGGATATGTTGTAACGAACCAGTCAAATAATCATATATTCAATTCCAGTATACCATAAACATTACAATATTTCACCTAAAAATCTGTTCCTGTCATTATCACTAGCAAAAAGTACTGATATGAACTCTATTTAGAGTGACGTCCTAAACAAAATCTATCCATGTTGGTGCAGAAAATCTCACCATGAGGTGAAAGGTGATAAACTGATGACAAAACGTGAAAGAAAAAAAACGTATTCCTATCTCATAATCTAAATCCTCTTTAAAGTTCATGTTACCTGTAACTTTCTGACTCGCTCCTCATCAGTAGGGAGGTCAATCAGGTCATCAATGTTCACCTCCTCTGGCATGTCGCCTTCCTGAAGCATGCACGGACACACAATGAACACAAACAAGTTTATAGAGTCATCATTCACGCTCTAAACACTCATCTAGATCACGACTTTGCTCTTCCCCCCCAGAAATCCAGCGCTCCAATGCTTTATTAGGGCATACCGTATATCACTTTTATAGCAAGTGAAATATTCTGCAACAGTAATAGCTGCATCAATAGAACATTCTGTGCCTAAAGCTCTCTGTGTAAAATAAGGTTCCCTGTAATTCAGCACACATAATCTGATACTGGTTGAGACCTATGCAACTTGGTCTAGAATTAATATTTATTAAAATATATAAATCTTCATCTTTGAAGGAATAGATTTAAGATGATTTGATAGATGTTAGATGTTTGTCATGTGTCATGTGTCATTCTCGGAGTCTACAGCCATGCTAGCAGCTCAGTGAGGCTGCACTTGAGACACAATGAAACTTTGACTAGATTTCAATTATCTGGGGACCATGAATGTGTGTACCAACAAAGTCAAACTCATGATGGCAGTAGGAGAAAATTCAGTGGATCACCAGAACCAGCAGGATACATCGTCTGGACACATGGATATCTATACCACAGTCTGTGCCCATCAATCTATTTTCACTCTGCACCCCAAATGTCAATCTAATGGTGGCACTACGAGAAAGGTCATATGATTCATCCTCTGGGGATCATGAGCACAAATGGCAATTAGGGCAGGATGGGTGATAAAGGTAAAATGTGTCACAACATACTGTTATGAATGAAGCACTGTTGTGCCACAGAGATGCCCCAAGAGATGCTGTTGTGGTACAAACCTCAGCAAAAATCACATCACCAGCATTTTCGTATTTTTTCCAGTGAAAATGAAACGCAAAAATTGACATTCTCATTTAAAACGTGACTAATATCATTATGTCTGGCATGTGATTTTTTTTTTTTTTTTCATCTTTCATGCAGCCCTAATTGCAGTCCATCTAAATTACAGGGAACTTTAAAGAATTTGTGGAGATGAAAAAACAAATTATTTGGGTTCCTTTAATATGTAGTGCAAGGACATAAACTGCATGTGTGACCTGTGTGTGACATGCATCTTAATGACAAGCCATTGTAACAAGGTTAGAGGAGAGATAAAGCAGTTCCAGTCCTCATACAATTACCCAGTATCTCCACTAAATAATATTTTCCTTTTTTAGGAGCGACAGAAGACTCTGGATTGAGCCTGCACACAGTGCCACCCCAAGCCTTTTGGGGGCCCTAAGCAGAATTTGATTTGTTGCCCCCCTCCCACCACCGCATAGTCACCTGTGCTTGACAATTATTGACACAAATGTCACACTATAATGTTACATTATAAATTGTATTAATACAGTGACGGATTATGAACTACTGTCCCCCTGAGCGATACGTCCTTTTTTGTGACATGGCTTAACATTACCGTCTCTTCCAACTGACTCTATTAAGAGGATTGAGCTTGATGCAGTGTCTATGCGCGCCAGGTGTCTAGTTTATGTGCATGACTCAAACGCTGGCAGACACAGCAGTTGCAGGCAGGTATATTGATCATGAAATCAGAATCATCTTGTCTTGAATTATTCATTCATTCATTCATTCATTTATGTCACTTGTTTAATTTATTTAATATGTTAAAAAAAAAAAAAAAAGAAGTCAAATTGTTTTTCTCGAGCTGCCGCATAGTTCACTCATGCCTCGGGCCGGCCCTGCCTGCACACACTGCATGTCCATCATTTGTGTGTTTGGGCTCGGGGGCTGAATAGTCACAATGCTCACGTAACACTGTAACAGTGGCTTGTTCTGTGAGGACAAACAGCTATTGTACTGGCCGAGCGAAGGGACAGTCCCACCCGCCCATCCTCACCACTGCGCTGCACTGCCTGTATAATTAGGCCCCTGACACATACAGGAGTCCAACTGGAGAGCCCACCAGCTCCTTCTGTACACACCAAGGCAGCCATGGTACCAGAGTTTTAAACTTCCATACAGTACTTGCATATAAAAACAGCGATACTTGATACCTCTTTCAAAATCATGTAATATCTGTGCAGCCTTAGGTTGAAAATCTGACTGTAGATTCATTTTTTTTTTCATAAATTAACGTAGAGATCATATCTTTTTTAACATGCGGTATCGAAACAAGTGTATGACAAATATCGACGTATCAGTGCTTTTGACAACCCTAGTATACACTTCTCACTTCTTTCTCACCGGAAAATCCATAAAATTAAGATTTAAGATTGGCTTTATTTATCCCACAACGGGTAAATTCACCTGTGACAACAGCTCGAGATGCAACAGTACAGGAAAAAGAATCAGAAAAATATGCATAAAGTAAAATAGAAAATAACAAAAAACAAACAGACAAACAAACAAACAAAGGTGTGTGACGTGACTTGGTTCAACTAAATAACACTTGTCTGAGAAGTTATCTTATCACCATGGGCCATACTACAACAACAAAACCAATTTAGACCATTAAAGTCATATTCAGAAACTCCAAAATGAGAATTCGCCCCATTAATATTACAGAAAATTCATCTTTCGTACACAAGGTTCATGTGAATATGCCAGCGGCCTGAGACAAAAACCTGTGTTCCTCTCGTTTAACAAAGCTGCCTTTATCACTGTGATCATCTCAATTCTGTTTTCTGACACTCGACATACTGTACTTGGCTTTCACGACTCTGTCCTGCCCTCGTCACCCCGCAGACCCTGACCTCCTGTCAGCTGCCTCTGCAGCCAGATGCACTGTGTTTACCTCCTCCAGGGACCCACAACAGCACTTTCCCTCCTCCGTAACCTTCCCCTTTTCCTCCTTCCCATCATTCATCCGTCCCTCGGTCCTACACTGCCCATGTAAGGCAGAAAGGCCCGTGACAGATACAGATCTGTGAGAGGGGGATAGCGGTGGACGTGACATTTACAGGATGTTTGGCCTTGTAAGGAGAACAGCTGCCCCACCTCTCCTCTCCTCACACCACAGGCCTGTTGAAATACAGGAACTTTCATTTAAATTTAAAGCTGCCTTATTTATTTCTGCCTTATTTGACATTTTCAAATGGAGACAAACGGTTCTTTAAAAAAAAAAATAAAAAAATTATGCAAAGTCTTTTGATAGATCACTATCTTATTCTACAACACTGTATACAGTATTCAGAAAGCAGACCAGTCCAAGCAGGGCTGCCTCCTCTGGGACGCGCTGACCCACCTGACCCGAGTACAGCCGGTCCAGGCTCTCGTCGATCCACTTCTCCACGTCCAGCCGCTTCTGCAGCTCCTTCCGGTTGTACTTCACGGTGACGCGGGCATGTCTCTTCGGGACATTCGAGCCGTGGTCCGGAGACAGCTCCGAATCTGATGAATCAACGTCGAGAGTCGTCCCGGTCCGGTCGGCTGCCATTTCTGGTCTGGACTGGTTGACTGGTCTGACTGGTTTGTCGTCTTTTAGCAACCAAGAACGGGAGGAGATAGCAGGGGGTGGGAGGCGACGACACACACACACACACACACACACGCACACGCTGACATACAGCAGGGCTCAAGTATTTATATACATGTACAGAGTGAGCTATCTGTTCTAATCGAATCTTTTAAACACAGAACTTTTGTTTTGCTTTTCAGTCTTCCTAGTGGAGCTGTTGAGCTCAATAATCTTGCTTTTTATGAAAGAAGCATGAAACTTTCAGGGTTTGTTCTTCAGGACATAAGCTTTAATTTAAGATGTGGAGGCATTATCAGTTTGACCCCTGAGGTCAGCTAGAGGTCATTGACCTCTGTAATATGTCATTTTCATGCACAAAATTGTAAATGTGTTTATCTTAGGATCTAAATGTGATAGAAATGTAAACTAAAGATGTATTTCCATGTATCTGGGCATGAGGAACTCATTTATGCCATTGATAGCACTCTAAGAGGTCAACATCATTAAGTGCAGTGAAGGTTACTAGGAATGTGAGTGGCTTAAGGCGAGACACTATAGGTGAAGAGGGTAAAAAAATTAAATAATAGATATCACCATGAAACTTTCTCAGTTGATTACTCATATTAAGCTAAGAAAAAAATGTATTGCAAGTTTTTTGTATTTTAATGTTTAAATATGCAAATTAGGCCTTATCTCATTAAAAATGCGCTAATTTGCATACATTTTAAAAAACGAAATCAGATCGTGTGATAAAGCCAGGCTCAAAATATTTTTTTCATTTTGTTGTCATATTAGATGGGAAAATAATTACAGAGGGGTTTATGGACATCTACTTCTGTTATCCTGACCTTCGTGACCTTTCGTGACCTTTTCCAAACATGTTGTTCAACCTGAGTTCAGAAACCTACATGAGGGTTCTAAATGTGAACACCTGATAACCTGATGGTGAAATCAGACGTGGGACACAGTGTCTCAGTCAGGAGACACTTTATAAACTCTGTCTCTGACTAACTCTTCATCGTTTGTTACTTCTTGTGAATTCAGCAGAAGTTCTACATGAACTTCTTTCTGTCTTTGAGTAGAAACATGGAGTCTGTTTGTCTCAACGTGACGACACAACCGTGTGTGTCGTCACGTCGGTCCGGTGGTCTGATCGCTGACTGAGAACCTCATGACTGTGGGTGGAAGACCAGCTGGGATTTAGCTGATGTCTAGTCTCAGTCGTGGTCAGTGAAGTGTGCTCACATGTTAGTGTAGCGGTCTGAACTTAGGAGGCAAAGACTTCAGTGTGCGAGTTCAAGTCCCGGTTATTGATGCTAGTAAATGTTTTCTCACTCCATCACAAGTTAAATGCTGCGTCTGACCAACATGTTCTGCTCCATCAGGAGCGGTTCACTGTTTCAGGCTTCATGTGTAACGTTAGCACATGTTAGCACACGACAGTGAAACAGTAAAGTCTTGTGGTTTGGTTCAGACCTCGCTGAGGTTGGAGGAGTACGGAGCAGCAGGGTGACGTCCTGATACAACGAGCTGCTGTTGAACCGATGTTTGGGCTGGGCAACGACCTGATGGAGACACAGACGGACAAACTGAGACAGCCTGGACACAAACTAAAGTTCAGGTTACACACCTGACGTCCAGGTAGCTCAGTGTGTCGGAGGACTGTCCTGAAGGTCTGAGGTTGTGAGCTCGATCCTTGAGGCAGCCTGAGTTTTGAAAACAGCTCTTAAAAGAGTCAAAGGCAGGACACTCGGGTATCTGATGAGCTGGTCTGGAGGTTGTGGTTTTGAATCCTGACTCTTTATAAAGTTGCTGCTCAGAAGAACAAGTGAAAACCTCTGAGAGACTCTTTGTGATGTCATCCAGTTAGCTCAGCAGGGTGACACCAGGGATAGAAGTTCTGAGGTTGTGGGTTTGAGTCTTGTTTGTCTTGTCTGTTATTGTGCCTGAAAAATAAGTTGAAATGTTATGGTACATACAGCATAAACACTGTGGTTGTATTGTGAACACTGTGAATATATCATATAAATATTACACTGACACAATCATATCAGAATAGATACAAGGCACATCTTTTTATCCACTGAGCTCAAATCACACTGTAAACTTACGGTTGATACTGCTACATTGTCAGAGTTCAAACCAAAGTTGGGAGGATTTCATTAGAAAATGTTGGCTCACCATCCTCTTCCTCCCCTCCCTCCTCTTCTTGCTCTCACTCTTTTTTTTTTCCATGCTGTCGAGGTCAATCGAGGCCTCTGTTACGCTCTGACAGGCGATTGAAGTGCTAAATGATGTGATTTGTATTTAGAGTTTTGCAAAAGTGTGACTCAGGATGTCCATTTGAGTGAAAACAATGGACTTGCACTTATTTAGCACTTTGGATCTATGCATACGACTCTAAAACCTTGAAGCTCATGTTTCAAAAAACCAGTTTGTGTGTGTGTGTGTGCAATGAAGAAAAAATGCAAATCATCCAGCACTTCTCGGCCCTCTTGAGTGTTCACACAGTCTCAGGAATAAGCTGTGCCTCTGTAATCAGCATTACAGCCTGGACATCTGAAGTAATAGACTCATTCTAAATAGCTGGGTGCAGATACATACATGTATGCAGACATAATATAATATGCAGGTAAAAAAAAAAGTTACACAATGTTGCTTTACGTATGCACCGTTGTGTAAATGTTGTAATAATTATGTTTCTGTGGTACTGTCTGCATACATGTATGTATCTGCACCCAGCTATTTAGAATGAGTCTATTACTTCAGATGTCCAGGCTGTAATGCTGATTACAGAGCCCTGGGATTTGTATTATTGACAGTGGTGTTGCACTCAGAAGCTGTAGGGTGGCGCCAAATCACACAAAATGCCAATTTCTACATAATGTTGCTCTAAAAGCTACAATGATTAAATAAGTCATTTAGAAAGCAAAACATACTAAATGCATTATCTGGTTCCAGCTTCTCAAATGTGAATGTGTTTTTTTTTTCTGTTTCATTGTTTCACATAATTGTAAATTAGTTGGACATAACAAGCAGCTTCAATGCAATTTATTATTTATATTTTTATTTTATTTTCATTTTTAAATATGTTTGACTGAGCAAGTAAATAAAAAGTACCCAGGCTGCAGATCGTTTTATATATGGCTTAACCAGGGCCGTCCAAAGTAGGGCCCATGGGCCAAAGTTGGCCAAAATGTTGCTATTTTATTTTTTGTGAGGTAAAAATACTCTTTTAATATGTAGGATTTCTAATTATTAATTATCATAATCTGAACATGGCAGCTAGAGTGACACTTTGTGCAGGAAAACAGTCACTTAAGGGAGCTTTGGGTCCTGGACGCCTGGTCTATACCACTGTAAAGGTTCACAATTTTCAAATGAAATCTTAATTTCCACTAATGCAGCATTCTGTCTATGATAACAGGTGTTAGGATTCAATCCTGCAGAACAGAGACTTCAATCCAGAGTCGCATCAAAGCAATATTTTTATTCCACATCACAACCACAACATGATGAACTTAAATAATATGGATGAAAACGGGACATAACACAAACTTTGGCATGAACACAAAATGGCACATGAAGGAGCAACGTGATCAGCAGTATATAAACTATATATATAAATTACAGTAATGGCTGACTTTGTGTGATCAAACACACTCTCTTTATATCCCTGCATTGAACATCTTTGGGACATTTCACACAGCCTTCACAGCCCATAAAACATCCAGGTACAACATCAAGCGTCGGTCTTCATTCAGCATCATATAAATATATAGATCTACATCTGTGACAATCAAAGTGAAGCCATAAACATAAGTTTTCAAATAAATAAATAATATAAAGAATAAAAAATGATGGTGCGCACAATAAGGAAATAATGGCCAAAGGAAGATTGAAAGGCAAAACAAAAGTTCTGCGGTTAAAAAAAATGGGAAACAATTAAACAAAGTGAACATATTCAAATCAAAAACCCAATGAAACATATTTTTGGGCAGGTTTTCCAGAGAATTGTGACTTCCTGTATTTGGTTTGTGTTGTAGGTCCATGAAAAGTGGGTTCATATTATTAGTTTTCTTTGGGTCTTAAACATGGAAGAGCTTTGCCCCATATACTTTGTGAATAATCTTTGTAAATCATCTTCATCACAATAGTTCATTTGTCAATATTGAGTTACTTTTTGCTTACATTTTCAATGGTACAATATCTTCATCATGAGCGGAGCACTTTTTTTTTCAGCTCATGGGATCTGCTCCTCTCCTCACTGTGCATGAAGAGAGAGGAGCAACAAGTGCTAAATAACGACGCGTCCGTGTTGTCTCTCCGCTTCATCTGAGCCCTGCCCCGGAGCCCAGGCCGCCCTCGTCCCTCCACATGAAGTCCTGACGCTCGCCCCTGGCCAGGCTGCTCTCCACGGGACTGTGCCTGTACCCAGATCTGCCGTCGGGGCAGAGGGAGAGGCTGAGGCGGGCCGTGCTGTTGCTGATCTTGAACATGCCGTTGGGACCGAGGAAGGACTCTCTCTCGCTCCCTCCCTGGTTGTTCACCGTGTCCAGGTCGTTGTAGACCGCGATGTCGCTCAGCTGCTTCCTCCCCTGCAGCCTCCTCCTCCTCCTCAGGAAGATGATACCCGCCGCCAGCACCAGCACCAGGACGGCCAGGACGCAGGAGATGGTGAGGGTGGCGGAGGAGGGCTGGGACGTCTGGCGCAGAGCGGGCTTGAAACTGGGCTGGAGCGTGAACTCGCAGCTGGGGCCCATGAAGCCCTTGGGACACTGGCACACCGGCCCGGTGAAGTGGGTGAAGCAGGTGCCGCCGTTCTGACACGGACGCTCACCGCAGGCGTCCGAGCGCACGCTGCAGTTCTTGCCGGTGTACCCCAGGGTGCAGGAGCAGGTGTAGTCGTTCACACCGTCCTGGCAGGTCCCAGCGTTCTGGCAGGGGGTGGAGGCGCAGTCGTCGATGTTGACCTGGCAGTTGGCGCCGGTGAAGCCCGCCTGACAGCGGCACAGCACGCTCTGGCCGAGGTCCAGACACTCGCCACCTGCGGAGGGGAGAAATATTCAGTTCAGCATCCAAGAGATCAGGGACAAGCGCTCTTTTACAAGCAGGAGTGATAACGGGATCACATTTAACACTACATTGCTGCAAGGAGCGCTGACAGCAATATTTATCCACGCAACAAAAAAAACAGTGAACAACTTCGGCCACAAGGTGTCGCCAGAGAGGCGCCCCGCTCACCGTTCAGACAGGGCCTGTTGCTGCAGCGGTCCAGCTTCTTCTCGCAGTTGGAGCCGGTGTAGCTGGGAGGGCAGCGGCAGGTGTAGCCGCCGGTCATCGTCTCCACGCACGTGCCGCCGTTGAAGCAGGGGCCGTCGGCGCACGTCATCGCGATGATCTCGCAGTTCTTTCCGTAGAAGCCCTGCGGGCAGGTGCAGGAGTAGTCGTTCTCCAGGTCCTGTGGGCGGAGGAGGAGAAAAACCTTCAGGTTAGGGAGGAGATATCTAGAGACAGACTGGTTTTATGTGTGATGTGTGACTGTATGTGGGAATAACAAATCTTTTTTTCCAGACTATAGAAAAGAAAATGCCCAAAATACACACTGAACTGTGTGTGTTATTTGAGATTTCTGTTCTGGCCATTTATGCAAATTGGTGTATGTTTAATTAGATGGTCCAATTTGCATATTTAAACAGATCACATCACAAAACTTGTAACACAAAATATAATTGTCTGAATGTGAGAAGCTTAATGGGGATATCTATACATTTAAAAAAATGTTTCACTCACGTTGCAGCTGCCTCCGTTCTTGCAGGGGTTGCTGTCGCACTCGTTGGTCTCCAGCTCACAGTTGGTGCCTCCGAAGCCGGGCCGGCAGGTGCAGGTGTAGCTGCCCTGGCCCGTGTTGGTGCAGGTGGCACCGTTGGCGCAGGGCTTGTGGTTGGTGCAGTAGTTGAGGTCCTGGTCGCAGAAGAGGCCCCCCCAGCCCTCCTGACAGTTACACTGCCACGGCTGGCTGCACGTCCCGTGGAGGCAGCCCGGGTAGCGGACGCATTCATTACAGGAGGGGCCCTGCCAGCCCATGCGACACGTACAGCCCCCTGGGGCCTCGCAGTAGCCGTGCTTCTCGCTGCAGTCCGCCGAGCAGATGGCTGGAGAGGAGAGGGGAGAGGGAGGGTGTGTGATTACAATGGGCATGCCTTCTCAAACATCACACACACACACACACACACACGTACAGGGCCCCCTGTCTGACCCCAGCCCCGTTCCAGACTTCACTGTTGGTTAAGTATTAAGCCAAGCAGCTGGCAGGCACACTGCCGGAGAAAAATGCTTTCTTTTATCTCCTCTTTCGCTCTCTCCAACACACACACACACACACACACACACACAAACACACCCAGATCACCTTGAAAAATGTGTGTGTGTAACGGGGGCCACAGCTCTTTCTCTCATTGTAACAGAGAACAAAAGGCAGATGGATCACCGTGGACCGCCTTGCAAAAAGAGTAAAACACAACACTACGGGACACCTCTCTGATAAAGGGAATACTTTACAGTGCCTGAAAAGATCCCTGCTCATAGTGTGTGTGTAGGGGATCAAACATCAGCCACAAGCTGAGCAGTAAGACAGACTCACTTTTTATCCACTCCGTGACACAACTTCAGTCTAATCTTCCAATTTTACAGGAGGAGAAAAGGTTTGAGAAAGATTGAAAAGACTTTTTTTTATTTTGTTTTTCGCCCCGGTCTGTGTGTTGGCCTGTTGGTTTGGCAGATAATGGGATGGATCAAGGAATTTTGTCTCACTTTCTTTAACATTGTGAGAAAGGGGGGTTTTCAACATTTTGGGTTCATTTCTCAGGGAATGATTCAGGATGTTAAGGAAAGTTTTCTTTACGTTGTTTTGTACAGTTGAAGACAGTCAGCCATTGGAAACTCCTCACATGAGCCATTCTCCTTTTTAGACAAACATTTATTTCTAATGTTTTTAAGGTATTAAATTAAAGAGCAGTTTGGAACAGTTCTATATAAATAAACTTTACTTTATTAGGCTATTGTTGGACTTTTGATGCCTTCACTTAATCAGTAAGATACATTTGTATTTTTATGATGCCATAGAGATGGCAGTCTGTGATAGATAGATAGATACTGGTACTTCAGACCCATGCAGTGTTGTTGAATTCTGGGACATTGCTGTTTTTTCACTTGCTCCCTCCACAGGTTAGACACTGAACTGCACCCAGGGAACTACAGCAGGATTCAAGTGTCTTGCTCAAAGGCCCCACAGGTAACAATGAACATCCACTCACGCTCAGAGCAGTAGTTTCCCTTCCAGCCCTCCAGGCAGATGCGGTTGCCCTCCTCGTCGCAGGTGTAGTGGCCCAGTGTGTCGTCCCTGGGCCTGCAGTATTCAGCGCAGCCGTCTCCAAAGTAGTACTCGTCGCAGAAGACGTGGTAGGAGTAGCGCAGCTCGCTCTGCTCGCCGAAGTGCACGTCCTGGGACCAGTCCTCGCCGATGGCCAGCCTCCTCCTGGTCGCCAGACGGCTCACAAGGTTGTTTTGGTTGTCTGAAGAGGAGAGGGAAGCTTTTGAATAAATGATCTTGCAAGGCTGCTTCATCTTGGTTTGAAAGAAAGAAAGAAAGAAAGAAAGAAAGAAAGAAAGAAAGAAAGAAAGAAAGAAAGAAAGAAAGAAAGAAACCTACCTGTGTATTCAGTCGGAGATTCAGCGTTCCAAGCTTCAATGATCAATGAAAATGTTCCCTGGAACAGAAAAAACGCGTTTAGTATTTGGCAAGAGCAGAAAAGGTGACGCATATAGTTCATGTGGTATTTTACGCAAATAAGGACTTCGATAAATACAAAAACAAACTATGGAGAGACAAGATTAACGCATCCTTACATTAAAATAAAACTAATTCTATCACTTCCAAGACCTCAACAACTCTATTATTGTGTGTGTGTGACTGATTTTCTATTTACCGGCCACTTGAAGTGGAAGGGCACCCTGATGGGAGCGCTGCTGGAGATCGAGGTGTGATCGGCCCTGATGACGTTCGTGTGTCCGGTGCCGAAGGTGCAAGGTGGCTCTGCGGAGATCACATCCTCCGGGTGTTTCAGGCAAATCCTGAAGAATATGTGACAGTCCCTGTGTCTTCTGCAGATGCGCTGCGCCGTGTGGAAGGAATGGATCTTCAGCTCAAACACGCCGGAGGAAAAAACCTGCAAAGACAGAAACAAGATGACATCAGACGCGCTGTGCGTAAAGACATTTTGGGATTGTTACTGTTCGCACAAACAGAAGCCAACTTACTACGTGGACCAAGGCCAAAGCCAAGAGGTATCTCAGGTGTAGATGGGCCATTTCTTCTCAGAGTTTGCTTCCCAGCTCAAACGTGGATGTCCGCATCCGTCGTGCGCAAAAAATAAATATTCCCAAAAGATGTGGAGAAAAACTCAAAAAAGTTTCATCACTTTGAAACTCTGCGATCCTGTTAGTGTCTCTTAAATCCTCGTCTTCTCCTGGTAGTCTCCTCCTGATAGTCTTCTCCTGGTGGTCTTCCTTCCTACAGTCCTCTTGTTTTGGTTCTGGTGCGTAAAAGACGCTGAATGGTTTTATACCGTCCGATGCCGCGCGTCACGGGCAAGGAGGTGGAGCCGGAGCAGACCTCAGGGGAGCAGCCTGACACGGGGGGACCTGCCTGGGGATTTAGACAACCCACATTACACCTGGACAGAGGTCTAAATAGGAATATGCATAAGAAGCTGGCGGCAGGCCGATATGTTTAGTATGTGTGCATGAATCTTAACCATCCAGAAATGTGGAAAACCAAAGTAGCTGATGGAACTGAATGTGGCCAATTTGAGACCTTTTAACAAGAAAGTTAGTTTCTGTGATTCTTAATTGAAGAAACTGTTTTTTATAAGGGAAAATGTGACTGGTGGTTTTAAAACTGGCGACTTTGATATTAAAATCGTGTCATCCAAGAGTTTATAGTTATTTAGGCGTTCAGACTCTGAGCATGCCAGGACACTTTCTAATGACGGCCAAGCACACACACTTGGACAATTAACTTTAACACTTTAACAGTCTCGGGCTCACGGATCATTGTTTGGAACGTTTTTATTTTTCATTTTTGGAGCTGGCCTACACTAAACAAAGATCAGAAGGAAGCGGGGAAGAATAGCCCTTTCTTTCTTTACAACCAACGTTATAATTGTCCTGACGCGTGTGAGGTGACAAAGAGTGGGCAGGCCCCCGGATAAGACCGCATTGTGCGTCTAGCGAGCTATTCAGACCTCTTCTGCTGCGCTCCTGAGCCTGGAGGAGGGCGCGCGGGGAGGAGGAGAGAAAGGGGGGAGTTCTGGTCGTGTGTCTTGTGTGTTTGTGTACGTGTGTGTGTGTGTGTGTGTGTGTGTGTGTGTGTGTGTGTGTGTGTGTGTGTGTAAGAGAGAGGGGGGAGTCCTGCAGAGTTTGGACTATCATGTTGCCTTTGTCTGGTCCTCATGCGAACAGCTGTATGGTAATCAACGGCACATGGTCGACCGTGTGGGGCTCCAAACCCGGCTATTGTCTCCCCATAGCGTCCCCCCACCAGCCCACCCTACACACACACACACACACACACACACACACACACACACACACACACACACACACACAAACCGCTACCCCCTTATTGATTCAGGGAGGAGGACCGGTCGGTTCCAGCACCTGTCGCTTGGCAGGGCTGCCGTGGAGGGTAAACACACCTAAACCGTTCCTGACTCACTGGTTCTGGACCAGCCATCAACACTGGTATAAACCGGTGTGACCGACTTTAATAGAGCAACGAAACAGCTTCAAAATGAATGTTCCATGAGAGATTTTAAGAGCCTGAAAAATAAATGAACTTATTGAGTTGTGTTTGGTTATTTTCTTTTAGGTGATCGTCACTAGTAGATGCAAAAAGCGAGTTTGAGTCGGACAGTGTGAAGGGAGATGAATGAAGTCATCAGAACTCCTGTGCAAAAAGAAAAAAAAAACATTTGAACAAACTGACATAAGATTTCAAACTTCGTAACTAAATTCAGCGTCAGCAGTTTTGTTACTATCCATCTCACACCGTGCACACACACGCGCGTTGTGTTGTGTTGTGTTGTGTTGTGTGTGACAGTCGGTGGATGGGGCTGGGGGTCTGATTGATATTCTAATGAGCAGAGAGGGCGCGTGCCTGCAGTGGCCCCCTGTATCTCCTGGCACGCTTCCCCGCAGCACAACACGGACAAACGTGGGAGGAAACTGACAACACAGTTGTATGTAAAGTAAGCTCACTTAAGTGGCTGGATTTAATCTGCAGCCTTGCAGATCTTGCGGTTTTTTAGTTTTATTTCAAACTTTGAGTCCTGACCTGTGGTCCTAAAAAAAGACCTCCGAGCCACAGGGCGTCCCTGACAAAATGAACAATCTCACTACAATCATCCAGATCAGGGAATGCACTGAAATGACAAATGTAATAAGGTTACATTTTATTTTCTCATTTAATACAGCTAATAGTAAAACAACCCCAGACATGGTCCCTAAATGTATACTTTTCCATGTGAAAATGGCAACCTACTGATGTATGAGCAGTGGCCTCTCTCATTTCATCATTTTTAATGATCTGAGTGTATTTTCAAAGTCAGCTCTTTTCTTTTCTTATATCTGTTTATTACGTTTTGCAAGCACAGTTCATCAGATACAAAGTGAGTAATGGGGACATTCTGAACAGTACAGTACAAACTAGAATGGCACTCTGTAGAGCAAATACCTTCGCATCTGCATCAAATCGTACTCGCTCAGAGATACCAACCACCTTAATACGGCTGGATTTTTACGTCAAGATCCATGCGTTGTTCAATGAGAAATTAACGGAAACGCTCTCATAATGTTAACAAATGTGAAGAAAAAAAAATCCTTGATCTACCCTAAAACATAATGGGGTCTATTCTGGGCCGAGACCCACCCTCCATCCGAGATTCATGTAAATCCGTTCAGCAGTTCCTGTGTAATCCTGCTGACAAACCAACAAACACCCAAAATATTTATGTATACGAGAAAAAAAACTCGTAAAAGGTGTAACATTTTATCCAGCATTCTTTGACTTTAAGTATCTCCATCTTCTGAAGTAACTGTTAAGGTCTTTTACATAGTCCAGAAAAAATATCCAGGTTTCTCAGTGAACCTTTCAGTAATAAGCCTCATCCCAAAGTCGAAGTCGACACTTATGTGTGACAGCTTATGTTACGGGTTAAACACCAAACCAAGGTGTCAGTATTCGACAATCTAGAGATGAAACTCAACGATCAAGTATCTTTCTCCAGCGTCGCTTAAAAAGTTACATAGTGTTGCTTTAAGAAGTGAGACACATCTAGCTAGAAGTGAGCTTAAATACATAAAAGAGACGGCAAGGTATAGTCTTGGGGACAGCACCAAACATGGCAGTAACTTTTAAACTGTGCTCTACTGACTGGTTAATGAATTGGGTGTAGTACTAGCATACTTTGCACTTTTTTATTATTTGAGGTTGAAATTGTAATCTTTGTCTTACGAAGACAAGACAACAGACTTGTGCAAAGGAGGTCTTGGACAAATATGTTTGCTTTGACTTCTTTTTTAAATGCAAGAGATTGTAGGAAAAGGATCTGGTTAGGAAGGGGGCAGGAATCTTCTATGTCAACTCGTACAAAATGGAAAGAATGGAAGGCCCTCCACCCCGTAATACTCAATCAGAGGAGAAAGATCTTCATTGACTGATTTTTTTATGCCCGAACAAACTAAATAAACAAACTCGTCATTTTCATGACTGAATAGACAAACTGACCTTAAAGGACAACACAATTTCTTAAACTTTGTTTATATGTGGTGGACCCTGCCACCTTTCTAGCTTCAGTGTTCTGTGGACCTTACTTTCCTCTGAGAACAGCTTGTTTAGTCACTTATGGAAATAATAAATATTTCTGATTTTGCATTATTTTCATTGATATTTTAAATGTCACAATTATAAGTTTGAATTTATTCTCCAAAACTACATAGTGCCCCTTTAAAATAATATATTTATGGAAATAAATCAAACAATAAATCAGACAAATAATCTAAATAAAGAGCTGGTGGGAGGGGAAGAATGAAGTGAAGTATAAATCTGGGATGTGAAAAGATAAAAGCCCTTCTTCTGTTCTCCTGAAAAGAACTGATTCCACTCACTTCAGCAAAAAAGACAAAAATACACAACCTCCACCCAGAATCATTTTCATAGAGCCCAGCTGAAGCACACCTGTTTCCAAAATCCATAATTAGGTTTTTGACACTTGTATCAATCGCTCTGTGTGTGTGTGTGTGTGTGTGTGTCTGTGTGTCTGTGTGTGCGTGTGTAGCACATTGCATAAACGCTCATTTTAAATGTGTGTGTCCGTCCACAGTACCTGCCGCAGCTCTCTGTGGAGGAGGATGTGTGTCTTTGTGTCAGGAGAGCAGATGGACAGTGCGCCCTCTCCGCTGTTATCATGTGTATTACTCGCAGGAGTGTGACATGAGCGTGCCACGGGGCATGGGAACCAAAAGAGGAGTCATGTCATCCCCCCGGACCTCCCATTAGTTCGAGTGGCCGGCATCTGCCTCATCTCCAGCCCGCAGCAGCTTGGAGATCCTTCTCCCTAAGGACACTTGGAGAAAGAGAGAGGGGGGGAGCTGCTGCAGATCTGACTCAGGCGGGCCCTCGGGGGAGAAGTCGGCCTGCTGTGGCCACTTCTGCAGCCCCAGCCTGCTGTCTGACTTTTGGACAATAGGAGGTGTGGAATGGCTGTCTGGTGGGTTGTGATGTTCTGTGTGTGTGTGTGTATGTGAGCGCGTACGTGTCTGTGCCACAAATGTATGCATGTCATTTGGTTGATTAGTTGGTCTCATTAAGATGCTGGATGCTGGAGCACTATAGGGTACCAAAATATGCACACAGGCCTGCCACGTTAACAATGAGCAAATGTATGGGCTGAGTCAGAGGGGCATGTGGTATTATCAGGCAAATCACTGGCCAACAATGATACAGACAGAATACTGTACTGTGTCTCATAACTTCTTACTGTCTCTGCCTGGTCACAGGTTATAAAGTCAGTGTTTGGGAACTCTTTCTTGTGTCCTCAGGCCATCTGTGCCCACTTAGGCAATCTACTTTTTCTTTAGTCCTCCTTCAGACTCGTGCAGGACAGCTGGCTTACAGTATACAGACAGGACTAGTATACGTTTCCTTAGTGTCCCTTCTCCTAGGTTGTTAAATCAGTGTTTTAGGCCTATTACTTCTCATTTGTTCAAGCCATCTGTGCCTGCAAAAGCTACTTTTACTCCAGCGTTCCTCGAGACGGAAGTCTTTCCCTCTCACCACAGACTGAACCTTCATTTCCTCTTTTACTAACATGATGACAGTTGATTTATTGATAGGAAACACTGAAACAATAATACGTGTTGACCAAAGTGCTTTAAAGATAAATTAAAAATACATTTTGATCATTCAAACACATTTTGCTCAGAGTTTCATCAGGTCAGGACAAAATAAAACTAGTCATTCAGTTATGTCGATAATTGCAGAGACTCAGGAAACAGATGCAAAAACATCATATGATATGAAAAAGTTGTACTCAAGGTATAATTTGTAGAATATGGGCAGAATACAGGGGCAGCTCCGTAAACATAGCATACCACCAGAGTGACTGACAACTGCTGCTCTTTGCTAGCTTTCCTTGTCTGTAGCTAGCTACCTTTAGCGAACTAGCTCATAGTTCACAGGGGGAGTCACCATGGGCGATGGCAAATGGATTTGGCAGCCTGAGCGTGAACAGTGTGTTAACGCTCGTCTAGTTCGATGAAAGAGAGAAATTAAATTCAGTTGTGTGGTTGTATTTTTCTGCTTTCAAAATATAATTTCTTGAATCTTTGTGAGTTTATTTTGCTAATGTATAACGCGAACAGCAGACGTTTCTCCCAGCTGAAACTACAAGACTATCAGACTATCGCCTCTCGCTGGTACAAAGTGGTAACACGAGACAGGACGGGCCGGGGCTAGCTGCTGGACAACTGTAACTCCAGTAGACATCTCTGCAACAGAATACATACAGCAGACGTCTCTGACATAACATCAACACTGTTTCTTCACACTTGATTTCACTTCAGGTAGCATTAAATGTTAGCTACATTTCTTTCGAATGAAGTCCATTATAATCAATAATGTTGTTCATATACTTATTTCAATTCTTTATATCCATTCCAGTGGTTGGCACTCATGTTCAGTTTTTACCATCAGTATCACTATTACAGAGTACACCAGCAAAATGACATTCAGTTACCACATTTACTTCACCATTATACAAGTCTCCTTTGCTGCAGTGGTTCTCTTACATTGTCCATATTAATGTTTAAAATGTTGCTTTGTCTGGTATCGAGACTTGCAGGCCAGATAGATCATGCATGCATCATACATGCATTGTAAACTAGTCCTATTGTCTCAGTTGTCGCCTTTTTGGCTCACTAGCACAGTACAATAGTGGTTGGAGAAGTATTCAGATCCTTTACAATAAGTAGGAGTATAAAAATACTCTGTTAGAAGGTAAAGTCTGGCACTTTAGACTTGTATTCTAAGTAGATACAAAAGTAACAGTAGATATTATGTTAAATGGTTCCATTCAAAGATAATGTTCTTGATATTGGTGGACCATTAAAACTGATGCGGCTGTGACTCAGGGGTAGAGCCAGCGTCTTGTCATTGGAAGGTTGCTGGTTCGATTCCCCTGGTCTGCATTTTAAAGTGTCCTTGGGCAAGATACTGAACCCCAAACTGCTCCTAATGTGCTGGTCGGCACCTTGCATGGCAGCCACTGCTATCAGTGTATGAATTAATGTAAGTCGCTTTGGACAAAAGCGTCTGCTAAATGTAAATGATGCATTAATATGAGAGAAGCATTTGCAGGTGTTAATGTGCTCATGCTGTGTGGCTCTAAGTAAAATCTTAATTGACAAAGTAACTCAGTGCAGTACAATGTGTAACAAGGAAATACAGTGGTGTAAAAGTATAAAGTAGCATAAAATAGAATTACTCCGGTAATGTACAAATACTACAAAATTGTACTTACATTAAGCATAGTACTTCAGTAAATTAGCTTATTGTAGTTATGTTCAACTACTGCAATATAAACATACACATTGTATATATACATTTGTAGCTGATATGCACATCCGACTTTCCTGGTTCACAGTTGAAGTTAAACTCAGCTACAACATCCTGATGTCTTTTAGAAACATCATATTCATTCAGACACCTGAGTATTTTTTTTAACCAATTACTAAATACTAGAGACAGACATAACTGTTACACCAGAAATGCCAGCTCTGGATATCTGATACCTTCAACTCCGAGAACTAATCTACTCAAACACTCAGTTATCTACCGTTCAGTAATGCCCTGGAACTCTTTACCTCCTCACATATCTTGCTCACAAAATAAATTAACTTTTAAAAAATGACTTAAGGTTCATCTAATGCAGCAGACTATATGACTGGGAATTTATTATTGACATTGAAATTGGAAGAATTGTTATTATGATAGTGGTGACTGAGGATATATTGCTGATATATAGTACTATTGGTGCTATTGTGGTGTATTGATATAATCATAGTGTGGACATGTTGTGAGGTTGTGCGTGTGTGGTGTGTGTGTGTGTGTGTATTGTTGCTGTTTTGGCTGTTGTGGGTGTGGTTGTGCTGGGAGGGTGTGACTGTGTGTTTTTGATGTTGTTTGTGTTGTATTTTATCTACTTTATGGACCCCAGGAAGACTAGTGGTCGCCAAGGCGACAGCTAATGGGGATCCATCGAATAAACGAATAAACATTAATTTAACATGATCACATTAACACAGTAGGTCCACCAACACAAACTAAAATTATGAACCCACATGGTCATGTTGCAACATTTTCAAGTATGCAACCTTATTAATACCAATCTGTGTCTAAGTTAAGTAAGATCATTCGAGTTATAGTCAGATCGCATGAGCAACATCTTCAATCTAAAGTAGGATCTGCTGTTTGTATACAGTGGATGGACAATTCAGTGTTTAAAATGTTTTCCGAAAATATCAGCATCAGTGATTCTTCTGTCAGATTGCCGATGACATAAACTTATTTAAAAATGTGCTGCTTTGGATCTGATGCAGCAGCTTCTCATACAATGTCCCGCCCACAACAATATCTGATTGGTAACACATCACAATTAATAGCCTATAAACATGTAATGTAATCTGAATCTGCAAAGTAACTAGCGACTAGATTTATTTATTTCTATCGTATTATATTCATTATGTTATATTACGATGTTTATTCATTTATTTATTTCATTAAATTCATCGCATAATTGTAGTGGAGAGGAGGTATAAAGTAGCAGAAAATGGATATACTCAAGTAAAGTACCTGACAATTGTCCTTAAGAACAGTACTATATGTATTTAGGTTTATTCCGTCACTGGTTGTTTGAAACTTTGACACAAAGTATTTCATTTTTACTGCAAATTAAAAGTTTTACTCTCCTAGATAACCGGTATCGGCCTTGAAAAAGCTCTAACGGTTGACCTCACCGGATCAGCATGCATGTCCGACTGATACTTTATACTTACTGATTCAGCCCTGCCTCAAATAATCACCGTCAACTTTTTAAGAACAATGTAGAGCCTCATTGAGAACACTGAAAGGCCATACGTGTTTGAGTTTCTCCAGATGGTTTTGAATGGGTTCCATCATCCATGAGAATTGCTGAGTTTCATCATGGTACAGGCAAAGGTGGCTCTTTGGTTGTGGGTTGAAAAAAAGCAGCTGAAGCAGAGTTTCACCCAAGAGCAACACAATATAGCACACGTGTTAATTTGGTGTGTTCTATCAGCCAGGTGATTATGTGCACCAGGATGCCTTTGCCTGTCTCCAAAGATTCAGTCAAAATGGTCCAGTAGTTACACACAGATCACAACCTGCACACCACTTCCCTGCAGGGGCTGTGTAAAGGCCACTATAAAAGGGTACACTGACAAACATTTTGTGTAGCAGTCTGCTAAAACACAATCTGATTATTCCCTTCACATATGGAACAAACAAATCTGCCTCTGTGAGTCATTGATCACGTCACAAATCCCCCCCAAAACAACGGATAGGATGAGGTAAATAAAACACAACTGTTTGACTTGGCAGCAGATGTATAATTACTCTTTTGTTGGGCCACAAAGGGAGAGGCATGATAATTATTTAATCCTGTCCACGCCGAGCGACAAATCTGCCTGCCTTCAGTCGTACCTTTCCTCTCCGGCCCAGACTCTGTCCTGCGGCAGCTTCAGCGACAGATGGGAGATGAAAGAGGGAGCTGGGAGGAACGAGGGGAAGAGAACAGGTGGGGGTGAAAACTGAAGAAAAGGAAAGGGTGCAGGGGTCAACTGGGCCAATAGAAAGGGGGAGGAAACGTACATATAGACTTGCAGCGGGACAGATCGATAGATAGATTATTTTCTTTCCCGTTTCATTGTGCCAGATCTGGGTCTCTTTTGGCCAGATGTCGACCAACTCTGTTGAAACGGGGAAAAAATACCTTTGGGATAACGCTTGGAGAGAGATGGAGATTGGAGCAATGTATTTGTTCTGCTGATGTAGGACTGGATTCAACCGCATGAATGCGATGTTTCATGTGGAGCAGTACAGAGAAATGCAGCCTATAAAGGAATTTAATAATTGGATTCGATCAGGCACAGGTTTAGTGTAAATATTCACTTTCTAGGTAAAACAGACAAAGTCGTATTTTATTCTGAAGAGAGGAGAGGGGGATTAGAATCAAGCAGAATAGAGTTTTATAGGTACTCCAAGTGAATAATGCCCTTTCAGAGAGGCTTAAGTCTCAGGTTTAAGGGCTCCATAAAGAGCTGAAGGTAAATGACGGGCTCACAATGTGAATACAGCTGCCTATTCAGGAGCCCAGCCCCCCAGCCAGACACACTGATGCTGCCCACTGCCTTCCTGCAAAGGAGGAATCCCCCAGCAGACTGTTGAACTCCCGCTGCATCCTCCCCTCCTCTCCTCCCCTCCCTGCTGCGGCACGCCGGGCCGGCCCTGGCAGCTGTTTAGAGCAACTGAGGCAGAAGGGGCAGCAGGGGAACAATGCAATTTGACTTAACTCAGCCGCTTTCTGTGTGTGTGCGCATGTGTCTGCATGTGTGTGCGTGCGCGTGCCCTGGTGTATGTGCTTGCATTAGTATTTTTCACGAGTATTTAATAAAGAATGGAGCGATGGATCTGGCAAACCCCCATCCTGAAATCCTAACATCAGCCTACACCAAGGTTCAATGGTAACACTTTATAATAACCACCGTTAAAGGTGCACTGTGTAGTTTTCTAATGTGTAAAGAATAATAATAATAAAAAAAACTCTCTTTGTTTTCATGACTGAATAAAGAAAATGACCTTAAAGGACAACACAATTTCATACTGTTTTACTTTGTTTATATGTGGCGGACCCTGCCACTTTTCTAGCTTCAAACTGTTTTCTGGGGATCTTGTTTTCTTCTGAGATCAGCTTCTTTATTCGGTTAAAAAATATATGTTTGTTGAGTTTGTATTATTACCTTATGAATATTGCAAATATTCAAATTCTGAGTTTGAATTTCTTCTCCAAGACTACATAGTGCCCCTTTAATAAACTGTACATTTATGGTAATCAAACTCTAGTTATTTGACTGTTGAATAGTTATTTTAGTGACTGTTATGTTATGAAATGCTTTATAAACCATTTATTAAGCATTTGTAAAGGTTTATAAACAGAAGCTGCAACTTTATAATGGCCATCCAAATAATGTTTATAGATTAACAATATTTATTAACCATTTACAAAGTACTGTAACAGCTAGCAACAGTTGTAGTTAATTAAACTGTTGTTTGATCAACTCCAACTCTACCATTTATTGATGATTTCAAGAATTGCCACTGTTTCCATTTGACAGGGTTGGCTCTTTTACCAGTCCTGTTTGTACGATTCATTTAAAGTTCACTTTAGGAATCAAGTGTCTTTCCTAGTTGAACATATTCAAAGTTAAACTGACATGATAAAATGTTCTATAAACCAAGTTGTCATGCCATCCTTAAAAAAATTACTTTGATTGTATGTAACACTGCTGCACAATACATCGCAGCGAAGAACACACCGTGAACAAGGCTTCATCTCCTGTATCAGCTTCCCATCAGCAGTCTGGCCTCACAAGGCTGTGCAGCAGAGCCCCCTACTGACATTTACATGCACCTGCAACACTGGCTGTACAGTCAGTGTCGAGATGTGTTTCAGTAAAGGATGATCACAGATATCACACACTTAAATTATAACACTGCACGTCCTCACCTCATAAAGGATTATACTGTGTTCTTTTGTTTTTGTTCTGTCTCTCCAATTCCCTCTTACTGAAGTAAATCTGTAATCTCTCAGTATCAGTATATACTGTAAAATCATAATATATTGGATGGACTATTTAGCTAACTAGCTAGAATGGTGATTTATAGTACAGTGTTACTTGCTGTAGTTTCTAATGTCTCCTCTCTTTTTCCTCTTGGACATAGAGCAGTTGCTTTAGATTAGGCTACTGCACTTCAATATAAAAATGTGAAGCAAGTACTCCCTGTAGTGGCCTCTTGGCGAGAAGATTGACAGAGGTGGTATTTGAGTTGAACTGTTTGAAATGTATGGTAACAATGTGGAATTTTAAAACAATTAATTTAAAAAGTTTTATTTGAAATGATTATGGATAATCAAATAGAATAACTGACTCCGCACTCCAGTTTAATACATGTTCTCACATATTTAAACCTCATAAGCATAAGGACTGATGATTGGTTGGACTTGACTCAGGAGCTCTTGTGAACTCCGTTTCTCAAACGTCAGAACTGTACGCAGCATCAGAACAAGAAGGCAACTTGACATCTGAAGGTGAGGTGGATTTATTATGTTTGGCTAATGACTTTAGTTGTTTCTTTTGTCATATTTTAGGGTAGTGGCGTTGGATTGTGTTACCACCGGGCTGAGTGATATGCACTGGTGCTGTCTAGAGTAGATGTGATGCTCTGCGGTCAAAGTCGAGTGTTTTTTCATATCATTGACTCTGTACTAACCTAACAGACACTCCCTTCATCACATCGCCAAATATCATATACGTAAAAGAAAATGTTTCTTCCTTTGGGCCATCTCCTCGCTGCATTTCAGCGCAAAGTGTTGGACTGTGGTGGCTAAACAGCCGGGCACCGTAGGTTTTAGAAAGTGATAACTCAAAAAGGAGGAAGGTTGAGGACTATTTTCAGCTGCGGATGACTACACATATCACGCTCTAGTGAGTATTTATGCCAACAGTACCATTACGCTGCGGCGTGTTACCCAGTGCAGCGGTGTGGCTCACTGATCTGAACGTTTGGGACAAGAATGAGGCTCTATGGCACAGAGGAAAAAGATATATCAGGATTTGACAACACAGATTATAGGATCAATTTATTGTTGGCTTTGGTCTTTTGATGGTACTTATTGACAAAAAAACATACTGAATATCTTTATCCTGTAAGGTCTGCTGAACGTGCAATTCTTATTACACATTTACTGTTGTGTAAACCAGCCTGCATCAGAAAGTCTGTCAAAACAGCGGAAGCTTCATTAATATGTTTGAGGGTAAAGTCCGAGCACAACAGAAATGGGTTTGTGGGTCTGTTGTTTTCAGGTTTCTCAGTCTATTTAAAATTCAGACTATGAAGCAGTTAATAGGGTCAAATTTAAGATCTGAAACGTATACTCTACCGTGATGTCATATCATTTTATCAGCAAAATATCAAAATGCATGCTTCCAATCAAAAGTGTAGCCCCCAAATCCATATGGATTTAAACATTCTGATGACTGGATTTCTGAGGCCCAACCCCAACGTCCGCACTAACACAAGACTTTGAGGTGCAACATTTTCTGTTCACAAATAGAAATATTCTAAATCATTACCTCAGATGATACATTATCTCCTAGAACTAATTCTCTACTTAAATCACCCAGTAATAAGGCTTTGAACAGTTATGGAACTTTTCCCCTCAGACTGAATATGTTCATGTTTTTGTATATGTGTACACCTGCTGTTGGTTTTTATTATTGCATACTTAAAAACGTAACATAAAAGTCCCAATGTGTTCTTCCATTCCAATTTATAACATTTAAGTCCCTTGCAGTCTCTGTACCCCGACACATTGAAGGTGATGCCCTGTGTAGACTCACAGCTGGGGGAATGACTTATGTTCTGTTTAAACACATGAGGGGTTTATTCCATATTTAAAAGAAATTATTGAAACTTTCATATTCAAGTGTTCATGTTTGCAATGTAGAAAAACAAAATCAGACAATCACAAATTATTCAGTTACAAGTATTTCCAAAGTATCTAACTTAGCTTTCAGACGTATAGACCATATAATGGTCAGGTGTGGAAATCCACTCACCATTACAGTACATGTGATAACCTCCAGACACTGATGCAACTACACCTTATACAAGGACACACAAACGGATTTGACTGACTGACTTTTGCATGTCAACATTAAAAGAATGTAAAGGCTTTAATTCTGGTGTATGCTTGATAAAAAAAAAAAACGCAACGTGGTAGAAGTCTCACTTTCAGTAGCAAAAAAAAACCCAACTCCACATGTTATTTCATTATGGCTAACATCGGTTATCTTCTCAATCCACTTTCATGTAACCTCACAGACAGTGATTCCATCAATACAATGTTTCTACAAATACAGTTTTAAAATATAACCACAGAAAGTCTGTTGAGTACTATCACAAAGTACAGTAACCACCAGTGGAGTCCACAGGAACTGAAAGGTTCCTGCACCTGAAGGTCATGTATGTAGTCAGTGATACAACTTAACATCTCTGTCACTCTGACACTCTGTTGCTATAACGCTGGCCGTCCATTCAGTTTGTCATGCATGAGAGCAATGGCTCCGCCTGTGAAGTCTCTGAGAACCTGCACTGTCTCCCGCTGGAGCTGCAGCGACTCGCGCACAAACTCCTGCTGAGTCTCCGCCAGCTGCTGCACCGACTCAGACAGAAGCTCCAAGGAGCGTGAAACCGTCTCCAACAGGATGTTAGTGGCGTGCTGCTCTTGAAGGCTCAGCGATGCATTATGTAGCATGCTGTCTCTCATGTTCTGTGAGGGCTGACCTGGCAATGGAAGCGTGGCTGTTGATGCTGAAGGTCCGGAGGACGTCTGAGGATGTCCTTGTTTCTGGATGCCGTTGTTTCCTTGGTGATCCTCTGTTGGTTTTGCTGCCTGAGTGGAGGGAGGTACGTCATCCCTTTGGTCATCGTCTGAGTCTCCAAACGCACCTTCAGTGTCTAGAGTCAAAGAAAGAGTTTCATAAGTGTTTTCCAATTACTAAAAAGATCTTGCACATATTTAAGATCTGTCTTCATTGGGACCCAAATCTTGACAACTTACCTTCTGTTGGAGGTACTTCATACTGAAGGGAATCAAAGCCAGACTGTGATGAGTCCCCTGCAACATTCAAATATTAGTCACCCATGTGCCATAAATTGATATCTTGTTGGCAAAATGTTAGCTAGGTAGTTGCACACAGTACTCTCGGCGGAAGGTGTTATGGCTTTGTTTAAATAACTTGATGTGTGTTATGCAGACATAAACTTCACTGATGTTTAGGCTGCAGGGGTGCAAAGTAAAAAAATGTTGGTTCAGCACTCACTCGTGCTGTATGAGGTTGATGGGGGTATGTCCAACCCGCCATTAGGAGAACTCTGCATTCCGATCATATCGTCCTCATCCATTTCTTCTTCCTCCTCTGGCACATCGTCGTCATCTCCCAGTGGGCCGAAGTCCCCTATGTTCTGATCTTCGTCGCCCATCTCCAGAATCTGGAGAACTATCTTCTCTGTCGGATTAAGGTCTCTGGAAAGTCGTGAGTTGAGGCCCCTGTTGGGCACTGTCCCTGACCGCATGGCAGCCACTTTCCGTTTGGTGTCGCACTTTAGATCAGACCACTTCTTGATGACTTCTATGATCTCGCGTTGGCACTCTCCGATCTCATTGACACGTGCGGTAATCTCTGCCCATGTGCGCTTCTTTATGTCTGTTGGCACACCACGATTAAACTTACCTATGGGGGGGAGAAACAAAAGGACGTCAAGCACTTGTCCTTAAATGTCATTGTGTCAATGACTAGCTACTTTTGATTATTCACACACCTACTGCCATTTCTATCATACGCTTGCTTCCCAAGCAGTTTTGCTTTGTTTGTTTTATGTTTTTATTTACCAGCTATTGTGCAACCACTCACTCATTTTCTGGGAAACGCTCAATGCAAATACCTCAATACACAATCTTTTCATTTAGAAGGTGAATGAAAGCATTCTGGAAGGGGATAAGCACTTGAGGCACATACCTACAACAACCATACGATGCTTCCTCACTTCATCCAACAGTATGTGCACTTCACTGAAAGAGAAACGAGCTTTTCTTTTCTTGAAGCGAGTAACACTGTCTTGGCTGTAGTATAATGGTGAAGACATCCTTCACACGCAGTGTCAGTAGGTATCCAGCTGCTTTGTAGTCTCTGCTGTGCTTCAACTTCTCCAGCTGTCTGAGACTTGTGTCAAGAGTCTGATGATCAACAAAGTCAGAGGAGCGTGCGAGGGTTAATTGTAAATCTGTTCATGTGCCACTACTGTACTGTCTCATAAACTAAACTTTGCCATTGATATTTGAGAAAGAAATTAAATGTCATGAAGTTACCCAAAATGTTTACTTGATGTAAGCTAAGGTAAGTAGTATCATAATACAGAGATAACGCTACAATCAACAGCTGAGCTATTGACAGTGTGTGCATGTCTACTTAGTTGATCAGCAAAGTAACTAATGAATGAATTTTTTAGCGACTTAATCATAACATAGTTGCATGCATATGTCCTACTGTTCTCACATCATTAAGTAGGGAAACAGAGCAGGTTTATCGTGATGAAACTATGTCACTGTGAATGAACAATGGACGATGCTACAGTCAAGCGCTAGTGGTTTTACACACGCGACAGCCTAGTTAGCTAGCTAGCTAACGTTATATCTACAGCCAACTCCAAGCTAGGTACAAATAACACCGTCACCTACAATACGCTGACTAATTTAAAGAGTCGCAACTATTGTATTTGATCATAAACTTCTAAACGCATGTAGTTAGCTAGCTTTAGTCGAATGTTACACAACAGCACACACTAGGTTAGCTCTCTTTGCAGCAACACAACGAAAGCTAACGCTACATTAGAGTCAGAAATGGCTAATGAAGCACTTAATTCACGTAACTGCACTTCACGAGGTATACCTTGATGACAAAAACGGCTAGTGATACGGTGAACATACCCCCTTGTCAAAGAAGTTGGGATTTGGTCCAGAAACGTAATGATAAACTTCCTTATCGAAAAGATAGCTATTGTCAAGCTAGCCCGCATGACGCTAACGCTACACAAAAGATGTCCGGTTACCGTTAGCTAGTTAGCTAGCTAAAGCAGCTGCTGAATAGAATTAGACAAGAATTGTAACAAGGTCAGGCGCTATGACAACGGCGTCTCACTGTTCACTGTTGGTTTCAAGTGTAACTTATAACAATAAATATTATTAATCTGATGAACTCATTAACTGCGTTGATTCATTTTATTTCTTATGTTTTCATGTTGCAAAAACGTGCTTTTATTTTGAAGGGAGCACGCCTGTCTGCCGGTATCGTATCGCCAGGGTGACTTGATTCAACAACCAACACTGAGACACACCGAGACGAAACATGACAAGTAGTTCTGAAACATCAGTGTGGTTTAAACTTTTTTTGTTGACGAAGGGGACAGTTTGTGTGTCGGTTCTGGATACCTTCATGTGCTTCAAGGATTTTTAGTGTGAGCAGGTCTAGTTAGTTGAATATGATCAACATTTTAAGTTCCCCTCCACATGTATTAAGGCATTATTAAGCATGTGTCGCTACTGATATTTGCAGAAAAAAGTTAAACTTTATATGGCACCTAACCCTTCTCCCTCAAACATTTTAGAATATATAAAAATGAAATATTTCATAAGCTTAACTGCTGGATACAAGATGTCTCCCACTTAACTGTAGAGCTCATTCTCAGTGTTTACACCGGAAGCTTTAAGCTTCCACATCACACTTGTGTACGCTAAATATTGGACCAGGATCAGCTTCTAAACTGTTTGTGATGTCACAAATCGTGCTCGAAGGCCTGCCTCTTGGTATCAGATTTTCATTGAGCACAGAGAAAATTTACAGTTAAAGCAATAAAGGTGAAAACAGCCTGCTAATGTCAAACTCTGCACAGACATCATTCAACACAGTGAAGCTCAGACATTCAACTGCACAAGAAAACCCATTTTTGACTGGAGGGGGACTTGTTTAATTGTCTCCTATTTTAAGTTCAAGATAGCTACTGTTCCATTTCGAAATAATGTTTTCGCTTGGTCCGAATGGTCCAGAAGAGTGAATCTTTTAGTCACTAACTCATGAGCCCTAACCCTTGTCAGAAACAACTGTTGGCAGTTCACCAAGAACAAGAACGACACATTTAACATACCCCTTTTATTCCAAATATGGCACAGGCATTTATTTTACCAGGCATTTTCAGTAACATTTTCATAACTTTGGCTATAACTACATGGTAAAAACTCTTAATAATGGCATCTTTGCGATTGGCATGCATTTGTGGCATACATGTTATATATTATCAATTTACATATTGTGCTGGCATTATTTGGTGCAGGCATTTTGAAGTACACAGTAAAAGGAAACGTGATCTGTAAGCTGCGACAGAGATAATACTATGGCCAAGTTGCATTACCAGCATTAATAATGAAAAAATATTAGCCTGCCCAAACAACACACACTGGGATCCCTGGCTGCTTTGCATATACAGTATACAGTGCAAGTTTGATGCAAAATAATGGGAGTGTACTAATCATTAAACCATGATCTGCTTGCAACAGGTTGTGATGCAAGTGTACCATAGTTCAAACCTCTACAGTACTGTTCTTTAAGCTGCAACCAAAATGGTAAGCTGTTGTTTCTGTGAACAGGTATCTTATGTCAGTGGCTGGTTTCACAAGGACAATAAAAAAGACTGGCATCTACCAAATATTAAAACTGTTTAATCTAGTTCATGTCTGTCATAAATTCTCTGTAAAGACATGATCCACCCACATGTTTACCCAGATCAGACCTTTTCTTAGAACTGCTGGGCGTGTGAAGACCGACAGCAATGTCCTCAACACTCCTGTTAGTTTTGTACGACCTGTCTCGTTAGGACAAGCCTTACGGTTCTTGTGACCTTACAGGTATTTTCAGTCAGTGTGAAAGCCGGTTAGTTGTCTGCTCAGGTTGAGCGCAGCTTTTCTGAGAATTTACGAGGTCACAGAATTCCATGTACTTAAGTTGTACATTTCCCCGCCCCATCAGGGAGCAAAATGAACAGCTAAGCAACAGATATGTCAATGTCAAGCAGTCAATACGCGGCCAAACAGCTCTAAGAAGGATATAATTAAGCAAAATAGGTGGAAACATAAAATGTAAAAAACCAAGGTACAGCTTCACTCTTAACCTCAGTTCGTTCCAACAGAAAACTTTTTCACAGTGATGAATGAAGTAGATCTTCCTGTTTTTGTCAGCAGGTGACACAGCCATTTTAGTGTGATTGTCCAACGTCATGTTAGCGCTTAAACAGCTTCCCAGATAGTCAAACAAAACTGAGATTGACCTATTCCCACAGACCTCTCTAAGGGGCTGTCCACACGTACCAAAACAATCTTTTTTTTCCCCGTCTTCCTTGGCATCGTTTAAGAATATTTGCGTCCACATGGATCCATTGTAAACGACTCAATACGCTGTAGTTCATATGCCAGGCCTATAGGTGGCGCTGGAAATTCACCAAAAACGGAGAAGAAGAGACGGAGCATGCGTATAAAGCTTTAGCGCTGTATACAGACAGCCGAAGGAGAAACCGAACATAACAAGAAGAAGATGAAAATAGCTATTAGGTGGTCCATAATCCTTTTTCTGCTCAGCGTAGTGGCAGAGGAGCAGAATATTTTGCTCTAGTCACCCTAATAGGCTCAATATCGTCTGCAGTACGAACACAAGCATGTAGTCCGCCATTGCTGTTGTTGCTGTAATGAGACGTCACAGGGTTCAGAGGTCGAAGGCTAGAGGTCGAGGGGTGGGGCGATGACGTCATCGAAATGCAAAGTATGCAGATTCGCCGTCCACAAGAAAACACAAGGGCTGCGTTTTTTCGAATTTCTCCACCCTGAGACCCGTTTTCAAAAAAGTGCGTTTACAGGCGCTGCGTTTACAGGATCCGTGTGGACGATCGGCCGAAACGATGCAAAACATGTGCGTTTACACAAAACAGTGTTTTCGTGTGGTCGGGGCCTAACATACAATCTTTGTGAAACCAGCCACAGCCACACAGAAATGGGAGCTTTCACATTTGTTTTTTTTTTTTCACAAATTTCACGGTCTAAAGAATCCTAATATTGGCCTGCCTCCTCGCAGGCCATTTTGACTTGAGGGCGTATGGGCAAGTCAAAAGCAAATGCCAAATAAGCGGACCAAGTGACACCTATTCAACATACTATTATCTTTAGGCAACTGAATAATGTTGGCCACATACTACCAGAACATTCAGTAGCATTCGTTTCTGATCCGAATCTATGGGTACCATTGTGAGTGCAGGTTTGTAATTTTCTGGGTTTGCAATACAGCATCTATTCTGTCTTGCATGTACTATGGAACATCTGAAACTTCAACAACACTTGCATTTCATTAACATTCTCAATAAAACCTGAACACACAAGGGATTTGATGAATAACAGGAAGTTGTAGGGATAGTTGAGAAAATATTTTGTACTGTGTAGACAAACAAAGTGGTTACGTGTAACGAGCAGAGAGACCTCGTCTGGACTCAAGAGTACATGGTCAACTGAAGCCACTGAAAAGAAACAAGAGCAGAGAAGATGACTTTATGTAAACGTGTGTATCAACTGAAACAAATGATTTAAAAAATCTGAATTTCAGTCAAACTGATATTCCAGTTAACTGAGTTCAATTTACCTCCTGAACATTGACTTTGATAGTCCCATTGTTATCCTTATCCAGGGTTTTGAAGGAACCTGAATCAGAAAAGATATGATGAAGACTACAACGCCTTCAGTTCATGAGCCACTCATTCTTATCACACACATAAGGCTGCTAGACCAGGAAGTAAAATCAATCAATTTAAGAACTGGTATTTCAACTTACGGCACATGGCATCCAGCCTCACAAGGCAGCCAATGTAGTTGTCAAAGTCCATGTTCCCATTTTCATCGCTGTATCTGCGAATTATCATCTGGAACAGCTGGTCATTGAGGGGGAAGCCTGAGGAGGAGATGACACCACTGCATTGAACTTTTAAACAGACTTTACACAAAGGGTACACGTGCAGTACATACGTTTATGCACTGTTGAACACAAATATTCAGCCATCAGTCAGAACATTAAAACCACTGACAGGTGAAGTGAGTTACATTGATCATCTTGTTACAATGCAATTTTCTGCTGTTCTGCGATCTTTCCCTTCATGTGGAAGCAATTTGAAATTAATTATCAACCCAGCAGCCCTGAAGATGAGGCTTTCTTTGAAGGGTTGCGGTTTGTTACTTGTAACTGCCTGCCCATGTCTATCAAGGTGTTAGAATATAGGATGGGCAGTGTTATCTGCTTTAATAGTGTTCACTGGCCATGATGAGATCAAATTATTCCAGCCAGAGCCCTAATAATAATGAAATCATATTTATATGCAGGTTTCTGTCTTATGAAACAACTATCCCAATCTAGTCTTTTCTGTGTTAAATACCAACACAACCCACATGGCTGTAGATTGTACATCAAAAACCCTATCACAAGTTCTCACTGCATCCATGATTATCGCTTAACCTCGATTGTTATTAAATGTACTAATAAAGCCTTGTTTTACATGCTACTTCTCAGTTACTGTGTAAACATTTAAACAACAGTAGTGAAAATTTAAAAATAAATAACAGAACTCACCAGCAGCTCTGAAAGCTTCTGGTAACTCATCTGCACCAATGACACCGGAGCCATCTCTGTCATGGGCTTTATACACCCCCTAAAAAATAAGAGTATTTAAAGCATTTACAGCATCTGAAAGTTTTCCTGATATTACAGCACTGAAGCTATACAAGAAATTCCAAATATTGAATACAGTTATAATTTATTTGTGCTTTTATTTTTTTTCCCTTGCACTGTGGGCTTAATTCAACCAACAACCACAAAATACATGTTTTATTACATATGACTGACGGAGTAAGTTGTTGCTTCTAAGATTCGTTTAACAGGAAATTTAATTATATGTTCCACATGTCAACAATTTAATATTGCCCTTCAAGAAACACACTGATTATGTCTATGTAAAGAAAAAAGCAGATAAATGAGAAAGAGTTTGGTAATCTGTATATTTCAATCAAAGTCATTGCAAAGTACAGCTGACATTGTTTATGCTTTAAGATACAGCTTCTTCAGTGTTCACTGTTACTGGAAATGGTTAACACTGACCACAGGAATGTAACAGAAACAGATGTGCCAGACAAATAAAACAGGACTGCTGTACTTGCCTGCCACTTCTTTATATTGTCCCAGAGGTATTTGAATTCGTGAAAGCCGAGTTTTCCAGTGCTGTCACTCTGAAACGGTGTTAAGGACAACAGACATCAAGTCATCAAGACTCCAGCTAAGACAAACAGTTGGATTACTCGAAGGCATGCTGTATTTGCACAAGGCGGATTGTATGTGTCTTCTTCATTCATGTAGTTAAGGATATGTACTTTTTTTTCTGACCTGCTCACCAAACTGCAGATGGGGTTTCACTCTAAAAACGAAAAAGATAACATAACTCCCATGTTGCTACTTTTACACTGTTTTCTTGTTCAATGTGCAATTAATATTGTTTATTAGACAAACAAAATTAAGAGTTTGCCACAGCTTGCATTACAGAGCTATGAATCCTGTTAAGTCTAAGCAAAGTCCCAGTGCTTGGTTTGACCAAATCTTTGGGACTGTCCCCTACTTTTGGAGCAGTGTGTTCGAGGTAATCTGATATTTGCTCGGTGCTGAACCCTCACACATTTCAAAGTCATTAATCCTCCCCATCTGATGCTGCGGGACAAAAGGAGGCCAGGCTTGGCCCATTCGTGAAATCTGTTTTCTGTTGAAGAATCATGGCAGTAATTGGCCTCAATGTTGAAATGTATGTGTACAGTAGGGTTAGTCAACTTCTACTGGACTGGCATATGACGATGTCCAGTAAAACATTGCAATGGACATCATTGTTAACACTGCACTAACAGCAACCTCCAACCTGACTCAGCCCACCGAGAAAACTTTCCCCAGTCACCAGCGAAGGGAGTCAGATCAACTCTGCCTAGTGTCTAGCTTTTGACACACAACCCAGGAAACAGATCTTTGTCTCCACACCACCAGTGTGTAACTTAGCTGTTTTCAGCCTCAGAAGCATGAAAAAAAGCTAGGCTGCTAACTATACTGAGGAAGCTACGCTAAAGAAACGCAGATAACTACGGTACAATTGAAAGAAACACACTAACAATGACATACAGAAAATAAACACTGCTGCCAACAATGGAATCAACTGTCTTGGGTTTGCCTCACTGTGCAGGTTTAATAAGAAAATAAAGAACATGATGTGGATATGAATGTTAGCAACAGCAACAAACTTTCCATTTTCTCTCCCACATGTCACAAACGCCAACAACTCCTGCCTTACAGCAACTCTGAGGGGACACACTACTCAGATCATAATGTTTCGATGCAAGGTTAAATAGTCGGAGTCAATGGCTGACTCAGTGGTCGATGACCGTCAGCCATCGGCCATGGCATTCTCCATTGGCCCAATCCTAGTCTGCAGCCTTAATGAGCTGTGGCTGTGATGAGCAAACACATCCCTCTTTAAAGCCTACTGTTGATGTATGTGTTCTGTTCTGTGTTTTTCCACTGTACTGTCACTGACAGCTTCATACTATCACCTGGATTACACAACACAAAGTCTACTAATGACAGAAAGGATACATCCATGACTGCCACCATGCTCCTGCAAGACTCAATGCTGAAACCATCTGTCTTCAGGTCACCATCTGAAAGACAAGAAAAGAGTCACCAGGTTGTACATTGTTTTTAAAGACTGCATCACAACAGAGTAAGGTAGGCCACAAAGAACAACAACTACACAAAGTGATGTGTGAGAGATCGACAATACATATGATCCACACAAACATGTCTTACGTTTTCCAATGATTCTGTTCAGAATGTTCATCAGCTCTGTTGGGCTCACTTCCATGTCCTGTATGACAAATATTCAACAGTGTAGACATCACAAAGGCAGCAGAAACCTGTACAAACACTCGCATACATGGTGTAACAAAATGACAGAAGAAGAAACATTCTACAGTACAGTTGCTGCAAAAAAACAACATACAACTAAAGAGAAGCACAGGGAGACATTTAACTCACATCCCCAGCGAGCTGCTTGAAGACTCTGCGAAACTGTTTCTCCTCATCGCTCTCATGCTGCTCTGCATATACAGCGGGTCTACGTGGCGGAGGCTACGAGACAGAGTAACAGCGAATCTTAGAATCCAGAGTTAGCAGAACAATGACGTCAAATAGCGTTGTTAGTGTCATGACTGTTACTTACAGGGTCAGAAGGGACAAACTGGGCTGGGTCGATGTTGCTACAAAGGGAGGATCAACAATAAAGACAGATGTCAGGCCACAAAAACACCTTGTCAGGATTAGTCAAATACTTTGTGCAGATTCTCACCTGACAACATCAATGATGCCGCCGATAAACTTTTTGGCAAAAAACATCTTCTGTCAACTGTGAATGCAGAACGTGACAAAATCAGGCAAGAGATTTACAAGTTTCCTGAAAACATCAATTGACTTCAAACTTCAGCACTACGGGATAAGGATTTCGTGCATGTTTCGATAGAGTGAGTAAAGAAAACTTGAAATTAACGGCAACATTGATCAGTTGTGGCTAGAGTCATTTAAGCAAAACATGATATGAGACACAAAACCGATTAGATCGATCAGCGAGCTCACAATACCAACTCTTTTCTGTGACTTAATTGTCTTGATACAGTGCACATGTCTATATCTCAAAAATCTCAAGCAAAACCAAGTCAATTCGATTTCTCGTTTTTTTTTTTAAATAATGGAACAATTAACAAGAATCAGAGAGCAGGAGAAGATGAAAAGTAAAAAAGCAAACATGACATAAATAGACAATGTAATGTGAATGTCCACCATAACAAACACACGTCCTTCACGGTTCGGCCCTGTCATATACACACCAAGTTAAATGGTTTGGTGTTTCAGTAGCTATCTTAGCTGCAGCAGCACTGACAGAGCTTGTCGTCTATCAAGCAGCGGCACGTCCTGTGTTTTCTTCGATTAACGCTACACTGTCTAATTAGCGGCACACCCACTGTACCAACCCCAGTAAAATTCTTTCCTGTTATGGAAAAAGGGGAATGCCGCACCCATTCTGCGAAAAATAGGTCCGATTTAAAAGGTTATCAAAGTGCATCATACGTGTAAAATGACACCTTTGACATTGAAACAGCCCGCTTTGAGCCAATATATATGCCTTAAAAGCCCAGAGATTCAATAAGTTAACGTTGATGTACCGTTAAGTTAGCGCACAAGTTACAGTCGAAGATTAGCTTTAGCGTTAACGTTGTGTCAGTTTAGCTAGCTGTTACTCACCTAATGGCTAATCAAATGCGGCTGACTGACACCGTTAAAAACACTGTCTTAACCGTGCAACGTCTTTAACTAAACAGGACGGATTTAAGCATGAACGAAATAACGATAGTCTGAGCTGCCAAGTAACTTTAGCTTTAGCTAAGCTAATTTACATAAGGAACGTTAGGTATGCTGTCTGTCAAATTTAGCAAAACTCGGAATTACAGTGACCAACATTCATTTTATCACAACACATCCACACGGTTTTTCAGGCAAAGGATACTTTCATCGTCTAGAACTCCAAGTTCATACGTACCGTAAGGAAACAGCACTTTGTTGAGGTTGAGGAAAGGATAGTTAGCTCAGTTCCCGAGTTTAACCACAGCTGGCACAAGCCTCCGTTAACACGCCCCACCTATCGCTGGACAAGAGGCGGTCTGACAGTTGTTTCCGCCTTTGCTTCAGGGTTCAGCAGAAATTCTTGTTCGCATATGTTCGCACACACAGGCTCAGTATGACGCGATACCCTTCATGTATATAGCGTTTACCCGGCGTCTGGTTGTGCGAACAGCGACTTAAAAAGGTGCCTTGAAAAGCGTAAATCTCAACCATGTGAAGATGTTTATTTTGGGTTTGCGCAATGCAGTGAAGTGAACTCTGGTGAGATATGCCAGTCTGGTTATATTATGTACATCAAGTAAACAGTTTAAATGCTACACTTATAAAAATCCAAACATTTGTCGTTCAGTGACGCTCATCAAACGATGCTAGAATTAGTTTGACGGGCGTTTAATGTGATAGTGCACAGGTTGTCACGACGACACTTCCGGGACGGACCATTTCTCTCTTCACGCTAAAACCACCTTTGTTGTATTCTCCTTTCTAAACAGATTGCTTAACAACAATAACTCAAGACATTTGAAACACAGGAAAGATCTGTGGGCCTGCACCACACCTTAAAAACTAATGATGTCTACTTTATGCTGTTCCACCTCGAATGTCGTCTTCAACTTACTCTTACACAGATATAAAAAACTATTTTGAGGACCTTTTATGGTGCATATGTATTTAAATAAATAATAATGACAGTTAATGAGTGTTATTCCTCCATTTATGCAATTGTGAAATGTGTTATTGGAACCGACCGCCTCATGTGGTTCACTTTTTGTGGCATGCTCCACTTCGGAAGCCAGAAAAGTTCAGGTGTCCCACCCCCCAATTTATATCAACAATACACAATGATAGGGGAAGCAACTAAGAGAAAAAGATCCAATTTGAATTTGACTGAAATAAAGGTCAGTGTGATAGCATCAGCAAACCTCTTGTTTTTCTATTTTTCCCTAGATAAATCATATTCAATAACGAAGTTCCACTCCACACACACACACACACACACACACACACACACACACACACACACCCATCTGATAATACTTTTTAATGTCCAGAGCTGTAAATATTAAAACACTGCAATGAAGAGGAGGGATGAAGAAAGGGAAGGGAAAGAAAAGCAGAATATGGTAACTAACTAGAACTAAACAGAATATCACAAATTAAGTTGCTATATTAGCATTTTACTATATATGAAATTCATTGTGTGTTTTCTGTGTGTATGACATATAGATTTATATGTGCTGTACCTCACAGTACTCCTCTCACAGAGCCTGATTGTATCAGTTTTGTGTCAGGCATTCCAATCTGATTTGTTCTGGCTGTCTTCACTGCAGAGACTGACCCTTTGATCAGAGAGGTCGTCAGTTTGTCACTCTGCTAACATCACTGAATGCGCCAGTAAGAAAATGACATCGATCTTCATTTGGCTGTAGACCCCCATGGAGCTCCGTCGTTGACCCAGATTGGTCCATGCAGTGTAGTCTGAGAACCACTGCATTTATTTCATTTCAGGTTCAGAATAGTGATCTGAAATGTGTTTCTGGCTCAAGACGTCCACTGTTTCACATAAATAACAAAACACAACATTTGATATGGACAAGTTCAATATCCAAATGGTAGAAGCTGCAACTGTTCAAGGATCAAGGTAAAATCATTTGATTAATTATAATGAAGTACTGTAGCGCTGCAGAGATGTCCTGGCCTACAAAATCCTGTTCCCCTGAACATTTTTGTTGGTAACGATTCCAGCAAACATCACATCATCGGGATTTTAATAGTTGTTGTTTTTATTTTTGTCTGTTTGTTTTTTTTTTTTTTGGTGAAAATGGAAATCGTCACGCAGAACTGATCCTTCCCACTAATCATGAATCATGTCACAATTGTAGTATCTGTCATAATAATTGACAGACTGGGGAACAAAAGAGTTGTGGGACTGTAAATCTTTTGTTTGATGGCAAAAGCTGGTATTCTTTAGATGCAATACAATAGGTGTCAGATGTAATCTGATCTGCAGAAATGGATTGTGTTCCTACTACTGGTATAGATTGAAAAGATAATACCAGGATCTGTTTGTTTGTTGTTCCATGTTCTTTGTCTCCTCAGAAAGTAAATGCGTTGCTGTGCCTTACTACAGATCTATATGTGCGCTCCGGGATGAAGCAGCTATTTTCCATAGATGCCCAAATATTTGTACAATCTGAGAGGTATGGGTATGAGATAATAAGAACACCGCTTATCTATCCATACAATACTGGTGAATACAGGATCATCGGTGCTTTACAAAGACAACAATGTAGAATCATCTGAAAACTTCAATATAAACATTTGCAGAATCAGTTTTATTATCTGTATACAGCGTGAAGAGGAGTGGAGGTGAGCTCACACACCGCTGGCCTGCTCCTGAGGAAGTGACAATGGAAAATAAATATGTGAGATCAACGTTAACTATCTGTGCTCTATTTGTAAGAAATGAATGGTACCGCTAAATCAGTTGAGGATAAACCCCCATTTGAATTGTCTTTACCAGTAAGAGCTCTGGCTGAATTGTTGTCTAAATGCTTTAATGTTACATGTATCAATGTTGCAACTGCATTTTCTGTGCTGCGATTCAGCAGGTATTACATGTGAGGTTTTCCACATTTCAGGAATTATGCGGGAAAGACAGGCTGCCACACAGGCGCAGTGTTTAGAAAGTAAATGCACTGAGGTTTTCTGGTCTTGTCGCCCTTCTCTGATTTAAACGTTTAAAAGGGCTCCTCACCTGCTCAACACAGACGGTGTCTATCTGCCTGCACAGCCACGCCTGAATCAAGTAAAACATACTCAGTTGATTTGCATCTCTGTCCTTATCTGCCACTAATGCTTTCTGAGTGGTCCAACCAGTCTCTTCACAGTGTCACCTAAGTATTTGGTATTGGAATTGTAGCTTGTGTTCCCTCTCCCTTCCCTCTCCCTTCCCTCCCGTTTTGTAATTCAACACATTCACCAGAATGAATGTTGGTAATGTACATTTCTGTACACCACAAGAGTATTTGTCTATGTCTGTGTTGCAAGTTTACATTTGAAATGCTGAAACTTCAAGAAACCTCTTCAATTTTTGTTAAATTTTCAATGTTGTGTTGTGACAACACTGGGCTAATAGTCTGGTTAGGTTAAGACACAGAAAAATACTCCTACTTAAAGTACTAATACTTCCATGAGCCTGGAAAAGGTTGATTCATTTGTGATGTTCCGGTACATTCCTAAATGTTGACAGACTTGCAGCCACTCACTTTAAGGATGGCTTTCTCTTTGTAACAACTTGTTTCTTCCTGATGAAGGTCTAGTACCAAAATGCTGCAACTAAATGCATTGTTGCAACAGTGTTCAGGAATTTGCTTGCAACTTAAGGGTTGTGATGCCACAAACAGCCTAGATATTGTCCAGACACCACATCCAAATATCAGCTTTTCTGCCACTAACACGGCTGGAAAATCGCCTGACACCTCATTAAAAATAGCCAGTTTTCAATTGATGAATTAAAAGTTTTTTGTGTTTACAAATGTTTAAATATTGTATCGAACAGTGGCCCCTCTCTGGCTTTAATGAAACATACAAGTTTCAGGTATCCTTGGTTTGCAGAATTGTACGATGCCAATATTTTATTACGGTGACTGGGCAGCGTAAATTCCCCATTTAATTTTTCTTCTACATATTGAATTCTCATGAGTCCATTGCTCAAATCCGTAGTATAGTAAACATCCTTAGTGTACATCTTGTTATTTGGATAGATTTTCATCTCCCTGGTTGGTATCACTGACTACACAAAAAACTCTGTGTAGTCTGCTGTTACTGTTAGTGACAGCCAAGGCCCCACTGGAGCTTCCGCACAATGTTCTCCCTGCCATAAATCATTCTGTTTGACTTTGCTGTATCTATAAATGAAAGATTTCTTTGGAAAAGAATATTTTTGTGTCAGTTAAACAATTTCATAGAGGAACTGGAATGCTGTTAAAAAGCCCTGACAGTCCCTCTGAAGATTTGCCAATGGACTTGGGGCATGTTTAAAAATGATAGCACACCACATTGAATAATTAAACACAGCTTAATGAGAACGGAGAGAAAATTGTGTTTTCATTTATTTTTGACAAAATCCCATTCTCTGATAATTGGATCATATAAGCAGTGATTACCCCATACTTGGAATGGATTGTGCCAAACTGCCAAGGTTTTTGTTCTGTGATCAGGACTGTGTAGAATAATATCAAGGAAAACTGTCTTTGTTTCTGCAGATGGAGAAGAGCCTGAAGTAGTCACAGATTCAACTGTTAAATGTTACATTTCATCATTTGGAGTGCACTGGGGCGCCTTGGAGTTTAAGGTGCTGACCGTTAACCACATCAGCCCTGGTTCAAGTCTGACTTGGGAGCCTTGTTGCATCTCATTCCCTATTGCTCTTTCTCATCATTTCTTGTAACCTCTCAAATGTCGACCCACTAATAAAGGCACAAAAATGCCAAAAAAATAATTAAAGAAAAGCCTCAAAATCAAATCCTACAGTCTATTCATTCTAGTGAATTTCTAATTCAAGGACAACCCAACCACCAGAATAAAAGTTGGCAAAGTGTGTTTCTGCAAAGAAGTTAGAACTTTGTTTTCATTTATTTTGCAATTATGTGCTAAATGTTTCCTTGAGTTGAAATTTTACACTTGCCCGTAACTCCACCACAGTCCCCTCCACCTCCCCATATGAAAGTCATGTAATTAATTAATGTAATGTAATGTGAACATCATATGACACATTTTTTGAGCATGTTGCCTCTGACAGGTTCAAATTTGAAGAGAAACATTAACTGCTAACATTTTCATCCCGGTGACTGAGCTAGAGCTGAGATAAATCAGTTTATACAGTAGATCCGTTTGTAATCTTTACAGGCTGCTGTATCAGGAACCAATCCTTGCAAGCTGCATGTTGTCTTTTAGCTTTACAGAACATGGTCCTGAAAGTTCCGGCCAACTGGCATGGAAATGGTCGAATATGAAAAATCTGAACATTGGCACAAAGATCCAACGCTGGCTGTATTCATCTGCCTCTCCTGCTACAGTTCTGCACAGGCCAGGAGGGTCTGCCACAGAACAGCTCCCCCCTCAGGTTCAACTGGCACAACACAGATCTGAACACCAGCTGAAGGACAGACACTGTTTTGCTCAGTCTGCTGCCAAAGTGGCACTGAAGGCATTCAGAAATGACAGGTGATGGCCATTTGACATGCAGATTTTAATAAGCGTGTGTGTGTGTGTCTGTGTGTGTGTGAGTGTGAGTGAGCCAGTTTTATGAGTGCAGAATAAGACCAGCAGGTGGAGTAAGAGAGCATTTGACAGAGCCGAGGCAAAGCAAACACATTACTGTATACTCTGCATTCAGCATGCAAACAGTCCAGGTCCAAGTCATTTACATAAATGTGTATCTGTCTACAATTAGCTGAATGTAGCCGTGGCTGATGCCCCCGTTTCCTTTCTACACTGCTACGTTTTAATCATACCTATAAAGCTCCGTCTGTCTGCGTTTCTTTTAACATAATGGCGTGGAGGTTGGCGTCCAAAATTGCCATTTTAAGCATGACAGGGCTCCTGATGGATTAAAATATTTTCTTTTTTATTTCACACATCAGTTCACGAAGAAGAACCTCCACACATACACACACACACACACACACACGCACACACACATTTGTATCACTCAGCTACTAACTAACCTAATATACTGACATCCATCAGATATTTGTGCCTATAACCTTTAAAATCTTCTCTCCTTGCAAACATTGCAAAAAGATCCCGGCACCATTCCTCAAGGTCTATTTCCACCCATTTTCTATAGATTCATGACACCAGTGGCCAAAAAATGTGTGTTTATCCGACCGTCTGTCCTTTCTCTCTGCCTCTCTTTTTTACAATCCAGTCTCTTGTTTCTTGACTTCCAAGACACTGGCCGAGTTTGTCTCAGTGCTGCTCTGTTTTTATCATAGCTTCATCTCCTCTTAATCCCTCGTGGCCGGCACTATCGTGGTTGCCTTGACAGTGCAGACACTTCGCCCGCTCTCTCCTCAACTGATAAGTCTCAGTACTACTACCCCTCAGTCACACCGCGGACAGAGAACGGATTCATGAATTCGACCGCAACATGTCCGTGGACGAGGTGTGGATTCACGGCTGCCCCTGCTTGCGGCAGTCTTCCATTTTAGAACAACTTCTGTCAAAAAATTCACGTGGAATCATAAAGAATCTGCAATGTAATGTAAAGTTATTTCTGTGAAAGCATTGCTGGCATGTTTTCTGCCAAACAATGGGCTTGATTTTCACGACAGTCGCTTATAAGGTCGCTTAATCATATAGAAGGTCAGCCATCGCATCGCCGACACCGGCCTATTGTTCCTGCAAACAAAACATCACATATGTCGGTGGCCTGCTGTGCGGTGCATCACACTGAGGGATGCGTATTATCTTCACATGACGTACACTGCTTTTAAAAATGTGACATTAATTGACTTTTTTTTAAATGCTCGTGTCTTAATACATCAGGAGCTTAACCTGGTATTTAAGACGTGATAATGCATGATGTGCAGTGTAGAAACAGTGATATCTATCCTTCAGATCCCACTCCAGCTAAAATTACTCCAGCCATGAAATAGAGGTATCCATGGTTACATCAGGAGCCATGTTAAAGGGTGCCTCAGTGTATCTCTATTCTTCAGCAGTCCCCACCTTTTTCCCTCATTCATCATTTGAAAGAAATCACTGTGCCACCCCAAGGTTTCCGACAGCGACGATTTGCTTTTGCAAATGAGCTTTGCAGTGAGTAAATTCAATAACATTGATGAAGATAGACTGGCTATTAAATATCTCTAAATTATGAATGCAAGTCATATTACATCTGCGGTTACCTGCTCAACACTGAGGGAGTGAAATGCGGAGCTGTGGTGGTTCAGCGCTACACAGGCTGCGGACTGAAATATTGTATAGGAGCATCCCCAATACGACGTATTTGCAGCCTTCAGAGCAACCTGTTACCTTGACAACGCAATTTTATCATTCAAGCCCATTGCTACCTTCTCTCACAGCAGGAATCAAATGTGCCTTAAATGTATACTGCTGCAGGGTTTTACACATCAATTCAAGATAGAAATGAGACACTGGATGGGCTGAGATGTGCAGAAAATGTTGGATTACTCCGTCACTGCACAATGCACAGTGTAAGATGATTTTCTTCCCTTTACAATGGGAGGATTGTGCCTTTGGTCTACAAAAGCAGAGCGGACAGTAAGATTAATGGTTTTGAAATAAGACAATTAAGACTGAAAATGCTGTTGTTTATCATAGTAAACCACATAACGGATATTTTAAGACATCCCTAATATTTCTGCATCGGCATGGCATCAGGAGGGATAAACTGTCAGGGGGATTAGAGAGAGGAGTTCATAAATTCAAACTGGCAACACTCAATCCCCCAAATAGCAGTGACCTCAGGCTGGTTACTATTTCCAATGACTTACTCATGCAGTTCTATGCCTATTTGTCAAGCCATATTTGCAAGTTAGTTAGTCATTCTGATAATTGTTATGCGAACCACATGCAAGCTTTCCACAATTCAACTCCATCTGCTGCTGTGTCCCCCTCACTGGATTCCAGGAACATCCAGGAAGGAATCCAGTGACTTTCTAAAGGTATCTCCATCAAATTTAGCAGGCGAGGTTTCAGAACAGTTCGGGAAAGTATATACTAAGATGTGACTGAATGTGGTTTGAACAGTCTGTTCTTTTTCTCCAGCAGACAAGTTTTACCACACACATCACAAACCAATAAATTAATTAGGTTTTTGTGCGTCTATTTGTTCACCTGTTTAATTGGATTTTTTGTTTTCTTAAACGTTTATTCGTTGGCACCAGTTCCCTGTCTTCTTCACACTGCAGTGCTGCCAGGAATAACAATATTGTGAAGAAAACATGCGGCTAAAACATATTGGGACCGGTTAAAGAATCCACCATGGTATATTACGTTTCGACTGCAGAATGTAAACTGCATCCCTGGTAGCTTAAACAACTCAAATTCCCGGAGAAAATACTGTGGACAGGACCTCAGTATAGCTACAGCCCTGTATATATGTGTGTGTGATGTCACCTTTTCCTCGCTGGTGTGGCTGAGCTCAGAAGATTAGGGATGTATTCGCTGGATAATGAACAAGGTCAACCAGTGTAGGAGGACTGGCTGTGTGCTGGGTGGCTCACGGACGTCATTACATAAAAGTCCCAGCAGTCTGACATGTTGTAGAACTTTAAATTATTTCTCACTAACTTGACTGCAGCTCTGTGTAGTGTAGGAGTGATTGCTCGGAGCTCATATAGAGTCTGCATTCAATTATATATCAAATATGGTAGGCCGATATGATTTCAGAGTGAATTTCACTGGGTTGTGCACCATTAATCCAGTGTCATCCCGGTTCAAGCTGTAGTCTAACTAAAGTAATGACATGTACTGATCATCTCATTAATATTCAGGTGACTATTACTGTTTGTACAAACCAGATATACAAAGCTTAGGATTGCTATAATTACTATTATTGGCTCACACTGAATATGAGATGTTAGGCATAATATCCACCTCTAGTAAGATATGCCTATTTAACAAAATCTACAGAGAGTTTTCACAAATTGAGATTAATATATCCAACTTAATTAAAGAATAAAGGTCTAATCAGTCTCAGAGTCGCTTTGAATAATGTCACCCTGACAGGTTGATTCACTTTGTACGAGACTGAACTACCCCAACAACTATGATGGATGAATTGTCATTAAACTTGGTACAGACGTCCAGAGGATGAAGCCTACTGACTTTGGTGACCCCCTGACTTTACATCTAGCGCCACCATAAGATTGACATTTGTGGCCATGAGTGAAATGTGGTAATAGTTATTGTTCAGATTGCCATGAAATGTGGTTCCAATGTTCATGTTATACTCAGGATCAAATACGGTCATTTTGGTAATCCCTTAAAGCAACATAATGTAACTTACTTTACCTTAAAACAACAGCTTTAAAATCATTTTGATGGTACTCTACTTGGAGCAATGCCACAGCATTGCAAGGAGGTTTTCAGATCCAGGACCGGAATGGTCACCAGAACCAGAACCAGGCAAGTGGGCAACGGAACCAGCCTCTACTGACATTATGACAGAGGCCAAGGGACCACAGAGGACGCTGACAGAGTAGGCTAATGAGAGAAAAGAGAGTGGGCGAGTAAGAGACAAGAGTAAACTTCAGACTGGCTTCTTGTGTCGTCAGTGACAGCTTCGTTTGGGCGTAAGACTGCAGCAGACAGAGCTGGACTTGTTGCAGTTGAACGGTAAGTTACTTGAGCTGACTCGCTAAGTCATATGTCCTGTTTTGTTACACTTGCTTAATATTTGGCTGTGTTAGCAAGGTTGTCAACTTGTCAATTTTTGATCATTAGCCAAGTCTGGAAGGACTTAGCTGGTAGGGGGTCATCCCTATGTCCCGGGTCCTATGTTCCCCAAGCGGGGAACATAGGACCCTTTTTTAGAAAAAAGGTCTTATGTTCTCCGTTTTTCCCAAAAAGGGACCTATGTTCCCCTGTAGCAATACATACCGGGGAGCATAGGACCCTTTTTCTGAAAAAGGGTCATAGGTTAGGGTTAGGGTTAGGGGTTAGGGTAGGGTTAGGGTTAGCCCGTAGGCCTACATAGGCCTATTTGCCATGGAATTTTTCAGTAATGGTGGAAAAAGTAACAGACCGGGGAACATAGGACCCTTTTTTTAAAAAAGGATCCTATGTTTCCCGCTTTTCCCAAAAGGGTCCTATGTTCCCCAGTCTCATACAAAGAGGGGAACATAGGACCCGGGGAACATAGACACGCTCCCGCTGGTAGCATGTTACAGCCAGGTGTTACCGTCTCATGTTCCCCTGACGTTAGCTCGGCGTGTGTGCCACACTTGTACAAACTTTGACTGCCGCATGGCAAAAAATGCTTGAGCATTTATGTTTACTTCGAGAAATAAGACATTACATTAAACATCAAGGTAACATCAGCTGTCCCATGGTTCACACAAACACAATTAGACCTTTTCTCAGGATGTGGAGGTGTATACAGAATAAAGAATAAATGTGGGTGTGCTGGGTGTATAGGTGCAAGAACAGTGGATTGGTCTTGGTTTGTAAAATCCCATAATCGTTCAATTTATTTTACCTGTGTTCAAAGTGTGATCACAGAGGAAACAAACACTATCCATTGGTTGTTTAAAGGGTGAGTTTACCAAAGATTTAAAATTCAGTCATTATCTACCCATCCCCACACTGGTGGAAAGTCAGGTGGTTTTTGTGGTCCACAAAAATACAACAGCAATGCAGCATTCTCCTAAACAGCTCAAGTAGATGGGGACTGGTTTAGAAAACAGCATAAAAATGGCTCCACACTGTACAACTCGCCCAGTCTAATCCAAGTCTCCGGAAGACCAGAGATCCCAAATGGATATGAAAACACACTTTTGTTAGCTGAAATATTTAATGTAGCTGCTAAGCTAGACGCCTTAGTGCACATCCCATCTGAAGTGGGTGCATGAACTCAATGAGGGAGTGAATAATGTCTTTTCAAATGATCTGGGATCTCTGGGCTTCCGGAGACTTGGATGACACCAGAATCTTCTGTAGTTTTTTACATTTTAAACAAGTCCCATCCACTTTAGTCGTTTAGGAGAATGCTTCAGCGCTGTTTTGCTGTGAAGCTCCAGAAATATTTTGTGGACAACAAACTTCATTCGACTTTCCACTGGCATGGGGGTGAGTAGACAATGGTTGAATTTGTATTTTTTGGGTGAACTGTTCCTTTCACTGAATGAACGAAAATGTCCATGTTCGTAGATGGGCTCTGACCAAAGTCGCGTCCACTTCGCAGTAACAAAATTATATTTTTAAGCTGAACATAATGGGGTACTCAGTGCAGTATCCATGATCTAACAGCCTACCCCTCAGTAAACAAACCAATCATCAAATACATTCATGTAAATCAGGGGTGGAATTTATGCTGTTTTGCGCTGCGTAATTGTTGCACCTTCATCTGATTCCTCGTTATCTGAGCTTTGTGTCCACGTAAACACTGCCATTGTTCACATTTAATGTGCGCTCTGATTCAGCACTCCTGAAATCGATCTATTCATAGAACGTGTTGGTTGCAATTATATAAACACTCGACCTTTCACTCAACAGAGACAGAGCAGAGGGACAAGGTGGGGAATAAAAGGAACAGAAGACAAGTGATGTTAAAATGAACATTTATAATGACTCTTTGTTGCCGTCGCAAAAATAATCTTTAAAAAACAATTCAATTATTAACACTGAAATGCTGACTTCACTGGTAGTCCACGAGTCATAAAACACAACTCACTGAATTTCTTTTACAAACACAGTACTACAGTTACATTAAATAGTCATTACCGTTAAATCTATTAATGAATAATGTTCAAATAAACTAATAATAAAAACAATGACACTTTTAAAATCCTCTCATTCCTTCGCCATAGTAGCTGTTGTCGTTTTATCAACAGTGTATCATTTAGAAAATATACTGCTTCTGAGATGTTTCTCTGACAAAAGCAGAAAACAGACTGGCAGCATAACAATAATGGTACATGAGCTCAAACGTTGTACAATTAGGGTGATGTTTTTCAAGGGGAGTGGAAATGGGACATAACCATTCCAGTGATCTAACATTTAGTTATGTAGGCTGGCTGCCTTTTGGCTCAGTATGGAATTATTTGGCACTCTTGCTGACAATATTTGCCATGAAAAGCTTTCACACTTTTTCTAAAATGGCACAAGAAGACATTTTCCTCTCATCTATGAATATAATTAGAGGACTTTTTCATTTTAAAAGACATATAAATGCTGTCCTAGAAAGCCCTTTAGGTAGTTAACACTGTGGACTTTCACAGATTCTCCTCGTCACAAACGAAAGACAGAAGCGTCATCATTAATATCAAAGAGAAATGTACCCAATCAGCAACATCACTTTTCTCAGGTTGGAATATTGGATCTTATGCTGTCAGTCCATTTTGTTCTGAGATGAAAGAACAGAGGTTAAACGAAGTCAAACCAAACCCCGAAAGAAAATTTACAATGGCGTGAAAATGGTTGCAAGGTACTGGCATGCTTTCTTCAGCTTACACTTAAGCAAGCGTTCAACCCTGCAGAATTGTCCAGATAACCAGAACACAAAAAAGAACAGTCTCGCAGAGTTTGACAGTAAACGTGATGCAAAATATCCAACGCATACATGAGTTCTTGGAGATGGAGAAGGTCAACCAAGTTCATGGGAGGTTCAGAGGGTCAAAGACAAAAAATGGCCTCATATCTGGTTGGCGAGGAATCCCGTATTTTCTCAGACGAAAGGGCTCAGAAATACCTTAATCTGTTTAAAGGGCGGACACAGTAGCAGGTGCTCAGTGTGATGAAACACAAATCGTGATATCGTGTAGGCTGAAAGAGTGAGACTCAGGGAGAAGAGGTTGTAAGAGAGGAGCGATCAGCCTTAGCCAGTTTGTAGCTTTTAAAACCAGTCCTAGCCTTCCCGTGAAAGGGCTCCGTGGGGGCGGATGAACGTCCAGGACACATTTGGAGTGAAAATAAAAACAAACAGAACAACTTTTGGAATGATACTGTAATTCATTTGGCATTCAGATGTGAAGCAGTAAATGATACGAGAGGGATTTGTAAAACAAAATAATGAGAGAAAATATCATTCATGTAACTAGGCCACTCAAAGTCTAATAGGTTTCCTCTGATTTGTATCGTGTTGAGGTGGCAGAGGCGATCTTCATTTTGCTGGTGCCGATTATGTCTCTTTGTGTCTGGCTGTTAAGTCAGCCAGATGTTGAGCTTGCATCTCTCAGTCCCTTCAGCCCAGTGATTCGATCTTAATTTGCTGGAGAAATGAAATTCTTATTTGTAATTTAAAGTAATAGAGGATGCAAAAGGACAACAGTGTACAGATTGCTCCTGGTTTCACGTGTAATTTGAAAAACAAAGCACTCAGTGATTGACACAAACCTCTGCTGAAGGGAATGTGAAGGAGAAGCCTTCAAGTGAGGAAACAGGTGCTACTTTTCTGTTTTTGTCTGAGACTCCAGCCCTTTCCATCATTCATGAGACCCAACAGGATCAGGGAATAAATCAATAAAAGTAACATCAGAGCAACAGCAGAGAATGGCAAAAAAAATACAAATAAAATAAAAATTAAAAGAAAAAGATTGAAAGCCAACATGGTTTGCTTCATTTCACACCCAATATGACCCACTGATCAGTAAAGTGCATTTATGCAACACCAAACAAACAAGATAATGTTGACAGCGAATCGGAAGTTGTGTTAAAACATGTCTGGTTCATGACTGTGGCCGTGTGAGGCCTACCTGACTATAGCTGAAATCTGTTATTGACATAGATATTAACTCTACATGTATCTGACATTCCTGCCCTGAATTTACATTAAAGACTGATAACATTCGACACAAATTATAATAAAAAGAGTAAATGGGTACATTCATAGATTAGATCTGGGCTTTCAAGCTGTGACATTAAAATAACTAAAAAACGTTATGGGACAGGTTACATGAGGTTCAACCTGTTTGTAAAAGAAACGATGCCTGATGTCCTCAAAAAGCAAAAACACAAGGAGCCAATGCACTGAATAACATTTTCACGTTTGCTTGTTTCACATTTTAACACTCCTCACTGTACCTAAAACTCAAAATATCTTCTCTGATGATATGTAGAGAGATGAACTTCATTGATGAGAATTGGATCTGAGATGTGTGTGTGAGTGTGTGTGAGTGTGTGTGTGCGTGTGTGTCTGTGCATCTGTATATGTGTGCGTAAGTGTGTCTTTATTTTTTTTTTTTGGGCCAACATGACAATAATGAGCTCCCTCCCAACTCACGACATAGAAAACAACTTTTTTTTTTTTTTTTAACATGAGGCGAGTAAACTTAAGTGCTTTACATTTGACTGCATGCAGCGTTATGTCTTTGAATGTTGCGAGACACCTCGCAAATTTTTGTAATTTTTTTTCCTCCATAATTTACTTTGATACCATGCAATAGAAGACGTGCAAAAAGATAACACCTAACTCCACAAACACATTTTTGATTGTTAATGGTATGTTATGAATGCTTATAACATGTTATGCTTAGTCCATGCTGGCCTATAGAGACATTTGTGAGACAGCAGTACTTAAGCCACAGGTCAAACAAACACACAAGGGATGCATGGAGTGTAAAACAACATGGATCCATAAAAATCACAATCTTTAACTCTTACTCTATGTACCTATGGGATAAAACAATGCACAAAAAGTTCTTTGTCCTTTGTTTTCTTAAGTAATGTATTTGATTATCTTTTCTTAACTTAAAAGACAGTGTTTGATTGGCACTTGATCAGCACTTCTAAACAAGTTATTGATATCTAACATTTGATCGCACATCTACAATTTCAGAAGCTGCGGAGGTCTAGTTTGGCACAGGTTGTACTATGGAGTCTATTATTACTTTTACTATCTTACCAATGCTGTATAGTATTCTATACACCTCGTTTTATGCTCCAGCCTTTTAGAGCATGTTTCTAATCAACAGACCAGACATCTTTTCAACTAAAATATTTTGTATAGTTTACTTATCAAATAGCAGCATTTTCATAACTTACAAAAAGTACATGTAAACCTATTCATTCAAAATCTTAGTAATTTCAAAGGTTCATACAACAGACATAAAACACAAAACAGGACAACATGCTACTATATTGCTTCCAATATTCTTTACATTTTCTTACTGTCAAACTAAATCATCAATGACAGAAATATGGACACCACCGGTTGATGATGAGTCATCATAATGCACAAACAAATCGCGAAGCTAATCTTAATCAGGCTTAGTTGGCACTCTCATCATCCACACAAATATAACATAGTTCACATTGTATCGACAACGCTGGACTGCATTTGGACTACAAACTAGAATAGCTACAATAAAGTACATATAGATCATATGACATGACATATTGTATTCCACAGAAATGAATTCTAGTCATTTTTCAGATAAGAGGATATGCATAAAGGATGTCATTGTTTCGGCTTGAGGTCACGAACAAGTTCCCACCTTACTCTCGCTATCGTATGCAATCTGTCCTTACTATGCTTTGTTTAGAGGCTGAAGCTTGAGCTCAGTTTGTTCAGCCATCGTATTAATATTTATTCAACCAAGATTAGCCTTCTTTTGGAAGAAAAAACAACACTTTCTCTTCCCTTAAAAGGCCATAGTTCACCGTCTAAACGTTTCTAAATCCTACTTGTTCTTCTTATAGAGGGAATTTGATACTTTGAGCTAACGTTGCTGGTTGGTCTTGTGGGTGTCACAGTTTTGGAGGCAGGTGTTTTCTGTGCATTTTAGCCTTGTGAACTCTGCGGCCTGGGGAAATATTTTCATACCCTTATGACCTATAGTGCATAACTCCCACCAGCAGCACACCCAACACACCGCCCATGAGAAGACAAGACAGGAGGAAGGAGAAAGAGGGGGAGAGCACAGTGAAGGAAGAAGCACAGACAGGGATTTAGGACACAGGAGGAATCCCGGAAGGGCGAGAAACAGCAACATGCAGGGGAATAAAATGTTGAGAGAAAGAGGAAAGTTAATGAGGGGCAGAGAGAAATAGTATTTGGCACAATGTAGAGAGATCAGAGAGCGAAGAAGGAGAGCTCTCTGCGGTCAAGCAGTCCAGTTGCATTGATAAAACACCCCCTTTGTTTTGTGCTTGTATCTTATTATATGCTAAAATCTTGGGCAGTAAAAAGTTATCTTATGCTATGGTTTCGTTAGTGGCCAGATTGGAGGTATGGATGACTGTGAAGCCTTCCAGACACGTAGTGAAAGGAAAGATTTCAGTTAGGAAGAAAGGCTCACTGTTGCAATTGCCACGCATAATGTTCAGACACAAAGAGTTGCTTCAGATCCATTTACTTTTCAAACATGAACTATGAAAATGAAAAGAGAAAAAGGCTAGTCGTTAAATTTCCCCCCAAAAATGGGAGTGGTTCGGATTTTACTTGGACGCTACTCAGCACCAACCCTCACAGCCGTGCAATTCAGGAAGCTGATCATAGAGCTTGGGTTGATGGGGACACTTGGAACGATGTCTTTAGAGCGGGGGAAGTGGACGTAATACGACTGGAGAATACAGTGCAGGAAAAATGTGGCGGGAATAATTTGTGGTTCGCTAATTTAAGTGCAGTGCATTGGTACTGGTAAACAGAAACATCACAAGACGCTGGAGTATAAATGCTCTTGTGGAGATATCCCTTCTGTCGGTATTGGTAGGTCTTGTGTGTATGTGACATAGATGTGCACATTAAAATATACTCACATCCCAGCTGGGACAGACACGCTTTACATTGTGTTCTTAATGTCTCACAGTGCAGTCTTCAGAGACCCAGTGTACTCAGGATGAACACCATGGATAGCAGCACAGAAGGAAGCCAAGGTAATCTTCGAGTGCCTGGAAATGCTCTAGACAATTAGCCTCCCTGCATTAGACAAACAATTGCCCATAAAAGACAACGATGCCAAAACGTTTCATGATGTTTTATTACATGCTCCACCCGAAGTTAGTGAGCGTTAACGTGTTTTGGGAACGATAACAGGCTGCCTGGATGAACTGCAGAATCGCTTTTTTTTCTTTTCTTGTTGTTGTCGTCTTGATGCAAATTAGGAAGGACGGCTCACAGCAAAAAGTGAGTCCAACCTTCTTTTCAAGTGTCGTTCTACTTCCCTTTCATTAGTGTGTGTCTCTTGACTATTTGGTACCCTTAATGTAAAGGCAATAGTTTCTTTGTTCACAGATATTGGTTCATACAGCTTTTCTTATCAAAATGCTTTTGTAGTGCTTTGTTCTCTTTGCGAACTGAACTGGTTAGACACTGCTTGAAGGTAGTCGGAGCTTTAAGTTAATTCTTGGGTGTTACAAATGTGTGACTAAGGCAAAAATATCGTCAGGTGAAATAGAGAGTATGGCCAATTTTTTTAAGAAAAAAAAGACCTGCATTGGGAGCGAGGATGGACTTGAAATATTAAGACTGGATTGCTTTTCATCATGACATGCTGAAATCAATCCTTTTTCATTAGGTGAGAGGGTGGGTCAGATCAAATGGGCTACTAATGACTGAGCGACACGTCAGCTTTTTTTTACATCAAGTAAAGCGAGTAGTCGCCAGAGAGATTCTGATTTCATGGTAAAGGAGATACAAACCTAATCCTATAGCACCAAGAACGGGTTAAAGAACAACGTATTTCTGTGAGTTCGTAGCTGTGACTGAATATGCAAATATGTTTCAGTGTTTGTGGGTTCGTGGGAGCATTATCTATGTGTGTTCATGTAAAATATATTTATACATTCCTGTGTGTCTCCTCTATCCTCTCACATTGATTATTTAACCCCTGAACTATACTTGCAGACAGCAACAGTGAAGTTCAGACTGGGTTTGAGTTATACATTTCTTTCACTGCAACACAATATTTGATCCCTGTAAATAAAAAATAGCAATAGGCTAATATTGTTTTTACATTCAGATCAACCTGCATTCACAGGTTTAAATAATCTATTTGTGTTTGAATGAGACCATGTCAATAAATAAAGGATGAAAATATAAAATACCCAAATTTAGAAACTTCAATTATGATATGAGCCAGAATTCAACATATGTCAACATAGATATGATTTCTCTAAAGAAATTATACTCAGTTTGCTTCCCCATAGACTGAGATGACCTCAGGTGCTTGTCATAAAACCTCTCCCGTGTTAACAATGCCTGCTGCACTGTATTCAGAGAGCAGGTTTTGTAAAACAGCTCTATCGGCTGACTGGAACTTCATCTGACGCGCTCAACTCACCGGGAGCTGAGGCTTGCAACTGAAATTAAAACCAACAAAACCCGAACATAAAAAGGAAAATAAAACAGCTATGAGGTTTTGGAGGAGGGTGAGACCCTGCGGCCCCACCCTAGAATCTGCAGCTTGGCAGTGGACCAGTTCAGCTTACTCTGATCACCATCGTCAAAAGGACTCGACACAAACTTTTAAAAAACATCAGGACGTCTGTCCTAAAAACACATTCACATATCACACACACTTATCTTGGTTGTCTCCCCCACCTCCTCCTTTGTGATTCTCTCATTTGATACTGAAATATTGAACAGATATTTGGACGTTTCTTTTTTCTATTCATCGTGACCCTCTCAATTCCCTTCTATCTCTGTCTTCATCCTTTCCTTCTTTTCCTCTTCTTTTTCCTTTTAGCCCACCTTTTGTGGGTTGGTAGCGCGCACGCCCTGCTCGTACGTGATCCGCTGGCTGATCAGATACTGCGCTGCTTGCGTAGCGGCTGGCGACCCTGTTATGGTAACTTTACGGTTCCGAGTACCAGGAATGAACTCTCCCTTTTTGGAGATCTGGATGCGGGCTCCTGTTAGCTCCTGGTACTCTACCAGCGTTTTCCCTCCTTTCCCCAAAATGGCACCAACCAGATTCTCGGGCACAGCAATCTCAACCACGTCCTTGGCCCCATCCGCCAGCTTCTCTGTTGCCAGTAGGGAGGAGGCCATCAGTGGGGATGAAGCATTTAGGTAACCATTGGAAGCCCCTGTAGCAGCTGCTAGAGAACCCAGGGAGAACCCCCCGAGGCCTGTCGCAGGGTGGCCAGCACTGCCAGAGGCATCGCTGGCGTAGGAGGCCAGTAGGTTAGCTGCAGCAGCAGCAGCCGGGTTAGCACTAGCTGCTACTGCAGCAAGGACCCCAGAAGCAGCTGCGGGGTTGAGGCCCAGGCCGAGGGTGTTAGTGTTGTAGCCGTAGCTGGCCAACGTGTTGAGGGCTGAGGTGATGGCCAGCAGATCATTGCCAGAGAAGCTGGACATGGTGGCAGGGAAGGCGCCCATTCCCGTCAAGCCAGCCTGGCCCAGAAGGCTGGAGGCAGTGGCGGCCGCTGCGGCTGCATTGGGCAGCACCTCGGCCGTGTTAGCGTAGGGGGAGCCGGTGGGGTTGGAGTTGGCTACTGGGCCAGAGACGTTGGAATAGCTGATGTTGAGGCAGCTGCTGCTCTGAGGGTCCTCCTGGATCTTCTGCACTATGATCTCCACAGCCTTGCGGTTCTGTTCGGGCTCCCCGCTGATGGTTACCACTCGCTCCTGCAGGTTGATGCCCTCTGGCTTCTGGGAGAGCTGCACCCAAGCCCCTGACTGCTCCATAACTGCCTTCACTGTGGCTCCACCCTTGCCAATGATCAGCCCAGCTGTGCTATTGGGCACAATCAGTTTGGCCTGTAGAGAAATAGAAAGATGGAAGTGACAATGAAAGGAAACAGGAGAAAGATTTAAGAGCATAAATGGCTGACAGAAAGAGGGATATCTCTCCCTGAGTCAGAGTACTACACCAGCCCCCGCTTTACTCAGCGATTTGTTAATCCCAGGGGTTTAGCCTGCAGCTGCCACACGGCTCTGTCTAGCTATGAAAGACTGTAGGTAAAAATAACCACATACCCTCACATTTTCCTGACCCTATCAGACTGTGGGTCATGGCCCAGAGAACAGTGTAAGACTGGTAACTAACAAACAAGGTGTCCTGGAAGTGAACTGTTCCTTCCACATGCGGACCACACACCCTCGTGACCCCGCTGACTGTATCTCACCTGTTTGACGCGGTCAGGGTTGACAGTGGTCTGTGGCTGCAGTATGCTGACTGGCTCGGGTTTCTGGGCGCTCTGGGGCATCTCGCGGACTTTCTCCGCAATGAAGTTGTGGACACCATTAAGGGCTTCGACTGTACCCTGTATCAGACAGACACGTTCTGTTGTTCCTGTAACGAGAGAGACAAACAAAAGTGATCCGTTACTGTAATGTGCTCTCAGAGTGGGTACTTGGCAAGAAGATTTGAGGGATTTGGTGGGGACCGGACAAAACTCTACATTTATATTAAGATGTCTTGGCATTGAAAAATGTGCCTTGACATTTCACAAAGAGACCCAATTACGAAGCTATTCCTTGCTTCCTCCATTTACACAATCAACAGAGAAACAGCTGAAAGAAAGGACTGCGCTCGGTAAGCGAGCCACAGGGGGGAGAAGGATTCCTCTTCAATGATGTAACTCTTTCAGTGCTGTAACACTGAGCCTGTCCTTGCCTTGCAGCTCTAATACACTAAACACACACTGGTTCCTCCTCCAGGCTCCTTTCTGCACCCACACCGACGACCCAACCGGCATTCCGTTGCCATGGTAAAGGGGCCGAGCCGTGGAAACAGGTGATGCAACAGCGAGCCCTTTATTGCTCGCACAATTTTTAAAACCCTCTACCTTTTGTGTTAACCTTTCTGCCTTGTTCTCTTAAGAATTTCACTGATCTTGAAATGAATAGAACATGTCTCCTGATTTTCACAGATCTTTCTCTAATATTTTAGTGAAGCGGACAGTGTCACATTTTCCCTTTGAATTTGGTGAAATTTGTAAATGGGAAAGACCAGCTGATATGGTGATCTTGTGTCTGAGTGTCACTGTTCTACTTCATCGTTAGAATTTCAGTCTCTAATTCAACTGAACCACAATTTACTAGATTGGGTGACACGCAGGAGCATCTGTCCTCCTCGCCGTTCATCGGCACTCTGGAAATGCTAAAATGAATCCAGGGAAATTAGTCAAAGTCAGAGCTGATTGGCTTTATGCCACATACATGTCTAGTAATGGATTTAAATGGTCAATAGGTCAGTTCAAGCACATCAGGAAAAGCAGCAGGAAACTCTAATTGGGCAAAATGGCTGTAAACGTACCTGACCTGCAGCTGACCTTATCTCCTTAGTTTCCTACTCAAGTTGTTGATATTAGGACATTTAGTACGACATAACACACAAAGAACATTAAACTTTTGGAGATAGGAGTGGGACAAAATATCGATACAGTAAACACTAAATAGATATTTTCATTAAAACATGCTGGGTCCCTAAACATATTCCCCTGATAATCTGAGTCATGACCTGGTATCTTTGTGGTGTCCACTTCTGTAAACTTAATTAACACAGATTAAAAATTTTGTATCGAGCCATAGTTGTATCCTTTTTCGAGAAATGTTCTACTTTCATCCGTTTGCCAGTTTATGGTTAGTTTACACTATAATGATGGCACACATGGACACAGACAAGCTGCTGAAAGTGTGTGTGATAAAAAAGCGCTCAGCTAAAACTCTGCACTCTTTATACATTGTTTCCTCTCAGTAGGTGTCAAATTCTGTGAAACTTTGTCCTGCGCTTTGCCTTTTTAAGGGGTATTTGGTATTCTTTAGTTACTGACTGTCAAAATACTAACCGAAATACAAGCCCTACTGAAAGACATCGAAGCAGGCTATAAATGAGACCTCCAGGAGCTTCGGACAGAGGCACAGTTGGCACACTGCTTGGTGTTACTGTGCTGCACCTGCCTGTGTTTCTTGAAGTGACAAAGTGACAGACTGAACCCTGCGAGTACAGGCACTTGACCTTTTGTAGACTTCATGTCGACACATTCATTCATCATGGAGTATTTTTTACTAATATTTCAAAATGACACAACAGACGCAATTCGTGATATTAGTCACATGGATGAGGCGTTCTAGGCTTTGGCTGCAGTGGGCAATCTCAGAAATTCCTAATCCAGGGTTAGTTGTCTGAAAATGAATTGGATAAGATAAACAGTGTTATTTCCTATTAGGCCCATTTCCTGTTATTTCCTGTGGTTTCTATTAATGGTGAGTATGCTGGAGGAAATGGTGAAAGGAAATTAATTCTTCTGTGTGAAATTCTGGGGTACATACAGCGAGGACACACACACACACACACACACACACACACACACACACACACACACAATATAAGATAAGAGGAGGTTGAGACTGTGTGCAGACACTTGAGGTTATCATAAAAAAATGGGGCTAGCAGACACTCGATGCATTTACATGGACCCTAATATTCCACTAATAATCAAAATAATAAGCCAATCAGGGTAAAAATGTCCCATGTAACCACCATTGGAAGAGACTGATCTGATCCGAATATATTTTCAGTGAGATCAGAGGTGTTGTGTAAACCTTCGATTGATCCAATAAATAGGAATTGAAAGAAATATTGAACACTTCGATGGTCAAAAGCCTCAAAACAACAAGTTCTTAAAAAAAGGGTTTGAAAAGATGAATGGAGCCGGAATACACCAATCCAGACATGAAAATATTGTTTCCAGAACACAATGTAGATCCATCATAAAAACTGTATTAGTAGGAGAATGAACAGAATTTTCTCATTAAAGCTGTAAAAAAAACAACAACTTATTTTTCTGTTTCTAGCAGTGTATATGTGCTTCACAGTGGGCGGAACTACTTTACGCTTGTCAAAAAAGATATATACATGTAAACGCGCATCTTGCTGGACTTAAGGGGGCACTAGGGGGAATTTTGTATTTTGAAGTAGAAATTAAAACTGTGAGTTTTAATATTAACAATATATATGATGTAGTAATACAAACTGAGAAATATATCCATAACTGAATAAACCAGCTGTTCTCAGAGGAAAATAAGGTCCCCAGAACACCATTTAAAGCCAGAAAGGTGGCAGGGTCCGCCAAAGTAAATAAATATGAAATTGTGCTGTCTTTTAAGGTCAGTTTGTTTATTCAGTCATGAACATGGTCATAAGAATCAGTCAATGAAGATCTTTCTCTTCTGGTTAAAAATGTCTTCCCCAAAAACTACATAATGCACCTTTAAGGTGGATCTATAATCAGAATGATTTGAAGAAATATTGCCCATGTAACCACAGCAAATGATTTCACCTTTGGCTGACTTGAATGTATTTATACCAAGCAATCTCTTTGTTTGCCCTACACCGATGCAACAATTTATAAACTAGGCCATCACGTCCTTAGAAGACACATTGCCTTGAGTAATCATTCCTTTTGCTTCACTTCTCCAACGTTGACTGTTGGGTGAGGAGACCCCTCTACTTTACTTGGTACAACAACCTCGAGTTAAACATCTCTAACTCCAGAAAGGTCTTCAATAATGAACAATGCTGCTTCCAGGTCAGTTTATCCTCGGGCATAGACCATAATATATGCCTGCTTTTGTCTCAGACGAGACACCAGAAAGAGGAAATGAAACCGTCTGAATGTCACACTTTCACTCTCTACCCTTTTCACTTCCTAAATTGCTTGCATCAGCCATTTGCATTCTGTCTGTCTTTGAGGGCGACAAATTTCATAATAAAGACACTGGTGTCTGACTTGCAGTAACAGTTAGCTCGTCCTCTTGTTGGCAGGAGGGGAGAGAATTGTGTCAGTGCCCCTGAGAGCACACATCTCAGCCTTCAGCTTTCCCCACAGAGCGCCGACTCTCAGGTCCACTATCTTGATCCTGAAGTCAGAAAAGTCCAGTTCCTCTATCTTGTTCCCTGGGCTTTTCTGCGATGAGAAACCTGCCTCTTCCTCCACATCTTTGTCTGGTTTATTCAGACTGTGAGCATGCCACACATAAAGTATCACCCATAATTACTGTCATCACATCAGCAGATTTTTAAAGTAATTATTCACACTACAAATTGAGCTGGGATTTTTTTTTCCTTTCTTGTTGTCGTTAGAAATCCCAGTGTTGAATATATTCATCATGTCACGTTGTTGCCATATGGCACGCTTTTCTAAAATGTAAACACTAAAATGTGGGGATCTTTTGTAGCCGGTCATTTATATCCAGTAAATCAGAAACAGTCTCCTGGACAACTTTACACATTACATCACACCCTGACCACAAGTTCCCAGCAATCACTGTTGCCATCTTTGAAAACAGACAGTAAACACACCATGCTTATCATGGACTTTTTTGGGCATTTAGTGCAGACAAATAAGCCATCAAATTTCACTTTGCCTCATCTACTAGCCGAATAAACTTTAAGACGGACAAGTAATGCTTATTTCCAGTAAATTACAGATGTTGGCAGAAACAGAATACTGTAGGAGCTTTTGTAAAGAGAGATAACATCATTTAGGACTACAGTCATGTTGATCTGTCGTCTGTGTCGCATTAAAATACTGAGGGTCTTAATAGGTCTCAATAATAGGGACTTTACTATTAAAAGGAATACTGACATAAAGTGCAGTCTTTCAGGGTCTTCTGATCAGAACATAAAGACAAGCAAATGTTTGAGGTTACACATAATCCTTGGTAAAACACTGGCATTTAAGTTAGATAGTAATTGTAGTGATATCCTCTAAATCTCTGTTGTTACTATTACAAGTCAACAAATCATGAAACGACCTCCATTGGTCCACTGGGTGCTATTAAATCCTTAAAAAATGTTCAAAAGTATATAGTTTACATTTGCTGCTAGCATATACCAACTATTATTCACTGGTGCCTATTAGTAGCTATGCTAGCCAGCTTTAGGGGCCACTGATACCTAGTCCTTTGCAAACACTGTTTAATCAGCAAATTCAACTAGAGAGGAAGAGGAAGTTATGAGGAATCAGTAGGTTGATATGAACTATTCTATGTTTCTTGCCAAATGAAACTAGAGTTTTTACCGATCAAAGCTGTAAGTATCTTATTCTCATTAAAGTAAGTGTTAAATAGCTCTGCATTCCATCAGTAATCACTGTTATAGAGTGTTTGGTAATTAACGCATTAAGAGGAGGTCCTGTCTGCACATCATGTGGTGACTTAGACAGGAGAGAGGGCATTGCTAACTGCAAAACAGACAGGAAGGCTTGTTGGGCAAGAAACATAAAATAGTTCATATCAACCTACGGACTCCTCATAACTTCCTCTTCCTCTATTGTTGAATTTCCTGATTAAAACACTGTTTGCAAAGGGCTAGGTATCTGTGGCTCCTGGGAGCGTGCCTATGTTCCCTGGGTCCTATATTCCCCTCTTTGTATGAGACTGGGGAACATAGGACCCTTTTTTTTTAAAAAAAAAAAAGGGTCCTATGTTCCCCAGTCTGTTACTTTTTCCACCATTACTGAAAAATTCCATGGCAAATAGGCCTATGTAGGCCTACGGGCTAACCCTAACCCTAACCCTACCCTAACCCTAACCTAGGACCCTTTTTCAGAAAAAGGGTCCTATGCTCCCTGGTATGTATTGCTACAGGGGAACATAGGACCCGGGGAACATAGGGATGACCCCATGGCGACTTAAGCTGGCTAGCATAGCTGCTAATAGGTACTAGTGAATAATAGTTGGCATTTGCGAGCAGCTAGTTTGGGGAGATGTCCCGTATTTAAAAAGGGTATTTTGGTCATTTGGTATTTCATTTCCATAAAGAATGGTGGCTTGCAAGTGAAAATAAAAAAATAATGGTCAAATTCTTACTTGCAGACGCTAACATAACCTGACTTTCAGTTCCCAGTATGGGCACAAGATATCAAAACGCTGTGTCCTATATTTCCCATATTGCAACTCGGTATGTCTTTCCTTACAGCCTCTCTGCCTTGTAAATGCCAAAAAATTTCCTCCACTTCATAATGCAGGCTTTCACTTAAACAATTGTAGTCTCTAAGCCAAAGCTCGGATAAATTGTAGTACTACTCTTTGTGAGTAAACCAACATATGTGTAAAATTGGTGGAGTGCTCAGCTAACTACAAATGAATTGCAGTAGCTTTATGTCTGTTATGTATATTATACACATTCAATATTGTGCTTGCAGACCAGGTAAACAGAGAGGTTCACTCTCCAACCACAACATGAGCACCACAACGCAGAAAAATACTTCAGAGTACTGCAGTGTACGAGTGGAGTGTGACAACAACACTTCCTGGTGACCAACTTTCACCAGAGACATGAATCTGGAGAAACAAAAGGCTGCAGTTTCCATTAGTTTGAAATCCCCACCCATGATGTCATCCTCGACAAAAGTGATACTGTCCTATAGGGAGCACTGGAGAGTGTGTACTGCACATGGAGATAGAGCTGAAAATGTGCGCTTTTGCTGTAGTTTCTTTGTCTGCTCATTTTTGAAGGAAATACCTCACCTTATACTCTATGAAATGGCGGTGTTTTCGTGTATGAGGTCACATACTGTGATTGATATTTCAATGATCAGATAATGGAAAACACACACGCGGTGTTTCTATGACATCACAACGCCCTCATCTGTTCGTGCTGTACAAAGTAACTCAATACATGCACTTGGCCGGAGGCCAGCTGCACGAAGCACAGGGTCTGAAGTTTTGTTTCTAAGTTTATGTTCAAATCGTGAACTCCCACGGCTCTCTGCAGCTGCTTAAATATGCGGGTGTGTGCAAGTAGGTGTGAGTAGGTGTGTACGTATGCGCTGAATGCACGCCACGAGTGGGTGAATGCATTGCGTGTGCTGCATTTGTGGGGGCTCAAGTAATCCAGCCATGCAAGGGTTCAAATGGGTTTAAACCGAATAATAGAAACAAAAGAAGGCCAACGTGCTAGGAGTGAAGCATGCAAACAAAATTTGAAGAGAACTATGATGTCATCTTATCTGGCCTACACTCTCACAACTACCAGGAACCAAATCTGGGAGAAACAGTGAGTGGGGAGGAGGAAAGAGGAAACTTGGCGTGTGTTGGAGCAGCTTGAGTACAGCTGGGAGAGGGGTCATGTCCACAGAGAGAGATTGAAATGGGCTATTTCTGGGCCTGCCCCCCTGTCCCCTCGCTCACATACAATCATGCATCATCCACACCCTTCACTATCTCCGCTCATCCATCTCCGTCCACCACAGCAGGGCCCAGTTGTACAGTTCCCATCAGGACCTTTGAATTCATGGTCTCATGTCTTACACTGACGGATGGGAGACGTGAGGTGGGTGGGAGTCTCAGACTGAGCTATCACACAGGATTGCAGAAGAAAATGGCTGCATCGCTTGTTGTCCCTTGATTTCTCCTGTGTGCAATTGTGCTGGAGTTGGAGTGTGCTCAGGCTGCCGCAGGATGAGAGATGAGGGCGTGAACTGTTTGTAATGGCATTAGCATGCTATATTAGCACAAATGGCAGCTGGTTCAACAATGAAAAAAAGGTAAACTTGATAAATTTAACATTCTGAAATGTTTGCCACTAAAACTAAGGGCAGGATTTTTATTAACATCTGTATGTTACTGTTACAAACTTCACAGCACAGTCACCAGGATAAAATATTCTGCAAACCACAGATATGTTTAAATTTGGACGTGTCATAGTGTACCAGATAAACATGTCCACAGAACATGTTATATAACGTTCACCAGGCGCGTCGTTAGACCTAGACATTCGAGGCTATAGCCCCGGATGTTTTGGGAATAGCCCCGGATCTCTGTGCCTTAAAAAAAAACAAAAAACGGCGGTTTTCTGTTTCCGGGTGCCTTGCAACTGCACGACTGACTGCCGCCGCCAAGCCAGCCCAAAACAACTAGCGTTAAGTCATAAATGCTAAATTGTTTTTAAAATGAGCTCAGGTACAACATGTGCCGTTGTTGGTTGCCACAACAATTCAAGAAAATTAAAGGTTTTTTCAGAAACTTCTTGTGTAGAACATCAACAGCTTCGACAAACATGTCCGTGCCCTGCGCCCGACGCCCTGCACGCCATGCTGAGGAAGGAGGAACTGAGACTAGCGTGGCTCGTGGCTTTGAGACTAAAATATCCCCCGAAGAGAGTGTATGTTTGCTCCTTCCACTTCGTCAATAAAAAGGCCACGGAACCGCACCCTGATCCGGAGCTCTGTCTGGGCTACGACCGACCTCCTCCAAAGAAGAGGCAAAAGCCAGTCCGTGCGACTGTGGCTCAGACGGCTACTTCCAGCAGCAGCGTCAACACTAACAAAGACGTTGAAGATGGACCTCTTAAGTACAACTGTAATTGCAGTCATTTCCTGTTTTACGCATTGTTTTTTCACAGCTGGTAGCATATGTGCTGATTAGCATTAACGTTAGCTATTTGGCTACAGTTATTAATATCATGTTATTTTGCCTCGTATTTGTTAATTATTGTTTTTACATTCATAACTGTTGCATTGATTAGTAGCCTATGAGCAAGTTGAATATTATATCTGAAATTGCAAATCTGTTGTTATGTTATATTGCATATAATATTGTATACTGTCATTGTAAAAAGGGTATGCTACGTAGTCTGAGACAGAATGTAATCATGGATGTAGGCAGTCTAATAATCAATACATGTCCCAAATTGAATAACCATTTATACAAGGGGCACAGAACTGTCCTCACGACTTTTTAAAACATCCGTACTGTGTATTCACCTCCGATTTTTGTCCATTTTGTCGCTTTCTTTGTGTTAAAAGCTGTTTTTTTAGAGCGAGCGTGACAGCTACGCTAGCGTAAACACAGAGTTCAACCAGTTCAACTGGAAGAGCATAACCGACTACCGCTACCATGGGTAAACTCGCTAAAATCCCCGGACCCCCGTTAAAAAAAGACTATCTGCGGGTCTAGAGCCCCGGATGTTTTGCACTCTTAGCGATGCCCCTGACGTTCACATTACGTGTTTATGACCTGATTTCATGTCTGGAGGTGGAGGGGACGGTGGTGGAATTGTGACCACGGTTCAAGACGGTGTTTCAACATTTGTAAATGTGAAACCCCGGGATATTAGAATATTAGAAGGAGACCTTGGGAGAATTGCCAGCCTTGTTTGTGGTGACAAAAAAACACAGATATTTTTGACGAGAAGTTGGGACATTTGCAGCCATATTTTGTGGCAAGCCTAATCAAGTTCTTGACGAGAGAAAATAGGAAAATTAAACCAAAAGAAATGACAGTTGCAACGTGAAGAAACGTTAAGTTTTCTAAGAAATGTACTTTGCCAACATTTATTGTGGCGGTTGAGTAGTCGCCAAGCTGCCCATACTCAACTAGTAACAACTGGCCTTTACTGACTTCTCAGAAAGCAGCACTCTCAGCTATTGTGCAGTGTACAGTAGCAGTCGTTTCATTTTACTTGCGTGGGCCAGATCAACCGCCCAATCAAATTCTTGCCAGCACCCTCTCCCTGAACTCCTCTTCTCACTCATCACGATAATGAGTAGGGGGATGGGCTGAGCAGGTGGTGGCCTATGAACACATCCACAATCGGAAGAAAGAAGTAAGAATACAAATTCGCTCCTTTCATTTGTTCCAATGCCAGTGAGGCAGTGAAGTAGCCATAATTCATTTGCTCCAACATAGTTGGCCTCACGCGCAGAGCATTTATAGCCGTGCCCTCTGAACACGCTTCCTTTCATCGTGGCTAACAGAAACATGGTGGGGGGAAAAAAGTACAGGAAAAATATTTGCCAGCACATCTTATTTCCCTCTCCCCCCAGTGCAGTAATTCTCTGCCACGGTTCAGTCGGTCCAATATATCACACGCAACTCCCAGCAGAACGGGTCAAATTCAAACCATGTTGTGCGTTATTTGGTGGCGTTATATTTTCTGCCTTAAATAATAGAAAGACTCACAGGTCACACATTCAATAATGAAGGTGGCCATTATGATGGAAAATTGAGCTCTGGGGAGCAATCTGTCTCTGTCTTTGCCATTTTATACCGGTAGTTGCTTAAGGCAATCAGAGAACTGACCGTGAGCCCTACACTTTGAAAACTTCTGTAGTATTTATTTTGTGCAGCTCATATTTTATAGGTCATGTGCTCCACCACCAATTTCCTGTCTAAAGAGGTAATTATGTTCTAAATATATATTCAGTCAAAAGTACACTACTACACAGGGATTATTTGCTTGCATCAGTTATCACAGAAAACATCTGGACCTAATAAGCAGCGAGACGCTCAGCACCTGTTATTTTTCAGCAGGTTGAAGCCTCCTCTGAGGCATGAAGGACAAACACCCAGACTCCTCTACAACTCAGCCGTTTGTGTTTGGAGGATAAGACGGTTCGGCTCTGACCTCCATGTGATAAGGGTCACCGAGCCGCATAGGCGCCCTTCTTCTGTTACGCTTTTTTGAGTGAGACTCTTCAAAGCAATTAATGCCTTCGATGGATGCTGCGTCACAGAATTTGTGCTCATTTTCGGGGGGAATAAAATGGCAGCCCCGTGCATTTTTTTTTTTCCCAGACAAGTGAGACGGTTCTTGTAACGCAACTGTGAATAGGAGGGGCTGTCACGATTTCAATTCTAAAACAAACATTGATTGAAATAAGCTTTACATTTTTAATTCAGAAATCAAAAGCACAATCAGCCCTGCTCGCAGCATTTTTTTCTATTCTCCACCACCATCTTCTAGTGCGCATCCACCATGCATCCAAAGGAAAAGAAGTAACACTACAAGGACGACACAGCTAGCTTCCCTGTAGCCTGCAGCTGCACTTCCAGACACTTATCCTGTGTGCATTGGTACCAGAGGAAACTCCAACAGCGTTGGAGATGTTGGGTTTACTTTCCTTGACAGAGATCCTTTAAGGATTCGTTCAGGAAGAGGGTTTACTTGGGACAGATCTGGGAAACCAAACACTCAATTTTCTACCTTTTGTTGTTTATTGCTGAATCCCTGTAGTGTGATATTTCCTATTGAACTCTGGAATCCTTATTTCGTTGAAATTATTTGAACTTGCCGAACCCTAACCTGCAAAAATACACCAGGATGAAGTCAAGCTGGAGGAATTTGACAGCTGTCAGGGCATAAAACCAATGATCTGTTGATTCTGACGAATCCAGATGCGATAGTCTAACAATGGCAGCGCCGTCAGTGCTGGAAAAAAATGTTCAAAACACAATTCGAAAAATGGATCGTGAAATTAAAACTATATTCAAATTGTGGATGTGGAGAATTGAGACACCCCTAGTAAATACTGCACAAAGAAATGTAAAACCTGCTATCCAAGCAACTTAATTGAAGCCAAAATTGAATGCTGCATCTGAGATCTGTGACATCTACATGCATGTTTAGTCCCTCAAGGACATCAGGATAATCAAGTTCGAAGTGTTTAGGATTGCTGTGTGATTACAATGGACTGCAATCACTCGTAGGAAGCCAAATGAAGAGGACATATCAAATGCCCTCTTGCACCAAAGCATCACTCCTTCAGCTGGGTAATGAGTCAGTCAACTCCTCTCATATACAAATATATCTATATATCTATATCTATATATCTATAGATATAGATATATATAGATATATATACACATATAAGGCTTTATGCTCATCGATTTTAATTACTGAGTGCCCATTCTTACCTGGGTAGAAGTCTTTGGATTTGGACAGCTTAATGGTGGCACCCGTCTCTTTCTGCAGTTGTACGATGGTCTGGCCGCCCTTGCCAATTATAGAGCCGGCTGCATAGCTGGGGATCAGCACCTTCAGGAAGTACTCACCCTCCTCTGGGGGGGGACACACACAAAGTGGCAAAGGGTCAGATCTCGTAAAGTAGCTCTGTACATCATCATATACACCATACTGTACTGGTACCCAAACCCCCACTACCCTGAACAAGCAAAACTTCACAATGGGAATACATAACTGTGACATGTATGGGGGAAGGCAATAATAACATATTCATGTGTCTTGTGAAGGGGAGGTACCCGGGATGAGATTTTGCCTTCTGAGTTCTTTGTAGCTTTCAGTGCATTCACGTTTTATCAGAGATTGGTGACATGTTCTGTGTCCTGTCCCAGATTTCTTGTAGAGTAAATGATGACCTCCTTTCCAGTTTGCAGAGGTCTAATTTTAACTGTTTTCAAGGAGTTTTAGCAACCTCTGACTAAATACAAAGCTAGGTCCAGTGTTGCTAATCATTCTCCACACATGAATAAAGGCAGTTGAATTGACAGTCCAATCAGAATGCAAAACGTTGCCTGTATTTTCTGAGGAAGAAACTGACACAGAGGACTAAATGCAAACACATGAAGTCATTATCCATGCAGTTCATGAATGCCACTACAGAGTGATCCCTCTTAATTAACAGACGTTAGAAGGACATATGGGAACCAATCCCACAGATTTGTTCAAAGGCTATACTGCCAAGATGGTCTAAATCTCCTCCATTTTGGAGGGGGTTTTTGTGGCTTACAGTGGCTTGTAGCAGTCAGTGATTGACAGCACGTCAGTTTGAGGAATCTGCAGCCGAACATGTTTCTCCCTTCCAGTTTGGAAAGTTCTTCCCCTACAATGCTAATTAAGAATTAATCAGCACCAAAGTGGGTAAAGTGTGTCCGTCCAAGAAAACCCTGATCACATTGAGTGCGCTAATCTAGTAAAAAGCAATCAACCACATATTGAGTACGGACCTGAATATAATTCAAGAATGTGCCAACAATGCATCCAAAGTATTTTATTTATAGATGTGGAGTGGCTGTGATTCCCCGCTGAATTGCAAGTATCATATCGATGACATCATGGGAAACACTTGGTACAGGTGCGATCCGAGCGCTGATACCAATAATCCCCCCCTGCATGCTGATTTCGATGCAATGACGTCATGTTCGATCCTTTCCAGCTGCCTCAAGGGTGACGTCACTCGAGCGGGCAGAGATGTAAAAACGCACTGTCCATCTTTGTAGTGCGAGATTTGTAATACGTTTTAAAGCGCAGTATGATACGGATCGATCGTGACGCCAGAGCCTCGCGGTCCGTCACCTTGTCACCGCATCCCGTGTTTTGTGGAGGGTATCGAATGTGGGGGCTCGACCGGCATGGTCTGGAGGAGAGACGGATGGATGGATGGATGGATGGATGGATGGAGGTGGACCGCCCTGCGCGGACGCCAACCTGTTGCCTCAGTAATGCACTCATTAGATTCAGATGTGAATGAACATGGCACTGTGACATTAAGGAATTTCACAGCCTACATGTTAGCTCCTCTCCTTATTGCATTAATATGCCCCTCATGTTTCATTCAGACACAGGCTTGTTTTCGTGCACATCACCCACAACCAATGGCTCTGACAAATATACAGACAATGACATGATTGTTAATGGGTTTCACTTTTGATTAAGTTTAATTCGACATGGTTTGCGGGGACAATTCCAAATCCTGCCACATATTTTACTCACATTTACCTGAAAGCGCAGACATACAATGAAAGCTAGTAAAATATGTCAGGTGCCGGTCAATATGTCATTTTATTAGATAAACTGCCATATTGAAAACACATAACCAGAGATGTTCATCTCTGGCCGTTGTGTGATCTTTAGATTTTCGTGCTATATTGCAGTCAGCTCCCTGCTTTCCACACAACGAATTACAATAAAATGACCTTGGTGGAAAAATAAAGATCATGCGTGTCTGACACGGTCACTGTAAAGCTTCTGAGCCCCTCACTCCGATCACCAGATATCTGATATCGTAGCCACACAAAGGATTTAAATTGAATGATGCTGATTGCAAACATTCAAAGACCTGTTGTTGACAGACAAGCCAAAACCCACTGCGTAACTTTCTGCTCCTCTCCAACCAGAGTAAAGCCAGCAGGGGAGGAAGCCACTAAGATTCCCTCCATCGCCCTCACAGCCACGTTTGCTGTCATTAGTCAATAATTAATTCTGTCCTAGTGTCTGAGATCACAGTAACAGGTTTTAATGGCGTCATGTGGTAGAGTAAACATGGCAATCTGTTGCTGCAATCCGCCAGGGAACGGGAGCAGTGGGGCACATTGGGAAGCCGAGCCAGTGGGGTGTTAGTTCAAACCCCTGCCTCCAATACTGGAAGGGTGGCTTGGAGGAAAGACACGGACGCTGAGCCAAATGTGTTTAGTTAAGTCACTCAAGGGGGGTGGGTCAGGAGGAAATGCCTTGTGACCGTCCTCCCTCCTTCTCACTACCCCTCCAAGTACCCATTCTGCATTTCAATGGACTAACCTGCTGCTGACAGGCAGCAAGGACGATTGAACAAAAATGAGCAATAATGGCCAAATGAGGTCTCGATGTATGAAATAGCACGCAGTCTAGCATGACGGATAAATTCAACAAGTCAGACAAAAAGAGTTGTAGGCTTACCCATTCTGAGAATCTGCTGCTTCTCAAGTCCTCTGTCAGATCGCCATCAATGCCGGGGCACAATCTCTAAAGGGGATCTTAACATTAGCCTAGGCATAGGTGCAATGGTAGTGTTGAGGAATGCGGCCAGTCGACTTTTTCACGAGGTCTAATTCATCAGTGGGTGCAGAAAAAGAGATTTCACCGCAGCATCCGAGCCATGCCTGCAGCTGGCCAGAGCCTCAATTGTCTGAGAAAATGCTAATGCAGGCTCTCAGTGTTTTCAGTGAAAGACGGCACGCATTGTTCAAGCCTGCATCGGTTTGAAGGGGGGGGGTCTTCCCTGCCGCATCACCCTTTTCACTGCTCTCATCCATATTCATCGAGTGGCCTGTCCGTCTGCAGCAGCGCGCAGGACTGACACCTTGCTCGGCCAATGGGTAGCCTCCTCCCTCCGGCACGTCATGTCCCCACCCCCTGATGCCGGTCCCAAAAAATTGAATTTTCTCCCCTACTCCGCCTCTTTTGACGCAGCACTATAAAGTATGGCAGTCCATTCACTCACTTTTTTCAGTGGAAAGTGACAAAGGTGAAGTGGCTGGGGGAACGGGCTTCAGCGCTGAATGGGGAAGCATGTAGAGTGACCTTCAGCGGCGGCTGAAGAGGTGTATGGATAACATAAGCAGATGATGAAGGAGGTGGAGGAGGAGTGATCTGAGACAGCGTGCCTTACGCCACCCACCCTCCTTTCCTCCTTTCCCCCACCCCCAATCCCTTAGACGGCCATGTTTGAGAGGGCGGAGGGGCTCATCAACCATTGCAAATGGCAGTGCCGCAGAATGGTGGAGGGGGGTGATGAAGCCAATCACTACGCCTATAAATCTTACACCGAGAGGTATCTTAAGTGACTGGATGTGTGTAAAAACTGCAATGTGCATGCGTGGAAGTGTCTGCATGTGCACACGGAGACTCCGGCTTCATTTAGTGTAGCTTTCCAGGGAAGCTGAAAAGAGGAATACTTTTTTTTTTTTCTTCCCCTGGCTGCTGATTAGTTTCATCCACAAATCAAACCCTAACGCCGTGGCCCGTTTTGGTTTTGGAACGAACGCCTTCCAGAAAATTCTACCAAGCCTCATTCACTGAGAGATGCTGTAGTATATAGACACAGCCTCCCCGTAGACTCCACTCCCTCTCACACAGTCTATCTCTCGTTTTCTCTCCGCTTTGCTCTGTCTTCATTTCTATCGCTCTCTCTCATTCTCTCTTTCACTGCCACCTGGCAAATTCACAGTCCGCTCACGTCACATCGCTCTGCAAGGGCACCTGTGTCCTTCCCACCAAAAAAAAAAAACAAAAAAAAAAAATACAGCTCACATTCCTGTGCCAACCTTTCCATTAGCAACATTACGAGATCATACCTAATCCCTCAGCCGCACAACCTTTTGCGAGGCACATGCCTGCCAGCAACATGGGCTCAGAGTATGGGTAATTAGAAAGAGGAATGAATGAAAGATGTTCGTTTTGAGGAGAGAAGGGCAAGGCTGATAAAAGAGGAGTAATTTCCCTCATTCAGTGTCCACAGTCCTTAATGCACAACGAGGGGCTCAGCTTTGAAAGAGCACGGGCTTTCTTCTCTTTGTTGTAACTGCCAGTCATGTTAATGATCAGTTCGGTAGGAATAACTTGATCAATATCAGACGTAGTCGAGGGGTTGGTGATTACGGGGACGGCTGAGGATTATCAGGCTGTCTACCACCACCGCTAGACAGCCCGTGAATTTACAATGTTACACGTAATGCACGGAGATAACATGAAAGGGGGATGTGATGAAAACGCATCACACAAAGCACGGGCGGACAAGATATGTATGAAACATCTGTGTGCCGTACCAGTCGTGGCAAGTGATCTACATGTGCATTTCGTGTGAACGTATATACAGGGAGCTTCTGTTGCTGAGCTCAGTTTGTTGTGCTGAGCTGCAAATGAGCCTCAGAGATCTGCGCTTTTGTTTAAATTCGACACAGAGCAGAATGACCGCAAGATTGGCTGCCTCTGTAAATCTAATTTTGGGGAGCCAGTGCATATGCTAACACCTTGGAGACGACGCTAACTTCTACCTTAAGAGCGTTATTTATTTTAAATTAAAATGCCTTTTAGTAAATGCATAAATCAGTTTACCCACATTCACCTCAGGCTTTATAGGCTATTACAGCATCCATTTTATTGGGAGGTAAGGTGGCTATATTTATTTTTCATCATTCAGCATTTAAAGGCTACAAATTTTGAACTGACAGATTATTTGATTATTATCAGGGCCGATAATCAGCATATTTTTATATAATCCAATTTTCGTTATCTGTGTTTTCTGAGTCCAGTTGCAGATAAAATACATTTTATTTTCTCAGATGTGGCATCCCCTCTCTGTCTGTCGTCACCACTCAGTGGTCTCAGTCGATGTCTGATTGGTTACACTGTCTCAAGTAATTGTCTATCGACACTGAATAATCTGAATCTGCAAAGAGGCTAGTAACTAAAGTAATCAAATAAACGGAGTGGAGTTGAAATATAAAGTAACAGAAAATTAAAATACTCAAGTAAAGTACCTCAAAATGGTCCTTAAGTACTTGAGTAAATTGTATTAAGTTACATTCCATAACTGGTTATTCTAGATTGTGACACTGAGATTTTCCTTTTTATTGCAGATGTCTATCTGTTACTTAATAACACCCCTGTATGGATGTTATGTTATGTATTCCAGCATTTCAGGCAGCATTGGAGGGAATTGCAATACTGATACTGTTATCAGAACAATCCTAAGTGTCAATAATGTATTTTTAGTATCTATTAAGATTTTTACCGAATACATTTTCACACCATCTCGCTTTTCATATTTCCTGGATCCTGGATGGAAAGATAATGAGAGGAAGTCTCTGTGCTCCAGCTAAATGGTGAAAACTGCCCTCGAAGCGGGAACATCATGTCACTTCTCTGTTCTACAGTCATTTTAGGGGGGGGCTAATGGAGGGCATATGGGGCCAGAATCTGCACTAAAGCACTGTGTGATGGCACAGGGGTCCTTATGCGCCTTGCTGAAATTACATTTCTGAGGTGCAGCGAGGTGCAGCAAAGACGCACCCATGCTGTTGGAAATAGGATATAATGCTGCTATCATCGAGCGGCGGGGTGTCTGGGACACAAAGACAGACAAAGCACATTTCAGTAACATATGGTGAGGAAAACGGCCCGTTCTCCGCGGACGTCTAATTAACATTGAGTTCCTGAAAAAGTGGTAAGTCCGTGTGAGCTGCAGAGCATGACAATCAGGAGCTGTAATAAGATGTACAGTAGCTGGCATCCTGAATCAACCGACAGGCTCGCTGCTGCACTCCGACATCTTACTGATGAGTGATAAAGCGAGTGTGATCCTCCTTGTTGATTCTATATTGGGCCAACACTCGTTCTCCTCCAGAAAAAGGAATTGGATTTTTCTAAAATCCTGCTGCAGTATTTCCGTACCCTTTTTCCACCATCATTTAGTTGTCACCGTTCTCGCTACTCCCCGACGTGCGCGTCCAATCCGTTATTATCCATTTAATTTAAATGTGTGAGTTTAGACTGTCAGGTGGAGATGTAATCAACCACTTTTCTCCCAAAAAGGTCCTAATTTGTAACACCGCCCACTTCTGCTCGTTGATGTTTTTAATTTGCATTTCAGTATTTCAGAAATTATAATTTGTCCGTCGTACAGCGTGCTTACAGTTCAAATGGCCTAAAAGCTGGTATGGCAAACATCATGACAAAAATACCAAACAGATGCTGAGATTTGGCTTACCCTGCAACCTATAAATAACCTGACTTTGATAGGAATCTAGGCTGCAAGTGTACGCATGTGTACCATTCTAGTTTTGTATGGGGTTGTATGATTTTCACCGGATGGCTGCCCTAAACATTTGAAGTTTAAGCTGACACTTGACTCCTGATTGTGTAAATCTGATGACTCTAAATCAGCATTATTTCGGAAGAATATTCCACTGAGATCTTCCAGACCGCTCGCACTAAATCTACAGAATCCATCATGCATCTCAAGCGAACACAAGAGCTCTTCTTCTCTGTTTTTTCAGCGTTCACAAATCACCACCGAGCTGTCGAGGATCAAAGACCGGTTCCCTCTCAGCTTGCAAAGCCTCTGTCCACCTCTTCCTCAGCGTTATCAGGCCATTAAGTTGTTAAGAAGCAATGGGATACTGTTTCAGAGGAAGACACACTGACATACTGAGGTACTGCGCCGAGGCTTATAGGTGAGTGGCTCCCAAACTGGGAGGATCCAGGAACCACAGGGAAGCCCAGTGCCTTCAAACAGGACTCACATGATGTTAGCAAAATAAGAAGCTGCAGTGACGTCCCTTGTCATGTGTTCTCTCTCTCTCTCCTTCTTTCTTTCTCCTCCTGTTATCTGTCAACAAAGGCCTCCTCACAGAGCGTATAAATGAGGAAATATGCTAATTTATCTTTGGCCTCTGCACAAGAAAGCATCAGGGAATCCCTGTCTGAGACTACAGCCACAACACCACAAACACTGGTGAGCACTGACAGAGGGTGAACGACTCTCACTTGTAACACTAAAGCCTGACTGAACATGAGAGTTCAGAGCCTATACCTCCAGATGTGGAGCACAGAGGTGATCGGGTTCAGATTCAAAGCTGACCTGAGCTCAGGAGGCCACTGGCTCAGGGAGGCTGCCTGCTCTCCCTGCCGGGATACGCAGAGTCTGAAGTAACCGGCCATGAGCACACAGTGTTTCAAAGTGCCAACTGCACAGGTGCTGCGTGTTCTCGGCGGTAATGTGCGGCGCAGAGCTGCCTCGGTGATACTGAAGGCTGGTTTCGGTCCGAGAGTGAACGCAAAGGCTTTTTTTGACTTCATGTGGAGGGGACACGGTGGGTGACTGGTGTGCATCTCTCCTTACCTCCAATGTTGGTGCGCTTGGTACAGCCGGCCTCCTCCGCCGGAGTTTCCAGCGGTCGTTTGCGGGAGTCCGGGTTGTCAGCCTCCATGAGGGGCTGCTGCAGGCTGTGCAGGTTCGGGTTGGAGTATATCCCGTTATGGTCCACGGCTGCTCCACCACCACCACCGGCCATCATCATCTTTTCCCCCTGGAGCTGTGGATAAATCTGCGCTATTCCCCTCTCTCTCTCTCACACACACACACAATCGCACACACACACACACACACACAGCGCCCTCACTACCACATAGCCCGATAGCGCGCACCGCGATACGAACGACAAGTTTTGGGGGGCTCGAAACGGTCTCAAAGGGATCAAAATGTCAGACAACACCGGGAACAGGCTCTTCTCTTTCCGCCGCTCGTCCTGCGCGTCCCTCACAGGGCTAAATATAAAAATCCCATTGAGTGAAATGCGCTCATTTAACGCGCTCGCCGTCGCTCCAACAGCATGCTCCTTATTGTTGACGCGCAAAAACAACCCCGCGCCTTAAAAATAAAGCTGCACGGCGGTCTGAGAGGCGATCAGCCATTAAAAACAAGTGCAACAGCTTCGCAAGAAAGAGCGAGGCGCAGGGAAGCAGCTTCTTTCTCAAGTCATCTTCACGTCATGTTTCTGTGTCAAGTCCTCAGTGTGATAAGTGCAGCTGTTGTTATTGTTGCCTTTGTAGTGCCAGAGGGGAGAAATAGAGTTTGAGAGCTCCACAGAGGACTAACAGTGCCACTGACCGGCCGAAAGAAGAGGCCAATACAGCAAAGATCCGTCTGATGTGGAGGAACTGTGACCGGAGACACTGTCCTTTATGTCTCCATGTCATCTTTCAGTGTCTTTAAAAAAAAATACCTGTGAAAAAATATTTGACACCTAAATATTTCTTATTTTTGTTTTTATAGTTTTCCTTTTTCTGTCACTTTTTCTGAAGCTCAAAATAAAACAGCTCAGCTTAAATGATAACAGCAGTGGCACCTTTACTGTTATGTAATACTGGGGGGGGGGGGGGGGGTAACTCCACCAAAAGAAAAAGTGCTGACAAGTCTTGAGGAGAACTACTGCATATGTTAAAAAAAATTAAATTACATTAAAAAGTAGTATATAGTCTTGTGGCTCCAGAGGAAGCTGCATATAATCTGATCAATTGCCTCCAGTGATGTCACTTAGTGGCTAAGTTGCATCGTGGGTAATGTAGGTACCAGGTTTTGGAAAGAAAGGAGAATGTGTGGAATAAAAAAGGCGATACATCTGGTTTTGCGGTATTGATTTTGATCATTTGTTTTCAAACTGCCCTATAGTTTTATAAAAGTGAAATGTTTGACAGTGGACACTTAAAGCTAGGGTCTACAATCCTGGAGAGCTAGCAAGAGAGCTAGCAAGATTTCAAAGTTCCATCTCCCCCTCCCCATCCCGTCAGTGCTCCGTCCAAAGCCACGCCCCCACAAACTGCATGCCCCAGTTGTCTCCACCGCTCAAACGCAGCACCGATGTTGACTCGGGTCCGACTTCTTACTTTATCCAGAGCCTTTTCCGTTGCACCCTTTTCTGCCTCAGGCTTTCTTTTCCTTGCCTTTTTAGCGGGGTGAGTTGGTAGAAGTAACGGTGGCTGCATTTTCTCTGCCATTGTAACCAAATGAACTCCGTATTCCTGCAGAGGAGTGTGCTGAATATTTCCAGCATCAGTGAAACCGGACGTGTGCACGCGCGGAGGAGGGCGGGACATGAAGGCATCTGACCAATGAAGGCACTGAGAAAAAGCTGACCAATCCGTGCCATTCAGGCCGAATAGCACTGATTGGTCAGCTTTTTCTCAGTCATGCAGCTGCCACAGAGGTCTGATTATTTTCGCTCCTTTTTCTGAATACATAATGTATTGACTACTCTCAGGACAGAAGGACCATTTCACCCAGTATAACAAAATGTGTTTCTGAACAACATCGTAGACCCTAGCTTTAAGTATTAAAATATATTTCATCGCATTTATTTTTCTAATACAAAAATGTAATTTAAAATGTGCCAGTGGCGCTCTTGTCATCAGTGCAGTTTCACCTATTTTTTTGAAATTCTCTATAACATCCCACTACATCCGCATCTGTGTTGATTTGTAGTAACATTCTGAAATTAAACCTGATGTAAAAACCCACGAAGGAAGAACACAGTAACAACAGGCAACAACAAATAAAACCAGTGAGACTGTGGACTCAAATGTGTCATTTATTACTGTACACTATCTACAGCACATCACCTCAAATACATATTTTCCGTCTTACCTGTAGAGCCATTTATCCATGTTGAAGTTATCCTAGTTAGCTAGCTTCTCATCCATGAGTCGATTCACACCTGCTTCTGTGCTGTGACACATCGGCTGGTGCAGTTTAGTATAAAGAAAATAGTTCCTTCATGTAACTGCTAACAACAAGGTCTGTGGATTATCTTCAGAAGCCGGATCATGATTTTGGGAAGGAGACATTGCTGTTGAGTTTTTCATATGTATTTTTTTTTGGCCCTTTGAGCACCACAGACTATTGTGCCATCTAGTTCTATAATACTGGAGAGAAGGCAGACATCTCTACGGCTGACATCTCCAAAACTCCGCAACTCACACTAAAACAATCTAGATGGATAAAGAGCAATACAGGCGAGAGGAAAATAATCTGTATATTTTTTGATTTTGGGGTGAACTGTCCCTTTAATGTGAGCTCTTTAATCAGTGTCTTTTACTATCACCTCCATTCTGTATCCAATCACAATGCAGATGGTTACTGTTTTTGGTGTCAGATGTAATGTCTGTCATCACAACATGATGTAACACTACTATACAGTGGTGCGTTCAGGAATACACACCCCTTAAAAAAATTACACCTGTAAAAAACACTTCATTCTGAACCATTGGGACTTCAAATGTTAACAAAAGGCACTTTTCCTTAATTCGATGGTGTCTGAGCTGTGGGCTCCTCCTTCTTAGTTGGAGCATCCTTCTCCTTAGTGTCTTGAGCTTTGGCTGACTCCAGCTCAGGACCGACCATCAGCGTTGACACCCTCTGGGCGAGCCGCTCAAGGACCAACTCAGAAGTGCTGGTAAGAGTATGCTGAAAAAACAGGGGACAAAATAACAAACATTAAATGAGATGTACAGTGTGATCAACAGATTTGAAGACGTCTGTTGAGTTTTTAAGCAGAGAATAAATACCAGCACTGAGTTTTGTTCAGGAACAGTGTTAACAAAGCTAAATGAAGCTGTGGATGAGGTGAGGTATTTATTGTTCAATAGCAGATCGTGCTAATGTTTTTTGGGGGGCTGGTGGGGTTGTTGACCTTCAGATATTCAGTGATGGAGGGTGATGCTGCAAGAAGCATCACACAGTATAATATAATAGTCGAAAAAAACGTTTTAATGGAGAAAAGCAAATAAAAGCATTTCATTAAAGTTTTGGGCCATTATGTCTTAGTTAGATATTTGTGATGGTTCCCCTTTAGCTCTCAAGCTCATATGGTTCATATGTGAACCTGGATTGTTTTTAACACTGACAGCCCACTGCAGTTGAAGGGAACAGAGGAGACAAAGCAGGCAGACAGCCTGTAAAATCAGTGCCATCACTTCTGACGCAGTTTCCTCTGATGGCCAGTAGAGGCCAGCAATTACCTGACGCTTGTTTCATTTCATCCTTTTATTACCAGTCATATCTTTCCTCAGTTCAAAAAAACAGAACATTTTCTTTCATGATGACTTAATAAGCAGATGAGCCATCCATTATGCTGATATGCAGAACAACAGTAGGATCAACAGCGGAGGGGCACTGGCCGTGACAGGAAGCTGTTTTATTAATATCATAGATCACTGCTCCGTGTCACGTACCTGTAAGATATGCAGTCCCTTCAGTGTGAGGACAGCCAGCTCTCTCAACCCGTCCCCAGTCAGGTCTAAGTAGATGACGGACAGCAAAGGACTCTTGAAGCTCCGCCTCCACTGCAGCTGAAACTGTCCGTCTCGTCCGCTCTCTGATGGCTGGAACTTATAACAAAGAAGTTCCTGCATGACACAAAGGAAGATAACACCGTCATCGTCAAGATGGAACCACATCAGTCTTCAACCAGATACCAGAAAAGTGACAAAGACACACGTCCTATTATGTAAGGTTTCAGTCAATCGCACTGGACCTACTGTGTATTACTTATTGTGTTATTCACTTCAAGTCTGATTATTGCGAGGACTTTCTAAATGAAAGGGGAATTTAAATTATGAAAAGTAGCCACGTGCAGTAATATAAAAAAAGGAAGGATGCCATACATTTAAAATCATTTGCAGTCGAATCGCTGACAGCTGAATCGTAATCAAATCAAATCATGAGGCCGTTGAAGATTCACACCTCTACTTAGAAAGGATTCAATTCAATTCAATTCAATTCAATTCAATTCAGAATACTTTATTGTCCCTGGGGGGCAATTAAAGGCACGTGGAGCAGTTGTACACAGACACAATACAAGTCAGATAGAATAAAATAGACTAAATACACTAAATAAGATATTTACAGTATTTACATAGGATAACTTTTCTTATGTGAAAATGTTTCCCTTCATTTTCCTGAGTCGCAAAGCTGTGACCTTACAATGTAATAGGTCAGTTGCAATTATGGTCCTGGAGCAACATTACTTCTGATGTTGCGGGAACAAAACAAACACAGTGACATCAGATTGTGCATTTAATTCTAAACACACCGTCTTGCTGCCATCAAGACTCACTAAAGCATCAAATGTGGCTTAATCCTGACTGTATAGAGTCCCAGACAATACAATATTTCTTTGCTTTGGTCTTTTTATGAGATTTATAAATAATATAAAATATCTAGAATATCAGCTTTGTCATTTAAGTACTATTAATTAGGCCCATTGGTAAAGAGGAGCTCTGACCTGCCCATATGTTCCCAACAGCACCTCCTTCTGCCCGTCAAAATCCAGGTCAATGACCAGAGCACACAGCACCGCGTCCCACTGGTCACTCTCTGAGAGACACACTGGGTGAGACAAGCCTCGCTCATGGACATCTCTGAGAAGACACACACACACACACAAATACACCGTTCTGAACTCACCACAGCAAGTCATGACTCTACTGAAATCTTTATAAAGTTATCTGAGTCTGACCTGTAGACAACTGCCATCTCTATAGTGCTGGTTACCAGAAGGTTGTAGCCTACCACACCTGAAAAAGCAAAGACACAGAAAATCAGTCAGAAAATACTTGATTTTTACCAAAGGTATCCACAGTGATGGCCAGACATGAGTCACAGAGCATATCTAAAAACAGCAACATGAAGAACAAACAGAATACAAGTAAAGCAGACCAGTAACATACTTTTCTCTCCGCCGGGCTGGTTGGGATCCGCCTGGTAGCTCAGAGGGAACAGCAGCACTGTAGAGACTGGACTGTCAAACTGGAACCGCCAGCTCTGCAAAACCTCTGATGGAAAACACACAACATCCTTCAAACACATCTAGATCTGGTGTCAGCAGCATTAAACGTTTTCTGCTAGCAATCCCACAATGCAGCGGATCTCATTTTAGAGATTTTCAGACATGACAAAGGTGCAAATGATACATTACGGATAAAATAAATGATGGCTGAATCTCATTTCTCTGTTTCAGTTTTAGGGTCCTGGGACTGTGCATTCTGGGTCACTGTCATGGCTCAGTGGGGATTCAGGCAGAAAGCAGCGCTACATTAACAGGGGGCTGCACAGTGGCGCCGCATTGGTGAGGGCAGGTTTTTTAAGGTGCTGGTGGGACATGAAATACAATACAGGAAGTCCAGTTTGAGTAGCAGAGATGCTTTCAAAGCCTTTCAAAGGCCAACAGTTTGTGATACTCACAGACAGAATTTTACAGCTCTGGAAAGTCGACAACTATTTTATTTTAAACCCCTCCCTCAGAGTGTCACACACTCTGAGTGTGAGAGACTTCAACTGTGCAATGCTGACTCACTGTGCAATAAATTACCACACAACACTGTCATAACAGTCAAATTTTGTGCAGTATTTCAATTCACCCAATTCTTTTTTTTCTGGACAATATCATGTACAATTACTCTACAGTTTTTTCAGCCCTGAGCAGTTATTCAACTGTGCAATGAACAGTACAGTTACTTACTACACTGTGGCTTTTGTCTTGTGAATTATTGTTAATTACTACCTATTTCAATATTATTCATTATATCCTATACTGTACTTATGGTGTAGTGTTAGACACATATCTATGGTGTGAGAGGTATAAGATGAATGTGGGATCTGCTTTTCTCTCAGGGCTGTTAGTATAGGCTCTGTCAGGCACCTCTATAGCTCTCCTGTTATCTTTACACCTGTAGGTCCAAGACAAGCAACACCTTTATCTTATTTATGTCCAGTGACAACACATAATTCCCACCTTCCACCTTGGCAGAGGTCTAATCCGCCACAATAAGTGAGAAACACCTGTGTGGGTGTGCAGCGTCTTCAAGCCACTGTATATGCATACTGGCCACATTAATAATGTGACAGCCTGCCCGGCTAAAGGTCCAGATGTGTTCAGCGCTCCCACACTAGAGGGGAATTGTGCGAGAAAGATCACGTGAGGGAGCTGAGCAAGAATCACTATTCCGTGTTTGGTCCCCCTCACCTGCTCCTGTCTGGTCGACCAGAGCCAGTCCAACGCAGCCGTTCTGACAGCCGAACGCTGAGAGTCGCCGGCCACCTGGTATACTCAACACGTCCAACCACAGCACACTGCACAGAGGAGGGGAGACGTAAGCGTTACACACAGAGGCGTATGGATCATTCAGACATGTAGCTCAGCAGATGTGTTGACAGTATTTGGTTACTGACTGGACTTTGAAAGACCACATAATGTATTCAGTTTATATGAAATATTGATGCCGGTTCCCACGTCCACTGTCTTTATCCTCCATGTATGTATGACTATCTTCCATTTTCTTTGGCTGTTACATTTATATTGTTGCCATCTTCTTTTAAGAGCCTGAGCACCGACCGGCCTTTTTTCTTTCACATTGTGAATCACATTCTTGAGGGGCTAAAGGTGTTTAAAAACTCACGAAACCTGTCAAACGTGTCAGAAGTGGTGAAAATGTACATATGGTATGGGTCTTGGCCATGGGCGCGCCAAAATGGCTTGATAGTGCCCCCTACAGCATTTCAACAAAGTGGCCCTCACGGTACATTTCACCTGCATTCGGTGGGGAAGTGTATCACATCTAGATGTACAAAAAAAGCCAACAAGAAGGTGTTTTTTTTTATTTACACAAAACCTCAACTTTTGTGCAGTTTTGATAATTTCGAGATGTTGTCCTCCTCCTACAGACTCACTATGTTTTAAAGCTTTCTCCATTACAATATGCTTCAGTAAATGAGTAAATAGGGGTTTTGTCTTTAGCCCCACAGCATGAACACAATAATCTTTTGAGTCAAAATTTGAGAATATGATTCTGTAAATTGGATTATAAGACTGAAAATTATGAGACTGATAAACACACAGAGATAAAGAATGACTTACAAGTTGCTGATGGTCCCAATAACCCCACTATTCATCACACACAGTCCAACAATAACAGACAGGGAGGAAACAGAGCTACATGTACTCAGACTAACTTGCTGGGCAGCTGCTGTAGTTCAGGGAAGAGTCTCTCCACTGGCTGCTCTTCAAACTGGTGTAGGGAGGCGTTCTGTTGAAAACACGAGAGTCAGGCTGAATGGTGCTCTGATGCTGCGTGAGGAATCAGGATGAACGTCTTCCACAGAAATGCAAAACTCATCATCATTGCTCATGCTAGAAGAAAGCCCTCCTGCAGCTTTCATCCCCTTTAACCCAAAGTCCTCTATTTGACAGAGCAATGGATCTTGTTGGCCAATACCGTTTCTAATGTCATGGATGAGCTTTCAGGCCATCAAAACAGTGAACATCTGCATTTCCCACGACAAATGGGCAATCTCAATCTGCTGAGGACGATCATGTGATGTGATGGAAAGCTCCAAAACAGCTTCTAAACCGAGGTAAGATGGTTTGATAAATAAACCTCCTGTTTGTTTTCTTTCTTAAAATAAAAGAGAGAAGACAACACTCATTCACTGGTCTGTTGGTATATTTCAATGTAAAATACCTTAATGTAGGATAATATTATATAGACAAATCATAAATATATAGATAAAGCTGATGAAGGAAACAAATCTACATTTCGAAGTTTTGATCAAAATTGTATCATCACAGACACACACACCTCCTTGTACAGGTGGATCCTCTGGTCATGACCGCTGAGCAGAAACACCGTCTCTCTGCCGCCGTCGTCACACTGCACTCTGACAGAGACAACAGGATGTGGACATTTACTTACTAGATACACTCTGCTGTAATGAAGAAGACACTAAATCCCACTCAGGAGCACTGTTAAGTATAAAGTCAGATCAACATTTCAGAGTCATAAATAAAAGCCAATCAGCTCAGGAGTGGAGTGTTTTATGTACGATGAAACATTAACACCTACAGAGACATGATTCAGATTCAGAGCAGCATCTTAGATGATATAAGATCAAATTATTGATTCCTGCTGCGCAGTAAATTCATTGCAGTCATACAGTTTCAATGAGGTAAAAGCAAAGCACTGCACTTGATCATAAAAAGTGAAAATAATACAGTTAATAACACAGTTATCAGATACTAAAAGCAGTGTGTTATAAATTAGTGCAAATACTGTATATTTGTATAGGAAGCTATAAGAGGAAGCTGGAATGTTGTTGGCCTGGTATTGTGGTTTAAATGTTTTAGTTTCTTAAATCTGTTAAAATAACAATCACTGTGTGTTGCTGATGTAGAGAAATGGACTGCAAAGAAAAAAACATTAAAAAAACAAGACTTGATGAAGATTTTATTGGGGTACATTCTACTTTTTATTTAGCGATTACCTCTGCCAGTGAGGTCATGTTTTTACCCGTGTCCGTTTGTTTCTTTGGTTGGTTTGTCAGCAGAACTATTTAACAGATTTCCATGAAACTCAGGTGGAAGTTGGGTCTCGGCCCAGAATAAACCCTATTAACTTTTGGTGTGGCTCCAGATAAAGAGACAGATCCAGGATTTTTTTCTCACTTTCTTTAATACTGTGAGATAGGTACATTTGTGTAAATTTGTAGGGAATATTTGAGGTGGCTGGTATCTATGAGTGAGTAGAATTTGATCCAGATCCTAGATGTGGTTCGCTTAAATTACGGTGAAGCAGTTATGGGTTGTTGAGTGATACCGAGCTATCGAGTTTGCCATTAGATTAGGTTTGATTGAATTAAAGGGGACTGTTAGGCCTTTGCGGAGGCATGCACTGTACTGAGTGATATTCTAGTTGATCATATCAGAGTCATTTTCTTTTCACACAGTTACACAGTCACACATCAAAATATTGAACTTTAAATTGAATTCATCCCTGACAGTTAAAGGATCTACCTACTACAGGGACCGAGTAGATTGCGTTATTTTTTGCATATATGATGACTGCAATATGAGTCACAATTCGTGGGAATTTTAATTTTTGCATCACAATTTTCATTTTCGGGCATCTCTGCAGTGCTGCAGTCATTCATTTTAAAACTGTTTGTCACACATTTTACCACATTTACTGCAGAACACATTTTACCTTTTGCAAATTTTGCAAATTGCATATCTGTGATTTGGATATTGCACTTGATTGATTGATTGATTTCGATAATATCTGGGTTAATTGTGTAGCCCTACTTTTAGGTATGCCAGATTCCCATGCAAAGTAAAGTCTTTCCCCTGGTTTGTGATGATGTCACTCTGCACTGCTGCACTTGTCACTGTGATGTGAGTGCGGTATTTTGTTGATTGTGAGATCCTGTAGGAATGCTGACTCCATCTTTCCTCACAGCTCATTGGTCAGGAGTTGGTTCTTTTATATGTTCTGATCTGTGATCCTGAACAAAACCTGCTCCTGCAGCAGGAGTTACCATGGCAACTGAACTTGAACTGAACTTTGTGTGAGCCGTCTTTGACACAGATGGGGCCAGGGTTAGCCGCTACATGCATCTGCATTTAGAATGTGCTGTTCATTCACAGTGTGCCACTTACTCTGTGTGGTAGAGCTGGAAGGGCGTGAACTGCAACTCCAAATTCAGACAACTCTCTGTGCAGAGAAACACACTAACATCAGCATGTTAAACATCTGGGAGGTCCAGCACCATACACATCAGGGCACCGCTTCACTCACGTGCAATGGACTCGAGGTTGAACTCTGAGCCGGGCTCGTAGTCACAGTAGATATTCAGGAAGGGTGTGGCTTTGTCACCAGAGTCCTGCAGGAGTTCAGCCATAATTAATAATGCTTCTATAGCCATAGAAAGGTGTTACAACGATTTTAGTAAAGTATACACATGCTATGACTTATGAACTCAAATATGAAAATACCTTTACGAATGTGATGCCCACCACAAGGCCTCTTTTGGGTGGAGACTTGTTGAAGGCATCAATTGATACAATCTCTGCATCAACTGGATGAAGAAGACAAGACATCAGATCTTTACAGCACTGACCAAAAAAACAACACACTGTATATGGAAAATATCAGCACTTAAATACTACACTACTAAAAGAAAATAAAAAAAATATAAATAAATAACATGTAAAATAAACATGGTGTAATAATTATTAACTATTTTATTCAAAAATCATAATAAGATAAGCCTACTATCCCAATACCTAAATACACCTACATAAGTGCATTTACTCAAGTAATTTTGAGGTACTTGAGTATTCCCATTTTCTGGTAGCACATCTTCACATACTTTACTTCATCAGCAATCAGATAAAACAAAAAATGCTGAATATCGACTCCAATAATCAGTCATGATTTAAACATAAATGTAAATATACTGTATATATAAGTTTCTTTTACTTGTACCTTTGATACTTTGGTATATTTATTACCAGGAAAATACTTTTGATAGCTCAGTACATTTAATATTCAATATTTCAAGACTTTTATTTAACTATTGTTTGTATGGGTGACTTTCACTTTCACCAAAGTAATGTATTAGTATGAAATCTTTATCTCAAGTATTACTTTTGGGTACTTATTACAACACTGCATATCCGAACAGCTGCTGAGTTGAAAACAAAAAATCTATTTATCATTTTAACTGACAGGTGCCTACTATAGTTATGAATCTGTACAGCTACAGTGCATATTATAATCCATACTCCATGTCAACCATGAAGTTCAGGTCTTGTTCTATGTGTAAATACAATTTTAAAATTGGTTACTTCTGCGGTAAGCCTCAAATTCACTTTGCATTCATGTGAAATAATATTTTGTTTTAGCATAAGACTAATGTTAGAGAGGAGGGCAGGAGCTGCCACTGTTCAGCACCTCTGGAAAAAGACATGCATAATGTAAAGGCATCACATTAATTGTGCTTTCCGCAGCGGTTCCCACAGTAGTACTCTTGGGTAGTTTAATATATAACAAAGTAACTATTTTTAAAAAGATCATCATGCGTTTTGAATGTAAAATATTAATCAGCAAAGTAACTTGTAACAGCAGCTGTCACATAAATGTGTGTAAGGTGAAATATTTCCCTCTGAAATGAGTAGATGTGTTAAGTAGCATTCAATGGAAATACTCAAGTGAAGTGAAAGTATCTCCAATCGGTACTTAAAGGGTAACTCCACCCATTTTGCACATTAAAAGTATATTTACAGGTCTTGGGGAGTACTGCTGCACATGTGAAAAAAGTAGAATAAAGTCTTTTGTGGCTCAAGTAGAAGCTGTTTGTAATCTTATAGATTGCCTCCAGTGATGCCACTCAATGGCTGAGATGCATTGTGGGTAATGTAGGCACCAGGGTTTGAAAAGGAAGAATTACAGTGGAATAAAAAAGGCGATATCTCGGGTTCTGCTGTATCTATTGTGATCATTTGTTTTTAATCCGTACATAATGAGTCCAACAGTGTTTTAAGAGTGCATAATTATAGACCAGTGTTCTTCCTGCGTTTCGTTGTTCTGTGTTTCGTTATTTTTGAAACAATGACAATAAACATGTATTCTATTTCTACTTCCCTGCAAACATGAACACAATATGTATCAGAAAAGAAACATCACTGATAATATTATAAACTACAGCAGACAAGTAAGATATATTCAACTGACCGGTGTGCCATTTTATCTAAGTTTAAAAACAATTCAACTGACAATAAATCACTGTAATATGCCTGAAGTACTGATGAATGTGTCTGTATCACTCCACAGTCAGTTTATAGAGAACTTAACATACTCTGGTAAGGATTCGACAGGGATTTTTATGGACCTCCTTGTACTGAATGTACTTCAGGTAGTTAGTGTCTGCAGGTTTTCCGGTCAGTACCTGGTATGTATGTGAACTGCACCTCCTTGGCCACAGGTCGGATCTTCTGCTGCAGCTCCTGGTACCTGAAACACACCACCTTCCCTTTGAGAGTGGCCGCTAACAGCTCCTGCTCCCCGGCCTGACACAGCCCGTAAATGTTACTCTGCGACGGGAAGCGGCTGAAACTGTCCTCCACGAAGGGATACGACTCCCGGTGCATCCTGCAGGACCAAACTGAGCTCACTAATTTAATTAGAAATATCTAACGTTAGTCTGAATGCTGTCCATGGTTGTCTTGTGGCGCTCTGGTCTCAAACTCCATTCACAACAGCATCAAGTTAGCTCAAATGAGGAATTTCCAGTCAGACAGCTGATTTAGATTAGAAGCTTGATTCATTGAACTGTATTTATTCTGAATACAGAAATGTAAAAGTCTCCGTTATTTGTCTGGGTGATAAATAGCTTGAGAAAATTATCATGAAGCAAAACATCCGGGTTTGGGAGATGATGCGTTCAAGTTCGTCGGATATATGGCGTATATTGCTCATAGACGATCCAGCTAGAAGGAAAATTAAGCTTTTTTCTGACAAAACTGCGTTCAAATTGAGTGATATATATCTCCCATTTTATCACATTACTTTTTGGTTTCTTTAACTGCTAATATTCCCTGTATTTTTGTTTTCATGGCTTTAATTCTGTCGGTGAAACGTTGCTCTGTGCTGTGTGGTTATAAATAAGTAGTAATTCGCCCTGTTTCAGAGTTCAATCGGTCATTAATCTGAAATTAAAGGAATTAAAATTCCAAACATTGAACAATTTTGTTTTTAACTCATGTTGGACTTCTGACTGTGCAGCATAGTACCACATCCACCAGAAGCTCTGAAAGGCAGCACATGGCTTTTGTCCTTCGTGTTGTAAATTGATGACAGATTCAACGCATCACATTTGTAATACTGCCATCTAGCGGTACTGTCTGTTATATACCAAATTAAAGCGCTGACTTTTTTTCTTTATAAAGGTGACACTGTTATCAATAACCTGTTGCTAGTGACCTGCTCTTACTATCTGGTTGCATCGAACTCTGTTCACTTATTCACTTCTTTCTTTTTTATTTACAGATTTTTTGACAATTATGAACCAATCTCACTCTATTAAAAATAAACAACATTAGGCCTTTGTCTACTTTACTGAAAATGAATCACATACTCAAAAGATGCAGCAAACCTTTCAGAGTCAGAGTCAAACACAAAAGTACAGAACTCCAATACTTTGGGTGTTAGAATTTAAATGTGTGCAAACATATCATTATATGAGTTGGATTCATTATAAACTCACCAATACATATAGATGCACTATGTACATAAGGGAATATAACAAAATATTTATGTTTTCACCAGGACTGCCTGTTCAGCAACATCTATTACTATTCTACACCTGCAACCTTGTTAGACGTTATTGATGTTTGTCCAGCAGATGTCAGTGAAAAAACACTCATCAACATGTTGAACTGACTGTAGGGGAAAACTGAAGGTTTCTCTCCCTCCTGCTGGTCAGCTTTACTCATGACAAGATGCAAGTTGGCCTAAAGGGAGAGAGGCCAAGCAGCAGCCAAAGTGAAAGAATGCTGGATTTAAAATGTTGAAAAGCAGATTTAAAGAATCCGGTCGAACAAAAATGGGAACCTTAGTGTGGTGTCCTTGAGAAAGATACAGTTCAAGCTTTTTCAGGAAAGCAGCACACTGCACTGTGACCCGAGAAATTACCAGCTTGTATTTCTACAAAGGTTACACTGAGAGAAAAAATATAGCATAGTCCTTTTTGTTTTTGCAGAAAACAAAATCGAATCAATAGTCAGTTTTTTTGCACAGTTTCTTCTGATCTTTTAGACTTTCTCTGAAGTCTGAACCATGTTTGAGTAAGTTAAATAGCGGGATCCAGGACTTTGGGAGAAACGTGCACTCCCTGGCAGTCATCATGGCTCAGTCTAAACCTGACCTAATGCCTGCCTTAACAACCAGCACCTTCCCCTCCTCTGCTGCAGTGAATCAAAGAAGGCTGCCCATTTGTTTCCTCACAGAACTGTCACATCTTCATCCTCGCTGAAGTTATAACAATTCATGTGGAGGATTGTAACAGCCACGGACAATCACTTCTGAATTATGGTAATTAAAGTTTAAAAGGTTATGGATTAACCTGACAGAGTTCTGTTCCCACCTGATCTGTCATCAGGAACCTTTGATGGAATTATCTGAGATACCAAAAACCAACACCAAAAAAGACTTATAGTACAGTGTTGTAAGAAGCCAGACCTAGAACTTTTTTTTAAATCAAGAATGTTCTGTTGATTAGAAATTGAAGAGCTCAACTGTAACTACTTTCTAATTCAAAGGCTACTCAGAGTATTAGTCAACTGTTGATGTTTAATGCATTATTGATAGCAGATGTTCAATCAAATGGGAATTTTTTGTCCGTATGTCAGGGTTTTCATTGGCTCGTTTGAGATCGGATCGTCTTATTGGCTACAAAAATGCAGATGAAAGATTTAGACATTAATTTAAACTGTACCCAGTACTGAATTATGTTTTTAAAAAATAACTAAGTAGATACATGGTGTAATGCATACTTAAGTACAAGTCCAATCACATACTTGAAAAATACTCTTAAAAGAACAAGAAAAATGACTTAATTACAGTAATACGAGTAGCTGTGATTAGTTATTTCCACCCTGGAAGTATGTTTTCTACGCTGTCCACTGGTGTGTACTGATGTCTCTCCACTCTGTCATTATAAAATTGTCACTGTAAGGAGAGTGCAGTATTTTGTGTATTCAAGTCACTCTGTCTCCATCCTTGCTCACAGCTATTTGGTCAGGAGTTTGTTCTTTCATATGTTTTGATCTGTGATCCTGAATAAACTTGTTCTGGTTTGCCCTGCAGCTGCAGTTACCATGGCAACTGAACTCAGCGCAAACTTTATGTGCGCTATCTTTGAGGTTGAAAAGCTGGCGTGAACCCCAGGATTAGTTTAACTAGATTTTTAATAATCAAACAATATTGCAGCTTTGTATCACTGTCTGCCAACATTCTCTGAACGTTATATGCAATATGTAAGAACTGGCCTCCTGTCACTCGTACTCCAAACAAATAGGGGGCAGCATATCACCAGAGTAACAGCTAACTGCTGCTAACTGTAGCTGCCATTAGCTGGTTAGCTCAGTTAGCTGTGCAGCTAGCAGTCCTCGGCTGACTGTGCCTGGACCTGGAGATCGGAGCACAAGAGGAGTGCTGGTGTTTATGCCGCTAGCAGAGGAGCTTAAAGGTGCACTATGTAACATTTTCAGCCCACCCTCAACAGAAAAATGGCCATAGATCCCATAAAGGGAGCTTACTATGACCCATAGTGACGTTTGTTGTGTGTGTTTTTAGTACAATGTTAGTATATAGTCCTATGTACTTGCAGTGTAAGAATTCCAGATCTTTGTTCTTGCGCAAGTGTAACTGAAAATACAAGCTTGGTTTTCTCTAATGTTAGCAAACACAACTATAAACACATGGCTTTAAAGTACATCTAACGCTCACATTAGCTCTTGCAAACTGCTGTTCCACATATCAAGAGATCTGGCTTATTTTTGTTTATAGGCCTGTAAAAAAGTTGCGTGCTGTACCTTTAAGAACCACTAAAGACGCAGGTTTTCAGGCCTGGGGTCTCGGGGCCCGGCTGGTAATGTTGACAGGGAGCAGCGCCAAACATGTTGTCAAACCTGTTATTTCTTCACATCCTGTTGATCATTTTAGATCATTTTTGAATGTTTTAAATTAAAATGTTTACATATTGCACCTTTAATGCTTCATCTTATTTTTGACCAGCACCCATGAAAATGAGGTCAATGATAACAAAATCAGAATACAGCACAGGACACTTTAAATGAGCCAGACACTGACCAAACAATTTTGCATGTTCACTTGCAATACATGACACAGTTATTATGGGATGGTTTTTCTACAGTTGCCACTTGATGTCTGAGACCTCTGCATATGTTATACTCTTATTACTGCGATCGAGGCATAAAATAAAGTGGTATGTGGGGGCAGAAATAAGATTTTTGATTCCTGGATTAGTCCTTATATCACCAAAACAAATAGTAAACCTTTATAATCAGCATCAGTAATAAAATGGTTCATTAATAGTTATTCCACACACAACAACAAACAATGAAATGAAACAATTTATTAAGCAATTGTAAAGGTTTATAAACTTCAGTTACAACTTTATAATGGCCATCCAAATAATGTTTATAAATGGACTACACCATACTTATGAACCATTTACAAAGCATCAGTTGCAACTGTACAATATACAACTGCTCAATACAGTATTTATAAAGTATTACATTATTTGTTCACAGTGAATTGACTACTTACTAAAGTTTAATTAACTATAGATTGACCATTTGTTTATGGTGATTATTATATATATATGATTATATTATGAGTGTTACCCAAAGTCATTGTTCACAATAGACTAATGTCGATTAACTGTCCTAATAGGCTGCAAGTTTCTTTTTTAAATTACAAAGAAGGATGGACAGTCATGAGGTCACGTTTAAGTATGGGCCAGTAAAACTGTGAAAGCATGAGTGAAAAGGTAGGAAACGTTTGATACACTTTTGATTTTGATGTTTTAAAGTTAATCACTTTCTTTAAGAAATGTTCAAAACAACATAGATAAAGAAAGAAAAATAGAAAGATGGAAAAAAAAGCCTTATCATCAAGTCAACAAAATAAAAAATGTCTCTGTACGCTTGACATCCATTCCTCAGTCCAGTGGTCATTGCTCTGGTGGCCCGACCGTTCCACAATATGTGTTCCAAGGTGCAGCGTGTGTGACGGAGGTGAAGAGGACGGAGCCCCTCCTCCATAATGTGACAGTTCAGAGGTGGCAGTGTTCTACACCCCCACTTCTCCTAATACCACCTGCTAATCCATCTGCAGGATTACTGTCGACTGTAATCACTCATCCTCCACACTGACACACCTCACCTCGCACTGCAACTCCTGACTCACCGCACACACACACACACGCACGCACGCACAACTCCAATGTACCTTGCATAAGAAGTTTAATGTGGCTGTAGTTTTAGAAGGAATGGCGAACGTGGGAATCGGGTTTTTCAAGGTATCAGTCCTGAGCTTTATTGAGACGTTCTATTCACTGATAATAATATTGTTATTTGTACAGCACCTTCATGAGCAGTGGCAAAAAGTCAAACGGCTGATAAACAGTTGTACCATAATATATCAAAAACAGAGGGAGCAAAAGGAAAAAGTGCTCTAAATACCAAAGATTCAAACTTAAGAACCGACGAGTGAGTTCTACCACATGCACTATATGTATTGTTTTACATTTACAGAAACATTGTACTTATACAGACATTGTGTGTTGCTTTTTATATAAAGTATAGACATTTTTGAGCTACGTGTAGGCTATCTTTATGATAGTTATATATTAATTTTATCAGTATTCAGACATGTTGTCCTTGTTCAGCTGTATGTCTGTATGTGTGTTACATTAAGAGCCACTCACCGGAGTCAGTTTCCTTGTATGTGTAGGCTTACACGTACTTTGCTAAATGAGTGATGTGGGGATGATGTATTTTTGAAGGCTAACTGAAGTTAGCATCCCCCCTGGTTCCCTTGACAAAAAGCCTCTGTGATTTCTGAATTGGGATTTGGATTATTGCTGAAAATAATCTCTGTGGCAAAAACAGGTTGATGATACTGACATGTTTTGTTCAGCGAGATAATCTTCACAGATGAACACCACTTTTATGATTTTCAAAGTGTAAATCAAATCGCCAGAAGTAGGGAGCCACAACCGCCCCTACTTCTGGCAAAGTCTGGTCTTGTTATCGGAAGGTCGCTGGTTCGATTCCCCTGGTCTGCATGTCTGCATGTTTCCTTGGGCAAGATACTGAACCCCAAACTGCTCCTGATATGCTGGTCAGCACCTTGCATGGCAGCCACCGCCATCAGTGTATGAATGTATGTATGAATTACTGGAAGTCGCTTTGGACAAAAGTGTCTGCTAAATGCCCTGAATGTAAATGTAAGTAAAAAGCTAATGTTAGGCTATAAACAGACTATAAAATAAACAGACTTCATTGCGGTTGCATAACTTAAACATCACCACCGCCATGCATATCACCATACGTTTCCTGTAAATGAATCAAACTAAAAGTTGTAAAGTTAGAGTAGGGTAGAGTAAAGTGTTCAGCATGATGACCCCAACAGCTTCTGTGGTCTCATTTAGCGACTTGTTAGCAACCGCCGTTTTTTAAGACACTAATTATTCAAATGCCGGACATTTAATGATGTATATTATGTCAGAGCAAAACGTGTAAATACTTTCAGCCTGTGGTAACAGTGACCACAGACCTTCAGACATTTAACTGAAATCTCATTGAAAAAAAACCCCATTGGCTTTGACACTCATTACTACAGCACTCTATAAAGCTGGTTCTGATTCTGCCCCGAATTAAAAGCCAGATTTGCAAGACACCAAGGGAGTTTGCCAGAGGTGGAGAGTAAGTACTCACTCACTCAAGTCCTTAAGTGCAGTTTTAAGAGTCTATATCCATTACATACTACTTAATACTGATTGTATTTCTTTTGTCTGTCTCCAAGAGTTATTGTATTGATAGATACAATACAATAACTCTTGGTGTGGCTTCTGGATAAAGGGACAGATTCAGGATTTTTTTTCTCAATCATAACATTGCAAGATAGGGCGTTTTTCAACATTTTGGTTAATTTTCCTGGGAATAATCCATGGATCTTGCTGGAAAAAACTGCCATATTTAGATGGCTGGTATCTATGAATGAGTACAATTTACAGTACAATGGAAAATATGATTCCACCTGTATTATTTGTTGTCCCAGTGGTTGGCTGTTACAGGTCTGGTGAGTTTAAATTATGGTTAAGCAGTTATGGGTGGTTCAGAATCTATTGAGTTTGATATTGGATTAGGCTCGATTGAATTGAAGGCGATTGTTGGGCCCTGGCAGAGGGTTCTTCTACACTTGATATGAGGTGTTGTGTTTTTGGAGATGTTGGCCATAGGGGTGTATGCCTTCTCTAGAATGTAATGGAACTCTATGGCACCCAGCTTGTGGTGCTCAAAACACCAAAAGCCCATTACCCAACAGCTATGTCTCTTTCCAGAAATCACGACCCGGTTACTCAAGATAATTACAGACCTTGTTGCGAGCAGTTGCTCGTCCACGGTGCATGTTTCCCTCTGTACGGTGATATGGTGTAGTTTGGTAGAGAGAAAATAGCTCCTACATGACGACGCTCACAACAAGGTCTGTGGATGTGTTTCAGAGCTGGCCGTTTATTGTGACCAGTCCAAAACACACCTGTGCTGTAGCCATGCTGTTTCATCAGCGTCTTGATTGGACACACCTGCCAGGAGGCTGGACCATCTTAAATCTTTAACTTTAACAATTGTAGCACTGACTAAATAGCTGCTCATATTTTTCGTTGATTGTTTGCAAAACTTAGACTATTTTAGCTAGCTAGCTAATCAGTTCATCTAAGCAAACACGACAACAGACAAACACAAGAGCAAACACTTAATAACAATAAGGAAAACAAAATGGAAAGAAAATACAGACAATTACAAACAATTAAACATCATGTGGTCAGTCAGTGTCCAGAGGGAGTGATTACAGTGTAGAGAGAGGGAGAAAAGAAAAATAAAATACATACATATACATGCATACATACATACATACATATAATCACACACACGTGTACATACACATATACACACACACACATACATGCATGCATGCATGCACATAAACACATAAGGCCTGGGCTGATTATAGTCATAATCAGTCTTGCTGTTATAGTATAATAATTATGATAATGATACTACAAAACTGACAAGAGATGATGAGTCTTATAATAACAGCTATAATGATGATGATGATAAAGTGATTGATATCTGGCCATGAGGAGCAGGGCTCCACAGGGCCCTCAGAGAGTCAAGTAAGAGCCGCCCCACCCAAACATCCAGCCCCCCAGCAGCACAACCAGGGGCCCAAGTGGAGACAGGCAGGGCGGGACAGCAAATGAATATCAGATATTAGCCTTAATGTATCATGTACTGTACATATTAGGTCCTGTGTTAAAGTTGTATCATATTTTCCCACCAAAATCAGCAGCAGCCCGTTTCTATTGCAAGTGCTGACAGAGAGCAAAGCGTTCTTGTTTCTAAGTTTGGATGCCTTGGTGCAAGATACCTTTTCAACATAGGGACAAAATTGGCAATATCAAAAGTGACTGGGACATGTCTCAAGTGTCCCTGGTAAAATGACACCTATGATGGTATCAATGTTCTCATTTGAAATAATATCTTAAAAAACATCAGGTTGCCTCCAAATGATGAAGATTAGTTTTGAAATGAGTGTCTAAAAAGCTGCTGAATTACAGAGACTTCGAGTTACCTTGTTATTAGAATGTTTATATCATTACCTGTCAGGTTTGACATATACTGCTGTTAACTGATACAACCATCATGACAGTGACTGCAGATCAGATTTTAAAGGAACTCTTAAGAGATATGACATGTCACATTCCTGAATTAAGCTGTATATAAACGGCTTGACCTGTGTTGTAATTTTATTCAGGGTAACAGTGCGTTTCGTCTGGTCGCCTGTCACTTTAACTTCAGGCGCGAACACCAAATGATACATCAGACAGAGAGGAAGGAAGTCGGTGAACGTGAGTAATCATAACGTAGAATTGTATCACATCGTCTCGTCTGTGACCCTGATTCACATCAAGTTGATTTTCATTGCAAATGGTGGTTGGAGACAACAACTCCCATGATCCCACGCTGCATCTTTTGTTTTCATTGTGTTGACTGACAGAACCCAAGCGACAGAAGTTACATACTGTGTGTTTAATGAGAGATCTCCTCACAGCCAGGATGAAGAGGAAGAACAACTACGGCAAACAAGAGTCTAGATAAGGGCCTTATTAAGACTTGAACGGATCCTTCACAGGCGTTCAGCTGCACCTTCCTCCCTCAGCAGGTCAGATTGATGGACATGTTAATATCTACAGCTCGTATCGGGCTCCACCGTGACTCAGCAGGTTGGAGGTGCGCACACACTCACTGGTTCACGGGTCTGAATCGAAGGTGGACGAGTGTCATATCTACTAGCTGACTACCATCCATGTAGACTGTCTCATACTGAGACGACTGTGTGTGTGTGTGTGTGTGTGTCCAGTCTGCCAGTACGGAGCTCCAACTGGACTGGAAGGGGGAGCTGGTGGGGTGGTTGGTGGTGAGCAGTCGGTCTGTGCTGAGCTGCTGGTGGCACCTGGTTTGCGCAGAGGAGATTATTACAGTGTGTGTGTGTGTGTGTGTGTGTGTGTGTGTGTGTGTGCGTGTGCAGGGTGAGTGATTGGGGCTGACAGCAGCCTCTGTATTGCTGGCTGGCCTGCAGATTTAGCCGACCTGTTTTAGACACTCTAATCTGGATTAACTTGCAGCAGTGTGTCAGTGGGGACGAGAGCTGCAGCCTCCCCCCCCCCCACCCTCTGCCCCTTCACCTGCTTCTCCTCCGTCCCCTCTCGCTCCCCCTCCCCTCCCCTCCCTCATGCATACCTGCTCCCCCCTCCACCTGACTTGTCTACCTGTCCTCTCCCTCTGATTTCCCATCGTCCTGAGTTTTTCGGCCTCCGTCGGCCCGCAGTATGTGGAACACAAACTGTTCGGTCCTGAAATAAAAAAACGCACGCCGCTTGCATCATCCAGAATGCGTCTCTGCGAGTCCAGCTTTAGGGGGGAAGGGCAGTCGGGCAGGGATTATACCAGCTCAGTCCTCTTCCCCACTTCCCTATTTGCTGCTGCAGCTGCACGACGAGCTGTTCCGCCATTGGGGGAAGATCGCAGCGCCGCCATCAACATCATCTGGACGGTGTTCATGTGACATATGGGATGTTTTTATTCAGATGGAAATAAGTCACAAAGGAGACGACAAAATCCAAATGTTTGCCACTGCTAACAATGTTTTACATTAACAAATCTACAATATTTAAATGAGACAGATTGTCTTTGTATCCTTAATGAAAAGGAAATCTGCAAATAAAACTCAGGAAGTCAAAAAGTCATGAAAATTAGTTGGAATAGATTAACAGCAGTTAGAATTTCAAAACTGACAAATGAAATTAGTGATAAAAAGTTTGTCAGAGGCATTCAGAACACCATATAAAGTTAGAATGTGCACATCAGCAGAGCTCTCCACAATACATGTGCTCGTCTGCGTAGCTGGCAGGGCTGCAGTCCACAGAGACAAAGTGGGACTCCTGGACGCTCCTGCTCGTCTTCACCCAGTTCTGTGTCAACCTGACGTGTCTATTTGTAGGTGTCCATCAGGTGCTGCAGCTGTCTCCGTCCTCTGAGTCCTCTGTCCACTCCGCTCTCCCCTCCTTCCTCCTCCACCTCCGATCCCTCCCGTATAGCCACATTCTCTATCTTCTGCCGTTTTCTTCTACTTCTTTCCCCCCCGGTCTCCGTACAGACTCGTCCACTGTGCAGCCACGCTTCCCTCCAGCCTCCTTTCCCGCTCCGCCACTGAACGGATTGCTGTGTCTTTCCTCCCTTTATCTGGAGATAAGATACTTACTTTTCAGATAAAGCATATTATGATAAATCAAATGAGCTTTGTCGGTTTTGTGCATCTGGGTGTCGTGTGTGCGTGTGAGTGTGTGAGTGTGTGAGTGTGTAAAAGCAGCATGTGTGTATGCAGCTGTCTTTGGAGATAAATGTAATCTGACAATTATGTGTGAATGTATGAAGCGCAGCAGGTTAATTGATCAGCAGGAGGAAAGGGAGAAACAAAAAGGAGGCCTAGAGAGGGAGGGGGACAAATTTTGAATTAAAAGAAAAGTGTCATTTTATAAAGATTATCATTTGTGACGTTAAACTTATTGCTGTTCTTTTTAATTCATCCACTCAAAAAGCTACATGAGAAGGGTGAAATATAAAAAAATATAAATGATGGCTTGTGAAAGAGACAATTTTCGTTTAAAATATGGCTTCAAACAGATTGAAAATCAATATCCAAATTTATTTTTAAATGTTTGTATGATGTAGTTTTAGATCTAGATTTCTAAAATTGTACATTTAATCCCAATGAGTAAAAAGTATTGATACCAAAGTCTTAAATCAGACAAATCTATAATTTATAAGAATAAACTTTGTGTAGGTCTAGTGTCTCTTATGTAGCCTGTTGCTTTGTGTGTGTGTGCGTGTATGTGTGTGTTGTAGTGTGTGCGTGCCTGCCTGCGTGCGTGCGTGTGTGTACGTGGTGGGAGGGGTTTGCTGGAGCCACTTGCTCCCTCTAATTAGCAGCGTGTGCCGGTGAAGAAACTCAGTGGAGCATCCTGAGCGCGGCGCAGAGGCATCCGGGGGCCGCTTCACCTGTGTGATGACTTAACTGTGTGAAAGATCCGACTCGTCCGCCTCGCAGAAGCAGTTCGGATGCTCGGCGCGCCGCGGTGTGCTCTGCTGCTAAGCTGACACACAGTTAAAAACTGAGGCTGCAGATAGAAGGAAAAAGAAAAAAAAAAGGGAAAACTCTTTGAGGTCTGTGTGCTGAACTCCGGCGCGTCCCGCTCCTCTCCGCGGCGGGTTGGATCCGACGCACCGACTTGTTGCCCCCGCTGAGCTCTGAGGGGCCCTCGGCTGTTGTGTTTGCGTGTCCGACATACAAGTCCGCGACAGGACTTAAAAGCCCGCTGTAAGGATGATGTCCTACATAAAGCAACCTCATTACACCATGAACGGGTTAAATTTGCCTGGCCCCGGGATGGACGTGCTGCACACAACCGTCGCTTATCCATGTAAGTACAAACTGTTTTATTACGTTTTTAAAAACTTTTTCTGCTTTATTTTGCACGTATTTGTCTCCTGCTGTTCCAGTCATTTATACTTTACATCCCATCAAATCGATGCGTAAAGACGCGCTGGCTGTGCGTAATGATGTGGCGCACGAAAATAAACTGAAGAGGAGGAACTGTTTGTTGATAAAAATAAAAATAAAAACTTTGTTATTAATGACTATATGCTAAAATATACTCTAAAACTATCAGTTTATCGATCAGAGACAATTGTAACTGTCGTTATGAGCGACTGATGGTTTCTCAAAGAGTTCATCTTTTCATTTCTCGGCTACATTCGCGCTGTCACTGATATGTTGTATTAACACAGATGCGTGTGTTAATGAGCGGATACACAGGAGCGTTTTTGAAAGTGAAGCGCAGATCATCTGTGCTCACTCAGAGTCTGTCAGGAGGGATGTGGCAGAGACTTTTTTTTAATTTAATGTTTTAATATTTGTCACTTTTTCCCTCAAGTCCTCTCAGATGTTCTCAGTCTCCGACACTCAGATACATGTAGACCGGGAACAGATGCAAATCAGTCAGCTGATCTTGACTGCATCAGTTATTTCTCACTAGTTCTGAAACAAACAGCATTGAGGGCAGATGGTTGTGATTTGACTGTACAAACCATTGTTACATGAATACAATGTAAACTCTCCTTCTTGTCTGGGAAAACTGAAACTCCACAAAGAAACTGTGACTGTTATAATAAAACGATATAATGAACAATGACTTTTATTGGTCAAAATCAGCCTGTATATAAAAAAAAACTGAGGATCATAAACAGTATGTCAGTCATCCTCACACACACATAGCTGGGAAACAACAGCCTCTCAGATGACCGTCATGTTCCCTTTAAAATAACAGCTATAATTCATGTCATCTCTCCATGGCTGCCAGCACAATAATCCCCTCTCCGTGTCTCTTGGCTTTGCAGCCACTCCCCGGAAGCAGCGCAGGGAGCGCACCACCTTCACCCGCACACAGCTGGACATCTTGGAGGCGCTGTTCTCCAAGACCCGCTACCCAGACATCTTCATGAGGGAGGAGGTGGCCCTCAAGATCAACCTGCCCGAGTCACGTGTGCAGGTACTGGAGCGGTGGAGGACACACTGTTAGCTAGAGTGACACCGGACATCTTAACGTTTAAAGGCCACAAGAAGACAAGAAGAAGAAGAAGAAGAACACCAGCATCTTCCTGTGTTCATGTGTTGAACACGTCCCCAACCTCACCTCTGCATCCAACAGCTCAACTCAAAACACATCTCTCCATGTCTGACTGTTGTATTAACAGGTCGTTTCTTCTTCTTTGTGTTTCCAGGTTTGGTTCAAAAACCGCCGCGCCAAGTGCCGTCAGCAGCAGCAGCAGAGCAGTGGCCAGTCCAAGCCCCGCCCTCCTAAGAAGAAGGCCTCTCCGGTTCAGGAGCCCAGCATCCCTGATCCCGTTCCTAACCCCTCCGGCTCCTACAGCCCCTCCTCTGGCCAGTCGGGCCCCAGCCTGGCCCCGAGCTCCAGCACTGGGAACACCGCCGTGTCCATCTGGAGCCCGGCCATCTCGCCCCTGCCCGACCCCCTGGCCTCCTCCTCGGCGCCCTGCATGCAGCGGCCCTCACCTTACCCGATGAGCTACGGCCAGCCGTCAGCCTACACCCAGGGCTACGCCAGCACCACCTCCTACTTCACCGGCCTGGACTGCAGTGCCTACCTGTCCCCCATGCACTCGCAGCTGTCAGGCACCGTGGGCGCCCTGAGCCCCATCACCGTGCCCTCCATGGGGGGCTCTCTGAGCCAGTCCCCGGCCTCGCTGTCCTCGCAGGGCTACAGCACCGCCTCCTCCCTGGGCTTCACCTCTGTTGACTGCCTGGACTACAAGGACCAGCAGGCCTGGAAACTGGGCTTCACCACAATGGACTGCCTGGACCACAAGGACCAAAACTCCTGGAAGTTCCAGGTCCTCTAAAAAAAAAAAAAAATGCGTGAAAGGGGTGGCGTTCATGTGCGTCAACATGTCATGTGTGTCAACGAGATAGTGTGAAGCAGTACAGCCAGAGGACATGTAATCTTTGATTTTCAGTTTCTTGTTTGTAAGATTTTGTTTCATTTTCTAAAAAGGTGACGTCTGTAGAAATGCATTTTATGTGACGACTCTGGAGACGAAGGGGGCCGGTGGCTGACTGCAGGTCATAACCGTCGTCTTCTTCATGCTTCGTCAAATAAGAGAACAGACGCCTTTAAAGCGTTTGCAGGAACGTACTGGAGCTGACGTATGGAAACACACACCGAGCCATCTCCTCCTTTCAACGTGACTGTCTGACTCAGACACACACACACATACACACACACACACATACACACACACACACTACAGGTGTATTCATTTTCTTTTAATTTTGCGTCGTCCTAGAGTGAAACGAGAGATGCTTCGACAGGAAGGAGCTGTGGCTTCCTGTAGGTCACTTCCTCCTTCAGGGTTTCATTATTTTAAGCTATTTATTATCATTGTATGCTACATTTAACTATTTAATTTGGTTTGCGTTTAGATCTTTTTTTGAGCATTTGTGTTGCGTACCACAGTGTTAGCCTGTAGTGTTCTCATCCCAATCTGTTTGATGGAAAAAAATTAGACCTTCTGTTTTAGCTGTGTGACACATTAAAGTGATCTATTCTTTACACTGCTGTGCTCTGATGATCATTGGGGTTTGTGTGCTTTGACATGAATTGTTGTAGTTTGCGTTGTGCTAGCCGCCTCCGATACAGTCGGAGCTGTTCGCTGACCCACAGTTAGAGGTCAGCGTGAAGGACCGGACGCGGCGTGGACGTAAAGTGGCCGTGCCGCGGTCGGGTCTGGACCCGTCATGTTTGTCATATGGCCTGCATGGCTCTCACTGGTCCATCTTGGTTATTTTAGCTGATCTGATTCTGGGAGTGTCCCAATCCTCTTAGCCTCCCTTCAGCAATGCCCTAAGTGAATTAGTTAGGATTATTGCCCTATCCCCCTCCGTCTCTCTCTGTCTCTCACCCATCTCACCCACCTCGGCCTCTTCTTCCTCCCCTTCTTTCCCTGGCTTTTCCCCTTCCATCTTTTCCACTTCGCCCATCTTTCCCCCATTCTCTCTCTCTCTCCAACTCTGCAGTATCTATTTTCTCTACCTCCACCTGTTCTCTCTCAGGTCGTCTGCCTTTTGCTTCACTTGTCCTGTGCGTCCCCGCGAGCGACACATCACAACACGTCCAAACCGTAGTTTATTAAAAGCCTTTCTCTCGCAGTTGTTTTGACGAAACGCTCCGGCGCTGAGATACCAGCCCAGTGGTTCCCCTTCTTTCCAGCCCCTCCTGGAGCCCACCCCCACCGCTCCACCAATCTCCCCAACTCCTCTGACAACTTGGTAATCCCCGCATGACCTGATTACTGCCACGCGAATTTGACTGACATCAAATATGTGGAAAAAATGTCACAGACGTGTTTGTGTGTCGTTTGCGTGTCGGTGGGAAGAGAGGACCGATTCTCTGTTACTTAACAAATGCTGTCTTTTCCAAAACAACATTTGACCGTCCTCTTACTGACTTCCTTATATTTTGCCATCTTTTTAAAGTGAAATTGTTGGTTTGCCATTTTAGGGCAGTAAGGACAACAATCAGTAAATCTAGCCTCAGAGCTGAAGGTGTTGTGGTGAAATCTGTGACATGATAAACGCTTCATGTCAGCTAAATCAGCATAAAAGCTTGATAATCACTCCTGAGAGATTTTTCATGTAATTCTGATACAAATAATAAAAAAAACAAATTCTGCTTTTGCTGCCAATTTGCTGTAAATCATATCTGATCCCTGTCCTCAACCGTTTAAATAGTGCCGACATTTTCATATAAATTCAGATCCACTGCACTGAGGGGAAATGGACGGCGAGTGAGAGACATTTCAAAGCATTTTTCTGCACTCAACACTGACCTAATCCCACTCTGCGCTCAGTTTAATCCCTCTGCCCTCCCTATCCGTGGTGCGATTGGTTAATCCCTGTGTCTGCGCACCCTGATTGGTTAACCTCTCTTGGAGGGTGCAGCGCGCTTGTAATCTTCCCCCTCAGCACTGAGAGTTTCAGACGGACATTTGCGCTGTAATCCCAGGAAGGAGCAGATGTGATGGGGGATGGACGGCAGTGGGCAGACCTTGAGGAAGGTGAACGCCGGAAAACAAAAACACGGGCCTGCGCGGCCTGAGGAGGAATCCTTGGGTTGAAAAAGTCCTGACTATTCGTTCAAGTCGTTGTTTCAGCTCAGAAACACACACAGGTTCAACGAAAGTTTGATTATGTTTCAAAGGTGAAATAAAGAGCAACAGATGCTGGATATTTTCCTTTACGTCTCCACCTACACAGGAGGTGACGATGAATGACATGCTTTAGCAGCACACAACAATGTGGAATCAACCTTTAATGATTAGTGATTTATTGCATTTGACGATGGAATAGTATTCAGATCCCTCACTTAAGTTAAAGTACTTTAACTACAACGATGATCAAATTATAAAGTAACAAATGACTGTATTCAAGGTAAAGTAAAGGGTTATGAAAAAAGATGAAAGTAAAAATACTCCCTATATCTGCAATATAAATGGCCTCTGACAGTGTTACATTATGAGTCTATATATTATTGGATTATTATTATAAATTGAATTAACACTAAGCAGCTTTTTAATGTTTCCTGTTGGCTGTGGTGAAGCTAATTTGATCCAAACACTATTATACAGAAAAAATATATATATTATACACTCCTGCATCCTATTTGAATGTTAAGAACTAGTGTGTGTTGATCAGTAGGGGCACCATCGAGCATACAAATATGACATAATATACAACGTTAGACACCGCAAAAGGAGCCAGAAATCTTGATTTATCACAGACCTAGATTCTAAGAACCACATTAAGACAATTACAAAATCAGCAGGCGGACACTTTAATAATGTATCAAAATATAAAGGACTGATGTCTCAGCAGGGTTTTGAGAAAACTTGTGTGCATCTTTGACGACTGTAATCTGCTGCCTTCACTGATCTTTCTAAAAAGTCAATGATTCAGAAGAATGCTGCTAGAGACAAGAAAAACAGATGGTATCACTCCACTTCTCACCTTTACAATGCTGTATCAACAACTCAACGACTTTACCCAAAAATGCCACTGCTGCTTTATAAAGCACTAAATTGTTTAGAAGTGTCCAGACTTCTCAGATGGTCTGGGATTGGTCTGCTTACTGTCCCGTCAGAGTCAAAGCTGATGGAGAGGAACCACTCAGTAGTTATGCTCCACATATCTGAAACAAACTCACAGGTCTTTAAAATCGGCACTTAAAACCTGGGACTATTTCTTCAAATCTTACCCAGCAGTGTCATTTTTGTTATTTGATTGTAATATTATATTTAAGGTTATTATCTTCCATTTTATTTTGTTTTATTCTTTTAAAAATATGTGTCCCTTGTGTTTCTTTTCCATCTTTTCTTCACATCATTCTGTATATGGTTCAATACAAATTAAACTTGCCATGCCCACATTATAATAAACTCATAAACCTGTCTTTTGGACAGCCCCTGTAGGATCAGTGCCTCAGCTCAACACTGTAAAACAAATAAATGACACACCAAGCATCCGTTTGTTTTAACACCTATTTATTACCACCATAATATGAGAAATTTGGAAAATACAAAGATCAGCTTATTTATACGTCTGAAAATCTCGAGGAATAAGAAAAATATAAAAGAAAACAAATATGAGGTTATATTGTGTATCACAAATTTTGAGAAAGGGACAGATTATATGTTCAGATCTACAGAGAGTGCAGGAGACACAGACCCTAAACATGCAGAGTGTAACTTCCACTATAAATGTCAATTCATACTGCTTTGACTGTCTTAAGCCTATCTGTGGAGGTGAAGATGGAGAGAGACAGAAATATAATGCGTGATGACTGATCTACAGTGAACTACTGAACAGACGAGGGAGACGGTAAACCATCGCCCCCGTGTGGCTGCCATTAGAATAGAAGTTGCCTTGGAAAACAGAGAAGCCCTTCCTGATTTTCTATAGCGAATCAGATCACTGTAACAAAAAACTTATGTTGACTGTATTAATTGCTTTTTGTCCATTAATGTGACGATTTTGGAAGTGGTAAAGAGAAGAGATGCTTATCTATTAATTATATGCGTAAAAAAAATAAACACCATATCCACAACGATAATCATTATTCTTAAGCAACCAAAAGATTCTTGTTTGTTGAGTACAAGTGGTTCGCAAAATCAGGCCCACACGTGCACACAATCAGACCAACAGACCGCCGTCCCCTCCCAGTGCAGTTTACAGAGGTGAAGGAGGTGGTGTGAGACGGTGCAGCGAGCCGTCCAGCTGCAGCTGCAGAGTGAGGTTGGAGTTGGGGTGTAGAGGGACGGACTGGGCAGGAGGGGAGGAGGGTGTTCAGACGGGGCAGGAGCCTCAGGGCTAGTTTTAATAGCACCCTGCTGTGGAAGTTGCAGCTCCCCTTAAGCAGACTAGCCCCTCAGCTACATCCCTCCGCTTCAGCTCTGTTTGCCCCACAAACCACACCCGCTGGCCTCCCACCTGAGCGTCAGGGCAGGCTTCGTATTTTGAAGCACCACCCCGTTCTCAGTGAGGCATGTTTGAGTATGTGTGCACGTGTGCGTCTGATCTGCGAAACCTCTAACATGCACGAAAAAGGTACCCTAAAAACATTTGGTGAAGACAAAAACCTATGAGAGACCAGACTTCAACATATTTCTATCTCTTCATAATCAGGATTACTCTAAAGTCTACTGAGAAGCTGGGCAAGCTGGGGAGGGAGGGAGAGTGATGGGGATGGGTGGAGGTGGGGTAGAACGAAGGAGTGGGGGCAGGGACAGGTAGAGAAAACAGGACAGAGGTGAAACATTATGCCGTCTAAGCGCGCTCGCCACGAATGCGGCGTGCCAGCTGGATGTCTTTGGGCATGATGGTGACACGCTTGGCATGGATGGCACACAGGTTAGTGTCCTCGAACAGACCCACCAGGTACGCCTCACTGGCCTCCTGCAGGGACAGGGACCACACATGTTATTAGGACAAGTGTCAGTTTTAGAGTTTGGAGAATATACTGAGCTGACTGTAGCTTTTAATATATTTTGCGCGCACACACCTGCAGGGCTCCAATGGCAGCGCTCTGGAAACGCAGGTCAGTCTTGAAGTCCTGAGCGATCTCCCTCACCAGGCGCTGGAAGGGCAGCTTACGGATCAGCAGCTCAGTGGACTTCTGGTACCGACGAATCTCTCTCAAAGCCACGGTGCCAGGCCTGAAACACACGACCAAATTATAGCTCAAAAAACCAATTCAATATTTAGATCCAAGATGGGTAATTTAACCTCCTCCAGGCCTAACAGGATTCATCATCTGAAGAAACGCTGCCACAATGGGATGCAATAGCTACAGTTTACTATCTAAGAACTGGACAGAGGGCTGTGAGTGTAGACAAGGAAGGAGTTTTAGTAAATAAAAGATTAAACAAAATGTAAGATTTTACATCAAAGAGTACAATGAAACATCAATGCATCCATCTTACAGAATGTTTTCCTCCAATGTTTGTTCAAATCAGTTTGGGATCTTTGGGCTTCCAGAGACTTGGATTACACCAGACACCAGTATGGAGCCATTTCATGTTTGTTTTTTTATGTTGTAAAATAATTCCCCATCTACTTCAGTTGTTTAAGAGGATGCTGCACAATATTTTTCTGTGAAGCTCCAGAAATCAGCATGGGGGGAAGTAGACGATGACTGAATTTTCCTATTTTGGTTGAATTTGTCCTTTAAGATGATTTTTAAAATCACTATTTCATCACAATAAAGACGATTTCTCAAAGAAATGGCTGTTTGGAGGGACTGTAGTCAGCATTGCTTCACTGTGTGTTGCTCCTTTGTGTTGAATGCATGTCTATTCGCCGATAGTGTTTGTTGTATCTTTATCATCATGTTGTACTTTTTCCTGCTGCTCTGCACGGCCTGTGTTCCATCTTGAGAGTTTCTGTTTTATGGCTGTCTTTATGGCATCTTGATATCTTTGTTGCATGAATTTTATGACTTTATAGGTTTCAAAATATCTGGCCAAAGGACTGTAGTTGAAAATTAGCCAGGTGGTTAACACTGGCACATTTACAGAAATGTGTGTGATGATTGATGCTTGCTGTCCTTATAAATAAATGAATAAATAAATAAAATGAAGTGAAAACAAGGTGTTACCTGTAACGATGGGGCTTCTTGACACCACCAGTGGAGGGGGCACTCTTACGGGCAGCCTTGGTTGCCAGCTGCTTACGAGGAGCCTTTCCTCCTGTGGACTTACGGGCGGTCTGCTTGGTACGAGCCATTACGACGAAGGATCACCTGAAGGGAAAATCAAAAAAAAAATTAACAGAATACTTCACATTGTTCACTATTGTTCCTACTTTTTCTCTCTGGCCTTAACATGTTTTAGAGTTGCTGTTTCGTTCACCCTCTACACATGCTTTTATTAACACTATTGCTGCATACACTAATAACTGTTGCCTTAATCATACATATTTACTACATTCATTGTGGAATTTCATGATCAGTGTTATCACTCTGAACAACAACTGTCTGGTGACCTATCAGTCAAAATTGTTAACACAATATCATTCTGCAAATTATTTAGCTTGACTGTGAATGCTTCTATGTTTATCTGTAAAACGACTGTCTGATGAATAAAAAATATAATTGAATAAATCATAACACTGTCAGTGAAATAGTTCAAACTGAGTGTCAGCTACAAACGTTTGGGTGATCATTATATTAAATGCAGTGTTTGGACAATATTCTTTGCTGTTTAATATAACAACTTGCTCCCAAATATCTGCATGTGGTTCTTATTTTTCAGTTTCCATTTACTCAACATGCCAAGAGTTTTGTTTTCCCACCATCCAGCTCAAAGTCTGACGGTCAGTCATATTGGGCCGCCTGGGAAAACTTTTCCTCCGGGTTGGCAGATGCACAGACATAGCGTGCCCAGCCAATCCTGACACTGTGTTCTCCCGATCAGACCAATCAAAATGCTGAACAGGTCTTCATTCTGAAATACACCAATCAGCTGTGTATGTGTTGCACTTGAGAACCAATGGTGTCTTATTCTGCATGGTTCTAGGGCGGGACAAGCAGCCGTAACCCCGCCTCATACCGCAAGATTATGGCCGCAGACCTAAATGAATCTACCAATATACAGGCGACGAGCGGGACGTAAACTTAGACATTTTTTCTAAAAAATAAACAACGTGTGCACACAAGACTATCAACAAAACGTAGAAGACAAGTGTGGCTATCAAATAAGCGCCACGGCTCGTGAAGCGATGGCATATTAAAGCGAAACAGCGAAGTAGAAATCGCCTGTGAAAGTGGAGCAGATATTTCGGCAGTGGAAGTACTGAGCCGTTTTTCTCTCTGCCTGAGTATCGGGGCAGCTGCCTTTTCTCCTCTCCACAGCGTCGAAATAACACGCTATTTCCGCATAAAATCAACTTTATCCGCCTCATTTTAGTCATAAAACGGTCAATAGAATTATTAACTTTAAAAAGTAGGACAAATATGTAACTTACCGGGGGTGAATTTACGCTTTTTGTCCGCACGGATACAAGTGTGTTGTGGTTGTCTGGCAGTGTCAGATATTTACTATCTCTCACACAATGGAAGCAGGGAGAGCTGAAGCAAAATGGCGGCCGTGTCAATCATCTGTCTCCCATAATGCAACTGCCAACATTTGTAAACATTGTAGCTTCGTCTCCTCACCTGTGACTTCTGCTCCCAGACGGTGTTGGGTTTGATTCAATGTGACGAAGAAACCATAACACATATTATGTCATTATAATAGGCACTGCTCGGTTTAACTCTTTCAGTTTTTGAGTATATCAATGTTATTATGTGAGCATTTATTTAGCAGTATACAAACAAGAAAGGGAACAAAAATGATTTTTAACTGCACATGCCTTTTGAAAAAAAGGGGAAAATGTCAGTATTATTATTATTGTACATTTTTTTATATTGTAAATTTTGAGCTGCTTGAGTATTTACATTTTATGTTACTTTACACATCTCTCTTCTACTTTACTGTAGTAGTTCTTCATGTTTTCCGCTACATTTATTTAAAAGCTTAATTAAATAGTTATTTTGCAGAGTCTGATAATTAATACAAAATATAATCTACAAATAAATGATGGTGTAACATTATTGATTAAACTACCCAGCAGTACAATCCATCTTTACAAGCTGAAAAATTAAAGTGATACATACATTAATGCATCAGTATCATACACTGATATATTCTGAAATGGGCTATTCTGCATAATGAGTACTTTTGGCACTTAAACCTTTTAACTTTTACTAAAGTAAAAATTTTCAATGCAGAATGTTTACTTGTAACAATATTTCTGCACTGTGTTAGGTATGACTACTTCTACCAATTTTCCACATTAAAGTGTGTTTTGCGGAGTACTACTGCATATGTGAAAAAAAAGTAGTTTAAAGCCTTTTGTGGCTACCAGAGGAAGCTGCATGTGATCTGATAAATTGCCTCCAGTGTGGCTAGATTGCATTGTGGGTAATGTAGGTTTTGAGAACAAAGACAGCTTTGTGGAATATAAAAGGCGATACCTTTGGATCGATTTCAATCATTTGTATCTAAACCATCCATAAGGAGTCCAACAGTGTTACAACAGTGCATGCGAGACCAGAGGACTGCTTTTCAAAACCTGGTGCCTACATTGGTGACATCACTGGATTTGATCAGATTACATGCAGCTCCCTCTAGAGCCACAAAAGGTTTAATACTACTTTTTCATATAAAGTAGTACTCCCCGAGACCTGTAAACACACTTTAATGTGGAACATTGTTGGAGTCACCCTTTTCAGTAAAAAAAGTATATTCTTCCACCACTGGTTTTGACATGTCAGTATAATTATTATTATAACAACAGACTTGGTTAAAATGTGTAACTGGGGGGATTTTTTTCTTTCTTTAAAATTCATGCCTATGGACACACTGAAAATAATGGTGTACAGTTTTCTACCAAAGAAGAAAAAAAAATCATCAAACCACCTCCAGGATTCAAATACAGAAAATATGATAGTGGTTCCCTTTACCTTTAAAGTAACCCTTTCTGGTTTCACTTTAAAATAACCATCATTAATAAATGGTAAATCTATAGTTAATTAAACTTTAGTAGTTAATAGTTATTCGACTGTTAACAAATAATTAATTGCTTTATAATCAACTTATGAAGCAATTGTAAAGGTTTGTAAACATCAGTTGCAATTTTACTATCCAAATGATTTTTATAGATAAGCTACAAAGTATTTATCAACCATTTAGTATTATAAACATGAGGTATAACTTTACAATTAACAATTGTAAATGGATTATAAAGCATTTCAATGTTTACAGTGAATTAACTATCAAGTATTTTATTTAGTTAAAAAGGAATCTGTCGTGTGATTCTTTTGAAATGTATTTTTAAATTTCATTACAGCCAGATACATTAACATTAAGCCCTCAAATCTGTTTTACTGTGTGTCCCAATTTGATGTTTAAAAGTAGTACTCACTGCCTGTTATGCAGATATGTCAGGGTACGTAATTTGTGTGACAAAGATGAATTGAACAAATAATAAGCTAAGAAAAACTATTTGCAAAATGAAAGGTTATACTTGAGCCTCTAAGAGTGTAGAGGCAAAACAACATTAGTGTCAGTATCCGTGTGTCTGCCTCACTGCTGAGAGTTAATGATGTATGACTGAATATCAGCATATTCAGAAAGTGGACTTTCTGATCACCTTATTAGCTGTGACATAAAACAGGACGGAAAGTCAACACATTTGTCTGATTTACATATGATTTCTGTCCTGCATGGCAAAGCGACATTCAAAGAAGATGTTCATGTGATGGCATCATAATTTCTACTCATATTCCAGTTCATGTGGATGAGATTCAGGCACACGTGCCGTCATCAGTCCTCCTGACATTAGCATTATATAAAGCTCCACAATGATGCTGCAGAACTGCTTCATAACCATCTTTCATGTTTTGACGGATGTTTGGCCCTACAGCAGTTTTTCTAATCATCTGTAGTGCCCCCTATTGGCCTCATGTAAAAAAAAAAAAAAAGAAAAAGAAGCTAATATAGTTTACTTCTTTGATAATCCACACAGAACTCTGTGTGAGTGAGTCATCACATCACGGCACCAGAGGAATCTGAAACTGTAGGATGCCAGGTGTAATGAGGTGTCTAAATTATTTTTTGTTCCTGCTTCAGCTGCAGGCCTCAGATTCTCCAGGCAACATCGAGTTCATCAAAAATAAAAGGGAGGCAGTGAAAACTCAAACATCTAAATTGCAAATGATTGTGCCTTCAGCAGCCCATAACAAATGCTGACTCTTGAGCATGTGCCAATATACTGTATTGCTATATTTCAGCATTGTACTGTGTCAGATGTAGGATGAAAAGTTTAGTTGGTCTGAGATTGAATTCTGTGATCCCACCTCCCTTTGCCTCTGGTCCTCATGAAGAGTGAACACGAATCATTTATTTGCAACGTGAAGCACCAGTGAAAGTCTTAAAACACTGAATGTCAAATTATCCTCCGACCTGTGGGTAACGATATACATGAAGTGAAATGGCTCTTAGATCTCTCCACACAGTTAGCCCAACAGGATGTCATCAATCATTTATTTCCTCAAAGGGTTCCACCAAAATGCATTTAGATGAAGTAATAATGAATTTTATTGATCTCTTGAGATTTGTTTTTTCTTCTCACTTTCCTCACAGGGAGTTTAGAGTCAACAGCCCTGGTGCAGGCAAGAGTTCAGTGTCCTGTTGAAGGACTTCTCAGCATTGTGGAAAGTTTACTTAAACGGGGGCATCGTTTAGGACCATCTGGTTGAAATACGGCAACTCTTACCTCTTGGCCGAAATACGGCATCTACACTGTAAAGGTACTCGAGTTTACTGAAAGCAATTTGTGACAGGTGAGTTAAAAAGGAGAGTTTACTGAGATCGTGGTGGCTGGAGTGGAGATTTTGTACAAGTTTATCGAAGACTTTGGTGTCAGAGGATGCTGATGTGATGAAAACATGAATGAGTCTCTGCAGCAGCAGTAAACAGAGGTGAGGGCCTTCGGGCCGGTGGCTGTGCTTTTAGATGCATTGCAGTTCTGTTTTATGCATCCAGTTTTTGACATACGTTAGCCAGGTTGTAAGTGTGGAGCAGATAGTGGCGGATGTGGCCTATGAGGTGAGGTAGAGCTGAGTGTCATCAGCATGTAGGAGGCTCATTTGTGATTTTGGTAAGGGCCGTTTCAGTGCTATGTTCTGGTTTGAAAAGGTTCATAATAATTGACTGAACAATCTGTACAAAAGAGATCCTAGCTTATGCACATAACGATGCTACAGCACAGTTTCCCAATACTATTGACTATTGAAACCTAAAATTAACTTTCACTCACCAAAACACATGGATGTATCTTTGATGTCTAATAAATGTGTGAATTAAACTGTATTTCCTTCATAAAACCTTTGCAGATCCAATTTTTACCTATTCTGAAGCCAGTCTATTTGTTCATCCATGCTGAGGGCAATCCCAGCCCCCTTGTAGCAAAATGACCAAAATGCTTCCGCCTCGTTAACCTGCCATCTCTCTCCGTCCCTCTCGAGGTCACCGATACAGCTGCTTGTGACATGAAAAAGAGCCTTCACATAGTCGAAAACAAACAGCTATTATGCAACACCTTCAATGTTACACTTCATGACTACTTCTTGCACCGTTCTGTGCTCCTGTCTCCTCAGCTAAATTTAGTCATTTTTATTTCTGTCCTTCCTCGAGGATTTAACAGACTTAACCAAGCAGAGGTGCATTAGTAACATCACGCAGATATTAAAAGACATGGATTATAGCTATTCCTGAACAGTTTTATTTATTTCATATCTAACTTTAGATAGCTCTAGTTTGAGACAAGAGTGTTTTCACATTCAAGTACATGGTGCCTTACTTTAACGCCCCTTCTGAAAAGGTAGAGGCTTTAGATAAGGCAAGAGGAGCAAAACCTGCAAGCGATATAGAAGTCAAACAGTTACAGAGTACAACCTGGATTTAGACAAATCTGAAACATATTGTAATCCATACATCATGTTGAACCAGAAGGGCATGTTGTGTATTACCAGATGAACGAAAACAAATGGCCCCAGACATCTTAAAAAAACATTTCCCTCCCTCATTGTTTTTAAATCAGAACCAGCGAGGCGATACAAAACTATATAACCCCAGCAGTCACCTGTCAACCCTGAACTGTCAAGAATCATCAAAAGTGATCTTAAATCGAGTTATCACAATGTTTGTGCATTATGACGATGGGAACGACAATGACAGTAAACAAAATATGGTCTGTAGGAACAAAAATTTAAGGCTCATCACCACGTTGTTTCCCCCACAAATCAGCGGCAACATGTTCTTTACCACGTTGTTTGAGAGGACAATATTTTCAGCTTTATTCAGTCAGTCCAGTTCATGAAAGTACCGTGAATGTGATGGAAAAAAAAAAAAGGAAATAAAAATAACCTCTTACACATCTGCTTACACATCTATAAGGTACAACAGGCATCCATCCATCTTCACCTCTTTATCCCACATGTGCAACAACTGTGCCAAAGTTGTTTGGTCCCTCTTCCAATGAAGAACAAACAAGTACCAAAACATTCCATCAGGAGTCACTGAAATCTGTTTATAGCAAAGTTACATAAAATGGCACAGTCACAGAGAAAATTAAACATTGAGAACCACTATATTAACTCAAAGTTACCCATTGCAGATCCTCGTCAAACCTCACACCCAGCCGGATTCTTCAAGACAAACGTGGACACACCGTACCGCCTACTTGTGTATATCAGCAGAGGGAGGATGCGATGACCTACATGTATCTTCCTTCGATAACTTGTGCTGTAACATCCAGGATAAAACACAATGGATCATGAAGTACACAGAACTGTTCTGTAAGAGATAGAGAGTGCATGCATTTCTAAAATGCAAACCTAAATCCCAGTTGATGCTTAGACCCAGCGCCACACCTAAAAAGAAACAAAATACAACTAAAAATCCCTTTTTACTAGTGATTCTATTCATATATATGTATATATATACATATATACACATATATATGTATGTATATTTTACATTTTGTGGATTCTGTAAAAGTACCTTACGTCTTTCATATCATATACATTTATGACTGGCTATTGTCTCAATCAATCACAATAATATGACCTCTTGGACAATAATTTCAGGTACATTCAGGACTTTCTGTAAAAAGTCTTACAATTTTTACAATTCATTAAAAATACAGAGGAGCAAAAATATTGGTGATACGACAGTCCACTGTCCTGCAGAGGCTGCTCAACCATAGCTCAACAGTCTTTCTTCTACGTAGCTAAAGATAATTTCACACACTTCCCCCCTAAATGCTTCATTCTGTACGGATCTCTGTCTCCGGCCTCTGCATGGCCAGGTCAGTCTGGATAAAGGCGCCCTGGCCCAGTGCTGTGGAGTAAGCTCTGTTGCTTGCTGTGAATCCTGGGGCGGGATACGAGCCGGAGCCGGAGCCGGAGCCTCCACGTTTTTGAGCAGGGGCCTGGGGCTGAGGTACTGGGTGGTAATCGTCCAAGTTATCATAGTGGGATTGCGCCGGTTTAGCGGCAGGTTTCTGATATGAGAAGTCTCTGTCCAGCTCAGGCTTGGCCTGGCTGTAGTGCTGCTGCGGCTCTCGGACGCTGTGTGATCGCTCTGGTTTGGAGCGGGTGGGCTGTTCCCTGGGGGCTGAGGGCTGCTCGTCTGTGTTGTGGTAGCCGCTTGATGTTTTCACTTTACTCTGGTGGTCGGAATCAGGACACTCGTAACGTGGTGGGTAGTTCCTCTTGTTGGGATACTCCTGCTGCCAGTGTTTGGACCTGCTGCTGTCTCCAGTCTGCTTGTCCTCTCCAGTCTCATACTTGGCCTCATGTCGGCCGCTCTCCTGCTGATGGGAGAGACTGTGGCTCAGAGTCGCTGGAAGGGAGTGAGAAGATTGACATTTCTTGGAACTGCTTTGCTTGGCCAGCCCGTCTGACTTGTCAGCCCCTGCGCTGCCCTGGACGTGCTTGTCAGTCTCCATGTACATGAGGACGTCAGGGTCTGACACCATATGTCTGGGGAGGTAGCGGCCGTCTTTGCTGTCGGCTGCAACCAGCACAGCTTTACCTGGGTCAGATTTACTGCGCAGATGCAGAGTTTCATAGCCTGATATATCTGCTGGTGCAAACAAGCCCACATTGTCATACTGAGAGAGGACAGGGCCTTTAATCTTCTGCCTCGCTCTGCTCTCCCTGCGGATGGAGTGCATGCGGAGCCTTTCCGACTCCTCTGGGTCCCAAGAGAGGTAAGCAGCAGCTTCCTTGGTCCCATGACCGGGGGGCATGTCCCTGCTCACAAAGCTGTGCTCCTTCCCTGGTGGGAGCACATGGCGAGCAAGGTAGTGGTACCCAGCGGCCTTTCCACCCGGTCGGCCAGCAACGGCTCCCGGATCCCGGCCAAAGGAGTGAAAGTGCCGAACTCGGATGGTGCCGTAAGGGTCAATGTCATAGTAAGGCGCCTCCAAGGGGCTTGAACCGGAGTACGGGCTGTAACGGTACTGAACCCGTCCATTCTCAAAGTAAGGCTGTAGCTGGGTGACGTGGTAGTCTGCCTGTGAGGACTGCTGCGCGGGCGGCTGCTGGTAGGCTTTACACGGATACATGGGCCGGTGGTAGAAGAACATATCATCATCTGGAGGAACTTCAGTCCTTTGGATGGGCACTGTGCGGATCGTGGAAGGAACATGGAGGGAGTGCACTCTGCGGATGGTGGGATAGCCATGGGTCCGGTCATGACTATAACCCTGATGCCCCGGCCCCGGGGACACGTACACACTGCGGGCGTTTCCTCTGGACTTTATCGAGTGGTGGTAGGACCTGGGGCCTAAAGTGCTGTATCTGTTGTCTACTCGGGCACTGTAAGGTATCTGAGGCTCAGATTTGGACACGAAGGAGAGGTGTGGAGGCACGCTGTCTGGCCGGTAGTGGTGTGGCATGGACTGCGGGCCCAAAGGAACAGGCCTCTGGTGGTAGTATGCAGCTCCTGGAGGCTCAATTAAGACTGGCTCTCCTTTAGCGTGGTACAGGAAGGCTGGCTGGTGCGTGGAAGATTTACGAGGCGAAAGAGGATGGTGAGGCAGAGGATCCTCCAGATGGCCAGCTACAGGACCTTCACCTAGGATGTGGTAAGAGGCTTCACTTTGGCTGAGTGCTGCTGTGGCCAGTTTGCTCTCTATGGTGCGGACAGGAGGGGCTGGAGGTGCAGGTGCAGGTGCAGGTCCTGGTCCATATGAATCATGGTACTTTGCAGGCTCTGTACAGGGCTGTACTGGCTTTATGGCCTCCCAAGGCTTCTCAACAGGCTCAGCAGAGGTGGGGGCCACTCTTGCACTGGCCTTCGAGGGGGGCTGAGGTGGGGGTTGGGGTTGGACCTGTGTCTGAGATGGCGTATGCGGCTGTGACGGCGGATGAGGCTGTGGATGAGGCTGTGCTGGAGGTTGAAGCTGTGTTGGAAGACAAGGCTGCGTCTGAGCTTGGCTCTGCTGCTGAGTTTGTGTTTGATGCTGGGATAGTGAGACAGCGTGCCTTTTGGGCTTTTTAATTTTTGGAGGCGGCTGTTCTGATGGTTTTGGAAGGATTGGGAGCGGGGTAGTCTCTTCCGATTTGACCTGAGAAAAAACAAAACAAAACAGACACTTGTTAACTAATGAAAACAGCAAGCTTAGTGTAGCAGCATCTCAGTGAAGTATGTCACATCACAGCTGGCATTAGAACTGGTCTCCACAAATGTCTTGAGTCACCACTAACTTCACGTATAACATTTAAGGAATTTACAAGAAGGCACAAAACAATGAAGAATTTGTTGCAGGCAGGGTTTCACAACAGATATCAAGTTTCTCCGAACTCAACAACTCACAAAATTCTATGATTTCAAAAGGAAGTCTGGGGACTTTCACCACAAGAGAAGTAGTAGCCTATCATGGTTACTGTTGGCTGTGTGTTTGTCTTCATTCATAAATTTAGTATAAATGGTGAAATCAGCTGATGCAGTACCTTGGCAGGTAAGACAGCACAAACACATAATTTGTATTATAGTGATCCAACTCTTAATCAGACAGCATGTTTCATGTGTACAAGAATCCATTCTGCCTGTTGTTGTGACTTCTTCTTATTTCATAGAGAGCATCAGCTGAGTAGGTGGTCCTTCAGTGTGGCCCAGGACACATATCGGACAAACTGCTCAAAGACTGTGGTCACATGAGGCCAAGACCACCTCTGAATTGGGTCTGAATGATCAGATCTCAAATGCGTCAGTAACACCTGTACTTAGAGCTGTCCACTCGTGAAACTCTGGCAAACAGCTAGTTTGACTCTGTCAAAAGGAAAAAAAATCCACATGCCCGCTCCTCTAAAGCTCGCTCATTAACATGTTATATCTTGTTTGTTTAAGAGTAGTAACCATCTTCTCAGTTAACTCTGGCAAGAAAACGAATAAGCACATTTCTCAAAAGGCTGAACTCTTCCTCTATGCCAACTCACTCATGTCATGCTGCCTATGAATTATTAATCAATCTGGATTGTGCTTACTGCAGCTCAATGTAACAATATAATGACCCTTAATAATTCATAAGTACCTATCTACATATGAAACTGATACAACACCTACCTCAGGAACAGGCTGTGGTACGACTCCAGTGTCTTTGCAGCTGCCACTGGGGGTAGTGGCTGGATTGGTGCTGGATGAGCTGGTACGGACTGGGATCTGTCCTGTGACAGGCTGCTGCTGCTGCTGCCTTTCTGGACTTTTCCTGACTGGAGAATTCAGGCTGGTTGAACTAGAGAGCGGGGCACACTTGTAAAGAGGAGTGACTGGTGGAGTGGAGTCTGTTTCTGGCTGTGCACCAGACGGAGTTGTAGAGGACTTGGCACCGTCTGATAACTTGATAATCGTGCTGGTTAACTCTAGTGGCTGCTGCTTGATTGTAGGACTGGAGGTGAGGGGATAAGATGGGGCTGGGGTGACGGTTGGAGCAGTGCTGTTAGGTGGTGGGGAACTTCCCCTGCCTGCTCCCTCCTCGGAGTAGGTCTGTAAATGTGGGGCCAGCGGATGTAGTGAGTCCTGGATGTCAGAGGAAGCCTGCTGTGGCTGCAAAGGGGACACTGGTGTTGAGGGCTCAGAGGATCGGGACTGAGACTGAATGGAAACCTGCTGTGCAGACTCGGCAAGGGCGAGGGCCAACATGCGGGCGGCATTTTTAGGAGGGGGAGGCGGAGGGGCAGTAGTAGGAGCTGTAGAGCTGAGGGAACGAGGGATGAGGTCCTTTGAAGAGTCCGGAGCTACGACTCCTGGCAGGGACACAAAAACACAAGGGATCTATAGTTGAAGAATGAATAAGCAAAAGCGGGTAAAGAAAAGATAAAGAGAGCAGGCAGGCTGGTATCAAGGTGCTTCAAGAGTGGAAAAGAGGGGAAAAGTTAAGCGTGGTGTTCAGGCATCATATGAAAAGATTTGTTTAAGATGAAATTCAGGCAAACCGGGAAAGTAATTCATCACAATAATTCATCCCCTTATTTGTAATCTACATAGTGAAAACATAACAGTGAGGAGTCAGAAACATTCAAAAAAGGACACTTAAAAAGGTAATTGTCTGCTCCCTACCCTGGTGCTCATGGCTGCTGGCAGCTGGCGCCTGCTGTACGCTGTCCTCTCCCTTCAGCTCGGGACTGTCCACACTGTCAAAGGCTGCCAGCTTCGAGTGCAGCTCCATTTGGAAAGCTTCGCTAAGCGACGGCTCGGTTGCCCTCAGCAGAACACTGCCCATCAGGGGAGGAGAGTCCTTGGCTACTGAGCGGGGAGATAATGGCTGTGGAGACACAACCTGTCCAGCTGTATTCTTGTCAGGCATCTCTGCAGAGAAAAGCTCTGAAGTGGCAAACGGTGTCAAACTCTTGCCACATTTAATAGGTGACACAGCCTGTGTGGGTTTATCAGTGTACGAACAGGATGTGGTCAGTTTCTTCTCTCTGGCAGCCCGGCTGAAGTCTGTGGACAGCGAGGGGGAGGTCAAGCTGCCCAGGAAGGCGGCAGAGATAACATCAGAGCCGTTGGCCTTGCCACAGACGCTGCCAGGGCTCCTCTTTAACGCGGAGCCCTCGGCCCCAGCTGGTGAGTCATCTAGAGGGAAAGCGTAGGAGGTGTCAGGGAGGCTGCACTGGAAAGACATGGGATCAAAGTCCAAGGAGGCCATGCCAATGTCCGGCGGGCTGAGGTCCACATCTTCACCAGCTGAGCGGGGAGGTGAGATGAGGGCAGGCACACAGATGGGCCCGTCGTCTCCGTCGCTGTCCTCTGTGGCATCCAGGTTGTCGTAGGAGTTGCAGTGCTGTCGACTGTCCAGCAGCTCGCCATTGAAGGAGGCCGACAGGGCATCGCTGCTGGAGCGCGGCCGCCGAGGACGGTACACTTTGGACTCTCCTGAGGGAGGAAAAGAATATAATGAGAGACTATTTATTTTTAAAAGGCCTCATGTATGAATCTAGGCTACAGTGTAAAAAGAGCATCAGATAGCAGAAATATGCTGAGGGCAGCACTGACTGATTAAACTTGCTATGCTGAGTCAAAGCGCAGTGCAAGACACAGATGATTACCTTCAACATTATGCAGGGAACTCAGTGACTCTTCACTTTTGGCTGATCTTAATGTTGCTGTGTCTCCTCTGCCTCCTGAAACATGTCAATTCAAAGGTATCAACATTCAGCTTTTTTTTAGTCACATAAAAATAAAGGTGATTAAAAAAATGAGGCTGTTTTCTATTCCAGTGCTCGAGGAATGACTGACTCACCAGCAAGAGCCATGGCCTTCAGTTCATTGGGCTCACTGGGGTTGCGGTGCAGCTTGCGCTTCGACATGGAGGAAGACTTGCCTAGGTTGAAGAAAGAACGCCAACTGCCAACAGGAGACTTCTTGGATTTAATAGGAGGCCTCTTTCTGTGATAATAACATGGTGGTGGACAAGCAGGCCGGGTACAGTTAGTTTTACTTATTCATACATTAATCTCATTGGCAGATCCTTAGACAGCAGGACAAAATTAACATGAATCTGTTTAACTGCCCTCTAAGCTCAGTGTGTTTAAACTCAGGTCATCTTCATTTCTAAGATATCTGCCCAAGTCTGAAACAGGACACAGCAGAGATACTGGCCACCAAAGGAATATGACTCTGCGTGCAGTCTTACCAGCAACCAGCAGAGGGAGACACATTCCAGGACTATTATTTAACTGACATTAAAACACATGTTTTCTGCAAAAAACCTACAGATGATCTGCACTGTCAGATGGATGTCTATATCTCTGTCTGCGTGTCTAATTTAGATCTTATATCAATTGTCATCATAATGAAAATGGGATTCAACAAACCTCTCGGTAGGAAACTCGATGACAGTGTGGAACTTCCCCTGCAGGGCAGCCGGACCTTCGCCCACCTCAATGTACTTGCTGTCCTCAGTAACTGGAGAGTTGATCTGAGCCTGCGTCCTGGCCTGGGCCTCCTCCAAACTCAGCAGTTTAGTGGAGGGTGATGACACCAGCAGGGATTTGGGCCTTGACAATGAGTTGTGACCTGGCGATGCAGAACCGTGTTTATTGCTCAAGCAGACGCAGCAGTGGGTAGTGGAATGACAACTCAAGCAGGGGTCTTATCTAACTGATGCATGTATGTACCTGCTCCCTCTCGGATTAGTGTGCTGAGTTTTGTGCTGAAGAGAACATCCACATGGTTGAGGATGAACTCCACCACCACCGACTGGATTCGGACTTCCATAAAGGCTGCGGTGCCGCTAAAGCATGCAGATTCAATCTGTTTGGACCTGAAACAATCATGGACAAACAACAGTGAAAAGGGAAGAATTACGTTTGGTTTGGTAAGGTTAAGAGATCTTTAAAGAAATGCAAAATCTAAAGCTGGTGAATCAAAAACTCCACCTTATTATGTTAAGTGATTTAACTTAGAGTTTCTTTATTTGTGTTAAATCATTTTGAGATGGATTTCCAGCATCTGATGTTGGTCAGCCTCCCACAAACAGCTGCTTAAATTCTTCCATTCAGACAGAATGACTCACTTAAAGCAGATGATCGGGTACTTTCTGCTGCACAGAGCCCATTATAACGACTGATTCAAGTCTGAGAAATCATTAATGTGAGTAGTATAAGACACCCACATAAGCTCAACTACATGTAGGTCAAACTCTGAAGGTAATTAGAATTATCCTGAGATGTACTTTGTTATAAAAAAGTCACTCAAATCACAGGGAACTTACTGTTAAAGTCTCAAGACAGCCTTTAGGTGATGAGTTACATTCACTACGATGAGAAACATTCATACAAAGAGCAGTCTATGGAGGCGGGTGGCATCTCACCTCAGCAGGTTGGGTGCCCAGACGATGGCCAGGTTTTTGCTGTGCATGTTGGTGATGTAGCTGAACGCTGCCAGCCGGGAAAGGTGCCTCATTAGGAACTCAAGGGTCCTACGAATCAAATATTCATTTATTCAGACTTAATTGGCTCCCACTAGTGATGTGCAAGCCAATGGCCATGATAGAGCTACCACTTCAGAACATCAATATTTCACTGTGTGCTCAAATCTCCAGGGAATGTCACTTAGAAATTAGCAAACTGGATGCTTTCACAAAGGAACGGAAATTCAATTCATCATCACCAACAAGGACTCTGTTGGTTTTGTGGAGGAATGTATCTTTTCAGTTTGGATACACATGACTTCATAACAAAAATATTTCATGGCCAAAAGCAAGAAGAAAATCAATCAAATGGTTTTGTGCCAAGTTTTTGCATGAATAGAACTCATCCTGCGGACATATCACACAAGAAAACACTAACATTTTTGATTTTTTTTTTGCTTGGAATACTGAACATATTCAAAAACTAATGAAATTTATGGAGGTTATGTTAGTAATATATAATTTCCTTTTTCATTTGTTGATGAGAATATACGAACATCTAGAGATGTGTGAACATGGTTATCTACAAACATAAGTTTGAGCAACTATGCCTGGATGTGTGTTCTAGTCTTGTCCCGTTTAGTTTGTAGTGCTGTAGTGAGTTTTGATGTAAGTTGTTATTATGTATGGCCACAATGTAAAGTTTTTTTTTATAAGGAAGGAAGACTCCCTGCTGGAAAGCTGTTAATGGGGATCCTTATAAAGTAGACTAAACCAACCTTAAGGTCATTGGGACCTGTTAAATGATTTCATTTCAATGCAGTGTGGCACTACAAAAGCCTTTGATTTTAACATCAACAGACAACCTAAGTGGATGCACAACATGAGTGTGCATCTGTACTCTGGCAGTTCCTGAGCCGGCCAATAGGGGACAGTGTGCCTCTACACTGACCTGTAATGCGGCGGAGGAAGCTGCTGGATGACATCATGGATTTTGATGAGTCGTTCTTCGTCCGTTGCTGCTGATACAGCATCCTTCAGAGTGAAAACAAAGCGAGGGATGGGGAGATAGGGAAGAGGGAGATAAATGGTGGGATGTGTGAGTGTACAAACATTACGCTCGTTCGCTTGTCATCCCGGGTTCACGCCGCTGCACGGAGCACGGAGGGGACATCAGTCTGCAGCCGCACACCCCCTCCCTCTCCCCCAGCTGCCATAACAACCAGCAAACATTTACTTCATCTTCAGGGACGGCTCTGTTGTGCTTGGAGATGGTTTTCATTCCAAGTCACACACACAGAGCGGTTTGCTGCATTTGTAATGATAGGGTGTGTCAAGTATAATGCTATGATTTTAGGGGTGTCTGTGACTCATAACTGTAAGATCAATTTGAGAAATTCCAACAAGTGAAATGTGAGGAATTTCCTTTCTTTTTTTATAGAGAGCAGGCACAAATATAAGATCAGTACTGTAAGGGTCATCCTACCAGTTTCCTCTGAGACACTGGTGAGCATAGAAAATCAAGATAATTTGAAAAGCAAAATACTGAGGTGGTTAGCAGACTTGTATCCACACATTAGAGGTAGAAACTGGTGTGTGAGAAGGCTTTGCTTACAGAGAATTTCTCGTAGAGCTGGTAGGTGAGCAGGGGGTTGGGCAGCTCTCTGAAGTAGAGCTTACACAGCGAGCCAACACAGTGGATGTCCTGGATGTAAACATCTTTGGTCAGGTCGGGGATCTGCTCCGAGTCAAACTCGTGCCTGATTAAAGAGAAAGAGGGCAAAGGCAGAGTCAACAAACTGACTGCCGCTGAAGAAAAATGCACCAATGAATGACTGCTCTGGTTTGATGGATACACACAAGACATGAAATCAGTCTACTTGCATTCCAGTAGTGTTTTAGTGGAAACAATTATTTATATGTGCTATAGTACTTCTAAAAAAAAAGGTTCTTTGACCAAAACACCTACATGGGTTAAATGTATTTACTTTATGTGTGTTTTACAGAAATAGAAAATAACACATAATAAAACTTCTTCTTTCCTTTCATAAAACAAAAGGTTTAAAAAATGTGGCTTTACGCTCCAACCCTGAAAAATAGGTTTAGTTTCATTTAACTGACTGTGTTTAGGCTGGATTTATATCTCCAACTACAGTTTGAGTCATTAAAATCAATTGTTATCTCAGAAACACCCGCCTTAACGGCCTATGCTTATGCCTATGGTTTTTTGTCAAGTTGTCATAAGTTTTCCTTACAATTCAATTCATTCAGACCAAAACTGAAACTAACACCAAGTAGCCTCAAAAAATCGAAATGAGTTGGTTTCTACAGCTGAACATTTTAATATTTGTTAAATTCAGACACTGTGGTGCTTTGAGGAGAGTCAGGGGTAGGGGAGAGATCTGAATAATCTGCATGTACACGTGGTGGTGGTGGTGTACAGTAACCAGTTTACTACAGTGCGTGTAAATGTGTTCTCCAGTAACCCCCATGGTTTCTTTGAATAGCCTGGTGACTTAGGTGCATATACAGTAGTTGGACTCTATATGTTTCAAGAGGCAAAACCTGGGGTACAGAAAATGTAATGCATGTGACGCTGCTTACAAAGCTTAATGTCGCTGTGATAAGTGAGTAGATCCCGGCCTGATACTTGATTTTTTCGGGGGCTGATGCTGATATCGATATTAGAGAATAAAATAAATTCTGACAGATCTATTGGTCGATATACAGTATAAACACATTGTTTGCAATGATCCCTCACATGTGGTCATCAAACACAACAATATGTAATAGAGGCAAGATGTGAATAATCAAGGGACGCAGTTTAGTGAGGAAATCAAACTCAAAATGTAAAAAAGGAAATGACACCCTCGCATGTGGTCATCCTTACATTAGCAGGCATATAAATGTAAATATATTTACATTTACAGACAGCATTACTTTTACACATCTCACAGCATAGCAGAACAATAACATCTAACATGTGCACAACACATATGTTGCTTTTTAAAAGCCACAAGTGTTTTCATTGTCTGACTGCCAAATTTCTTCTCCTGGTAGGACATTAGATAGTAAAAACTATTGCTGAGGAACAACTGTTGCACTGCACATCACATGTTTCTATTCTTTTACACATGCAATAATCCCAGATGGAATTCATATGTTCTCAGCCTTTAGATGAGGGCTAATATGGGAGATATGTGAACTTCTCCTATGACAAAGGACATTTCTGCGGAAGGAGGCTGCACAAAGTGGAAATTCTGATAAACAATTTGAATCAAATACTGTAATAAATAGGCAGTGTGTGTCTCCTACCGCAATTTCTGGATATTTGAGGCAATTCCAGAGAGGCGGTAGATGCCGTCCACCACACCGTGCTTCTCGATGAACTCGGTGCAGCTCTTGAGGACCTGGGGCACTGCGAAGAGAAAAACAGCACGTCACCACATAACACATCATTCAATATTTGTCCAGTCTTCACTGGGCGCTACAAGGTCAAGAATAGGATGACTTTCCTTTTTGATGTGTGAGTACACAGTGTGAATAACTGACTCTATAGCGCTTTTGGACAAGAAGCACTTTTCCAGCTGAGGGTGGAAACACTTGAACCTTGTAAAGTAGAAACAGAGTTTATTTCATTTTTTTTATTTTGTGCTGTTTGCTGGCCTTCAGCCTATTTTCTACATGACGCTAACAGTGAGTTAACGTGTTGTTGTCTGTGAGTGAGACGGCCAATCATATTCTGCTTTAAAGCACAAAGCCAGTGATTGTGTGTTAGAGGTGGACGGACAAAAACAGAAAAACCTCAGAAAAACACAGAGCTTCTTCATTCTCCTTCAGCAACCATGAATCATAGAGACATGTTATTTATCCATGTGTGTGTGTGTGTGTGTATGTGTGTGGGTATGGGAGATAAGGATGGTGTGTATGTGTATAAGGAGGCTCCCAGGCCTCCCACAGCTCACACATCATTCAGAGGATGACAGAGAGTGGGACACTGGCTGAAGCAGCTGTTCAGACAAATTCCACACATAGCGAAAAGAGAAAACAAGGCGAGATTCGAAGAAACTAGTTGGCATTCTGCAGCAGAGGAGAGAACAGTGAGGGTGGATAAATCCTCTCCTTCATGCAGGAACATTTTGTTATGAGATCCTCTTATCACAAAGATACACAACATCTTGTTAAATGTGAACTCAGCGTTGGACATAAAACAAGTATTCATCCACTTAAATTCTAATTAAAAACACAACATTGAAAGCAACAGCGTTCAGCGGACTGCAGTGATGATTCTGATCTGTTAAACAACACTTATAATCTGATTTAAGAACACCAAGAAAAAGTGAAAACTTCTTGGCACTGAATATAGACGGATCTGTTTGCTCACTTATGTGCTGTGCTCTGGACTGCAGCAATGATTAATTGTTTAGTCTATAGAAAGTCCAAAAATTGTGAAAGTGTTCATCACAATTTCCCAGAGCCCAAAGGGATGTTTTGTCTTGAAGTTGCTTCTTTTGTCAATCAACAGTCCAAAACCCAAAGACTCTTCATTTACTGCCATAAATGTCAAAGAAAAGCAGCAAATCCTCCTGCTGGAGCAGCTGATGACAGCAAGACATCTATTAAAAGTGAAACTGTTTACACACATTACTGTGTCAAATGTGGGCTTAGTACTTCCACCAAAGGGCTGGCCACTGGTCCATGCCCTGGATTTGTCTGTATAGCAGCAGAGGTTCAGTGCTCTACTTATACACTACGGATGTTCCTTAAACAAGTCATTTGCCTGATGTTGTAACGTAAGTTTAAATTTCGACGAATCGACTGGTCTGTAAGTCAAAAAACTTTCAGGAAAAGTCAAAATTGAGTGCAGTTTAATCTATCAGGTTTAACATTGTCTGAAAAACTGTTGAGTATATCACAACTTAGACGAACAGGTTACCAGCGTTGTTAACATTAGGAAAAGATGTAAATCTTTCATAATGCAACATCAGTTTAGGAAGAAGTGACATTTCAGTGCAAATTAGGTCAATATGTAATTATAGTGTGTATGTTTATAAAACAATAACAATAATATGTTTAAATGACTAGTACTATTGGTGTCGACTAGTGAGGGTAGCAATGTTTAACTGACTAGTCAACGGATCGCTCATATCCCTATTTATAAACCACATATCATAATCATTAACCGTGTTTCTCTCACTCCATGACATCATAGTTATCTTTTATGTCTTACAAGAAGTCTGGCGAAGACCATTTGACCTGGCTAAGTGTGACAGAGTGGCTTATCTCTCCATGTCAAGGCAAGGCAGGATTTACAGAGGCCAACGACTGACTCCCTCACCCGTGAATGTGTGACTGCGATGCAGAACGCCCAACATCTGTGACCACAGGCTCTTTAAATGGACAGGACTCGTCACACTCACATATGATCACTGTGAGCTAATGTGCTGGTAGGATGAGAACCAGTCATGTCCAGACGCAGAATATGATCCATTAACATGAATAAATGGGTTTTCAAGACGGTGTCAACATGAACTGAAATTAGGTTATTGATTAAGCTTCAACAGCAGAGTGGTATCATTATGCTGCATGGAGCTGATGTTACAGTGTAATAAGGGGACCATTACCCTTCCACTCTGTCATCGAGACCGTCACATCAGCTCACCTGCCAGACATCATGCTGCTGAGAGCACCGAAAATCAATGTGGCTGCAACAGATTAATGCTGGTATGGACTTTAGTCCAGCAAATATCTCAATTACAAGCAGAGAGGCCAGGTGTTTACATACAGTGTGTGCTGCGTCTGTACAACTGTGCACCAAAGCAGGCCTCTTATAGAAGCCTGCTGCAGATAAAGGTCTTATCTCTGCTGTAAATCAAGATCTGGGTAAATTAAGGACCTGACCACCATTTGAGAATTTAAGTTGTTAACCAAAAAGGCTCTGAGGTGTGTGTGCATGTTTCTCACCATCATGTCCTGAGTTGAGGAGGTGTTCTCCCAGGTCGCAGCCGAACACCCTCTCCCGGAGGATGCCTCTCTGCTTCAGCTTCTGCTTGGTGGGCCTGGACTTCATGAAGGAGCGCAAGAAGGTGATCAGCTTGCCGTGTTTCTTAGACACTGAAGAAGGAGGGGAGGAAGGAAGGACACATCTTAGAGCTCTTACACAGCTGCTGACTACTCTACAGTAAGTGTGGGTCTGACACTGGGTCAGTTTTCACACAAGATCTATATGTGCACTAGACTGAAACCCCATACAAGCTGCTCGGGGTTGTCCCATTGTGCATTTGAGCTTCATTCTAATGCAAACCCTTCCTTTATGCATGTGTAGTTTCCTTGGGGCGAAAGCTTCGTTCTTAAATACCACCTCCCAGGCAACTACAAAGGAATCCTCCACATCCAACACCAGTATCCTCCGCTCGCCTTCAAAACAACACAAAAAAAGGAGCAGACCTACTTAAAAGCCCGAACCGCATTAATCAGATAGTATGTCTGGGAAAGGGTCGTAAGCTTCTTAAACTACACACCAGTTGCGTTCTCTGCTTTTGTTTGTGTGTGTGTGTATGTGTCTGTGTGTGTGCTGGCCTCTAGTCAGTTACTTGATCTCGCTTTCAAAATAGGTTCAGTTTGAGTAATACATCAGTCTTAAACAGACACAAAAATCTTAAAATGAAAATAAAACTGTCATGCTAAAAAGGGTTTCAGAGTTTTCCACTGACTGATCAAATAGTCTCTTAGACAGTAGCTGCACTGATGCCAGTCAGCCAAATGTCAGGGTGGATGTTATATAGAGATCCTGAAGCCCTCTGGAGATTAGTATCACAACAGTTTGACTGCCGGCTCAAAAACAACCATCTTATCACTGATCTTTGAATTTTCAAGGTTACATATTCAAATATATTCTCATTCAAACCTCTCCCTGAGAAGCAGAGGATTCTACTAATCTTGATATTTATAGAATCCTTCTCAAATAAAAACTTTAAGATTGAGTTTAACCAAAAATGAAAATTCAGTCGTTATTGTCTAGTCACCCTCATGCCAATGGAACATCGGGTTCAGTTTTGCAGTCCACAAAACATTTCTGCAGTTATTATTTACACTCTTTTTAAAGCCCAAATCTTAATTGTAGCTGCTACGCCAGAAAACATTTAGCCTGGACCTCATCTTTTCAAATCAATTTGGATCTGGGAGCTTCTCGTGCCGCACACGCTATCTGGAGCCATATGGAGTAAATAATGACTGAATTTAAATCTTTGGGTGAACTTATCCTTTAAAGTAGCACTGGTTGCCCTTTTTCCCTCCGTTATTCATACTTTCAATGCACTGTAAAGCTTTCAACTCAGATCTGAGACATCTGAGAAAAGACAATGGCAGACCATGTTACCCAGTCCACTCTCATCTCCTCTGCCTCTCTGTTCTCTCGCTGGTGTCAGTGGTCTGCACTCGGCTCCTGTCACTGTTTCAGGTAAAACATTTTTGTCTTGATCTCACCCTTCTTGTCTCTCTTTGATCCTCGGTGGACACTTGCACTGTGCTGCCCTTCACACTGACTTTGACCAACAACTCTTCCTATTATTTCTAACTGTGCAGTCTTCCACAGCACAGCTATGCTCTCTGAATTGTGGAGACCAACAAAAGGCTGCGGAGCACTCAGCAGCAACATGTTCCACGCTCCTGAAATCCGAAACATTTAAACACGGCCTCACTCAGGAAGAAAAAAAACAACAACTCAGGAAGCGGGACGGCATTAAAACAGCCATTAGCTTTCTGATCGATGATCGTTGTGTTCTTTCAGCCACACCATCTGGAACTTCACTAAATCAGTGAAAACAGAGTGGTCACATTGATATCTCCTGTCTGAGGCGCTCTAGGCTAAAGTGGAAAACTGCTGTGTTGCATCCGTTTTTTATTATTCCAGGACACACTGCTTTAACTGATAATAACACAGTCCAGATCACAACCCTTCCACCTCTCTCATGTGTGTCACAGCACTGACATCATTGACGTTATATTTATTTTATCTGCTCCGGACTTCAGACCAACACAAACACATAGGTTGTGTTTTAAAGAAGACAGCATTTAAAGTGCATTTACATAAATAACTAGACGTAGGAGAGAGTCTCTATTTGCTGTGCTTCGCTGAGCTCTGCTTCCAATACAATACGACTGAAAGTAGGCCAGTGCTTACCGAACTCCAGACACAAAACAAGCCGAGTTAACGAAGCTAAAACTCAAGTGTGCGTTTGGAGGATAACAATACAATAAATGTGACGAGACAGCCTCTTTACTCACAGCTCTTTCAGCAGTGATTTGTAGAGTCTTACCAGCATCACGAAGCACACACATGTACTGTAATGAATATAATTATTTAAAAGAACCATTAAAAAGCATCTGCTGTGTGAGACTTGGCCCTCTTGCCCAGAGACCATTAGGTAAAAATTAATGAGTCTGCCTGTTTTGCATGCTAAATGTACACTATGGAGGTAAATTGCGTGCAGCAGACTTAATTGACAGTCCGTCGAGTATATTTAGAATGCAAACATCAAGAGCAGAGGAAAACTAATGAGCTGATGGGAATGGAAAGTGACTTTGTAGCTGAATTAATTGAACAGTTTCTCATTGTGATTCTAACAAAGATACATGTCAACGAGAGGGCATTTCAACATTACCAATAACTTTTAACAGGCAGCTTTGTTGCTAAGAAATAATGAAGTTTAGACACTGGTAACCCTGGTGAGGAGGAGGGAGGCATCGCTTTCTAATATTGTAATGTTAGCGGTTAAATTTAGGATGTTGAACATGAGGTTTTGATTCGGAAAACTTGAAGGTTCAACAGATATGACACAAGTGTTTCATTTTTAATGTCGGGGGAGGCCAGAAACCATCATAACTGAGACAAAAAAAACCTCATTTGTGGGAACAGAGCAGCCCGGACACTGAATGTTGTGAAATTCAACTAGCTAAGTCTAAGTCAGCTACTGAGCTAATTTCAATTAAAACCCAAATTCAGCATTCTCTCTCACCACCCAAGTGCTTCATCCCAAGCACTCCAGAGCACTGTTGGGCCTGAACAAAACACTAAGTGGACAGTTGAAGGGCCCATGGTGAGAGGAGAAAGACTGTTAGTTCCTATAGCTCTACTGCACACGAGAAAAAAACTGGGGCGAAGACTTCGAGTTTGAGAAAGAAAACAATCTGCGGGTGTGGAGTTGAGGTGTGCTTACCAGACCTCTGTAGCAGACCTCTCTGCTAGAGGCTCAGGCTACATCAGCTGCTGCTAGCAACACCCCCAACTCTCTGACCAAATGTTGGTGGAATAACAGAATAAAAAAAAAAGAGTATTACTGATCTCTCTTCTGCACCATTTTAATCCTCTTTTTAAAAAACAAACTGACAAACAAAACAAAAAAACCTGTCCATTGCGAGTCCAACCATGTTATAGGAGTGCAATGCTATATCAGTAACCTTAGGTGTCAGGGGATGAGCTGACAGGGGAAAAAACTGGACACATGATTGTTAAAAATAACTGGTAAAACTGGTGACAGGCAATTTTCCTAAGATGTTCAGATTGGTTCCATTCTTTGCATGTCTTGTCATCTAGTCACTAGCCACTCTGCGAGATGCATTACACACACTGTGACGTTTCACTTTTTTTGAGATGATAATTAAATCTATTCCGTCAGTTTGTGTTTTCTATAGTTGAATTATTTTGGCTGATGCTCAAAACACACAGTAGTGTCTCAAAATAAACAAACTCTGGCCAAGACCGATTCACAACTACCACATTCCTGCAACAAAAAAAAAGAAATGTGTGAATCAAACTTTGGAGTACTCAGTCTCTATTGTGTACTATTTTAATGAAGCAGCACAATCAATAGTGAATCAACAGCCGGCCCCTGAGCCAACATCCGCACACAAGACCCATCGGTCCATTTCAGGGAAAAGTGGAGCTCCGATTCACCCCTTAGGGAGAAATTCCTTCTGCGCTGCTGTACCCGCACACAAACCGCTGAGGCAGCTTTGTTTACTCACTGGTGAGGCATCAAAAAGAGCCTTCAGTATCATGTAGAGGGGGGGGGCTGGCTGTGCAACTGTTTGGCTAACACTGTCATGTCGCTTTTATTCAGGAAGCCAGGCTGACTTTAAGATGTGAGGAAGAGGAGTACAATGACAGGCATGACTCTCCAGATGAAGGACAGAGACTCCCATCTGCTTACTGTCAAGGCAGATATCAGCCTGAGGGCCAGAAGCTCTTACAGCATGCTCAGCACTGCTTAAGTCCAGCATGGAAGACACTTAAGAATAGTGGGACTGATAAAGCCTTAGAAAATGCTTTCTGCGCCTGTAATTATGAGATTTATAGCTGCACTTGCAATAAGCGTGGAGTATTGCAAGGGACACATTTAGAAAAGAATAGTCAATATATGTGCAGCACAGGCTGAGATACCTTTATAGATACTAGAGTGAGTCAAACGCTTCCTCCCAAAAACAGGGCTCAACATTAAGGACTGCCTGGGGCAAGTAAAGTGCCATGCAGGGCTAATAAAAAAAAAAATCCGGAGCAGATGATGGAAGTAGGAGTGAGCCATCTCACCTCCTTCTCATCTCTGTTGAGATTTGCACATGTACAGTACTAATCAGGTACCTGGGAGAAAATGGTGGCGGTTATCCTCAAAATAGGAGTTAGTGTGTCCTTGTTCTGATTCATTTACTAGACAATTAAAGGGATAGTTCGGGTTTTTTGAAGTGGGGTCATATAAAGAACATATCTATAGTTGGTCTGTTCCCTGCCGTAATCGCAGATCAGCGCAGCCTCAGTTTCGCTGATCGGCAATTACGGTAAAGAACAGACCGACTATAGATATACTTTATATGACCCCACTTCAAAAAACCTGAACTATCCCTTTAACTGCAGTCTTTGTAGTTCTTTGATAACTGGTAATACAATTTGTACTGGGGCAAGTAAATAAATTGACTTGAGGTAAGCAGATCTCTGACCACTTGCCTGACCAGGAAAGTGAAAAAACAAAAAGCACAAATCATAACATTGGACCCTGAAGGATCCATCATTTCCAATTGTGCAGCTGGATAGTGTCTTTCAGACCTTCCTGCCTGTTAATCACCCATGTCTTCCAAACTCCACACCACCAGTTTGTATCATAGGCTTTTAATTACAAATGAGTCATCTTCAGCTGAATGATATAATGACCCTGGTGACATCAGTGTCAGATGACATCATCGGGTCTATTTTTTTCAGACTTGATGTAGCTCCTCCAGAAACACAGCGACATTATACAACTGTTTCCAGAAGTTGAGCAGTAATAACCATTACCGATAAAGAGAGGCCACAAACAGTTAATATAAAATGATTTCTGTAGAATATTTCAGGATATTTACAAAACTCATAAAATCTGATGGTATATATTTGACAGGTGACACTGTTGCATAGAGGTGGTGGCCCAGATATTATCAGCTAGGGAAATGAGAGACAGTTTCCCTAACTGTTATTTGCACATGTAACAGATAATAATCCAGATAGGACAACGCTCAACACAGTGAAGGATGGTTATAATGCCTGAGGAGCACTGACAGGTTTCAGTAACAGCCCCTAACTCAACTCACTGTATGACTATGACGAGGCTTTTCCCCAAGAGAGCCCAGTGAGAGGATAGGATGAGAAGGGGGCGAGGGGAAAAGAAGCCAAGCATTACAGCAGGAACAATTACAGACGTAATGGCAAACATCATGCTCCCTTTCCTCGATCCAACCCCAAACTGGCTGCCTCATTCCAGTCAGGAGCTTTTCAAATGACACGGAATGGAGGAACATTATAACTTCATAGCAACACAATAGAGTAACTGCTTCCTAAAGTAGATCAGTGACACCACAGAGCCAATCAGCAGACTCCAGCCTGAAATATTTGATACAAACACTGTGCGTGTCAGTGTTCCCTGAATACACAACCACCAGTGGGCGTGGCAGCAGCTCCTCTGGGCTTCATAATGCTCTCATCACAGCTCAGCTCAGCTCAGCTCCCCCGCAAGACACGACAGCCATGCACGCCAGAGCGGGAAATTCAAACTGCCCCTCTCTTCCCAGTTGTAGTTTTAGAAAATCACAATGTGAATGTGTTGGATATGATTATAGTGTGCTGTGATAACTTTGAGAACGGGGTTTTTTTGCTGGAATGTGACCTGTAGATGGGCCACAATTCTTTCTAAATGGGTACTTTAAATTAGAGCTGGATCTTTCTGGACCCTTAAATGTGAAGGAGTTTGACAATCATGTGAGTGAATACTGTAAGTCTGACAATGTATGCAATACTATTGCATTTACAGGGTTCCCACTCTTTCCTTGATATTATTTCCAAGGACAGCGAAAATGTCCTGGAAAAGTCCTGGAAAATAATTTCAGGGAGAGTGGGAACCCTGAAATAATTTTCCAGTAAAACTTAACCGTTTCCAGGACATTTGTCCTTTTTTCTCATTTTCCATATGTTTTCCATGACTGGTTTTCCAGGACGCGTGGGAACCCTGATTTACTTATCATGTGAGGATATACTTGAAGATTAGCTTCACTGAGTACATTTACTCTATTTGGTACCCTTAGTTACCAGTTACTTCAGCGCCAAAGTAACGCACTGTTACACCGCTAAGCAGAAAAGCCTTTCAATCATCCTTTTAGGCGCAATTAAAAAACAACGTTTTCTAGAGTAGTTTATGTTTTACAGCCAATTAAAGAACTCAACAGGCTGACTTCACTTCCTGATCCCCGTCATCCAAAGGAGGACGTGTCCATTGAGAAGTGACTACCACAGAGATAATGTTTGCATTTCTTATCCAACTACAATCAGAAATTCACACTGGGAGGCACTGTGTTTACACCCATTAAACACACCCTCACCATCTCCTGTTGGTGTGTCTGGATGGCTGTTTAGTGTGTAAACAGCAGCGCTGTGTCTGACTATGTAAAGGCAGCAGTGAGTGACAGTGACCTCTGTATGGACCTAAAAGCCAGAGTGTGTGTCGATAGTTGGAGCAAAATGTCTTATTGTTCCGACTCTCAATGCGCCACTGAACATAACTTCAGCAGAAGGAAGAGAGGACAGAGGGGTGAGGTCAGCTGGGCCCTGTGCGGTCTCGGCCATTGATAATTAGGCCAAATGGTTTAACTGTATACCACATTATCAACAAATATCAGCATCAGTACCAAGAGCAATTTTTAAACCACAGCACTGTGAATGGGTGCGACTCCAAGACACTTTTTAAAAACATATATCAAAGGTGCACTATGTAGTTTTTGGGGACTACATTTAATCTGAAGAGAAAAGTTCTCCATTGACTTTTGACATTTTTATGCCTAAAAGAATAAATGAAGACTCACATCATTTTCATGTTACAATTTCATACTGTTTTACTTTGTCTATATGTGGTGAACCCTGCCACATTTCTAGCTTCAAACAGTGTTCTGGGGATCTTATTTTCTGCTGAGAACAGTGTGTTTATTCAGCTATTGAAAAAATAAATACTTTTTTGGGGGGACAGTTTGTATAACTTCCTCATTAATATTGTTAATATGAAAATTCTGAGTTTGAATTTCTTCTCCCGAACTATATCGTGCCTCTTTAACAAACTGAACTCAACAATAAGTAACTTTTTAAAAAAACTAAAATTCCAGTTCAGCTCGCTGGAGAACTGACTGCTCTGTACTACCTGGTACTGAACCATGGCACTGATGTGAGAGCTGCTTTATTAAAGTGATGTTTATGACGTTTGTGAACAGCGACACATCACTACTATCTTTGCTAGTTAGTCCAAAATTGCACTTGAACGGCCAAACTTTTCTACGTTTTTTAACCTTATGACATTAGTATGAAATTATAAACATGCTTACACTTTGGCGAAGAAGCAATATTATCCATGAGCTAATTAATTCCTGTAACGATCGAGTGAATGGAGAGAAAAAAAAAATGTGGAGTCATGTGAGGAAGGAGCAATATTTTCCACACTTCTCAAGGCCTAGGAAACTCTCCATCATTCAAAGTGCCGCCTCTTCACATCATTTATTCCCGATAAAACACGACAAATGTAGCATACGTTTAGCTGTTAACTGTGCTGTTAAATGAGACAAACTATCATGTATACACGAGGGGACATTGTAGAGAACATAAAACATTTGACTGGACATTGTTTAAACACGTTCTTACCTTTCCTCCATAACGCTGGACTTGCCTTGAGATATGACAGGATTTATTTTTTTTAAGTCCAAAGTCCAACTATCCACTATTTTATCTTGTCTTTTGTCTCGCTAACCGTTCACCTGTAAACTAATGAGAAACTCGCCTGAAAGTCGGAGAAACGGTGAAGTTTTTAAACAAGTGAGAGGCACCATTTAAAGCTAAAAGTTTAGTCCCACCGAGTAGAGGAGCGCGGCAGCCCTTCCTCTCCGCTCTGTCAGCCAGTGTCCACAGGGCTCCGGCTCCGCTTCTGCGGATTGGTTTACAACCCCTCATGTGATGCCTTCAAGTACTCCCGGAAAAATGGAACGACCGGCTGTTTAGCCCATTCTGCACAGCTGTTAAGTTTAATTGAAGAGAATCTTATATGACTTTAATATGATGGAGTGGGTAGGCCATAACAATAACTTTCAGTTGACATACTTAAGCAAAAACACTTCATTAAAAGCTTGCAGTCTATGCTTTTCGGTTTCTGAAAAAAACTTCAAAACTCAAAGAGCGCCTTCTAAGCTCCTATATCTAAGGTCAGATGCTTTAAATACCTTGCTGAATTCCAGTACCACTGTCACAATGTCATTACAAAATGTCTTACAGAACCAAACACCCACGTAAGATGAAAAAGCTTGGAGCTACCTTGAGGTGTAGTGTTAGAAGAAGAGGATAAAACGAGGTTAAAGAATGTCACTGGTGCTGTTACATGTACACACCCCTGTTTGCCATCCGTCAAGGCGCACTACACCATAGACATATTTACGTTGCTGACTTGCACATGTGCCAGATTCTGATATTTCCAACAGCATTTGAAGGCAGCAAGGGAGTTAGGTTGCCATGAGGCAAGCTGGCAGTTCACTTGGTGGAAAACACTCCTCTCTGGTACACACATGCTCCAAACAAGCAGCAACCCTGCTTTTATTCTGTGACAAAATGCTCCAAATGTAATAATTGCTTGATTACAATAATTACATACTTACATGAAAAGACTAATTGCGTAATTCTAGGCCTGTACACAAGGTTCAAATAAAATTGATACAAACTCTCCAGACTGGATAAGGTTGAGTTGACAAACTGCTAATACACAGTTACTGAGAGTAACTGTGTCTGCTAATACACAGTTACTGAGAGTAACTGTGTATTAGCAGAGTGGAAGCAGTTTTAAAAATGACTTCCTGTTATTCTAATTCAACCCCCGGACCTAATCTTCCCCCAGCTGCTGCCAGGTTTACAGTTTCATGTCTTCAAAACTCATCCAACTGGTCTGGTGTCAGCTGGGAAGAGAAACTCTCGACTGCTGACCGACCAACCCCCAGCTGACACTCACTGATTGTCAGGATGAATCAGTCCGGCTTAAACAACATACAGGATGGCCTTTCCTTGACTTTAAATCAGCTCTCCCCTCTGAGGGGCCCCTTGGCCCCCTGTAAGCATTATCTTATTAATTCCTTAACTAGCTTAGTCCCTAAGCAGACATGTTGAGTCAAAATAAAGTCAAAACTAATTTGTTGTTGGTCCAGAATCACAAGACTGCAGTCAGTCGTTCCCACTGCATGTGATCGCTTTCAGTAACATAAAGACAAACATTTCTTTTCTCGAAGTACATTTACTGAAGTACTGTGCAAGTTGAGTTCTAAGGTACTTGTACTTTGGAGTAGTTCAATAAAAACCTCTATTTCACTACAGTTCAGAGGGAAATATTGTACTTTATACTTCACTACATTTGGTTGACAGCTATAGTCTTATATAAAAAACATATAAATGGATAAAATACACTACTTTGTCTTGTTTGTGGCTTGTTAACTCTTACATAAAAACAGTGTGTAGTTGGGGCTCCTCGTCACACTTCAGATGTGTCTGAGTTCCACCAAAGAGACATTTTCCCCTCAGAAAGAGAGATGAGATTGATCCAGTATTTCATATAAAAGCAAAGATTCAGTTAAAAGTTCAAATAACAATCCAAGAACAGATCCACCTTGACCAGCTGTAACATTAAGATGCAGTTTACACATCGACAGGTGAGTATTAACAATCGTATAATGTCATATACATAATAATAAATGAGCCACCAGTACTTTTACTTTTATACTGTACGTGCAATTTGCTGATAATATTTCATTAATTCTACTAAAGTAGGATTGTAGGATTACTTTCACTTGTAATGGAGTATTCTAAAGCATTGTTTTCTTTGTACTTTTACTTTAAGAGAAAATGACATGACCAGAGAAAATAAAGAAAAGTGCTGTGGTATTCCCTTTTGCTCATAAGGTAGAAAACCTTCAACAACCAGAACGCACTGCTCCACACCAGACCAATAAACTCTCCCACTGATGGGTGACATACTGCGACTTGGGTGGTGCTTGGTTTTGGTTTGGAGCCTGTTTTCAAACTGTTAAGCAGCCAGATGGTAATAAAAAGTATTACTAAAAGTATACTAATCCTGCACTAAGACAATGAACATGATCATGGTTCATATTTAAACAGCACTGCCTTTTTTTAAAGTTTGATCAGAGGTTTTTCAGCCGATTTCTGGAAACATTTTTTAAGAAATAGGCAGTGTAATAACAGAATCACAGTTCATAGTTAATTGGTTCTGCTTTGTTGAGATAGTTTGCTCAGAGTTTGGTGAGACGCCCCCTCTCAGTCTGACTCGTTGTGTCCATGGATGCACGTTTAAAAAATCGATCAACAATCTGTAGTTGATACAACAGCCCTTAACAGAATGCACATTTTGCATAAATTGGCGGATTTTTCTTGGCAAAAGAGTTGGGAGCTCAGAGTGTAGGCAAAATGGAGGGGATGTGAAACTCCTTGACGTGTATGTAATGTCAGGCTCTATAAAATTGTTTCTTCCCCAGTATCACCTGGCAATTATTAAATCCACTGGGGAAAATCCTGATAAAGTCAAACTAAGTTCAACTCAAACAACTTTGTTTTGTGCAGCACGTGTCACAGTCACACTGCTGAAATGGGAACTTCTGAAAGCACAGAGTGAAACCTATTACCATTTCTCCCTGAACTGATCATGAGGAAGAGCTGTAATAGATGGCACGGGGCTCAACAGACCAGATACAGTGAGTTCCAATGAATTTTTCCACATTGTGGATTTTATATGTTTGTCATGATGCCTTTGAAATAAAGATTTTAGAGCAGTGGGAGGCACTTTGGTTGTCATTGAAATGACAGTGGAGTTTGTCTGTTGGTTAAATGCCTGCCAGCTTTGAAGCTTTGCAACAACACACAACAGTATGTAATGATTTGTTTTAGTAATGACACCAATCCAACAGATCACAATGCTGATGCAATACAACTCTGAAAACGGAAACTACAGATATGCATGAGCAAATGTCTTGCCGTACGTCCACTGAAAAGAGCAAAGGTGCAAAAAAATGATCTTTGTGCTTTACACACTCTGTTTACAACACAGCCTGAGTTGTTAATATGTAATTAGAAGCAGCCTCCCCCAAACAAAGGTGCAGTCTACAACAGCAACAGTCTCTTATTGAAGCTGCAGAGCAACACGTTACACAAGGGACATTGAATAGTTTCACAGCTCAGACGCGAAGCACCAGGAAATGATCTGCGATCCTCTGGAACAGGAGGACAAATCTTACTCTGTCTCACACATTCTCTCCTCATTTCCCTTCCTCTCTGCCTCACTTAACCAGCTGTCTTGGCTCATGTACGCTCACAGCTGCCCAAATCACTGGTCCCCAGACATGACGAAGGCTGAAGAGGGGAACAGAGGGGGCCCTACATCTGGGTCAGTAACTGGTAGGTCTATTGAGCTGTCTGGGGAGGAAAGAAGGCTGACTGTCATTTTTTATCCATTTTTACAACTTTTTGTTTTCATATTGATGTCAACAAAAGAGTATTTTTACTGTGAAGAGAGCGCTCTCTGTTTTCAGATTCCACTGCCACAACACAAGCGCATGAACGAAAGGACTAATAACTTCTAATCGCTTCTATCGTCTCCATTTTAACTGGAGCAGTGCAGCATGTTAACAATTTCCATGGTTTTACTGGGAAGCAGCAAAGGTTAGTGGTGAGCAGAATGGATCTAGGCAGAGCAGGCATATTTTTCCAGTGCTGTGTGGCTCCCTACAGGAATGTGCTCTTTCAGTCACCATGGAGAGGGAGACAGAGATTCTTACTGTTGCAGGACAAAGCTTAACGCTCAATAGATGGGTTTACAGGCCCCCTCATTGTAAAAGGATTAAATAAATCAAGGCCGGTCGAGACCTAGCACCGCGGCACCCCTGCCGTGGCCTTTCAGCTTCGACCAAACAGACACACACAAACACAGCTGGCCCCCGTCCAGACACTGGGTACATTCAGCAGTGTTGAGAAATGCTGTAGTAACCTGGATCACCCCTGAAGTTATTTGCATACACCTTGAGGGGAGAGGAACACAGGGCTGGAGGGATAATATTGTTCTCTTTTGAGAACAACATTTTGAAAAGTGAGGCTGCATTTTTACACCACGACATCTAATCCCAAAACTTTAGAAAAAGTATTCACAGTATGTAAACTTTGTTCAGACATATGCTATGCAATTAAAGACAAAAAATCCTGAAAAATATCTGAAATACTGAGAAGAAGAATCTTAAAACGTAGATGGAAAAGTTCCCCCCTCCCGATAAAAGTTCTTTCCATACTGATGGAAAGTTGGCTGAAGTTCTGTAGTCCACCAAACATTTCTAGAGCTCCGCAGCAAAACAGCGTGACTGAATTTTCATTTTTGGGTGAACTTTTCCTTAAAGGCACAAACTAAAAGTGAAATATGTCCATTATTTGCATCACATAGACCTTTTATTATATGAGCTTAGAGCAGTTTTAATGAGAGAAACACACAAACACTTCAGACTTCCCACAAATAACGCCAATTTCCATATTGATGTCCATACATGCTCTAAGATTACTGTATAACCATATGTGACCTCAAGCTTATTGGTTGACAAATTATGTGTTTAGTAAGTGTGTTAGGTGTCACAGACAGGTCAGTTTATTATGGTCTTCCACCACAACATTTTCCTGTATGAAGAGTGAAGCTATGACCCCAGCTAAATCCCAAATTTGAAGCTGTAACAGTCATACAGACTAGTCATATTGGAGTGACACAGTGAAACACATCACTCAGGGTTGTGGAGTTAGTGTTTGGTTAGGGGGGTAGCGGCGCAGCACACCAAAGGTTCTTTGTCTACCTGAACTTAGGCTGTAGTGGTTTAGCGGGTCGGCCACCCATGCATTGTCCTGTATTACACTCTCCATCTCCAAGTCTGCATGCAGCCCGATGGACAGATGGACCGACAGACACATGGATGGATGGATGATGGAGACATGAGAGAATCAGCAGAGGGAGAGAAGCACTTCAAGTTAGAGAACAGAGCAACTGTGTACTTTGGGACCGTGAGGTCAGCAGCTTTACACAGAAATGATACTTTGATGCAAGAGCAATAAACTGTTTATGAAAAAAATGTTTGTAATGACTCAATAAAGGAACTTTGCATTCAACAAGTAAACATGTCTTCTTACATGAGAGAACTTAAATTTCATATTAAAGTTATAATCCTTAAGATTCTAATGAAATAAAAGCTGTTTTTGACACCACTTATAGTCTGCATCTGTGTATTTACATTATGAAATTAAGGATCTATAGAGCAGTTTTCACTGGAATGGTAGTGTCCTCCCTTCATTACACATTTAATTACATTTTCTATGCAGAAGGGATTCACAAGAAACAATGCGGCATGTAATCCACTGTTACTGTTTGTAGTTTGATCTAATTGATATCCATCTCTGTTTACCGTTGACTCTCCTGACCGCATTAATACTGTTTAAACTTACTGCTAATGCTCAGCCAACATTTTCTACTGCTGCTGCTTCACATTAAAAGCATGCAACTGGTGGCGTTTATTATGAAGCAGTCACAGGATATGCATGTACTTGTATCTGTCTACTTGTACATGTATTTTTCAGGTTAGTGCTGACTGTTGTCTTTATATGGAGACACTTTTTTGAACAGTCATTTATGGAAATTTTCTGGATCATTATAACATTTGGTGGGGTAATGAAATAGGACGGGGCAGAGCTGCAGGCAACAGGCTGCACACATCCAACTCCCCAGCCAGCTAACCAACTCTTGTTATTGTGTCCTGCTGTTGTGTGCAGACGACTCCTCGCACTGAGTGCAGCATGAAATTACAATGTGGCACTGGTACGATCAAGGACTGAAATCTTAAGGGTCATAACTTTAACCAAATCCAAACTCTGATGAACAAAATGTCATACAAGTCAAAATTTGCGAATGCATTTTGTGTGTGAGTGAGTGAATGGACAGGTGGATGAAGTGTGTATACCAACACGCACAGGGAGGGAAGAGACTCCAAGAAGCAGGCTGCAGGCCAGAGCAGGGGGAGGCTGAGGCAGAGGAGTCACAGTCAAACGCAACAAATCAAGACACATGCTAATACTACTGTACATCCCTGTGCAGTGAGACAACAACAGTATTAATGATGCATTGCAGTGGGGCACAAGCAGTGCAGCTCTGACACATAAGCAGGCAGCTTAATCACATTACATTACATTTAGTTATTTGTTCTGTTACTGATAATGAACTCGATCCAGGATCTGCTCATTCAAAGTCATATAACTGACAACAGAGCAGCTGCAGGTTTCAGAACATCAAATATCACACTTAAGTTATTACTATGTAGACTATAAGACAAGATTTATTTAAAATCCACCAACCAGGGAGGCTGGAGGTCGGTCACAGTTGGGGGTGCTGAGAGGTTTGTCTTTATAATGACGGTGCTGGACATTCATGTGTTTTAAATTAATTTAAATGGCCAGGATAACTTTGTATCAAATAGTTCTTTATAGCAATTTACAAAAAAATGAAAAACTTTTGCACTACAGCAGACAGCAAATGTAAACGCCAGCATAGTATCAGTCAAAACAGCCACAGTAACTACAGTCAGCAACAGTAAGGAGATGGAGACGGAGAGACATTCCCCAGACTTCCTTGTAAAATCGCTCCATTTTGTGAGTTATTGAGTAAGAAGAAACTATATAAACTCTGCGAAGTGCTGTCTGTGACAAATTCTTAATTATTTGGGCCATCTTGTAAATTTGGCAAATGTTAAACTTTGAGTTTTTTCTTTCCTTGTGTACAAAACATTGAGATTGGATCGCATGTTCTTGCTGTTACTGCCAGACGTTAACTGACAGACTTAGAGTTGGCCACTTGTGGTGGGATCATCTTTATGTCATGGATAAGTTTCATAGTTTATAATAATGCAGCACGATGAGGATACAGCCACAGAGGTGTCAAAGCAAGTATAACAATGATCTGCCTGTTTTTCACTGTTAACAGGGACTCCAGTCTGCAGAACAGTTCATACACTTGCATGACAAACCAGTGAATTGCAGTGTAAAATTAAGCTGCATGGTTAAAGAAAGTTTTCATATCATGTGGACACTTTCATGTGCTACAGCCCCTCAGCACCCCTACTTCCCGTGTCAGTGCCTCCAAAATATTTCTGATTGAGCATATAACAAATATTTAAGAAAACCTGCGGGTACTCTGCAAAGGGAAAAATGCACAACTGAGGACACATGCAAAAAACAAAAAAAACAGCAACAAGCATTGACACATTGCTCAAAGCAGGGGAGTGAGCCGGCAGATTAGGTTATGATTCGTGGAGTGTGCTCTGAGTGCACTGCAACAGTTAACTCTACGCCGCAGGCATATAGTCTGAAAGGCTCAAAAACATGGGTTTGAAACTTGACTGGCACATCAGATAACACGGGCGTCCAACAGCACCCGAAACCCTGTGCCTGTAATGATACAAGGCCCTAATAACTGTGGATCTTGTGGGTTTTTTTGCTGTGTCATCGCTCAGCCCAGAACCTGGAGTCTCAGAGGCTTTTTCGATGGTTAGGAACCCCGACTCCACTCGGCCACCCCAAAGCCAGCCGGGTGGTTGAGTCATATTGGTTGAATCAGTCTTTGGAATTGGAAGAGGTGACGTGGAGTCGTTTGACACACTGAGGTTTGATCAAAGATGCTCAGTGCATCAAAATGACATGAGCTGCTATTTGCCCTCTGTCTTTCAGCGTGTGAAGGAGGGAGGACAAAGTTCAAGCTCAGCTCAAGTGTTTATCGCAGCCGCCACACATGTGGTTGTTAAGTATTCTCTTGGATTCCAAGAGGGTTTGTGTTATACATTTGACATGGCACACTCAGGAGTGTGCTAAAGAGCTTATCTGTTTGCTCTGGACACCGATAGATTAGCAGTTATTTGCAATGGATTTGCATAGTGCTGAGTCAATATAAAATGATTAGCAGGCTTTATCAGTGGATGACGTATCGCGGTTCAGGGTTTCCTTTCACTGTAACATGCTCATAAATTATGTTATCTTTATACTGACGATTATGTGCTGTAATATACTTCTATGACAACAGGCAAAGACGGACAGTCGGAGTTCTGTTGCTCCGTTTAATTTTCAGGATAGGCAATATCTAAACGTCCACTGTATTCACTCATTCAAATTCATGAAATGGTTATAAAGCTATAAGACGAGAACTCCACTATAGAGCGGTTCTTTTAATATATTGGGCAAGGTGTCTCTCTCTCACACACACACACATGCACACATACACACAAATCCCAAGCCACATCGTCCATCACAGACCTAACCACATCCTGAAAACACAGCCATATCAGTGAGACATTAAGTGCCATCAGTGATAACTTCCTTCCAACACATTTCCTGTGAATGGTTTCAGAGGAAGAGGAGGAGTACCTGGTTTTGGCACCGTGTTGGTCATGGACTGCGGCACTTTATCATTTATGAGCTCCACACACTCGCTGGGAAAGAAGCCAACCTGGAGACAATACAGGAATGAGACAGGCAGGGTGAGGTGGGCGGAAGTGCAATTAGGTTTAGATAATAAAATGAAGACAGAGAGAGAGAAGACCAGATCTACACTTAGGTGTCACATCAGTCACAGTCTGATTTTGGTATAAGACACACTGTGACTAAGATGGTATTTTGGACTTAGTTTGGTCATTTAATGATGAGGTGGCATAGAGGTTGACTTCACCACGTCACACATAAGGTAAATATTAATTCTCTATTCCTGCGCTCTTGGTGAACACCACTTTGATACAGCAGAGTTTTGCTTTTGAAGAACAATAAACTTGACAGTGAACAAGACTGCCAGATGAAGCCTCGTGGCAAATGGCACAAACACACACAACCCCTAACATCACTGATTGACTGACTGACTACCTCCTAATGGACACAACTGGTACTGCAGGTGTGTTTGTGTCACTTCACTTTGTGCATTTGCTGCTTGCTTAGTTCCCCAAAACAAATCCTCTTTGACTTTCAGTCAGGTCAGACATAAGAATGAATATAGAAACTGTATATTAAATATATAGGGTATCAGGTTTAACTTCTAAGAGCGTCACCATGTGTTAGTGTGGTCAGAGGATGAAACTCTGTAATCCAGAGGAGGGCAGTGGTCTCCAGTGACTGACAACTTGTCTGAATATAACTGAACTGATCTGTTAGTGCCTGCCTGCTTCTCTCCTGCCTGACTGGTTGGGCTTCTTCTTGCCAGAGAGCAGAGAGCCAAAACACATGAAGACAGAGGGCAGCAGGTCAGAGGAGGGTCAGCCAGGCCTGAGCCTTAAAACCTAGCCTTGGTGAAGCACTAAAAGGATTTGGTTTGAACTTCTGTCATCTATTCAAGAGAGCTTTTAGGGGAGGTTTTAGGATTGAAAATGTTGTTTCATTCTGACATTCTTGGACCACGATTTAGTGACTAGTGCTTTTACACAGCATGAATGATCTATTATCAAACTGGGCCAGTTTTACCAAGAAAATGATGTTGTGAAGAAAGGAGAGTTCAACAGATACTGGTCAGTGGTGAGATTTTTCTGAAATCATCAAGCTCAGAAAAGAAACTTCCTGGATTGTGTTTCATTGCCTCACTGGTACTTTTAACAACTCGTCCCACCTCACGGCCCTGTCTTTTAATGCAAGGAATTGGTATTTGAATGTTTTTTTTTTCATTTTATTTCAGTTAGAGGCAGAATTGACGGCATTAGAAGCAAATAAAGTGCTCAGATTTCATGATGCTGGGAGATGAAATTTGGAGAACTACAGCTGATTGTAACAGAAATCCTGAACAGCATGTTTCAATGTATTAAAGGATTGTACTGAAGACTGCACAGGAATATGAACCTGTTCAGCATTTCAAGGGGAGGCACACAACCAGTAATCTGCTCAAAAGCATCACATAAAAGAGTTTTTTTGTCTTTCAACAAGGTCTTAGCATTTATAATCTGCTTTACAAAGCAGCATTCTCTCCTGTCCTTGAAGTACCTCAAGAACAAATCTAATCAAAAGTTTACAGCCTGAGGAGTGGACAGAGAAACGTGTTTTGTGAGCTGCATACCTGAAAGCCATGCTTGCCTCTCCACCATGTGGTGTCTTCTTTAGGGGGCATGTCAATCACTGACACAATGTCGCCAACCTGCAGAGAAGGAAAGACAGAAGATTGATCAAAGACCGCTAAAACTGAAGGCATCATGCAGCGAGGCTTGAACTTTCAATAGCAAGGAAATCCTTTCTGTAAAAAAAATGTTTTTGAGCAACATGATTTGTCCAGATTTGATGTCTTAACACTTATCTATTCAGCTGCTGAGTTTGCACGCAGTGAACATTTCTATTGAAAAGACAGATTTATTTATTTCTTCTTTTTCTCTTTTTCTTTCTCACCAGCTGTGAAGTTCAGTGTTATGAAATCTTTATGTAGCAAGTGACAAAATATGACGAAATATCACCAAGGAATTTGAATGGAGTCTCAGTATGTAGAGAGAGACACAGAGAAAGGTGTGTGTGGGTCTGTGTGTGTGCATGCATGTGCATGTGAATGCACGGTTGTTGTCACCTCGAAGGACAGCTCGTCTGAGGCCTGGGCGATGTAGCGCTTGATGACATGGGCAGCAGCAATAGCTGGCACATTGATGGACGACTCCTCATGGACCAACAGATGGTTTCCCTTATTGTCGACCTAGTACACACACAGATACACACACGTAAGACTTGCTCAAAGCTACTGCTGATATCTACTATAAGATCCTTCTAATCCTACATTATATTCTTTCTTATTATAAGTATTTTTAGTATAATCCTGTGGCTATAGAAACCTGCATTAACCTTTTATATGAACGTACAAGACTCCAGGTCCTTGTTTTACTTTGCAGTTAGTCAATGCAGTCAATGCCGTTTAGCTGCTTGTAAGATGTCATTATGATTTCTATTTGCTGCTGCATTCAATAACTCTGCAGTGTTGGAGACTAAAACTCGAGAAATTCAGAGTATTCATGAATTTCCTGAATGAGCATTTCACGTGCAGGTAAGTCAGAAATAACAAATCATGTAAAGCAAAGCCTTTTGGCAGAAAGACTCTAAGATGTGCAGACAGTACTTTATTTTGAAGAGAGTTACAGGTGGAGCACATATCCTGTGCGTGTAGTACATGACAGCAGTGTTGCTGACCTTCTATGGCTTACACATGTGTGTGCGACCACACAGGCAGCATTGCAACTGCAGCACAGATACTGCAGACCCCATCTTTTTACTGGAGTTTGACTTTGATCATTATCAAAACAAATGATAATGTCATTTTCCTCACCCACGTTAAAAGAGTGGGAAAGAGAGGCAGGGAGGGAGACACAGAAAAAGAGAGTGCACCGAAAAAAAACTGCCCTTTATCTGTTGTCTGTATCCTCTTCATGTCTGTGACACATTCTGCAGATATGGACATTTAAACTGTAGTGAAACGCTGGTATGATGTCGATACGACTGTCTACAGGTTTCAGGTGTATTTTTACAGAGAACAGCACATGTGTTGCATAAAATATAGACACTGAATCTCTAGATGACATGATCGCTGCAACATTGCATGACATATGCTGCCAACTCAAAATGTGTGGTCCACCAGTTAGTGTACTCCTTCAGGACAGAAGACAGTGCAGCCTCACCTCCATCCATGTGAGGGCAGGTCCACAGTTGATCTTGTTGTCAGCGATGGCTGAGAGCCGGGAGAGGTAAGCTAACAACATCTGGGAAACTGACTAACATGGAAGAAAACACACAGGCCAGTTAGAGACATTACATTCATTTCAGACAGTAACATCTGCTACTGTTATAACCCCCTACTAACACACATATAGACTAGAACATTAACGTTAGCTGTTACAATCTGTGTTAATAATTACCACTTAAGAGTCATCAGTTCCTTTTGTTAAGTGTTTCATCAGTGACGGAGGAAGCTTAATACAAGTTAAAAGTGTTGTGTTTATAAAACACTTTGAATGACATTTGCAGTTATGACTTCATGTTACAGGGGAAATTTAGTTGCATCATTTCCGTCATCAACATCTGCTCATTAAGCTAATGATTGAAGGGAAGAAAAGTGTTCAGATGCAAGTTTTAGCGCTTATAGTTCAGATCTAACAGTTCACTATTAGGACCTTAGGACTCCTATAAACACAGCTACTGGTGAAAGTATAATGCAGGCAGCTTTGTGGAGCTATTATTCTGAAAGGATCTGCACACACAATACCCCTCAGTGATAAACTGGTTTTACCAGTTTGGTCTGATACCCAACCTCTGCATTCCTTTCAAAGCTTCAATCTGAACATAAAGGTTTCGTCTGGCTCAGAATACATTCCACAGATGAGCTGAAGAGGGAATAACTGGCAACATATCAAGTGTGCATTCCCCAGACAAAAGCCATGGAGATCATATTGGACAGCACAGTAACTGGAATAGCTTTCATCTAGATTACTAAAACCTTGTCATCTTGTGTTTGAAAAGTATATGGACAGCAAATGCTATCATGCATTTAATCAAGGAGCTGACTAAATATGGATGGTTCAGACAGCAAGCAAACTAAGCTGTATGAGATGTATGGAAAAATACTATAGTTAATATAACATCTCTTAATAAGCTTTTACCTGTGGCCAAGATTGACAACAAGTACATCTGATAGCTCCAGCTCCTTAAGCTCCTTAATGTATTTTTAACTACAAACTGAAGCATTCAGGTCCGTAAGCAAAACAATTCCCAAAGTGAGAGTTGTAGTTGGATGTTTTCAGTGTTTACCTCTGACTGATCAGTCAGACTTTCCAATCGAGGCAGCTCAGGCAGCTGGGAAAAGCGTCGGTCATAGATGCAGAGATGCAGGTGCTTGTCCAGGACACGGAAATCCTCATAGCTGCGCTTCACAATCCAACTCCGACCCTTCAGAACAACAATAAAGACACATGAGTGTCACCAGCAAAGAAACAGACACAGAAGACAATTGATTGAAGAGCGTTGGTCATGTAAGCAATTTTGCCATTCAACCGCAGCTAAGTTCAGGTTGATTGGTTGGTTTTTCACTAATTAAATGCATTCTAATACACACACTATAGAATGTAATCCCTTAAATCAAACAAATAAAAAGAAGTGATACGCAAACACCATATGACCACAGCAGGCACCTTACCAATTGGTAGTAGCCTATAATACAAACTGTATGCATTTCACTCTGCTGCCAAGTGTTTCTAAATAACAGATTCATGTTTGATGAATATAGTTTCCTAACTTTCAGGTGGTAAATGGTTACCATACATTTCCGTACAATACGAGTAGCTTAATCTGCGTGGGATTGTTTGAAATGCAAATATGAATACGATTCCTTACAATTATATGCATTTGAATGTTACTGTGATTTTCCATCATTCTTCCTGCTTGGATGGTCAGAAATGTGTGAAAATGGCCTGTATGTTTTTAGGATTTAGATTTCAGGATTTGAGTACTTGATGCTGGGAAGACAAATTGATTGAATCAAAGTTTGATTCAACAGAAAAGGTCAGATGTTATAATTTTAGTCACTGCAAAAAATATGTTTACTTTGCTCCTGTCTCTCTGTAACTCAGATCAGTTGTGGTGTTCCCCAAGGGTCCATTTTTGGCCCACAGTTGTTTTCAATTTACATTAAAATTCACTCAGGTGATACAAAGCCATGATGTTCTCCACTTCTATGTGGATCACACCGTTATATGTTTTACTGCAATGCAACAATTTTAGCAGTGTAATATTAACAATGGATTACTTGACAACTTATATAAATGGAAATCTTATTTGTTTTTTCAGTTGTTGTTTTTAGTAATTTAACTTGCATTTTCTTTAAATTCTTATTTTTTATTTTTATTGGAAAGCACTTAAAAACACTTAAGAAAAGTGTTTATATTTTTATCATTACAAAAGCTGCCTTTTTCTTGAACATATTACCTGCCGTCATATCATCATCTTGTGTAACCCCTTAACAAACCAAAGTGGGCTTCTTGGGTTGTCTAGTGTGGTCGAAAATCCTAAGGTCAAATACTGACACCAAATATTTTGTTGCCAGTAGTGGAACTTTGTGGATCACATTACAGGAAGAGCCACCAGCATAAGTATCAACATATAGACTTGTCACTAAAATCTTTATCAACCAAATTACTGTGACACTGCTGCATTTTTTGTTGTATCTTCTGTTTTTGGCTCACCTTTTTAATTCTCTGATAACTGGCACTGTCTCAAAATCAAATCTAAATCTAAATTCACAATGGGAATCATGTCTCCCATGTGACTTGTATACTTTGATATAGTAAATGTGCTCATAAACAAGGAACATCAATGGCTTACTCAGCCTTTCCTAATAAAATGGAGTGACTGAATGCCAACAGTGCAAGTGCAAACCAAGAGAATTTTGCCCTCAATCCACCACGTTAAATGTGATGTCTTAAAAAAAACATCCAAGAGTTTTTGCATGGATTTGTTGTTTCTTTTTCATCCAGTAAAACCAGGCTCCAAACCTCAAAACCCCACTGAGAGAAACTTGTGGTGGAAAAAGTATTTCGCTTTGATTTGGCCTAGAAAGATCCGTCTGTACCAGGGCCAGGGCTTGTGCGACTGGGACTGCAGTGCACCACTCAGCCCACTGATTCTGGTGCAGTTTTAAAAGTGCTGGCTGGTGGAGACACGCAGGGATGGCTCTGTGGGCTCGGGGAACTCTTCCTGCTTTCCTGCCCCACTTTCAGACGGTGTTTCTAGTTACCCCCCTTACTGAGTCTGTGGAACTGAACCAATCTTACTGAGCTGTGCTACTTTCTCTGTTGAGAGCTCTGAGTGCAGAACTCAAGGCCAACTCTTTGACATTTTTTCCACCTTTTCAAATAGAATCAGAGTAGATTTAGCAGTTTTCCAATGGCTGTAAGAAGGTGGAATTTCCAAGTGCACAGCCGCATACTTGTGTGATGTTGCCAAGGTCATGCAAACGGAATATGATCTGTAGAGGGAAACGCATGAAACCAGAATCAAAAATGTCACTGGAGGAGGATGGGGCAAAGCTTCTGAGCAGCTGGTGTGCATGTGTGTGTTCTACTTTAAGGCTATTGATTTAATCAAGTTTCTTACAAAACTTTTTTTATGATGTAATCGTAAATAAATTGGCAGTTACTTTACTCTGACAACTCTCCTTAAAAGGGGAATTTAAGAAATGACCAAACCAACTTTTTTCTACTCTGACAAGACCTCTGCAATGAAACTAGGCTAGCTAGGAATGCACAACTATCAGTCAGAAGTGCCAAATTAAGGGAATGCTCCATATGGTTTCTGCCGTCAACAATAGAAACTGATTCTCTGTGGGTGCTGCCACCTATAACTATTGCAATAAATGACTGAATATAATGAGACACAGCCAAACAAAAACATATGCAACCTATCCTCCAACAGATCAACGTAAATAATTTAATCCAAAAATCTCAGCCAAGGATATATCATAAAATATGTCAAAAACATGTGTACAGTAAGTTGTCATCTCTCAGGGTTTGAAGAACTCACTCTCTCTGAAGGCCTTTTTATCTGACATTCTTCAGAATCACTCACCCATCCTGGCACTCAACCACAGCTCTTTTCAATTCAGTTCCAAATTCCCACATAACTTGGATTTTGCAACAATAAGTTTGGTGTTTCAGAAATGTCTGAATCGGAGCCAGCTCTCTGCTCAAAGAGAGGACTGCCGCGCTGGATATCTGAACAGGTTGTACTGAACCATCTCTTCTCGGCTGCAAATCACCTCTGACAAGTTTAAGAGAAAAGATGAAGTTTGGATACCTTTTAACAAATGTCTGTGTCTGTGTGTGTGTTTGCAAATGAAAAAGTCTTAGTGAGAGTTTTCATATAATTAGAGTATATCTTAGTGTATGCATGCTGTGCATGGAGAGGTATGTGGACAGTCCTGTCTTACCTGGCAGTAAATATGAACTAAGTACACCAGCTCCTTAGACTCATAGCCATTCCGTGTCACTTCACACTGTTCGTCTCCAAGGGTCAACTGAAAGAGAAAGAGAGGTTGGAGTGTCAGACATGTATTCTTCATTTCACGAAAAGTGATCAAATCTGATGGTGGTGATTGACAAAATTGGCTCTAACATCTTTCACTTCAAAAGACCTTTTGACAGCTCCATTATTATAAACTCATGGGTGGGCAGCACAGTTCATTTAATGATACCACATGACTGACTCAGTCAAAAGTATATTATGATGTAGCTTTAATAAAGTGATAGCACAAGATCTAAAAATAAACACAAGATGTTGTCAAACAGTGTGGGAACAGTACTTTATTAATGCTGAAGTTACTTATAAGGAAAACATTTCTCGGCAATATGAGGAATATTAGGTTTCACGTTCCAAACACTGCCTTCAGTTCAGGTGTCCAAGATGTTATTACTCAAAGAAAACATCTCTAACCTTTCTGACATCCCATTCAAGCCCACACAGACAAAAGAAAGATGAAAGACAGCTTTTAATCTTAGTGCAGATCTACACTACATGGAAAAAAGGGGGCAACACAAAATAACTGTAAGAAAAGGGGGGCATATTCAAATACAATCCACTGACAGGAAGCTGCTGAAAATAAATGGATATTGTATAAGATTATTATACTGATGAGATCCAAGTGGAACAGAGTTGAGCACCCACATATTGATGAAATACAGATGAGGAAACAAGCAAGAGGCTGGGAGCACTGGCACAGCTAGCATCTGTTTAGTAGAAAACAGAATCATATGGACTACTGTGTTGAGGAAGACCCTGCTGACAGCTGTCTCCTTTGACAGATTCAACTTAACAATTTCATCTCGGGTCTCAACTAGATGTTCTCTCTTTAGAAAGAAAAGTTAAACTCAAACATTTGTGGAAAACAAAGATATAATCTATCTTACATTCTTCCCAAATCATTGTAATTAGCAACTGTTGCATTTTTACACAAACTGCATTAGGCAAACAGAAAACGCTCATTGGTGCTGACAATGAAGCTATACTATACTAATCAGCATTAAATCATATTCTGATAAATAATGATACTGCATGTGGACTGTTCCATTCACTGAGGACAAGCCTGACCAAAAGGCCCATGCACACAGTAATATATTCACCCAGGGGAGTCCCACAGTAAACTGAACATACACAGTCCATTGTGTTCTCTTATGGAAACAACATCTACTGTCCTCAGGTGATGCCATTCTTTTAAATCTTACATGTGTACAGAAACTTTTCCAGAAATCTGGTATTGCAAAATATCCCTTGCTGACTAGATTCACATGTGAAGTATTGTCCTCTCAGCAACTCAGACTCACTTACTCAAACTTTAAATCAACAGAAGCCTTTTTCACTTGACAAACTTCGTGACCCATCACTTAACCTGTACCCATTGTCACAGGTTTTGCTTTGTTTGGTGGCGAGTTCCTCAACCTGAATTTGGACACTGCTAAGGGAGAAGTATTGCTTTTAAGTTCCAGGTATTGTCAGGAAAAAGCTTATTTTGCAGCACATCAAACACCCTAATTAATAATGTTTGCATGTGTATAACCACTCTCAGGAAGTGTAATTAAATATACAGGCAATGTTGTGATTCAAAATATCCGTAATGTGTGTTTTGCTGCCTTCTTCTGCATTCGTTCAAGTGAACTGTAGATTGTCGACTGTGTGCACAGTTAGTTTTTTGCACGTAAAAATCAATTTCACAGTATTACAGTTTCACAGTCATAAGAGCTAGTATGTGCAAAACGCAAACGCTAAAGAATATATATCACCTCCCTAGGATGCCACCGGGGTGCCTTCCTAGGGAGGTGTTCCTGGCACGTCGGAGACCTAGGGGTAGACCCAGGACCAGGTGGAGGGATTATGTCTCCTCTCTGGCCTGGGAGCACCTGGGGAGTCCCCAGTCAGAGTCGACGTGGCCGGGGAAAGGGAAGTCTGGGGCTCGCTGCTGAAGCTGCTGCCCCCGCGACCCGACCCCGGATAAAGCGGATGACGATGGATGGATGTATGAAGAATATCTATATTAGCATAACCTATTCCATTTCCAAGTTATGATTTCTGTCCTTAAATCTATAGTGCCGTGGCTATTTCAAGGAATTGAGATAGTTTGTATCAAACAGCGGAAAAGCTAAGCAGATTCTAAGTAGGTCTTAGAAGGTTCTTAAAATTTCAGGTCTGGGAAGCTCCAGGTTACGGGTCATTAAATTCCCATTGTAGAAAAGAGTTGATAGGCAGTTACATGCCTCTCTCGTATCCATGTGAATAACAAAGCAATGAATATGCATCGTTTTGAGCATTACATATGTATCTTGGTGTTGATAAGCTGTAGTACCTCAACCTACCTAGGCCAGGTAGGGTGAGGTCTTTGCTAACGTGCAGTAAGTTCCAGGCTGGAGGGAGAAACAATGCTTATATTGTTCAAAGCCAGTGAAACTGGGCCTGGCAGTACCTGCCGTTCAGGATTGGCTTTCCATCTCTGAATGTGTCTCTCTCTGGTTCTCTGTGCACCGGGCTGTTAGATATTTGTTACATCTTAGTCATCTCTCTCTCAACTGCATTGATGATAATGTTTTCTTCCCCTGTCTCTGTTGTTTCAGACAAAAGAAACGTTTTCTGCTTTCCCAGCACCAAGCATAAAAACTAAGGCTGAGAGAGGTATTTATGTGCTCTGAAGGTCCACTAAACAGATATTGTCTAAACAATGTCATGGTGCCAGTGAGGGGAGGGAAACACATGGAAGTGTTTTTGTTCCCATTAAAGAGGACTTGATTTAAAGATTGTTAATAGGGGGGCAGTGGTAAATAGAGCCTTTACAGAACCACAATGTCCTTTTCTCTCGCTGTGTCTCTTTTCAGAGACACAAACTAGGATGACAGCAAATGACCTAATTACCTCTCTGTTGTTCAGTATCAGCACTGAGCAACCCAGAAATGTTTTGCTCTTCATGCACAAATAAAAGCTATTCTCTTGACAGAGCAGCCAGCGAAAAGCTATAAAAACAAACTTCAGAAGTGAGCCCAGACATTCATGCAACAAGGCTTTCTCCCTTCTCACTGGAAGGGCTTAAGGGCTGGACCAAGGCTGTACTTTACTTTACTTCACTTCAGGGAAAAGGGCAGCTGCCCAATGACCAACTGTGACTGAGGAGACATATTGTTTTAATTGACTTGGATCACTGCTGTTGCAGCAAACTAAGACATCATGCAGCACAGCAGACAATGCACTGCTGTTTTATTTAAGTACACAATGTAGAATAACTAAACGGTTTATTGTCAGACTGGATTAGTTCAAACAGGGCTTTAAGTAACGATTATTTTCACTTAATCACTTAATTGTTTAGTCTATTAAAAAAAGCTTGACTTTCTAAACCCCAAAGTGGTAACTTTAAATTACATTTTTTATCCAACCAAGTCCAAAACCCAACAACTCTGCCTTTTCTGTCATAAATGGCAGAGAAAAGAAGTAAGTAAAGCAAATGATTGACATTTTTTACTTGAAAATAATAATATTTGGCAACTAATTTTCCTTCGATCAAATAATTTAATGTTGCAGCTCTAATTTCAAAACTTTGACATGTTAATTATGTAGTGTATTTAAGCAATGATGGGTTACATCTCTTCAGGTTCTTTGCAGCTTTAAATGTTTCTTCATTGCACACAGGCAGCTGATGTTTTTTTTGGGGGGGTGTATTTAAATATTGCTTGTTGGTCAACTCATTTTAATCAATGCTAGCGGCACAGCTAGTGTGTTGGTTGGTTAGTCCATTACAGACTGAAATGTCTCATTTACTATTGGATGGATTGCCATGAATTTAGTACAGACACTCTTGGTCCCCAGAGGATGAATCCCACTTTAATACATTTGGTTTATGACCAAATACCTACAAAACTAATGACACTCTCATCAGCCTCATCTATACTTTGTATTTACTAAAATAAAATCATCTAAAATACTACCATGATAACATGCTAATCTAAGATGATGAACATGCTAAACATTATACTGTTAACTCATGAAGTATTCATTCAAAATCTGTTATGTCAACTCATCTTCCACATGGCTGCATCCTTCCTCTGCTGTTATGTGTCTTGTACATAAATGACTGTCAGAGTAGTCATAGAGATCGGTCCTGTATGTTCCTCAGGTTGGTAGTTGTCAGCCTTCTGCTTGATAAGGAACACAGTTGCTTGCTGGTTCCATCATTAAGTGGAATACAGTGACTGCACTTTGGTGGTACATATCTCCAGGAACTATTCTGGATGATAAGTCTACCTTTGATGCCAATACTGATTTTACATATAAAAAGACAAACCAAATGCTTCTTCTTAAGGAAGTACAAGTTTCAATGTTGACAAGTCTCTGTTAAAGGTTTTGGAAACACTGTTTGATACCTCAGCACTTACATTTGCTAAACCGACATCTGTTCATCTCAATCTGAAAAACAAAAACCCACCGAGACAATTTATTAACGTGTGCTGTAAAATGATATGATTTTTGCCAGCTCTATGAAGCCGGGTCCACAGGCTGCTCAGGTCATCTAAGCGGATTCCCAGCAGTGAGTTTAATTTGTTCCATCAGGACGGATGTATTGCCTCCCTAAGGTGGCACTAACAGATATTAGGTCGTACTTCATCCTCTCTAGCCTTACAATACTTGTCTTATCCAGCCCTTTGTCTTCGTGGCTGTATTGTGCATGTGCCTTTCTCAACAATAAAAAAGAGAAGATATGACGTCATTTATTCCATCAGATACTGGCTGGCTAAACAAAATGTAATTTGGCTGGTTGCTCGTTCCCTCCCATCTCTGCTTTCTCTAGATGGTGTCTGTGATAAATGACAAACACAACAGATTTTATGCATTGCTGTACTTCTCTGTATTTATTATTAATGACTGCTGTATGGGACCCAAACATAAAAGCCTTACTCTGCTTCACTCTTGGGCCAGACAGTGTCTCTGTAATACACTTTCATGTGAACTCTCAAGTGGGAAACGTTTCCCTGTGATTTTCTGTGATTGGAACAGACTGGTAACAAATGTGTTTGAATTTTGTTTTCAGATGTCTTTGCCTAATTTAAACAACTGACAGACAGCCACAGGAAGGTAACGGTCATTTCTAAATCTTGTGAAACATCAATATATATCAATTCTGAATATTTGAAACGCTTTCAATACACATTTTTCGCAGTATCAATACATTAGTATTGGCTGCATTTTTCGCTCTCCTCTCTGACAGAGAGTTGACAGATGTGCTGCTGTACTGCTCACAGAGCCCCTCCTCCACGAGAAGTAAATTAAATTGATCTTTTGAAAAACTTAAAACATTATGACCTCAATGTCATATCAATTTTTCTTGTGGTGTAGAACATGGTAACTCAGTTGGCAGTTTTCAGGGTACTGGTGATAAATTCGTGCTGTCCAGGCAGCTTTGATACAACATCTGGCCCTATCTCAATCAGTTCAGGACCACCAAGACCAGCATACAGCACAAATAGGGGAAACCTCTAATGTTGCTGGGAAAGGTAACACAGCAACCATATGGTTTGCATGAAAGAACCCAAAATGTACAGCAAAATTAGGTTGATAACGAAGGTACGCAGCAGTACCAAGAATGAGGTAATATTAGACAAAACATCAGAATTTCAGTATTTCAGATATCAGTCAACGCAGAGTTGGAGGTTCCGAGATCCGGCACAACTTCCAGTGAGCAACAAACGTATCAATTATCTCATACAATCCTCTTTTTAGCTGCTGTATAGCCTGTTCCCTCTGCTATTCTACATACATGACTCCATTATAATCCACAATCACCTGAGGGTGACATGACTTTATTTCTTTCTGCAGATAAACAAAGTCCACGCCAGGGATTTAAACTGATCAACTGAACTGTTTACCTCGGTCGTCTACACCTCATTTGTTCACACAGCGTCCGTGTGAACAGAGTACCAACGTGTACAGCTGCACTCTTCTGAGAGGTTTTGCAGGAAGACACTGGTCACATTGTGAGAGTAAAATATGTTGAGGCATAATGAAGAGAAAGAAATATTTCACCACAAGTCTCAAGTCTTAAACCTTCCACTGTAGATCTGCTGACAGAGTCTTTATAAATTAAAGATGGCACTTACTGAATAAGCGACCTACTGATAAATCATACTGTAATTGGCTCCCAGCTGCATAATAACAGAACTGTACAACAGACATTTATCAAACTATTCTAAAGTTAGTGCTTGGATACATTATTATGCCAGATACAAAGACTGGAGCCTGCTCGACATGACAGCTTCATCATTTCAGCAAGTGCTCCTGCTTTTAGCCAGCAGTTTAACCAAATTACAACTTATGATGAGATCCGGTCACAGTGCCAGAGCCTGTGCACCCATACAGAACGGCTTGTAACCAGTCGAGCCCTGTTTTCTGCAATGCATGCAACACACCACATTATAATTTGATTTCAGTCCAACCTGCACTGCACTAGCGCACGGCCCTGTAGGCTCAAGAGCAAAGGGGGCAGCGATTGTGCCAGTCTTGGACAAACTGGATTTTCTCTAACAATAGTGACAAAGTGAGAAAAAGGTTGCCTTTCACAAAATATAATACAAAATGTTTAAAATCAAGCGACTCTGGATGTACTGGGTTCAAGTTCAAACACTACATTATGGGAACAATGGAAAGATTGACATGAACGAAGGAAAGATCTCTGTGACAACGCAAAAAAACACTGCTATAATAAAGTTAGAGCTTTCTCTCTGTCCTCGAGCTGTATATGGTCATACTGGGAAAAAAAATACACAACAATGGGTGGTCTGCACTTTCCTTCTTGTTTACATTGAATAAGCAGGCTCATTTAATTCCCCAAAGCAAGAGAAATCCCAGCCTTGATGGTCATCTACCAAAGAGTGCGAGTTAAAGACAGAGGTGAAGGTGCACTGTCCCCTCTAACAAAGGTTTCTGCAGATGAAAAAAATCCAACAGCAACATTCTGGACACAAGCAATTCTGATGAGTCCTCCAGGCACACAGGGACAAGGGGGGAAGCTTTGCTCCAAACCCTGCAGAGCAGCAGCACAATAATGAAAGAGTAAGAAAGACACTTTGTACTCACAGCCGTTTAAGTCTCTCCTGCCTTGTTTTAGTTTCTACACTGTCCTTCCCTGCACGCCGTGCAGCTTCATGCTCAGAGTTTGCCCCTCCTTAATCCTCCAACACCTGTCCCCAGTCTCTATTTCTCTGTGCAAGTGTGAGAATGTACATCCCATCTCGCAGGGTCCTGTTTGGCTGGTCCAGAACACAATTCCCCTCGGCGGGACGCAAATGTCAACTCTCCACTCTCTCTCCCAGACAGAGTAAGCTCTCCCCGAGCAGGATTCAGAGACAGAGGGAGGGAGGCAACAATATTAGCAGCAGCGGTGGCGTTGTTGGAGGATGAGAGGAGGTGGAGATTCCTCAACAGGACAGCTTTCATCTCCTCCATCTTGCCCTCTCTCCCATCTCACCATTGTGATGCCCCATCCTCATGTTCTCGCCTTCTCTTCTCTTGTAACTTTAACACCCAGTCTGATGAGCCGCGGTTAATGATGGGAGGAGGCGAATGGATGAAAACAAAAAGAAGCCACTTTCTTTCAGTCTTGTTCTTCTGCCGACCTCTCAGCCTGCTTTCCTTGTCCCTTTCACCACATGCAATTCTCTCCCTTTTCCCTCCTCTCTCCTGTCTGACATGCTGGCTCACCCCTCCCCCTTCTCTCCTTCTCTTCCCCCTCTCTGGTTGGTACGTTCCCAGGACAAAGAGATGGGATGGAGAGAGCGCAGAAAGAGGCAGAGAAAAAAGAGAGGGCAGGAGGTAACAAAAAAAAGGGGAGGGGGTGCACTTGCACGGGAACAGTTTTCTACTTTCCACATGTGAAGCCCTCTCTCTCGTCCTCTTGCACAGTGACATTTTATTCAGAGTGCTAAACTGAGGAAATCTGCAGCTCTTGCAAGTAGAAAATTAACAGAATCAAAGCAAGTCATAGCATCACAGCTGAAAGCACATTTAATTATGTCAATAACTGATGCTTTGCAAGTGCAGTAAATAATGGGAACCTACTTCATCTCCAGGCGACCGAACCCTGCATCTAAAAATGCTCCACAATAAATAACCGCCCAGTGTGGTAGGTCGCAGTCCACCACACTTGCAAAGTAGAAATAGAGTCACCGAAAATACAACCTAAAAAATAAACGCCTGCTCTCAGGTTGCAGCCAAATACCTCAAACAAAAAAAAAAAAAAAAGGAAGGGAAAGAAAAGTGTAGGTTGCATCAGCTGTGATGACTTCATGTGCCATCCACACATGAGAGGGATTAAAAAGACCTATTGCTGGAGAGGAGAGCGGAAACCCAAGCGAACGGCCGGCCTCATGGAGGAGGACATGTGGGAGCCAAGAGAGGCCGCAGGGATACAGAGCTGCATGGGACCTGCAGTGCTCACAGAGTCCCTGCCTGCGCTGCATGAAACACGCACAGTGGGTGTATGTTGCTCTGTAGAAGAAAAATAGATCTAACAACAACAGAAGGAAAATACAAACTAATTTACTTACTTTTACTGCTGCAACCGTCATTCCTGAAATGACTCTGTGATCAAAGCTTCAGGAATGTCCCTCAAAACACACCTGCACCAAACATTGACAGTGGAAGTGCGATAAAAGTGTCAATTTGCGAAGAGTCACCACTAAACCATACTTTTTCCATAGAGCAGTGTTCAGGATGCAGTTAGCTGGGACGTCTGGTGGCCTAGCTGCCAGAGCAGAGCGTGAAATCGTTACTTTACTACCAGTCTGCTTATGAATATGAAATGATAATCCAATGATGACCCAGTTCATTCAATGTTCAGCTCTGCCACGGCCGTGACAGGTTGGACTGATTTCTCACAAACCACGTGTGGGGAGGGGTCAGCTGTCCAGGAAATGCGACTGCAGCCAACGTTTCAGACTTGAATACTAAAAGCAAAGACCCTCGTCAAATAACATCATTTTCTACAAAAATGAAGAAGCACAGTAAATGATCTGATATAATATACGACTGTTAGAACACATTCAGTCAAAATTAAATTGTCAACTGTGGCTATAACTGTGGATCATTCAGGGATGCTACAATACTGAAGTCCTAAACTTAGAGCCACAACGAACTCCAGTCCAAAATCGAAGGACTCCTGACTTCACCCAGGCATGAAAGACTATGAATTACTTCCACTGCACTGAGGACTAATACGTTATCTTTGGAAGAGATTAAATTAGATATGACAGCTACTAAAAACGCACGAGGAGCTTACTTGACAAGCAGAGAGTCCAAAACTTTAGAAAATAGAAAAGTGAAGGCTACCATCAGCAATAGAACATGCTCATCGTTACAATGCTAACATGCTGGTGGTTAGGATATGTTTCTCATGGTTTCTCATCAGTGGAAGTGCGATAAAATTCCTGAAAACAGGAAGACTCCCTGGAAAATCAGGAGTGCTGGCAGGTGTATATACATACAGTATGTATACTGGTCATTTAGGGTGGGCAGGTTGTACAAGTGGCTGGGCCCAGGACCGTTAGGCCCAGCCACAATGCCGAACTTCATGTATGATCCTTTGAATAAAATACAAACATTATCTGAAGCACTTACAATGAGCAGCAGTGCTTGTTGGCCCACAGGGCACACGGTGAAGTCTCTCCCCTCTCTGCTACAACTGGGACCTAAGAGAGCTGGTCAGGCTAACTTGGCTTCAGACCAAAGACGCAGAGCTATGCTAACCGTTCAAACTGAATGCTAACTACGGCGCACCAAAAGCATCTGCTTTGGTGGATCAGTGGACCTTTGTCTACAAAGGATGGATGGATAGGATGGATGGATGGATGGATGGATGGATGGATGGATGGATGGATGGATGGATGGATGGATGGATGGATGGGTAAGAGCAGCAACAAACAAAACAACCAATCCACAAAAAAAAAAATGTTAAGCTATTCCTGCACTAAAAGACTGCTCTCAAAAGAACACTGTTCTCATCATCATGACACAAAACATGACAGGCTCCAGCAAAACCACTCTGTGAAATGAATTGTGCTCTAAATCTATGTTTGTCTTTGTAATTTAATCTCCAATGGAAAAACAGACCTCAAACTGTTAGTCTGACCACAAACTGTGAGGACTTGGACTCGTATCGCTGTCAGTGATTCATCATTAATTAAGAATAGGCACTACATGGGTTGACGTCTCTCATTAATGTCAAAAGGTGCGGATGCAAGTTTGCGGAAAATGGCAGAATAATGCTGCTAAAAATAACGTCTGGTCTCCCATGACACTATTTTCACGCTGTGGTATTTTCAGCAGACTGCAGAACCAGAGGGGTTTGGAGTGCAGGGCCGCCTGCGGGGCTTTGCTGCAGTACTTCAGAGCTAAAGGGGGAAGTGTGAAGGAGCTACATGTAAAATCATTGCTAAAGCTATAAAAATGGATCTGTGGGACCGAGGAGCGCAATGGGAATTTAATGCAGAGACAAATCGCTGCAAGGGAATGAGATCATGACTTGGAGTAGGTTCACAAAACAAATCCCATTACGAGATAGACTTGTTTAGTGCAGTGCGTGTGCTCACACACCAACGGTACACACACACACACAGAAGTTGAAGGGCAGGGAGCTAACAGAGAATGACCCTCGGATGAAAGAGTAGTGAGTGGGGCTGAAATGGATTGCTACCTTCGTGCTCAGAGTATGTCATCAATATGTGCATCCTGCTAATTCAGGCCACTCTGCTGCTATCCCACCTCACTGTTAGCTGTAGGCCCGTTACAATCGCACACTAATGTGCTAGATAATGCAGAGAAAAGGGCACTATTCACAACCACAGGTCTGATGTATGTGGCGAAATGAACTATAATGACTGTATCCTTTCCAAGACACCTCCACATTCCACTTTCACAGAATGACCGGAATGCAGAAAACGCCAAAAACATCTCAATGTCAGGAGGATATTGCAATTTTGTCTTCTCTATCTCGACTTCATTTTCAGGAGGCCAGAGAGGGGTAAGGCGTTCCTCACATGCTTGCAGTGCTCCTGGAGTGGAGCAGTTACTCCAGCAGCCAGCTCAGCGGCTAAAATGTTCCCACGTCCCAGGCATTTCCCCGCTGGAGGCCCCCCCCCAGGTCAGATAGGAGAGGACGGGATGGTTTGTCAAGTGTGACATAGGAAGGGGAAATAAATCAGTCTGGTCGAGCTGCGAATGCCATAACAAGAGAGAGTACACGGAGCAGAAATTGGGCTGGTAATGTTTCTTGCTGACTGGCCGGATGCCAGTTCTGTGGACAAATCACAAACAGTGAAGGAGACATCAAGATCACTCTGGGAACACGTTTGTACATCTGTGGTACACACCGCACTGATGCATTTGATAAAGATGTTTGGAACATAAATACATACACAGACAGTTTTTACACTTGCCTCTGACATAAACAGTTCGTGAAAAATCATCTGGTGCTCGGCATTTTAGCTCAAGTTTAATTGGTGAAAAAAAAACATGGAACACATCCTCACTTTTCATGCTAGCTTGAAGTGGATGGAACTCAACTGTAAAAAAGATGATGTAATTCCATGCGCCAATCCAAGAGGCGGGTGCAAACCTCCTGGTGGAATAAACACCCGTAGACACATCGAATTCTGCTCTGATCAAGAGCCGCTTACCAACTGGAGGAGAGCACCTAAGATTACTTTTGAACTTTTGGCATTAAGATTTATCTTCACTCCTGTATATTTAAACTTGACTGCAGCAGTGATACTTACAGGTGACCTTCACTGTCAGGTGTTTATGTTCTGCAATACTGACTGCTGACTGGAGCTGGAGGGCAAATGAAGACACACAGACCCTCGGTACATTCTGTGATCTTACCGCTAATGTACAGTAATCTGGCTGTTTGGGCTGAATACACTTGCGTGAGTAGAGCAAATACATGGTGAACACACCATTAAACAAACACCTTTGCTGATGAAAATCTGTGTGACATAACTCAGGGACAGAAGGTAATATTTTAAAGTTTTATTTTTGTTAAGTTTAATCTCTTTTGCTGACTTCCTTCTTCACTCTCCTGACTCTCCCTGGAGGTATGGTGACAGGTGACCAAATGAGACGCACCGTTACATCGAGTAAACTTGTGGATTTCTCTGGGTTTGAACATACTGTGATTCATAATTCTTTCATGTTATGTTTTTTAAGTATGTTCTCCTATTCAGAACTTTAACTTCCATTATTTTCAGGGGGATGGGGTTCGGGGGTTGCACGGCGAAGCTAGAAGGTGTGGGTTTGAACCTGTCAGACAGATGGGGCCTTTCTTTGTCAAGTTTGAAACATGTTCTCATCATGCCTGCGTGGGTATTCTTCGGTGCTCCGGTTTCCTCCCTCTCAAACGCCTGTGACTGACTCTCACCCAGTGTCAGCTGGCTCCAGCACCCCCGGGATCGGTCAGTATTGCTATTGGACGTGTTCGACGGTTAGTCAAATGAAACAATCTTGAAAGAGACTACACTTTGTTTTGGCTTTGTTTTGTTTTAAAGGATCACAAGCCCAGAATTTAAGTTTTTCGGCATACAGTGCAGTAGGCACATTTTAACGATATGCATAAGATTAAATGTCTCACAACCTAATGCACAGTAGAACTCATTTCTAAACTGGATTTAATGTACCGATGTTCATAACCAAACTAATAATGTGATACAATTAAACTAGCTCACACATACAAAACTATGAAATATGCTGACATTATCACAACTAATTGATAGTTTTGAATACTGAATTATATCTTGAGCAGCCTGAGTGGATGTTGTTCCACTTTATAATGTGCGTTCTGACTTTGAGGACAATCACGTGACCACGAGAGTAACAAGGAAAAAGAGGAACGTTATGTGTAATGTGTGTGTGTCTGAGTGCACTGGCTGGTCTTTTGTTTCCTCTAACAAGGGCAGAATGAGTCTAAGCGTTACATCATCCTCTGCTCACAAAGAGTGGAGCGAGGTTCTCTGAATGACCGTGTGTTAGTGGGTTTGACATCATATCGCTGCAGGCCCTGGCTGAGTTTGCTTTGTCCAGACGGAATATTATATAGTTAAAACCTTATCTCTTGTTGAGCTTTGGTTTGGTTTATGTATAGCAAAGTCCTTGTGTAAAAATGCAGATTATTGTCATGAATATTGTGTGGATGTGAATGTCAGTCACCCCTGTGCCTTTAAATGACTGTCTGGGTGGGTGCTGCCGTCAGTGTGGTGCTGTAGTTGATGGATTGGGTCCCACTGGGGGAGGGAATTCATCTCTATGCATCTCTCTTGGTCCTTTGTCAGTAAAAGGGGCAAGTGGGCAGTAGGAGCATATTGTGTCATGATGCTCAGCTCGCAGGGCGGATGCAGATAGGCAAGCGATGGATGCAAGGATGGGCGGGTGGATGGACGGATGGATAGGTAAGAGCAGCAACAAGATGATGAGCAGATCCCATCCCCCCCTCCAGACGGTCCTGTCACGTCACAGACTGAAGGTAGAAGCAGCTGAGGCACGTCGGCGGTACAGCGACACACAGCGAGCTGGCCTCGAGAACGGGGCGTCAATCTTCATCACACGCGTGGACGCACGCATACACAGAACGCACTGCTCTCATTCAAACACACACTAAAATCACCGCCTTTGCAACTGCACTGAGATGAGAGAGGGGGCTCCCCTTCACAGCTGTTAAACTCTGATTGATCGACCGTGAGTATTGTTCAAGAGGGGATACACCACCCTGCTCTCTTTGTCTCTCTCTCTCTCTCTCTCTCTCTCACACACAATGTCTCAGACCACTTATCACACGCCGTGTTTATTATTATTCTACATCTGAGAACACCCGTACCTGAAAAAAACTGCAGAACGCACTTGTGTCTGGTAGCAAAATACTTCTATTCATATAAGATTCTTTTGTGCATAATACTTCCTGCGTACCAGTAAATGGCTGTGCCTCTGGCTTTGTGTATGAGAACAGAGACCTTCTGTGTTGAAGGGGCGTCTACAGTATCTGGCTGTGACCTTAGTACCACATCAGAAGCCATGAAAACAAACAAATGGCGGGAAACTCGAAGATGCCATATGGCCAGAAAGGATAACGATGTGAGGCTGATGATACACTCTATACTGGTTGAGCAGGAGGGTTTTCACGAATTTTATCTGAAAAGCAGGACTGCTACTGATGATTATGTAATTATTGATCCGTTTAATGTTCAAAATTGTAAAAATGTGCCAATCACACACTCTCAGAGAACACGGTGATGTCTTCAAGTTGCTTATTTTGACTGACCAAAAGTTCAAAACCCCCAAATATTCCATTCACAATTGGAATGGCACTGAGGAGAGTGCATACCTCCACCAAGGCCCAATAGTACCCTTTAATTCAATCAAGCAATGTACTATATCAAGCTCGATAGCCCTGTATCACTCTGAATCTTAAACCACTAACAACTGCTTAAACATACTGTAATTTAAAGGATCAAAAAGTGACACTGCTATGAACGCTTGGCCGCCACAAGCCAGTTATCCCGGTGGTAACTTTTTCTGACACCTCCTGCTTAAAACCCAAGAAGTCAGCAGGATCGTGAGGCCCCGCTTCAAACAAACAAACAAACATTTCCTTGTCCGCAGAATCTATGAAAAAACAAATACTGTAAAGTTTACCTGCTGAACACAGGAGGTTTCCCACTGCTGTCAAAAGTTCATTCAAGATTCTACATTATACTCATGCAAGATGCACACTGAATCGGAACTCCAAACTAGTTGTGAAGCGACAAAATTCTGCTTGTATGTACTCGTGTTGATTTAAAGTGAGCACAGAGAAACTTTACCCATGTGAAAACAGCTCACAGCGCAGAGAGAACAACCAAAACACATTTTTGAGTGGAGTTCCCCTTTAACAATCTCAGAATAACTTTAAATGCTGAAAATCATTGTAAGCCAAACAGTAGTTTGACAGTTTTTTGAAAGCAGCAGCTCGTGTGGTTTTAAACTCTCCATTAATAGTAAGTGTGAGTGTAAGAGCTGGAACCTCAGTGTGCGACAAGGCCGGACAAAATGCTAGGCTGTAGTTAAACCATATGGAGGAGCAGGGCCCAGTGGGGTAGCACTGTTAAAGTCAATAAAGTTGTTTTCCTCTTGTCCTGGATGCAGACTGTATCATAGGAACTGTCCTGCAGGGCTGGGAGAGGGCTGAGGGGAACAGAGTGGAAACGAAGGAAGCTGGAGGCCTTTCAAGAGAGACATCAAGGAGGGCAGAAGCCACAGACAGTGACATGTCAAACTGCGGTGGTGGATAACAGTAAGTACACGATGCACTATGAACTGAAAATACTCAAGTTGTTGTGAATAAGTGAGCTTTTAAGAAAGTGGCTCCTTTATTAGACACACATGCTTGTTAAGGCAAAAAGCCATCTTTCAACAACAAACTGCGCCGCTGCAGCTCAATCTAAACAGCATGTGGACAGGGTCAACAAGTCCTTTTGTTACGCTAGACTTAAGAATGTGTTACTTAAAATGATAAATCGTTGGATGGTTGTGTTTGCCAGACACAGCGGTTCCATCGTATTCTAAATAACTTGCCCTCTGGTGATTTCTATACAATGCAGAGACTAGAAAAAGACACATTAATAAAACATGCAGCCCACAGCGGTTCTGAACCAAAACACCTTGTCAATGTGCCAGGTCAGAGGAGAAAGGCCAGAGGCATTCCAGCTACAAATAACAGCTTGGAACGGCAGCGCTGTGCAGAAAGGTGATGGTACAGTAAATACTACTCTCAGAAAAAAAAATAGATGATTGAAGAGTAGAAGACAATCTTCAGAAATTAGTACAAATGGCAACAATCCGTGGTTTGGATTGTTCATCCAGCTTTGTGTCAGTGTTGTGTGTCTGTGTAGCAGGAAGGGTGGTGTTTTCCCGGTGCACGTATGGGTGCTCAATGCCACAGTGTACCTAAGCTTCGTCATTGACCATCATATGGTGTTCCTTCATGGTCCGTCTACCTTTTCCAAAAGGATGCTTCTAGCAGAATTATGTGATATGGCACAAAGTGTTTACCCTCTTAAGAAAGATACGGAAACACAACAGTGAATTCAATTCACTGAATTTGATTCTACACTCTCCAGATTCCAACCTAAAGGAGCACGTTCAGGATAGGGAAGAGTGGGGAAAATGCTAAAGATCTACAGAGACTGATTCTGCTGAATCAGCGCGGATCTAAACATCCCCTAAGGAGTGTTTCCAGCCATGGCTCAAAGGATTAAAGGTGTTCGTTGATCAATACCAAAACATCAGCTATAACCTCTCAATAAATTGAATACCTATCAAAGCTCCCCTGCAAAAGTGACTTTGACTTTCAACTGATTCTCAAATAGCTTGCACAAAATCATCTATCGTTCCACAGATAGTGTAGATCGATGGATCAACTGAGAGATCATTAGGTAGTGTAGATCGAAAGATAGATCAATACATAGCTCTGCAAGCTGCAGGGTAAGTGTGTCAGCAGAGAGTCATCAAACAAGAGTCAATAGTTTTTGGAAATTAGTCAATGTTAAAATCTAATGTTATCAAGTCAATGATACATTTCCAACCACATATATAAACTCCATACATTGATGTCACACCTCTGGTTCTTTTTCCTTGAACATTTGTCACTAAATTGGGCACAGTGGTGCTTACAATGATAATACTAACTTACTGACATTTAGTGAGCATAATGTCACCATATCAGTTTAGTGTGTTAGCATATTAACATTTACTAATTAACACAAAGTACAGACAAGTCTGATGGGCCTGTCATTAGTTTTGTAGATATTCTAGTCATAAAACAAAACACAGAACATGGTGGATAATGGAGCAAGAGGAGAAGTCAGTGGATCACCAAAGTAGGATTCATTCACTGAGGCCCCATGAATATCTATATAAAAACTCATGGCAATCCATCCAACAGTTGTTGAGATATTTCAGTCTAGACCAGGGTGGTGACATTGGATGGACAGTACATAAAAAGCCAAAACATATTTATCCAGGTCTTAGAGAAGAGAGAGATTTCCATTAGAAACCAGTACAAGCTGAAATCTGATTCTGACCCCTGGCCTCATGTGGCCAGATTAAACCCATGACTGAACTGTTTGTAAAGGTCTGAATCTGAATTTATTGAGACACACAGCCCAAATACATGTAATACTGCCTCTCCCTACTCACCTTCCATGAACCTTCATTATAGTGTGTGTACTGATCACACTCCCACAAAATCACACAGTGCACGTTAAGTGTGAGTGATGCATGTAGCTGTGCTGACTCATTCACAGTGAGTGCACATAGGCCATTTAAAATGTAATTTGCAGACACTTTATCTCAAATCACCATAATATAACATGTCTGTTCAACTGGGAGCTGAACTCCAGTCAGATTTAGAAACATTCTCTGCTGAGTTTAAAGCATCAAAGTATGTTATTTGTCACAAGTACACAACTACAGGTACATTTACAAATGATGTCAATGTTCAAACTTGAGTTAAGAATTAACTCTGTGCTGCCAGTCACCTCTCTACATCAACAACACATGTAGATATGACAGTTGCACTTTACAGAACATTGATGATATTCACACCGAGCTGAAAGACCCATCTCAAAGCCAGAGTACAGGCGCACTGTGACAGTCTGTTTGTCAGATGACATTAACAATAGATTGTTACAGGGTTAACACACCTTCTTAAACATCCAATGACATTTTAATGACATTCCAGGCCCAATCACCTCAATTTAAAGTAACCAACATGGCATAGTTCAATCAAGGTTACAATCACTCAAGCACTCAAGCACTCAAGCACGTGCACGTGACTGTTGCACTTTTTTGAGACATATGGCGCATAAAAAAATGAGGCAAACGTTTTTACATGAACTTATTATTTTGAAGTAAATACTGTTCCCCATAAACATCGCTTTGACTATGCCATTCGGTCTGCCAACGAGCTGGATTTTTTCCTGCGAAAACGAAGGATGTATTAAGGCGTAAAGAAAGCAGGTCTGTTATTGTACAACCAAAACAGGAAGAAGCATTCACTCCATGCAGAGTGATGTTTTTTTCCACTCAAATTAACAAACTTTTCAGGATTAATGGACCCATGGGAATCTATCCATCATTAGCAACACCTTGGTTGCATAACTAGGTGAACACTTAAAAAACTTAAAAGGACCCAGACTGAGTTAATGACACACAAACAATATATCAAAATCATTAAGAGCATTGTGCAACACAACAACTGAAAATAAATTCCTCTTTGGCCAAAACAACTGGCAGGTTACCAGACAAATATTATGTGAAATACCAGTGTCTTAGGAAAAAAGTGCCACGCAAGTGCTGCTCTGAATGCTGGCACACTCCTCTTTGGCCTTTTGTGACTATGAGATCCAAACGTTTCCACAACAAAACCTCTCATGACTCAAATTCTCCTTTGGCAAGGCTTTTTATTATGGAAATGAAATAATATGTCTTCCAGCAGAAGGCCTTACGCCAGCCGGAGCTGAGGTCCTAACCCTGCCTCAGTCCAGTACACTGCTCATAAAAATGTGTCAGGCTTGATGTGCAATACGCAAGCACTGGTGGGTTTCTAACACAACATATTCCTTAACTGCACCAGGTGAACTCTGACAATAACTGGTACAGATAGATGAAAATACTACAAATAGTATTTCAGTGAATATGTCCATATTTGCATGCATTGTCTGAATATGTGAGGAACATACACAACTCAACAAACATTATGTATGTATCACGCAGTAAAACAACCAACATGGTGAATGTAAAAAAGTGCATTTGTGGTAACACTCTCTGAATGCTGAGTGAACACAGATTCGTATTTCTATCATGTCCGAATCATTTGCGCAAAAATAAACAGAATACATTTGTGACCAATTCATTAAACAAGCAAACATGTTTGGATGAGCCACGATTATTCATAAAATATACTGATTGACACAGGGAACAAATACAGATTAATTATTCCCTGAACAAACAAAGGAGACGTGAGTTTTGGCTCGGGGTTCTGTTCACTGCAAAAGAGGCAGGAGCCGTGCTGAATACTGAAAGCATGGAGGAGCAAAACAAAAAGACTGGGACTCTTGAAAGCAATGAAAGCCACAAAGGGTAAGACAGTCATGCTGCTGCGTGCCAGTATTACCAGCCAGCTCACACAGCTGGGATAACAAAAGGAGAACCAATCTACCGACTACAGACAATTCATTTTAGCTCAAGAGTTTCCTTTGTGCAGTGAATTAACAGATATATTCTGTGGTGTAACCTGAGATGCATCAAAAAATGATCTGCAGGTGAAGTAGATGTAAGCTTTAAAGGGAACTCTCTCAGTCCACCTTCCCAACAGAAATGTGTGAGAAATTTAGCTGACTGCTGACCCCTACTGGTTTCTTAACATAGTGACACATTGTAAATGGCAGATAGGTCTTACTGTATGTACAGTCTTTATGATGAAATGCCAACATTCAGCAGGACAATTCAAACTCTTACAGTAAGAGCAACAGTGGAACATACTTTGATTCGCCACTCTCTGCACACATTTGGTGTAAGCTCAGGGAAAAAAGTTAATTTGAAACAACTAAAGCATTCTATCTTTACACCCCTTATGCGTACACAGCAAACTCAACAGCACTGTGAATCCTAAAATCTATTTTAATCCCCTCTCAAGGAATATTCTCCCAATGTTGTACTGCACTCACAGATGGCTCCATATGGTACATATAGACACAAATTCTGGTCAAAATCAAAGCAGATATGACTTTACCAGGGTTATTATTTCAAACTTCTGAGAGCTCCTTCCAGAGCCACAGGAGAAATTGTACCACTGTTTTCACAGGTTTGATGATTCTGAAGCAAAATTAACTTAAAGGTATCATTTGTAAGAAATGGCCAGAATTTAAAAGGTAGCTCCAAAACTACCACTAACTGCTGCTGACTTAGCCGTTAGCAAATAGCTCAGATAGCCATGGACCTAAGTGGCTCTATAAGCTGACAGGAGTCTGCCCGCAGAGCAACCTGACTGAGGGAGTCAGCGCAGTTAACATGGGGGCACCAAACTGAGACTGAACACAGCCTCTGATACCAACGAAGGTCAGTTTGAAGGCAGGGTATGAGACCGTGACTATTATGACTCCAGGGATGAGAGGACACCGCAGGTGGGGACAGGAGAGAGGTGGAGCAGCAGAGGAGCGTGAGAGAGTCGGACATCAGCAGCGGGTAAAAATGGCATGTAGAGCAAGAATATTTTCCAATCTTACTCTGTGGACTGATTTATTTTGACCAAACCAGAGGCGATTAGGGAAAGGCAAACCAAGAGCGTTCTGGTGAGTTTCATTTTTTTATTGTTTGTTTGAATAAAGTGTGGTTACAATAAGCTAACGAGGCAATTAAGCTCGACTCCCTGCTGAAAGTATGGGGACTATCAGACTACCAGCTTTAAAGGTACAAAGTGTTGTCAGAGACAGGACGGTCCGGGGCTAGCTTGTTAACATGCTTATTTTGGTTGACGTGTCTGTAACACAGACCGCAGATGTCTTTGACAAACAATTAATGTTGTTTCCTCACATTCTGCTGATAATGTGAGTTCATTTTTTAAATGTATTGTATGTATTAATGAAAATTCTGGCCAAATCTTACAAATTGCTGATTTAATGTGTAAAATTGGCGGAGCGTCCCTTTAATTGTTATAATCCTCGCTGATTCTAAGATACAATGTCCACCTTTTTACCAAAAGTATCCTATCATTAATTACTATACTCACTCTTTACAGTCAGAATGCAGACAAACTATAAAATAACAGCCTTGGCAGAGTCTGTTAACAAGAATATAAAAGGTAGACGCATGTCTTAGCTGTGAAAATGTAACAGTCTGACATTCAAGTTCCTCACAGCTGATATTTTGAAGGTGAGGAAAAAAGATAAAGAGACTCAAAAAAGAAACACCTATGAAAGAGGAGCTGATGCAAGAAAAAATCTGAGAGAAAACTGCACCAAAGAGCTGCTGGTAAATGTGGCGTGAAAAAGATAAAGTGAGAATGGGGACTGAGTGATTTGTGATTCCACAGCTAGGCGTCCGCTGACAGTTAAAGCCAGAGAGGAACTTTGACGTCAGAATGCAGTTTTAACGATATTAATTACATCAATCTAAAAAAAAGCCTCAGCAGCTACTTGTTTAATTGGCAGGTAGACAAGTTGCAGTTAGATCTACAAGTAACTTTAACCAGCTCTCCACAGAAAACCTCTGAGGTGTGTGAAGCCAGAGTGAATGAGGTCACGCTGGATTGGGTATTCAAAAAGATATCAAACAAATGCAAATCAACAACCAGTCCCGTGATATCAACAGCGAAAAAAGGATTAATTCTGCTTGATGTCAATTGAAAGAGACATGTGAGTCATACTTGTGTCTTTATGAACATCATATTTCCATTTCTAACCCAACACTGCAGGGGAATCACTGGAGAGAACATAAGTCTCTGAAAAAACACTGAAGTTCAAAGCTTCGTCTGCACCATGATTGACATCCATGGTGCTGTAATCTTATACAGACAGCTCCACCAAACATTTAAAACCACAAGGTTGAAGCAAACGCACTCCTCTGAGGGCGATCAGTCCAGCCTCAGTCCCTTCATTGGGATATATGTAATTCGATTTGGCATTAATGTGGGAGAAAAAGATTTAAGGTATCTACCTGAATTGTGCCAAAGTCCACATTTTCATAGTGGAAGTGAGCGCACTCTGCCAGTTTTGGGAAGTGGCCCTTGGTGAAGCAAAGTCTGAAAAAAATAACACACACACAGTTTGGTTGGCATCCTCTGCTCACGATAACACCTCGGCGTGTGTGTGTGTGACTAGTATAAGAAGGAGAGAGCGCAGTGCAAACAGAGGGAGTGAAGGGAGGAGGAAGACACCGAAATAGACTGAGGGAATGGAAGGAACTCAAGCAGGAAACAGAGGCGATAAACAGCCAGTTAGAGCGATAAATAGAGATGAACAGAGGGACGGAGGGATGTGAGAGAGGTGGAGGAGACAGGCAGAGGCAGGTGTGTGTGCGTGTGTGTGTGTGTGTTTGTGCAAGTTTGTGTGTCTACTCACTTCTTGACATTCTTGACCTTCATGCTGGCCGTGCTGCTGCTGCAGGAGCGCATGAGAGGGTCCGCCCTCAGCTCGGGGATCTCTGCACTCCTCGCCTGAACACACAAACACACACAAACATCAACCATCCAGCAGATACCATCTCCGCCACTGTTTCCCCACAGCATTTTAATAGCTAACTGGCTTTTTTAACTTTAAATAGATTCAAGTCAGTTGGTTATAAACATCGCTGATGGCTCAGTGTAAAATCAAATGTCTGTCTTGGCGTTTAGTGAGAAGGCTTGTGAAGAGGATGATAACCTTGGTGGGTGAGGTGTTGAAGTGGTGCAGTTTGACTGATTTAGATCAACGCAAACTTTATTCAGGCAAGTCAGTGTGTGAATTTCATAACCAACCTGTGTGAATTATAATCAAGGACAATCAATGAGTGCAAGCTTGTTTACAAATGTAGATCAAGAGGCTGAGTGAGATCAGTTAAGTGGTAAATCACTGAAGCTATTTGACTTTAAATGCATTAGGACAGCATCCTACCAATGCTATTGTGCATCTAACTGTTGTATTACAGTGTATTCAAACTGTTTTGATGACCCTCCACCTGCTTGTGAGGGTTCAATACTGAATACTTAAAGGCGCAGTGAAATCCAAAATATTTTTTTCAAAGAAAGAAATTCCTCTCTTCTCTCTTCCCTTACAATGATGTTTTGCATATGATGACTGATGTAGACCTCGAGGTGTTGACATAAACTCATCAAATGTGATTTGGGTTGACACGATAACCAGTCTCATCATCAGAGCAGTATTTTAGTAGGAGGTGTTGTTGGATGTCACTTGTGAAACTGCTTTTTCAAAGAGGGCTGCAGTGATACCAGTTTCAAGGTATCCTATGGTATGAAAATTGACGGTTATCATACCTCGTACATTTGCTTCTATGCTATTGAATTCTACTGTATTAGTGTCATTAAACAAAACAATATTGTAGTTTATGTAAAGTTTTATGTCTGTCAGGACCAAATATTTTGCAAAAATGAATATGAAACATTTGTTCAACCTTTCCGGTTTATTCCATTAAAGACCATTGTGACTTATTCAAATAATTATAATAATCCTCTCATACTATTTACCCAGAAACTGTTATATTCTCAGGGATGGTTATCGTACTGCAAAAATATCACTGTTGCAACCCTATTTCAATATAATATGGTTTTATCTATTTAACTTCTCCCTTATCCTCCTCCCTCTCATTCTTTTGAATGAAGCAACTCTACCCTGTAATAATCTACCCATATAAAAATTATTTTGTAACATGAATTCTGTATTTCTACCGTTTAACTCCATTTACCCTGGTATGATAACTTTGACTTGAAAAATTAATCCTTATAATATTCTAACCTTCTGCGCAGTGTTTTGGCATCAAGTAAACCTTCAAACTCATGGCTCTCCAGCTGGACTTCCTGGATCATATTTTATATTCAAACTGATACCTGAGGCGACACACTGCCACCAATGCCTCTGGCATTTTTATAAGGAGGGTGTGTTTTTGGTTCCCCTAAAAAGGCCAGCAAGGGAAGTGTGGGTACAGTGTATTCATTATTAACAATTTCCAAGATGAATCAGTTTGAGGCCTGCTTTGAGGACAGTGTGACAGGACCACACAGGCACTAATGTCTGCTGCCTAACCACATGGTGTGCAAACTCCATAAAGCACATGCAGTGTTATCAAACAAACAGATTTCACCTCGCTCTGGGTAGTGTGTAGATCTTTGCTTGAAACAGCCCAACTTACTTTGTTTGTAATTTGTTTCTGTGTTAATACTGGTATTAATTGTCAAATGTCCTTTCGCTGTGTTATTACAGCACGAATTCTGTTTGTTAGCTGTCAGGAGTGACCTTGTTCATTTCAGCTCTGTCCTACATGAGATCTAGTCACGTGGAGGAATCGGGGCTTCAACAATGGTCCCAGAATTGCTTTCAATTACATCTACTAACATTACATTGGCAGGATGAGGAGAGAAACTGCAAGCCAGGCACGATAAACATTCTACATATGTTACAGTGTTGGGCCAAAACATCCACTCCACACAGGGCTCCGTGAACAATCAGCTACTGCCCCTGGCTGTTCCAGTATTTCTTATCACAGCCACTCGCTTCACTTAGCTTCAATTAGAGTGAAAATCAAATGCAGCTGTGGTCAGCCAAATGTTTACAGAGAGCTGGTGGATCTAGCAGATTTTATCATGGTGGAATCTTCAGGTCAGTAACCTGACAGCAGGGTGTTGGAAGCCACCCGGGGAGACAAATAACTTAAAATGAAGGTAAAGAAAAAAGATTAAGATAGGCAAGTCACCAATTGTGAAATTTTAATGATTTGGCCCATTGATTAGGCCACTGTTTTTTGGTGTTGCTTTTGTTGATATTTATGTCTGCTTTTGTGCCAGGGAAACAAAGGAATCTTCATTATAAAATCTGTTTTAAAGTCATTCAGCTCTTCGTGACATTATCTGTGAAGGACACTGCGATTCAATCATACAAATGTTTGAAACAACCTTTATAAAACCTTCTTTCACATGAACCACTTCTTTTCTTTTTGGAAAAGTAACTGCTACACATCTACCAAGTCAATGAGAAGAATTTTTCAGCACTTACATAGCCTGAAGAGTAATGGCAGGGGTGTCACAAGCAAGTAGCTCAGGAATGTGCCAGCACAAAACTGACGTGACACATCAGATTGTCATGGGCTACTGTTATGTGTGAATGTAATCTTATTTTCAGATAGGCCCGATACCAACGAGGCAAATATGATGATACTGATGTAGTGCCCATACGTCGGTGCATCTCCGGATAAAGAGATACAAAAGGCATTGATGGGAAATTATTTTTAAAAAACAAAGCAAAAAGGATCAGTAGGAAAACGGTATCACAGAGTTGCTGGCTAAGTGACGTGTGAAGAAGTTTAAGTCAAGGTGGACCAAAGTTGTGAAAGTTTCCTGTATTCAGCTTCAGACTCCACAGCCAGACGGTCAGTGACAGCAAAGGTGGTATGCAGATGAGGACGCCGTTTTTAAGACTACACCACCTCTAACTGGACGAGGCTGACAGAGGGACAGCAGCAAAACTTGCCATGGCTTCACAACTTTATGAAAAATGGAGCTTCTTTTAATATTTTCTGCCAGTAAAACAGCGCGTGTGAGTTTGTGTGTTTGAGTGTGTGAAACCAAAAACAGCCACAGGCACATTACGAATGCTTTTCTGGCTGTGTGACTCTAATGTTGTACATTAGTGTGAAAGCTTTGAACTTGTTGAAACCGATTCCTCGTCCATGATCTAAATGCTGTTAGTCGTGGCAAATCTATAATTATTGAAGAAGATGTTTCTGTTCATTTGATCATTAATGTTGCAGGGATTATGGGACTGTTTTGTTCCTTTATGCCTTGCTCTCCACTTGACACAGAATATCCTTCAAAGTTCAACAGGGCGTTGGTGTGACAGCTTACACTAAGTTGCTTAGCGCCTCTCATCACCTTCTGGAACCACCAGAGACATACATAATGCATGCCACTCCAGTACAGAGTCCCTCTCGTATCAAATATTGAACAAAGAATAGCAGACATGCAATACTTAAAGCCCCGCCTCTGTGATCAATATTCATTAGCCTGGTGAGATTGTTGTTTCTCTTTCTCTCTGTTGCCCAATCGAAGTGAGCACTTGCGATAGGGCTCCAACCACGCGCCGACCACGGGTGGCTCGGCATGTTACCATGGAGACGGCCTCATTTTCACCGTGCTGTTGATGCGAGAAGCAAGAACCGAACCAAAGATGGGAGGAAAGGAAATAATGAATGATGGTGTCTGGTGAATGGAATCCAGTGTGGAGCGAAATAAACAGATGACACGGGAGTACACAGATGGCAGGTAGATGACTATCGACGCAGAGAGTGTGGAACACAGTATCTTCAGGACGCCAACAGTCACCTGCATTAATCATGAATGTGTGATAGAGTTTCAGGAGCGGCGGAGACGCAGTTTGGATAGGAGAGATAGACACGACTAATCAATCCACGGACGCTGATAAGAATGTGACAGGCAGCGAACAGCTGATCGAGTCATCAGTGGATCTGACACCTGACACAGACAACAATATGAGCTGTAGCTGATCTGAGACAAGAGCGGGACATTGATGATTACACCGGATGTACTCAAAACAGAGACTGTGTCGTGTCTGTCAATGTGTGTTTATGCAAAAGAGCAATGATTGTCTGTGTGTGTGTGTGTGTGTGTGTGTGTGTGTGTGTGTGTGTGTGAAGAACACTTAATTGGGACGGCTTGTCCAATTGGGGACTGAAACTGTGTCCAGGAATCTCCAGAAAACACATGGAAGTCTATGTAAAGTGCCCAAATGTGACATGAATCGTCTTAGGCCGCACTTACATAAAAACACACCGCTCTGACATTAAAATGGCTCAATCCCTGAAAAAGAAAAGGTAACAGCTGCTAGCTTGTTTCATATTCGTGCCGTTAGCGAACAGGTTCGTGTCAGAGTAAATCGGCAATTTCAGCACGTAGTTTGCTAGCTCAGAGATTGTTGTTGTTTCACGTAGCGATGGGGAATTTGAAAACAGTGCACGCAGACAGCGGTAGGAAGAGGAAATAGAATAGAATAGGCTCCCAATGATAGGATTTATACCAAGAGTCTTCAAATCGGTAAGTCAGACTACTCACCATGGCACTGATGGTCTCCTCCCAGTCAGGTCTCTCTCTGGGATGAATGTGAGCCAGCTCAGGCACAATATCGTCGTCCTCCAGGTGACGTCCAGGCCTCAGGCCCCTACAGCCAACACACACACACTTAAAGGTCACTCGGATGACATTTGGCTTTAGGGATTCAACGAACATTTATTTTCATTATTGATTTATCTGATGATTCATCGATTCATTGTTTAGTCTTTAAAACATTTTCCAAAAAAGGGGGGGAAAAGTGACTGTTTATATTCCAGAGCCCAACTCAAAATTGCTTGTTTTGTCCAACCAACAGTCCCAAACTCAAAAAGTGGATACATTATTTCAGCTCTACGTAGCTTGATGTCATAGCAAGTTCAAATGTTTTTTGTCAAAAATAAAGTCAACACATGAAACTCAATGTTGCATGATGAAGAAGCTAAAAGAAAAAAGAAAACACAAGGAAGAAACTAAACATTTGTAATACACACAGCAAAGAGCAGTGTAATTAAGTATTAAGCATTCAGGAAGTAAAATTACTACATTTTTTTTTTCACATTTTAGTGATTTATATTAAAAAGGTAGGGAAGGCGGTTCTGGAGAAAGATAGATGTTTCCAGGTCGTACACAGCGACACTTTGGGTTAGAATTTTGGGCTGGATGCTGGACTACTAAGCGCAGTGTTTGACCACACTGGGAATGAGCCTTAACAATCAACTATCTTTCTCCAGAATCGCCTTCCCTACCTCTCACTCCAGAGGAGACAGCTAGAAGCAACAAGGACCTTTGGGAATTTCTCTATAAAAATGTTGATTGGAAAAAAGATGGATATGAAGTAAGCCTGCCATTCTGCCTGATGAGCGACCTTCTTGGAGTTAAACATAAGAGCGGTAGTCGAGGTGAATGAGTGACCAAGAATCTGCAAGGACAAACTCTCCAGAGCAGGGCCAAGTTCAGGACGATCTGAATATAATAAGGTCACAGCGTCCAAAGACAAAGGGGAAAAAAGGAAAGGAAAGGAAAGGAAAGGAAAGGAAAGGAAAGGGGATATTGGACAATTTGATGAAGGTAAATCTGAGTTAGCATTTCCCTCTTAGAACAACTTCAAGTTGATGAGACGTCTCAACAGACGTCTCATCAACTTCAAAGACTGTCTTTGTTTCCTGAGAGGCTGAGAGAAGCCAAGGACAGGGAGGGAAATAAAACAGACTTCCACAGAAGCATTTCTCAAATTGACTAGCGAGGCGCATTCACACACACACACACAGACACACACACACACACACACACACACACACACAGACAGAGACCTCAAGGATGATTTTTAACCATCATCTACGTGAGTATAATAAACTCGGGCGGACAACAGGGGAAATTGAAAGCGTAAAAGTCCTCTGTTTTAGGGGGGATGGAACAGTCTGCAGCAGCTGCAGGATGACAGCATCTAGCAAACACTGAAACAACGTCTCTGCATTGAGATGATTGGACTTAAGGGTCGGAGACTCTGAGTTAAGATGCAGGGAGGTTAAGGTTAGTAATAGCCAATTCTATGCATACCCCACGCTCCGAAATCCTCCTCCACTACTACTCACTGATCATATTTCATCATTAGTCAAATTATGCAACTTGTTCTCAACAAAACTACATCAAGCCTTTATACTCGAGAGATTCAAAGAGCAGGACTTACAGATACAAGAAGGATGTTTTTGTGAAAGCCTGACTGTAGTGCTCGCAGAGCCTACTGACAGTTTAAGGGCTCGTTATTGTTTAAATTCAGTGAAAAAACGGAAACTGATATAATCAATCAAGAATGACTCTTAAGCAGGGCTGACACTACAGGACTTTTAAAATCCTAACAGACTGTAAAGTAGGGTTGCATCACACACACAGGGAGAATCTTCACAGATGGTCTTGGCTGTAATCTCAAACCTGCACACAGTACAAGACTTGAAAGTAACGGCATGTCTAACACTACAACATATTACTAAGGTTATCCTGTCAGAGGGCGTGATGAAGCACCTCACATAATGTCTCTAATGTGATCTCAAATGTAAACAAGCACTGTCAATGGAAACAACTTTCTGTAATAACGTTAATATTTTGCAGTGACAAAATTATAACTAAAAAAAGCAGAAGTAACAAGTCTGGACGATAAAACGGTCGGGGAGAAATGGTCAACCAAGCTGTCTCTTCTTCAATGAGAAGAAGGAGGTGAGATTTTAACTCACAGTTTAATTACCTGTCAACTATATGATGCTAGCTGATGTTAGCATCAAGGGCTAGGGTTGTTAACCCTTGGCAACACTGTCAGCTGCCTCAGGATATCGCTCTCATTGGCTGTTGTGAAAGTAATGACATAATGACAATCGTGGTTCAGCCCGATACTCCTGTAGTCTGTGTCCGGCCTTAGACAACAAACGCACTGATACATTCCGTGTACATCCAAAGGTAACATACTGCAGGAATTCACTAAAATAATTACGGAAAATAAAAATAAAATCACATAGTCTGAATGTACTGTTCCTTGCAACTGGGCCAAATCCTGAACAAGGTACTGAACAAACACACACACACACACACACACACACACACGAACACACCCCTACAGACAGTCCCAGTGGACCTTGTTAAAGCCAGTGAGGCTGAAAAAGATCTCCGGCATTCTTTCGAAATGGTGCAGACACTTCACAGCTTTGGGATGAACAGGTCAGTGATATAGCCTTGATTAGAAATTACTCAGCGAGAGGTCAGGGAGAAAATCAGGGAGGGCAAAGGAGGTGGTCCACCAGGAACGTAGTGGGAGATAAACACTCATTAATATAGAAAATAAATAAACAAATTAAAACATTTTAAAAAAGAGCGAAATCCTGACACTCCTCCCTGTCGGTGTGAATAGTGGCTTTAAAACATGAGCAGGTCTGCAGGTGTGAAGGTGAGCTCATCTCCTGGTTCTCAGAGTGGATTCAGTAACCAAGTTTCAGTTAAAGAGAAAACTATTATCTAAAGATGCATCCAACTTCACAATTCAAATTGTGATGGAATTGACACCTCTGCAGCAGTGTAAAAAGAGGATGTAGTTATTAAAAAAAGGTGTTGCATTTATGCACTCACTGTCTGTGTATTATAGAGGAGGTGGAGATGAATTTCAAGCACTTGGCCTGGTGGTTGTTCTTTGGCACTGAATGAACTGGTATCTACGGGGACATTTCTGCCATTTTGCCTGAAGCAGAGGACAACAAATATGTCTTTAAACATCAATCACCTTCTCTTTGTCACTTTTTATCAAAAACTTTTTTCTCTACTAGAGTAGTCATTTCTGATTGGCTGTTTCATCTCCAATCCAATCGCAAGTAGGATTAGCAGTTAGTAAAGAAGTAGGGAATCAATGGGTGAATGGTAATAGCTGGCTAACTTGATGAGCTATTTAATGATTATTTAATGATACATTAATAATTATAATGCCTTCTTTGCATGCCTGCCAATTACCAAATCAAGCCAACTAGCTTAGCTAGCAAACAGGCTACTGATTATGTGGCAGAAGTTAGCAGAGCTACAAGGCGAGATAGCTGGGTTGCAAGATTATTTGAAACAAACTTAATTACAAATGAGATTTAAACGCAGAGTGTGTCATTTCTGCTGCTATTGGTCTCTCAAACAAAACAATGAACACAAAAGACACAGTTTGATAACGCTGTGAAGTAGCGTGGGATCCTGGGAGTTGTTGTGTCCATCGTTAAACCACCACCATTGCAGGCGAAAATCTATCAGCTGAGACTCGGGCAGAAAAGCGTTCAGACAAGGTAATATTTTAGAGTTTTCTGTTTTGTTAAGTCTCTCAAATCTCTACAAAACAAAATGTATGTGCAACAGAATGAAGGCACAAATCTAATTCTATGTTGTAGTTGCAGTAAGTTGTTGTCTTCAGCGATGTAGATTCTCTGTCATGTGGAGTCAAGCGATAAGAAGTAAGTTGGGAGAAGTCTTCCAGAATTTCCGGGCCACTGACTGACATCCCACAGCCACAATGACTCTAATGACACGCTTTAAGCACCACTTACCAGGGAAGGCTTGAGAACTAGTGACACAGTGTGAAGCGCTTTCAGATGCCAGAGATAAAGGCCAAGCTTCACTCACCAAGTATCACCTTCTCTGTTCAGAAGGCCTGTGCACTCTCGGCATTCCCAGCATTCCTGGGTTAGGAGGCATATAAGGAGAAAGGAACTACTGCACCTGCTCCCAACACTCTTAACAACACAGCAGCATGAAAACCTTACTTTAACCTCATGTTGAGCAGCACTCTCGCCTGCTTTCCACCCACCCTTCCCCTTTCTGGATACAGACAAACTGACGGAGGAGGAAGGATGTTTTTATGATGCTTTTACAATATTCCTCTTTTATGTCATATTATGTGCTGTCATGTGTGGTCGTTGATGTTTTTTGGATATTCTTTTATGCTCTTTGTGCAAAGCAAATTCCCCTGAGGGCAATAAAGGTTTTATTTATTCATTCAAGGAGGACTTCCTAAGCTTCTAGCCCGCTGAGTCAAATGTTTCTCTTTCCCACCCTGTAAGAAACAAAGGAGAGAACCTTTCATTTAATAAAATGCTTCAAACTCGACTGTTTTCCATATATTTCCAACAGCCTCCACATGTCGTGAATAAAAGCAGCAGCGGCTCCATTTTACTCAGAAAAGGAGAGCCGCGGATTTCTTTTTGCATTTATCCTCAGCCACCACTTTCTCGTGTCTCTGAGACTAGCCCGCCTCGCCACTGAATGCCTGACTCAACATATGCTCAGCCTCAAACAGAAATCATGTGGGTTTTATGCACCAATATTTCAACAGCTGCCACAGCCAGTTAAGCGCAGGACTTTTCTCACAGATACCAACAGGTTTGAGGGTGAGAGATATACATTAGGAAGCTGCCACGAGAAGCGCTGCCGTCACAGGAGCTCTGTGGCAGAATGCTTGGGAGCAGAGTCACAGGTAGCAACTTGATCACTCTGAAAGGAAAATGCTACAGCACTGCAGCAAGAGTCAAGAAACAAGAGCACAAATGAGACAGAACTATTTTAAGCTACTAAACTGTCACTTAGAGTATACCAAATAACTTTCTTGCAATTATGCTAATTATTGTAGAAGTTTTAGATTTTGCCAATTTGTCAGACTAATAATGAAACAGCTGGGTTGTGCAGTTACATACCTGTGTACCCATTATTGATTATCAACCATCAATGGAATGGAATCATGATGATGTGATAATATTCTGTTAGAGCCAAGAGTTTAGTCTAAATTAATGATTTAAAGGAAATTGTCATAAAGAGCACCGATTGAGTTATTCAAGTTTATGTCTGTAAACAGTTTTGACTGCTGTAACAAAAACCAAAACCACTCTTATGTCTGTAAGCTAAATGTGAAGCTTTAGCCAGTAGGCAGTTAGTTCATCATAGCAGAAAGACTAGAAACACAGAAGCAGCTAGCCAAGCTGTGTCCAAAGATAAGGAAAAAAACACAAACTGCCTCCACAGCTCACCAATCAACATTGTTAGAGTACATAACCCACTGTAAAACCTAAAAGACTGTCAATCTGAAACTTTTTGGTTTTTGCATGAACTAAACAACTGGAGGTGTAATGTGTTGATTAGTGAGCTATAGCGGTGCTGTATACCTCTGACGTGTATACAGAGCCTTACTAGCTGTTTAACCCTGCTTCCATTCTTTCTGCTAAGCTAAGATAAACTAATTGGCTGTCGATTATAGTGTCGTGTGTGGTATAAAAACAGGGCATGGTATTGATCTTCTCATCAGCTCTCAGCAAGTTATTATTCCTTTAAATTTGAAATGGGTATGTTATTTGAAGTTCTCCTGACTGCGCCTTTGAAATAGTTTCTCCTCCGCATTCCTTCCAAATTACTTGTTTGCTATGTTCATTTGGATAGTTGATCTCGTGTCTGTCCCTAAGAGAGTGCAGCTCTTATGGACAGACTGAAACGTCCATCAATAAGTGTAGGAGCTGATTTTTGTTTATTTGACTCACCACTTGCTCTCCTACACATATCTGTATAGGGGTGTGGAAAGATCATTCCTCTGGTATGACTGAATGAGATTACATTTACATGTTACAAACTTAACACATTGAACATTAGACTGCTTTTTGCATACAATTGTATAATTGCAACATATAATAATAAAATAATATCATTAATCCAATATATATTGATTTCAGTGACCAGACCTGTCTAAATAAACCTCCAGAGCTCTTTTTTAATCAATAGGCAGGTTGATAATGAACTCATGGATGTGTGTTGTCTAGAATGGCAGCTGAAAGCCAAAATGAAAATGTTGTTTTTTCTACTCAAAACGACAGCACGTCATGTTAGAAGCTTTTATTTGTAACCGACAACCAGTTCAAGCATAATAAAACAGCACAAATCTATTTAGGAGGCAAGAAATGAATAAAAAGCAGCCAAACCGAGGCAACAAGTGCTGCCAGTTTGGGTGGCTGTGATCAATGTTTATAAGAGCAACTCTTAAGAGCATTGCATGTTTTCTGTACTGGACTGAACACACGTGGAGACATGCCACTTTTAGAACTGCCAATAATACCCTCCAGAGAATATTATGGCACTGGTCGGATGAAAGAGATATCTGCTGAGTGTTGACTAAAGGCTGAGGGGAGTGGAGTGCCTCATGTTCGGCTCTGCAAGAATGAAACAGTGTTTTGGTTTGACTGCGTTTTTTCAAGTCGATCATTTATCCAAAAGGAATAAACTTCTGGATGACACGCTCTCTCTTTGAATTGGCTGTCTGAAGAACGAAGCTATTCAAAAGTTTTTTTAAAAAATCAGGTGGTTACATGTTGTATATGGTGGTGATTGTTCACCCCTATGCTCATCACAGAAGAATGTATACCTTTCTAGGTATTTTGGCACTCTGAGCAGGAAAATAATGCAAATAAGTTGCTTCATTGTGAGTTTTGACAGTTTGACTTGCTTTGACAGAGATTATCTTGATCAGGGCTGATTATAGTAAAGGTGTGAAATGTTTTCTTTTCTTTTTTATTTCTGAGACTTGTTTCATAATATCCATGATTCTTGCCTCAAAGAACGTTTAACCTTTTAACTTTATATAATATTTACCTTGAAAAGATATAGGAGACATTGAAGTGCATCAACAGTAGCAAATCTATGCCAAGCTATCCAATATCATAAGACTGACATAGAAACTTATTTTAAGCTGGATGCTGCTGTAGTGTAACGAGTTTCTACTCACTGCCTCTGGCTGAAGCTACAGCAGCAGAATTTGTGAGGGTGAAACTAAAGCCTGGCTCTGAGGTTGTTAATGAGATTCAGTGAATGACAGGGAATGTCTTTGTTAACCTGCAGAACAGCAGGGAAGTGGAAGGAAATCACGAACAGGGTTTCTGCAGCTTTCACCAAGCTACATTTAAGACTTCTTAAAGACCTTTAAAATAGAAGAACGCTATTAAAACTTTCTGAACCAACGATTTAACGATCATGCCAGCCAAAGTATGAAAGTATAATAACCGCAAGGAAACTTATGGCCAAGAATTCTTCATTATAACATTTTTTTGTACTTCCCAGCTGTGTATAACAACTCTTAATGACACAGTCCAAATCAATGTGAAGTGGACCCAGATAACATTCAGAAGATAGATAGCTAGATAGCTAGATAGATATTCCCCTCCAGAGCACTCGTGACTTTCACTGTCTGAAATATCTCTCTCTGCTGCTTCATGACCTAGAAGGCGGGAGGCAGCATACACTCCACCCCTTTCGTGTCTACACTGGACCGGTTTGGTCAGTACAGCTATTCACCCAGAAGTTAGACGGGGCTTATAGCCCAAAAACAATCACTCAGCTATGTGTGTAAGTGAAAACAAAAAAAAAGATTTGAAGCATAAAAAACAGATGTTTGAGGTTGCAGAGGTTACACAGGAAAAACAAAGCAATATGTTGCAGGGATAGATAGCTGTTCTGGTGTCCTCTTCTTGAAAACAATTACATCTTTTCACTGCAGAAAAGCAAGAACCATTTTTAGCCATAGCGTAGCGTAAACACTTAGAGAGAAAAAGACAAAAAGTCTAAAAACTGATACTGAACAATGAAACTGAAATGCAATTCAATGGTAAATTTACTGTCAATACACTATAGCCAATAAATAGGGACGACGATATGAAGCAAAACTGTTTTCAGTGACTTGACAAGCGCAGCAACTACAAACTCAGATTGAGCAGTTGATGGTATGCACCTAAAGTCAGCTAAAGCAGCTACAGAGCAGAACTGTCAACAGTTAGCATTCAGGCCCGTGAGCCTGATATCAATATTGTTAGATGTGACTTACTTATTTGCCAGCTCACAAAAACTGGTCAACTATGTCGCTGTTGTCCATCTTGTGATTATATTGTAATGTTAGTCATTTCTGGCATTCCACAAATGTAATATCTTAATAAATGTGAGCTGAACACGAGAATTTACTCAGAACTTCTCCCTGGTTAAAATTATAAAAACCCTGGGAGGTCCTCAACAACAAGCAACTTCAATATTTGATCTGATTCTTTTCATGTAATGCTTTGTGATAATGTTTGCTACAATCATAACTTGTATAGAAATTGACCATAATTTAAATACTACTACTGAAATAGCAATTACATATTTTCCTCCATTTGTTTAATCCTACTATAAACCTATGAGGTACCAGGTTGAAACAGTTGAGTAAATAAGATATGACTCATCAGAGTACATATCAGTTTACATGAGTTCATTGTAGCCCGTCCTGAGTAAATAATCAAAAGTCAAATCTATTGTGGACCCTGCACACGTTTCATTTCACCCTGGGGTAAAGCCTTGGAAAGCAACAAGCAGAAAAAAAACAGGGAGGAAGCTATTAGTAGGCAGTGCACGAGATTTCAACCTTATGCATGTTCTGGATCTCGTCCACTGGCTGGAAGTCTCTCCAGTCAGCCAGCAGTTTAAGCTCCTGTCCCACTGAGGCAGTTTATCTGTCCTGCATATGGCACTGCAGACGAGACAGGAGTCAATTGTCTATCTGTTCTCTTTTGTTTTAGGCTATCCAGATATCTGCACAAGTCACTTCATGAATTGTATCATCCTACAAGGGGGGGACTCTGCCCGAGCAATCTGATCTGGTATACCTTGATGTTCTGGTTGTACTTACAATCAGTTCAGCCAGCCAGCCATCCATGCTAAACTGACATATGCCGTGATGTCTCCATAAATATTACTCTGCTGTTGATACAAATATATAGAAACGGCACAACACTTCCATGGTCACTGACTATAATGGTTATTTTTCCCTCAGCCGAACTCAGGCGTGGATTTAATAGACAGCTGTGTCGGTAACTGTTCATTGAATAGCAGCATGGCTGTTGTGCAGCATTGATTACTAAAACAACACGGAGCAGTGGTATGATAGCAATCTAAAAGCTCTGACTTGCAGGTGAAGTGTGTGAGGCGGCTGGGGAATACCGATGGACAGGATACAAACCAATATTAACTTTGGAGGTCACATGCTCTTCATACTTAGTTCTGTTTAAAGTTCCGTTGTGCGTGTTTGTTAGTGTTCAACACATTACAGGTTGAATTAATCATTAGTCATTTCTGTCTTTTTTGTCAATTTCAAAAACTGAATATCTGAAACAAATATACATTTGGCTTTGCTGACGCCCACGTTAAAATGATCTACTCAATACAGGATCTTAAGAGTACAATGAGCTACACTTCACTGTGTGGAGTGACAACTGTTTCAAATCCTTGTCTAACTCTACAATAAATACAAATTGGCCTATTTAACCTCTTTTAAGTTCTCATATTGTTGAAAGTGAGATTTCCATGTCTTTTTTGATTACAGCGCAGTTACTATACAAATATTGTGACAGAAATACAAATGCTCAATCCACAGAGAAACGCACACAGCCTGTATTCAGGAAGTCATTAAACGAGCCGTCAGGACTCCCCTATGTTGTGAAGTCACAACAAGGGATGTCGGTTTCTTTTAATGTGAAATTTGGAATCGCCAAATTAATTTGAATAAAACCCTGAAGACATCACTATGATGTCAACAGGGTTATTTTCATTGAGTTGACAAAGCTCGCCTGGAGTCACAGATCACATTATACAAGAGCTTGCATATGCTAACCATGATGAGAGCAGAGGAGCTTGCTAAGGCTGATAAGACGGCCAATGTAATGTGGCAAAAATCTGAAAAACCAACTTAAAGTCCAACCTACAGTAGAAAAAACTGCTATTTATTTACTAAAAGCAACAAATCCCTTTTGTTAAATTGACTGTCTGTACAAGCACAGGGAATACGTACCAATTGCTGCCTGTGCAAACCTTTAATTGGCAGCTATGTCACTGGTTAAGCTACTGATTCAGGAAAGCTTGGTTGCTGGCAGGGGTCTCCTCCGCACAGCACTGCTCCGTCGTCAACTCTTCTGTCTGACTGGATACGGGAACCACAAACTGTATAGACTTTTACAGCATTTTCATTCTGTTTCTCTACGTCACCTCCTGGGGGCCTTGTGTCAACAATCTGCCCTGTCTCATCCTGGCTGCTGAGTCTCTGATCCCCCTCCTGTCCACCAGGATTCACCGGATAACTTTTATAATGCACTTGCCCTGGCCAAACGCCCTCCCTGTTGTAGCTGATAAAGGAAATTACATGCTGCAATGGGCAACAGACTGAGCACACACTCACCTTCACATATATGTATACTGTAAATGACATAATCTATGAGCTGTAAAACAGAACTGACAGATCTTTTTCATTTTCCTCTCCTCTTCTTTACAGTAGCTTTTCTCTTCTGCCTGTCTCTTTTTATTCTCTTCTTTTCACTCACTCACTCACTCTCAGTAGTAATGTTGGACCGCTGTCTAATGTATGCTAAGCTGCTGCTGCCATGGTAACCTCGGCGCAGGATTTAGACCCAGTTCAGGACTGGAGGGGCGGTGTGCGTGGAGTAGGTGGAGGGGCTGAGCAGCCTTAACTGTAATCCCCCACCCCACCCACTGTCCAAAAAGGGTGATATAGAGCAGCACACATTTGCAAAAACAGGGACAGATGTACACAACTGTATAGCCAGGAACACACACACACACACACACACACACACACACACACACACACACACCACTAATCCAGCAGTAGGAATAAACCCACATCATGCTGCAGTAGCAAGACTGTTCGGGAGAGTATCTTTTGGATACCTGGGTGGATGGCATGGGCACATTTGTACATGCAGATATTTCATAGAAGGCTGGTGAAGTCAGAATGTGAGTGGTGACTAACAGAAATAGTAAGGAAATGACAGCCAAATGAGTCACAGCCTAAATTTCCATCTCTGATTGTACAACGTGTCAAAGGAGATCCCCAGGAGGTGTTGGGAGATTAGTTATCCCTCACTGGCGGAGAGAGTAACAACTGTAAGGTAGAAGAGATAAGCGATATCCCAACAGCACCTGACGGATGATGAGGGAGCTCGCGGTGCACGACGAAACATGGCGAGGAACCCCCTAACAACAAAGATTAATGGCTGTTTGTTGTATGCGTGCGTTTATCGCTTGCACGCGTGACGCCGATGTTTGCCCTAAAACACCCCTTTGAAGCGTGTGTGCGGGACTCAAGACTGTGTTGTTTGTGAATGTCCATGCTTGAGGGTGTGTGTGTGTGTGATGACAGTGCACAGGCATGTGGGTGTACAGCTGTAGCAATGACGTAACTGGCTGAAAGCTGATACACTCGGCCCCTCGGTGGAGCCAGTGGTCGTTGGAGCCGGGAGTCGACTGGCTCGGTCACTGAAGGAAATGTGAATGAGGGCTTTCCAGCGGTGATGGTTAGCGATGGCTGTCGCCCAGTTGCTATGGGCTGATGGGCTGAGGGTGTGGGTTAAACAGGGGGGTGGGGTGGTGACTCTGCAAACTCACCCTATCGGCTCGGCTACAGCGCTCAGGCACGTCTACCGATGCCTCCCCCTCCTCCCCTGCATGCGCATACCCTGCTGTCATTTCTCCTTGAGGCATTGAGGAAGCCAAGTAACACCCCCCCCCCCTTTCTATCATCAACACACACACTCCAGCACATGCACTTACACACATGCACGCTCAACACCGGCACTGCTACAAGCACAAACCAGATACTCCAGCTGTCAAAACCTGAGCGTTTGCCTCACATACGGTAAGAGCGATGATACAGAGGAAGACACACATGCACAGAGTATAGAAAGACGGACACACACATTTGTACACTCATTCACTCACACACTCTCCATGCCTCCTATTTCTGGCTATAAACAAACTGGCATGCTTAACAGATCTCAACCCAAGGTGTGGTCATATACATACACACTAACATATATACACACACACAAACACTCTTCCTCTCCTCTTCACTCTGATGCAGAATGGGGCAGTGTAGTGTGTGAGTGAGGGTGTGCGGCAGCCTCGTCCCGTGCTCTTACCTGTCCAGGATGTCATGGCTGGACGTGGCTGTGGCTCCCAGCAGTCCTAGTGCTGCACTCCCCACCGCTGCGGCAGCCCCGCTGCCTGCCTCCATGATACTGACTCACTGCAATGAGCAGCCTGCCAGAGAGGCGGAGAGGGAGGGGAGGGGGGAGGGAGAGGGAGGGAGGATGTGAAGAGGTAGATCAGGAGGGAGAAAGACGAATGATAGAAAAGAAATCACATGTACAGGCAAGAGGGAGGATGACAGGGGGAGAAAGCAAAGGGAGAGAGGAATGTGGGGAATAATGACAGGGGAGACGAGGCTGTGAGAAAGATGAGCGGTGAAAAGGGAAAGGAGGAAAATGAGCGGGAAGATTGGCATGGGAGCAGGATGAGAGAACAGGGATGGGTGGGGGGGAGAGAGAAAAAAAAATCATTAATTGTCTGTGTAGTCTGTAGATCAAACAAGTCGTGCTGATGGAGCTTTGCAGAGCAGGATTTCACCTCGGTGTTAACACATGGAGATTCTGGCACACACATTCCAATGTGAATCAACAGTCAGCACTGGCTGCCCTGCTGGCCTTTGCTGACTGCGCTCTCTCTGAGGTCTCTATCCTCGACCCAGAGTATCAATGGATATATCCAGCAAATCAATTTTTTTAATAAAATGCAACAGCAGCGTGTCCAGACATTCATCGATGAACCGACAGCTTTCACACACCAAGAGGAGATCAATGCCGGTTTCAAATTCATCAACTTTCCAATCTTAACTTATTGCAAATCTCCATCGAAGTGTAAGATGAATAAACGCAACACACTCCTACACATCCTAAAACACAAGCTGGTTTATGCAATAGAAAACTTCCTTCAAGATTTCTGCAGACACAACAGACTTTGGAACGCTCTGACAAAAACATGAGGCACCATGTTCCCACAGGTTCAACTCAGCAAATTGAAGTTATCCTAGCAGTGAACTTGGGAGACGTTACTACGTCTCTGAAAGCACATTCATATTTTCTTGTCAACAAAACTCATACAGTGGTGAGTTATGACGCAAGTATTGAGAACACTGTATTCATCTTATCACAGTGCTTTGTAACTGTTTCCTTTCATACAGGGAAAAAAACAACATGGCTGGCAAAGGCAGCGATTTCTATCTCAGACAACCAGATGATGAGAAGGGAGAGTTTTGAAGAGTGATTGCATCAGCATGTACTGTAACCCAGCGTTTCACATGTGTCAGAAAATCGCGGAGAATCCCTAATAACCATTTTACTGAACCCAGAGTGACAATCTTACATTTGAGAAGCTAGAACAGTGGAATTTGTGGCATTGCCGCTTGACAAATGAATTCGAAAACAAAATCAGCAGCAAGTTTGAAAAATGATACCTTTTTATCCATCAACTAATGGTTTCAGCTCTAAAGTTCACATTTAACTACATAAAAATGAAAATTTTCCAGCTATTTAGAGGAGACTTTCCTCCCAAACTCGGCTTTTAATCAGCTAAAAGTACAGTTCTCCGCAAAGAACAAGAAAAAAGAAAGAAAGAAAAAGTTCAATCATTCACAATCTACTCACCCCCATGCCGAAGAATAGTCGGGTGAAGTTTCATGGTCCACAAAACATTTCTGAAGCTTCAGAGCAAAACAGTGTTGCAGCAGTCTCCTAAATAACTGAAGTAACTGGGGACTTTTTAAAATGTAAAGAACAACTGAAACAATATATATAAAATGGCTCCATACAGCTTTTTCAGCTTAGTCAGTTTCCAGAAGACCCAAGGTCCCAAATTGATATAAAAAGATGTTATTTACACCCTTTTTAAGTAAAAGTCTTCACTGTAGCTGCTGAGATAGAAAAGTTAGCAATCAATCAATCCGGAATATTGGGGCTTCAAGAGAGGTCGATTACACCAACGAGCTAAATTGTCTTTTTTCACGTAAACATTTTAAACATTTTACAGTCCCCATCTACTTCAGTTGTTCAGGAGAATGCTGCGACGCTGTTTTGCTGAAATGTTTAGTGGACTACCAAACTTCACCCTTCAGAATGGGGGTGAGTGGATGATGACTGAATTTTCAAATTTGGGTGAATTTATCTTTAATCAACTAATGGTTTCAGCTTTCAAGTGCATGTTTAACTACATTAAAAGGACAGTTAATTCCTTTAGAGAGTACTTTTCTCCTTAACTCTGTCACAATCAGTTAATACAGGAGGTTTACAGCCGCTAGACAACCAGTTAGCATCTTTCTTGTATTTTCATTTATCGTGGTTCTCATGTACAGTTCACACAGAACATGTGCTGCTGTCTGTCATCCAAAATGCCCATTTACTATGATTAAGGTTACTTTGCGACTATCAACAGTGCTCATCTCCTATCCACTGAATCATCGGTGTACCCATAATCACAGCAGAGAATGCCCTCTTGGGTATTATTGCTGTAACGCGACCCACCACATGACAACCTCCGAATGAAATCCAAATGTGACGTTGTCAGCAGACGAAAATAGACGACAGGAACACAGCAGGAATGACCCAATAAAACAGGGGAGGAGAGAAAACAGCCTGTTTTTCTACGGCAATCAATGGCTATGCGCTTTAATCCCAGGAGGATGACGCCAAGAGGAGAAAGATGGAGGGGAGGTGGGAGGGGGGCGCAAGAGGAGAAAGCGTGGGTGGAAAGGATCCTCACAGGCCACACTAAAGCAGCTGGTTCAACATGTGAGGTAGACTCGCTGGGCATACATAATCCCCGGGGCTCCCTGTGGTGTGCAATTAAGTCAGAAAAGGATCATAATATACAATACTAACTTTAACAGTAGACATGGACATGAGCAGGAAGCAGATACAGTATATAGAATGCATCTATTCTTAAAATACAGATTCTTCTGGAAAAGGAATTCCTCTAAAATACTTTAGTATAAAGGAAGAAGTTAATTTTGCATCTTTAATAGAGTTTTCCCATTCAAAGTGATTCAGAGATCTTTGTTCTAAAAATAACAAGGCAACTGTATGAATCATGAGTGATTACGCCTCCCTCTGGACCAATCAGAAACTAATGCATCACCTTGTTTTGACCTGTGATCGTCCATGGCATAATATCTAGACAGTCTGGCCGGAAAGATTACCAGTGTCTGTGGCTCTATTCGTTTTCAGTAGCTCCATACAAGAGTTCATCTATTCAATCCAGCGCAGTATAAACTAGACACTACAGCACATGGTAATATTACCTGCAAAGAACAAGACAGTTTGTGTGACATGAGCACGCAGGCAGGGTGAGTTGTGGACACAGACACCGGCTATGTTGAAATTCATCTCATGTCCTGGGCTACAGTAAACTCCTGCTCTTAAATCACGCGCACACACAGCTGTCACGCAGGAAGGACGTGAGCTCAACCCATCTGACATTAAATATGTTTTTGTGTGGCAGCACCTGCATGCATATGCTGCGGGCATGAAAATACACATCTCTGTTTTTATTGTGTGCAGAAGGACTCGGGTGTGTGCATTAGTGAAACAGAGGAAGTAAGTTTGTGTATGCCAGGCAGGCAGGCAGGCAGGCAGGCAGGCAGGCAGGCAGGCAGGCAGGCAGGGCAAAGCAGGCTGAGCTTCCCACAAATACCTGATGCAGCAGAAAACCCATAAAATGGCCGACCTTGGGAGAGGACAGAGCCTTGCCTCTGAGGACATTAAAAATCAAGACTGAATAGTCCCTACACAGTAAACACCCTTCATTCTCATCAGGGTGGCAAGATACATGATGACAAAGATGTTACCACAAAGTGCTGCAGGATGACATATTTCTGTAGACTAACCTGGAAGTTAGCACTGCCCTGGTTCCCTTGTGAAAAAGTCTATTTGATTTCTCCACTGGAATTAGATTATTGCAGAAAATAAATGAAGGTATGGTAAGGTAAATGGAATAGCCAGAAGTGAAAAACTAATGTTAGGTTATAAACAAACTACATCGAGGTCGCAGGAATTCGACGTCACCACCTAGTACACTATACTATTAAGGGTATCATGATTCTCCAAATCCTCGATTCCATTTGATTTTCGATTTTAAGGTCACAATTCGCTTCTATTCTCAATCTTTTTTTTGTTTTTATCTTTTAGCACAGATGGCTAGACTAGTCTAGGATCATCGGTTTTATGCCATAATAACTCATTTAATTGAGTTCAAAAAGATGGTGTACATGGTGTCATTATCTCAATTCTTCTGTGCATTATACCACACTGAGGCCTTAATGTCCTTAATGTAATAGTTTATTAACAATATAAATGTAACAATAACTTGCTCACCAGTCAATTGGAAATTAACTGTGAACAAAAGAAGAGAAGTCATCAAGGGTACCTGTCATCTAGTGACTCTTTTTTGTAACTGCAGTTTGCACTCTTCACAGCAGATGTCATTCAAGTTCACAACAAAACATCCAATATGTGGTGATATGTAAAAATATAAAAATAAAAATGCCTATGCTACACGTGCATAGCACGCAGACAGTGGTGTTGGCTAAACACTGCAGGTTGGTGTGGTGGTGTGTCACTCCATGGTCCGTGTGTGACATGCTGGGAACCCCTTGCTGATCAGTTTGCAGAACGGCGAAGCTGCTATGTTGTTCTGCTACTAGCATGCTGGACCTACTAGAGATTTTTTGTCCTTATCAACGGATAAAAAAATAACACTTAAGTCATTACTGTCATTACTGTGTAGTTGACAAGATCAAACCGAAGTGCAGGTGAAACTTAACACTACACAGAGAAATTTCTGTTGTGTACCCTCTGTAGTATTTATCCAATACTACTAAAAAAATGCTAAATAACACGTTCTGCTACCGACCCGTTCTACCTTGCTTATGATGTCCTGTCTCTGCCACAGCAGGTTAAAAATGCTGGTCCTACAGTTGTCGTCGGCATCCATAGATGATGCACAAAGCCAAACTGAGTGAATGCACACAACACATTACTTCACACTCCACTGTGGCTTCAGTCATAGTCGGATCGCCAGCTTAGGTGATGGCCACCACAACGGGAAGTCAGGCTGTGTTTCTCAAGTTGACTCTGTCTCAATGTTTTTGGTTCGCACCGTTGCAGCCAAAACTGACTAACCTCATCAAAATGAATGGCTAAACCTGTGTTTTTCGCCCCAACGCGGGATCCAATGTGAATCCACTCGGCACAATGCGACATGCTGTGTGTCTTTTTTTTTCCCTCTAGGCATGACATTGGATGTCATCATTAAAACTTGTGTTAAACCTAAACCTTACTTTAGGCATGTAACCAAAAACCTATTCAAAAACACCACTGAAGTCAAGGGAATAGAAAAAAGGAAGTTTGATTGTTGTACAATGACTTGTCTGTCAGCTGATCCGACTCTGTTCTGTAACATTTGTGTCAGTGTATTTCATCGGATATGAGAGCAAAGTGTTTATTATCCACAACAGATAGTCCACCTGATGAAACATCAGCAAGACCAGTTAGCAAACAAAATTGTTTTTATAATTTTTTTTGTTATTTAGTTATATATCTTTTTATTATTTAGTGTCTACAAAAACAAGACTAAAACTAAATAAAAAAGGCTTTTGAAAATGAAAAGTATGATTAAATTAATTATTTCGTCAACAATACAGTGCAAAAAATGACTCATTACGAATTTATCAACTAAATTCCTCTACAGTGGCACTGAGAATTAGACAAAGGCAGGAACAAAACAGTTGGTGTAACAGAAGAAAACATGCCAGCTGCAATAAAAATGTACACCAATGTTAAAGCATCTTTATCAAGCGCCATAATGCATGTGGGTGTAACTTGACAGTTACTTTCAGATGCCAAATGAGCAATATAGACAGTGAGGAAGGAGCTCTGTTCACACAGCAGAGTTTGGGAATGACAACTGGATCTACTAAGGGACAGTCGGTCTGTTGTGTTACAGCAGAGACACGTGGACAATGTGTGTATGAACTTACACTCGGCTATAAATAAGTAAACAGATCCTTTTCCACTTGCCTCACAATAGATGAGACTCACATCAGTAACCATGGTAACAGTACACATCAAAGATGGTGGCAGCCGTTGCCTCAAAATGCTCAGTAGACATACAAATGAATGACTAAAATGAATGACTAAAATGAGACAAGTGTTTTTAATGTTTGTTAAAAAAATTTTGATGAATAAAATTTCCTGGTTACTTGGATCACCAACTGAGTCGACTAACTTCCAGTTTTGCGCCGGTCTAACTTGAATGGGGATCAAATAATTTTATCGTGCAGCTCTTCTAGACTTTCTGAATGTTATTGGACCGAATGGCTCAAATTATGATGGTGAAATTAGTAATTTTGCGGCGGATGTGATGCTCAAAAAATGTTATCCATTTTTACAGGCGCTTCTTTCACAATGGGTCTATTGTTGTTAACCGTTTTAACTGTTAACTGTTTCCGGCAATTTTGTGACGTCAGTGACATATAACGTAACGCCTAAAATAAAAAGCACAGACGGGCTGCCTTGCCTGAGAGAAGTGGGAATGGGGTCAATAGGCGATTTTTAGCAGGTTGACCCGTGTTTAAAAAACCCACGTAGACCCGCTAATTTTGGTGGAAAAGCGGTAAATGACATCTTGTTAATAAGGGCAGCACAGTGGTGCAGTAGTTAGCACTGTTGTCACACAGCAACAGTACCCATTTTTAGTCTTGCTTCCTCCAGTCCAAATACAAGCACATTAGATTAACTGGTTACTCTAAGGCCGTAGGTGTGAATGTGTGTGTACAAATGATAGTTGTCTCGTTGCCATCCCTGTGATGAACTGGCGACCCGTCCAGACTGAATCCTGCCGCTCGCCCAATGTCAGTTGGGATGGGCTCCAGCCCCCTGTCCAACCCTGCCCAGGATTAACGGTTACAGATAATAGCAGGAGGGATCCTCCTGCTATTACTGCATTTTCTCTCCCAGCAGACTCAATCTCAAGCTAAACTCCCTGGGAAACAGAGCAGCTCTGAAGTACCCAAGTCAGCAATGTAAATGTGCACTAATCCCTCTAAATGAAATCAATACTAGGAAAGAAAGGTTCACTTACATGGACTCATCCAATGTAAGACACTGCAGCTATGATTTAAAGACAAAATGCTTCAACAAGGCCTAATGCATGCAATGGATTTTTTTAATGAATATTTTTCAGTCTGAGTCGGATAATTACTTCTAGTATATTCTGGCTGAAGCAAAAGCAGTTTGAGATTGAGACATGTCACCAGACCCAAACAGCAGATGGTGTGTGACAAGGGTCAGTGACCTTTCTTAATTCCTGCCACCGTTACCATCAGTCTGAATGAAGGCGTACAATGACTGTGTGACAATCTGTACAAGACAAATGATCAGTATCTGTAATCAGCCAATCGAATGAAAACGATCTACGTTGTTATTCAAAGTAATCAGTTATTCATTTACTCATTAAATGCTGTACAATAACACAGGACAGATGCAATGCGCGGTGTTTACTGTTGTACTTTATCGTAACTGTCGCCAATTGGGGGACTTTCCATTTAGATTAACAGGGGATTTAATTCTTAGCAGTGATGAGCAAAAAAATCAACCAGCCACAGCCACAGTTCATGTGTTGTCTAAACTGCACGGCTATTAGTAATTTGTACTACTTGCTTATCAAAGAGAAAGCAGTTTGTCCACTATATTCAGCCAGTCGTGGCAGTCTGCCAGGCCTGAATTTACAGAGCACCAGCCATCCTCTGTGCTTAATACTGCCTTATTTATCACTACATTCCAGCAGTATTCAGTTTTATTTGCTGCAGTAAGCTAATGTTGGGTAAAGATACCAGATCAACACTTCCCGTATGTGCTTCACAATAAAAATGTGTCCCACCACCTTAGTCAGTGCTGATAATGGCAGCGATGTTGGATGACATTACAAGGAAACAAAATAAAGTTGGTTTAAAAACAAAAGCAAAGTTTGACTTTTTCAGAATTTTTGTTTCAGTTGGGCTAAAAAACTAGAGAATAGAGGCTCTGTGGAGCTGAACCTGATCTTAGTTTAGTGTGTTAGTTTGCAAATCATCAGTTTTATGGATTTGGGCATAAACTAAAGAACAGAACTAATTGAAGTTTTAACCTCCTGATTGTGCTAGATGAAAAGCTAAGGGATCATCACCACAGTGTATATTTAAATCCCTTCAATACTTGTTGAGACATTTGACTCAAAATATCAAATGTCAACCTGCCAGTGTTGGAAAAGTGAGGGCATCACCAAAGCAAATGGACTTCATTCTCTGAATGAACCTGGCTGACCATCACTGACCATGAATGCCTGTACAAGACTTCATGGCAATCCATCACATAATTGTTGAGATCCATGTGTGTAGCTTGGCTCAAAACGCCAAGTGGTTTCAGAAGATTGTTTACCTTTACCTTGGCATTATATTGTGATACTTATTTCAGCATGTGCAAAAGACCTAAATCTAGTTATTTCACTTGGCTGCAAATGAAACATAACTGACAGTTAACCATCTGCTCTTTATGAGAGTCACCGTCTGGCTAATTAAAAAAATAGAGGTGTGTGAGGTGACTATGCAGCTTTTTAAATCAAATTAGTTGAAAAGTTAACTGCAGTGATTCGAAAGCATCTTCTTCTTGTGTAATAAATGAAATCCATAAAATATAAATAAATAATTCCATCACCTTTGCAACTCACTCCGCTGTGACAAACTGCCTCACTGAAATTAAATCATGGATGAAAGCCAACTTCCTCCAACTAAACTGTGGAAAAAAGATATGATCATCATCGAACCTAAATCCCTCACCAAAACCACTCACATCTTCTGCCTCATTGAATCAATTTTGACAGCAATTTCTCCTTCCAACAACATGTCAGTCACATCAGAGCTGCCTTCTTCCACCTGAAAAAGATAACTCGTCTCAGCCTATTACTCTCCTTCTCTGCCGACAGAACTCTGGTCCATGCCTTTATTTCATCCAGAATTGATTACTGCAGCAGTATTCTATTTGGCATATCGTCCAAAGTCCTAAAACTCCAATACTTCCGGAACTCCACTGCACGCCTGCTCACCTACTCTGACTCCTGCGACGACACCACCCATGTCCTCCAGAGCCTCCACTGGCTCTTTGTCCTACCTGATAATTATTATCATTATTATCATTATTATCATTATTATTATTGTTATTATTATTATTATTATTATTATTATTATTATTATCATTATTATTATTATTATTATTGTTATTATTATTATTATTATTATTATTATTATTATTAACACTACAATCCATCATTATCATCAGACTGGCAGAAGACAAGTTTTCTGCTTCAACATATCATTAAGAAGTACATGTTGATTGCACAATGTAATGGATGTACAGTAATGAAACACATACAATTTTCTGCAAACATGTGGAAATCCAGGCAATGGAAGGTTAACTGGCAATCCAGTTCTATTACAGACTAAATGATTGAATGAACTCGTGTTTTGTCCTGTGTTGGTTTTACTTGTGACTTTGAAGAAAACAAAAACGACCCAGGTGTCTTAGCAACAGCGGCGCCAACAATCATACCACTTGGAAACCCTAGGGGAGGAAGGTTGTCTGTTGCCACTTCAAATGAGTGTAATTAACTAACTGTTTAATCAATGGTTGAATGTTTTTTGTAGAAGCAAAAGTTGGGGTCTGTCTTTTGGTGAGCTCCACTGTGTTGTCTATGTTCTGGCTCCAGCAGTGGAGAACAGCCTCTCTGCTGCAGTGTTAGTACTGAAGTAAAGCCATCATTACCCAAAAAGCTGCATGGTCGCAGGGCTTGAAATGGACTGTGGAGTTATTTTCTTCACACCACCACACTTTGTTGAAGTGCTGCAGTGAGTGTTGGTCAGCTGCTCTCATTAGTTGGTGCTGGAGTTTGGTGCTCTGCTGTCAGCACGTAGTTGATCAAGTACATGTTATATTGAATAAACACTTCACCTTTGTATTGCAAACCTTAAAATATAAGTAATTTAATCCTAAATGCACCCAGTCGGCTGCCTTTTTCTAAAATAAACTACAAGATCACTCCACTATGTGCCTGTTGTACATTGTCTGTGTTCTGCACTGTGGCCTCACAGCTGAGTTCTTTTATTTATGTTCCATCAACATAAAATCATTAACTAACTACATTACAAAAATAGATTTTGAGCATTTGTGAATCAATTCAGAATAGGCCATGGGCGATATGGCTGAAAAGTGACAATAGTGAAGTTTCATATTGGTCCATATCGATAAATATTGATCATTTTTTAATGACCTGTCCTATTTTTAGCATTTTCAAGCACATTCAAGACCAGGCAGTGAATTTAACCTCTTTATTTTTGTAATTCAACCACTTTATTAAGGGTACATTGGGGCTGACCTGCCCTTTTGAATTCACAATTTCCTCTCAGCACTCATTTTTTCCTTCTGGTGTTAATGGGTGTGCCTGTGTTTTTCTCATGGTTAGTTTGTAAAACAGTCAGCCAGCAGCGGAGCTGATACCGCGGATTGTGAGCTGTACTTGCGCCAGTAATCACTCAACATTTTAGCTGTTGCAACTAAGTGTTTCTGGGTTCGTAGGCAGATCCAACAGTATAGAATTGTCTAGTTTGCTCAACCCAATGGGCCCAGAGACACTTCTGCACTGAAAAGAGGCTCCGGAGGATGAGTGACAACAAAAGGAGCAGCAGAGGACCAGGACAGAGGCCGAAGAGGTTGGTGTGTTTACAGGCGGGGTTTTTGGTCATAGGCCACTGTATCAGACTGCAAGAAGAGCAGACAATACCAGAGCTACTGTGTGAATTAACAGATTTACAGGCATAGTAGGGCTTGTCTTGTGAAACTGCAGTAGGATCCATAATAGCGCCTCCCTCCACACTCTGTTGTACACTACACTATTCAAACATATTGATATGTAAATAAGGTAATGACGTCTCCTGGGCACTTCAGTGCCACTTCTTAAAGCACCTAGCAACAGTATTCAACTTTTCATGGAGTTTGTAACACTCTTCTGCAGTGAGTCTGACTGCCGAGCTTAATGGAGCCATTTCATTGTTTCTTATATGGACAGCAGAGCAGCAACGTGTAAAACTTGTTCTGCTGAAATATCAAGAAGGCATTAAATCACCACAGAGCTTCTCCACTACAAACTTAATTTACCACCTGACAGCATGAAAAGCTAAGCAGCATGCAGACTCCTTCTGTAGCAACAAAAATAAGGGTTTCTTTTTCAAAGGGCCTTCTCTCTCCATTACATTTACATTGTCAATGTAACACAGTCACACAATGCAACAAGATATATCTTTAACTATATGTGGAATGCAGACCAAGCCAAGTATGTCTTTTGTTCTTTTCTCCTATTGACTTTTGAACATCTGATATAGAACTCTGTAGTAGTCAAAGTACTAAAGCAGTCTAGCTAATGCTACTTAAAGTAACATACCACTGAATTATATTCAAGTTTAAAGCAGATAAGAAACAGAGTGAGAGTTATTGTGCTGAAAGCAACCTGAACTTCACAGTGAAGAAAGACTCAGTCAGTGGTTAGTAAAGGATGAAAATTATTGTTAAAGCAGACTGAAGCCCTTTGCATGAACTCCAGACACTGTCTGGAGTTTCCCTTTCAACCCATGTAGCACTGAGCAGGAGATTGTCCTTGTCAGAGACAGACTTTGAACTGAGGAGCTGGCAACTGAAGTCAGTTTTAAGATGCAAAAAAGTGATTCTGGAGATAGATAGTTGAGGCTCATTACCAGGTCATCATATACCAATGCCTTAGGTTGGTAGGTTGGGCTGGCCACCAACCCAAAGCATCAGTATTTGATGACCGAGGAATGAGACTCAACCATCATCTTATATATTGCACTTTAAATGTCTGGGCCCACTGACTCAGTCGTTGCAATTACACGTACAGCTTTAATTTCTGTTACACATACTGCTAACTCTGGGTGGAGGCTAAGGCCTTGTTAGATTGATTGTTTTTTAATTAAATGCCTGAAATAAGGTCTGTGGTCACCACAGGCTTAAGATATGTACATGTTTTGTTCTCTTGTATTAATGTGCAGCCCACTGAAGTATAATAGACTGGAAACAACACCTCCTGTTAGCTATACATTGTATCAGTCATGTCGAGTGTTTCCCCTGAAATCATTTTGAGAAACACATTTTGAATTGAATTATCTATCTAAGCAGCATGTAATCATCCTTGGAGTCTATTCTGAGATCCCCCTGTACTCCACATGGTTCCTTCAGACCACGATCTTTACACTGACACCAAGTGTTTTTTTGTTGAACGAGGCTGAGATACACTCAACATCCCTCTAGTTGTCGCTACCCGTTCTTTGAAGCCTCTTCAACAACTGCATCAACATTGGACCTTGCTATGGTCAGCAACAATATGGCTACAATTGAGAAACGTCTTTGTTTGCTACAGTCTGTAGGGTCCTCACATAAACAGCTGAAAAGATAAAATGTGATTGACAGCAATCACACTGGTGTTTTGCAGCCTGCATTTTGTAAATAGCTTATGATTGTAGTTATCCACGCTACTAGGGTTGCACCGATACCATTTTTTTCAAACCGAGTAAGAGTATTTTCATGTGCACCTGCCGATACCGAGTACCGACATTTCAACCACAAAAATGAACTATTAGGTTACAGATGCACTGAATTGGAAGATTTATTTCCTTGTTACGACAAATGATACTAAATTAAATAAAAATAAATATAAATAATTTCCTGTGTCAACAAAAAGCCTCCACATTGACACTGCCTCCCCTTTTAACAAAATTAAACTTGACAAAATATCAGTGAAATTTGACAAATTAAAAAATGAAACTTATTACACAGTTAACACAGTCAACTTAATATCTCAATTAAACTACTGCATTTAAATCAGTGTGATATATACTGAGGTAGCCTAGTAGTTGTATCAACGTCTGCATGTCATCAAGAACTGACTGTCAAATCAAATAAAGAACATTTCAAAAACATTTCGACAATATTTATTGTCACTTAACATTTAATTATACAGATATATAATACTGCAGATATGTTTTATGTTCTTCTCTCTTTAAGGAAAAGAAGGGCTGCATTTAAAAATAAAATAGTGAAAATAAATAAAATAGCTTTTTAAAAATTGTGCATCTTTAAATAATGAATTTCATATTGAAAAATAACATTTCTGTTTCCGTTTCCCCTCAGGTAAGGTTTCAGCTACTGCACTCGTGCACTCCTGGACAACCCCTCCATCAGTAAATGGCTTTTTGTATTGACCCAAAATCCATCGACTCTGGGGGAACATTCATCGGCTCTTAGAGACGACATGTGGAGTTATTTTTCTCTCCCTGTATCGCTCACTTGTCTTTCCATCTGTCACTCGCTTCTCACCTCTTTCGTCTGTCTGTATTCAGAGTCGCAATGTTTATCGCCTGGAATGCACAGATTTGATTGGCTGAGTAGCATCACGTGGGATGGCTTAACTCGCATGCAATTGGTCAGTGGATTTCCTGATCCGCTTAACTGGTGGCACCGGTCAAAATAGAAGCGGCCCGTCAAAATTTAAAATACTTAAATAATTTATTGTCCGTCTAGGACAGCGTCTGGGTCTGGACTCAGACCGCAGTCAGCCTGTCTGAAATGACAACAAGAAATGACAAGCTGCGGTCTTCAGTTTCATGCAATGTACGGCCTAATGCAATAAAGTGGTATTGGTGCGTGGCATCAGTAAATTTTTGTGAGTACGAGTATATGAGCGCAGTATCGGCCCGATACCCGATGCCAGTATCGGTATCGGCGCATCCCTACACACTACATTTAGTCATTATTCTCTATTCAAGCAGTTTGATGTGCAGCAGTATAGCAAGTAGCAGGGCTGCCTGCTGATGAGAGAGACACTGTTCTATAAGGTCACTTGACACAACTCGAAGGTTACAGGTTAGGCCCCTGAGCAGAAAACCATCTGTTCTGTCAAAGTGTCCTTGTGGAAAAAAACAAAGAGTTTTAGGCCGACTTGGAAATATTGGGAGCTAAAAGTAAACACCATTTATGGACGCCCTAAAACAACATTCAAGTAGTATTGTTCGGAAGGTGAAGATTATATCAGCAAATAAAAACATACAGATTTGCATTGATTTGGTACAGAATCCAATCTTCAAGTGCTGACTACATTGTAACTCCAAGAAAAGGCAGGGCCAAAATGGTTCAAGCTTATTTCCTTTTGTAAAAACAGTTCACCTATGACTTACTCAACGATGAGATCCGACTTGGGGCTTCTAAACTGATGATTTCAATCATTAACATTTATGTGGCATCCTAAAAAGGATCACCTCTGAGATCAGAAAATCCTACCAAATACCAGTCAACATTAACAGCTTTACTGATCAATCTAGAATCTAAAGAAATGTTAACAAATATTCTAGCAAATAAAATAAAACTTTAAGACTGACACCAGTCCAAGTCTACACTAATATCCAAATAAACATTTCAGGTAATTTTAACTTTCGGACCCAGACACACCAAATGTGACAATGGCCTACTGTATCTTCCCCTCACGTCACCCATGTCTCTGCCAAAAAGCTGCACTTGAACACAACGTAAAGGATTCAGTGGACCGCCAACTGCATGAGAGGAAGTAACTCTCAATACCATCAGGTGGCAGTAGCCTGCATTCATCATTCAAAAAAGGAAACCAAAAGACTCAAGACTGAAGGTATACAAACTGTTGTAGTGATATGCAACATTTTATAACACCACTCTCACTAATATAGCCACTGCTAATCAAGAATATAAGGTTGCAAATGGGCGGACGAGAAAAATAAGGAGAACCGTGCTAAATGGGTGAAATCCTTCTTTACACTGATTTGCACAGCTCAACTGCCGAGCAGAGTGATTTCTCTCATTGACAGGCTTCACCTCCAATTCTACTTGCTCAATTTGCCAAAAAGATGACAAAAAGGGCCGCAAAAAACTATGGCCACCTTCTGTCAGTCTGGGCCCTTAGATTTAAAACCAAGATTCAACCTTTAGCTGAAAGTTGATCCTTCACACACGGTCTACTACCAGTCATTGTTGTGTTCTCACCAGACTTTCACTCCATAAACAATAAAGGGGATAGTTTGCATGAGGCAGAGTTGAATTAAGTTAACCATGCACCCAAACTAAGTGGACAATCAAGTCTGTGCAGATGTTCGGAAACACTATGTTTGAAGTTGCTTTAAAACAATGGTCTTCCTCTGTGCAGTGCCACGCTTGTGTGTTTGGTTTGAAAGCCCTGTTAGTCATAGAAGCCTGTTTAATACACTGGCATGTGGTTGGGTCTCAAGAGATGAAGCAGCGGATTTGACTAACTAGACTAGATTCGGGTTAGCATCAGGACAGCTAATCTCATAGGCAGCAGAATATGTGAGGCTGCCAGCAAACGACGGAGCAAAACCCTCTCTACCACGAACATGCCAGCACGAATGCATAGGATCAAGCATGAATTCGTTTTGGCTTTGTCTATTGATACATTATACATAATTAGAGAATAGAGAAAAGAGGCAGTCATGCAGAAAAAAAGGCTTTGAAAGAGAAGTACTCAGATCAACCAAGATGAAAATTACTACCTGACTGGAGACCTTAAGTGATGTCACATGACATCGTGAGGCTAGGTTTTGTCCCCAACAAGGCTGACCTCATCTGAGTGATAGCTAACATTACTGTGAGACAGACACTTACACATAAGTGGGAATTATTGCCGGGATGAGTTCATTAAAATATAATTTGGTGTGCAGTAGGAATCATTTATCCTTCAACCCACCCACTAAAGTACACAGTTGGAGCCTGAAAACAGACAATATCCCTTTTTCAAGTTTTAATTGATTTTTTCTGGCCCCAGTAAAAACAAGACTGGTAATTTAAAGGGAATTAGAATGAGTCACTTGGCCTTTTACAAAATGTATCCAAGTAAAGAGATGAACGACCTTGAAGCCGATTTGGAAGCTCATGAGTAGAGCTGGGTAATAAAACTTGTCTTGATAATTAGCAGGCTAAAATCTGATAACAGCTCACTATGGGGCGAGCACGCTTAGTGAATTACTGGAGAAGATAATGCAATAGAAGGTGAGATGTGAATCTAAATTACCACACTGAAAAACGGGCTGACTGGAGAAGCAAAAATGACAGCAAGTGCATTCATTTGCACTGTTCTGAAGCAACGATAATAGTAAGGTAAGAGTGGTTATTTCAATTGTAAACATCTTCATCTAATCAGAAAAACTCAGCTGACAGCGCCTGAATTACTCTTACCACGTACACCCTTTAGTCTGGCTGCTTCCACCGTTTCAATTCTCCACTCACACAAAGTCGCACAATGAAGTGGATATAGAAAAAATGGTGATTTGAGAAAGAAGGAGCTGCTTGGCAAGAGGCGGTGAAAAAAAACAAACTTGTTATGCGTTTCAGGCAACAGCAAAACCGCCTTCGTATTAAAACAAAAACACAAGTAACAGGACATGAACTGCATTCTGTGAATCCATCAGCACAAAAAATACAGCTCTACAAAATCCAGCTTTTATGTACCCCCTTATCTGTCACATATTCTACACCTATTAAACAACTTAGCCTATGTAAAATAAAGTCACTAGGGATGTAATATTACTGCAAACCCCGGAAATGCTGATTACCATCACCTGATTATTCACAGCAGTCAAGTTTCTATATGTGAACAAGAGGACGAAAACCTACTAAGTGACAGTGACCGTGAAGAAACATTTGCGTCACACAGCCTCTTTCATATGAAAATGATTTGGCTCTCTCGGGTGTGACAAACCAAACAGCAACACTGCAAAATAAGATGACAGCCTGTGTTTATCAGCTGACACAAGTGAAATAACCAGTAGAGGACTGTGTTTACTGTAAACTGTGTTTACTGTAAACTGCAGTGACGTGTCGTCTTACAGAAGAAAACACAACTTCCTGAAGCATAGGAATATTAAATCACTTGTTAAAGGCAAAAGTTCACCCAATAATGAAAATGTAGTCATCATCTAGTCACGCCGGGCCAATGAAAAAGCAAGGCGACGTTTTTTAGCCCACAAAACATTTATGGAGCTTCACAGCAAAACAGCGCTGCAGCATTCTCCTAAACAGCTGAAGTGGATGGGGACTCGTTTTAAAATGTCAGGGAAACCCTGACATCCCAAGTTGATTTGAAAGATGGTAGAGCTTACAGATGGGGTATGCTTGAACACTTTTAGCTTAGCAGTTACAGTGAAGATTTGGCCAAAAAAAATTGGTTTAAGTAACGTCTTTCAAATTAAGATATCAGGGTGTCTGAGGACTTGGATTAGACCCGATAAGATGTATGGAGCTTTAAAGACAAGTTTTAAAACGAGTCCCCATCTACTTCAGCTGTTAAGGAGAATGCTGCCACACTGTTTTGCTGTGAAGCTCCAGAGGTTTTATGGACTATGAAATTTCTTGCTCATTCCTAATAGCATAATTCAGAGTTATGTCAGATTTGAAAATGCATTAAACTGTAGAAAACGTAAGAATAAACAGAAAGTTGAATCATAAGACGCTCTATGAATCCTACATGACAACCATCAAATACATGGAGGAGGAGGAAGGCTTCAGAGAAGTCTACAAATGATTACTCCGTGTTAACAAATCATTCAGTTCTTAAAAATCCAAGTTAATGGTTGCAAGCCTCATCAAGTGGAATAGCAAAAATACCAGCGCTGCTTCCGCGTCTGCAGTTTTAATTATTCAGACAGACTCCATCCACTTGACGTCTTTACTGGAAACTATTATTTTAATTGCAATGTTGACTTGGCAGCAGCTGTGCATTCTAATCACTTGGCACTCCAGAAACGAGATAAGACAGCGAGAGAAACCAAGTTGAGGCAGGGGCTTCATATTTGCTCTCTTTATGGCCTCTGCAGTGCATCTATACAAAGGCCTGCCTTGAAATAATTCTGCCCGAGTGAGAAGGGTTGTGCTGAGGCGTGTCACCACCACTATGTCGAGAGAGGAGGGACGAGTCACCCTGCCCCGGCCACTGCATGCTGACTCACTGTGACAAACACTAATAAATAAGTGATTTATCAAGGATCCTTCGACATAAATCTCCTAGAAAGCCGTGCTGAAAATGCCGGTGGGTTCAGCTGAAACTAATCCTCTGTCCGAGTGTGGCATCTCTCCTGTCAATTATCTCTGACAGGGTTTGCAACAACAGAAAGACATGCTAGCACAAACCCATGGCTTACTGATTGGATGCTTCCCTGCATGTCTTGTCTTCATTATGTTCCCTCCTGCTCTGATTAATGAGGCGTGGATGGCTTGCCAGTGCTCCTCACTGTCAGCAGAAGTGCATCACTGACCAGGCTTTCACACCAGAAATGATAAAACCCATAGTTTGTGCCAGGTGCATGCTTTAGTCCATTAATCTCAGACAGTTCATTTGTATAGATTTATTAATGGCATGAAGAGCACACAACAAAGCAGCTCAATCAGTCAGCTACAGGCTGGCATCTAAAGCCTTCTTTACACTTTTCAAATGACTCATACCCAGATCAAATCCAGATGCTATCTGAGACTCATTAGCCACATGCTGTAAATGTGTGTGCAAGAACACAAATCTGAGTACATCCGTCTCAGTTTTCTTGAGCTACATGTTAATCATGGTTACTGTCACTCCTGTCCAGAGGGTGGTGCTGATGCATCTGAGGCTGTTCAGTAGCCGAGGCAAAAAAAAGAAAAAGAAGAACATGTGCACTTTGACAGTTTATTCACAAAAAAAAAAACAGTTTAGCTAGCTGCAATCTATCCATAAACTAACACAAACACATAGAAGACTTGCATGGATGAGCTACAAGCAAAACAAATGTATCATAATCATCACAGGCTCTCACACACCCCGCTTCCTCATTCATACAAATTAAAGCTCGCCATCTCACCAACAAAATAACAGATGTAACATAGTCCAATCCACTCCGATTTCAGTGTCTCCATAACTGCCGTTATCACAAGCCACAGGGACAGATCTGGTGAGTGCTCATTTAGAACGTCTAAAGGCTTGTCCACGTTTTTCAGCCATCTTTGTCACGCATATCTGATGGCCAAGATGTGCTTATATATTTTAATCAACACAGCTGTACAGGGAATGTGCTTGATCGATTAGTCTGATCCTCCTTTTATTTTGTCTTTTATTTGCATTACCACTTAATCATTCTCATTGGTTCATCATTGTATTAGTGTTACTATGAAAACAATGGTTCAAGTTTATTTCAAGCCTCATGTCTGTCTGGGCATGATATTTCTGCTTTCATACTGTTGAGTCATTGACAAATTTTAGACCGCTGCAACCCTAGTCATGAACATAGAGTTTTAATCAATAGTTTTGTTGTCAGTTGTTGTTCAGTGTCAATTGATCCCAACCCCAAAAATGACACTTACACAGTCATAAACATTCATAAAGACTTCTTCATGTTCATGGCAGGTGTCATGCCATCGTTATGATGTCAGTGCAGACAGTATGATCTTAGTATACAGATCTAAAACTCTGGGTTCCAGTTCTTCGATGTAGTATAATTTGGCACCCAGAGGTCCATGTCTTATGTGCCAGAATGCCACTGAAAAGCTCCACAGAGGTCAGCCATCTTTGAGGTCAAAGTTGACCCGTGGCTATAAAATCTGGCAGGTGGTGCGTGCTGCGTGCTGCTTTCAGTTGCACAGCTGTTAAGGGGAGTGTAGTTTTCTACAGTGAAAACAAAGCCTTGCTTTACATAATACCTTCTTGTGAAAGCCCACTAATGCTACATCCAACCAAAGCTTTAATTTTTGCATCACACCTGTTTTGTAGTCATACATTTCTTTTCAAGCCATATCATTTTTCATGACAGTTAAGCTCGAAGTACAAGAAAGACGGTCGGCCATTTGCTACCATGTTAAAAGGTGAGTATTTTAAGCCTTGTGAATATAGCAAACACTGTTGATTGTGTGTGACAGATGTGAGATATTGAAAAGCTATTGTCTGGAACAAGTGGGGCATGAGATGTCCTTAGAAACAGGACTGTGAAAGGGGCTTTATAAGAAAAGCATACCTGTCAATTTAACCACAACAACTTGAGTTTTCCCACTGGATAGGACAATCCTTTGTTTGAATAAGTAGCCAGGTAAAATCTCATGTTCCTATCGGAATGTTACAGAATAATTCTAAATTAAACCATCTGCTTTGAACACCCTCAACCTGAACAGGATAAGGAACTGAAAAGATGTTTTCTAATCAACAACAGCTGGCTAGAGTCTCTCATTTCCTTTGTAACACCTGTTAGAGAGAATTAGAAGTGGATGATTGTGTGTGCCTATCATAAAAAAAACCATAGGAAATCCTGTTTTTATTTTGAAAGTTAAAAACTATATCGCCCTTGCAGTTTTCCTTCATGAGTCAACAGACTACGCCATTTTCATTTTCATCAAATTTCAGTGTGTCTATCGTTCTCCAAACATGCAACCTTTGAGTAATTGTTTTTTCAGATTGCATCCCTCAAAAGGGACAAATTAAAATTTAATAAACTCAGTGACTTTTAATAACAAATTTGATTTTGTGTTGTTTTTGAGTTGTTTTTTTCCAGAATAATTACAGTTCGGGGGCATCTGTCAGCTTCTGTGCATCAATAAAACTTATTTTTAATAAATGCCCTCTTTGGTAGGCACAAGGACAAACTCCATCAACAGTTCTTTCTACGTTTTTTTCTACATGAATAATTTATCCAAGTGCTGACTGTGGCCACCCACAGCTGAGACCTTTGAGAAAGAAAAAAAAAAAAAGTCGTCTCACATTGAGCTCTTCCTTAGCAAACACACAAATTAACGCAAAACACTAAAAAGGGTTTAAAAGTGTGAGACTGTTGAGAAGTTGTGACTTTCCATTCTAAAATTAATTTCTATAAGACAGACTATAGAATTAGCCCCATTAACAGATGGATCTGATGTGTGGAACCAGTAGAAATTAGAGCACTCCTGAACATATCATGCCAATATACTGTATGTCCTGACGTCTTTCTGTCTTTGTATCTCAAACCTGCAATAACAGATTTTTTGTCCACAATTTAATAGCTAGCATGGGGCCACTCCTCCAGTTGCAACAAGAAGTCTGACTGTATGTAAGCTTATGAGATAATTACCCTACTTCTCACTTGATTTAATATCTCACTAAACATCTCACTTCCTAATGAGTTTAAGCTCTAGTTTCAGGTATCACTGGTGTCAAGTATTCTTCAATATAGTTTAATGGTAATTTATGATGCCATTTAGGGTTAAATAGACGATAAAGCAGGGTATGCTTTAGGATGTGGCTACTTTGTCATTCCCACAGCGTGTCCTCAGGTTCTCAGTCAGATCCATTCAGGATATCCTCCCCAGCTCGAGCTCCTCGTTCCAATATGATCACTTCTGGCTCCCAAAAAACCAGGACGGAGACGACTGCAATACCAAACTCAAGGCTTCAAAACAGAAGTCCACAAACCAGTGGGTGACATCACAGTGGGTTTACATATTGTGACCATGGTGATGCATCCAAGTGCAATATTCATTTGACTTCCCCACCAACTTGTGAGGAAAATATGTCTCTTTAGCTGCTAAATGCTTCAAAAAAGAATGGTCAAAATCAAAAGCAGGTGAGGCTGATAACTTTAAGTCCCTAGTATGTGTCAAGATCTACTGGACACTGGATCCTACATTTCCCACAGTGCAACTGAATGACATTTCTTTCAAACTGCGTACCTCAAGTTTGTGATACAGGTTTTTCTGTTGAAAACTTTAAGCTTTTAACTCTTGTTGAGATAACCCCAATGACATCATCAAGGTTTTTTTTCAAAGCTGCAAATCATTATGGCAGCCAGGAGCAATCGCTCCCTCCAGTTGTACGGGAATAGCAGGGCACCCAGGGGTGTGACACAGGTCAGTGACGGTCGAAAACAGGCACACGGCAGCCAGTCCCACAGATCTCCCTCCTTCTTGTTGTCCAAAAGACTACCAGAGCCCAGAAAACCTCTGTAGGCATCACTGACATGTTATTTATTATTTCCTGTATGTTCAGTTGTTGTCTGGTGTAAAGGGGTTGACATTGTGTTTTTCTTGCGGATGGTTTGTAAAAGCCAACAGCCAGCAGCAGAGCTGATACAGGGGATCATGAGCCGTAGTTTCCCCGCGGGTAAACACACCACCTGGCAGTGTCTTTGGGCTCGTTATGTGAAGCAGACGTGCCAGGTGGCGGAGCAGCGGCATGGAAACCCACCGGACAGCCGGCCTGCTTGCTTGACCTAACAAACCTAGAGTCACTCTTGCAGCAAAAAGCGGGTCAGGAGAAAGAGAGAGGAAGTCAGGGTTCTACTACAGATCAAACACTGCCAAAGACAATCATTACAAACACAACGCCTATGTAAGACAACAATTTGAGTCAAGCACTGATAACTTTAATTTGAGTTGAAAAACTAGTGTGTGATTTAGTGGATTACATAGTTGGAATCTTTTCCATTTACAATGGACGATGTGCTGTTCTGTGGTTGAACTGACCAGGATTACTTCTGTAGCGCGTCTTGGTATATTGTTAAATGCCACTCTTATAAACAATTAATGTTTGCGCATATTCCTGGAGTTAGGTGATCTTAAAATGTGTATGATTTAATTTCATGAATGGATGGGTAGTTATGTGGCTGGATTATTTGGAAGAGATAGCGACACACAGTATCAGGTAATGCAATGTTAACAGAATGGTTTCTTTTCCTGCCTGCCTGACTGCCTTCAGTGCCCTGTCCCTATCGTGGACAAGGTGATGATGTCGTGTTATTTATTCAAGACTAGATACCTTATGGGCAGAATGAACTGAAAATGGGTCAGATGCAAGACTAGATATGACATGAACGCCACACTTGTCAGCCTCCAGTAAAATCAGCTGTCTCCAGGACGGTAAAGATTTAACGGCAGCCTTTATTTCCTAACCTTATGGCCAGAGTGATGTGTGGAAGGTATTTCATGAAGTGGAGAATTACTTTATGAAAAAAATATCTCTGATGTAACGTTACATGACGTGTAACATCTCTTAGCCTACTGGACACGTATGGCTGCTGTATATCTAACGTTAACATACAGCAGTTATATTACCTGTCTATGTCAATTTGTTAACTTTAGAGTAAGAGGGAGAGGGAGATTTAAAAAGCAGAAGTTCCCCTTAAATCATGATGATTGACTCAGCATCAGCATTGACTCCCCCACGGTTAGTGAAGGCTGCACAGCCATCGGCAACTATTTGAACCAAGTTCAGCCGATAACAATAGTTTGTAAAAGGTCCTATCGATATTACTGGATGCGTATACCTGGTGATAAAGAATTGACTTAATTAACATACCTATCCTAAGGTGCAAAGAATCCTGGATAAGAACATAAGCAAATCACCTAAAATACAGAGAAACCCTGCAGTGCTGTTACAACGTTTTCCTACAGCTGTACAGCTCATACAGCACCCAAATCAGTATGATACTGACCGCACTGACAGGCCGTACCCCTGGTAATTTGGAGCTTTACAGGATTTAGGCCATGACAAAGCAGTCTGCTCAGCATCCTTGTGTGACATTAGCACCTTGTGTTATTCCCTGTAGCTGCAGCTGAAGGCAAGCTCCACATTCTGTGCAAAGGTTTTAACATGCTGCCAAATACACAGGAAATATTACTGCAGATATAATCAGACATTAACTGGAGTGACAGATTGCAATGTCACAGATGACTCTCTAAAATACTTTCTCAGCTGTTAATTCATCTGGTAAGTGAACCACAGTCCCAAATGATTGTAAGGCAATCCAGCAGTTGGTCCCTAGGCCACAGTCTCATATTCATGTCCACCCCACCCACTGGAGTCAGACAGTCGGCGCTTTTCCCGGACAAACTCAAGACAAAATCAATGTGTGACACAGCCTTTGTGATTCTTTTTCAACACTGCGTTTTGGTCTGACTCCTTATGCTCGTCATCTGATGCCTTCTCTTAAGTTTACTGTCTTCAGCCTCTGGAGGGTGGACGTCAGCAGAGTGACCTTGTTAATTCAACTCACCTTCCTAAGATGAATACAAAGTCTGTGTACCGAGGGACGGTGTTGGGTATCACAGTCACTTTATAGGCATTTTAACAGTTCTACACCTTAGGCTTATCCTGTGATATACAAGATGTTTTTGTGTTAAACAGTCATTAAAGCTCCCTAAAGCTAATTTTTTCTATTAACAGTGAATTATTGATTGAACTTTGAAATGACTCCCTGTAATGTGAGAGCTTTAGTAGTACAGTCCTTCACACTGAGAACCGACACTTCAGTCTGCAGCGCTCTTCAGCTTTCAGCCAATTTCAGATAACTGTTTTGGTTTGCTGGTCCAATTGGTTGAGTCCCAATATAAAACACTGACCGGCCATTTCAAGACAGTAGCGGGAATCATGCACCGATTCTCCGCATTGCCGTCTCTTCGTCACATTTCTGCACGAAAAACAGCGCCTGTCCCTGGCAGCAGAGCCAGACGGCTCCCACAGTTGAATGGAGGTGATTACGTGATGCCATTCAAAGCAAAAAAACTATAACTCACCATGTCTTTGTCACCTTCTCCTATTGTGTTGTTGTAGTTACCGTCTCTGGCAACTTGTATTGGAAAAAGTCAACGCAACGGTCAGCCTTCCTGACCAAGACTTTCCCCCAGAAAACAGCATCCCTCCCTGGTAATGAGAGTCAGGTCCGCTGTTTACTGATGGCGATTATGTAATTATGTAATTTAGAGCGAAAAAACTTAAACTTTGATGCTTTCCACAATGCGTGGGGGGTCAGGACCTCAATCGCAACACATTATAACTGCATCCATATGGTAATAAACAGTCGGTGGATACAGATTAACAGGTGGACACCAGGGGGATCATGTTGAAAAAAACAACACACAAATCTCAACCCATTAAATCCCATCCCATTAAAATACATGAGGTTGGCCTAACAACAGTGGGGACAACAGATGAAGTAAAACAAGTCATTTTAGAATTACACCAGGTCCAGGTTTCTGGTGAGTTCTATCAAATATGTATAGATAAGATCACAGACATGCTAAAGTCAGTATTTAATACTGGAATCTAGACAGGTAAACTCTTTTTATCTTGGGGTTATGTCAATCACTTTTAAGAGAGGAGACAAGGAAAGCCTTGAAAAAACATTTGAAAAAGAACATTCATGTGCAATTAAAGGAAGGTTGATGTGGGATACTTGCTGAGAGATATCACCGGTAATTCTACAGGGGTAAGTTCTTCTTGTGAGTCTAGACAGAAAGAAAGCCTTTTCATTTTATATCTCAAGAATATCTGTGAGAGTGCATTTGGCTTGGCAACAATGCCAAGCCAAATGCACACTTTGGGAATTGATAACACTGCAAACATGCTGCATGTTGTTAACGTTGTATGTGTTCTTCTTATACCCCTTTTCCAACAGTCAAAAATCTCACTTAAACCCGCTAAGATTGGGCTTTTGTGTGCAATGCAAATGTGTAAACTCTGCATTTAAACCTGGATCATTTCACTCTGTAGTAGACATGGGCTCACCTCAGCTTAGCTTTGATCTCAACTTAAGACCCGGGTTAACACGCTAAATTCCGCCGCGTGAAGTGATGGCACGTTATCAACATAAATAAGGAAGGAATTTGGGACAGATGTTTTATTACTGGACACAGTGTTGGAGGCGGAGCTTTGTTCTTCAGAATAAAAGCTGCTCAGTGGTGTTTTGAAACCAAAAAAGCTTGATGTCCCGGCTGTGAAGATACCTGGATCACCGACCGAGCCGACTAGCTTCCGGTTTAGCACCCAGCTAACTTGAAAGGGGATAAAATTATATAATCTTGTGGCTCTTCTAGACTTTCCAAATGTTATTGGACCGAATTACGGACTCAAATTATGATAGTGAAACAAGTCATTTCGTAGGGGTTGTGACACTCAAAATGTATCCAGCATTGTACAGACGCTTCTTTCACAATGGGTTTCTTGTTGTTTACTCTTCTGTTACAACTGTTTTCGGCACATTCATGATGTAAAACATGACATCAGTAATGTACAGCATAACGCTTCAAATAAAAATTACAGACGGGCTGCTTTGCCTGCGTGAAGTGGGAATGGGGTCAACAGGTGATTTTTAGAGGGTCGACCCATGTAGACCCTCTAATTTTGGTGGATGTATGTAATTTTTTCCATTGTATAAACTCCATAAAGTATTATTTAAAGAAGCAAGAAGCAGTGAGGTTGCCAATGTTGATTTGCTAACACATAAGCCGACCTTGATAAGCTGATGGAATATTGTTGCTATGCTGCTGTTTGTGGCCAAAAATCAACCCATACAAAACAGTATGTAACATCCGCTTTTTTGTTATCATTCAGAAATGTGTTCAGGGCCAACAACAAGGCCTTGAGTTGAGTTATGCACAAAATAGATCATTGCTCAAAGTCTTGTTTAATCTATAAAAATTATTCTAGTTTGACCGTCTTTTTGAAGCGGACTGGACGAAAGCAAATTTCCCAACACAACAGCACTGCTTGCAGCTGGTGACATGATGAAGCATTTGTTCATGATTTGTATTTAAATCAAACAAACTGGGATGTTGGAAGATAGTAGGCAACTACCCCTTCTGGGGTTAACAACAAAATGCCTTTGGAGTGCCCATATCATTGATCACTGGGAATTCTCTCCAAAACAGTGAACACAATTTTTCTCCATTATTATGGCACAGATGTGGAGTAAATATTGATCAAATTTCCCCAGCCTGTCGTCCTTAAATTGCACTGGCCTAGTATCAAACTTCCTTAACAACTAAAACTTTTTTTTTTTACCAAGCCTTGCAGGTATCAGAGAAAAAGAGCAGAAGAGCAAAGCTTTTCTTTTTGGAGCTGGGGCCAAGCCCATTCAGGCATGCTTGGAATCCAAAACGGTTACTCTGTTCAGGATAGTAGCTGAATCAGTACAATAATCAGCAGCCAAGAAAAGTACGATAGGGATATTTACTTCCCTCTGGGGTATTAATCGGCAGTCTGGAAATATTTTGGACTTTGGAGAAAAAATGGGTCAACAGACAAACATGACATCTCACTCAGCAGTTTGCTAACTTGTTGCTCTCACTCTGGCAATCTGATCTGCTTCAACAATGTTATGCTGAATTAAAGTGCATGCAGGCTGAAATTCGGCCGCGGTGTTGTCGGTAGATGCAGTGACCTAAACCAATGATGAGTAAGAAAAAGTAGAAATAATACATGCAATTTAATAAGCTACGAGCAGAGGAAAAGACAGCACAATGGTGACTAGCAAAAGCAATAACTCTCCTTGACAGGTATCATCAAGCCCGATTGTTTTGTTTTTCCCCCCAGTTTTTGTTGTTAGGCCATGTTTGATCTGTATTAATGGAGTCGATTTAAAGTAAACTGTACTGCACCTAACCAGTTAAGATTATAATTATTTTTTGATGTTTTTTTCTTTATGAACAAAAACCATGTGGCAGCTTCTTCTGTAACATATTGTGTTAATTAGGCAGATTTTATAATGTCATATCCATCACAGCACCTGAATTGAATCGAATCAAAATCACAATGTGGCATTTTTTGCAATATCATATTTGGGATAAAGAAGCATGCAAAAACAGAAGATGTCAATTGAACTGGTCTCAGCATGCACACCAAGAAAAGACAGGTAAATCAGACTATTATACAGTTTCTTGAAAAACGTGGAAATAAAAAATTGTTGAAGGTCTGTCGTACAATAGATGCCTTATGGTCCTTTCAATAGGAAAGTAAGACACAAAGGATGGGAGAAAGGGACAATGTGCTTCACTGACCAGACAGTTTAATGCTGCCTGCCAGATGATAAGGATGTGAATAGCTCAGACGGCTGCCAACAACTGTCCTGCTCTGTTGTTACAATTAAATCAACTGCTGTTTGACCGCAACTGCACAGTCTATAAACATTATTCACATGGCATTTCAGACATGGACTCGAGCAGAGAACAATCGCTGTCTGGGGTTCAAGAAGTTCCAAACACTAAGCATATTATAACTGCACATTATTCAATGTACCTTGAATGGCAAGCCTTTTCATGGGTATAAAAATAAATAAATCATGATGTGAGCCTAGACAAAGGGACAGTGAAGGCCTTAGTATTCTTCACATGCACAAAGGCCATGCTCAAAGGCGGGGCAAAAGACCTACCATCATCGAGACGGGCAAGACATGAGAAGCTGTACGACACGTTGTGTTCGCCAATGTCCTCTCAAAATGTATTTATAGTGTTACACTCAGTTGTATACAACAAAGTCATGTGTATGTTTATGTAAAAAATACTGCAAGGGCTAGTGAGATATTCAGAGGGCGTGGTTCGTCGCTTGTTTCAGAGAATCACAAAAAGCTGTTTTAGTGCCAGACTCTTCTGAACTGCTAGTCTATACTCATTTCACACTAGACAAATTAGACACTAACACCCAATAACATCTGGCTTTTGTCTTCAGTGGGAAAGGATACAATCACCATTCACTCCCAGGTCAAATGACTCCACTGTAGTCAGGGGTACCCAGCTCCAATTAGCAGTGACGTAAACATTGGGGGGTATGCAACTTTTTGCCCCTCTTCTGGTGCCATGCAATGACTTAGTTGAAGTTTCAGGTGTTTATGGATGAATAGTTTGAGCACTTGAACAGTCTTCAATCACAAATGACTTTGAAAGAGAAACAGACTGAGTTAAAAGATATAAAAAGTAACCACTGCAAAATAGTCACTGGCTTCCATGCTAAATTGTAATGGTTCCACCCGCTGTGAAGCATCTAATCTGTCGAAAATATAGCAGACGATTTTTTTCCAACTGTCTTGAAAATATTCAGTTTATTCATTCACTTGAGCCGTCTGTCAATACAATTTTCACGTTCCTGTTTATTGAGCTAACATAAGCTAATGTTGTGGCGTTAGTGTTGGCTGTTAAAGGTGCATTATGTCGTTTTGGGGAATACATTTTAAATCAGAAGAGAAAGGTCTTCATTGACTGATTTTCATGCGTCAACAAACTACATGAACAAAACTTTGTTTCCGTGACTTAATAAATATACAAACTGACCTTGAAGGTCAACATCATTCTGTACCGTTTTACTTTGTTTGGCGGACCCTGCCACATTCCTAGGTTCATACAGTGTTCTGGGGACCTTATTTCCCTCTGAGAACAACTTTTTTCTTCTGTTACGAAAACAAAAAATGTATAGGCACTGTACACACAGCTACTGAACATGATACATCAGAAAACAAGGAAAACCTATCCACCGGCAATAGAAAAGGAGTTCAAAATGTAATACTTTAGATGAGCAGATGCAGCACAGGTAACAGGCCTACTCCACAGAGGACATGAGGATGACAGAAGGAAAATCACAGGTGTGAATGACAAAATGAATGATGGCTGAACTCCATGTAGTTGCTTCACTTCCAGGGTCCCAGTATTGTACATGCTGGCTCAATCAAAAGGTCAAGGCTTACTCTTCAAGCTTGATGTTTGAATACAATTTGCTAGAAAGAAATACAAAATGAAGGTCTGGATACGACAAACTGCCTACCAATGGAGGTACATTTCTCTGTTTTTCTGTGTCTGTTGTGAACTCAATAAAAAAAGAGACCCTGTTTTTCCCCACACATTTTATTGATGGGGAAGACATTTAAACCAGCTATTCTGTTTTAACTCTATTTAAAAATCTACTTATCCTTAGTCCCTGGAGTTTTATCTCATCTCAACTCAGTAATTATTATTGCAAAAAAAAACAAAAAACTGTCTGAGAAGAAAAGAAGATCACTTGGTATTGACAGGCATTTTGTTGTGACACGATAGGTGAATTTGACCTTAATGCACCCAGACAACATGACACCCATCAACCTAATTAGCAGAATGGGAAAGGGGAAAGAGCGGAGTGTTGGAAAGTGGGTGTCCAATGAACGGTTTCAGTGAACGCACAAGTGACCCAATACACAACTCCTTTAGGGGAGGTTTGGCCTCACTGGGCCTTTGGTGTCTGGAGCCCCAGGGCTTTAGAGTGTTGTGGAGCTCAGGAGCTCGGCCTGGAAAAAGAAAAATCAGGCTATAGTATGAACAAAACAGGAAGAGCTTAATGCAGATGCGTGGACGGATAGCATGACAAGGGCACAGAGAGGAAAGTAATGACATCAAACTACTTCATGCACAATGAAAAATGGCTACAGAATCTCCTTAATGAAGTGGGTCTAGATCTCATTCATGTAAAACATCCCTTCAACTTTGGATTTGAAGAAGAAGAGGGGCTTGTCACCTCACTCTGCCCCATAAAGGAATATACCCAACACATAGGGTTTAAAGTTTAACCCAGGAGTCCATGATTTCCCTCCTTCCCTCCCTACCTTTATCTTAGTCACTGAAAATATCCCCAGAATAGGTGTGGTCACTTCAGAGGTTCAACCATAGGCCAATGTGATGCTGTTGTTTTTGCTGTAGGTTTTATCCAGGAGGACAAAACATTCATTAAACTGTGGCATGGACGAGGTGAAAAGATCAGTTTTATGTCTTCAAACTCCACAAGTGAGCCACTTCTGACACTGGTGTTACAGTAATGACCGGTACACAGACATGACAGGTTATGATTCAAATGTTGGCATTACTTTCAATAATCATTTTAGACAACACCTTTAATATGTTTTGCCCGTCTGCCTTCATCAGACAACTCTAGATAGAAAAAGCCACTGAAGAGAGAGTGGGGAGGGGTGACAAGTGACAAAGGTCACTCACTGGACCTAAACCCAGGGCAGCACGGCTGCTCACATACACATTTTAACAAGTGTAATTATAGCTGACAGCAGTGAGGTCGTCACCACATGAGTTTTAAAGCGAAAACTCTGAAAGATGCTGAAGGGACATCTTTACCAAATAAAAGAATATGAAAACAGTGGTAGATTTATCAGAAAATTCACTTGGGCCTTGATTTGACACATGAGAAAAGAAGATTTCTGACTTATTACCGTCGGTGTCTGTGACGTTGTTCTAATGTTTTCATTTATCCAAACCCTAAAGAGATTGTAATTAAATTTTCAATTGCTCTACCACAGCTCTGTACAGATTCTTTACTGTAAGACACAACCAAAAGGATAGTTAGTTGATTGCCATTTTTAAACAATATGTTTTACAGACAGTACATGAGAGAAAGGGATTTAAGGATGAGGACTAGTTAACCGATGAGTTTAATACAGGTAACGCTCTCATTTAATGAGCCTGGGGTGATGGGGTGTAAGCTTTCTCAAAACCAGCAGTAAACTAGTTAGCTAGATATGCTAATGTTTGCAGCACACATTACAGCAGGTGAGCACACTATTCAATTCATTTCTTACACTTGCATTTTTTGGTTTTGGAAGGTGATTCAAAAATGTTTGATGCTCTTGACTCTTCATATACATAGTATCTCTCCTATGACAGACACATGTACGGCACTTCAGCATGTAGAGGAATCCAAAGATTTACAGGCCTCCTGTGACCGGTTACGATTGCTAAACTGTGATTGAGCAATCGCTGTTTGAGGGAGAGCATATGATGAATGATCAATTAGAAAAAAATCTGAATGTATACTTGACGATAATAGTGTAAATGTGTTCTTCATAAGAATTAATTGCCAAATGCATTTCTAAGTGCTATATCATGGCAACTGGACTTGTTTCAGTTTCTTGGAATGTCTCACCTCTCATCCAAGAGCCTTCTTCAGAACTGAACAATTACCATGTCCTGGATGACTGAGGATAGTCACCAAAATTGTCAAATACATTTCTCTTTTTAACTCAGTCAAAACTCTTATTATAATGATAATGAAGGTGCTATATTTAAATAATTCACTTGCATTATATTTTATTGAAATCCTGGCCTGCCGTTTTGCTTTTGCTTTTTAGTCATATACATCTTCCCCCTGGCGCTGTTCTTTGCTGCAATGACCCAATTTCCCCCTAGAGGATCAATAGACTTCATGTTTTACCCCGTTCACAAAAAAATGAAAAAAATGCAGGCAAGACTGAAAATTGAGGCAAAATGTATTTTTGCTGCAGCACAGTTTTGACTTCAACTCTCTCCTGTAACTCCAGGAAAAAAGAGTTAAAGTGCTGACAGAAGACATAAGAGACAAATCTCTGAACTCGGTACCCGTAGCTCTGACAGCTTGCAGTGCTTCCTGGATGCTTTCAGCACCTTGTCATAACAAACTGTTGAATGTCGACACTTTTGGTGAGATAGTAAACTAAACTTTCAGCTTCCCGAAACGCTTACAAGTAGTTTCGCAAAACTTGTTGCCAACAAAGTCCTGAATGAGAACTCAATCCGATCTCATTATCCTCTGCCGGGCCATTGTGGGAATACCCTGGCAACTCACTAATCAGTGCCTATGTCAATGCCAGGATTGTTTACGGGGGAATGGAATCTCCTTTGGGAATGTCACGGCATCCTCAGAGGCCTGTGACTGTGCACTGGGCTTGGAGCGAGATGCTTTTTCACACTTAGAATGAGAGTCTGCGGCTCTGTGTATGTGTGGGACAAGGCCTGAGGATAGCAGCGTATGCATTATGCATAATTAATGAACATGCGGAAAGGAATCACAATGCATGCTCAGCCCTGCACAATGCGTCAGTATCTAAAGCTAGGGTTAGAGGTCATGTCTGGCTTTGTGCGTGGCTGCCGAGGACGAAGACAAACAAGGAGACCTTTGAGAGTGCAGAAGGTTTCATGCACATAACAAGACAACAAAAGGAAGCGGTTGGTTGCATAACAGGAGGAAGGACAGTCAGTCTAAACACAGATTTCAGTCCTGTTTGATTTGAACACATACTGCTGATTTAATTACGATGCATTTATTTGGATACACCTTGACACTCTGCCTCTTTTGCCTCTCTTGTTAAAATTTTGAATACAACATACTACTGATGGCATGACCAAGCTCTGAAAATACATTCAACTGAAATGTACCTTTTAAATGATCTAATCATAATCGTATGCGACTGCAAGTTGAGGGTAGTCTGTCATCCTCACAGACATCAAATTATTTAGCAACCTGAATGGTATGACTAATCCTTTAAATGATGCAAAAGCAGCATCTTTGCTGCAAAACAAAGATGAAGACAGACTATTTACTGGTAGGAACTCATGACACACCTGATGCAAAAGCTTGAAAACAGCAGGTCAACACAGAAAACAGCTGATATTCAGGTTTTCATAGAAAACCAGAAAATAAAAGGCTATTAACAATCGTATTTTTGAAAGCAAAGTCATCAGCTTCATCCAGGACAGCCAGCTGTTTGGTAAAAATTTGGACACATGCACACATAAAGAGTAAGCGTACCTAAAGTCTACAGCCACTCCAGCAGCTCTGTTAATCATCTTAGATTCTGACGGGAATGTCATTAGTTTACACGTATTTGGTCATAAACCAAAGTACTGGAGAAATAAAAATTTGGAACCTCATGGTGGCACTAGAGTAGTGTCAGTAAATGTCAGAGGATCAACCAAGTCTTTAAGATTGAACTTCTGGGGACCATGAATATCTAAAGAATTTCATATCAATCAACTTAATAGTTGCTTAGATATTTCAGTCTGGACCAAAGCAGTGGACCAACACACACTGCCATCCAAAGAGCCACACTGCTAGCTTGGCTAAAGGCAGGAACACAGCTAGCTGTTCAATGACCATTCTGATTGGTGTTGTGCTAGCGAATCAGAGTGGTGTGTGGGATGGGCGGTAGTGACGATGGTCTGCACTCCGTTCCGTCATTTCCTGTTTTCATGTTTTGGATTACTGGCATGAGACTAGCGCCACCCGATGTTAAGGAGTCTTACCGCATCTCGCGCAAGCGCAGAACGTACACTACTGTGTAGTTGGCAGTAGTCGAGGCGGTCTGTTTTCTGCCGAACAGGTCAGACGAGAGGCAACGGAGTGGTCGGATAAAGGCAGTTGGCCGTTGGTTTGAGTCTGGGCGGTGTGTGGGCCCCTTAAAATAAACTGTAGATGGACTATTTGAATAGACACGGCCTGCTTCTTTGCTGCTCTTTAAACAGGAACTTGGCCACCACCACAAAGAAGTGTTACTTGGTCTGGGATAGCGCAGTGCATACTGGTTGTTGTAGGTTTTCTATCTCTTACGTAAAAAGTGAATAGCTCAGGCCTTTTTCTCTGTATTCTATGGTCATATAGCACCAATTTCAAAAATATGTGCGTCTTTCTACAGCATAGACAGAAAGGTTTTATGCAAGGGTCTAAATACTTAATTTAGTGTGTCTTCTTTACTACTGGAAGCTGAATCATTGTCTATTGCCTTTTCCTTTATCGTGTATAAGTTTTAATGTTCCACTGATACAAAACCTTAGCTCAGACTCCAATGCAACAGCTTAACTTGTGTGACAAATGCGCTGCAGTCTCCAAGATTTGCATCACCGATAAGCAGCTACAGCTCCTTATACCCTCTGTCTGTTAAGATATGGCTAATCCTGAAGTTACCACAGCAGTAAATCCGAAATCATTTGAGTCTTATCTTTTGCACCACAGAGTATGTTGTTATTTCAGCTGCAGCTGGCTGTCCAAACTTGTAACAGTGATATAGCTTTGCTCATTTGCTTCCTACTAGTTCCTTACTGCGATAATGAGAACAGTCTTGTTGGGAAATCTCACAGACTAGAAGTGACCACAAATTAAAGAATGCTTCATATGTTCTGGTATCTCACTGTTTGATTAATAATTATAATGCCCCCTCCTCATACAGATCTGATTTAAAGCTGAACTCTGCAATGAGAGAGAGTATCATAATGCCAAATAAATAAGCATTTATACTTAAGCCTGTGATCACTGGCTGTTACATTAAGAGCCTGTGTTTAAATGAACTGTTGAGATGAGGCCAAACAGCTCCTTCTCATTGCTTCTATGACTGAGTAGGAGAGCCGGTTTCCTGGCAGCAATCTTCTGGTACAGTGGTCCTCTAAGAGTTGGAAGACATGGCAGTTTGAAAGTACCTTCATGCATTTTTCAAGTGGTTTGAATATAAATGTTACAGTGGTATATATCAGATGAAAAAAGGTAGTGCTTAGTCAGACAAAATCATTCACAATGAGTCATTTCATGAGTAATTTATGCTTAATGGCGTGTCTACTTTATTATCTAGCGGTAAAATTCCTCCTCTGCTAGAATAAAATGTAAGGACAATGAAAATGAATCATCTGGCTTTAATGCTCTGTCAGCTAAGAATAGAATATATATCACAATTGCAATTACAGCATCATTGTATGTGAATCATAGTCTAAATCTCCAAAGAAAAGCCATTATTCTTAAACTGATCGGTCTCAGACCCCAAATTACCTGTATTGTTGATCTCTACAAAATTCCGTACAAAAGAAATGAAGTCATGATTGGCATGAAAATTGATTGTTATGATAATTGTGTCTAGTTATACATGCAACCCAATGACAAATGGCCTGAACCTTATCAGACAACACACACATTCATTCTGACCAATGAAAAGCTTGCTCAAAAGGTCTCACCCGTGTAAAATCATATTACATAAAAAAAATTTTTTAGAAATAATCCAATTTCTACCTGCGGCTGTATGTTAGAAATGAGTGATCTGACCATTTTAGATTGAAAATAGGGTTGGGCTGAAGGACAATGCCGTTGTCCATCAACAAAACAGTCATCCACTACAAACTCTGCACCATCTCAACATCGTGATTTAAAAAGATCCCCCCCAGAGATTGCAAAAAATAGCATGTCCAGTCAGAGTTGCTGTACGGCCAGACTCATGCTGCAGGAGTTTCAGGCAGATTTAATCCCAGTTCTCCCCTCCTGACAATCAGAGGAGAAATCCGGTCTCAGAGCTTAGTCTGTACCAAAGTTCGACACAGATTATCTGGTAATGTGAGGGGAATACAGATCCGGTTGTAAACCTCTCTCACAGACTCATCGAGGCCACTTCAATCATATCAAACATGTTTGAAATCTAGGATTTAAAGTCTGGATGATTGTGTCATTAATTTCAGAGCAGGAACACAAAAGCCACTGAGAGAGACATCCCGGAGCAGCTAAGCAATGGTAAACATTCAAGTCTTTGAAACTAACTAATTAACAGATAATAAAACTGAAAAAACTTGCCTTCAGTTCTTGCTGCAGAATAGACAACCCATGTTGTCAAACTTGTACTGTGTGAATGTTCGAGATTAGACAGAAGTACATCTGTTATGATTGTCTTTAAGCATGATGCAACCCTGATTTCAAAATCAGTTAGGTCCTATCATGATGACATAAAGGTTACAACAGGGTGACCACCCTTTTTTGGCATTTTCATGGCCGCTGTGGCAAGGACACAGCCTCTGTACATGGGTTGCACTCTCCACCTACTGAACTACTGGGGTGCTCTGAAAAAAAGAACTACCTTCCATGCAATATTGTGCTTGAGTGGAGCAAATGGGAAAATGTGTGGGCTATACAGTCTGGCTAGTCTACAGTGGCGCTGTCACAATACTGAAACTTCTAACTTCAATACAATACATTGAAAAATATTGATTGAGGGCATTACATTTATTACATTTATTAAAAATACAGCTAGGCTGTTGATAAGCACAACAGTATTTAAGGTAATTGGGCACTGCAGCAGTGTGGGTATCGACTTGCTGTCGGAGAGATGAAAAAGTGAGAAAGCACAGCTGATACCAGTATCGATACTTTGACAAATGTGTACTGAAACAGTTTAAGCCATTCAAAATCGATATTTCGATATTTTTGACAACACTAGTCTACGGGGCATTTCAAAATTGAGAAAAAGATCACAACTTAGATTGTGTGATTGTGATTAAACATATCACGATATCACCAGCAGATTGTCCATCACTGCTGTACATTTTAGACATAAAAGACGGCTATTGTAACAAAGTTTACAGTATAATGCTGTAGCTTTATTATTCCTTAGAGTAAAGTTTGTGAAAATTAAAGCAAATACAGGAAAATATAAACCTGAGACAAACAGGTCTATTCTGTCATAGAATTAATGATAACAAACTACAGAGGGCTGGATCAAAATAACATTAAGTGCCAACATGCTAGCAATACTAGCCCAGTTGTGCAAATGCAGATAAAACATGGTGCAGGTATGTTTCTGCCTGCAGCAGTGAAAGCACTCTGCAGTGGACCGTGACCCCTCAACAGCAAAATACATAATGAACCATGGCTTGTAAACCGTTCCACCCCAGTCATGGTGGTGGCACAAATGTGAGGCGTGTTGCTAGAACTAATTAGTCATGCCGACCGTAACATGTTGCACAAGGGAGATGACTGGAAAACACTTTGCCCCCCCCCGAAAACAACGCTCAGAGTGCTTTTGAGCAAGGCACATACTACCCAAATGTTCCACTGGAGATGATGTTCAGCGGTATAGCTGTACAGGGTAGCATGGATACGAATGATGTGTATGTGCATATCCCTCCTTGTTTGCAGTTCCTTAGCCTAGTTAAATAAGGATTAAAGGCCTCCATGCATATCTGATAAAATCATAACCCAATACAGGAAGTGAAGCATCAGAAGACCACTGGGACTGCGGATCACATAACATGTGAGGGAGTGGGACCCCCGTGGATCAGACCTAATTTTGGATTCAACATTTCATATTAAAATCACTTTTAAAGAGAATGCCAAATAGAAAAACTACACCAAGTCTTTTCTGATAGAAGCAGTGGACATACTACAGTATCTTCAACAAAACAGTCATCATGTCAGAGGAGTTGTTAATGTTGGGATATTTCAAAATGCTAATAACGTTACCACACTCAGCAAATGAATGGTTTGCAGGCTGACTTCATCATACCAGCTCATCCTACCTCACAGGCGGACTTCTCGAGTGTGGAGAAGCTTTTTAACCAAACGCCCATAGAAATCTAGCGATTTAATGTTTTCTCCGATGGATGGTCAACAAGAAAACAAATTACACGATCTCCAAATAAATGCGGCCTCATCTGATCCACCAAAGATTATTCATATAAAACTTTCAGTATCAGTCCATGGGGCTTGCTATCGAGTTTGGAAATCACGTGTCGTACAGCCGAACAATACCAATTAATTTCACACTTACTTACATACTGCTTGTTGGTCTGTTCAGCTTATGAAAAAGAGCGCCGAGCGCAAACCAGTGTTAAATTGCCCTATTTTTGAACGGGGCCCTGCATACAATTAGTATGGGAGGGTCAGGCAACTCCAAGCGAGTCATGGGGAGACGTAATTCTCGCTTTGCCCAATACCCCCTTTACACACACACACACACACCACCTCCACTCTCTCTCTCCCTCACACACACCACACAATACACATGCTCGCCGTCTAACGTTAGAACATTTCACTGTCTGGCCACTAAACACCAACTACAGCCATACACAGCATTATCTAGCAAAGCAACGTGAACGAAGGCAAAGCACACACCACGAGAGTGTAGCGTTGACGTGCTAAGTTGAGAGTACCTGTGTTTCAATGGTCGAGGCTGCGGTCGGGGACCACCGTTGGCTGGTGAGATGAGCTTAGCTTTCGCTGTCTCCGTCTGGCGCTTCACCGCTGTGAAATTCTCTCCTCATCACAGCTTAACCCGGCGGACTCAAACACGTCAGGCAGAAAGTATTTGAGAATATTTTCTCAGTTACACTCCAAGCTAGAGGAAACCGCGCCAATGGTATTCACAGTGAGGTTAACCCCAAACAAAAAAGGCTCCCCCGGGACAACAAGGCTCACAGGCGGCGCTCAGCCAGTTGCTGTTCTGTTCTGGGGACGTTACTATCCTCCTCCGAAGAATTCCTTCTCTTTCGAAACAAAAGTGCGGAAAAAAAATGTCCCTTTCACTGGAGTCACTGGAACGCTATTTCCAGGTTGAAACTTGTCGAGAGGCTCTCCTCCGTGTGCAACTCAACGGAGAGCACACCTCGGAGTGGATACTGACTGGAGCAGAGGAGCAGCGCTATCTCTGTGCTGCCTTCGCGTGCTGTCGGAAACGTTGAGCACTGACAATTCCAACGGCTGAAAAAATAACAGGGAAAGGGCCATTTGCTATGATAGTCCAGTTGCCAATACCGACCTGACTGTTAAATTACAGTGGTTGAGACTCTGAACGTCGCAATAGTTGATTTAACATTGCTTAGATTGCTCTGCTGAAGAGCACCCCCCCCATTCATGCTGCTATTACAACACAATATACCTTAATGGATTTCAATAGGCTATCTAAAACACACCCATATTCACATTATACGCTTAATTCTTAAATCAGGGTCAGTTATTTAATTTCCAACTAAAGCCAAGATAAGCAAATTACTGTAGTTCAGAAATATGCGACAATCTAGCCATCTCCCCGGTCTAATGCTAGGCTAATATGCAATGACTCGTCGCTTGTTGAAACATGGCCAATAAACTTATCTTTAAACTTTAATGTAAAGTTAATTACCAATACTATGAAAGCATTGTCAGGTGGTTCTCTATGTTTAGTCGAGTAGACACAAGCGATGGTTAATAACCAGTCACATTCGGGAAAGAAATGAACCATATAGGCTAATGAAGTCATAGTTCAAGTTAGGCAAAGTCCATATTGCACATGCACGGATGCTAATGGCCAAGACTGCCAATGACCTCCAATATGGCTACCAGACAGCACATTTTATTATCTAAATGGCCTTAAACAGAGGACAGTCATATGAATAAATAATTCAGATGTTCGTAGTTGAAATGCAGGAGGTGCACCTGAAGGCAGCATAGAAGTAGGAAAGTGCAGCCAAGAGCCCATTTTTGTAGCAGTGTGCAATTCCACCACTCAAATAAAGCCCCCATCTGCAACAAAAGCAGGGAACACTTAAATAAACGCCAACAGCTAGTAAGTGAACCATGAGTTAAGTTTATTTTTTTTGGTTTTCTTTACAAACCCATCGTAAAAGCATTCAGAATCATTCCTTAAGATTCGCCAGTAGAGTGAAAATTCACTGTCTCTTAAGCATCACGGAATGGTGGCCCTATGGAACAACGTGGGTGTTTGAAAGATATTGAGCACTTTCACTCAATGCTTAAATGGAGCGGCAGCTTGGCTGGATTAACACATTATTTAGTTTTCCCCGACAGCTTACTGTTTGTGCTGTTTTGCTTGTTCAGCTAGGATGCTAAAAACAGCTGGTGTCAATGGTCAGTCGAAAAAATGAACTCAATTCTCGCTGCAAGTTAGCACATCATTTTAACACAAACAGCTCACAAGAAAAGTGCCAATTAACCCAGAGACAGAAGAGAAGTGAGAAGCTTGTGAGCTGTTTCAGCCACACACACTTATACCAGACAGAGGCAGTGTGATCTTCTGAAAGCGGTGTGCTTCCCTCCAGAGGGGGGTTCAAAAAGAGATCTGAGTCCAGCATATAAGGCTGTGATATCACAGGTAAGAGCTTCTTTGCCCAGCATCACCTCACCAGTTCACTCACACATCTCTGATCTCCACAGTACTCTCAACTACAAACCTCACCCCGTCCCTTGTCTTTATATAGCCCCTGCATCTGCTAGGATGTCCTTTTTAGACCAGCACCACTAAAAAGAAGCTGATCCTGGATCATACTGTGATTTAAAACAATCTATCTTTGTGTAACAGCAGAAATATTTGTCATCTGGAACTGAACAGGCTGTACACAGAAAATGAGTTCAGGTATAGATGTAAATCTAGGTTTGAAATTATTATAATTCATATTTTGGAAGGTCCAATGAACTGATCAAGTCATTCATGCAAGATGTTCTCAATTATCGTTGATCTGAAACAGAGCGGTCGTGAGGAAAAGTTTGAATGCAGGTCTGGTCGTCAGCTACATGCATATTCTCCAATTTTAGGTTTGTCCTTTGGAGATTATACCCTCGTTTGGGGACAAATTACTGGCAGTGTTGTACTTGTGAAATGCAGTTAGGTTGGCAGGCTGACAAGTACATTTTCAAGTGGCAGGTGGAGGATCATAAAATCCTGCAGTTCCAGGAAGGTGCGAGTACAGAACTGAGTGAAGTGAGGAGGAAATTTAAACTTGTCACCCAATCTCACCTCCCACTCCTGCTGATGCTCCTCTCAGACGGACCACCGCAGACCTGTTTTAGCTCGCTCTCCACCTTGAGGACTTCAGTGTCAGACTGCCTCAGCCTGAGGATGAAAGTAAGGAACCCTACTGTCAGCTGGAAGAAATGTCCACCATTGACAGAAATGACCTGCAGCCACTAGTCAAATACTGGTCAGTAAAGGATTTCTTCATCTGTGTGCTGCGTCTCCAACACAACAACTTACCACTGTATCACTAACAGCCTCTGCATGAACGATTCTTCCATGTTGTTCTTGTAAATGTCATACTCTTTTTCAGTTCTTCTCTCGCACTGGTATTACATACATACATTTAAAGGAGAAGTTCACACAAAAATAAACATTTAGTCATTATCTACTCACCGTCATGCTGGTGGAAAGAGTTTTGTAGTCCAAAAAACATTTCTGTAGCTTCACAGCAAAACAGAGCCCCCTAAACAACTGAAGTTGATGGGGATTTGTTTAAAAATGTAAAAGAAAAAACTGAAAAAAACAACAACTAAACAACATAAATGGCTCCATACTGCTTATCTGGTGTAAGCCAAGTCTCCAGAAGATCAGAGTTCTTAAATCGATTTGAAAAGATTATTATTATTTACACCCTTCTTAAAGCTGAAATCTTCACTGTAGCTGCTAAGAATGCTTTGAATCAAGTCCCCGTCCACTTCGGCTGTTTAGGAGAATGCTGGAACACTGTTTTGCTGTGAAGCTCCAGACATTATTCATTAACTGCACATAAAAACAATACACATCCATTCTCGTAAAAAAATCACCACAGATACAGCACAGCATTGCACTTACAATATGCACTTTTTACAGCTCACACATATATAAAGGTTCTGTCAGTCACATGTCACACCGGCATGAGTCACTCCTTACATTTCACTGAGCTACATCATGTTCTTAAATGTTGAATACGTGCACAGTATATTCATCAATAATGTATGAAACATTAATTCAATACTTACTACATATCACTCACTTGCTTTAGAAGACATTCCATAGTTAGCCTTATTTCTCCTCTAGCAACCTAAAGACATGGTGTCATTACATTTGTTCCAAACATGACATTTGATAGCAGGCAAACAAAGGAGCTGCTGCCCTCAGGCTGTCGGAGCAATTTGGACATTTGCCTGTATTTACTGTTATTATCCATGTGAGGATGAAGAAATAGACTATATTCAGTATTAAAAAGAGATCTTCTTCAGCTGCTTTCCTTTCCCTGCTGAATTGAATCTCCTTTCAATTTACATCCGGACCTAGCAGTTGTTGCTCCTGTCTGGTGAGCAATTCGATGATGTCCGCCTTCTCTTGTGCCACTATCCTCTTTGTGTCGAGCACAGAGAAGAATTTCAGGGGACGCTCCCGATGACAGATGTGCCTCCGCATAATAGAACCTCCGTTCTGTATTCATCCAGGAACATTTTCACTTTTAGCTGCAAGGTTCTCTTTCACATAGCAGACTTTTTTTTTTCTTCTAGATACCGAGAAGGCCCATTCATCACAAAATACCATGGCACGATATAATTCCTGTGGAATCTATTCAGCTGCTGGAGTTTCGCTTCCTGTTTAACATGATGAATGAGTCATTGGAAACAGTTTTAGCTGTCTGCACGCTGCATAAAAGCAGAAGATTTGCCTCAGGACTGACAAGTTTCGGCTTCTTTTCAGAGACAAAAAGAGTCGTTGTGGGGCTGTAGACGTTAACTTACAGATCTAAAAGATCATTGTAATTACAGGTTATCACTTGGTACAAATGTCTACACTGCCCCTCTGTACTCATAACCACCCTCTAAATAATTCAGATTAACAACGGCCTTTACATACAGAAATTATTTCAGTCTTTTCCCAGAAAATCTAGTTCACGAGGTAATTTGATCCAAACCTGCCCTCTAGTGGCAGGTTTGGATCAAATTATCTCCACCGAGTGAGAATTACCGGGGATGGCTGCCATCGCTGAGAGAAGGACTAAACATCCACTGATAAACATCAGCTCTTCATGAATGCATTTGAAGTCACAGCTCCTGCACATGTACGATTTATTCAAGCAAAAGTATCTGTTGTATATTTATCGCTTTGAGTTTTTAAAGAAGAAAACAGATGTCCTAATCAGGAAGAGTGGTCTGAACAGTCAGAGATTCAAGAAGAGAATACTTGCTCAGTCAAATCAATGTTCCGCAAGAAACACAGAAGAGATGCGCTTTTCAGTGACTCCCTTTTAATTCAAAGTAAAACAGGAATATAAAATGATCAAAATCAACATTTATAGACAGGGAGATAAAATATGACATGAACATAAACAAAAGAGGAGGAGGGATGCATTTACATTGTGCATTTACACTGTACATTCGATCATTCTTTTCTATTTTTTTTATCTCAGTTTACTCTCCGTTAGGAAGCAGGCGCGTTGAGCTACTGTGTGTCTGTACCAGAACTGACAAAACTTTAAATCACAGCCACATAACAGAACAACTGCAAACAGAACATGTACTGTGTATACTCCGGAGTTGCTTCGCGTTGCTGGAATGGTACTTTTTTTTTTCTCCAACAGATTTTACTAAAGTGTTATCGTATAAATGGAGGTAACTGCCAAAATAAAGGACAGCGAGTTCAGTAGGGAAATTAATGCAGAATAGTTTCTATACAACTTTGGGACTGTAAGAAAATGATGAACAGGAGAGGTAGGGTTAGAGAAGGCGGGGGGATGGTACATTTTCTCCAGATTTATATTTGATCTCTTCCTATTCTTGTGAAGTTTCCTGTAAAAAACAAACAAACTGCAGAATAATTGGTCAGCAGTTAGTTAGGTACGTTGAAAACAAGCAGTCTGAATGTGCCATTTATCATAAAAGGTGCTTTTTTTGCCATATGCAGAGGACAAGGTTTTATTTCTCTAGTAGCTAGTCGGAGCAAGATGTTAGTTTTGAAGATTATAGATGTGTATGTCTGGAGTTAAAGGGATAGTTCGGGTTTTTTGAAGTGGGGTCATATAAAGTACATATCTACAGTCGGTCTGTTCCCTACCGTAACTGCCGATCAGTGCAGCCTCAGTTTGGAGAAGCAGAGAGCCGCTCCAGCCCAGACGCTCAGCTCTGTACTGCAGTGAATGGAGACCAGATGCAAAGCGAATTTTAACCACTTAAAACAAGGCCCACCTAAAAAAATCTATATCAGTTCAAGTGTACGTTGTATAGAGAAAATTCACACCGCTTTACATCACCGGCAGACCGCCCGTTCTTTTGGCACTACATTTTCTCAACCGTAGAACCTCCGTATCCCTACGCATTAGCTCAACTGGGCCTCGCACTGTATTTCGCCGCTTGCAGATAGCGTAGGGATACGGCTCTCTGCTTCTCCAAACTGAGGCTGCGCTGATCGGCAGTTACGGTAGGAAACAGACCGACTATAGATATGTACTATATATGACCCCACTTCAAAAAAACCTGAACTATCCCTTTAAAGCCTGTTAAAGCAACCGCCAATGTTTCGCTGAAGCTGAAGCACTTTTAACAAGCAGTTTGCGCCCCTTTCAATCCATTCTGTGTGCACTTGTGTCACTAAGTGCTGTCTTTATTTTGGACATTCCATCCTCTTCATTTCAACACTGTTCAGCTCTTTTCATTTTAAAGAGAAATATTTTACAGACTTGATATATATTATAAAGATTTTTTTATATAATTTTTATATTTTAGATGAACTATACTTCATTTGAGCTTTATATGAACTATATTTTTTTCTACCATGTTTAAATGTTATGCACCAAAATACCAAGAGAAACTCTCGGGATGCACGATACATATCGGAATTAGCGGCCTGACATTGGGAAATGTATGTTATTGACTATCTATCGGTATCTGTGAAGTTCAAGCCAATAAATAGAGCTGACAATATGCAGCCAAATTGCCTTCATTGACCTACAAAGTGCAGAATTTACAAACTCCTATACTATAGTTGATTGTTTGCACCTTGAAAGTTGATTTGTGATCCACCTATAAACAGACAAGAAGAAAAAGAAGAATATGGAATTTTAAGTCATCCATCTATGCTCACTATCTAAGCCTTTCAAAAGAACTACAGAAACATTAAATGTACAACATCATATAGAGTTAACCTACAATATCATAGCTGTTCAGCAAATCCAACTTGTTCTATCATTATGTGAAGTTTATCATAAATTTGGCAATTATCAAATCCAATTCTGCTCCTATTTTGCAATTTGGGACTAACTAAACATGATTGATCCACGAACATAATAAAGTGTTGTGATTTCCACCCAAATAATTTAAGTACAGTCCCTTAATACAAAATCACATTACAGCAGTGATTTCTTCCATCAACTATATGAGAAAGGAAGAATTTCTTAATAAGAAAAACTCTCTAAACCCTGAAGCGAAGCTACGTGAATCCAGATTAAAGTGTCTTGTCAGCTCAAATCAACACCTCACTGTAGGCCTGTATTTTAGCAGTTACCTGAGCAACAGTATGCTGACAGTTAAGCACGGGACAAGCATTCTAAAAATTGAGCCAGAGAAAGTACAAAATATAAAAATGTCTAAAACGTTCATGATACACAGTGACAGATTGTGCGAGTTGCACTTCGTAAATTTGTCAAGCAAATAGTTGCAGGCTCGGGCAATGTAAGGACAACAGGCCACAAGCCGGGGGTCAGTATCCGTGCTTCACACTTTGTTCTCACGAGTGTGCTCTTTTTTTCAGTATGGACAAAAAGGATTTAATAAAAAGAAGTACTGGCACGGGAACTCAGTTATCGACCCTGCCTGTCCAGAAGCAACAAAAAACCTGATGATAATATACAGAGTTACGGACTCTTCGCTGTCTGAATTTAAATAAATGCTCAATATGACTGACTGAGTAGCCTGTCATATACATTCTTTTTTTTTTCTTTTTAACAATACTATTAGGTGAAACCACCTTTTTTAACATTTGAAGTGACATTAACAGATGAGCACAGTCTGAATGAGAAGAAAGGGCAGAGCAGTACACTGTGGCAACTGTTGTCTAGTATTGCATTCAAACATTTTGGCAATAAATCCTTAGGCACAAAGCTAACTAACCAAACAGGGCACTCAGTCCTACTAAAAGGCAGGACTCACACGCATATGTGAGGGAATTAAGACCTGGTATCAACATCCATTCAGAGTGATCCAATCCGAAGTGGACAGCTCCAAGCCTGTCAGTTCACACCTGCCATTACCTGACCCCGCCTCCCTGCTTTTTAGACAAATAAACACACTACATCAGTGGGAAAAACAGACACTGTGATTTTTACACAAATAAAGAAGGAACCTGATGTATAACATGTGCCGGATTAACAAGAAAGCCCATTTAGTTTGAATTTGTCAGCGACAGTGTTTAACAGATTTTAGTCTCTCCGAACCAGACAACTCACGAAATTAAGCAATTTTTAATGGGAGTCTGGGGACTTTCAAAGTAGACTATATTTATATACTGTATTTGTAAAATTTGGCATGTTTACTGTCAATAAAATGTTTTTTCATAAAGTTAGACTAAATGGTGAAACAGTTGAAGCAGTGCGTTCAAACAGCTGCTTTAAATGCAGGTAAGATGCACCTTAGTCACAGAAGCAGATGGGCTGGTCTGAGTTCCACCTCTGAAAGGGGTCTGTGATCGGACCTCAAATATGTCCTCAATGTATCTTCACACCAGGCCTTAAAGCAGTCCACATGTCATCTGATCACTCAGGATGGATGTTGATACCAGCTGTGAACAGCCTCTCTGTTGACTTTGTCGCTGAACACAGATGTAACACTGTCTATATTAGATATGAAGTGATGTCTGGGTAAAGTCTGATTTTCGCTCTACTCCTGAACCCTTCCATGAGTCCAGTGAGATCATAAATAGCACTGAGCAGAAAAAAAAAAAAAAAGCAGAGAGATCATAGTGCAAATAAGAAAGCAGGGCTTCAAACTATCAGAGACTGGAACAGCGATGGATGTAAAAAATCACACGGCGGTCACAAGTGCCACGTTTGTTTTAGCAGCAGTGGCGACACCAGATACTGAGCTACGACCACCTGACGCCTGGAACATGTCGATGCTGGAGGTTTCTTTAAAAAAATAAATACTCTACAGTTATGCGTATTTCTGATGAGAGCCTTGGAATGTATGAAAATATCTTAAGCATCGTCTTATACAAATATGTAAATGCATTTCCTTTCAAATACAGCAAGTTTTTATATCGTATATCTCTGATTATTATCTAGCTTGTTTTTTAAAATTAAGAGGCAACATTTTTTAAAGTGAAACCAAATGAAAGGAGGGCATGGCAGTGAAATAATGAATGATAAGGAATTAATTACACAATGTCACATTCCTTTGCGTACACGTACAGAAATGTACTGCAACAAGTATTATTTACCCCACTTTTTAGAAACCAACTGTGTGACTACAGTTTTTGTACAGCGCAATCTTCCAGCAGAGCAAAAGGTCACGTTAGAAATACACCCGTGGTGGCTCTCTGCCACGTACTGTACATTCATACACACACGTGAAATCAAGATATTGGTCAAACAGTATTTGCAAATGATATTTAAGTGCATCTAATGGGTGAAGTCTGCCACACTGAACTGTACGATAAATGCCAAAAAACGGAGCTAAGCACTTATAATTTGATTTTGTGCAGTGTCTTTGTGACGGAGAAATTTGTCTCCTCTGTCTTGATGTGGTAAACTCCACCCAGCTGGTACTTCAAGGTGGTTAAAACAAACAAACAAACAATTACTTGCAACTACAGCCTGAGCCTGGTCTGACCGTTTGCGCCCTTGACGCACAAACACACACAACACACACACTGCACATGTCAAAGCCTCTCTCACTCACTCACTCACACACACATCCTGAAGAATACTGCTGTGCATTCTATCTCGATGAAAACACGTGACATTCACATTCAGAATTTGCAGACAATTGCTGAGCCGTGTTTTCGCTCACACACTCACGACGCCGGGGCGAAACATGAGCCGGGCTTTAACTGTCGTCTTCTGCGTTGTTCTGGCTCTGGCTCCTCTCTGGGTTGTAGGAGCTTTCGAAGCGCTGTGAAGCGATGGCTGCCTGGTGAGACATGCTCTTCCTCACGATGTCACCTTTCCTCCACAGGGTGATCTCCTGCAACAATACAGTACCGATGATATACAGGCTGGGATAAGGGACTGTGCCAGTGGCTGTCTCTCACATTTACTCTGCAGGGAACTGTGATGGGTTTGATACAGATATCAAACTCTCTGATTTCTGGATGATGTAGATTGTTTGGCAAAATGACACCCACGAGAGCTGCTGAATAAAAACACTTCCTGTTCTTGTCAGATTTGCTTCAGCAGGACATGTAAATGTAAAATGTACCAAAAGAAAAGCTTATTAGCACTAAATGTTCAGAATCTGCAAACTAACTAGTAACTAAAGTAATCAAATACAATTTTTATTTTTACTGCAAATGTTTATCGGTTTCAATTATCTGTTATTGGTCTTCATGTTTTCTAATAACTGGTATCCGTATCGGCCCTGAAAAAACGATATCGGTCGACTCCTAATCAAAACAGTCAGCGAATAATTTAATAGTTGATCTGTTCAATTCACTGCTGCTCTGATAATGAGTTAGAAATACCCTGTCTGACAGCTGCTTGCATAACTAGCCAAAACCCTCCATTATAAATGTGTTAATAGCAGGAAGGGCTGGAACTATCAATTATTGTCATTACAGATTATTCTACCATTCATTCTCTCAGTTAATCATTTAGTCTACTAAATGTCAAAAAATGTGAAAAGCGATCCTCATCACAATGTCTCAGAGTTCAAGGTGATGCCTTCAAATTGCTAGTTTTGTCCAAAACCCAAATACATTCAGTTTACAATTACATTCAACAGAGAAAAGCAGCAAATCCTCACATGTGAGGAGCTGGAGCTAGAGAATGCATTGAATGAAATGCTGCACGTGCATCTAGGTGTTTTTTTGTTAACACTATTCATTTTCAACAGATTTAAGGGATTCGCAACGATTTAATCCAGAAAGTCAGTGAATTTAAAAAAGGAACTATCCTAACTGAAGCATCAGAAGACGAGACATCCTGACTTTTAATCTTGAAGGAGCCTACATTTCCTAAAATGCACCTGTGTAGTGTCATTCATAAGATCCCTCCTATGTAAATTTCTTTTAATTCAGCACCTCCTGTTTGTAACGCAGGTCACAGGAGCCATGAACAACTTAAACAACGGTTTTCTTCTCCTCCTCCTCTCCTTGTATTAAACTGAACTTCACGTGTTAAAGCAGAAACAGCAACGGCCCTTTAATATGAATGTCCAGAATACCATATTTGGGGCTTCAAGGTGTATGTGACAATTACTCGCAAATATTCTGAACTACCACATTTTTGCAGAAATGCTCCCTCTCGGAGCATAGTTGATCTGTGACCTGTGCAAACCCCCGACAGTTCGACACACTTTTGAACAACAGATGAATAATTCCACCATCAAAGTGTGAAATACAGTTTTACTGTCGCTGTTAATTTTAAAGTCATAATTCCTTAAATCTAGATGCAGCGACAGTGAAAGACAAGACTGATGTGTGCTGTGTTTCTCTGGAGAAATGATTGGAGGAGCGACTGACTTATAAGCAAGCATCTCTTGCAGTTTCTCTGCGTTCTCCTAAAAATTCTCGCCTACACTTTTTCACCTCAGATTTATGAAAAAAGACCAGTCACAAAAACCTTTTTCAAGATTTAACACTAACGAACCGACAGCTCACTAATACATGCATTTGATTGTGGACAAACCTCGAGCACCTTCACCTCTAGATGTGGACCATCATCAGATTATGTTTTTCGAGAAAGGTCTTTGTAACTGAAACATTGACCTTTTTATAATGAATCTATCAATGCAGAGATGAAAAGCGTGTGCAGGAACTCACACTTCGTCATTGGAGGAAGCTGGGATACCGGGCCTGCTTGTCATTATAAAAAATAGACCATTGAGTTGTGATGTTCACTGCAACTTTGGCAATATCTGCTGCTTCCCTTTGACACCGCTCGCTCATTGATCTTGGTCTTTCATTCCTCTACCGCACACCTGGCTCATGAAATTGATGTGCAAAGTATTTTTCTGTTTTGAACAGTAGAAAATTTGAAACTTGGAAGCATTCAGGTCAGCCCTACTAATATGGCAACTGCACATAGATTACAGTTGAATGAGAAGAGAGAGAGACAGAGATTTAACAGTCACTATAACTAAGCACAGGATAAAACTCCCAATATCTGCGCGTCTAGGAAACTAAACAAACCACCAGCAGCTGTAACGGTGACAATTCTTGTGGAGTCAGCAAGAGAACCACAGATAAACTCCCAAGCCAACACGAAGCCTTGTGCAGTTTGTGTACCTGCTGTTTGAAGTAGCGTCGCTCCTCCTCATCGATGAGGACCAGGTTGAGGTAGTACCGCACCGAGAACTTCTTGTTTACGTCCCTCATGGTGGGAGTCATCTCATAGCCTGCCAGAAACAGCCTGATGGGGATGGACTCTCCTGCAGCACAAGTCAGAAGCAGATTTAGCGTGCAACAGACAGAAACTCACAAAAGAAACACAGTTAAAACGAGGCAAACACCTCATCATTACCTCTGACTGGGGCGCCGTCCATGATCTCATACTTTGCGATGGTGTCGTTCTCGTGGTAGACGTTCGGCCCTGTGCCGGTAGTCTCCCGCTTGATGATGTCGATCTCCATGTGTTTGATTTTAATCCTCACCAGCAAGAAGTAAATCTTCCCAACAATCACATCTTTTAGGTGATACCTGCAAACCAACGGGATGATCCGTCAAAACCAAACACCCGCTATCTCTTGAGTTATCGGAGTGAATTAGTGTACAGAGACAATCATACTTGGACTTATTGTACTCAAACTCTATGTGTAGACAGTCCTCGATGCCCACTTCCATCTTGATGGAGGAGTTGAGCTCAGGGTAGGTGCTGAGTGTGTGAACCACGATGTCCAGCTCTTTGTTGATGTCATTCAGTCTTCGGGCTACTGTCGCCCTCAGAAAGTAGCTAAAAGAATAATAATTTAAGAAAAAAGATCACATGGTTATGAAAGAAAGACTCCAACACTGTAAGACTATAATCAGTGAGAGGCTCTGTTGGGCTGTACTGCTCGATACACAGCTAGCAGAAGTTGCTAGATGGATGAAAAGACTAGACACTAGACACTAGTGGGGGAAAGAAAGTTTGCCCAGAGGAAAATCTATGTTGTTAAGAAATAAGTTGATCTCCTTTAGAGAGGCCACATCTCTGCTTGTCAGGCTCTGCTCTACAGAGTAAGACTTTGCTCACATTTCTTTAGTCTGAGTTGGATGTCGCCAGGGTTGGTATTGAGTCTGACAGCTCGCTGCAGTTACAAATAGAGCTGCAACAATTAGTTGACAACTATTTTGATAATCGATAAATCTTCAGTCATTTTCGAGCAAAGCTGTCGACCATTTGCTGGATCCAGATGGTGTGGAATTGTGTTAGCTATTGACTTTTTGAAGTCCACTTGTATTGGGGAATGTGAACCTGTTGGACTCTCCACTAATCAGCACCTGATTTTTTAGCAGGCAGCACCTGATGGCAATCAAGCACAGAGCAAATGAGATGAAGCAACATGTGCAACACATATTAGTTCCTTTTTGTTTCAAATGTAATTTAATAAGATAGATAATACATTTTAATCTTCGTATCCTAGGTTTACCCTGCACCAACCAGCATCCAGAAGTTTATTTTTTAATTCAGTCATTACTGCTCGATGTATGATTTGATGATCTGAAGTGTGTGTGTCTGTGTGTGCGAGAGAGAAACAAACAAATGACTGTATCTTCTAATGAAGTCACAGTGGTTTTACTAAAACAACAGCTCAGAAAGCACACGGCAGAACTTACCGTAATTTGACATTCTGACCGGTGTAAGACTCGTAGGGTTTCTCCACATGTGTGAACTCAAAGTCAAACGTCTGTGACTGTGTGAGCTCCCCTGGCCGAGCCAAGTCTTTCACAAGGGACACAAACTCGTGGTGGTTTCCTCTGTCGTAGTACAGCTCTGGAAAACACGGACTAATGGCATCAGACAGCTGAATTGGAGCAGTTTCATATCATTTTTATCAGATTTGTCTATCGTCTAAAGCCAGATCCTTTTGAAGTGTTTAACCTGAAGCACCACGAGGATAATGATCTAATGACTGGGCCATAACAGCTCATTTACTTCAGCTCTGAACAATCTGACACAGAGCAGCCTTTGTGTACACCATATTCATCGCTTCAGCATGTTTTTTAACATGCCGACTTTAATGCTGCCATTTTGCCCGTCTGCCCTGATCCAAACTACCTCTTCTTCTTTACAAACTGTGCTGAACTGAAAAAGGGGAAAGGGAGGGGTGCTGCAGTAACGTAAAATGCGCATTTATGCTTTACGGGTCTGGAAAGGACAAAATAAGAGGAACTTGCCTGTTGCTGCAAACTCAGTTTAACTAGGCAGACTGCATTTTAATAGATTATAAAAGACATTTAAATAACATGTAGCTGGACTGAATGAGGGGTTATCTTTTCCCAATCAAGTGGGCCCTGAGGCTGGATTTACACAGTGCAACCTCTGTGCAGTTAGGTCCAGATTTAGAATACATTTTCATCCGTTGTTTTCCACAACTCCCAACATTATTTAAGATTCACCATGTAAAGCCAACCAGAGACACACTCCCTAGTTCTGTTGAGTCCTTAGACTCTGCCAAAATCAGGGTGTGTGTTATTCAATGCATTCTAGCTTGAATAAAAGATTCATTTACTTATTTTAACTTGTCACAAGATAAGGAAAAGGACAGAACACCCATTTGACTATTAAATATTGCCACATGGGCCAGTTGTCCTTCGTCAGTGTGTATTCTGGCAATTTCAAAATCAATATACACAGGTGGGGTAATTATAGGTTACCGCAATCAACACAAATGGTACATCCCAACAGGGGGAGCCTCATGCTTTTCAAGCACAGAATCTCATACTGTAAAAAAAATAAATGAAATAAAAAATCACAGCAACACAACACAATTATAATTAGAAACAAGCAAATAAAATCTCCTCATTCATCCTATTCAGAATCAGGGTACCAACATGCCTCCCTTTGGAGTGGTATCTTCACTGCGTCAGTGCCCGTGGAATGTAGTTCATTCAACTTTATCATCAGTATTTTAAATGGAACACTTTTAAGCAGGTAAATCACAATTTTACATGTAATTCTGCACCTGACCTTAATGACAACACTAGACTTTCGGTGGATGAATTGATTACTCGATTATAGAATAGCAGTGAACACAGTTATGACAAGGGAAATTACCACTAGGGACTTGAAACAAGATGAGAAGGCCTCTTAGGCAAATCTGACTGACCTAAACAATTATGTAAGTACCGTCCTTTTATTAAAAATATCTGGGCGGAGTTTGAAATGAACTGGAGGTTTGAGGGTCACTTTTCATTATGTGCCAGTATCTACTCACTACTTGTTTGACTGACTTGGATATTGGACTGTGTCGATGGACACCCAAAACAACCTCAGCTATGTTCATTGACTGTGAAAGAATGCCAGAATACACACTGAAGAGGAGCGGCTTGCCTGCCCAAAACATCTGTGTGGCAATGCTAATATCAATTGGGAGTGCTGTCCTTGTCTTTATTTTTGATTATTCACTAGATAAAGGACTTAGTGCCCAGTACTTAGATCTAATCATGAGATGAGCACCTTGTGGCTTATTTTTTTATGATTTTACATGGGAAATACAACAATGTAGAAATATTCAATATTCAGGAACATTTTGCATATTGTCAAAATCAAAATGCATTTCAGTATGAAAAGTGAAGGTACTCATTATGTAACTGAATGGTGTGACACCTGTTAATGTTACATTTTTCTATATTGTTATGGGGCTGTTATTACCAATGCATTAATATGTAAACAGCATTTTAATGTTGCAGGTTTTGAGATGAAATTCAAACTCACAATGTTAATTAGGTCATAATACATATTCAGAAATATGTGTCTTTTTTATAAGTGAATAAACAAGCTGTTCTCAGAGGAAAATACGGTCCCCAGTTTGAAGCTAGAACTGTGGCAGGGTCCGCCAAATGTAAACAAAGTAAAACTGTATAAATTGTGTCGTCCTTTAAGGTCGGTTTATTTACTCTGTCATGAAAACAAAGAGAGTTTGTTTCTTTAGTTTGTATAGGCATCAATTAATCGGTCAATGAAGATCTTTCTTTTCTGATTTTATTACTCTTTTTTTTTTTTTTAAACTACATTGTGCAACTTTAATTTAATTAGAACTAAATTTAATAACCACATATAACTATATTTATCAGATGAATGTAGTGGAGTGAAGTACAAAGTACCTCAAACTTGCACTTAAATAGGGTAATTCAGTAAATGTACTTAGTTTTTGTGGGAATCGTCCAGCAGTCACGTGATGGGTAGCTAATGGCTACTAGCACAACAGCAACTTTATTTGCAACCTACTACTAACTGCATTGTGTAACATTAACCCAGGACTTTTATCCGTAAACTACTTCAAATGAAAGTCACAGCTGGGATCTGACAGAACAGCTCAACATTTGAGAAAAAAAAACACGGGTCAAAGGTCAATGACACAGTTAGCCAATGGCTGATGTGTCAGCTGATGTTAGCTACATCTGTCACGAGACCTGACACTTCAAACTGACACTTCAAACTGACACTTGTTACGACAGTACAGTAGTCTATTGTTGGCCGGCGACACGTTACCTATTAGGATAAATGTAATTAAGTGCAGCCTGTGGCTGTTCAGCAGTGCAGTGTGCAGTGAGCGCCTGTAGCTAGCTCTCTAATATCTCCTGTCATACTTTGGCCACTTCTGTGAGCGGGCTCGGTGTGAAAACGCAGGCCCGCCAGCCGCTCACCTATCTGGCCGATAAACTCAATCTTGATGCCGTTGTGCTCCAGCCTCTTCCCCGGGTACTTGAGCGTAACGTTGACTTTCCCCGACACCGTCTCCCCGTCGTAGAAGAGAAAATACTTGTCCTTCCTGCCGTCTTCGCTTTTATGCTCAGCTTTCTTTCTCGTTTCGGCGTCATTCAGAACTATATCGATGTCCGCACTTTGACCAAAACCGAAGAAGCTCATGGCTGCTCGTCAGTCAGACTCTGTTCCTGGATCCTGCGGTGAAAGACGCCCCCTGTTCCGTGAAACAACACACAGTAGTTTGTTCTCGCTTTGCTGTGAGGTGTCCAGTGCAAACAGCTTCCCAGATTATTGAATACTTCGAGTTACAACCGGTTGACTGCGCATGCGTTGACAGTCATGTGAAGGAAAGCAGATTTTAATCGAACGAGTTAGTTTCTGTTTCATTTCTTTTTAAACTTTTTGATACGACCTGTACTCTGCCCAACTGACACGGGCAACTGGTTGGAGTGACAATTTACAAATACAGCTATCGTTTCTCCGCTCAGTGTGTCTGCACTTTTCTGGCGCAGTATCAACAGGCGGAAGAAACAACGATCCCTCGCCTGTGAGCCTTTGCTGCCCTGAGTACAGCCTGTCAGGTACACCCCATTAGCCTGGTCACGTGAAAACTATCTGCTGCAGTGGATCCCATCCTTTTTGGCTCTTCTTGAATAAAGCAATGTCCACCTGTGACTGTCACATCACAGGTTATGGCCTAGTGATTCTTCTCCCACAGATTATTTCAAATGAAGGAGTGTGAAGATGCCTGTAGCGGTGTTGTTCAGCATCTCATAGGCATTCCTCAAAGGCAGGCGGCCACCAGCAGGACATGCAGTTAAGAGCAACAGAGTGAGTCAAAGTAATTATTGTGGTTATGTTAGCATGGCTATAAATTGTGTCCACAGTTGTCTGCACAGATTTTGTAAAACTGTTATAAAATGGTTGTGGAGTGGTGCAACTACATTCATCTATAGTGTTAGTCACTGGGGGTCACATCCATGTTGGGGATACACAGCCCTGTATAAAGGAAAAAACATGTATATTATAAATAAAGAGGCTTAAATTGAACATAACAAGACATATTACTGTTTATTGTGATCCTTAAATTATATTCAAGGCCCCATTTGGCCATGATTTGGAGTCAAACCGTCATTAAAGTCAGACGGAAAATCTGATGGTGGTGGCGGTGGTGACAAAAACACACAATTTTTAAGTGAAACTCATACAGGAGCCATCTCATTTTCTTTCTGTTTACTTGCAGCCTCTTGCTTCTTTTTTTATAATACACACATTTATGTCATAATTTAAAGCTGATCCTTTCCATACAGAAGAGGTGATGTTGACATGTCATGGTTGTGACGGACACAGCAATAACACGTAAATATTGGGAAAAAATACCAAACTTATAGCAGCTTTTTTTGACCTTGTTCATTTAACAGAAATGGAGGGTGGAAAGGAGGTCCTTGGAAATATAGTTGACCACGTGGGTGTCTGATTTTATTACTTTTTCAGAAATATTTGACAGTGTTGACAAATACTCGACACACATTTTGACTAACAACAAAATAAGAATACATATTGTTAAAAATTAGCTGCTTTTAGATGTATAGATGCTTTACATTCTTCTCTTTCTTCTGGAATATGTAGAATACATTTTGGATGATTTTTTTACAGTTTTTCATCAACTTGAAATGTAAGTCTCTTGTTTTGGGACAACTGGTTTTGTGGGTACTCGGCTGACATACAATCATATGAATTATAAAATTATAACCAAACACATGTAAAAAAAAATGTTTTTGCTGAAGTCTCAAGAATGGTGCCACAACCTGGATTATATGGCAGATTCTTTGTTTTTCTTTTGTTGTCTCCATATGGGACATGGAAAGGAGGGTTACTTGGAGAAAACATTAGGATTGCAATGTACGTAAATGTAAATGTAAATTTATGTAAATGTAAATGTAAATGATTGCCGTGGTGGTACTGAACGGGTCTGGTCTTTAAATAAACATCAGTTCAAGCAAGTAGAGCAACAAACAACAAACAAGTGTGTGTAAATATGTCTAAAGACAAAATGTGGATGAATGCTGTTAAAACTTATTTGAGGAAGCACACTTTGATATGTTCATCAGATTTTGTATTGTATTTTGTATTTTCTTTTAATGTAACTGATATGCATTATGCTGTTACTTATTAGTGTGAATGCTGTAGGCAATACAGAATTGTGTCATAATATTATTCTTTACGTGTTTTGTCCGGCTTCTCCTCCTACAAAGTTTGAGCTACAGAAACCATTCAACTATCCAAATGTTAGGGTTTTTTTGTTTGTTTGTTTTTGGCTTTTCTATCTTTTATACTTTTGGAAATATTCAGCTTTTTCTGCAAAATTTTTCCCATTGACTCTCATGAGGAATCTTTCAAATTTGCTTCTGCTACTTCTTCAGCATACGTTCAGCTAGAGAAACCGTTCAGCTTCTACTTTTCAGCCTGGTTGCCTTTTCAGATTTTCAAATATTCAGCTTTTTCAAAAAAAGAAGCCAGAGGCATCAAACAAACCGAAAGAAAATGAGATGGCTCCTGTATGAGTTTCACGTAAGAAATGTGTGTTTTTGTCACCACCATCAGAATTAGTCAAAAAGTCAGATTGTCATCAAGATAGTAAAATACCATTCGTTTGTGTAAAACCACTTGTGGCACTATACAAATGGAATCGTAACACGTGTCCCTTGCCATCATTACTACACATATTCTTTCTGGAGTTAGATCCCATGGTGGTCAATCAGAAGGGGGGCGGACTTCCCCTCTCTATTCATGTGTAGCATGTATATATTTTGCTTACATGTAATTTGTAATATAGTATTAGGCTGTTTTAGTTGCTGTACACAGAATGTAGCTGTAGCTAGTAGCTGTGATTCACCAGCTACTAGTAGCATTTGATGCACTGAACGGTATCGGCATCCTTCACACAGACTCGAAATCTGATGACATAATGCTTCTCAAACATTAGGATCAGCCCTACAGGGTGAAGCTGATGTTGGTCTGGTCCTTCCAGTCAGCTGGTTGGTGGTTGGGCACAACAATGCATGCTCCTGGATAAAGGGCTCCAGAGGTGACCTTGGGCCTCCAGTTGTCTGAAGCTATTGATGTGTGGGGAGTCGGATGTGTCATGGCCCCTCAATTCCACCACGTGCTGGTTGCTGGAATACACACCTTACAATGTTTCAGCAACCTGAAACTTTCTTGCAATTTTTTCAACACATATGGATTTGGAGGATACAGTACAAAGATGCCAACCGAGCAGAGTATGAAGATACAATGGCATTTATAAGCCTCCTAAAATTGTGTCTACATCTGGATCCTAGCAGGAGAATCACACCCAAGCAAGCCCTAAAACCCCCCTTAATTAGAGTGACCCACCTAGTAAATGATATAAACACTAACTCATGCAGGTGAGGCCCATCAGTTAATGGCTGTTTGCCCCATGTATTATTCAGAAGAAGCAGGTGATTCTCTCACCCACACTTCAAACTGACATGGAGCTCAGAGATGACCAGGCTTTTGACTCAAGTGATGAAATTCTAATGCAACTGTCATTTGACCAGTTGGTGTTAAAGATGTCAGGAATGGAAAAAAAGCAGACTCTGTTTCAGCTGATGCCTTAAAACATAAAATCTTTGATTTACATATACATAGCATCACAAAGGACCAGATATTAAGCTTGTCTGGACATTTATCAGTAATGCAGCAATGTAGTTATCAGAAATGTAAACTGATCTTTTCTGCAGAAGGAAACAGTAATGACTGCATTCATTGTTGTGTCCATAAACAAGGCTGCACAGACACCATGGAAATTATTGAACATTTTTCAACTCATACCGGACTCTCATCTATAAAAGAGACTAAAAATACAGGGGACACTGTATTGTTATTTATACTTTATGTAAAGCGAAAACAAAAGGAGGAGTCTGTGGGTGGCAGTATAGTTACATTCTTTGAACAGAGATGTTTGACAGTGGACAGTGTGGACGTTCTGTGTAGGAGTGAGGACTGAACAGCCATGATAGATAAATGCAAGTTTTCCAAGGGCGGGCTTGACGATCCCAAACATAAAGTCTGTTGACTCAGTACTCCAAATGTCAATCCAAATTTGGACACTTTGGCTGCCACAGTTCTGAAAAACAAAAAAAACACTTTTCGCTAAACTCTTTTGAAAACAATTCGCCTCCTGCCTGATCCGATGTTATTTGGACTATAGTCTAAGTTGATGGTGACGGGCCCTCAAAAGATCTTTGATACAGAAACTTCAAGTTGCACAGAACAAAGAAATCCCCAGGTTTGAGCTGGGAGTCTCGTTAGCGAGTGTCAGTTGTTGCAGCTTCACTGGCTCCTAGTTGAGAATCAGTCACGTCATATTGATCCAGAATATGTTTTACGAGGAAGTGCCTCCGGCTGCTTTTACAATTGCTTTGAGTTAACGCAAAAGCCAGTGTACACAGCAAACAGCAAACTTTATTCTTAATAAATTTAACTCTAAGATGTGTAATAACAAACAACCTCCTTTCTGCTGATTTGATTTCTTTTCATCTTGTCTGCCTTTTGAAACATTTTGATCAAGTGTTTGGTCATGTGATTAAGTCGGAATTTTTGATTAGTATTTTCTATCATGTCAGAAATGGAATGTAACATGAGGAAAAATAGAAATCCAGGACTTATCCCCAACAAAGTCTGATATGTTGTGGTGTTGGTGATGGACTGCTGTCAGTGATCGTAGACCAGACTCAGCTGTCGATCACTTGAGGCTTTCAACATCACATCACATTTCCAAGATTTTTATCTCAAAAAGCTGATCGATGATGACAAAACGCAAATGAAAACGCTTGACAACATGTTGTGCTAGTTTTAAACACAAGAGGTCAGCAGTGCTCTGATGCGGTCAGTTCAACTCATTTTGGTGTCTGAGATTGTCACAGTAACATTAAAGGCATCTGTGTATGTGTGTTAACATTTCATATTCAATTTAATATAGTTTCCCATTGCATCCACTGTAGATGAAGCTTTCACTGAGATGATTTCCAATGGATAAAAAAAAGTAAGATCTTTTGGACACACATGTTTGATGGCGCTGCCGCACCGATAGAGGGCAGAGTTAGACAACGGGAAGCGGATCAACCCGAGTGCCCTCCTTAGATCAACTTCAGTTAAGAAGATTTTTGCATTCTGGATATTTTATGCCATTATTTAGTCTTTTAACATGTCCATGCCAAAATAAATCCTGCCCCGTATTATGAGCAGAGCTTTGTTTTTTTGTTTTTTTACCCCAGATTTGATTTTATTCTTTATTTTTTGGGGAAAAGCCTCTGAAGCTTTAAAAAGGGTTCCACTGACATCCATCCACAACAGTGTTGGCTTTTAATACAACACTGAGTGGTTAATATCAATTTCTTTAAAAAAACAAAACAAATATCGTCCAAATATGCCAGAAATCAACAACATTCAGCCACAAGTGTCATGTCGTTGTCATTTATATGACTGACACATCCAACACAGTAATTACATGAAATACTATTTGTATTTAGGAAGTACAGTTATTGCAAATGGTGTGTGTGTGTGTGTGTGTGTGTGTGTGTGTGTGTTATCAAGAGGCTCCTGTGGGAACAGATTCTTTTCACAGTGTAATTAGCTGTGGTGAAATATTATAGTGATCATCCTTTTTCAGTAGTTTCATGATCAAACTTGACAACAGTTAAATGATCACAATGACTCTTTGAAGACAGTAAAAAAACTAAATAAAATAAATAAAGTACATTTTCCATCAGCAGCCTGCTGGGACATCTGAGTGTCACACGGTGACATTCTCCAGCTCCCTCTCATGTTGGTACAAATGACTTCCAACTTTGAACAAGCGGGGCCCTTCTAGCTGTCCCGAAATGAAAACCAATTATTCATGCGGGGCTGCGAGCAGGAGGTGCAGCTGTAGTTCTGCTCTGATACGGACAAATATCTTGTCAATGTGTCACTTCATCACATCACGCCGTGAGATTTCCTAAATAGGCTGCGTCCTTCTGTCAAGTAGGATCTCCTCCCGCCTGTTCTTCCCCACACTGTGCTGTCTGCCGCCCTGCCCACACTTCTGCTCTGCTTCTACTTGTTCACTGCACCCAGAACATGAACAGGGAGCTGAACTGCATCTGAAATATGTGTTTGTGTTTGAGTTCGACTGATAAATCAGCCGATGCTGCGGTGTTGCAGAGGTGCACTGTCGCTCAAAATGGCACCCTGACAGCCCTTAGAAAAGATCATCCTGCCACTTGGTCACATGATGTCACTGCGGTGTCAGTGGCTTTTCAGGCGAGGGACACTCCTGTCCAAACGGTCCAACACTTTTGGTGTCAGAAATGATGAAACCTTATCCGTCGAATTTCATATCGGACATGTTGATAGTTTGGGAATTAACACCAACGTGCTCTGATTAAAATGTTAGAGTGATGTTGTTAAACTGTCCTGTAAGGATAAAGATATCTGTTTGAATTCCCCTCTTTGGAAAGTTCCTGAAAGTCATCTCAAGCTGTGCAGTTTCAAAAGCTTGATTCAAGATTAGATCAGATAAAATAGAACTTTATTAATCCAAGAGGAAAGTGTTGTGCCAGAGTTTGCTAAAAATGACAGTAACATAGAAAAATCAAAACACAATAGAGTCATAATGGAAAAGTGTCAAAGGAGTAAATGCTGACATCAGTGTCAGATAAGAATATGTACTGAGACCAATCAAGATAATAAACTAAGATAAAGAAAATAAATACATTAGAATCAAATATAAATAGAAAAGGTAGGATGTACAATGACAAGTAATAAAAGGCAATATTGCAACTGACATTTTCAGGTTTTCCCTGTCCTTCTCTGCAGAGGGTCACAGGTTGGTGGCCACTGGTAGGAAAGACCTCCTGTGGTGTTCTGTGCTGCACTTTTAAAGTGCATTTTATTTTACCTTTAAGGGTGTTTCAGAGTTAAAAAAAAAATACAAAAATGAAAAAACCCTGCTGGTTGTCACACAAGTGGTGTGGACATGGAAATCTTTTTTTTTCAATGGTCTTCAACTTATGCAATTTTAGACAGTGTAATGATGGGGTCATATGAGGTCAGAGTATTAAGGTGGGTGTATGGGATGTATTAAAACATTTTTTTGTTGGCATATATAAGTAGTATAAATGAAACCTATGCCTGGCGGCCTGTGGGTTAACATCCCTGGTTCGAGTCCTCGTCCCTGATCTCTCTTCCTGTTTATTTTTTATCATCATCATCTCCACTAAACTTATGAGGGCTTAAGCACAAAGAAATGCTTTTAAAATAAGATGGCCAGTGTTTAAAAGTGAAACTAATTTCATTTTGCTCAAATTCATTTAGGGAAAATATGATTTGGAATTAAGTTTAAGTAAAAAAAATCAAATCCTCAAATTGGACAGGTTAAAATTCAAGATTAACTCAAACATCGGGTCTAATAAGCCAATCCCCTGATCCTGATTGGCACTGATCAGACCTCTGCTCTATCAGAGTCTGTGAGTCAGCATCTAGTCCGACTAAACTATAACGGCAACAAATGCTCCCGGTAGCCAGGAAATTCAATTTGTCATCTTGAATGTGGGCTTATGTCTCTCCCCAGTCCGACTCGAGCAGTGTTTGACCTGACAGGAATTGATGCGGTTTAGATTTATAAAATATTTGGCACTTGTCGGCACCTCGGCATAGATCATCAGCGGATCCTCGGGTTGTTTTTCAAATATGAGCCGTAAAACACCCCTCACATCAACTTCTTGAAGTCGCACCACTTCGCGTGACCTCCTGGGGTTTCAGAGAGCGAGAGGAACTTCAGTCACATTCATCCGGAAAGATGTTTTTTTAAAGCAAAGTATTTGCATGATATTAATTCAGTAGCATTTCCATTTCAACATCAAATATATGATGTTTACACTCATCGTTTCTTACTTCATTTACTACTGATGCTTCATTCAGTAAAAACATGTGCATTGTTACATGGTCTACGTCCACATTTGCATCCTTTGTTGGCACATTGCTACGCTCATTTGCGACGGCACACAGAGAGGAATTCCTCACTACACATGAACTCTGTCGTATGGTCGTGTGAAATGCCGGGGTGATGATAAATTACTGTCAGTACATACCAGCACAATTAACCGCAGATCCGAGTGTGTCAGGATTGTGAGAAACTCTGTTGCAAGACCCTTCGTGAGTCAGCCTCCGAAACCCTGTGGTCTGCTCAGGCAACTAAAACACTTTAAATATTTGAAATCGAGATGATTCATCAGGTTCAGAGCCAGGGAGGTGTTTCTTCATCCTGGACTGAATAGGTGACCCAAGCTTTAATAGATTTTTCCGTGAATTAAATAAAAGTGTCCACTGGCTCGCCGTCAGACTACAATATATTGCCCCTGCTGAGCTCATTGATTATAATGCTCTTTGTTCCGGAAGTCGCTGCCAGTTGGCACAGTGACCGGAGAGCAACAAGAAAGCTGTTTTTAGTGTAGGAAGGAGAAAGGGCTTAACTCCCACTAATAGATTACGGCTTTAGATCGACAAAGATGCTGTCAGTGGGATATTTGATGGGACTTTCATACTGAAAAAGGGATTTCTGTGAACAGCAGGAGACTCGAGGAGGATTGGGGGTAGCAGAGAAATCATGAAATGACGAGGCCGGCAGATGCGGAATCCACACTCCACACACACACACACACACAGAAGAAAAAGCAAACGTCTCCAGTAATATCAGAAGTGAGTTTTATTAATCACAAATAGAGTGGTTCTAAAATGAACAGAAACAGCCCCAGCAGGCCCCGTACGGACATTCTACTGTATGTGAGTTTGGTTCAGAAAATCATGTTTTTTTTTCTTTACATGATGCACCAGTCCTCAGTCAAAAACAGTTTTACAGTGCTGGATCAGTGGAGCGCTGCGTTCCTTGAGTTGAAAAACAATGGGTGAGTCGGCTTAACTTTCCCCCTAATACGAGCACACACCGGGAACCATCTCTCTGATTTACCGATGTAAATAAGCTCTCACTGGGATGTAAATATAATCTCTATCACCGCCGCCCTCACGGCTTCCAACCGGATCACAGACAGACCCGATCGGCGCCCTGCCTGTGGGCTGAATGCAGTCCTGCAATGTAGCCGCCCTACATGAATTCCTGACACTTTGCATGAATTGTGTTTTATAAAACGCTCACACTGCCTGAATAATTAGAGCTCCATTACGGCCGCATGACACTTTCATGAATATGGAGCCGACGCTCGGTTTTGAACACTGTGTTCGTTTCTGGGAGCAGCGGAGCGGTGGCGGGTTACAGAATCAGATTCCCCGTGGCCGCCTGTGTTTATAAAAGTAAAACAGCCAGCCAGGAGAAAGCGTCTCTCTAAACAGCTCACATATAAACGGCCCTGCTTTGGGTATCCATCTTTTTTTTTCTTTTGCCTAATAGTGCTACGTGTCTTTGCCAAAAATAATTCCCACTATATTTAGGCACTAAATATATTTTTCTATTCCTACTTCAACATGTCTACACCTTCAAATCTATGAAAAAAAAACAAAAAAAAGCTATTTACAAATTTGCAGATACGTATGAAGAGAAGGGAAGTGGAAATTTTTGCGGTGATATCATTCCTCTCAAACGCCATGTTTGTGGTTCAATGATTGCAAGAGGTGAAGCCCCCCCCGACAGCGTCGGGAAAATGTACAAGAGAGCGAGAGCAGAGCGTGGCTGCAGAGAAACGGGGCTGCTCCAAAGTCAGAAGGCACTTAAGAGGAATGAAATTTGTACAAATGAAGAGGGCAAATGCATGGATCTGCGTACTCACCACACAGTGCATCTGTGATGGGAGTCATTGGAGAACCTAATCGGGTTAATACCACACTTTTCCTTACTGCAACAAGTTAACCTGGAAAAGACTGAGTGGTGTTGACAGCTTCCTATGTGCAAATGTTGGGCAGATCGTCTCTACCACGACTGGTACTCATTTAACATTTCACCACCATCAATAACAGCTGAACAAGAGATTCATAGGATCTGCATGGGAGTTACAGGAGCACTGGTACGTATCTTGCTTTCGGCGGATTGCTGAACGATCTTCACTCAGTCAGTTTTTGAAGCTCAGTAATTTCTCACTATATATCAGGGTAAATACTGAGAATACTTTTATGGTAATTGAAACGAACACTCATCTATTCACTCAGTAATTGCCTTAATTTGGGCGAGTATGAATCATTTACACACCGAAACTTGTAGCTATAGGGCCCGGGTTTAAAACTACCAGATGTTCCCCTCGAGTGTCTGTCTGCAAGACTCCAAAAGGAATCATTAACTCTCTCCACCAGCATCAGCAACAGCATCAGCATGTGATGAGCAGAGCAATTTCAACTTTTGGAGGAAACCAATACCTTAGGTAAAGGGCAGTGTGACCTTTACAAGTATGGTCTACGACATAATTAGAAGACTATGTTAGACTCAACATATAAAATGATCATGACTACACACTATAAATAAATTAAAATGAAAATACGAAAAAATCAAAATATCAAAAATGGGCAGAAAGCTGTTTGTCCTGAATACGCTTTTAAACCTGACTCACGCTGCAGCTCAGAAGCTCTTGTTCATGTGTTATGAATGATCTGATAAAATGTCAGCCTTTTCTCAGTCTTACAAATGGAAAGAGTTTCATATCGCCTCAGATAGGATTTTTTTTTTTTTTTTTTTTTTTACATTTTTCACCACTTTACATATTCTTGATAGAGGAAAAAGAAAAGAACAAGTATCTATATACAATCAGAACGACCGTTAACCCTCCAGACCCCGGCTGTGTGGAGAGTCGGGCCGGTCCGCTGTGCCTTCAGCCTCGCCGAGAGGAATGAGTCCGATATGAGCTTCAGTCAAACCTAAAGTCATTTCTCTTTCCGACTAAAACACGACTAAAGGTTAGAAATGTTAGATGAGCTCTACTCTCTAATTAGCACGTTTAGCAGAAGTAGTTTGTGAACGGCTTGGACTTCAGCAAATATCAACCATCAATTGTGTGTGTTGAGATGAATGCGGTCTGTGTATGTGGTAAAGCGTTAAGAACAGTTGACTGAGTATAAAGTCCTGATGACTCCCGTTGCTCTCTGTATCAGGTCCTCCTGTTTGTTTCTACTCACAATTCAAATACACAGTAAAATGTCCAAAGTACCAAAGAATGACACCTTTTCATTGCCTCTGGTTTTGTTCGGGTCTGGAAGGTTAACTTACAAACCCTGTCTTATTAGTAATAATAATATTATTATTAGCATTATTATAGTGTAATACTGAAAGTATGTATGACAGCAAAACTCTATCCTGGACAGTAAATTCAATATATACAAGATGAACAGCAAGCATAGAAGGACACTTAAAATCAAGAAAATGCAGCACTGATTGTGCACAGTGTTTCACAGCATTTGACTGGCACTCTTCAAAGCCTCTTACAAAGACTATCTACAAACATTAACATGGAAGTCTGTCACAACAGAGAATTAAATATGTAAGACCGCCGATCAAGAACCACACCTTGATATGCTGACACAAGCCGTTTCTCTTCCGTCCTCCTGTCTTCTGATTGCAAAGGTGTAAATGCTTACAGCTTGATGCAAAGTGGTTAAAGTGTTACATATTTTTTTTTTTTTATCACAACCAAATAAAAAAAAAGAACACATGTTAGTATTTTACAAATATTTAAAAAAGTAAACCTTTATCTATAGGCATTTTAAAATATATTCCATCAAAAATAGTCTGACAAATTTCAACAGTAGAAAAGAAATGTTATACAAATGACAAAAGGTTTGAAGCTAAACGTTTACAGTAGAAAGATGTCATGATAGACTTGACTGTGGAGGAGGGAGGCTCCACCTTTTCTACCTGCAGAACAAACACACGTTTTCTTTCCTCCACCTCGGTCGGTGTTTGAAACCAATATTTAAACCAATGACTGTAAAGTAACAACTCTGTAATCTAAGAAAAGAATTCAGTTGGCGGTGAGAGAGGTTGACAGATGGATCTCAGTCCCTACATGTGTAACCGTTGAACATATTGTTGTCCTGTGGAATCTTGTCACCTTTGGCAAACTTGAGTAGTTGGATTTCAGTCGTGCTGAGAGCTCCGAGCATGAACTGTGGCGGCTCCGTGGTCAGACAGCGTGGAGTGCAGTCCCACACGTCATGTCTTTCACTCAGCACAATGCCCCTCATCATCCTGTCGCCTTTCAGATCACAAATGACGACTTGTGTCGGAAATCCCCCTGCAGAGAACACACAGCCAGACAGGAGCGGCAGGTAAGATTTCATCAGGCTAAAGAAGTGGTTCCATGGCAACACACATATTTTCTCTCCATTTTCCTCACGATGCATGTCGTGTTGAGGGGTTTTTAAGTTAACTTTCTTTTACAGTTCAAATCTGCTTTACTTGACAGTTTACTGCTCCAGAAAATAGAAATTAGTTTAATTTTTCACATTTCATACAGAGCAAGTATAAACTGACATATACTGAAAAAGGAGTCCACATGAATTTGACGATACATACCAATATTGTAATTTGGCTTCAAGAATATATTACACAATATAATGAGTGTACATTTTTTAACATACATTGGTAATAAATCTAAAAAATATATATTTTACATATCTTACTCCATAATATATGTTTTGGTATATATATGAAAAACAGCAATAACTGGTAAATGTGTTAACATTGAGTGAATATAGGATTTCATACATACTAGAAAATATATTGGAAGTACATTAATACGCCTGTCAGGGAGGTTTTGTTTTGACCTGTTTGGAGGATCATTCTCAGCTCAGAATAGACCTCATAAACTTTTGGTGCGGATCCAGATGAAGGGACAGATCCAGGAATTTTTCTCCCTTTCTTTAACATTTAAGCAGTTTTTTTTTTCAGGACATAATGCATGGATCTGACCAATTTACACACTGGGGGCCAGATTCAGCAAACTCTGTGTATATTTACCACTAAAACTCTGTGGACTCTAGGGATGCCAGTTTTGGTTGATTTTGCTTTAGATAGCCTGACTCCCATTATCTGGTAATTATTAAGAAAAAAATAAAAATGACAGGAAATGCATGAGGCGCTTTCCATATAGCCTGACTCAATGAGCTCCGGCACTGTGTTAACTTTCCAGTGAGGTTGTCTGACGTGCCAGATGGAGAGGCTCTGTGAGAGGAGCACCATAGTCTCTCATAACTGGACTTCTTTCCACATTTTGTTTTGTCACTGTGTCAGCACTGATAAAGTTACAGGTAGTTGTGAAGTTTTTTTGTCAGAGCTGTCCGGCCCCTGGCTATCTTGAGTTTTAGCTCATCATTCTTCTCTTCAAAGTGTTTTTCCTTGTATTTAGTCACAGTGGCTCCCAATGGGGGCAACATACTCGGGTACTTGTGATCTCTGGCTTTAAAGCCATCTTCAGGCATGGTAGCAGGGTGCCTGTTCCTAACGTGGTACAGCAAAGTGCTATTACTCCTTCTAAACTGAAAAGTGGCATTTGAACTCACGTTTTGACTTTGTTGAGTTTCTGGAGGAAATGTTCCCACACTGAGCTTCTTTAGGTGTGCTTCACTTTTTTACCTCAGACTGTCTGTATGCAAAATAACCGACATGCGTGACTGGGCAGAAAAATATTCTCGACAGTTATCCCTTGACATCCCTATTAAGCACAGAGACATTCATCAGATTGATAAAGCTGTGTGTGTGTGTGTGTGTGTTTGATACTGTTTAATAAAACTCAATTACTGTGGAGCCTCAGTTCCACTCCCTTAATCAGCCGTAACATTATTTCTGCCTGTTCCCCCATTCGTTAGAACTTCAGAGAAGAAGCAGATTTAACCAATCAGCATGGTTTTCCAGGACTGCCGCAGCAGCTGCTATCACACATGCCAGTGGTTATTCATAGCATTCATTAATGTATTACATGTACCTGTGAACCATCATCAGGGGTTAATTTTAATTAGACATAAGGAACGATAATCAACGACACTCTGACTGGACTGTCAGTTTTACATTCTACAGTCCAGACATCTCGACTGAAGTGCTGTCTACGAACCTCATCCTCCGTCCTGACGTAGTCCACTCCATCTCCTTTGGCTGGGACCTTATAACTAAAAGACACAAAGGACATAATGGTTCATGGGTGAGCTTGAAGCAATGATGGTTACAGAGAAATAAAAGTGTCTGTTGATCCGTAGAGTGGGATGATTTCTTGAACTCTTACTTGTTCCCCGTCTGTTTTTCGCTTGAGAAGAAGCCTCGCTTGTATGCACAGCAGATCCCCACTGTTATACATAAGAGCACTATGACCACCACCAGCACTCCCAGTGCAATCCCAAGAACATCGATGTCATCTGTGGGGTTCAACCAGAAGGGTGAAATGAAACACTGACCTCTGATCAGCTCACAGTGGAGGACAGTCTTTCATGTCTCTTTAAACTTTAAACCCATCGGCCCATCACAGGATGTTATCTGTATCTACGACACACTTACAGACTTCCATCTGCTGGGGTGGACACTGAGAGAATCCTGCGTCGTTCTTCGCTCGGCAATAATAGTCACCGCCATCTTCTTTTCTGACTGCGATGAACTTCTGCATTGGAGAATCAGAAAAATGAATCTGATTAATGCAAATTGTTCTTTATGATAAATAAAGTCAAATAAAATCACAGAGGCAGGATGTAGGTGCAGTCAGTGTGGGAGGAAATAACAGTCCTGACAGTGTGAGGAGGAATGACATTCATACTACATTTATAGTCTTTTTGATAACTGACAAAATGTCATTACATTAGGGGATGTTAAATATGAAAATTCCACAGAATTGGACTCACTGCTGTGTGCTTCTGATAAAAGAGCGAACAAATGAAAGGACTCAGTGGTCAGAGGTGTTCTGTGCTGATATCAGATTCAATCCTCTGGGGTTTGGTGAAATAAGAGAGCTTTGGTGCTACATTACATTAACCTTTTAAACACTCCATAAAACTGTGGGTAGACTGCTGCTCCGTGTATTCTTACCCACTGCACTCACTGTTGTTTGATCAGAAACGTTCAGAATTTATGAGGGAAGATAGATGTATGGAAAAGATTATGCCTCATCTTAAAAACAAGATTAATAAAATATTCAAATAAATCAATTTATTGTTGTTATTTTCTTTTCTTTTTATTCTTTCATTATTATTATTTCATTTTTGCTTTCATTTCTCCCACTACTTTATGTGTTTATAAAATTATATATGTAAAATCTTTGCTTTTATAAAATATTTTTTTTATGTTCAACAAAAAATAGTGTTGTAAAAAATTACCCAAAGGTCATACACTGGTAAAAGTAAAGATATCACGTTAAAATGTTAAAAAGTGAAAGTCACCCATACAAAAAGTACTTGTGTAAAAATATTACAGTATCTGATATTAAATGTGCTTAAGTATCAAAAGTACAGGTAAAAGTAAATGATATATATAAAAACATACTGTATACTGTAGGTCGACTGATGACCTGACCGGATAATCAGGACCGAAATCAGGTTTTTTTTTTAATCTGATTGCTGATAACATAAATTAATTTAAATCAACTTATTAAATTAAATCTGTAAAGTAACTAGTCACTTAACTTATCAAACAAATGTAGTGGAGTAAAAAGTACAATATTTGTCTCCAAAATGTAGTGGAGTGAAAATATAAATTAGCACTAGTTCCTCAAAATTGTACTTAAGTACAATTTGCTTTATTATATTTCATCAATGTATTTTGTCAAGCTGTAAATCAGACATTTTTAGTCTCTTGCAATGTTGATGAAATAAAAACAACAAATGTTGATTACGGAAAAAAAGATGGAAGGACTTCCAAGAAGTTTTAAAATATAATGAAGCTCAAACTTCCTGGCCAAGTAATGTAATCTAATCCAATAGCAATGGATTCCACTCCCTACATGGGTGGTTGATGGGCATTACTCCCTCGCATGGGAGTAGCAGAAGGGAGAAATAACTGTGTTTCTGTGAACCGTCTAAAAATAACAGTCAACACAACATAAGAACAGCAGAAAAACCTCATTAGTGTACAGCCACGACTGTGTCCTTCATTCTTTTCTTCTATCGAGGTTAGAACGCTTGAACTAGAGTTGAGACAAACACTGCAGCGTGCTTTGGTGTGTCACATCTTAGAGGCCAGCATGAAGGTTGACAGGAGAGTGTTGGAGGCAGCACATCGAGCTGCGCTGGAGAGCAAGTGAGAATTGAGGAATGTGCAAACGAGGACAGCAGATTCCCCTCGTGGCTCGAGCCCTCTCGCACCATCAACTGTCTCCCCAAAATATCTGCCCCCACCCCTGGGCGTCAGGCCACCGTCCCCGATGCCCCACCCATGCCGCTCATGCGTGCCCTTGTCCACAAACACATTCGCACACACATACTAACCAGAGTTCCTGTGTCTGCGTTGAGCGTGTACGAGGAGTTGGTGAACTTGAGGCTGGTCTTCGGGTCGTCGGGGATCTCCTCATTGTTCTTGAACCACTGGTACTGAGACTTAGGGAAGCCCTCCTCCTCCACGCAGCTCAGCTCAGCGGACTTCCCAAAAGGCACGGATTTTGGGACGCTGCATTTTGGCACCACCGGCTTTACTGTGGCGACACAGAACATATGATCAGGGTCTTCATGGGGAGCTTCACACCTCAGATTAGGTTTTATGTTCTGTAAGCATCACAGTGATTGACAAACTGGCACGTTCTATCCCGATGCTGCTGGCTTTAGCGTTGACTTTGATGCTGTTAAAAAAACAATGTAAGTCTGGTTCACAGGACTAACGGGACGGGTACACGTTTTTTGGCCCATGCCAAAAAACGCCACCAAAACACGCGGCGCTTGCTTTCTTTAGCACTGAGCAGATGCAGTTTCAGAGGTTTCCTCATATAGCCCAGAACACGCCTTTGCAGCTGGGCAGGTCTGGTCATAACACATCCTCGTATGTATGCCAAAGGGCTGGTGCGACCTACAACACGGTTTCATCTTACAGCATCGAAAGTGTGAATCACTAAGCAAGGTCTCTCTTTAAGGACACAATGATGGCTCGAAACTATATCATACACTCATATCTTTGACTCAATACAGGCCGACATACACACAAATAATTAATCAGTGATGTGGGTAAGTACCTCTAACGATGAGGTTAATCACAATCTCATCAAATGACTTCCCGTCATCCGCAGCGGTGACCTCGCAACGATATTTGGCTGTGTCCGATCTCGTGGCGTTAGTTATCAGTAATGTGGCAGGTTCTCTGATCACCGCTCTGTTCTCCAGGTCACCTGTTGGAACAAAACACGTCCAACGCTCTCAGTGATAAACATATCAGCGGTAGACTGTTGAGGAGACTGATATCAGACCTGTTTGCTCTTATACGTTACCTGAGATCTTCTTGTCAAAGTACACATAGCTTGGTCCCTCGTCTGTTATCTTCTTCCATTCGATTCTGGGATTGGCTGTAGTGATGGACTCAATCAAACACGATAACTCAATTTCTGCAAGACAGAGAAAAAAAAGGCGGCGTGACATGAATGGTGTGAAAAGGACCAACTGTTTTTGCACTTTCAGTCGGGGAATTTATTCATTAGCTCTTACTGTCAAACTCATTGGTCCACGGTGACTCGTCGCTCGTTTTCAGGACCACTGCTAACACGCTGAAGTAGCCTGCGAGACATGAGAAGAGGCGATGCAGCATGAGACTCTCCAGAGCATGAATTTCATAATACAGTGATGCTGTGGCGCTACATGCACAATACCAGCTGACATCCGCCGATGTGTGGTGCTTATTTTATCACTCTCCTTGGGGATGTTTGTAACACGCTCACAATTAAAGTGACAAAAAAATGTGAATCCCACATCCTGGTGCTCTGTGACCATGTTCTGTTACCGTCCATCTTCCATTTTTAGTTGCGCTGGTCAAACCATTGTGTGTGTCTGTGATGAGGGTGGGGGTGCTGTTTCTATGCACAGTGGATAATTGCGCAGGGAGGCATGTGCCCTTTTCAGGGCAAGCTCGCCATGCCAGTAGTTCAACCGCCTGCCGAGCCCCCCTCTCTCTCTCTCTCTCTCTCTCCCTCTCCCCCTCTCTCTCCGAGCCTGATGCTGTTGCCCATGTGGGACTAATGGTGCAAAAGCACCCTGCAAAGATCTGTGTTGGTATGTGGTGGAGGGCTAGGGCCTAGGGAGGGGACACTGCTGAGTCATACTGACAGCCTATGGTCCGCAAACAAATCCACACAAAGTCATTTCCACATGAACGTTGACTGGGGAACACACTCACCAACACTTCCGGAGACATAAAATAATGGTTTGGCTCTTGGATGCAGGGTCGCTTCATCAGATTTTTCTGTCATTAAAACTCTATGGAATCCCTAACTTCCATTTGTGTAATGTCTCTTGCTGCCAACCCCTGGCTGAATTTAAATAAAAGCAGCTTTTAAATGTAGTAATTCTGGTTTACAGAATACAGGACACTCAAGTCATGATACAATACATCTCAGTGGTAAACTGTATATTTGATTTGACCATTATTATATTGAATGCACAATACGTAATGTCAACCAATAAGGGCTCTCTATCAACACAACAAAAGCTGTTTGCCGAGTGTTGTGTTGGGAGGTAGAACCACCGCTCAACTGCTCAGAGCTGGCCAGCTCCGGAGGAGAGCGGTGGGCGCAGAGCCAGACCTTCTGGAGGAATAAACACCCACAGTTACATCTGATCGTGCTCTGATCCAGAGCAGTTCAGCAACAGGAGAGCTCCTGAGAGTAGTTTTTGAACTTTTGGGATTTAAAATTGGATTATCTTCATTCATTTATCAACCTGACCGGAGCAGTGATCCACAGAAGTGACCTCAATTGTTTGGTGTTTGTGTTCTGGAACGTTGACAGCCGAATGGAGGGTAACACAAATAGACAAAAATGATTCTGCAGTCAAGGTTTTATTCGTTATTCATGTCACGTTTAGTCAGTTATGTAGATTTCTCTATTTTTGGATAATCATAAGAATCAGAGGGTGATAGGTAGGTGGCTTATTAGTGTCATGTATAAATTACTGAGCAGGTCTACTGGGTAAAAGCCTCTTGGACCAGAACCTCTGAATGAAGTGAGTGTCAACATTTCTTTTTTCTTCAAAGTCAGTCCAAGGAGTCACCAAAAAACACAAAGACATGAAGATAAGAAGATATAACAAAGAGATTAAGCACAAAAGGACACCACATACAGTATGTAGGCATAAGGCTAATACCACTAATTAGCGGTGGAAGTGGTTATGGGCCTCTCATTCAGAAAAACTGCTCAAATGGGGATTACCTAACCTCCACCAACTGTCATCTGAACACGCAGCAGTGTCTCGGGTCACCTGCTAAAGCAGACAGGGTAAGCTGATTAGCTCACGGTCTTTCTGGAGATCATGACAAGACGACAGCTTGTTTGGAACCGCTGCTGATCGTAATAACGCTGCACAAGGGTCAAAAGTAGGTCACACCGTTTGACAATAAGGGACCTACCTACTCCTGTAGGTAGGTAGATCTCTAGTAGCTGTTTGGAAAGTTTAAGTTTTCTTGGATTCTATTGATATTCTTCTATCAGATACAGTGTAGGTGTAACAATGTAGAATCATTTTTATTTCAACGTGACAGTTCTACATGAAATTCAGAATTTTATCACTCATCATTTGTTGGTGACAAGCAGCCCTCTTCACAAACATCTTCCCCGCTGAACAGTCCAGGAACAAAACTGTGAATCCTGAGTGGCCTGAGTGAGCTGACCCTGACCTCCCAGTGGAGGGAAGAAAAAAACCCAAATAAATTGGGAAATATATCCCAACAGGATGACAGTAAAAATGTATTTGTTCTGATTGCTAATGTAGATTTCAATAAATATTTGATTTGGCTTCACATTTGGCTTCAGATCTCCAGATTTAGTCTGTACTGTGCTTAAGTTTGGACCCAAGTGGAACAAGTGTAGCTCTACGGCACTAAATGAAAAAGTTCTTGACGAACAAAAAAAAAAGGAGTGTTTTCTAACTGAGAACTTTGACAAAGAATTGCAAAGCAGTGCGGATGAGAATCTGCCCTTGTTTTCAGAAACATGACAGTCAGAACATCAGCGATCCAGTCGAAGCCTGTCGCCTATTTAGCTTCCTCTCCACACTGCTACATGCAGAGAGGCTCACGCAGTTAAAAGCCATGCGCCGAGGAGAAATGCTTTTCATCCCCCAGTGTTTCTGACTGCTCCTTGTACCTGCAGCTACGCTCTTGTACAAATGTAAACCGTTGTCTGATGGAAAGCGACTGAAGGCTTTTCTTAACGCTGAAATATGGCTGAATCCATGTTTACACAATGGTGCTGATCCCTCCTCTTCAATAAAAACCCCTGCCAGTTAACTTCATCCGCTCGTGTACTTGTAGAAATATGCTATTTTCTGACAAAAGCTCGTGTATGTGAAGTATGCCAGTGCTTACTTCTGGTTTACATTTCAAATGCACTGCATATGCTGTGTAACTCAATCCCAAATGTAACTAGGCCAAGTATGCCAGAGTACCAAGATATGCTGTGTCGAAACCGAATCCAAAGTAGACAATAAATTATTCCAGGTGATTCATTTCTTACTTTGACTTTCCGTTAAACGCAGCACTCAGTTTAAAGTCGGGTCTGACAGAGCTAATGGAGTTTACCCCCTGTCCCAGTGCTCCTCCTTAATTCGGAGAGTATTAGTGCAGATTAGGTGCCTAAGTGAGCTTGACGTGGAGATAAAAAGCTTGAGAGGTCTGCCGTGGAAACAGCTGTCCAGGAAAACGCATGAAACCCCCCCTCAAAAAAGACACTTTTTGGCACTGAAGTCCATCTCCATTGGAACTCCAGCAGTTCAGCTGTATTACAAAAACAAAGAGCCTTTAGTAAGAAGCATTACATGAAAACTGAAAATGACGCTGCACGATGATAAGCTGTAATATGCTTTCTGTCTCTTTGCTCTAACGTTAAAGAAAGGAAGAGCTGTATTCGAAAAGCCTTCAAGTCTCGTACATGAACAGAGTATTTTGAAAAGGTCAATTTTTGACAACTCTTATTCTTTTTTTTTTTTTACTGGGTCAAATTCAACCATTGCTGACGTTTTCTCTGATATTCAGGGCAGTGAAAAAGCAGCATTTTAACTGACACTGAATATTCCAGCAGAAACCATACAGTTAAATAACACAACACACAGCTTTAAGTTATTTTTAGAGCTGACATTACCAGTCAGTTAATTGATTAGTCAACCAACAAGAAATTAATTGGACTCCTTGGATAATTCATTCATTTTCCAAGTAAAAATGGCAGATAGGTGCTTGTTTCGCTCTCTCTCTCAAATGTGAATATTTACTATTTGTTACAGTATTCTACAATAATAAAATGATTATATTTTTAACTGTTAGTCAAAACACAGCTGTTTGTCCTTTTAATCTAATTTTATAGACAAGACATTCATGCTTTTAACCTAAAAATAATCTGCAGTTCTATAGATTAAACTGGCAACGGACAACTTTTTTGCTTTAACGTATAAAGTAGGGGCGCCGGTGTTGTGTCAATGTTGGTTCCCCTTTTGATATGTGTTTCCCATTACGATCAGGACATGAGACAGTTCCAAATCGGCATTCTTTCTATTAGATGCAAGTAACAAATATATATATATCTTTTTTTTTGTTAACTTCTGCTTCCAATATATGCAGCTACAAAATAAAGAAGCATAACAAAAAAAGGTGCAACTCTTGGCAGGAATTAAATGAACTTGCCCTTGCACCAATTAAACAACTGCTTCCCTCTGGGTATCATTTCAGCAAAGGCTGCATCTTTTTCAAACTGGGCAAGAAACAGCTGGACTGTCCAGTAAAGTGTCTGAGCCGGGTAAAAGCTCAGGAAGTGCTGACTGTGTGTTATGAGAGCGATGTTTTCCATCTCTCCTCCAGTCCGTCTGACACATCCTTCCCTGGTCATGTCATACTCATCCTGTCTGTCTCCTTGAATAGCCTTGTACCAGTGGAGCCAATGATAACTATACTACTTATTTCTTTTTTGTGTGGTGATTGTGAAACACTCTGACACACTCGCAGTACATGACCCGGTCTGAGCCATGAATTTCATTTCTTGTGTCCCTTCACTTTTATTTCTGTCTTGCATGGACACAGCTGTGTGAGATCTGGCAATCTGTAAAGTTTTTTTTTATCTTCCTTGCTGCCCCATGATGGGCGCAGGGTTATCTCTGTAATCTTAGGGTAATGCCCTCGTAAACCCCCCCAGGTTTTACATCAGTGAATAATACAACAGGCACAGAGGAGCTGGGTATTTCCTGATGCCTGCACTGTATAATGAATCCCTCCTCTTTTCTGTTGTTCCCCCTGGGAAGCTGAGCTTGTTTCCTGTGCTGCTGCTCGTGAATCCAGAGAGGTGAGGCTGCTATCATAAATAGAAAGGTTCAATTAAGCAACCCGGTGATATTCCCTGTGGAACACCTCCGCCTCCTGCCTGTGGAGACTATTCCCACGCCCTTCTGGAGGCTTCGACATCAAAGTACATACACCCAGTGTTTCCTGCTACCAGTTGCTGTTGGGTAACTCTCCACGTGTTTGCATGCTGCTTGAGTTGCACAGAACCTCTCAGCTGAATCTGGCTTTCTATAAAAGGAGCTGTTCATATGATAACTATTATTCTTTTATGTTATTTTCAAACACTATTCTATTCATTCTGAATTGTTGTTTACCATTGACTCCCCAAGGAGGAGTAGCGTCTGTTCAACAATTGCAGATTGATCAATTATTTTCCTCCCTACTCCAACACAAATGACGGGCCATGTCAATAAAACACGCTCCTGCTCCCGGACCAGCCGGTCATATCAACAACTGTCATCTCCAAGGCCGTGTCCTCCAAATGATTTATTTTTCAACAGTTTGTAAAAATGTCAACATAAGAAAATATATGTGCAACACATTTTCTGCGCCACATTAACAACATCTCACCTTATATAAGCGAGGTAGAATGAGCATGTGCATCCAAACACACGTGGAGGTTCCAGGTTCACGGATACGAGAACATACTGTACATGCTATATATTGACTGCATGTAGCTAATGTTACATGAATAACATGGCCTAGATACCCCTGATACATATTCAGCACCATGCTTCCAATTGAAACATTGAGTAGGTAAACAAGCAAATCAAGTAGGCAAACAACAATATGGCTATTGAGGGCCGAAAGCACACTAGATCTCTGCAGTGGTGAAGTTAACAAGGAAAATGCTGAGGGAGACTCACATTAGTTCTGAGGAACCTATGCTGCTTGTTTTCTTCACAACCTTGGAACAAAAGAGCTTCATGACAGAAGCCAAAAGACAAAAAAAAAAGAGAGGCCAGAATCATGTTTATCATTACATCAACAGCAAGCAAGCAAACAAGCAGGTGATTAGCAATGTAAATCTGTATGGAAGTATTCACAACATGTCAAGTCCACGAAAAGGTCCACATCAATGTCAAATTGTGGACCTGTAAATTGCAATAATTTCAAATACAGATCATTATAAAAATGGTCTTCTTTCCGAGATTATCTTTTTATATCTATTTATAGACAATTGACTTTTCTTTAAACTTTTCAAAATGAAAATTCAGTCATTACTTCTGGAGCTTCACAGCAAAACAGTGTTGCAGTTTAATATAGTGATGCCACTGATTATCGTCATTATTGATTAATCTGCTGTTGTTTTCTCAATTAATTGATTAATCATTTAGTTCAAATGAATCTTAAAAATGATGTCTTGATTAAGATCAAGATTACTTGTTTTGTACAACCATCCAAAGCCAAAAGATGTTTAACTTAGCAGCAAACCCTTACATTTTAAAAAAACTGAAACTACAGAATGTTTGGCATTTGTACTTTTAAAATGACAAAAATGATTTATCAACTGCCAAAATACTTATTTGGTTTTCTGTTCACCAACTAATCCATTAAATAACGAGTAGTTTCAGCTCTAATTTACCATCGTTCCAGATGTATTTTTTTTACATTAGATGTATTTTTTATTTAAGGATGCGATTAACACAAACAAAAAGTTACTTCAATAATTTCATTATTCTGCCAAACATCTCAATCCTAAAATTAATTGGAGTTTAACACAAGGCAGGAACTCACACACTCAATTAATGATCTTTGATGATTGGATCATTCCTGTTATCAAAATCCCTAAGAATGACTAGATGACTTGGTCCTTTAGCAGCCCAAGACAGACAAATAAAGAGCTGCCCTTCACAATCCCTGCTGTGTTAAGAGGTTGCCAGGTCTCCTGTGGGCTTTCACTTGTGCATTCCTTTAAAGAGTCTCTGTTGGAATTTCTCTTCAGAAAGCGCACAGAAAATCATTTAAGAGTGGAAAATGTCTCTCTTCTCCTACAAGCTAGGTTAGAGGTTTTGGCACCGCACACATGACCGCCAAGTTTCTGGTCACAGAGCTCAAAAGGTCAACGTGAGCCTCAAGCAGAATGTAACCAGCCAAGCCAGAAAAGGGTAAATTCTAATGTGTTCTAAAGGAAAAGTTGAAAGGAAGAAAACAGAAAACCACTGCGTGCCAACTGTGCTGTGAGGTTTAGAAAACAATGTCATGATGATCGTGACGATGACTGAATCAAAAGGGAAAAATGACAGCAGAGTCATTGGTAAAAGCACGAAAATGGTTCTTCACTGTCAAACAAATGTATTATCAAGTATCTAAAATCTTTAAGTGGCATATCATGTTATAACAAGTTATAAACAAAATGATATGATTAAGAATCATTAGTGAAATGGCCCTGTAGACCATGTACTGTAGCGATGGGACAGACTGGAGGCAAGTTGAACAGTGTATTGCTGAAGGACTCTGATGTCTTCCTTGCTTTCCCCTGAGGAGACACTAATTTCCATTTGATAAAGGTCTATGATGTCAGCTGGGACACAAAGCCTGACAAATTAATTCATAAGAGCATCACATATTACCATAAGCTTCTTTCTGAGAGACGATTACAGCTGGATCATAGACAAAGCGTGCACTGCTGCTCCAGTTCCCATAGCAATATTGGTGATATTTCCATAGTAACTGATTCTTTTTCTGTCTTTCTTGCCATTTCCCTTCCTCCAACTGATGACCTAGCACCAGACAGGACCCCACCTGTTTTGGAGCTGTGGGAGAGAGTTAACAGACCTAAGAAGTCTTCTTCCATGAAAACAGTAATCTGATGACATGATGAGGGGAGAGGTTTTAGGGCTGAGCAGGCACGGAGGATGACCCCAGGTTGTATTGTCACAGCTGTGGTCATCCACCAGTGTCGAACTATTCCCATCCCAAAGTGTATGTTTAACTTTCTTCTCCTCACTCACACCTACTTCTGCCCCTCTGTTGTCTGTTTTAATGGCCCTGTAGAATCGACAGTTCAGACCATCACAAGAACGATTCATGAGAGAAATAAAACATGGTAAAACTTCCGGCTGAGTAATCTCTTTGTTTGATCGACTGGGGAAATCCGCTTCTGTTGGTTCGAGAAAAACAAATTTGTGCTTTTTTCATTACATACTGAAGCTCTCACCAACAGACTTGTACTTCTCTGAGCTTGAGCAGAACTATAAAATAATCTAAGGTATAAGCATAAGGCATTTATAGTTTTTTCTGATGTTAGTCTACATTCATCTCTATCTATGAGAGCCTCTGGAAGAACAGTCAATATGTGAAAAAAATCTGTGAAAAAACACAAAATTGTGTCAATTGGAGAAAGTCAATTGTACATGTGCCATGGTTAAACAAAGATAAGGAAGGCCCTGCCATATAAATGCACCAGGTGCTCCTTCAGCTGCTTAGCAAATGTCACCACGTTTGAGCGTAAATGGATGGACCCAGAGCAGCTTGTCACTGAAGGAGCAGCAAACTTCAAGTGTATGTAAAATATGCAGCTATATTAAACCTGCATATAAATGTATCACATGCTGAACAGGGGTGGAGTGGTCCACTAAACTCATGGATTGCTATGTACAGCATGTCCGCATTTGAGGTCATGGTTTGACGTCTTTTGGGGTCTTTGAAATTCTGTCTGGTATGTGGCCAGTTAACATTAATTACTATGTCAAAAATATTGATAATCTAGCTCTATCCCATTTTGAATTCATAACACTTCTCCTCGTTAGCCAGTGCCCTCGTTCCCCTCAGAACAGAGTCACAAGGGGTAGTGGTTCAAATCTCCCCCTTTGAAATGGAACAACCCTTGTCTTCAAGGGTATTTATGTAAAAGAAATGTGACCGCACATTTCCAATAGGCCGCGTTCAGCTGTGGCGATTTCTCTTGTTATACTGTGGCAATCCTGGTATTATCACAATGCCATTTGCCATTTATCTGATGGAGACAGAAAAACATGGACACTCGCAATTCATTCTCAATTTTACGCTATCAATCAAGTCATCAAATAAAAAGAACACTGCTTCATTACCTGACTACTAGAGTTGATTTATAGGCTAACATTAGCAACCTGTGCTCCTATCCTGCCAGTCTGCACTGATATTAGAGGAGTGGTACCAACTGTTGCAGTCTTTAGTTAAAATTTCAATTTCAAAATGTGGGACTGTCATTCACAAATCAGAAATAACAATGTGACGTTAATTAACTGTCTAGTACTGGATACCTTTAAGGTATTGACTGAAATAACCCATTACCAAGTAGTGCTGAAACGTCTCCAGTCTAGAAAGATCCACTACCGTAGGAGGACTTGTGGCGAAGTCCAGTGTGGTCGCGGGTTAAATTAACGTGTTTGACCGGAGTCTGCAGTTCAGCATGCCGACATAGCACCAAAATCGTCAAAAGTATGTCTGTACTTCACACCTGTGGCGTCTGGTAAAAACAAATGCATAAAATGCAGAATAATTATCTCAAGAAAAATCAAAAACTGGGAATACAAGTAACATGATAAAGCACCTCCTCAAGCACAGAGAAAACTTAAGGGTGGATAGTTGCACTGTGTTTACAAGAGCAATTCCATACCGGCGTCTTCCACACTGTAGTCTTTCCTCAAGAGGACAAAATGCAACTGTCAATTTCTTTTGGTAAGATCTTTTGTGTGTTAAACTTAGCTTGGATTTTATAGAAACAGAAATCCCTAGTAGGCAGGTTTGTGTGCTAGTTTTCACAATCGGTTATGGATTCCCCGCTAACTTTACCTTATTAAGCAAGCATGTCCCAGTTTTAGCTCCTGTAGCAGCTAAACGTGTTTGGTTAATGTTGGCTCCCTTAACTATGCTTAACGTTATGTCCCCCTACTACCACCACAACTTCTGCTGCTGATGTCCCCAGACTAACCTAAGCTCTAACCCAGTGCTTCAGTGCGTTCCCCTGGGTTAGTCTAAATCAAGTGACCTTGATTTTTATTTATACCTCGATAATTACCTTTTATAGACTGCTGTGACTGCGAGCCACTCCATGTTTGACACTGGGGGAGCTGTTCGCTGAAGAGGACCGACAAGAGAACTCACTTTAAGGGTACTGGTATCAGTACTGGCATCATGATTTTTTAAACGATACCCAGACCTACTAGTTAGCGACTAGGCCATGTAGCCCCAACACTTCACCCTAACCATCTATCCCAAGAACAGCCAGGCTAGCTATTTGTCCTTGTTTCCAGTATTTGTGCTAAGTTAAGGTAACTGGCTGCTCACCGTAATTTCACATTTACTGTACAGATATTAGACTGGTATCAATTATCTCATCTATGTCTTGGCAAGAGAAGCGAATCATTGCATTTCATCTAAAAGTGTAGCATCCAGCACGTTGGATGGATTAACCCAGTCACTGCGCCTCTTCCTGTGGCCAAGAAGCATACAGCCTGCAGAATTATACTGCTCAGAGATGAAAGTGGTCAGACTAACATCGTGTTCAGAATGCCAAGTGGTCTGCATGCAATCAGCTTCAACCAGGACAGGGGTAAATTAAAGGCCTGAAGAACAGGTGGAGGTAAAGGAGAGTACACATCTGCATATTACATGATGGAACTTTACCACAGCATGGATGAACAGGTTGCATTTCAATTAAGACTCACAGTTGAACCAAAGTCACCTTGTTCACATGTTTCTCCTGAAGTCAGGGTGATGTCCCGGCTAACAACCATTCTACCCCTGGTGGATAAACTCATCCTGTCGGACTAAAAGTTGTATCCTGGTATCAGGAGTGAATTCAAATGCATCCTATCTTTTCCAGGTATATTCAAACACGGTTCAGCTTTCCCCACGAGGGCTTCTTGTGTATTCATTTATTCTGCATTTACATATGAGGCTGCTGCAGGCTGTGATCTGTGAGCCCGGTAAGGCCAGGGCAAACCATGTGCCTTGCTGCTGGTGAGCCCTCCGATCTAGGCAGGGTCAAAGACTCGGCCTGAGCCAATGAGTGGATGGAGAGGGGGGTGGGGGAGGAGCCGATGGTGTCACTGAATGCCTGGGAACCTGTCACTTTGTGTCAGTGTTAGCGTCTACATCTGGCCTGCTCTCACTTTGACCTGGAGCTAAGTACGACTAGCTCACAGGACTGGACCACAGAGTAGGAAAAGCAACTTTTTTTTCCTCTTCCACCTTACACGCAGTGCCTTTCACTCACCATACTGCCTTTCACGCCGTTAAGCCATCAGTTCACATCAGGGAACTCACAGACTCTTCAGACAGTAAATGGTTGTTTAGGAAATGTGTCTAAAATATTCATATATTCACTCAACTTGAAACGGTTATCACAATACTCAGGTCTCACTTCTTTATCTCATGAATAATTTTGTAAAGTTTATCTATTTCCCATTCAGGCCTTTAATTAGGGACTGCCTGGCCAATCATTGGGGCCAAACTGGAGCATCTTTCCGATTATCAATACTGTTTTTTTGTGTCTGATGACTGATAAAATCAATTAATTTATCAAATAAATATAGCAGAGTGGAAGGATAAAATGGAAATATTCAGTTTTCTTAAGTACATCAAAATGGTACTTAAATACATGAGTAAACTGGAGTTTCTATCGCTGGTTGTCCTAAATATTGACACTAAAACTAATAATACTGCACATGTATATCAAGGAGACTCATAACTGAATATCGGTATGTGCAAGTTTGACAAGATACAGTATAACAAACATACAAGTTCTGGAAGAATTAATGTGAATTGTTTACTGTACAAATCCTGCAGGCACCTCAACTCATATCAGTCATAAAACAGATGAATCAGAGTTGAAAGGATATATAATGGACACTGAAATAATTGCCACTGTGCAAGCGTGTATAATATATTTATTTTTACATTATCCGCTGTTTTATAATTATTATTCTTTGAATCCCCTTATTATTTACTTCATTATACAAGACAATCCCATGCAGCAACATTACTGAGAAAGTGAGCGCACAAGTCTGACTGCTGAAGAAGATACAGAACATACAGAACATCTTTACGTTTCGTCACATGGATAACTGGTGTATAAACACCTCTTAGCAGGAACCCTCTGTTCTTAAGCCACGTACCCTCTCATGCTGCCACAGTTGTTGTTGACAATAAGGCATTCAGAAGGAACCGATATCCGTGGAATGATCTTCAATGATAATATTACTCATTCATTAAGTCATGTGAAACATCTTGGCCTAGAGATAATCAGATCCTGGCTGCTGTATAAAAATAGTGCTGTTGTTTGGTGTCACACTGCCTCTTCACATGGTCCCAGCATCAGTGCATGCCAATGGAGACCTTTGTTTGGTGACACAGTTTCGGGCAGTAGGAGTGAATGAATGCTTAATTAAGCAGAACAATGGTTGATGGGTATTGTGACTGAGGACCACGTGCATTGTGCGAGTGTAGACCTAAATCTATTGAGCAGAAATCCAGTCATGAGATCCTGAAGGACAACCTGATACTCCATAGAGTTATATTTGCGATGCAGTGTAATTCCAGTATTGCACTCTCTGCTGAAACACTGTGCCCCCCTCCTCTAGCTGTCTGGACATGAATAATTAGCAACATGGCTGTCTGTCACCTCTGCCATGATATTAATTCTGTTTCAAGAAAGTCAGAATTTAAGAACTTATACACCACTAGAAATTGTAAAGTGTCCTGCTTCATTTCACACTGTATGTCCGCTGTATCATCAACATTTCTGCAATATGCATCATGTTCTAATTACATATACGTTATATGAGCTGACTTTCTTGTCATGAGGGAGAGGGTATAGTGGTGAGGTGATAATCTACCAAGCAAGAGACCACTGTTGGTGAAGGGGTTTTCAGATCTTTAAGCGTTAAAGCCACTGGACATTTCTGATGATACGCTGGGATGATTTCTAGCTGTGTTCACGGCAACCAAACCAGATATTTTAGACAAGACACTGCAAATTTCAAGCCCTGTAAGTGGCAACAAAACCAGATATTCTTTAGGAGGCGTTGGAACATTTTCCAGTCGTGTTAGTGGCAACAAAACCAGATCATTTTGATGAGTTGTCAGGATAATTTCCAGCAGTGTCTGTGGCAACAGAAGCAAGTATTGTATGCTAAAATATTATCTCTTTTTGTCCCTAAACATACCCATAGGCACAGAGCTATTACAACATAAAACTGAAAATTGAACATAAATTTGCAGCATAAAGAAATATCAAGTTTCAACATCTCTTTGGTTTGCAGAAACGTATATTACCAACATTTCTTCTGGGGTTGGGTTGCTGTATTAGTGGCTGGGACAATCATACAAAATCTAAAATAATAGCTGGAAGAGAGATAACAAGCCTGTAACTGTTGATACATTACAGATTTCCATTTCAGCTCTGAAGCTCAACTGCACTTTAATGATGTGGACCATCACATGTAATTTCCTACGATCATGGACTGTTCCTCGAAGAGCATTCAAACGGTCAGACACTATATATAGCAACTGTCAGCACCAGCCAGACTCCCACAGCCTGCTAATTGGGATCCCTCCCAGGTAAGAGGTGTGGGCAGTGGTGCCCCCCCCCCTGCCTTTCATGGGCGACCACAGAACCCATGAACATACTTCATAATGAAATAATTTTTCTAGCCCACGCCAGCCTCTTGAGGGAGACAGTGAGAACGCCTTGTCAAAACAGATTGAAGCATAAGGCCAAGAGGGTGAGCGGGCCTCCCCTGGCGCAGAATCTCTGTTATGCGAACAATCTGACGTGCCGCACATGTTGGATGTCCAATTGAATTGGGGAGCTCCATGGCGTCAGCTTAAAGGAGATCTAACAGGAGGGGGTGGGGGCTAATTCAACTAGCTGCAACAGTTTTTTGGGCTGCAGTCGTAGTCAAATCCCATGCTTGAATCGGAGCTGCTACCACAAAAATCTGTGTTAAATCGCACCACACTCGGTGCCAGAATTAGCTCCTCACCACTCTCTGCACAGATGGCATGAGCGGCGCTCGTTGCAAATGCTTCGCATTCTAGTCCAGGCTGCCTGACCCCTTCCTTAATCCTAATTAGGAATGCAATTTCCACATGGGCCCTTTTCAACCATGATCAAAATAAATGTTTGTATGGCTATGGGAGTGGCTTATGGGTCGTATCATCTCATGATTCCATGAGTCCACCGATCGTGACGCCATTTTAAACTGATCACTAGAGCGGGGTTTTAAATGACCGTTGCTACTGTGCACTAACCTACATCCTTTCCTGCGAGTCAACAATGAACTGGTCAGATAATAATACATAGTGGTAAATCCCTGGATAACATCCTGCTGCCTGTTCTTCAAAACCTCCCCCACTGTCTATACTTACACATGCACACACACACACACACACACACACACATACACGCATTCGATCCTCAATAAAAATATTCACTTTTTTTTTTTTTTAAAGCTTTCCGTCAGCACGCCACAAAAGATAAACCAATAATTCCTCTACAACATATCTGGAAACCCTCACATCTGCAGATATCAGGCTAATCTGGATGCTGGGATATTAACATGGGTCTTTTTTTTTTATTTTTGACCAGCCAGCACTTCCTTTACCTAATAATGCTCATTTGGCCAGAGAGATGGGGGGCAGCTGAGCCACTCCGCCACAGCCCGCACAGATAAGCGCTCATTGTTGAGTGCGTGGACGATGAGCGCGGCCGACCACGATGAGCTAAGGCTCAACTGACAACCGAACAATAATACAACACCACACAGCAGAGACATGTTGACTTAGCAGGTCCAAAAGGTTTAATCTGCCTCACTTCCTGCATGCTCCAAGGATGCCCGCTGAAAAGAGCCGGACTGAAAGGGTGCTTTTTGTGATGCAGCCTTTAGGGATACGCCAACTTTATACAACTCTGCTGACTTTTATTTTAAACCGTTTTCATGAGGTGCGTATTCCCACATCGTGCACATCTCCACAACACGGACAGGAGTGTTTATTTAATACCTCTGCACTGGCAGTTCTCTCATCTGAGGCTCACTTTGACTAAATGACACCAAGCAACTAAGCACGGACGCCAACAGACAAACGCAACAGTGCATTAAACACACACAACAAGAGTGGAGTCACGTGCACTCGTGTCTTGAACTGTGTAGCTGCGCATTTATGGTACTCGGGAGCATAATGTGTGAGATGGCAGCAGGAAGCTTATAAAGTCTTCATAATAGGGCCTCCCAGCAGCATTCAGCTCAGTCATCAAGATGCTATCAGTTCTGAAACAGCAGGCCCAGGACAAATCCCAGTATTTCTAACGTCTACTCTTACAACAGTGGCTTCCCACAGCCCAGACTATTAACTGGTCTTTGTTCTCACTCTGAAACAAAAGGCATTTTGTGTAGTAGAAGTCTGAATACTGGAAAAGCACAGTGGTTAGATTGACATGATGCATTTCTGATCACTGGTGGAGACAATCATTTCAGAAAGCCTCTCTGTCCTGGGTTTATTACAAATAAGTTCCAAGAGCTCCAACGTTTTTTTCAACAGATGACTCATAACTCGTAACCTGTTTATATTCTACGAATCATAAACATGCCATTTGATTTAACCGTTTTCCAACAAACCAGAGACTGCACCGAGATTGGTGAGAGCGCTAAAATCTGATGTACTGTACGACTACGATACATCATCAGCGAGGCTTCTAAATTCACAATCAACTAACAAACTCCAGATGCTGTTTATAGAAATACAATATAAACGAGGGTTTGCTCAGCATGTGATTGCTGAACAGTCTAATAAAAAACAGACAGGAGGGAGTGTCTGCTCACTTTGTGAGAAAAAAAAGCTCAGGTCAGTCAGCACGGTCAAGCAAAGAGTCATGGGTCACTGCTAAAAGATCTGCTCTTTGACAAAGATTTCCTTTAAAGAAGGCTCTCGCAAACTGTGGCAACTGGCCCGCATGTTGTATAAAGCTGTGGGTGGCAATTCTAACTGTTTCATTGTTCCTTAGTAAGCACTAATGTGGAGTACATGAAGAGGAGTGCAGAATGTAAGGTCGCCAAAAGTGTGTGACTGCGTGGGGATGAGTGGTCACAGGTGAAATGTGCTTTGACAGGCAGGCGTGGTGGAGGGGGACTGGGGTCAGCTCATTTTTAAAACAAGACGAACCGGAGAAAGTGATGGCACGGGGCGGGCACGAGCATTTAGAAAAAGGGACGCAACTTTCACCTCTGTGTTTGTTTAGGAAAGGTCTTTCTAGGCGATGTTGGAACTCGGTAGAATATGCACACTATTTTTCTGAGGCATTTAAATCACAAGAAAGCTTGAATTTGAGAGACGTGTTAAAGGATAAGTTATCATCGTCATTATCTACTTAACCCCATGCCAATGGAAAATCTGGTGAAGTTTTGTTTTCCACAAAACTTCTCTGGAGATTCATGGAAAAACAGCGTTGCAGCATTCTTCTTGACGACTGGCAAACAACTGGCTTGAAAAAGAATGTAAATAATGTCTAATAATCAATTTGGGATCTTAGGGCTTCCTGCCAATCGAATCACAGTGGATGAGCTTTATTAATTTTGTATTTTCTTTCTGTTGTCTTTTTTTGGCTTTAAAACAAGTCCCTGTCTACTTCAGTTGTTTAGGAGAATGCTGCAACGCTGTTTTGCTGTGAAGCTCCAGAAACGTTTTGCGGACTTATGAAACTTCAGCCGACCTTCCACTGGCATGTGGGCGAGTTGATAATGACTGAATTCTCAGTTTTGCGCAAACTTATCCTTTAAACTTTTAATTACATATTTAATATTTACTCCATTTCCATGGCTTTACACATCAAAATATATGAACAAACAGCTTTGTGTTTTGCTGTGTTGTGTTGAATGTGTTTATTCAAATCTCTGAAATATCTCCTAATTAACAGGGTGGAGTTGCCTGCTCTCATAAGCCACATACTGAAAACAGACGTCCAAATTCCATTTTGCAAGACACATTAACTGTGAATAAATCATGACTGTTTCTCATTTCAAGACACAGTTGTTTATGAACATTATGTGCCTACTATGTAACACTGCTATATGCCTAAATAAATAAATAAATAAATAAATAGATATTGAGCCATCAAAGTGTGCAAATTCCAAACAAGAATTTGCCAACAAGCAGCCCCTCAGACACCAAATGTGCATAAAGGCATACTCTCGAGTCAAATAGCTTGGACAGGCTGACGGAGCTGTGGGACAGGGAATGTTGCTTAAACAACAGCTGGGGAGGGAAACCATCTGAGCTCCTGCTGCGCCCCCCCCTGCTGGAGCCGCACTTCTATCACCTGCTCAGGGAGGAATCCTTGATGGGTTTCCGTGGGAAATACCAGACAGAGGCATCAGACAGCCAAACGACCGGACATTTCATGCCTCCCATTCTGTTTCCAGGCTGTAGCATCAACTATGCCACTTAGATACTTACAGTCGCACAGGAAGTAAAGGTGTACTGTGCATAGTTACAGTGCGACCTACTGGTCCGGGAAACAATGGCTAAGTTCCAAAGTGCTTTCATGGTAAGAATAGCGGACAGCTGGCGACCTCAGTCACCTGCTGTCTCTGCTTGCGTCCAGCATTGCTGCTCTGTGGCATTCCGCAGGCTGAGCATGGCACATGTGCTGTCCTGTTCAATATTTTGTTGATTACATGGAAAATTGATGTCCTTTGTGACAGTCAAGACATAGTTTAATGCCACACAAACGAAAATAATGACTTTTTTGAATTGAATCATCTTTTTCTCCGATAGCTGAGAGTGCAGGAACATTTTACTAAGCAGATTATAATGTGCTTTTTGGTCGGTGTTTACATGCAAACACAAAAACAAAAAACCTGCACACATCTGGTGCTTGATCCAGTAAGGAAACCCAAACCTCATGGAGTTAACCTCGTCAAATCGTACAGAATCTGCTGCTGCTTTACATGCAACAAGGATCTGGAATGATTTAGCTGTGTGAAGGAAATAAACAACCTGTTAATTTATAACTGTACAAGTGCACATGAGTCAGAGTGAGCAGAATATTCCATCAATCAGAAATAGAGTCGCTAGTCTGGCTGATGCCCCCAGTAAGAACTATTCAGACTGCACTGGATTCTGTGGTGTGGACTCAGCAGGCCCAGCCCTGATAAGCCACAGCTACCACTGATTGGCACAACGCCAGACTCAATCTGCTTAAATGCATCCATCTCAACACAGATAGGACAACAGTATAATAGAGTGGGCATAATTCCCATTCATGAGGATCGCTCCGCTCACATCTGACTGAAACCTTTAGGTCGGATACCAGCACATTACCGCGGTCCTTCAAAGCTCATCCCTCCATGCAGAACAGAACGTCTCGCTGAACAACGTTACCACGCTAACAATTGCCCCAAAGGAAGCCGCCCACAGATGTGAACGCTGATGATCTTGAGTGTTGATGATCTGAGATAAAACTGTATAGTCACTCAGTTCTGCATGGATGATCAGCGACGAGGGAAGGGCGGAGGGGTGGGGGTGGAAGTAGGGGGATTCATTACACACGAACGCTGGCTGGACGGAGGCTGTTTAGAGACACTAGTCAGCGTGGAGATACAGATTCCCTGTGAAAGTGTGCTGGAAAGCTTATGAAACCATCATTGTTCTAGCTCGAGTCAGATCGGGCCAGAATCAATGGCTGTGGGGCAGCCACGTTTTCAACTTTGGGTTGCGGCCTGTTGTATGTTTCCCCTCGTGTTCACCACCCACACACACGTACTCTGAGGCCTCGTATGAGAACTGTAAACTTTGCCCCTGCTGACTAAATGGCTTTTGTTCTCGTGTTTTCTGCCTTGTTTTTTATTTTCTCAATAAATTATTTGTTGGCTCTTTGCTTTTGTATGTTGAATATTTTAGGAACTGCACATCTGTGCTCTCTGTATTCTTAGGTTCAAGAGCTCTGAGATGTGGCTTTGTTTTTATTGATGAGCAAGACAAGAAGCAGACTGCAGCTAATCAAGAAACTAGTCAAGCAACTGAGGAAGCAGGTACAATTTTGTCTTAGCAGGGTCTACTTTTTCTAAGTGTAAAAACTCTCCCGGCAAGATCGTTGAAGTTGCTTTCAAACCCAGATCATACAGGCATACTAGGTATTCTCCAGTCACTACAATTAAAGGTCACAACACAAATTTTACACATCAACGCTTTGTTCCCACGTAGTTTTATTTTGGTAAGTAGTATTGTGGGAAATTTAGGCACCAGATTTTAAAACAGAAGAAGAATGTGTGGTGTGAAAAATATCTCTGGTTCTGCAGTAACGATTTCGATCAAATGTTTTTACACTGTCCATAATGAATCCAACTGTGTTATAGGAGTGCATTGCTAGACCAGTGGACTGCTCTTTTGATTAGAAATGATCAGACAGAATGGAGCTCGTCATTAGGGTATAAGAGAGCGAGTTCAAAAAGAATTGCTTAATTAATCCTGCTTAGATTTTTTTTTATTTTCATTTTCTGAACTTTCTACATAGTTTGAAAGGGGAGAATTCACAGGGGCAACAATGCAAAAGAATGTGGCCATATTACTGTCAACTTAGAGCCTGTATGTGTCTTGTTTAACCTCTGTCGGCCTAAATATCTATTTCATCTATTTTGGGACCTTTCCATGCAACGAAAATAGTTTTAATTGACCTTAAAAGACCCCTAGTGGGTTCTTTTATAGTTACCTTTTAAGCTCTCATAATGACCGTTGTATAAATATATTAGTCTGACTTTGGAAGTAGGGCAGTCTTGCGAAAGGAAATGGCCGAGTAGATAACATGGTCATTTTGGGAATGACTCTGCCCGTACAGGATATGAGGTTTAATGTCGAGAAACTGACAATTTAGGCTAATTACAGTCTTAAAGAATTCAGGAAATCCCTGAACACAGATGGGCTGTGGAATATTCACTGACTCATCCTCTGTTTCCGTCATTTAGCCCAGGTCAATACAGAGGAAAACATCTGAAAATATACTTTAAAATGTTGTTTCCCGTAAGCTCCGCTGGTCCAAGGACAGTCTTGTCAACAGTTCTCTTAAGTCTCTGTGAAGGTTTTGTAGCTAAAATTATAGGACAGTCACAACTTAATACTTACTGCACGTCTCTGATCAGCTCTGAGCTGCAGCCTTGCCATTTTGAGTGACCTGTTACAATGATGACAAATGCCTTACAAACCACTGAGTCACGATGAAATCCACCCAAATTGCCTTCACCTCTTTCCCCTCTATTGCTTTCTATGACACACATGCAAAGCCCCCTCTATTGGGGCTCAGTACAGGGCCAGCAACCATGTTACAAACTCGTCGCCTATGTCTGGCATCCTGACAAATATCTGAGGCACTTGCTTACCCAATGTCTGCCCTCACACACATGTGGCAACAGCACTGTGTGTGCCGAGCTATACTCCTGCATGATCCACAGCAAAGGCTAAAAAGCAAGGATGATCCAGGCACTCCAGATCTTTTCTGACAGAATCAAGAAATTCCATTAATGCTCCCAGATATGAACCGTTTCCACTCTCTTTAAGTATTTATTCCTGTTCCACCCAATAACACTTTGAATGAGGACAATTCTTCACACAGCTGATGAGGACGTTTTAAAGGACGGAGGGGAAGAGGACTGGGCTGAAGGTATTCGCGATCATCTAGACTCTGTCACCATTTGACCCAAAAGCCAATGGTGTACGTGGTCAATGCCATCAGATCGATGCCATTTTAATTACTGTCCACCAAAAGATATGTTGGCAAGCTCTAAAGCAGCATAACAGTGCCATCAATTCCAGTTCAATCTCAACATATTTATCACTAAGTAGTCCAGAAGGGATAGCCCTCACACCATATGGCCACATGGTCTGGTTACAATCTGCCAGCTCTATCTGTCCAGTCAGCTGAATGCATTCTGACTGTACTGGTGGACTGTCTACAGCAGCACTCCTTTTGATTATAGCTTCTATACAGCTTTTGGAATTTGCATGAAAACGTTTTAATTATACCTGTACATCCTTATGTACCAATTGAAGAAGTAGCTGGATATTTTAGGGACATATGCATACTAGCTTTCTGGTGTTGTGGCACTCTCATGTTTGTAGGGTAAATATGAGGCCACATCCACGCAAGAAAATCCTCCTACCAGCCTTGCTAAGGTTTACTTATATCTCATTTGTTTTATCTTAACAACTTGCTGTTTAACGTGCGGTTATGTGCCGAATTATTTCTGGGAGCTTAGCAGTTGCCTCCAGCTGGCAAATAGACAGTCGGCTGTGACATCACAGTGCGTTTTGCTAACCACAACAGTCACAGCTGTCATTTTCAGCTCAGTGCTCATTTTATGCACCGGGTTGCTTTGCTAGCATCTTTTGCTATTTTATTTAATGCTTAATTGCTTGATTATAAAAAATATAAAACTCAACTTGTGTTTAAGCAGTTAAATGCTTTTTATGTGAAGCTGCAGCTTTAGGAAATGGTTGGTTATCATTAGTAGTAAATTAACACAGCACTCTGCAGGTGGTGAGCGTCTTTTCTTTTTAAAAAGACCAGTATCAGGTATTACCAGTGTTGGATTAAACAAATGAGACATTTTAATTCATACACTTAATTTAAACATGCTATTTTGGTGGATTTTGTTACCTTTGGCCAGAGCCAGGTTAGCGATGTCCTCCTGTTTCCAGCCTTTGTGCTGAGCTAAGCTAACCGGCTGCTGACTGTAGACTCATGAACAGTCTATCAGACAGTAATGGGAGTGGTATCAATCCTCTCATCTAATTCTTAAAAAGGAAAGTGCACTTCCCAAATGTTTGAACAATTCAGTGAATATTTCATACATGCCGTATAAGACAATATATCTTTTGGCTCAAATAGTATAAGCTTCATGGGCTCTTGAGTGTAATGTCTTGTGGCCTGTCACAAAAAGTCATTTGAATTCTGTGAGGTTGGAAATCATCGAGAATCAAACCCCAGAGCAGACTAAGGCAGTTGCAGTACCCTTATTAAAAACAAAATCTAATTTGTAATTTATTTTTTTACAGTCAGCAGTGTCCTATATTATTTTAAGATGAACATGAGATGGTGTTAAGAATGACTGCAGATGATTTGATGGTGAGCGTTTACCTCATTGTAGCTCACTAATGAATGTCTGAACTCATAAAATTACAAAGCCAGCAGGGCCAGCAAGAAACATCTTACAGACAGACCCACTGCATTTCCAATATAACTCTTACACACATGCACGCACAAGCATGTTAATCATCGCTAATAACGAATTTGGATGAGCACCAAGATTTCTGTGTCATGTCTTACCCCAAGCACTCTGAAATCCCCTCTCTACTGACCTGTCCTGCTAAGTATGGAGCTACTCAGTCCCTCTTTTCAGAGACGAAGAATAAGATCAATCTTTTACATGGACTTCTGACCACGAAGGAAATGATTTGTTTGTTCTTTTCAGACACACTTAGGGTGTTTCAGAAACTTGCTGTCATTTCTAAGCTACATTCAGTGCTTGCTGGGTCTAAAAATGCCTGCCTTGCCAGCACGCAATAAATAATTTCCTCATTTTATTTATTTTTAAGTTGAGAGCATCAAGGTCTGGGTCTCGCTCACTGACCGAGCCCCATCTATCATGTCTATGCTGTGCTGTTTTGAACCCATTTTGCGCTGCCTGCCAGAGGATGCCAGTAAGTCACATGAAGTCCTCTAGTTGACATTTAGTGTCTCTGCTAAACTGACCATCTCTACCCCAAACAATTAGCATGAACAGCCTTGTCTCTTTTGAAACTGAAATTCTGAAATAATTTACCAAAGATAACGTAACATGCTTTTTATTTTGATAGCTACATGTGTGACAGGTGCATCCACAGCCCTACTGCCTCAACAGTAGCATGCTGCAGGCCTGACATCAACCTGGATGCGGTGGATGGAGGTGTGGAAACCCCATAATTACAGGCTACCAGATGTAAGGAAAGGAAATGAGCTTCAAGCACAACTGCTCCTGATTAGCAGAGGGAGTTCTTGAGCTAATAATAACGTGTGGTACAACAAGCTCATTTGCAGCGCTGATATGGATTGCAGGTACAGCTCCTCAGATGAGATCTCCTCTTTTATCGCCCCCAAAACAACGCTAGATCGAAAGCTCAAACCACCATCTCATTGGGTAACAGAGATGATATAAACCAGGTATACTCGCAAAAAAACTGCACTGAACAGCCAAAAATCATTTTTCTTCAGCTTCCTCAACCTGTACTGAGAGGCAGGACATTACTGTAGGTTCGTCATTCTGGGAGGTGTCAGTGGAGAGGTGGGGTCTGGTTCCTGCAATTATCAATCCTTCAAAATCTCCTGTGTGTCGCCAGGCTCAGACGTAATGTTACTTTATTTCCTTTGTAGTTATTGTTGACACATTATTAAAATGATTAGAATGGCACTCAGGGGAGTGCATACCTCCACCATCTCCTCGGCAGAGGTGAAAAGTTTCATTGAACTGAAAAGCAACCACAACCACACACACACAAAAAAACAAAAAACTGGACATGAAGGAAGTTTTTCGAGATATTGTGAAAAATTCTGTCATATCTACTCACATCCATGCCAATAAAAGGGTGAAGTGTTGTAGTCCACACAACATTTGTGGAGCTTCACAACAAAAAACAGCAGAAACGTAGAAACAAAGAAATCAACAGGCGTAAAAATTAAATGAATAAGTAAATAAAATAGCTCCATACAGGTCTCGTCTGGCATAATCCAAGTCTCCGGAAGCCCCAAGATCCCAAACTGATTTTGATTTGTCTAAAACTGTAGCTGTTAAGCTTAAAGCTTTAGCGCGACCCCATCTGAAGTGAGTGCATGAGCTTGACTGTGTCGAGCTGTTTGGAGCCATTTCATGTTTTGTTTTTTTTATTGTTTTTATATTTTAAAACAAGTCCCCATCTACTTCAGTTGTTTCGGAGAATGCTGCAATGCTATTTTGCTGTGAAGCTTCAGATATGTTTCGTGGACTAAGGAACTGAAACCAACTGTCCCTGGGCATGGAGGTGGGTAGATAATGACTGAATTTGAATATTTGGGTGGACTGTTCTTTTAAGCAAGAAGTTCTATCCACAATCATTACCACAATATATGTTTTAATGGTGGGGCCAATGGTGTGGAATGAACAGTGATCAAACACCTGAGGTTGTCGGATGACTCTGCCTCGTGGCTATTTTTGCCCTGACAGTAATTGCCCTTTTGTTACTGCCTGGTAAACAAAGATGAATCCGGAGCGATTATCTGGTTATGACTCTCAGTGGGAGCGCAGCCTCAAGCTTTTTCCTTTCAGATCAACAGCGGCTCAGCCACATGTAGTTCATTGCCTCTGCCATGTCATTAATGAAGCCCCTAATTATTTCACTAAGCTGACAGTGTCCCAATGTTTGATCGATGGCGGTCTTTTTTGACCTATTGATGTACTCCGTCAGTATCCAGTGAACCCACGCGCAGGAGAACTGCTATGGCGCTTCCTCCCTCCAGGGACCATGTGACCACGGATAAAGATCATCAAACAGGAAACCTCTGTTGCTGCCCTAAGCTCAGGCAGCCAGCACGGAAGCATCTTTGAGTTATCCTGTTGATCTAGAGTAGCCTAAACATCCAATAACAATGTCTTGTCAAAACAAACAACCACTTTACGTTCCTATTGAGGAAGAGCCATCATTTCCAAAAAGCTCATTACTCTAAACAGGACAACTATTAACCTCTTTTTCTCATGAATCCCTCTCTTGTCTGGGTATCTGATTATTAATCTGAACATGTTTTTCTTGTAACCTTACTACATTCCTTTTCCACACCGAGACCATTATAATATTTTCATGTGGGGTTTTTGGCCAGCATGTACTGCCTGAAGGCTGGTTTTAGTTTATGACCGATGGTTCTTTCACATGATAGTCTTATTGACATTTGAAGCACGCACATGCCAATGCCATTTCTGGAACGTGAGCACGTTCGTGTTTGCCTTTCAACCTCAGCATCTGCTGTAGCTTACTGTGAGCGAAAAAATGATAAAAGCGGGACAGAGAGCTGAATCCTGCTCTGTGTCAGGTTAAAATGGATTTCTGTCTCGGGAGATGTATCGTCACACCCAGCTTGTTTTCTGAACGCCTTCAACTAGCAACACTGCTGAGCTTTCTTCACAACTCCCCCTTTCTGCTCTGACCTCAGCCGGCTCATCAACAGGGGTCTCTTTTATCTCTGAGGAAAACAGGTGGTTATGATTGTTAGTCAGTGCACATATGATGAGACGGTTTCTCCCCCCATGTGTTTTCTATTTGGAATGCTGCATTTGCTAACACGCACAGTCAGGTTTGGGAGGGACGCAGCAGATATTTCTGGTTGCGCCTGCGACGCTGCTCAAAACACCACCACCCACGCCTGCTCAGCTGTTTCGGCTCATTCCACAGTAAGGGCCATGTGCTGCTCTGACTTTATCCCATGGAGGGACTGTTGTTGCCCAGACATCCACATGGCTGACTGCAGCGATTTAGATGTGATCACAAAATTGTGTAATTTTGTAAAAGTTATTAGACAACTCTCAGTAAGGACATTAACACACTCATGGTAGCTGCAGATTTCCTCCCTGCTGCTAAGTCTGAGCTGAGAACAAATAGACAATTATAGCCTCTTCTACACAGCCGGTTTAAGTTGTGAATGTTGCCGTTATTCTGCCTCACCGTTCCGTATAAAAGGTCTTAACATGGAATGAGGGGGCATTGTTGTTCTACCTTTAAGCCGTCAGTAGTAACAGCGCTGAATGGACGTCTGGATAAAAAGGATGAGATGGCAGGACGGAACACTCGCTGTTACATAGAGCTGCAACAGTTAGTCAAATTGTCGTTCATTTGAACGAATGAAAATTAATCTCCAAATATTTTGATCACTGATCAATTGTATCAGCCATTTTTCAAGCGAAAAATGGCAAACATTTCCTGTTTCCAGCTTCGTAAATGTAAAGATCTGTTGCCTTAAATTTGTCATTTATGTCAGAACATAAAGAGTCTTTAGGTTTTAGACTGACAAAAAGAAGTTGGCTGACAAAAGAAGCAGTTTGAAGATCTCACTTTGGGCTCTGGGAATGTGTCATGAACATTTTCCCAATTATTAGAAATTTTATAAACTGAAAAAATGTACCGTTTTATAGTGAAGGATAATCAGCAGATTAATCGATAATGAAAAATGTTTCTCCAAAATTGACATCCAGGACGCCGGCATGCTATCAGAAATCACACACTGGAGGCAGCACATTGTCTGGTTCAGTGTAAAAAAAAAGCAAAGCCAACAAAATGAGGTCGTTATGGCACTATTGTGGGATCTCTGTGTAAAAACAGCTTATGATAAATCTGTTATGCCACTGACACCTCTCACTCAGGGCTGCCTGGAGGGAAGAAGTCTTGACTTGTTACAAACAAATGCTCAGCAGCGAGGGACTCCTTTCTGTTTGTCTGTCCCTGTTTTACTCTGCCATTTACTGTCTCTGCAGTAAAATGTCAGACTGTATGTGACTTGCCCACAGGGGCCGTACATGCCATTCAGAGAGTGCTCCAAACATTTGCTCACAAGCTTTGGGTTGGGTAGGGAAACATCTGACAACAGGCAGCTCCTGGGGGAGCCACTATCCACAGTTATCTTGGGGCACACCGACTCCTGCCACACCAAACGGCTATGGCACACATGCCAAACGATGAAAAAAAAAAGTGCCGACACTTGGCTCTGATTTAAACAAATGTTTAAAGAGCATGCTGGGTAACGTCACCCAATCAGCACCCCAGTTATGTGTGGGTTAGCGGATGTTCAAAGCTCTCTGGATGATGCAATGACTTATCAGCAGAGAGCACAGGGGAGGCTCAACAACAAGCTAGTGGACAGCTTTCTCTCTTATCTTATCCATTCAGATAAAGAGAGGGCTAGAATTGGATTATGCTGACGGCTATGAGTAAACACAAAGATAATGTCAAGTCATAAAAATGTCAATTGCACAGGAAGAAAAAACATTTCAACACTTGAGCAAGTGTGAAAGCTGATTGATAAAGTATGAAACAATATTTGTCTTCTCTGAGTCTCAGGTATGAATTGTTTTGTTGTTGTTGATGCACAGTTTTAAAATTGCAACATTAAGGTCGGATGTATAGCCTTCCACAAGTGTTTCTTATAAGAGTCAAAGCAGTGATCTCAACGTTTATATTTGCTCTGTACTAATCCACCTTGAGTTTCTTCCAAGCTCCCAAATATCTTGGCCATATTCTTGGCAGGACCGTTCTGGCAGATGTCCTCTCAAAGTGCATACCACGTTCTTTGGAATATTTTAAGTGAAACGGCTCAGGTGAGGCCAACAATGGAAAATTTCGACGCATTCCATTAGATCAGAATGGAAAGTCGGCTGTAAGCGTGTGTACCTAAAATAACAATGGCCCTCATCTTTCGGTCTGCTGACAGATGACTGGGCTGATATTTGCGGCTATGTTCAGCCATGCTGGGTTTAGCCTTGCTTGGAATGGCTGGGGCTGTGCGGCCATTAAGACGATCGCTACCCAAAGAATGTCATGAATTGAAAATAACAAGCACATCTCACAGACACAGAAATAAGTGTGACCTACAGAACAAGAAGCGAAGCAAACGACACGCTTATTCCATCAAGCGTTCTAATTACAGTCAGCGTCTATTAGTAATCAGTGCCCATCAGCAACAAATAGTTAATTCATAACACAGACTGCAGCCACCTTTAGTCCAGCCAGATTTGTCCTGTATCTAAAGACAGTGGCGAATCTGGCCGGGAGCCAGTCGGCCACATGGTTAAGCCCTGTCCAGGCAAGACAAAAGAAATTCTTAAATCTTCAACAGCTCACTGCCCCCCCACCCCCACCCCCTGAAAATGTCAATTGTGCTGCTTCCATGCCCTGTCACAGATTTACTCGGGGGAACATCATTACGAGTGCTGACTTTGAAATGTATCGCTTGCAAAAAGAAAAAAAAAAAAAATGAAAATGAGCACACAGCCTCGAGGTGCGTCGAGAGAGACCGTGTTGATAGCACCGCAACAGATTTCAAACAAGCTCCAGCGCAATTCCTAATTAAAGCAAAGAGAATAAGCCAATTCACACACTTGAGAGATCACAGGGGGTTCTTATGTCTGCTCGTCCCTTTGATCTGTGTGTCTGTCCTCTCACACCTTGCCTCATTTATGTCCAAGGAGAGAAAAACAAGCAAAACATTTCATGGAAAAATGTTATGAAAGATTTCAAAGCACCGTTATTCACAAATAAACAGAGAAAGGGGAGAGGCTGTGGATGAATTCGTAAAAAAAAAAGAGAGAAAAAAGTTTTTCTAAACATTTGCTACACTTAAAATGAAAACTTAATTTCTTCTTAAATTTCAAACCCCTGGTCAAAGCATCAACCTCCTGTGCTCTAACGATGATCTGAACCATGTTTTAAAACGGTTTCCTAAATTAAAGCATGACTGCAGTCCAGGAAATCTGTGGCCAGGCACAGGGTATATACTGTCTGTATCAGGGATGGAATGAAGGGGTGAATAATGTCTCATTCTTTTTAAACCTGAAGGCCTGAAGACAAGCGCAAAGAGGACAAAAACAATTGACAATTTTGACAAAAATTGCTGTGCTACACCGCACAGCAACAAGTGGCTCATCTCTGCTCTATGACATATAGCCTACTGTATTTGATACATAATCACATCATGTACACATAAAAAATGACTTGACATTGCTTTTCCTTCAAATGCAGTCCAATCATGTCCGTGACTTCACATTAAAAGTGTGATAACTTCACGGGAATTCCGCCCGCTTGCGTTGATATTCAAAGGAAAGTGCTTCGCTCTTACAGGTGACCGTTTATCGCTCCCTGCCACGGAATTGAAAAAGTGTGTACGGGGCATACAGGGTCTTTAAGGTTGATTTAGTGAAACGAATCGATTTTCCGACGGCTGTTTCTGTTTACCAGCTCAGCTCTGGTGCGGTTTGAAAGGGTCCAGCAGCAGCAGCAGCAGCGGCGGCAGCGGGAGGAGGAGGAGGAGGAGGGGGTGGAGGACACCCACTGGCCTGGAAGGCTCCTCCCGCGGACAGCCTGCTTTATTCCGCCGCAGGAAAAACCGTTATCTCGCATCACTACTTCCAACATCTCGGCCATCACCACGGCTCCGAAAACCCACGTTAAATAGTTAACGGCACGGGCTGCGAAACGGCATTAATACATATTTAATTCACAAACGCCGAGTCTCTCTCCGAACTTGCGAGGCTGAAACTTTTCCAGAGTGAGGAGGACACAAAACGTGGTGGCTTCACCAGCGGACTCTGATGAATGTGCCGCTCAGTGAACTGATGCGAGAGCTTCAACCTTTCGCTCAGTTGGTCGGGCTATGCTAATGGCTACGTGCGGACAGTTTAATTCAACATACAGCGGCATTACTTCACTCATTCACCCCCCGATACAAACAGTGAGGGGAGAGCAGGGCGATGAATCTGATACACTGTAGCTGCTTGAAACCATCGCTCGAGCCCTACGTTCGCCCGTCATGTTTACACTAAGTTCTATCAAAAATGGCGACTATATTTCTCATTTCCATGAGAGAATTAATAACTGTATTGACTTCACGTCGAAGAGACCTGTCCGGCTGTCACTCTGGCTTGACTTTACCGTTAGTTGCGTTCAAATAGGGTTACTTCTGAGGTCTATTTTTTACATTTTTTTTCTTTGCCCCACGCTGGTGTAAAAACCTCGACCAAACAGACGCCGAAGTAAACGGCATTCGACGCTCGCGCTCCCCGGGGAGAAAAGGGCGAAACAAAAGCAACTTGGCGTGATTTCGTGTACTTACAGTGAGTTGAGAGGAGAGTCAGGAGGCAAGCCAGACGTGTTTTCGCCATCTTGGAGTCGATGCAATACTCGGTTTGACTGGCCGTACATGCGCAAAGTAGCCTAAAGAGCTTTTGGTGTGGATGGAGAGGGGGAGAGAGACACAGGCAGAGACTGAGAGAGAGAGAGAGAGCGAGCGAGAGAGAGAGAGGGAGGGAGAGAGAGCGACGGAGGGAGCGAGAGAGGGAGGGGGGTATTATATTAGGTTTCCATAGCTACCTAAAGCATCAGTCACACAGACAAGAATTTATAGTTGACACGATGTGGGAGGCTTTTTACTACTGTGGCCTTATACTGTAGGCTGGCAGCAGCTGGGAGCTCAGATAGGAAACCACCAGCCTCCAGTCCTTTATGTGTTGTGAGATGGAAGAGGGGTGAGCAACAAAGTAGATCTAACAGACCACATTCACACTTTTCCTTTTGAAATGAAAGGAAAGGAAAGTGTCAGGAGGTAATATCACAGTCATTACAGGCTGTGTAGTAGTGAAAGCCAGAGGCGATAAAAGCTATTAGGCACAATAGTTTGACTGTGATCCGGATGTGTCAGTCATACCTAACAGTGGCCACTGTTAGGTATGACTGACACACTGAATTATAATTACAAGAATGGTTCTTGCACATAAAGTAAAAAAAAAAAAAAAAAAAAGCATTGATCTGTAATGATCACTCTTGCCTTGCATGTTTGAGCTTCCACAGAAATGTGCGCTATGTTAAAAGTTGGGTCTGGCAGCCTGTCACTGCTGTGACCAATCGCATACAGCAGGCTTTCAATAAAATATTCACTCGCCATTTTTCACTGGCTGTAAATCATAGCCCTGTCGAGGACCGTAGGCCTGCTCATATGTCGGCGCTCGGTGACAGGCACTATGGCCGTGTCAGCCCAGAGCTCTCTCTAAACCCTGTTCACATGAAAGAAAAACCCCAGTCTGGTAAAGTCCTGTTTTTGTCATAGTGGATATGGCCTGTCCTCCAGTTCAAGTGACATGCGTTGCTTACATCAAGCGTTTTTCTCCCGCTGAGCCCTGTTATAACTCTGCGCTGACAGCTGATGCAGCCTGGAATATAAACGCTACTCAGACCACGCCTGTGACATGCTATTCCACCTCTGTGGACAGTCCCACAACAGGCAAAACAGGGTTATACACCTGTGCTGTAAAAACACCTTACATCCATACTGTTTAACATGGTCAGTGAGTGTGTATCGATACTACATTTACAAAGTAAAATCTGAGATGATTGCAATACTCACTGCATATTTCATTACTGTGCTAATTATGGCTAAATTTAGACTATGTCTAATTATGCTAGCATGCGTATGAATTGTCTTACGTAACACATGTAAATCTGTAATTCAAGTGAGATCCTAACATGAATCAGGTGTAGTTATTTTAACCACACTGTTTGCCTTGAGGCTGTGCTCTCTAGGATTGTACTGATAGTCAGAATGTTGCAGTCTTGTGTGTTACAGTGTTGAAAAGGTTTTTTTGACCCTAAAAAAGGGATAACATATATAAAAGACATCCTGTGCTGTTTTTGATATACTAAGAAATCAGGCCATCTCCATTTCCCATGTGCAGACTAAATTTACTGAGTGAAATCTTAGAAAATAATGTGTGCGAACTGAACCCTTCCAACGTGGTGATTACAAAGAATAAATTATGATGTAAATATGAATTAAAAATAACTTGAAAAACTCAGTGAGTGTATGTTTCCTTTAAAGGGGCACTGGGTTGTTTTGGGGAAAAAAACAAAACTCTGAATTGTAATAGTTGCAATATTAATGAGGTAGATAAGGACCCCGGAACACCGTTTGAAGCTAGAAACTTGGCAGGGTCCGCCAAACATAAACAAAGTAAATCAGTATGAAATCGTGTCGTCCTTTAAGGTCAGTTTGTTCAGTCATGAAAACAAAGTAGGTTTGCTTACTTGTTTAGGCATAAAAAACAGTCAATTGAGATCTCTCTCTTCTGATTAGAATTTCTTCCAAAACTACATAGAGCACCTTTGAAGTGTCCGTTTCTAAAAACATCAGTTACGAAGCTACGTAAAACTAAAAATTTCATGTATACCACACATATTTTGTAAGAGCAAATACTACGTGTTTTATGAATGCAGAATGAAAGCTAAAATACCACAGCAGGTTGAAAAAGAATGTCTGTCTTACAAATGTTCAAGGAAAAAAAAAAGACTTTGTCTCATAAAGCAACATTCAGAAATGATTCTGCCAGATAAAGCAGGGTTTAGCCTTTGCTGTTCCACTTTATTTTTTACTTTTTTGTATTTATTTGAAAGCTTAATCCTATCACTGGCAACAACAAAGCAACATAATATAACTTTTTTTTTACCTTAAAATAACAGCTTCAAAATAATTTCGATGGTACGGTGTCTTCTTGTAATAGGGTGAAAGGTGTCTCTGTCTCAGCCACTCCGCCGCCCAATCACTTGTTTCAGCACTATGTATCTTCAGTGAGAGGGTAGGATCACAGTGTTACATACATGTTCACTTCAACATACAGTGGGGAGAATTTGATATTGATATTTGATACACTGCCAATTTTGCAGGTTTTCCCACTTACAAAGCATGTAGAAGTCTGTAATTTTTAATCATAGGTACACTTCAACTGTGAGTGATGGAATCTAAAACAAAAATCCAGAAAATCACATTGTATGATTTTTAAGTAATTAATTTGCATTTTATTGCATGACATAAGTATTTGGTACATCAGAAAAACAGAACTTAATATTTGGTACAGAAACCTTTGTTTGCAATTACAGAGATCAGACGTTTCCTGTAGTTCTTGACCAGGTTTGCCCAGAAAATCACATTGTATGATTTTTAAATAATTAATTTGCATTTTATTGCATGACATGACCAGGTTTGCACACACTGCAGCAGGGATTTTGGCCCACTCCTCCATACAGATCTTCTCCAGATCCTTCAGGTTTCGGGGCTGTTGCTGGGCAGTACGGACTCTCAGCTCCCTCCAAAGATTTTCTATTGGGTTCAGGTTTGGAGACTGGCTAGGCCACTCCTGGACCTTGAGATGCTTCTTACGGAGCCACTCTTTAGTTGCCCTGGCTGTGTGTTTCGGGTCGTTGTCATGCTGGAAGACCCAGCCACGACCCATCTTCAATGCTCTTACTGAGGGAAGGAGGTTGTTGGCCAAGATCTCGCGATACATGGCCCCATCCATCCTCCCCTCAATACAGTGCAGTCTTCCTGTCCCCTTTGCAGAAAAGCATCCCCAAAGAATGATGTTTCCACCTCCATGCTTCACGGTTGGGATGGTGTTCTTGGGGTTGTACTCATCCTTCTTCTTCCTCCAAACACGGCGAGTGGAGTTTAGACCAAAAAGCTCTATTTTTGTCTCATCAGACCACATGACCTTCTCCCATTCCTCCTCTGGATCATCCAGATGGTCATTGGCAAACTTCAGACGGGCCTGGACATGCGCTGGCTTGAGCAGGGGGACCTTGCATGCGCTACAGGATTTTAATCCATGACGGCGTAGTGTGTTACTAACGGTTTTCTTTGAGACTGTGGTCCCAGCTCTCTTCAGGTCATTGACCAGGTCCTGCCGTGTAGTTCTGGGCTGATCCCTCACCTTCCTCATGATCATTGATGCCCCACGAGGTGAGATCTTGCATGGAGCCCCAGACCGAGGGAGATTGACCGTCATCTTGAACTTCTTCCATTTTCTAATAATTGCGCCAACAGTTGTTGCCTTCTCACCAAGCTGCTTGCCTATTGTCCTGTAGCCCATCCCAGCCTTGTGCAGGTCTACAATTTTGTCCCTGATGTCCTTACACAGCTCTCTGGTCTTGGCCATTGTGGAGATGTTGGAGTCTGTTTGATTGAGTGTGTGGACAGGTGTCTTTTATTCAAACAGGTGCAGTTAATACAGGTAATGAGTGGAGTACAGGAAGGCTTCTTAAAGAAAAACTAACAGGTCTGTGAGAGCCGGAATTCTTACTGGTTGGTAGGTGATCAAATACTTATGTCATGCAATAAAATGCAAATTCATTATTTAAAAATCATACAATGTGATTTTCTGGATTTTTGTTTTAGATTCCGTCTCTCACAGTTGAAGTGTACCTATGATAAAAATTACAGACTTCTACATGCTTTGTAAGTGGGAAAACCAAAATCGGCAGTGTATCAAATACTTGTTCTCCCCATTGTACAAGTTTACTTCAACATACAAGTTTTCAACACATTACACTGTTACGGCCTAATGAGTTTGGTTTGTAGTTAGCACATTACATTTGGAAAATTGTTACAGACCTGGGATTTGTATTTGCCACAGTGGTGCTGCACTCTGTGGGGGCTGCCAAATCACACAAAATGCCAATTTCTACATAATGTTGCTTTAAAATAACCATTAAACACCCTCATAAAAAACAAAAATCATATTTGTGGTTGCTACAGCACCGGTTCAGCACACAGTTATTTTAAAATTGTTATAAACATATACCAACATGGTCCAGCACACCATTGCTTTACTCACACAATTTGAATAGTTGCAAATTCAAAAGTATATGCACGGTATTGATTTTTTTTTCAGTCAATAACATTAACCGATAATTACTGACTTGTCATGCCTGATATTGATAAGATAACCAGGAATTTCATGTTTTTATGTTTTAAAAATAATTTCATGACCTGTAGTTTATGTACACATGAGGGTAAGAAAGGGTAAAACGTGGTGAGCAAAGAGGGATGATGACGATAACTAATATTATAAATTTACCATTATCTGTCCATAAAATTAGGATTTCCCTAACAGTATGGAAACATGATTATATCGTAGGCTGGTATGATGAATTTTTAGTGGTAAAAGTATGTTCTCTATCGGTGGTCTTCATCATCTTCATCTGTTATGACGCTGGTTTGGTCTGAGTTGACAGAAAAAGCACAGGTGTATGCTAAAACCATTAATGATGATTCTGTGCATTGCAATAGCCAAGTAGAGGCAGTGTTCATTATACCAGGTGATTAATGTTGTTAAAGGGATAGTTCAGAATTTTGGACATAAGGCCTATTTTCCAAGTCAACCGGTGTGTTTAAGATGTCTGGAGACGTTTTCAAGACATTTCATTCAGGTCCTCCTAGTCGCTGAGTTCACTGTGCTATGGCTAGCGCAAGTCAACGGATCTTATTAGCATGGCATTAAAAACACTCATACCGACTCCACAGTGCACCCGAGGCAAATCAATTGTAACGGCAGACTATCGATGTACATATATGTGTTGATAGAATGTTTGAAATAAAACCAACCTTGCATTTTTAAGGATTTATGTCTCAGCAGCAGCAGCGTGTCATACTTCCTAGTAGGCAGCGGCGGACTGATATCACCTAGCACTTATAAGTTACCGGATGCGAGAGGACGCTGGCGTCAATATCGCCGCTTCTCAATCTGTTGGAAAAAAGAAAGCCAAGTTGTCCGTACAAACTCTGGGGCTGTGCTACTAACTTTGAAGGCTGCACACCTGAACAACTGGCTCCGTGGACTCACCTTTCTCCGCTGATCAGCTGTTAGCCCCGCCGATCAGCTGTTAGCCTAGCAACGCTAACTTTCAAACCTACATACTCAATACTCTGTGGGCTGTCTGTGGGTTGGTCCTCCCTCCACCACAACCTCAGGGTTATTCACCGCCTGGCTCCTCTGTCGCTCTCCTCTGCTGCTGTGGTCTCTCCCGGCTCGCGGTGATGTTGTATGGTCGCTGCTCCGCCGTTGCTGGCGGAGCTGAGAACCAGGAGCAAAGTAAAATTCCGCTGCTGCTGAGAAACTAGTCCCTCAAAAAAATGGATGATTCATGCGATGCGAGGTTAGTTTTGTTTCAAATATTATTCTATCAACACATATGTACATCGATAGTCTGTCGTTACAATTGATTTGCCTCGGGTGCACTGTGGAGTCGGTATGAGTGTTTTTAATGCCATGCTAATAAGATCCGTTGACTTGCGCTAGCCATAGCACAGCGAACTCGGCGACTAGGAGGACCTGAATGAAATGTCTTGAAAACGTCTCCAGACATCTCAAACACACCGGTTGACTTGGAAAATAGGCCTTATGTCCAAAATTCTGAACTATCCCTTTAATTCAGCATGTGCTTTTCCTGCTATGATAAATTTAAATGTCAGTGTAACCATATCAAAAGCAATGTGACCTAAAAAATGAAAGCCATGGAGCATTTATAGCTGACAGTGAACATCTCAACTGTTGTAGCTTATAAACTTGTTGAATTGCTCACTGGAACACTTTTCTCGGTAAGGCTAAGTCTGCCTGTTTACTTTCAGTGCTCTTGTCTGGGAAACCTGAAGGAAAATAACTGTGTATGATCATGGAAGTGTTTTTTTTCCTTCCTTTTCTTCCTGTTGAGGCAAACAGAATTAGACCACAGGGCTTTCATGTACTCTGCTCCCATAGCCCATGGGGAAATGATGTAGAACTGAAAGAGCTGGGCTCTCTGAGCCAGTTTAAAATGATTATGAAGGATTTCAAGGCAGATTAAATAAGAAACTGATTATTCTTTGTTTAGCTTAAATCTATTTAGTCTCCCTGCTGACATCCTGCTGCATTACTGCTCGCATAATGACTTTTGACTTAGCATTTACCTGTATGTGACTTTAATTGTTTTTTCTCATGAATATTTATGTCATTGTGCTAAGTATGCACAGCTGCGGTGTTTGTCAAGATGCTTATTTCTCGGCCAATCTTTGTTAAACAGTTAAATAGACTGAGCAGAGTTTTTTAATTCCAAAGAGACCACCTTGTTAAATAAAACACAGAACAGTGCATTTGTATTTCAGTGACACAGTAATAAAAAATTAACATCCAGGTCTAAAATATGTCATCAGTCAAATCTCCTGCCTTGAGTGACATTTTTTATTCCTCATTCATTCTACATTCTTATTTCATGTATTCAGCTGTAAGATGGGCCTTTAGTGGCCATCACTCCTTCCTGGTTGGCGTATCTCTTCACACAGAGACAGTCATCCATGGATCAACCAGCCAGATGGTAATATCTAATGGCATCCCAATGGACCTGAGATCCCACTCTTTTATTAATGTCTTGCCAAGTTAATCATGCACTTTCAATGAGGAATAGCAGCACTTTCACTTTCACCAAATTACAAGCTAGTGTACAATAAATACAAATACATAGTTACATTGCACTGTGCAGATCAAACAGATGTAAATAGTTGCATGTAAAAAGATCTATTTTTTAAAGCATGAAATCCCCCAGGTTATTGTTGTGCAAATGAAAAACGGCTAGTGCGGCTATTCAGAATGGCTGCTGGGTGCAGACATCACTGCCATCAGGTCAGGCAGTTATAGGGCTGAGCATGTCCTCGAACAAGTGTTTTCTTTCAATGAGTAATGACTAAAACTGTTGTAGCACGGAGATGTTGTTTCAGACGTGCATAAGGAATTAGATGCAGCAAAATAATTAACAAAATAGAATGTATTGTAGGTTATGCCCATTTAGATAATTAAGAGTCAAAACTAAAAATAGGCTATCCAGCGCTTAACATTTTTAAAATTCCTGTAAGAAAAACCTGGAATTCTTTACATCTCAATAAACAATATTTTTTATACATGGCCTTTTTAAGAATGTTCTGCATCTCAGGCCTCTTCAATACATGGTAATTGGATCAGCGTGTGCCTGTAGCAGTGTGGAAAATTTCCTGTCACATGTGCCTGCCTACACGCCAACCTTGAATGAAATATGTTAAAGGACAGACATTTGACAGTTTTTCTCCACTAACTTCAGCAGTAGGAAACTGAGCGAGAAGATTTACGGCTTACACTCTGATGAAGATGAGCTGATATAAAAGTCTTCACACATGTCACTTGTCCATTAAACTTTGGATGCTGCTTTAATGTCTTCTGTCTTGGATGTTGCTATGATACATGGTGACGGTGGGTGCTCTTTTTATATGTCTGTCTAGACTAGTGGCAATCACTGCTCATGCTGAAAATCCATTTGTGTTTATTCTAAACAAACGGCTGCTGTGGAGAACGTGCTTGCCAGCCTACTCAAAAACATTTGACAAGACAACAGAGCTGCATGGGAGGCAAAGGGATCACCAAACTTCTTACAATTCATACCGAAGGGGACATGAATGTATGTCACACATTGCATGGCAATCCATCCGACAGTCATTGAGATATTTCACTCCAAAACGAACATGACCTCCTGGTGACACTGGAGGAAAAGTCACAAGAGTTAATAGGAAACATCATCTCTGAAACATCAAATGGCCAGAATTGTAGTTTGTAATAAAGTTGATATTTGAGTCTCATTCCCAACTCGTCAAGTAGGACTACTAACGCTTTAGGATTGTAGGTCAGGTCGGCCACCATATCAAATCGTCAGTACTTGACGAGTTGGGAAGTCTTAGAAGTTAGACCCTTAAAACATAAATAAAGTGACATTATTATCAATAGAATGTGAAGAAACAACAGTGATGACCTTATGTCATGTACTGTGTTGCAGACATGTCTCATGACGTTAGCAAGCTAACCAGCTAGCCCTGGTCCTTCCAATCTTGTAATACCAATTTGTACTTCAAAGGGCGATGGTCTGAGATCCCCCGTAGTTTCAGCTGGGAGTTTGCAACTGTTTTCTAAGTTTCACAAGTTGTCTTAGCTTTTAGTGTTATAAATAAGTAAAGTAAACCCTCAAAATGTCAATATAGGAAATATTTTTACACATGTTTTCCTTCATAAATAAAAAAAAAACAACCCAGTCTGGTGTCCAGGCAGTTGCCCACGGTGACTCCCTCTGTGATCTGAGGTTGCTTTCCCCACAAGCTCCAGTTAGTTAATGGGGCCATTTAGCTCCATAGCTAAGTGAGCTACTTACTAATGGCAGCTAGATGCTACAGCCAAAGATAACTAACAGCAAAGAGTATAAGGAGCAAAAGTCAGCTGCTATGCTTCCTGCTATAGTTTTGACACCTCGAATTCAGGCATTATCTTACAGACTACACCTTTACTGTTTGTACAAAATACAGTAGCAATCCATCTATGTTGAAATACAATTGTAATTCGCTGGATGGGTGAAACGTTGACTTACTGGTGGCATTAGAGGAATGCCATGTACAAAATTCCATAGCAGTAATTCAGTATTTGTGGAGATACTTCAGTCTGGACCAAAGTCGACCAACCGGTTGGTTGCGACTGCTAGCATGGTTAAAAACCCACAGTAAAAACTCACCTCAAGTTGCGATAGATTAAAACAGTACTAACCTAAACTCATTATTCAAATACTCTTGGATCAACATTTACCTTTTAATATTGACAAAAAATATTCAAACAAGTTTAAAATGAGTTTACTAGCCAACTAAAATTCCAAAACTTTGCGCTAATTCTGTGTCAAAACTAAATATGCCAATAGTTGAGTGAGGACGACACTGTGTCATCGTGGGACCAGCTAAAAACATGTCCTCAGCAAGTAACATAACTGCATATGTACTTCTTACAGTTCAGTTATCTCCATAGAACAATGATGTCCTGTCCCACAGAGTGTAGACAGATACAACACAACTAAATTATGCACCAAACGCATCAGGCTTTTCACTGTGATGTGGACGGGAAGAAGTAGAACCCTGAAACACACACATATCCACATACACATCCATGCACACTACATTGCCTCTTTTGTTTTCATTGTGTTCCTTGTGTCTTTTGAATAATAGAAGTGCCCAGAGACTTATTGAATTCTCAGATTTACTTCCAGCACTTAGAACAACAGTCCCCCTTTCTCCATTCTCTCAAAACTCAAGCTGCTGGCCTTAAGCCGACATTGTATCCGCAAACCTTTTTTTCCTCCTTACTTAACCGAGCTTACTCTTGTAGCGCACTCGTCGAGAATCGCAAGGATAGGGGGTGCAAGAGTTGTCGAGCGATGCATTAACCCAGGATTGAATAAAACAACAGAGAGGGTACTTGAGGACCATCTCTTGCTTCTTTTCAACAAACATACTGCAATAACATGTTGTGTTAGTCTGTCGGAACACTTTAAAATACAGGACAGTAGACTGTCCTGGATATAAACTACTTTTTTTGATTTCCCCTATTTCACTTAAAGTATTTATTATTTGCCTTTACAAGAACTGATTGAGGCTTCATCATTTGTGTTTATTCAATTTCATAATAGGAATAATATGTCTGCTGTCCCATCTTTGAATGACACACACGCATCTGTAATTTTCTCTCTCCTATGTTAGTAAGATATGGAACCCTAAGGCTTGCGCCAACTGTCAGATAGGAACCACTGCCAATTTCTGTCATTAAATGTACAAATCACATTACTGTTTTCATTGTAGTGTGTTGCACTTATAGTTGCACCGTAGACAGAAAGTAATATCACCTTTCAGCGTTGGCAAATCAATACATTACCTTTCTAATCAATGCTCTAACCATTAGCTACTAACACCAGGAAGTACGCTTTCTGCAACTCAGCATGGGTCCTCCACAGACGTGAGCAGCTCCTCATATTACCTGTACGTGACAATTTCTAAAAAGAAAAACCTAAAAGGTTATTTTGCATTTATGGATCCATGGTGCATTTCAATTTCTGCAGATGTCATAATGTCATATTTCTAATGCAAATACAGGAGAATGGGGATATTCACCATTCTCAGTTGGTGACTTGGGGGGTGGCCCAAACCCTAACACTAATGAATACTAACCCAAACCATATAGTAGAAATATGTTGCCATGTCTCCCCTCAATATTTTGTTGCCGATGGTTTGGTCTGGGGATGTTATTTCACCATGGCGATGCAACTGAATAGTCATATATAAAAACTGTTTTTTAGAGGAATATTAGTTGTAGTGTGTCTCTACTATCATCTCGCTCTTCAACTTGTTGACGTTGCTATTTGTCACTTTGATCATGAAGGCGACACTTGTCTATGCAGTATAAAGGCCACAGACATAGAATAAAATTGAGTATTTATCATATATAGTTATCGTATAAACTGGCAGAAAGGGCTATAATGAGAGAGACAGACGCAATTACAAATCCATCTGCTACTTTAGCACCATGGACAGTGGATTTATCAATGCACAGCACAGTTAGGCTGCTGCTATTTCAGAGCCATGGTCAAAGCCATAGATTCAGACACAAACCTCATGTCGGGGTTATAGTTAGGTTAATAAGGGTGATGCAATTTGGTCATATTGCTAATAAAGGGGATGGCATCTCCCTTCATCCACCCTCAAATTGCCCACTGGCATCAGGTCATTTTATTTTTAAATTCCAAAACCTTGATTTATGACTTACTTGCAAGGATTCGTGAGATCATGTGATCTCCAGAATCCATTGTGCCAGGCTTCAGTATCCTATGAGGAACTACTGGCAGCTACAGGTGTGGTTGAGGTGTGACGACAGCGGGTGAGGCAACTGTTCATTTGAAAACAAAGTGGTGGTTGGTTGCTATAGCATCTGTTATATCAGAGTTGGAGTCTATTGCATTGCAAAAAGAGCAACTAGCGGCACTGAAGACTTTTCTTGAAGGAAAAGATGTCTTACTCTTGTCTTGATTACCTCAGATCTACAAACTGGTTTCACTGGTAGTGCTGTCCTATTGTTGATCTGTGACTGATTGTTGATCTGGTGAACGGTTTGTCCAATCACTTGCTATATATTTTTTTAAAGTTAAGATTGAAAGTTACTCTATGACAAAATACATGCAAAACTAATGACATTCCCACCAGCCTCAGCTCTTCTTTGTGTTTAGTGCTAAATAGTCAATACTAGCATGTTGTGTTGATGGTGCTAGCTGTATTAAGGTGGTCAGAGAGGAAAACATTTAGCCTGCCCAATGCCAGCATGCCATTGTGAGCGTGTTGCACACTGATGATAGCATTTAGCTCAAAGCCATAGTCACACAGAGCTGATAACATGCCAGTCCTTCTTAACATTGTGGACCTAAAGGGGATGGTCACGGTCACATGAACAATCCAATTCATCACATATTTGGCCAGTCATGTATGACTACAAGCACATTTATCTATCTAAAGCAACACACAACCCTTCTCTGGGAGACATAGAAAATGATTACCTTTATAGGAAGCTTGATTAAGTGAATATCTCAGGAAGTCAAGTTATTTGGTATCAGATGATCCGATTATGCTGCACAGACTGCTTATATAATCGATAGTCTTGCTGTTTATCTGTGTGGAAATTCAAACTTAACTGTCGTCATCGCTGATGTAAATGTGGGAAGACAAAGACGATGTTTGTTCCTGAATCAACTCCCAGTTTTTCTGCTTTAGCTCTCAGTGACCTTGAGGTGCACCAGGCTCTGTCAACACTATAAACTGTGACTGTGTGGTGTCCTCATTACTGCCAAACATAGACATGTGTACCACCAGACTGCACACAAGCGAAGCCTTCTGCTGCTCTCTCACCCCAGGCGAGCCATTTGTTTCTCTTCTCACACTAGCCTACATCTCGCCGCGTCTGCACTCGCAAGTTCCCACAGTGATCGAACACACGGCAATATTGTGATTGGAGTCACAGCTCGGACGCGCAGCATTTCAAATACCAGATGGACACGTTGGCTCATTTGCTAGGGAGAGAAATCCCCTCAGCTTGTTTGGCTTGAATAAGAGTCAACATTGCCCGGCACTGTTAGTATCCACAGCAAACATTTATGTTTCCACAAGATCAGGGAGTTTAGAGTCATCCTCCGGTTGTGCTGGGGAGCGCCTTCATTAGCATATTTTCAAGTTTTTAACCACACAAACACTAAATTACATAACAGCTTTATTTAAATAAAAAAAGTCAGTGGACACATTTCTAAACATCAATTTCCAAACTCAAATTGTTAAAATGTGGCATTAACATTAATAGCAAACAAATTAATTCAATAAAAAATATATTATAATGGGCTTGTTATGACTATGGACTATGCTCACACACCAATATTGAACAGGTATAATGTTTACCACGTTCTCATTTGTTTTATAGGTATTCTGTCAAAAACTAAAATTCTGGCAAAAGAGATGAACTGACCTGATGATGGCGCTAGAGGAAACATCAGAGGATCACCAAACTTATTACTAGTCATCCTGAGGGGACCTTGAACATCTGTACAAACTTCTGTGCCAGTTCAACCTCTGAAAGTTGAGGTATTTCATGGGATAATTGAAAAATTTATCCTACTGGTCACACTCAAGGAAAAGTGAAATGATCACCGAAGTCAGTGGGCTTCATCGTTTGTGGACCATTAATGTCTTTACCAAGCTTAATCCATCCAGTAGTAAACTTATCCTATTTCAGTCCGGGTCAAAGTGGTAGACTGACCTAGTGACCGATATTGCTGCTAAAAGTGGGGCTAAGAATTAAAGAAAATTCACAGGGCTCATAGATAATGTGTCATTAATGGATATGGTGTTCCATAGTCCATTAATACATACGTAAGTCAGCTTGATAAACATTCATTTGATGTGATGTACGACCACTGGTCCTCAAAACCAGACAGGCTTGTTGTAAAACCTGTCAGAATCGACTGCTCAGCAGTCCAGGGACCACCTCTGCACCACAGTACGACACTGAGCTGGTGTCAGCAGAGGCAGACAAACTCATACTATTGGGACTCTTGTGATCTTGCCAACAGTCTGTGGCAGGAATGCTGTGAAGCATTGCTGCAGTGAGGGTGATGTTCAGCCCATGCCAGTAAATCTGAGCTGACTTTCATCTGAAATACACTTGGCACTGAGAATACGCTCCTGTCTCACACACTCTTGATAGCTTACCGTTCACCACATCCATATCAAAGACGTCTGGAAAGAGTACAGGTTCTTGATTGAATGAGCAACACATTTATGTACTACATGACAGGGACAGAGACGGGTTGAGGTGGACGGTGGGGCGGACTTTGACTACAGTGACTGGAGTTCACATCCTTACTCCTGTCTGTTGTCAGGTTTTGGTAACAAAAGCACTTTGGTAAAGATCAGTAGACTGTGTTTTTTTTTGTCTAAAGTCAAGACCATGATCTTTCCCTAACCTTAACCTCACGCTGTCAGTGCCTAAACAGCATAAGCTATGAGTGGCTATTGTATTTTAAGTGTTCTTCTTATAAAATACAACACAATGTCAACATACGTATGTATCAACATTTTACAACTTACCAGACATATTAATTAATAACATTGTTAACAGAAAATGCATTAAGTTTCTATTTAAATGAATTTCTGTTGCAACTATGTGAGTCCAAACAGAGGGGGAGGAGGGTTGTATCTAAATACACAAGAAACCCACTGTCACAGCAGACATTTTGGCTTGTCAAAACAGGAAAATCATAGGTATAAATAATGAACACTGGCTTCGTGCCATTAAAGGAAAAGTTCAGAAAAGACCTGAATACTGAAGTAAAAAACCCTTAAAAAGGGTTTGAATTATTCCTTTTCAAATCAGTTTTTTGAGCTCTGGGCTTCTGGGGACTTTGACTACACCTGACAAGCTGTATGGAGCCTTTTCTTTAATGTTTCCCATCAGCTTTAGTTGTTTAGGAGAACGCTCCGTTTTGCTGTGAAGCTCCAGAAATGTTTTGTGGTCTACGAAACTTGCCATCAGCATGGGGGTGAGCGGACTAAATTTTCATTTTAGGGTGAAATTTTCCTTTAAGTTCTAGAAAGCCATGTCATTGATTGAGCATGCATTAATATCCCAGCCCTGGAACAGGCTCCCCTAAATGGAATTCCATCCGATCCTTATCTGCGTTGACAAATAAGTGCGGGAAAAGGGTCTGTACGTGTTGGCACCAGTTTTTTCACAAACTTTAAAATACTTCTTAAAGTAGTAAATGGCAGATTTGGGACAGCAACCTGATTCATTCAATCCATCAGCTGACACATTTTATAGCAACCTCTGTCATGACATCACGCTCTGCAACACATGTAGATAAAAAAACGATAACTCCTTATGGTCTTTAAATTTCGTCTCCATCGCTACTCACTTCTCAGGCGTGTGCATCCGTTTAATGATGTTTGTAAAAGTAAACTGATTGTAAATACATGTATGTCAACGTTGCATCGATGAGGAGGGCCGAGGATGAGGCCGAGACGGTGGAACATGCCTCTTAGGTTTAGCTGTTATTGACTGGTTCTGCTGCGATGCCATCGCAGTGCTCATAAAGGGGCAGGCAGCGGCGGCGGCTGTCGAAGCCCCGTGGACTTTGCTGATCCAGCTCCTCACACAGCCGGAGAGCCCTCTGATTGATACAGATTCCGCAGCTGAGCGATTCCGTCGTATGTCAACTCAGGCTGACATGCTTTTTCACATGATGCAGCCGCCGTCTCTCCTACCCTCGGAGGTATATGGTATGATGTGTGCACTCCGCGGTCCTATACCGAATGTGCCACTCAACGAGCTCGATGGTCTGATTCATTTCATTTCAAGTGTCTGGCTTACTGCTCTCCCTCTGAAAGCATACCGTCATTTGTGCGCCGCACATTAATTCTTCAGGACTTTTCACTCAGCAAGCATATTTTTGTGAAAAATGAAACCTTTTCTCTCGGTTGGCGCCTGAGGGAGTAAAGTTGTCAGTTATCCAGCCGAGTGTCTTGCCAGATCTCAATTTCATCTAATTTATTGCTTCTCTTGTGGTTTGTTGGGGCTTGTGTTGCAAGGTGTATTGAAAAATTGATACTTTTACATATCATGAAGGGTCTCTCTTTCTTACTTGTATTGTGTCATGATGTTTCGGAGTAATTTGACTAAGGGCGGGCACAGACAGGCACATTATGCAGCAAAGGGAGCCACTTGAGTGGTTTTGGCTCACGAGACAGCCGAGGGAGAGACACAACAAGTGAAAACATTTAGCGCCGTGGATGAAATGAGCTTCAGTGGCCAGGTTTGATTATGCATGCGGACGAGGATGGCATACCAACAGAAATATGATACTTTTTTTTCAGGTGTCAAGTCCATGCAGTGTAAGCACCCCTCAAAGGGGATGTGGGAAGGGTTTGAGAAATAATTTGAAAGATTTTTTTTTTAACTGTGAAGAGAAATCAGATAAAAAACTTTTCAAGGCTTGTGTCCTTTCCCATGCTGAATATATTAATTAAATTCAGTACTTCATGGGTGACGAATAAACATGACTCTGTAGCCAGTGTAACTCCTGTTCTTTTTTTTTTTATGACGAAGGCGAGACAACGTGTGTGGCATGCTGGGTGTAGACAGATTGTGCGCCTTTTTACTTCTATTACTGAAGCTAACGAACTTAGCTTTTTATACAAACAGAAATTTGTGCTCTTGCAGGAATTGAGAATGTGTCATTCCCCTGCTGTGTCTGCTCGTAATGTGTGTGCTTGAGATAAGTGCATCAAAGCAGTTAATAATAAAATGCACACCAGTTTTGGAGTAAATGCAAGCCTTTGCGTTTTTTTTTTTTTTGGGGGGGGGGGGGTTATCAAAGCCTGCCTGTGAGTTAGAGAAGAGAGGGAAAAGCCTGATGTTGTAGGTGGCTACATGCTAACATCAGCATGCTAACATGCTCACACATGAATGTTGAGCAGGTGGTGTTTGTGATGTTTTTCATCACCTTACTTTAGCGTGATAGCATGCTAACATTTGCTAACTAGCACTCAACTCAAAGAAACAATGTCATAGCATCATTAGACTTGCAGATACTTTTCTTGAACCAAAGTATTGGACAGAGGATTATTTTTGAGATTTTTTGGTGGTGCAAGATGAAAAGTTAGAGCCAGTGTTATTAAAATGAATCCTGATTGTTTGTACCAAATTCTATGACAATACATCCAACTGTTGTGTGGATGTTTTAGTCTGGAACATAATTCTTCCAAATAATAATCCCTCTCTCTCTCCAGGTTTAATTTTCAGATTTTCAGGTTTTTGTTGTGATAATGTTGTGTTTATGGTCTGGTTAGGTTAAGGAACAAAAAACACTTGGTTAGGGTTAGGAAAAGACCATGTTTTGACTTAAAATGTTAAAACCAAGGCTTGAACTGTGGTCACTGGCTTCACAGCCTTCACAACTAGCTGCAACCGTGGCACATCCCTTCTACCTCCTGCCATGACAGTCAGCTCATTTACATGTAAAGTAACATGATATGACATAATATTATCGAACTGACAGTATGGTATGTATGACATACAACCATCATACACAGTGCAATGTAGTCATAGTTGTTCTTAGCACCCCACATGGCTCCTGGCGACCAACGTCAGCTCTGGCCTCCATCAAATACTCTGGCAGGAGGATTAATGTTGTCCATGTTTTGATGGTAGGAAAACCAGAGCACCTAGCATACACAGGGAGAACATGCAAACCCCACATGTTCTCGATGTGAGGCGACAGTGCTAACCACTGAGCCACTGTGCTAACCCAGTTGGGTTTGAGAGTTGGTGACGATGAAGATCACAACATATGATTCATCTCATTTTCGTCCTCATACCATTCAGTGAGCCCTCATAATCTGTATCGGAAGGGCCAGCATCTCTTATATTTCTCCACTCATTTACTTGGGGTTTATCGTTTAATATACCTGTCTGTATATTCTTTATAGATTTTAGATTTAGGGCTGGCTAATGTGTGCTTATTTTCTCTACATTTGTCTAAATGTACTGTTTGCAGCTGTGTGGGTTAATAGCAGTGACACGACCCACCATGACACCAGTATGGAATATATTACGGTGAGCTTTGCATTTTTATATTACACTACAGTCACCTGTTCTGTTTACTATCATTATTGTTATTTTAAAATTCAGCTCATTCTGCAATAAAAATGGTTGAGCGAAAGAATCAGATTTAAAACACTGTTGGTTCTACTTTGAAAAACGTAATAGCAATAGCAAGAAGGAAAAAGAAACCCCACCTGTAATATGAAAAATGTAAAACGCTCGATATATTTTTCCCCTACGCTGGGTGGAAGAGGTATTTCTGTGCGCAGTCGTTTCCCCTCTGGCCTCAGGTGTTTGATCTGGGTCACTGCATCAGTGTGCAGCTCAGCTTGTCTGTCTACGCAGCCAAGACATTTGTTTGACCAGCAAACGAGACACGGATGCAGAGACCGAACTGAACAACTCTGTGACGCAAGGTCACGTCTCTGCTCAAAGGTATACAGTACTTCCTGTAATCAGTCATATTTATCTGCCAGTGCACTCACTGGTCTGCCGTTTTACAGATTCGCCGTGTTGTCTCAGCGCACGACAGAAATGAAGACAGAGCAAAAAAGACAAGGGTAATGCAATGAAAGTGCAGGATATGTCCCGTCTGTGGTTTTGCTCATTACACTGCAGTGGTTGGCCAATTTGAGAATGATGGAGGCTTTTGCTATTTTGAGGTCCTTATCAGAGTCATGGAGGGCGAAGCACTCCCAGCACTCAGACGGACCTCCAGCCTCCACGAGGGGCCATGGGAGGCAGGCGGTGTATAATCAGAGGCAGCACGTGAGAGAAAGATTGGTGAAGGATGGGGACAAGGGTATCTAGGCAGTGTATTTATATCCCTCATGTCTCACGTCTTACAAAGTGATAGACAGACAAACTGAAAGCTTCTGTCACACAAAATTCTCCATGGCAGCTTCCTGCCCCGTGCCCCTTCCCCAAAGTAAAAAACAGAAAAATAATCTGCAGCACAGAGGACTCATGGATTTCCATGGGTTAATAATAGTTTTTCTCCAGTCTTAGTAAATCCCACTCATGCCCGTAATGTCAGGCTTGGGGGAATCAAAAGCTTGGGCCAGAAAAATAAATAGAAAGTATCAAATAAATTGAGATCAAATAAATAGGACAGTTCTTCTCAGGGGGACACAATATGTCTCAAGTAATCATTTCTCATGCTTAGCAAATCTGTCATGGAAACATCAAGTGTGATGCTGCGATGCAGTTATCATACAGTAGCTTAACTACTGTATTTAGCAACTATTTATACTCCCGTTGCCCCGAAGGCAAAACCTTGATCCTCAGGGGGAAAAAACAAGTCAGGGCTAAAATTAGAACCGAGTGTGAAGCGGTAGACCTTAAGACAACAGCCATGCCTGCATTGTGCAAAGGTTGTTTTGATCCTGGATTGAAATTACGCCCACTAACCAAAGCACATCGGGGGTTATAGGCGCTTGAAATATTTAGCGCAACGCAAACATAGTTAGGAATTTTTCTAATTTATCATCAAGGAGTGATCCCGGTTAATCACCGGCGAATATTTATGGGCCTATAAAAGATTGAATGAGACTCATCTGTGTGCGTATGATTTGATTACATGGCAAATAAACAGAAACACTCCACGGGAAGGGGAGGCTTTCCCCACATTTGTTCCCATGTGAAATAAAACCAACAAATGAATAAATAGAGGGTGGGGAAAAACGTACGCCCATGATCGCCGGAGCGTCCAGGGTGCACTGAGAGGTAAAAGGTGAGATCAATAAATCACGCCACGGCCGTGTTTACATGTATAATACCGGAGAGCAGCTGCTTGGTTCGGTGCACACAGGCAGAGTCACGCATTCTCACACTCGCTCAAATAAACAAGCAGATAAAGAGTAGGTCTCCGTCATCTGAAAAAAAAAAAAAAAAGGTGCCAGATGGCATTGTGGGAGGTGGTCAGCCAGGATGAAGCGGGTGAAGCCCCCTTGGTGAGCTTACGTGAGATCATCCATGCGCACACACATTTAGCCCCTCGCACAAGACAAGTCATTACCACAGAGGAAGAGGAAGAGGAAGGAGCGCGTTAGAGGGCCACAGCTGCCTTTTCAGAAAAAGCAGGGTGTTAAAATCTAAAGTCTTTAATAAGATTTGATTTTCTCTGACCCTCGTGCAAGAATGTGAGACAGCCTTTAATTCAACAGCAAATAACTCAGGGTGGACAGGCAGTGTAAGAGTAAGGATTACACTGGCTTTAACTCATCGAACATCACCATGTAGCTCTTAACTGTTTATCACCCTGGATACACTTTCCCCAGTCACCCTACTTATAGAAAACATAGCAACCCATTACCATGGCTCCCTGTACAGGAAATTCAATTTGACACATGTAAAGCCTATGGACAGACAGACAGTTATACATTTTTTACTTGCCATTTAAGAGAATGCACTTACAGTGTCACGACTGTGTTCACAACACACTCGGTCTACATAAATCATGTGCCATGTTTCAAGCAAAGTGTCAAACTGAAATGTAAAAAAAACAAAAACAAGGAGAGTCGAGGCTCTGTGAACCTTATTCTGTGCTCAGAGTAACCGAGTCAGGCTTCAGGTAATGATGTGCTGCCTCTGCAGTCCACATTACAGTGATAACCAGTGAGAAAATGGAAACTTAGGCCTGGCCTCTGGATAAATGGATTTCTCTGACAGAAACCAGAGGTGGAAAGAGTCCCAAAATAACCTGCGCAAGTTAGAGTACTCGCTCACTCTCTGACTTTCCTCTATCAGATTCATATAAACTTACTTACATAAAATATAAAGGTCTCTAAAAAATAAAGTGACTGTTTTAAAATGTTGTACTTTACATAATGCAAAACATAAAGGATGTATAACAGCCGAAGAAGGCATGAAGAAAAAGAACACTTCAATGGTGTATAAAACTTTGTACTTTCATGCATGCAGTGACCTTTAATTAATTATAACAATGAGGTTTAAATCATAATAAAGTAAAACTATTTTATTCTGTTGAAATACATTTTTACTTAACCGCTTGTAGCAACTACAGCATTAGTTGAGTTAAGGTTAGGGAAAGATGGTGGTTTGGTTTAACACAGAAAGTGTCAACAGTGACCTGAAGCCCAAGACATGATGCGTTCACTTTATAAACATTTCGACATTGAAACAAATTCTTCCCCTTACCTTAACCAAATCACACACAGGCTGTATTGAGGGATCTCAAAGTCTGGGGCATGATGCTGCTCTGTAGTCTGGTGGTACAGCAGAAGGTACTTCTGTATCTGTTGTCAGATGGCAGCAGGGTGAACAGACTGTCGCTGGGGTGGGTGTTGACTTTAAGTATCCTTTGGGCTCCGTGCAGACATCTCCCTTCACTGATGTCACTGATGCTCTGTACCAGTGATGTTCTGGGAAGTTTTAATCACCCGTTGTAGAGCCTTCCTGTCCTGGGCCATGCACAAAGCACGCCAGTTTGTTTCAAGTCAGGCTGCTTTCTATAGCTTCTCTGTAAAAGTTGACAGGAATTTGGCTCCTGAATTTAGCCTCCTTGAGTTTTCTAAGGAAGTAGAGCCTTTTCTGTGCTTTTTTTAACTTTAAATTTTAAACTTTTTTACTAGGATGGATGTGTGTGATGATAATGGCAGCTTCTCCTTGATGTTGATCACCAGGAACCTAAAACTGTTTACCAGCTTCACCTCAGCTCCACTGATGTAGACAGGGTGGTGTGTCTTTGCCTCCATTCTAAAACCAACAATCAGCTCCTTGGTTTTGCTGCCGTCGAGCAGTAGATTGTTCTCCGTGCACCACTCTGCAAGATTGTTGAATTTCTCCCGATATGAACTCTCCTAGTTGTTTATGGTGTAGACGATGATGGTGGTGCCACCCCCATACTCCACAATAGAGTTCCCTTGATGTCTGTGAGAGCAGTCATGGGTGTACAGTGTGAACAGGAGGGGGCTCAGCAAGCAGCCCTGGGGGGCTCCAGTGTTGAGCACTAACATTGAAGAGGTCCAATATCAGCCTGCTCGAATATGACCAGTGTGTTGTAGCCTAACTGGCATAGTAGCCTGGGACGAACTTTGGAATGCCTTTTAGCATGAAAGCAAGACTGAATTGATTCTCCAATCTCATTGATATCGCATCAGAACAGGATGTTTTTACAGCAAATCCTGCTTTGATTCATGTACCCATACTGTTAGCTAGCAAAGCTTAGGTGAAGTATCTAGACAGCAGCTTGGCTAACACAAACTCGCTTGGTTGAGGTGTTAGCTTATGTTAACTCACGCTATAACGGACCATGTAACACGTGTGTTTTATTGTTGTGTTACCAGTGTCACTGTGTTCAGTGAAGATAAAAAAGACAGTTCATTGTAGTTAGAGAGTTGTTAGAGATTTCCATGGTGTCAGCGACCATGTTGTAAGTTCAGGAACTGTGAGGCGTGTCAGTCACTCTAGCTACATGTACCTATGTATGGCAGTCACCTGTGTGGGATTAAGTACTTGTGAATGGCAGAGAGTTATGAAGGATGTTTGCCATTCTTCCTGCTATTCTGTGGAGCTGGAGTTAGTCAAAGGGAGAGGCTTGTTCAGAGCGCCGCAACAGCAAACTTAACCGTTTTTTGGTGTTTTGTTTTGGAGTCCAATGTAGACCAGAGTAGCCTGAGTTCTGTTCGCTGATCAATAACAACATCGTTATACTCATTGTCTTCTTACTGAGGGATGCTACAATACATGAACGATTATTGAATTGATGTATTACAACACCAAAATATTTTCTATGCAGTATTGAACTGATAAACAAACCAAAGTATGTGGTCATCATATTAGTCAATGGTGTGCCACACCCAACTAGAATAAGCTGCGATGGTAAGATAAGTAATTGGATGGTCATTAATTGCCCCACCAAGGTTCTTTTTCTTTGAACCAGGGATGCGTTGGCCCCTAAATCTTCGCTGTGGACTTTTCATATTAAAGAAGGGCAACAGCTACTAAACCTTTAATTTCTGCAAAGACAGATTCCAACTCACTCAAAATGGTCATTTTGAAATAATTTTGTCCCGCTGAGGCACTGTGATGTATGTCAGTGTCTTAGTCCAGCTTTAATGTGTATTATCTCCACAGATTAGTCCCCAAATCTGCTGCTGTGAACTGGGAAGCGTTCAGCTTCTCTAAGGGCCCGACTGAATGCCATTCAGCCTTTTGTGTCGGATAAATTACGTCGGTCTTTGGGTTTCATCACAGAAGCGCTGCACATTTGTTCTCAGAGAAAATGAAAGTCAGATATCTGCTATCCCTCTCCCAGTATATCACTCTCAAGACTGAGAACCTTTCAGTTACTCAAGGCAGGGCTGTAAATCTCCCTAAAGCTGTTCGTATTATGCTTTTTTTTCATTGTTAAACTGTTTCAGGCTCCTTTTTTGTTAAGAGAAATGGCTAAAACCATTACCTCAAGGATGTGGAGAAATCAAACTATCTGCTTTTACGCGACCTTTCCTGTGAGTCCTCTCAGGCCAGACAGGCAGAAGAGATTTGCCTGCTCAGGAAAGCCAATGAGTGTAATGAAGAGAAATGGAAGGAGAGGATGAACCCTGCAACCTCTGATCAAAACTCTTCTTATCACATTTCCTGCACCATTTCTTTCTAGCAACAATAAATGATTTCCTTTTAACTGCTAATGAGTCTCTTTCCCACTTGCTATCATTTGCATTTTAGTGAAAAACCATAACAATAAAAGCACCGGCATACTGAAGATGAGGGACAGGCTGAAGAGTGGAACAAAGTTATCTCTTGTGATTAACACTCCTCCTTTTGTTTCAGAGCTCTCATTCTCTTTCAAAAGCTGTCCTCAAACACTTTCAAATTTGGGTCATTTGCCAGCAGTTTCTCTGCCAAGTTAATGGATATTAATGAGCTATAATCCATTTGGTGTGACATGCTACTTATAATCGCCCCACGAAAGGAGGAATCATTCCTGCTAAGGCTATGGTGAAGCGAGAATCAGAACCGATAATGTGATTCAGGCTCCTTAACTCCTGGTGATAAAGCACATCCAGCGTCATGATGCTCGGCGCTGCGTGGATTTAAACGTAGCTGGAAAAAACGCCGTCATAGATCTCGGACCTGGAGATGCAAGGTCACTGATCCTGACACATACAGAGTTTGAAGTGCCGAAGTTGCTGTAATTCTTTTTTTTTTTTTTTTTTACCAACAGTGAGGATGAAGCTACTGTAGCATGACAGATCTCATGAATTAAACAGTGCTCTTATTAACTGTGGCGAAGCACAGGAGTTGCCTCGCTGCAATCTGCTGTGATCTGCTCTGTGCCATCTTTCTTTCTGTCTTTCTTTCTTTCTTCCTTTTTTTTCTTTTGCCATGTAAACGACTGTTTGACCACACAACGGGGGAAAGGAAGCCTCTCTCGGCGGGACGGCACGACTAAGAGTCGCAGAGAGAGGGGGAAGGGATGAGAGAGAGGGTATCTCCACTAGGAGTGCAGTGCCGACAAAAACGCAGGCCAGATGCATCTCAATTCCAATTAGGTAATGGGAGCTGACAGCAGGCATGAGCGAGCCACACATGGACTCGGAGCCAGAGCGGAGGGATGGATGGATCTTTACAAGCTGCATTTCAGAGGCTCCTTGACCCAGGGTCTCTGGGAGATGAGGGCAGGTGGTTACACTACAATCAAAAATTAATAGTGAGCGAACAGAGTCCGGAGGGATGAGTGATGTGCGGAGCCGGAGAGGAGGGAGGGAATGTAAAGAGAGAAGCATCGAGAAACGCGGGGAAAGGATGATGCTGTTGTGAGTGAGAGTTTTGCGGCAAACAGGATGCGTGAATGAGAATGAGCTGGAAGGGAAACTGTTAGCAGGAGGGCCAGGCGAGGACGGTTTTTCCATTTTTTATTCGACACAGTTTCACCGAAGAAGGGCACACACCAGCAAAGTTCAATTCAGGTCCAGTTGAGGATGGATGTGCCTGCAGTCCATCATCAATTCATAAAGGTGTCAAAACAACAGCAGCCGTAAACAGGCTATATGTTTTAAAATTTAGTGTTGCGGATAAAATGTCAGTCATCCTGCAAAACCAGCCTGTCAGGCACATTCTCTCTCTCTCTCTCTCTCTCTCTCTCTCTCTCACACACACACACACACACGCACACACACACACTAGCCCGCATAACCCTGAACAGACAGGCTGAATGAACCCTACTAATCTGCTCATAATTTAAGTCATTCAGGCTAGCCGAATTTTGCACATCTGTCATCTCTGCATCTTGTCCAATCTGTTTGCATGATGCCGGTATAATGTAACTATTCTTCTGCTCTTCCGCACTAAGACTATTAACTCTGCAGTCACGGTGCAGCCTGTCAGTCCAGCATGTCAAGTCCTCTCACAGTTTGCCCTGCACACACAGTGCTGTTGTAACTCTGACTTTTTATTGTGTGTAAGCATGTCATTATTGTTTCATTATTATTGAAGAGGCTAAAGCCTGTGAAATATTCACTGGTGATAAATTAAGATGTTGACATTTTTAAGACATTCTTTATGAGTAGTGTGTATTGACATTGACCTCATGCTGCCCGCCCTTTGTTTGCTTGTTTCATTTGTTTTCTGCAAACTATTGCTGCCATTGTTAAATACAGGTAAAAACCTGTGGTTCTGATTGGTTCAGACAGCCTACTATACATTTTTTTTCCCAAGATGTCCACACCGCTTGGTAGGACATGTGACCTGACATCCCACACACGCACCACATATTAGATTAAAAACACCATCTTTGGTCTTAACTAGCCTTAACCTTAACCTTCAAAAAACCAGAACTATCCCTTTAATATGCCAATTGACCAGGTAAGCGATCAGGGTTAAGTCCCCTGCACCACCCTCTCTGCAGACATCAAGCAGTGGACGGGATGTGTAGACACAAACCAATTTCCAACAATAAAAGCACGCCATACAACAAAACAAACTCATGCAAATAAAACACAGCAAGCAACAATACAAAATACTTCAAAACAGTAACTTCTGCTCTTTGACATCAGTACTCTGATTACTTTTTGTAACGATGAACGTAACGCGTTAGTTATGCAATTCAAGTAATCCGTTAATGAAACATTTGCTTCTGTCTCCCTCCTGCTGCTCAGCAGGTGGCTGTGTGCCAGCGGAAGGTAAACCTACAGTGTGTCAGTGCGCATGTGTAGCTAGCTCATTCAGCAGCATTAACTTTGTTGAAAAATTCCCATTATTTTGATTTTTGGGACGAAAAGGACACAAACAACATCACAGTGACATGCGAATAGTACCTGGAGTGCATTGTTGCATTGTTTTCATTGAAACAGCTGTGCCTAATATGGTATGCCTCTGTCCAGTTCACTGTCAGATTGGTTTCAAAGTAAAGAGCTGTAAATGTTGAATTGCATATGTCATTCCTATTATTAAGCTGCAGAGTTACTGACTGTGAGCTACAAAAAGAGTCAATACTATACATTCAAGGGTACGTGTAAAGGTGGCTTTATGCTATCTGGACAATATAACTGACATGCTCAACAAGACACAAAGAGGTTTTAATGTAATTTTTGGTAACGTTAAAGTACTTGACTAGTTACTGTTCTCAGTAGATAAACGCAGTAACGTACAGAATTACTTTTTGATGGCAGTAATCTTGTTTCAAAAGTAACGTCACCCAACACTGATGATAAATAATGACAATAATTCACTTTTCTTTAATTTTAACGTAATATATAAATTCAAATGTTTGTATCCAGTTTGCGGCAACTTCAGTCCTCATTTTAAGACTACAAGTATCCTGGAAGTACATTCTGTTGAATTAGAGTCAAATGCTTACTTAAAGGAGGTGCAGCAAAGACATTAAAAATCTGATTGTTTCTCAACCTTTCTGATGATAAAACCAGGCGCCCCCGGGGTTTAGCGGAATGGAAATGGATTAATTAAGTACTTTTGATGCACCACCCAAGGTCACGATTAATCAGATGTGTAGCATGTTGAAATACAAATACATCTACCCTATTTGCTTGTACATGCTATTTGAAACTGGTAGGAGTGTTTTAATGATGAGGTGGTAATAGAAATGTGTCTTTGGAAAGACATCTACTAAGGTCCATAAAGCTTCTATTTCCTTTCCTAATTAGTGACAAATGGAATCATTGTATCTCCTCATGAAATGGGAGTTAATTTGCTTAACTGTCACTTTCTCAGCATTTAAATAACCAAATAACTGATACAGATGCTTGAGGGCTGGGCAGTCGACTGTGTCACGTCACGTGTCCTCATCAGCAGTGTTTTTCCAGCGCATTGACTCTTTTCAGGCATCAGCATGCAGCTCTGATAGGGGTCATGTACTGGATTTCTGCATTAGGATGATAATATGTGGCTTTGGCAGTCTCAACCCCCTCACGCATGCAAGACTCAATCGGATGAGCTCTGCTCCACCTGTCCCTCCTTTCCAGCTGCCAAGACTGACCCAATGTCTCTACTCTCTGCCCACAGCTGTCACAAATCCCCGCATGCCTGGCGTGCATGGTACCCGGGACGCTCGGGCCAACAGATTGCCTGGTCGGCTGGGTCTGAGCGAGCACGTCTCAGCGACGGAGTGCTCCCTTGGCACCTCCGATGTGGCTTGAGGCCAGAATGAGGACTGATTCGGTTCCCTTCTTCTGCCTGTTGACCTCACTTATGTGTTTCTAACGTGCCAACATCTGTACAGAAACGTGAGTCAGCTTCAAACATGGGCGGAAAAAAGCGAAAGAGGCCCTGGCCCTGTGCCATCCTTCCAGATGCTCTGCCACAGCGTGCTAGGCTCGGTATCACCTCGACGTGCTCCACCGCTTCATCTCTGTCCCTCTCCGTTTACCCCTGATGAGGCGAGACGCTCACTGAGCCAGTGCTAATTAACATGGATTGGGACTCGATTGCATCTGGCTCGTGCTGCTGTTCTTGATTTCATCAGGTAAAGCTCACCTTCTCCGCCAAGGTGATCAGAACAGATAATGCTCGAGGTGTTTCTTGATTTCTCCAGCAATCTCATCATGCTAATTCAGGGGTAAATCAGATGTGATGTGTCGATATGGCAGCTGATAGTGATCTGCAAAATTGTTTTGTGAGGCATGCGTTTGCCTGTCGTCTCTCAGGAGTTTCTGTTTGACATCGTGGCACCATCTGAGAGACCTTGAAACAAGAAGTTGTGACCCCCTTTAATTCAAACTTTGAAATGACAATGTATACAATGAAAATTGCATGATGGATTTAGTCTTTTCAAGTGTAAATGTATTAATAGGGGTATCTTTAGTCACCACACAGTACATTATACATTATGAGGTGCTAGTACTTTACAAGAGTTTTACCATTTTCACCTATATTATACTTTATTTATACATTATACTTAATGTTTCTTTGTAAGCAAGGATATTGCTTCACAACAGTAAACAGTATAGAGTGCTTAAAATCAGCTTCTCGTTGAGGACATTAAAGTTCAAATATCATGCTCATTTTCAGGTCCATACTTTGGTTTTGGGTGTCCCCCAGAACATTTTTAAATACTTTAATGTTCAAAAAACACATCATTTTTCTCATACTGTCCACTGCTGAAGCGCCTCTATCCCCCCTCTGTCTGAACGCTCCGTTTTAGCGCCTGTCTCTTTGAGGCCCTCCATGTCGAAAAGCCCAGCCTGCTCTGATTGGTCAGCTCTCACAGGCCTGAGCAGGCACCGCCCACCGTGTTTCCGGATCAACCCTGCCGGTGTTTTTGCGGCCATGGCTGTGCTGGGGTGTGGCTGAAGACAGCGACTGTTTAGTTGTGACATCACAACCTCACGATAGTTCTGACAGCTCATTTAAAGGCACAGTTTGTGAATACAGGCAGTGCAATTCACTTTCATATTCATCACTTTGTTACTTTGACAATATTGATATGGCACCTACGCTGGCTTTATAATGAAAAAAAATCACAGTAATTTTTTACAGTATGGGAAAAAAAGCTGGCTGTGACTTAACACATCAGAAATAATATATTTATAATGGAGCATTTTCACAATACTTCCACCACTAGAAATAACAGTTTTGGAGGGTTAATAAAGCAAGCATTTTGAAGAAAGGATTTGATATGGCCTCTCTTCATCTGTCTCTCTCATCGCAAATGCCAGTTTGATGGATCTGTAAATTCCAATTGATAAAAGCAGAAGCAGAAGTATTTTCTTTTCAAGCAGTGACCATATGAATATGCAAGGACAATGAGACACGGGATGTCATTTCTACAAAAGCTATCCGAGGTCATATGCGAAACTGGAACTGAGCAGCTCATCACTTGCTACATATTTACGAGAGATGGAAATGATATATGCCCGGGTGTAAAAATAAATAAATAAAATCAAGCAGCGCGAGTAATTACCAGCCTAATTAAAAGCTGCAGACATATTTGAAATGCTTCAAGTGAAAGCAGACTCCCGCTCTCTCTCTCTCTTTCTGTCAGGACGCATGTGTTCAGATTTCATTAATTCCTCGGGCCTGGAGGACTCTGCGCTGTGTGTCTCTCATTGAGATGAACCATCATTAAAGTACATATTTAATGAGGTTAGGATCACAAGACCAAGCCAGGGCATTAGCATATTACTTAACATTTTAAATGTTGCGTGTATGTATACCATATCTCTTACACTGTGATGGTAAATACATGTGACAGCAAAAACTGAATACAAAAATGTGTGTTTTAAGACCACTGAAAAGCTTAGTGGAATTAATGTGTGTATGTTTATGAACTTTTTTTGGGTTCACAAATTACACTTTAAGGACTTATACTCAAATATTCTGGGAAATATTCTGGACATGAGTGGGATGTCACATTAGCATTACATTCATTTCTTTATTTTGAAGTAAAGTAAGTCTTCTTCTGTAGAGTACCTCCTATGATTCTTTATCATGTGATTCATGTGACCTTTAACACAATCCTACCAAATCTAGATTTTGATTTTGTCATGTAGAAGAAATTGAAAAATGTAAACCCTTTCTGAATGACTACTGGCCTTACATGATTGTTGTTAATCTCATGTAGGTGCCATTGTGAATCCAAGTCATTCTACAAAAAGTAACTAAAAGGAGATCAGCTATTAAACAGTAGCATTGTAATGTGAACCGACCAGCTCCTGATTCAGCTGTGCACATTTGCTGTGCATTTTTTCTGTGACTCAAAATCTGTTCACCAGTGGACATTATGCAACTATGGGCATATTCAGCCTCACTAATCCCTCCTTTTTGTATGCTTTAAAAAAAAAAAATTACTCTTGAATAGTTTTAACAAACAGAAAATTCAAATCCAAAGATTTTATTTTATTTTATGGACAGATGTAGTGTCGGTCAAAACATCAGTACATTTTGGTCAAAATTATTTCTAACATCTCTTAATTAGTTGAAACATATTGTTTCTATCTGTCTGTCTAGATTTAACCCAATATCACTTTTACATCCTTGATGCATTGTGTCGCCTGTCCAAACAAATGAGCTTCGCTGAAATTTGAACAGCAACTAACTCCAGTAAAGTAACCACTGGGGCACAGTTAGTGTCACAGTTACATCTTCATTACAAGTTGAAAGATACTTATATCTTTGGCTTGAACACTGTTTAGCTGCTCCACTCCACCTAAACGGCTGGTCGGTCCATAACCTCACACCTCTCCTTCTCCTCTGGGCCTGTGGTGACAGTTACACTCAACTATTTCAGCTATCTTAATGCAGCGGGGATCTCCTGTATGGTTTGGACTGCCAGCACATTCCCACGGTTGTTAGTGACCGATTATAAAGGTAAGACGGACATTCTGACCTTTGTAACAAAGCTGCCTCTGACAAGCAGTTTCTTAAAGAAGAGGTGAGGGGACTCTTCCTGCTCTGAGTGGGAGCTGCTGAGAACACTCTTTGGTTACTGTTGAGGTAACATTCCTCAGACGGCCAGCGTCTATTTTTTCCTTTCTTGCAGTGCAGACTGCTGTCATGCTGACATTTTATCTGTGTGTACGTTACATCCATGCTGGGTTTTAAAAGGCTTGCTGGTCGTGTTGCGGTTAGATCTGTAGCAAAAAGCTAGTCTTTAAACATTAAACATTCATTTTGAAACTGACAGCGCCACCCCTTAATGGGAGAAACTCATTTGAACACACAGGTTACCACAGTGAGATCACTCGCGAGTGTGTTGCCAAACATCATTGGAGGGTAAGTACAGTGTCAAAACAAGCACAGGGTTTATTCACAATCTGGACACTTGTTTCATGGAAGGAGATTCATTTACAATGTGATCTAAACTTAAAACTTTAGATACATTTAAATTCCACAACAGTATAAAATCACATGAATGTGGACCATAATTAGCTACCATGTAATTCACAGACGACCCTGTTTCAATTTACAGTTTATAGATAAAAAGAGATGCATCTCCGTTAGAAAAGCACAGCAAAAACCTGCTCATCATTACAAATGGACTGTACGATGAACGACAGTTGCGACGAAAACAGTGAAAGCATTTCAATCATGTCTGTAAAAGTGTGTAGCTGCTATGCTTTGTATTATTGTCTCTATTAATCAGTTTTAATTTCACTACTGACACATTTCCTCTGTATTGTTTAAGCTATACACACTCTAATGTTTGTAAGGGTTAGGTTTAGGTTTAGACTAAAAGTTGTGTTATCCCTTGGAAAATGTGTCTGCTATTCCTCTTTGTTTTATGGGTTTAAATCACATCATTTGAGATGGTTAAATCTCTTTTCCAATCAAAATTGTTTTACTGAATTCATGCTCGCTCCTCAACTGAGGTTGTTTTTACCCGCGCACTCGTTTATAGTTTAGAGAGGATATACTAGCTTTACAACAGATTTCTATGTTGAGAATAGTGTAAACATTTTGTTCTGAATTTTGAATGTATCAGTTTGGATCACTGAAGCAGTAGTATCCACTGGTTCTTGTAGACTTTGTCTCAGGCCCACTGGGCTTCACACAGCGAGTTCAGCAGCATATCACCCTCCCTGATAAGAGACGGAGCTCTCAGCATTTGTGTGGAAAGAATCGTGCAAATCAGTTTTTCATTGATTCCCAGATAAGCAGTTCAGAGAACATCCCATGATGCCTCACTTCGAATCTTTAAAGAGAAAACAACAATGCGGAGTCTGTTTTAAAGGTTTTTATGGGGCTCTGAATTGTTACAGTTGGTTCCATCGATATTTTATTCTTCTCTCTTTGTGAAAGTTTATCCCTGAAGGTTTTTTCCGTTAAACACCAACCTCCCCCATTCCTTTCTATTTCTGTCCACGGATCTCTGCCCTCTGCAACAACAAAAACTCTTTGTGCTTGGTTTGGAAATCCATCACAACGTAAAAGATCTAACACCAACCTAAAGCAGAAACACCGACCAGACTGTTTTATGTGAATATCACCGGAGGGGTTGGTGAGGTTAGAGACGTGTGATCGGGGAAGAAAGGAAGAGTGAATGTGAACAAATGTTGAGGGTGTGTGCAGGGTTGAGATTATGGAGGAATGCCGGCGGTCCGAGCCAGTCTCCATCGCGGATCCTGAGAGGATTTTCCGCACAATTTTTAGCCCCAGACAATTCGAACAGAAGCTCCGCGATCAACACACAACCGCACGCTGGCTGTGTTTTCTTCTCTTTGCAGCAGCAGGTACCATAAACTGCATGTGTTTGAGATGAGCTGAAGATAATTTGATAGTTTCTATAACTTAACTTGTTATAGATTTTTGTTTTGTTTCTAAAGATAAAAAGTGTGCACAGATTTACATTTTTATAAAATTCTTATTTCAAAATATTGCTTTTATTGACAGAGAGCTATACAGAAGAAATACTATATTCAAAATCATTAGTGGATAAGCAACAATAGGAATACTGTAGAGTAGTGAACCGATTTAAATCTATCAAATTTACTCTCAGAAGGAAGACAAAGATAAGTGATTCACCAAGATATTTCAAGTTCGATGAGGCTGATGATTTTCTTGAGCTCATTTTACAGTTTGGACACACATTTCCAAATTCAAACAGCCAACAATTTACTAAACAAAGGACATTTTTTTCTAGCCATCATCTGGCGGCTGATATATTACTTAAAGGTGTAGTGAGGAACTTTCAGTTTTTGTTCATTCTGGCGGCCCCATCTATCAAAGACGACGGTGGTGAAACAAGGTAAACTTCGTACCGACGACAGAGCAGCTTCTTCCCTCTGTGCTGTGAGACTCCTCAATTCATCATTAGTTTTCATTTCATGACTTATCCAACCTGGATAAGTTTGAATCTGACCAGATGACATGTATCAAGGAATAACTGTAACTATTTATACAGATTTTCTTGTTTGCTTATGTGCTGTAGGTAAAAAAATACATAAAACTTAAATAAAAGTAAAGAAGTGTAACATGCAAAATGAAAGAAATAAAGCACAATATGGCAGCGATCAATGTTAGGCTATAATATTCTATCATAATAGATGGATAGATAATTAATTTGCATCTGATCATAGCGGAGCAACAACACACTGTTGGATAATTATGAAATAAATATGTAATAATTGGATAATAATGTATTTTAGAAGCTGATGATACAGTGTGTGCAGTGTATGTAAAGAAGCAGAATGTACTTAAAGTATCAAATGTATCAAACAGTCTTTACGCCATGACATGAGGTCAATCTGAGTCTGATTAAGCGACTATACGTTGTTTGGTAGTTTATGTAACTAATGTAACATCAGCTGTCAGATTATACTGGATGGAAGTCACAAACATGAACTGATAAAAATGGAGGTGATGAAAACGCATGTGAAATGATCACCAGAGGGTTCAACCTGGTCTGTGAGATGAAGAAAACAGAGCCATGTTTTATCCTTTTCCCTGTCGTACATTCATCATTCACAACACAAAATCACCTGTTTCATCATTAGGGAAAAGTGGTTTCAAGTGTGGGCGTAGCAGAAAATAATTGAAAAAACTGGAATGATTCAAATTGTGATGAATAAATAATGTAAGTGATCACATTTTAGCTCCGACAGTCAGCTGGGTTATGCTACTGTCTACCGCTCATCGTTCACTATACCCAACTGACTTTTATTGTTTACAGCAAGCATTATTATTTTTATTTTTTTGTTAATTCCACTCGAAATGCCAATCAAAAGCCACGCCCGATCAAAGTTGTGGCACATCACGAATAGGCCGGGCTGCAACTCGACAGCAGTCGGTCAGTGGGCGTGGTTACTGATTGACATTTTGGATGAAAGTAACAATTAACATTGCTTCGCTTTACAACCATACTAAAACGTTCCTTGAAATGATAAATGGCAATCTTATGCTCTGAATGGTAAACGTAAGACGGGGAAAATTATGACAAACGCCTGTGTTTTCATCATCTCACGACTGTTTTGAGCAAATCAGCATCAAGTGAATCAAAGCACTTGATAACAAATCAATCCATTTGTCATTTCACATCCATTTTGATGAAAGGTGACGAAAACGGGTTTTCTATCAAACACATTTTCATCACCTCTATTTCAGTTCATTTTATGTTCCTTCCACCCCTCATGTCAGATAAATGTAACGCAACCTCAAAAGTCAACGTTGTAATTTACTCCAACACTGTAAATTAACTTTAATTTTCAAAGCTCATCATGTAAAGCATTGTTCAACAGAAGGCCTTCCCCCCAGTTTTTCTGTCGAATAATTGTCGCCAGCTTCCTGACGTCTGTATGACTCAATCATCGAATCTGCACACGACATGAGGATAAGTAACACAAAGAAGATTCCGTCAGCTTTCTAGCAGTTTCCATGTGAACACAACACGTCTGCAGGATTATCTGCTGTCACGTGCTCCAGCTTTACATCTCACAACAGCATTAAATATAGAATATGGATCGAGAGGTAAAGAGACGTGATAAGGGCCGAAGCTCCGCTGGATCCGCTGGACTGAAGCCTGAACCGCACCTTTTTTTCATACGTTTACTCACCTTTTCAGGCTGACGTAAAGCTCTGTCGCTGAGTAATGGTGTTAGGAATCAGGTCATTTTAAAGTTGAGGGTTATTTCAAGGACAGGAAAGTTAAACTAGTGCTGCTCTGGAATTATAAGAGTTTTGCTGCTTGTGGTGGTTGCTTGGTTGTCTCCTCCTGACACACACACACACACACACACACACTAGCCCACACACTCTCATTCTTTATCAGTGTTTGGGGAGAGACTCATTATTACTCCCACTCCCAGTGATTATGTCATTTCCTGCACTGGAGACATTTTGTTTTAATTTTATCTTTTTTTATTTCCAGTGTCATAGTTCCTGCCCCGATTTTTTCTGTTGTCATTTTGATTTTGTTACAATGATATCCATTAGTTTAAATCTGTAATCTTGATTCTCTGTTGCTCGGCCAAGGCTTACTGTTTCATCCCGGCACACATCCAAACACACCGGGAGGTCCTGATGGAACAGAGGAAACGTTTCCCTCTTAAGCAGGTTTTAATGTGTTTCAAACAGTGCCTCCCTCCTCGGTTAATAATGCACCCACGATGTCAAACATTATTTATATATTTTGAGGGAAAACGCTGCTGTGGGGCATGGCTATATTTTCAGAAAAATCCCATCAGCAAGGCCGTGACCCTTCCCTTAATCCACTGTTTTCAGCCACTCGCAGCCTGAACGCCAGAGAGCAGAACCATGCCTCCGCTCCCCCTCCCCTCCCCTCCCAGCACAGAATACACACTCTCCTTTTGCTAAATGCTCAAATGACAGTCTTAGCCCATGGGCTGCACGCAGCAGACCCTGTGAAAGTGATTTAATTGCTCTGTCAGGTCAGCGGAAGCTCACAGGCTACCTGTTACTGCAATACACCTGCCCACAGCCAAATCACTGGCAGCCAGTCCTTTATGAAATGAAACGAGGGCACCGGGGTCCGTGTAAATTGGCCCTGACAGTGGGAAGAATCATCCAAGAAAAGAGCCAGGCTGCAGTTTACTGGCAGCCAGCATTTGACACAGTGTTATATCCCTCCAGATTTACTGCCTCTCTCTCTTCTTTTTGCCTCTTTAGTGCTATCGCTCCTGGTCCTATAGAGCGGCGGCTGGCTTTGAAGCTGCAGGTGGACCGTATGGATCATCAGGATTGCTCTCTTCTCGCTCACACCCACCGCCCATCAGGTCATTTGTTCCCATTAAGGAGGACAAAAATACAATCATCATTTGTTTTGAAGGCTTTAGCTTGACACTTAAAAGCTGTTCCCCCCTCTGGACGCACGTGCTTTTATGAATACAGCGCAGGATACACACATTTTCAGATTTCAACACATCATCAGTACATATTCTAATTATTTTCGACAGATGTTTCAGTAACATCTGTTGTTCTTTATCGTGTTTTTGTAAAAGTACGGCAAAGGCAAAGCATTGAGAGGTGAACATGTTTGTTTCACTCATACAGCATGTTCACAGCTGAGCACAGGCTGCAGGACCTTCCTCCTGTTTGTGGTGAAGTGCTGCTCTCCTGTGGTCAGTCAGTGTCTGTAACTGAACCAGTTCAGCATCCCAAGTGTTTGAGGGACCAGCATGAGGAGCTGGAATATCAAATCATAATGATATTAATGTCCACCTAATGACACTTATAATACTGTTGCATTCAAGTTGAATTTGAGCATTGTTGGCCAATCAAAGGATGTAGCCGTCTACATCAGGAGCTCGTACCTGGTATGTTTACGGTCAATGATGTAATACACAGTTTTGTAGATAGCACCCACAAGTCATAACTGAAAAAAAGTAAAGTCACCCATATGAATAGTTCTTGAGTAAAAGTCTTGAGTCTTAAATTGTATATATGTATAATCAAATGCAATTTTTCTGGCAATAAATGTACTTGAGTATCAAAAATACAAGTAAAAGTATCTATTCTACTGATAAAAGAAATGACTTTTTGCTACTTTGGCTCTGATGCAGCATGCAATCAACAAAATAACTCATGTAAATGGCAGATGGACTTATTGTATTGTATTTATTGTATTTATTTATTTATTTCTTTATCTAGCACATTTCTGGTCTGCGGACCACCCAAAGCACTTGACAACAAGGCCATTCACACACCCGCTCACACCAATGGATTAGCCATCAGGAGAAATTTGGGGTTCAGCGTGTCGCCTAAGGACACTTCTACATGCAGCTGGAACCAGGGATCAAACCACTGACCCGCAATTAATGGACAACCCGCCATAGCTACTGAGCCTCAGCCACCTCTGGTAAATAAAGTTCTCCGATAAATGTACCAAAGTAAAAAGAACAGTATCTGCCTCCAAAATGTAGTGGAGTGGAAGTGTAAAATATGATGTTCAAGTAACTCAAGTGAGGTAATTGTGTAAGTGAACTTACATTCCATCACTGGTCAAATCAATTGTATTACAGTATTTACACACTGGAGCTCACCCTGACCGTGTTGTCTTTATTGTCAGTCCATCGTCTCTCATCATTAACTTTGTCTACACCAATCATCACGGTCCCTTTCTGCCAAAGATGGAGAAGAAGAAGAATCCTTACTTATTACACATAATAATAAACCTCCAGATCTCAGCCAGGGCCTTTGTCAAGGTCACCGACCGGAGAATTCATCTACATGTTTTGATGGTGGGAGCAAACGGAGCACCCGGAGGAAGCACTCACAGGCACGGGGAGAGCATGCAAACGCCACACAGAGAGACCCCTCCCCAGCCAGGACACCGACCCAGGTCCTGTGTACTGATTTGTTATTCCCACTTCGAACCAGCACAATATCAGGTCACAGAGAGCTTTTGACTGTTCAACATGCACAGGTATTAGTTATGTCCAAATGAAAAATACATTTTCTTACATTAACAGTGGAATGTCTGCAGTCTGAGGACATACAGTTGGCTGTCTGAGGACATACAGTTGGCTGTCTAAAACAGGAGTTTTCTGTTTAGGCCGTGATGAAAGTGAAGCACGGCTGTACCAATGATCACTGGACCAAGAGCGTGTTCAGCAACCGGGATGGAATTAAATTGAGCAAATTAACTTAATTACATTTCATCATGCACTTTGGCCCTTCCCTGTAGAATTCAGTGATGGGGAGTAACTAAGTACTTTTACTCAACTTTGAGTCATTTCACTTAGTTCTATGTTCTACATCTACTACTCTACTAAGTGTTGTACCTTTCACTCCACTCCATTCATCTGACGGCTACAGTTAGTACAGTCACTTTGCAGATTAACATTTTACACACGAAACATGCAAAATACGGCACATTTTAATAGACTCAACTACCCAACGGTACATTAAACAGATCTAATGAGCTTTTTTTTTTTTTTTTTTAAAGGAGCTACATCATGACATTGCTGATTACACATGAATACATCAATAGTGATACTCCAATAATATAATATGAATAATGACACGATAATATATATTTAAGCAAGGTACCTGTGTTCCACCACTGCCATTTTTCTCCCTCCCTTCAGTAATCAAGTTAGTCTTATTGCTCAGTCTGCTTCCAAACTCAAAAACTCAAAGATTAATTTCCTCCTCTGCATGCTCTTTGTAACAGCTTGCTTTAAATGAATAAAAGAGAAGCAATGGTGCCCCCCTGTGACAACATAACACACTTATAACAGAAATTTCATCTGCTTTAGTAAATTAGAGTTTGACTGACAGGTGATATATATTTAAGTGGACATGTTTCAAAGTCACAATTTGTTGCCAGACAGCCATTTTGAGTTGTAAATATCTATCTATGTATGCGAAACAGCATCCATTAGTTTCTTTCATTTGGACACTGTTGTATGTTGAGGTTATGTAGGTAATTTATGGACCAGACTTGATAAATGATCAATACGTGACGGGTCTGAGCTGCCGTGGTAGGTGTTGCGTGACGCAAAATTTAATTCTAATCTCCAAACCACACTCTCTGTGTTCATCTCTGTGCTCTGCTCTGCTGCTGATTTAATTTGTATTCCTTTCGCCTCGGGCAGCCACCACCAGTGTATGGTTAGAGCTATTTGTTGGAAAATGTGAGCTAATTTGATACAGACTTAATATTCTGAATCCAGGGTAAATTTGCATGTCTGGTCTGATCGACTTATGAAAATAAAGCTGCATAAACTGTGTGCACACACGAGCCCACATCTTGATGTGTTCAGACAGTTTGCAAATGAAAAGTATCCCTCTCTGACGGACGCCCCGTCTGATATGGATTGTTTAAATAAATCATTTGCAGCGCTGCTTTAATCATGAGGCTGCTGATGGAAACTTAATGAAATAAGTATTTCCAAAGCAGATCGTTTTAAATATGAATAGGTACGAGCCAGACAGTTTAGTTTATTCATGTTGTATATCTCCACCAAAAAAGTCAAAAAAAAGTCACACACACAAAAAAAAGATGCGCAGCTGTGATGAAACCAAAGTGATACTGAGTTTTTTTTCTGATCTTTCAGTGATTTGCATTTCTGAGGAGCAAACTTTCTGCATCGAAACAGCAAAACCCACAACAGATTCACCTGCTCTTAACCTCAGACGATCCCTCTCATTCATGTAAGAACTCTCTCCTTCCACAGTTGTGGAAGATCCTTTACTTAAATAAAAGTACTAATACAACACTTCTACAATAAAAAGCCCACTAAAAGTCAAAGTCCTGCATTCAAAACCTTACATACTGTGTAAGTATTGTCAAAGAAATGTACTTAAAATGTATTAAAAGTGAAAGTACTCATTGTGCAGTAACTTACCAGTGTTTTACTATTATATCTGATGTTTTTGGATAATTACTACTGTAGATATATGGATAATTAATGCTGTAGATGTTTAAGGCTGAGCTCATGTGAACTCCTTTACATACTGTTGGGTGGTTTAAAAGGGTCATTTGTAAGATATGGTCAGAATCTTTGTTTAAAATGAACAGTGTTGACATTTTGTCAAAGACATCTTCATATTGCGTATAGCCCGGGCCCATTGTGACAGCAGCCCTCTCGTCATTTGCAGCGTAACCATGAAAAGCAGGTGATAGCCTTCAGTGTTATTGACTGCAGCGAGTGGAAGGGCCTGTCCAGTGAGCTGAGAACAGGTCAATGAAAGCGCTTCATCTTTTGAGGTCCATTTAAAAGATTTTTCATCATTTATTAACCTGTTGAGTCACTTTCCCATTAAAGTCACACCGCATCCAAGAATGTCAGCATTTTTAATACAGCTGATGGTGACTGTGATGACTGGCTCATCATCATCATCATCATCAAAGGATTAAAGACTCACTTGTGTCATACTTTGGAAAGAATTTTTAAATAATTGTTGGTATATTCTCTATTTATCTTTTGCCTTTGCTTGGAAAATAACTAACCTGTTGGTACAACATAAAGGAAATCGAGTTCAATTAATTGCTGAAGTACTCAAAATCATCATGTGAACGGTCTGAATATGTCATTGATATATTTCACATTTTAATATCCTAATTTAAGGCACATAGAATTCACTCTGCAGTTCAGTCTTAGTGGGGCTGCATCCTCACAATATTGTACAAAACACACCAGGCTAAAATTCCTAAAATTCTTTATCTATTGGCGGAACACCGGCCAAAAGAAAGCACCGACTGTATTGTATAGTTCAGATGCAAAATGGTAGTGTACAGAAGTCCTGAGGGGCAAGTGAGAAAAAGAGTCTTTCTCAGTTACTTTAAGTACTGGACCGAAAGTGGCCATTATTGATCGACTTCCTGCCTATTATTCCTTCCTATTCCCCTAATCCCCTTCCTATTATTTAAAGAGCACTTTTACCTCACATAATTAAATTGCATAGACAGCAACTCACAATGTAATTTTTCATTTTTGTTGATTTTTCCCTCCCTGTACTACACTATAATGTCACCCATATCAATATTTGGGGAGATTAAAAGACATATCAGCTGAAAATAAAATTAAAAAAAATAATACATAAGACAATCTTGACATGGATTTTCATTTTAAAAACCCCTTTGAGTGTTCTCTGGTTAACAAACTCAAACCTAGTTTGACATTTCTGTACTGACCTCTATTTGCAATAAGCTAATGTGCTAAAGTAATGCTATGTCACTATTACCAATTTACCAATTTAGTTCTGTGACCAACATATGTGTACACCTAGTGTTTAACACTGGTAGACTCTGGGGGAGGGTGTTGCCCCCTAACCTGACTCTCACCAGATGCATTTCTTTCCACCGAGCTCCACTCATATACATCTGGGATCGCTCCCGTTGGGAGGGATTTCGGCACCAGATTTTATGGTCGAGCCAATCAGGACCACCGGGCGGGAGTTTCATAGATGTGACGTAGTGGAGAAGCGACTGTTTTGATTCAGACAACAATGGCGGCTCGCATCGAGGAAGCAAGCGTCAACATTGATGCTGCTATTTCATTCATGTTGTCCAATCTACCCAATATTTTTTCGTTAAAAGAAAGTCACTCTCATCAACGTCACAGGTTGGTTTCGATGTGAGTGGTTGAAGTAGCACGTCAATAAAGATGACAGACAAGTGGTTTATCCAATCATATGCAAGGATTTCTGATAAGGCCCAGCCTTCTGAAACACATCTCCAATGGAGCGATCCCAGATGGATGAGTGGAGCTAGGCAGAACGAAATTTGTCTGGCGAGAGTCAGGTTAGTTGCTCCCTGCCCAGTGGACCAATGTGAGAAAGTGCCCTCCAGTGAAGAAAATGCAACACATTGCCATACAGGCTTCCCTACAAGCTGGAAAATGAGTTGGCCTCCACATGTTCCCTGATCTTACAAGTTATAAAACAAGTACAGATAATCACACTTTACCAGGGTTTGTAACTATTTAATTATGAATGTTATGCTGGTGCCCTTTTTATTTTTTCCGCCCCTGCCCTGAGCCCTGAGCTGTCACTGGTGTCCAACCCCCTCTCCCTGGTTTTATCTCACCTCACAAACCTGCCATTCTGCTGCAGCCCACAGCAGAACCATCGCGATCCGAGAACTTCACAGTGACTCCTGCCATGTAAGAGCTCACACCCTAAAGGACGTCAGACCAATTAGCTAAACTGTTATTGCACGACTGCGTGAGTGCATCGTTTCTCACCTACCATGATCCAAAGTGCGTAGGTACCGAAGCTGTGAACACATGGTCACGCTGGCACAACCTTTACCTTGGTGTCAGAACATCGACCACGGCCACCTGGCAACCACGCTGAGGCTGATCCAATAAACATGCAGTGTCTGCTTCATTCCTGATGAAAGGTTTATCGCTCCTGTGCCTTTTTTTACGGCCTTTCCACCGCAACCTGTCTTCTTTTTGGGCACGCAAAAGTCTGCAGTCTGTGCCAACAAGAGCTAATGAAATTAACATGAGGGTCAATCAAAGCTCAGCAGGCTCGATCCAAAATAATATTACAACGCTAATTTAAGCTCCACCATCCAATTATGAGCCAGTAACCTGTTTCAGACAACAAATTGTAAATTTAAACACTTATTTGATCATGAAGGGACCAAATTTAAAACCTAAACCCAAAGTGATTGACTTTGACCTGACCGCAACACTCCTCCACTGAGCTGCTGAGGCTACAGTTACAGCCAACGTGCTGAAACTGCATTTATTCATCACAAGAAGCGATTTAAGAACATTTGACGGAACAATCAGAACAGATCTGGGCACTATAAACTAAAATAGCACAGGATAATCAAAGTAGCACATTTTCATTCTTTCATTCTTGGGAGAATGGGGATGAAAATCTTTTGATTCCCTCATGTTTCTTTCTTGAAATTAGACCAGACTTTATAAAACTCCCCTTGGTACAGTAGTTATCAGTCCTTGGGATTAACGATTCAAAAGAAGAAATGTCTTACTGCCAATGAGCACAGCTTAGGAGATTCGGGCAATGATTCATGTGACCTGTGTCTGATACCTTTGACTGCTTGTTTCTAGAAAGGAGAAACAAATCAACAATCCCCCAATAAATTAAAAAAGTGCTTGTTTCCTTACAATACTCCAAGCAATAATTATGCTCCATAAGTCCCATTCTTTGAAGTTTACCTGGAGTAATACCAAAGTATGAGTGTATCTTTGACAGAACACGGGCACCCACCACAGTAGTTTTCCATACATCCTCTTTTTTCAGTTACCATTTTAGTGTTTGCCACAATTTAAAAAAAAAAAAAACTGAGGCTGATTGCGGACCATTCGGGGTTTGCATCCTGCGGAGGCCGCATTTGAAGGCCAATTACGTCACAACGCCGCGCGAAGGCTGTCCCAATTCCAAGGCTCCTTCTTTTCCCTCTTTTTGGAGGATGCACCGTTACTATCCTTCGTGGCCTCACATATCCCAAGAGTCTTTGCGCGGCCGAAAAAGAAGAAAGAAAGAGAGAAAATGGCAACATCACGTAGCGTAGATCGTCACTTTCGCGGGCCTGGGCGGCAGAAATCGTGATGTAAGGGTAAGGGCGGGAAGATCGGGGCGACGCAACCAGGAAATGCTCCAAAGGCTAGACCGTCCCATTTAACAACGGTTGACGCGGCCTTCGAAGGAGGCAGACCCTGAATTGAGACACAGCAACTGTCTCGCTGTGTGTGTGTGTGTGTGTGTGTGTGTGTGTGTGTGTGTGTGTGTATCTTAATCCCCTCTCTCATCTGTCCTGTGTGCAGGCCAGAGTCTGACTGAGTTGTGCTTCCTGAGGCTGGAGGCGCTGCCAGCCTCGTCCCCTTGATGAGTCCAAAGACAGCCATCAGGTCAGAGCCTGAGAAGTTGGATCAATGTAGGAAGCAACCAACCTGCGGCGCGGCTGACCTTGGCCTCTGACTCTTTCTCCTCTTGTTAATCCTGGACACTGATCATTTTAGATTCTCCCTTAGATTTTAGTATATTTTATGATCATAAAGTAAGCTTTTAAACTTTCATTGTGGTTTAGTCTTTTGCCTGTTACTTGGACTGGATGGTCAAATCTGGAATCTGTTACAGCAGCGTTCAGCTAAACAACTGACGTAGCTAAAGACTTGTTTAAAAATGTAAAAAAATAACCCTTACTGTAAAAAAAAAAACATCAGCTCATTGGCTGTAATCAAAGTCTCCCTAAACCCTGAGATTCTAAATAGATCTGAAAGAAACTATTTACACCCTCAAGGCACATTCGAGTTTGTGCACCAACTTCACACAGTGTACGCCAACATTTTTTAGCGTAGCAGCTGTAATGAAGATTTTGGGTTAAAAATGGATGTAAAGGTGTAAATAATGTCTTTTCAAATTAGTTTGGGATCTCTGGAGAAACTTGGATTACAAGGGATCGTGTCTATAGAGCCTCTTTATGTTTTGTTTTAAGTCTTAAATCAAGTCCCTATCTACTTCAGCTGTATAGTTGAATGCTGCAATGCTGTTTCTCAGTGAAGCTCCAGAAATGAAGACTCCACCTGACTTTCCATGAGCATGGGGATGGGTAGATAATGACCGATTTTTTTCATTTTTGAGTGAATTTATCCTGTAATATCAGTGCTGCACATCTACATACAGTATTTTTTTTTGTAAAATGTGAAAATATCCAAACATTTTGATTCCATTAAATTGACAACCTGGGGGCGGCTGTAGTTCAGCGGGTAGAGCTCGACTAGTGTTCGGGAGGTCGATGGTTCGAATCCCGGCTCCCCGGGGGCGGAGTTGAGCTACATGTCGAAGTATCCTTGAGCAAGGTACTGAACCCCAAAATTGCTCCTGATGTGCAGTTGGCACCTTGCAGGGCGGCCTCTGCCATCAGTAAGAGCCCTGCGATGAGCTGGCGACTCGTCTGGGGTGTACCCTGCCTTCGCCCTTAGATAGCTGGGATTGGCTCCAGTAACCTCCCCGCGACCTCTTGAAAAAAGGGATAAAGTGGCTAACGTGACCATCAGCGGTTGACAATGAATGAATGAATGAATTGACAACCTTAACTGTTCAAACTGTTTCCAGCTCAGAAAGTTAGCTCAGTCAGAGTTGCGCAACAATCTGAACATCCGTCTGCTGAACACGTCGCTGCAGGTTTACCTCCAGCCTACAGTGCATCTGAATGTGAGCTGATGTAGGTGTTTCACCAAATCAGTCACTATATAGTACTGCAAAAACACAGAGGCAACAAAAAACAAAACTGAAATTGGGGAGTCCTTAACATCAGCATGATATGAGGCTGGAAACCATAGCAACAGCAGGCAGCAAAAAAGTATTCTTAAGGCATTACTCTTAGTGCACATTATCCTCCTGCTCACAAACATCTGTGCAACTATTGGCAAAAGCTTACTGATGGATCCATTTTTTTTAGGGACAAAAAGGAAGGAAAATGACCCGTGTAGAGTAATGGACACATTAAAGAGGATTTCTTTTGGGTTTTCCATAGATTATTGATGGCTGCATAATGTAAATGATTCACAACACAGCCAATAAATGATTTAATCTGAGAGGCTGCAAACTGAATCGATCTGAAGCTTTTGTTTTTTTGGTGTGAAAATGGCCCTCTGTGAACTTAAATGAGGCCTGCTTCATGGTCACAAACGCTAACCGACTGTGTTGCTGCTCACTCAGAGGCCCAGTGGGAATCTGAACCTGGAGTTTTGGTGACTCACCCTGAGAAACCAAGCTCCCTTTCACTCACACTGTCAATGACATATGAAAAAAAAACAAGTAGGAAGCAGATGAGGGGGACAGAGAGGTGGGTGACTCACTCATATTCTCCCCTGTTCACCACACACACATGGCGTACCAACACCGTGACGATGCATTTGAGAGTCTGATGAGAGGCAGTGTCTTCATGATAATGCTCTCAGGACAACACAGTGACAGGCCGCTCGCTTGCATCAGGTGTTGGTGGGTGGCTGCTGACCAGATGATGTCAGAGGGAACAATGCCCGCTCAGGCTGTACGGTACGCGGTGTTGGCTGGACCGGAAAGGTCATCAAACGTTAGTCATGATTATTCATAGTTGGAGCCCACACATGGAAATATCAGCCACTGAGTCAGTTAAGTTTCACGCTGGCTCCGAGTCAGCGTGGAGGCTGGACGTATGCATGTGTCCTGGGGATTTTTATACTTAAAGGTGGAAGCGCAAGAAGGTTTCAGAACATTAGGTTAGGTAATGCTTTTTTTCTTTTTTCTTTTTTGTCAATCTCAGTTTAAGAACGAGGACTTCTATTTTATAAATGGTGCAATGACATACAATCTGTCTATAATGGTTTCTTTTCATTCACCTGTTGAAATCATGTATCCTTGAACTGATTAGGTTGCACTGAAACATATTCCTCTTGGTCATTAAAAGACCATACCAAAGTGTGTACATGCTGCCCATTTTACAGGCAACCAGTTGTTAACTTTCCCATGGATTTATTTCAGCACAGTATGAAAACAAATTCAGCTTGCCAATATTTTTAAAGCAGTTGAGATGAAGCCTGTGATCCATCAGTGGAAAGCTTGTGTATATGGAATGTGGTAATGCAGGTGCGAGGAAGGGGTTTTACAGACACTCTTTGCTGGTGGTGCACTGGTGTGGGGAATATTCCCTGTTCTGTGATTTGTATTCTTAAGTAATGTCAGAATAATAAGCCCGAGAGGGAAGAAAACGAATGAAAAGATACTGCGAAGGTTTTACTGAGAGTTGCTGTTCAACATGAACCTCTCAAATCAGAAGTGGGAGCCTCCCACCAGGACATGAATTCACCATCTGAAAACCTTTGAATGCAGCATCTGAAAACCTTTGAATCCAGATTTTGAATGGAATTTTCCAGTGGTGCTGAAATGCTGTCGAAGACAAAGCGGCTGCCTTGTGGTAGTAAAACACAACACTAACATATTATCAACTGATAAAGTTGATATGGTGAACGTACTGTACAAGCAAACAGTCGCCTATTTCGTATACATCAGTTACAGGGCAAAATTAGCATTTGCTTGGGGTTGTGTTTATGGATATAATGAATATTCACTCTGTTTTAGCTCTGTATTTGGTCTCTACCAACTTAAGAGAAAAATATCTGACTGACTATCTGTATTAGTCTGTTGTTTGGTGCTGGGCAAGTAGCCTGTGGTGGATTTTTATTCTTTTTTGCTTTTATGAAAGCATTGGCAGTGAAACAAAACAGTGAGGTTGCAGACTGGAAAACCAAAACAATAACTGAAAGAGGCAAAAACGCAAGGTAGAGCTTAAAGGGAAATGTTAATTCAGATGATAATTTACTGTATACAGTACTTGTCAAAAGGAGGCTGGTAGTAGACGTCCAAACAAACACTAAGGACTACGACACAAACAATGACGTGACATGGACAGAAACAAAAACCCAGAACTTGAATACCCAGAGACAAACGAGGGAACAAGGCACAGGTGAGACACAAGAGGACAGGTGCAGATAATCAAACAGAAAAGGGAAGACAAGACGTGGAACACAACGACAAAATAAAACAGGAAGTGACTAGAATTAAACACAACATGAAACAGAAACTTGACAAAACAAACGTGACAATACTTGCCACCATACCACTGACATCCTTTACATTAGTTTGGTTATTTGATCAATTGTTGATAGAAGAATATCAATAAAAGCATCATAAAGTAGCATAAATCTTAGTTATCTCTGGAGGGGGATCGTGTTTTTGGTCGCATGTGTGCATCTGTGTGTATCTATCTGCAGCTAATCTACTGGACCTTTCAGCCTGATATTTCTGTTCACATGTAGGACTGTATGCTTAAGGATCTCTCAGAGTTGCAGTGATTACCAGTTCTTCAAAAACCTGTTATATTCACTGCTTTGTTTATACCGCCATCGACTGCTCACTCCTCCCTCCTCTTTACCGGCCATTAGGGGCCACTAGTGATCAACGTCTGCTTCAGTTCGCCCCCAGACACACCTGGTGGAGATCTTTACTCTACTCATTGCACACTTTCACTTATGAATGTATGTAGGTAGGTAGAGAATCAAAAACTCAATTGGAAAGAAACTAAATAAACAGTATATATTCAATATTATGTTGCCCAGCACAACTACAACCTCAGTGATAATTTAATTCACACATTTCCAACAATGTTACCAAAAACGGAACATTAGAAGTAGAATTGCGGATTTATTATAATTCATGACAATAATACAGATGCATTACTTAGTTGGCCTCAGTGAAGGTAACTAAATTGAGCAGAGTTCTAGCAGACATCAGTATTTACTCACTAGAGTTATACTGTACTGTAATATTGCTTCGTCACCCTCTTTAAACTGAACTCATCACATCCAGTACAATGACGGCACCGACAATATGTCTGAATTCATTGTCCATTGCAAACTTAAAATTATAGTGAAATGACAACCCTGCCTATTCTGTTAGTCTTTTAACCCGAACAGTTAAATGAAGAGCGAAGAAAACTCCTCAGCCTGCATGCTCATCCACCACTCGCCCACACTGTTCATCCCCTCTCTTACTCAGAACACATCAGCGAGACAGTGAATGAGCGCCTAGAAAAGGAGGCTTCAACGCGTCAGGTCTGAATGGACGGGAGGAGTACAGTCATAGTAGTGAGTCACAGTGCTGGGTGGTAGTAGGTCAGGTTGACGTATTTCTCCCACCCGGCTCGCTATTCATCAGTGCCCTTCAAGATCCAGCCCAGCTGGGATCATTAGAATGCAGAGGGAAGCCGAGGTAATCGATAAATCGATGTTACCCACCTGCGATGCCTCTCGTGATCGCTTACAGCTGAAGTGTCAGTCTGAAGGGGCAACCTTACCTGAAGCGGGTGTCAAATAGCATCTCAAATAGCATACTTAAGCAACCCCACTTTTCTATGTATGATGCTGTTAAGCATTTGTAAGGTTGTGTTCATGCACCCATTGGTGCCTGTGAATACCTAGTGTCACAAGGGCTGGTAGTAGACGTGGATGAAGGACCCAGATGCACAGACAACAGACTGATGGTTGCAGGGATTCAAAAAAGTATTTAATTATCTCAAAAAAAAGGCAACATGAACATGGCATGGCAACTAACTAACAACAACTACTACAAGCAAAAAATGAAGCGACAATGACAGCACAAAAACCCAGAACTTAAATAGCCAGAGACAAACGAGGGAACAAGGCACAGGTGAGACACAAGAGGACAGGTGCAGATAATCAAACAGAGCAGGGAAGACAAGACTTGGAACACAAGAACTACAAAATTACAAAGAGAGAAATTACTTTTGATTATGATTGAGTTGTTAAAATGTAAGCAGCACTTTAATCTAGCTGGTTGAGGTGGAGCCGATTCAGCTATCTTATAAACTGTTATGTATTGAAAGCTCCTGCGCACATATGGTCCACCCCCGCACAGGTATTTTCACATATTTTTCCTGATTTGACCTTTGCTCAGGACTGTGTGGGCGTGTACAGACTAGGCTTGATTAATATCTCTGTCATCCTCCTCTTTGTTGCAGAACAATTTTCAACTTTATCCTTCGTATTAGCATGTGGAGTTGGTTGACCCGAGGTACTGTAAACCCGAGCGTTACAAAACCATATGCAGGGCCACTGATCTATTATAATGCAGCATATTTTTTAAGGCCACCATTTATTTGTGTCACTAGTACCTGTATAGCTCTGTAAAAATATAACTCTTAATAGCTTAATAGCTTGCTTGCTTTGTAAATGATAGCAAAAACATGGGTGATGAAGCCGTTTCGGGCGGCGACATACCGACAGTGTCACAGCTATAATCTGCTTTAAAATAGGAGAGGCCCCAGCGAGTAATTTCCCCTGCAGATAAGACTTAAATTCTGATCTCCCAGCATGCAGTCTGGAAATACTGGCTTACACCTTAAAAAAAACACAAGCCAGTGTTTGGGAAGATTATTTAGCAATTAACCAGCAGTTGCCATCTGGCCTCAGTGTATGCTGCGCCCTGCGCTCAGCTCTGAGAGCGTATTCAGCGGATATGTTAGCAGCTAACATACATCCATGAGCAAATGAGTTTTATCGTGAAATGGATCATTAGGCTCATTAGGGCATTACAGAGTCACTGGCTAAAACGCTCGTCCAAAATAATTCCACTGTAAATACATTACATACATTGGGGTCCTACAGAGGTCTTATTGGTAAGAAAAGTTGATTTTTGAGTCTCATTCCCAACTCGACAAATATTGCCGCCATGCGATGGTAGGTTGAGACGGTCGCTAGTTGGCATACCCCCTTTTCTCTAAGACATACCTAAATATATGAAATTGGTTTTAGAATCAAAGAAACAAAGAAAGAAAGAAAGAATTGTAATGATTCAATTTCAACGTAAGCAAGTTGATTTCTTGAACTGACTTGAATTTTCAGTTGTGAATTGAAATTATTGAATACAAAGCTTCAGTTAGCGTATTTTCTGATTAAATGTAGAACATGTTCTGGTATCCCTGCCTACTTTATACAATTATACTTTATACTACTTTAAACAACAGAGAACTCCTAATTGAGGCGGTCCTGTCTGTTCGCGAATGCGCAGAGAGTAGGACCCGTCTGTTCTGGTACCTACACCGACAATAGCGGAAAATGGAAAGCTACCAATTCCAGCACTAAGATCACTAAGATAATTCAATGATATCTTTTCCAAACAATTCCCCACACCATCCATGTGTCTGTGCATCAGTTTTCACTCTGTGCTGCATCAAGCTCAAGAACACAGTTTCAGGCTTCCCATTCCCTTTTGCTACAGTGCATCGGTCACCTGTCCTGCCTCCCCGTGGACTAGTTTTTCTCTTTTTCCCCTCTCTGAACTCACCTCTACACCTCATCTGAGCATCATTCAGCTTCTGCTATTCTACAGGATGACTTTGCAGTTTTTTGGGTCTCTTGTTGATATGCAAAGTTGTGCCTTCAGATGGAGAGGTGGGATAAGAGGATGCAGTGCAGCATGGCAGTGACAGAAGAGTGCTGACACCAGGAGCACAACAGGAGACTGTCTGATGTGAAATATTTGGCAATGTTTGTGTGAGAGCTTGTTGCCATTTTGGGTCACCTAAGAATAACTCCATGAAGTTACACGGTAAACATCTACCTGGTTTATTGATCCCCCCTGTGGAAATGACATGGCAGCTGCCTTGTTTCCAAAGTAAAAGCGTCACTTTGACTTTGGTCCATGGAAGACCAGGATAATGCATTTCACATGCTGGCAACCTTCTGTTTAAAGCTGTACGAATCAATATTTTTGTATTACCAATGGATCAGTTGAGTATGTGTAGTCTGGAAAGGGTTGCCTGTGTTGTCAAACTCACACAGAATTATTATCTTCACAAAGCGTTTGGTGTTTTCAGTTTTTGTTTTATGGTGCACAATTAATTTTAATGCTTTGGTTCACTCTCACTGCTGTCGTCAGCTTTTTATTCTGCTGTAGCAGGCAGCATTTCAGTGAAAAAGCTAAAAAAAAAACTCAGCTAATGTTCCAGCAGCGAATGGCAAACAGATAAACTTAGCTAATGAACATAGTGGAGCATTTAGCAGCTAAGTAGCCAGATACATTTCTCAGGAGTTGGTGGAGACCAAAGACAGAGCTAAAAACAAGTGGCAACTACCATGGTTGGAGGCTGAAGCCAATATGGAAATACGTTTAGGTTCTGACAGCCTGTAGATGCTAGCTCCAAAATATCCCTAGTTCCTATTGACCTCTACTCAACAGTCGTCTACCTCCCTCTGGAAATTGGCTAAATTGGCTGTTGCAAAGACAACATTCAAAACATGGCTTCCACTATTACCACTAAAGCAAAAAAAAAAAACACAACTGTAAGTCTCCCAACTAGGCAGGTTTTGTTGCTTACTGATCTAGTAGAAAGAATGTCAGTTTTCAACCATCTGGAGCTGTGGTGGTAAGTGGAAACACAAATCAATAGGGGAACAGACTTTGACACAACACCAGAGATGAATACTCGACGGAGCTCACCTTGGAGCACCTTCTTTGTCTCATCCATCAGCGGATTCTTTATCTTTTGCAGTGTAGGGTTTCCACAGTTATTCCAGATGTTTCAACATTACCTGGGGATAACGACCAGAGTCAACAGAGCCTTTTCTTGTTTTGATTGCGCAATGGCAGACTCTGCTTTCTTTGTGCAATAATTTGACCTCAATTTTATTTGTGGAAAACAATCCAGCCAGTGGCATAGCATACTGAAGAGGGGAGGCTTATATGAAACAAATCCACATGCTAATGGAAAAATTTTTCTACAACCATTAGCCTACACTATATATGAGGCTTCCATGTCTGCTGCATGGCCATTGATTGACTATTTGCTCTCCCCAGCTGCTGAAATGCTGTTACTCAGACTTTTGGAGCGCCAAGTAATTTTTCTCTAGATGCAGTTATCATGTGTTTGTAGTTGAGGATATATATTAACAAGATCCTCAAACAATGCTGTCACGTATTTTGTCGTAGGTTTTAATCTTACCTTCAGAAGAGTAAAATAGCGGTAGGCTATTGTTTACTAGCTAGCCTGCTTACCAAAAAGGCTGCTCAGTCACTGTTGCATTAATGACACATCATTGTACTTTTTAAAAATGTCTTTTTGCATAAAGTGAAAATGGTATTACACATTTTTTTTTCACTTTTTGTTAATAGGTGAAATTACTAGGCTGTGTGTGTGTTTGGTTTTTGCTAAGCCTTCTAAATGTTAATTCAAGGTCAGTTTGGAGCTTGACAAAAATAGAATACTTTAAGCTCCAAACGTTGTACAGCTGTTGTATATGTCAAGGTTGGGATAGCAGGCAGCAGGAGAAGGACCCGAATGCTGTGAAACAGGCAGACTGGTGTATTGCAGGTTCAAGTCGGGTTCAAGTATAAAGCAGATGGCAACTAGAATGAACTGGCACAGGAACAAAGGAGCTGGGCCGTTTTATGTAGTTAGTGACTGATGAGAATAGGTGAGAAGGCGAATGAGGTCATCTGGTGGAAAAGTCTGAAGGCATCTGGTGGACAGGTAGGGAATGGCAATTAATGGTTTTGAGGAGGTGGGAATGTGGCTGGAGAGGGGAAAAGAGACGCAGAATGAGCCGGTATTTTTACAAGGCAAGAAACTGTAACCGTAATGTCAGATCTAGCATACACTGCATGAAACCATAATAGAACAGGCTGCTAACAAAACCAATCTGTACCTGATCTTGATGGTGAAAGGTTTGCTGACACATTTACCAGCTAATGGAGGAGGGCAGCCCACACTGATGATGGCATCTGCTCTCATCACATCTCTTCTCCTCTCGGTGTTCGACAGATTCAACTAGAAGGGCTTCTTTCTGATCAGTCATTCATGCACTTTATTTTAAGGATGGCTTGATAAAAGCAGGAATTCGAAAGATATAGTTATCTTAACTGTTTTAAATGTTCCATGAGATTTTGAACATTAATATAGCACAACACAACTATTTGCTATGTGAAGATATAGCGGAGTAAAGGTAATCCTGAGCAGAGTAACACGCCTTCTGCGTGTGATGTAAGGCAACCTTCATCTGGCTCCGCTTGACTACATATTAGCAATTCTGGAGAAAGTAAATTGATTGTTAAGTCTCATTCCAAGGTTGTCTAATGCCAACACTTTGGGTTGACATGTATTCCCAAAATGGATTGTTTCACAGTACCACCTGGAAACATGCCGTACTGTATGGAAGAGGGCAGGCACTTAGCAGGGGATTGAATGACCCATTTGTCTATCGCCATCTATCTCGGGCTAACTTCAACCAATCAGATCAACAGCGCTACCACCAGTGGAGCCAGTTGGGTAGTTCAAACCCTTGCCAAAGTCTGTCCAGATAAGAGTAAAAACATGTTTTCCACTGAGAAAAGCTTTTTGTGCCATTCTCTCAGAGCCCAGCATCCCTTAGAATTGTGTCCACATTGGATGAGTACCTCATGATTTAGATGCCAATGTTCAGTGCCAGTGTAGGGTGCCCAGTGTAACAATGATGGACTGTAAAGTCCTGAGACACCAGGATTTTAAAAAGATGAGGATATAAAAACCTGCACTCGATCAATGCGACCCACAGTTTTGCAGAATCATCCAGTATCGACGTTGACTATCTCGTTGATTAATACGCATGCATTGCTCCAACTTTGGTCCTTAGACGCATGCGGGATTGTGCAGTATGCTGTGTGCCTCTGTTCTTTCCAGGTCACTAAGTTTGCTTTAAGTGGGAAAAACCTTTTCTCCACTCCATCTGCTCTTGTTGAGGGGTGCTGCTGGAGTGTTGCTGCTGGTTCTGTGACAAACAGTGGCGACAAACTGTGATGGACGGGAAAGTTTGCATGTTAGCGGCAACGGCGTAAAAACACATTCAACATACATGTGGGAGCTGCCTGATTCTCATGACACCCGAGAGGCAGCTGCATTGGAGTATGGTGAGCTCAAGGATTGCGCTGGCAGATGGGCATGAGCGTTGCATTTCGTGTCATGACCACTCAGTGGTCACGCACCAAACACCAGAGGAAACTATATTCAGTCAGCAGAAGTTGCACATACAGTATATATGAAGACTTTTTTCTTTGTGCCTCTTTTACACAAAAGCAGTGACACAGGACAGATTTTACTGTCGCTGTGATGATTCTGTCAGTATGAGATCTGATACTGATCACACTTGGTTTGTAACGTTAGACTCAACGTAATAAGGAAATGTTGAATGATCGTATCTGCCAAGTGACAGTAAGACTATCTATCAACATGTCATAGGATCAGACTGTTTAATCATTTTCACCCCATTCATAATGTCTGACCAGCACTACCCCTCTTGCTCCAGACATTTTCATTCCTCTTCTGATCAGCAGGCCCTTCCTGCCTTCACCCTGCCATCAGATTACCTCCTGCACACACACCTGGCCCTCATCATCCAATCACCCCCTTATTATGAACACCTGCTCACCTGCCCATCCCCTTTGCCAGATCGTCTATCGTGTTCTCACCTTAGCGGTTGAACCCTCTATTCTTCCTGTTTTTGCCTTGGACCGTACCCAGTTTGTGTTTTTTCATGCTTCCTCTGAAAAAAGACATACTCTGCCTCATGAATGTAAAAAGGAATCACAAAACAATATAAATACATCTTGATATAATGTCCAAAACATCACCACCTTTAACTACGCCCTTCATATGAAACATGGCAGAGCTGTTGTATTGGATTGCATTAGATTGCGTGTAAAATGCCCATGGGTATGATTGTACTTGTGTTATTTATTAAAGTGTGTAGGATTTAGGGGATCTATTGGCAGAAATAGAATATAATATTCATAACTATGGTTTCATTAGTCTATAATCACCTGAAACCAAGAGTCCTTGTTTCTTCATCACCTTAAGCAAGACATACACGGTACAATTTTAGAAATGTTGTTGTTCAATTCCGACTCATACAAGTGAATTGTCTGTCATGTAAAGCCAAAGCTTGGCTGTAATCATAAAGCGGCGGCCTGATTGCTCACACTGTGCATGTAGAATAATAAAATAAAATGACATGTAATACGTTTATCATATTAAATACTGGGTCCTTTATAGATGCGTGTTTCGCTTCTCTCATTTGCAGGGCTCATATTATCTTTGTGTCCCTCACACAAACACACGGGCGCCCTAAAGACGAGTCAGTCCAAGCTTTGATGCCCTCCCTGTGGCTTTGACTCCCTCTCACACACACAGACGAGCCAGCCGCACCGACAAACCATCAAGCTAGCTTGCTATCTGAATCCGAACAAAAATGATTACCAAGCAGCTGATAATCACTCAAGTCATGGGAAGAGGAGGGGGAAAACATCAGAGAGGCATTTACTGTTGCCACAGCTCAACCAGGCCTTCTTGTTTTCACACACAGCCGTGTCAATTTGCATAGTGCCGATCGAGCCGGGCAGCGAGTCAGACAGTAGAATCGTATAGTCCGTTTGGTCAGTTTTCAAAATAGAACACCCTCTGTTCTTGGCATCTACCGCACAACAAAGCTGGAAATATTAACAATAAACACACTTAAAAAACAGACAGATAACGAAAAGATTTCCTCAACCAGAGTGGAGGTACATAAATCAAGGAAAAATTTAGAAAGAAAACCCAATCAACAACATCGGGCGAGTTTCTGAAACGCTCCCGGTGGGATTTGAAGTCGCATGGAGGACTAAACAAAACAGTGTTGGGTTAGTTTTTATCAGCGAACGTAGTTGAGTGGTAAGGTGAGGTTTTCAGTTGGTTGCAGTCTGCAGCCTCACCACTAGATGCCACTAAATGCTACACACTGGACATTTAGGGTTACTTGGAGGCCTGATTTGGAGCGTTTTCCCATAGACATTTGTGTTTGATTGCTTTACTGATGAGAAAAAGAAGACACAGGAAAAGCGTCTGAATACAGTGTGTTTACATCGTTGGCACGAGCTCAGGCCTTTCTGACATGCAACCAGGTGTTTGCGTGATCTGCCAACTCAGAGGACGAGCCAGGCAGCCCCACTCCCTGTGGATTATAGGGGCTTTTTCTGGAGCTTAAGTTGGTGTGATTACTTCTACCACCGTTCCTCTCGTTCCACAAGAAAAACGCCTGTCTTCTGGGCATTGTCTTAAGTGATATTATTGAAGGATATCTCCTCTGCACCCAATTTGACTCCACTTAACAGCTTTTGAGATTTAATCATCTCATCGCCATTCGATGCTCTCAAGTGGGGTCAGATACATTTAACCCTTTTTTTTTTCTTAGTCAGCCAGGCTCATCAGTATGTGATTGAATGTATCATTGTTAGAGCACTCAGGGGAAATTTGTGCCTGGTCTCCTGAAACATCCTGAAATGAGCATGGTATATCAAAAGACAAGTAAGTTATCTATACACGAAAACAGAGCCGAATAAATGTTTCGATTTGGTTTGGAGAAAGAAATCTGATAAAACCTATTGTGGTCAGAGTGACAGATGAATGTAAACATCTGTCTACAGCGCTGATCCTTTTGGTTATATTCCCATTCACAATGATTTCTGTAATGGGTTGAGGTTATCACAAAGGTTTTCTAATTTGATCACGACAAGACCATTTTCTGAAACCATTATACTGCACGCAGTTTGAGCTCCACTGCCTCCTACTTGATTTTGAAAAATCCAAGCAGTGGCCATGAAGTACAAAGCAAGAGACGCTTCGGATTTCTGCTGAATGAGAAAGAATCTCAGATAAGTTTTTAAACCAACAAACAACATACCTTGGGACATTTGTCTTTAATCAAGGCTATTTGTTGTAACTACTGGAGGGTGAACTGAGGAGGTTTAGAGAGTTTAATACCAGAAATAGTCTTGCGCATATGTAAAAAAAAAAAAAACTTAAAACCGCAAGGTGAGTTTTCTTTTTGCCACTAAAGAAACAAGATATAACATATACCTGAGCTTCAGAGGTATTGTGGTGGGGAATTTGATTTATTCTGACAGAGCCAGACTAGCTGTTTCCCTCTGCTTCCAGTCTTGTGCTTATATTGTTATCATTTCTCTCCTGTAAAGGGATTCTGTTACAATGCAACAACAGTGTAGACGAGGAGCAATCCACAAGTCCACAATCCCCATTCAGTGAAAAAATGTTTTTTTTTTTTCACATAAATTTTATTCTGAATTTTGTAAACTTACAAAACCACATATAGACAAAATAACAATTAAGTTCCATATAAAAAAAAGTTTTGAATAGAGCCAGTATGTAGTCCACAAAAATGTGTTTTTTACAGGGATAGTTTGGGTTTAATGTGTGGGTTTATATGAGATAGTTTATTCAATAGTCAGTGTATTAGCTACAGTAAAAGACGGCCTGCACAAGTCCAGTTTGGAAAAGCAGGCCGGAGTAATGGTGTCAGGAAGCAAAGCAACCTACTGCTGCTGACCAACCCATCCTCATCAGAAAAATGTTCATAAAGGTCGACTGTGAAGGCAGGGTTAGACCTCTAGTGGCCGTTGTACACAATAGTGAAGGAGAAAGTCAGCTGAAGTTGTATAAAGAATGAGAACGTTTGCAGAGGGACGAGGTTGGGGATGGTTGGTGTGGTAAAACAAGCACAGGTCTTTCACCCAGGAGACTAGACTGCCATTTGTGTCAGTGTAACAGAAAATACTACAAATGTGTTTTTTTATTAAGGTGGAGGTGTCAGGTACATCTTTCAGTCCAGTTGCCAGCATAAAGTTTTAGAAGTTACATGTCTGCACGTCATTGTATTGGCATTTCCAAAAAAAACGCATCATATCACAGTCACATTACATGTTAATTAACTGATGTTGGTAGGTGGAGGGATGGTGGTCATTTCTGACGAGGGACCGCAAGGTTTCAATGTTCGTAAACGTGGGAACACTGGATATTTTTCATGAGAACCCCAGACACTTTCTAGCCGTGTTTGTGGTCACAAAAACGGCATACTTTTGACAAGACACTGGGACATCTACAGTGGTGTGGTCTATGTATTTTAAGCCAAAACACTATGTTACTCTGACTCATACCTAGTGGTTTTTGCGTTCAAAGTATATGTAGTGTAAAGAGTGAAGGGTCTGGTACACCTCTCACTAGTGCAGTACAGTACACTGCTGCTGTCATGTTGTTTTGAGAACAGTGATATAAGTCATCACAGGCAACTGACCTATTCAGTCGTTTAGGTATGAGGTTGTGTTATGGGCAGAGTATTTTAGACATTTGGTGGCAACCTGTCCGGATGTTCTCCACACTCAGGAGAACAGGGGTCTGATTCCTATTAAGGCTATCAACAAGGCTAGAACTGAGAATTTCAGTGTGGCTGAAAGGCCTGCTTTCCTTTAAAGCTATCCTGTGTCCTACATACTGTGGGTGGGTTATGAGACTCAGATGCTCAGGGCCTCAACGCGGATATGATTCTTGACTTTTGATGGGAACCTCCTATAAAAGCATCCTGTCTGATCTGGACTGAGTTCCTGTGGCAGGCGCAGGGATCCTGCCCCTGGTATGTCAGGTAGTTATTCTGGTCTCTGCAGGGCTGCATTAACACGATTAGTTTTCTCTTCCTCTATTCGGATCGAAGTGCAGGGCAATGTCTCTCTTCAGTTCTTTCAAAAGATGTAGATTAAACATCCCAACAGGGACCTCACAGGGATGCCAGCAGCCATGAAACCAGGCCATGCAGGAGAATGCAAGCTAATTAATAGCTGGTGTAGGTTTATTACAGCGCTCCTCTAAGTGCTAAGAGATATACAGTAAGGTTCAGCATGGGAAGCCTGGGGTCCCTCTGGAGGACCGGAGTGGCTCTTACACCAGGATGACACTTCGTGCCTTGATTGCATTGCTCTCCAGTGTAAGTTCATTAATTTCAAATGAGACAATCTGCTATCACACATTATTTCATTGCATAACTATTGCACAGTGGTCGTTGGGCGAACACCAGGCACCGCTGGTATGTACAGCGCATGGCACTGGGGACTATTGTAGCTTGTAAAAAGAACCCAACTTGAAACAAGCTATCTCTGGTTAATCCTCTGTTCAGTGAATTTTCCATTCCCTTCACACATTTCAGTTGATCAACACAAAACTATCATAGCCAGCTTCAGTCACAATTCATCGCTAATCTGTAATTTTATTGAAGAAAATTGGCTGGGCCATTTTGTACCTGTACAAAGCAACATAAAATCAATCGCAGCAACTGTCACTACCACATGGCTCTTTGTTTCCATGGCGAAGCACTAAAGGCATGTTGGTGAATATTGGTGACACTGTTGGTGACCTTGGTTAAACCACTAGGAGTTAACTTTGGGACCTTCGTGAAAGCAAGCAGCCTTCACATGTAGTCCAACTCCCACTACTCACAAACTTCAGATTAACAATTATTCATCACCTTTCCTTTTAACTTCTTTTAACTTGCTCAGGTTGATGAACTCTTACGAGGTTACAAGGAAAGGTTTTAGTGTTTTTTTTTTTTTTTTTTTTACAACACTAGGGTTTAAGAGAATTAAACTAGGTTTGAGTCATTTGTGCAACATTCACAGAAAAAAACAACAACAAACAATCTCCTTTATAAAATGGAGTGCTGAGGATGAATTGAGGAGTCTCACAGCGAGGGGAAAGAAACTGCTCTGTAGTCTGTCAGTGCAGTAATAAACGGCTCTGTAGTCTGTCAGTGCAGTAATAAACAATCTGTCTCTCTGTGTTCATCGTCTAGCAGCAACAACATGCCTTTGCTGCTACCGTTTGCTTTTGTTTTTTCTACCAATTTAAGCAATTCCCTGTTATTTCTTCCATTTAGCTATATGTACGTATCATGAATAAATTAAGTTGTTTTTCATTTCACATAATCAAGGTTTTTTTTTAAAACCTGCATAAAAGGAGGGCAAACAAAAGGCATATCCAGAGGAGGATTTTTGAAAAGAACAAACCATGGCGCTGATGTGGGGTAAATCCTTGGCCCAGGTGCAACCTGGCTCCTACACCCTGCCCCTGCCTACTCTCACTTTGTTCGTGACTCGGTGGAAGGTCCGCCACACGATGTGTCATTCCAATCCAATTCTCCTTAAATGGAAGTGTGTTTTAAAGCCCTCCAACACCAAGTCTGCATTGATGCAGGCTTATACACCGACTCCTCTCAAGTGCAGCATCGGGATGGAGAAAACAGCACCTACAAACAAATATGAGTTCAATGTGGTTATTTCAAAATAATAAATCTGATATTAATAAACAAGACGTAATAAGTTGTCTTATCTCTAAAAGATGTTAGATAGATAGACCAACACATCCTCATAACAAAATGACTGAAAAGGTCGTTTGTCAATGTTCCCCAAAACGATATATCACCTTCATTGTATGCTCACAGGTTGGTTAGGTTTAGAAACACACATCATGTTTGGGTTAAAATCACTATGTCACTCAACCACTTGCATTACCTGAGAGCTGCGAGAGGTCGCCACCTAACAACAGACGTAATGAGCTGCTTGATATTTCAACCTGTATTGTTTTTCTGATGAGGAGTGGTCTATTAGTATAGTAAAATAATATAATATAGCAACAGGAAATTTGAAATGTTACACACATTTTAATGAGTGACATGAGTGTAGTGTGGGTGCCATGTCAGTACACATCTCCGTCTTTGTTAATGCTGTGTATAAAGTTATGTTTTGGATAAACATTTAATTGCAATATCCACCCAAAAGATGTTGACAACACATGTGGACAACATGCTGACAAATGTTACTGTTTCCATTGGAGACAGGCGAGGGCATCCTAAAGCTTGCGAGTTCATTCAAGAGACCCTCCACAGTCACAAGTGCGACTCCAGACAGAGTGACACTGTGTCGAGGAACAGGAGGAGGAAGGGATCGGACTGGAATTGAGCACCTGTTTCTGATTGAATATTTCTGCTCTGTGCAACATGTTTTTAATCACGTGATCACCTGAGAGCTGCTCGTGTCTCCAAGCAACTCGTGAAAACAGCAGCTCTCTGAAACGTTTCACTTTTCACACTATCAGGTCGGTGGCAGCAGTGGTCAACCCTTCCTCCTCTGACATTTGAGATTGAAGGTCCTGTTTAGACGGTCTCTTGCGTATGCTATAAAGTGCAAAGTCCATTTTGCTAGTTAAACGGTGGGTAATCTGAAGAGCCACCCAAAGAGGTGGTATTCAGAGACTGATTAAGTCCTGGGTGTGTTTTTAGGGAACATAAGTCAAACCAATCTGAATGTTGTCTATTATTCCCTTTAAGAACCAGGTGCACCTGGGCCTGCACATATTAAACAGCAGCACTCGTCTTCGCTGAGCAACACGGATGTGGTGCTAGCTGCTGGACCCTCTGCCCCGCTGTTTCCCAATCATCTGTCCCATCAACAACTCTGTTTGACTGCATAAGGAAAAATACAATGATATTTAACTGAGGAGGAGGAGTGCTGATGTCACCTTCACTTACCGTGGCTGGCCTACATAAATAAATTCATTCTTCAGATTATTTTTTAAGGTTGCTGTTGTTTAATTTCCATTAAGTGTTGTGTCCCAGAGTGCTCTAGCCCTCGTTGTTCTTCAACAAGATTGAAATGGACTTTGGCAGCCAATAAATAATACACATGTTAATACAACCCTTCTGCAGAGTCATTTGAATGATATGAAAGATGGTTGTTCTCCTCGAACCTAAGCTGTCAAAGGAGTGCTTTAAAGCGGCCATGTATAATGCTATCCTCCTAACAAATACATGAGCTTTATGAAAAATAAAGAGACTTTCATGGAGGCACGAAACCGTGAAACGAGCCAACATATAGAGCTCCATGCTACATGCTACTTGAAGATTACTGAGGCTTGAAAGCCAATTGAAGGGTGAGAGCTTTTCTCCTCTGAACTCTCACATTCATTTTGAATTCTATCCGTCAGGCTGAAATACAACAGCACATCACGTGATTACACGTCAGGTCGGTCACGCTGTACTACACAAGACTGCTAACCTGAGAACAGATATTGTTCCAATAAACTTCATTGAACAAACTATTAAATGTTAATTCAAAAAATAGAACCGTACATCAAACAAGAGTCCAGTCTTCTGTTTGTACCTGAAGTGAAGCGGGTAAAACTTCATTTTACAAGTCTGCAAATTTCATGGTAAGTAACATATTTATAATTTCCACAATAATTGATAAATGGCTGGTCATTTTGTGAATACATTTCCAGGAAACTTTCAACTAGCTGCTGTCTAACGTCCCCTCAGCAGGCCACTAAACTGAAGTGAGCTGTTGCAGCTTCATTTCCAACTTGTTTCTGCAGGTCAGTAAATTAAAGTAAATTCATCCATTTCAGCATATCTGTCCAACTTTGGAACAATTTTCCTAACTGTCACTTTTTTTTTTATTTGCCAGCTTTACTCGCTAATTACAGACAAATTCTAAACATAATCGAGAATCAAGTTACTTTCAAATTTTAAAGTTTACTCTTTTGAGGCCTTACAATAATAACTGAAGTTGTGAAAACAAGTTACATCACTCTTTAAATACTTTCAGTCAATAATACATAAAAAAAAGTTCATATTTACAATCATGTGTGTGTGTGAGAGAGAAAGTCTGATTGTTCAATGAAAATGTTAAATGGTTAATAAATGTACTTACATTTACTGACTGCAGCAACAACACTGGTTAGCGTCCTGCTTAAATGTCATGATCAGCAGAAGTTAAGCAGGAACCATTTGGAAGTTTCCTGAAAATATATTCAAGAAATGATTTATCTATATCAGGGTTTCTCAATTCCAGTCCTCGAGGACCACTGCCCTGCATGTTTTAGATGTGTCCCTCCTCCACCACACCTGATTCAAATGATCAGCTCGTCATCAAGCTCTGCAGTGGCCTGATAACGAGCCACTCATTTGAATCAGGTGTGGTGGAGGAGGGACACATCTAAAACATGCAGGGCAGTGGTCCTCGAGGACTGGAATTGAGAAACCCTGATCTATATCTACCTATTCTTTATCTATTTATTAACTGCTTGTTGGAAAACAGCAGAATATTGTTATAGGATAATCTTGGGGTAATGTTCAATACATTTTGAGGTCGTTTGTTGTAGTTTGGGGGTTATTTCAAATAAAGTTCAAATATATTACTTGGTAAAATCACCTACTAACAGTGACATTTCTCGACCTGTAAAATGAAGTGATGCCATGAATTGCAATTAAAAGAAAGTAGCTGTGGCATGATTGTGCTGCCTGAACGTCAACAGATGCTGTGAACAGGTGTTGTGAGACTGAAAAGGTGTAAATGCTGAGCAGTGGCGTCACTCCAAGCGGCCTGAGTCAGAGGTGTGCGAAAGCCGAACGCCTTCTTTAAGTAGAAAACTGGAATTAAATCGAGCTATTTGGAGGAGCTGAGTTATGCTTTCGACATGATGAATGATTTGCCTCTCCCACAATCCTCCCATAACGGAGAGGAACATTAGCCTCGCATATAACCAGAAACAACACGGTCCAAAAATAAGAGCTTAACTTGGCAGCAGAAAAACACAGTGACACACCACTGCAGGCACCATGGTTTCCTTAGAGACAAATATGATACAAATCAGGTGGTACTGTAGTTTGGGAAACACGTCTTAGTTTGTGTGTGTTTTTCTATAGTTTTTGTATGTATTGACTTTCCTTATGCCCACACTGACTGGCAATGGGAACATGACGACCATCTGTTAACTGCTAAGTGAGGCCTGCGTGTGAATGTATGGAACTGGCGACAGTTTTGTCTGAGACTGAATGGAAAACTTAAAGCAGGCAGTGATTAATTATACCAGACATAATGAATGTGAATCTACTTTACAGTGACACTGTTTTTGAAATGGTTGGTATCCTGGGAGAATAGGTAAGCAAGCTGTTCAGGAAAAAACAAACCCTGCAGGTCCACATGAAGTGAATCTGTACTAAAAATAACTACTTCAATAATTTCAGGTGTCATCAAGTTCAACCCTAAGATTATTATTGTGAATATTCTGCATTTTAGCTATTTTTAACTTGACACTTAAACTACATTTTGCCAAATAGTTTTGTACTTTTGCGTCAGTGAAGTATCTGGACATTTCTTCCACTATCGTCTGTGGCAAAATCATCATATTTTGGCTAAAACTAGATAGGGGGAGTAATAAGTACAATGTTTCCTTTCGTAATAGACATCCCTTAGCATTGTACTTAAAAAGTGTAAGTAAATGTAGCTAACCCTAACCCCTACTTTTGACCACTAGTTATAGTCATTGTCATTTTAGAGTGTATTGGAGGCATTTCCGATACTGGTATTGCAACAGCCTTACTCTGCATACCCTTTGGATGCTCTTAGGGTTGTGAGTATTTTATAATCTGTTGATTTTGCTAAATTGATCTTACAAGTTTTATTTTATTTTAAATTTGTGCACATATTTTGATATCGCCTTGTATTTTTTCATCACATTGCTATTGTGCCTTCTTACTTACAGAAGCTCAGCACAAGTTCCCTCAGGAAGACTATCTTAATGCTTTTTCAGACACAATTTTGCAATTTTGTCGCAGCCTTTGATGTAAAATTTACTTATGGAGTTCATCAAGGATCCATCTTGGGTCCTTCTCTTTTTTCTATCTTACATGTATCTCAGCACCGTCATTCACACTGCTCAGGGGCACTTCGATCTGATGGTGTTCACAGTCCGACAACTAAACAGATCCTTCACTCATCAAATAAAACAGAAATTAACCGCAAAACAATGTTACAGGACCAAACAACAGTAACGTGGTAACTTGTAGTGTCTTTGGCAACTTACATTAGTAAAAAAAAATCAGTTATACGTGGAAAAGCCTCTGTCATCCTGTCTGTCATCCTGTCTGTCCAACCGACTCCGTCACAGTTCTGCCCGAAAAACAGCGTCTACCCTGGCGAAAAACTTCTACTCACCAAGTGTTTGTCTCCTTACACTATTGTGTGATCTCAGTCACAAAACATTATCACAGCATCCATATGATTTTAAACAGTCAGCAGGTACATGTTTGGACTAACAGGAGGACACCAGGGGGGAAACACAGACGTCAACATCATGACGTGTACTGGCACGCCTCTTTTGGATGCACAGCGCCGGTGTGCTGTTAGAATTGACACACTGGTACGGCTTCATGTCGGAGCTGCTGGCGGAGAAATGAGCCTTCGCTGCAGCGATAGTGCAAAGTCTCTTTGTGAAAAGGTGAAAAGTTCTTTCCTGTAACTGGTCTGATGGTTTTGAGGATTTCAGTTTTTTTGTGTTATTCTGAAACAATGCAGTAATTGTATTCATGCTTGACTTTAAAATCTTTATCTTGTCTGTAAGATGAGTACACACAAGGTTTTTAACTAAAGCTAAACACAAGATGACTTTAAAGCTATCATAGTTGAAATGCCAAGCATTTAGAGACCATCAGTAAAGTGAAATGTGAAATCCCAATTTGAGATTTGCATTACAATGTCAGTTTATTCATCACTGTGCTTCTTTCATATCTTGCCACAGTTGTGTGGTGACCTGGATTTTTTGCGTTTGTTTTTTTGGTTCACTCCCCATGGTGGTGGTCAGGGGGGGAGGAGGCCCGGTCTGGGCTGCATGCCAGCTGGACCTTCAGCTCTCCTGGGTTATAGGGAATGCTCGGGTGAGGAAGAGACGACATGTGTGTGAGAGAGAGAAAGAGAGAGGGGAAGGCCAGCAGACATCCCTAATTGATCTCCGGCACCCCAGTTCCCATCCTCCACCAGTCATGTGCGCGGCAGACAAAGAGGACAGAGTGTGTGATGTCTGTATTCATGAAGGCAATCAAATGCAGCCTGAGTCATGAGTGAAATGTCCACAGCGGTGGTGAAGATGAATCTGCATTATTTGGGTACTTGACAAGCATTCCAGGACTGTATTAACTGGAAAGACTTGATGTTGAAGCCCTAATGGGAAGCTCAATCCCTGCCGGGATGTAACCTGAGCTATTGCTTTCAGTCCCAGGTGTAGGTTATTGCTTTCAGTGGTGAAGTCATTAAGGTATCCAAGGTTATGTATGGACGCATGTAAAAAGCTTCAAGGCAAGCTCATCAATGACTGTTGGACTCTGAAGGTTGTACATGTTGATACAGTACAACTTTTAAACCAAGGCAGGAAAGGGGATCTTATTTCTTAAAGGACTCATTTTAGATGCCACCTGCCACCAAGCGTTGTGTGAGTCTAGATTCTTGCATGAATGTTTGAGATCAGGCAGGGCTGTATATAATACAGCTTAAAATGACTTCACAAAAACATAAAATGGTTCAAAATCAATTGTCCTGGCACCAAATGGCTTCACTATCGCTCAGTCAACCCACCTCACGCTTCTCTGTTGCCTCTGTTCCTGGAGCTGCAACCCTCCACATTTTCCCTATCACAGCTCTCGTGGGCCTGCACTCTCTGGCATCTCAGGGGAACACAAAAACATCCGCCGGCACCACAAACACAATCAAGGCTCCCCAACCCCCAGCACCTCTTTCTGTTGCTACTTCCCAGTCTCAGTGGGCCGGACCTGTCTCTACGGTAACTCCACAGGTCCACTGGTGCCGCGCCCCTTGGTACATGTTCTAATTCAAGCAATTGCGAGGGCCGTGAGCTTTGTTTGGTTTTCACACTCACTCCTCCCACCGTGATGTAATGGTGTTGTGCAGTGTTAAGGAAGGCTACAACTTTCATCCAGCCGTTGAATGAATGCAAATTCAGAATTGGGATCCCAATCAGAGTGGAAGCAAGCAGGACAGTTCGGGTGGTTTGGTTTGTGCTTGATTAGCACAGGCAGCACTGGTTAATATATTGATAGTGACAACCATATTCTGATGGATATCTATGGGTGCAGGAAAGGAAATACAGCCATTACTCTTACCCCTAAATTCCACCAGATCTGTGTTCGGTCCGACTCCGCCCCGCCACGGCAGGGGAGCTGATAGGTTTCAAGCGCCCATGTGTATACTTCCACTGGCTCTGCTGCGTTGTGTAGCTCCAGTAGTCTGTACCCTTCCGTATCAGATACGCAAGTCTTTTATTTCTGCCAGATGCCTGAACACAGCGCAACAATTCAGCCAAATTCAGCACAGAGTAGACAGAAATCAGACACCAAAACAACAACATTATAACATCCAGTTAATTTTCATAATATAACACTCTGTATTGACTCATCTCAAAAAAGAGACAAATCCAAGCACTTCTTCTCATCCTTCGGTTGGGAACATTATTGTTGTTGTGTTTATAACACATACGTATAACTGCAGTCGCGTGTGATTCTGTAATTACCGTGGGAACTCCTCGTTCTTGCAACTCCATCTGTTCAGCAGTGCTGCGCCGTGCTGCACTCAAAACGGAGCTGGTGGGGGTTGACGGACGACGGAGCAAAACCGGAACGTAGCCATTCCACAATGTACATGCAACCAGTGGAATTCCCAGGTAAGAGGAATGAGACTACACTGGTATATAAGGTTGGTAAGTTCTCCTTTGCAAAGCTTCAGGTGATACAATTTTGTCAGTGGCAAAGTACTATACAGTATGTCACCCTCCATGTCTGGCTGTCAGTTCACCGGAGATAGGGTCCCATCCGAACAGGCAAGGGCAGTAGCCTCATGCATCCTCCTGACAACGTACCCAGAACTCATGCACACAAAGTGTATTTCATGGGGTCAGTTCTCACCTGAAGAACAGCATGTCAGGGACAAAATGTTGCAGGCAATGGGCTAGAAGGAGGACACAGGTCTTGGTTTCGGCTTTATTAAGAAACAAGGGCACAGGCTAGTGTAGTAATGGAACAAGGAGGCTGTTTGTAAGATAAGTCATCGTGCTTAACTCTGAAATTTTAACATTTTGGTCAAATGATCTTACCATGGCATAGAAAATAGTGATTTTTTTCCAACTGTACAGACCTAAACTGTCATTTCTATCTTTTCTATAAGCTAGTATTTTCAGTTAAATCAACATGTACTTGTGTTTTGGGTTTTTTATTCAAAATATGGAATCAGGGTATTATTTTAAAATATAAAGTACAGCTATTCATTATCCACCAAACAAGCTATTGGTACTAACTTTATAACAAATGTTTTATCAGAAAGTGGTTCTGGAAGTTCTGTCTCTAACCCGTGACCTCAGCACAACAAAGCAGTGAGCTTACATCCTCTCCAGGACCGACCTGCTGTGCTTATGACGGGGAACATTTCTTTGAGACAATTTCCACCATTTGCCACCAAGTCCAGAGTCAAAAACAAAATCTGTTGGATGATTATATTTATTTATTTTTTGTTTGTTTTTTTGGATGAGGCAGTTTAGGTCAGTCTCATGCCTCCCTCCCAGAGCTATTTCATCATGAATGGCTGTAAACAGACCCACATCCACTCTCTGAATCAGGTTCTGCACGTCATCCTACCACCTGCTGTCAAGTTCTCATTGTTGACTGTCCTGGACTGTCCAACATATTCATTCACATCTTTTGTAATCTTTCTGTTGCATTCTCTGAGTTCATCAACTCCCCAGCCTCTAACACCTGTTATTCATCTTTATGAGCTGTACGAAAAGTTTGAGCTGACCAGCGTCTTTAAATGCCCTGTAGGTGTTGAGGATTGTTTTCATCAGTTGAAAGTAGCACTAAACACAAGGTATAGCTGGGGGTGATGAGACTGTTGTTAACTTTGGTTTATGATCACATACCTTCAAAGTATTGGACGCATTGCAAGTTTGGCCAAAGATGGTGCTACATAAAAAGTCAGAGGATCACCAAAGTTCAGAAAGACCATCATTGTCTGCACCAAATTCCACAGCAATCCATCCAGTTGTTGAATAGTACACTCAAAATGAGAAATGTCAACATATGTTCGCAATAGTAGAGAAATCATGAGATCACCAAGGACAACAGGATTAATCTTCATGACTGTTGGCACAAAATGTTGTGCCATTTCATTTTGTAGAGGAATGTATTTCTCAGGATAAGTGGACAGTTTGACTGGCTTGTGGTGACACAGCTGGTCAAATTTTCTTTCTTTTTTTTTTTTTTTTAAATCAAATTAGCATGGAGCTATTTCACTCTTGACCACAATGCTAGCCTGACAGATCGACCTTGTTACTGATAAAACCACACTGCTAGCACGACTCAAAAGCAGTTTCAGAATTATATATGCATAATATATTCTTAAATGGTTGTTCGTTTGATGTTTAACAGCTTTCCTAATTGCAAATCCAACAGAGACATGGTGATCATTGTGAGGCTTTAAAGTCTGACCATGTTCCAGTATAACAAAACTTGTGACAGTAATACGCCTGGGGCGCTACTGAGGTAGTGAAAATGGGAGTCTCCCTGCGCTGGACTGTTACGATTTGGAGCTGTATTGACAAACTGCTACAACGGGGGGCATTGATCCCCTCCCTGGTCCAGACTGAGTGCTCCCAGGCACATGACAAACCTATTTCAAATTTAACCAGCTCACAGACCTGTGGAAAGCCCCTATATGAAGCCCACGAACAACATACCAGGCAACTGAGTGTATCAGTGTAGTCCTGTTTCTGACCAGTGATTTGAGCATGGCACACATCACAGACAGCAACATGTTGCTTACTCTCTATACACGAATGCCACGTTTTGGACAAAATTCCAAATACTGGTCCAATATTTCATGCTGGAATTTGACACTAGTATGGCATGTGTCCTGCCTTATTCAGTCTAACTTCAGAGTTGTAAACTGTAAAATATGACTGCCCCCCTGATGCTTTATGTGAGACTATAAAGAGTGTGCTTTTTCTGTCAGATTTCCCCATTGTCCTCCTCAGGAACACTGCACATGATGGACTACATGGAATACACTCATATATTTTGGTATATTGTACAATGACAGAAATGTAATAGCACATGAGACTTAAGCAACAGGTCTTGAATACTAAACATATTAATCTGGGCTAGAGGTTGGCTGTTTTATCAACCCAGACTAGTAAATAGGCATTTCTTTCACATGACACATTTTGAAACGGTACGTATAATAAAATGAATGATGCTGCGAGTTTGTTTCAGGGTTCTGGCTTACACTGCCATAGCCTGTCACACTATTATGGCTTGAAGGCTTGACTAGAACAGATCGATTGTCATGTAGTAACTCGAGGGATGCAAATGTTGGTCAGTCCTCTGCTTTGGTCTATCCGACCTTTCCGACAGCACCACCGGGAGGTCAAATGTTTTACTTGTTAAAGGTGCTAATCGTGAGAAAACTTTTTGAGTGTCATTCCAAACATACTTTGGGATGGCGGCCAACCCATCCTACAATCCCAAACTGTCATTATTTGATGAGTTGGGAATTAACTCTTAAATCAACTTTTCTTAGAATAACACCTTTAAGTGAAATTTTCTACACCATTTATTGCACCAATTTGTGTTTTCATTCAGTACCAGTCATTATTTCCTAACCACTCTGGTGATCCCCCTCCTTTTCTAGTGACTGGCATATAATTAAAACATTTAAACATGTTTTGTCCATTTCTTTGGTTTATGAACAAATGCCTGCAAAACTAATGACAATGGCGCTAATTAGAAAATGTTAGCATGCTAACACCCTGAAAACTATCTCGTGATAATGACAAGCTTTTTCTGTGTTTTTTGAAAACACCTGCCCTACTCTTTCTCCAATTGCTTGACATGTCATGAACTCTCATGACTCAACTGAAGGCATCACAGGATTGGTAGTGGACGACTAACAATCATGCTAACAACAACAACAGATCCACTTTCAACACGGAAAATGGAGAAATGATCACAGATTAGTTTCAGTGTTGGACTTATCACTATGCATATTTGCAATTCAAGACTATAGAGCTTTTCAAAAGGGATACAATTGCACCAGAGCCCTCACTAGCACAACAACATCCTTCTGGGCACAAAGGAAAGTAAGTCTCTAATATCCAGCTGTGTGAACTAAACTTTGAGCCAGCGCTTTAACATCAGTATGCTGGCGTTGTGTGGCACTGGCATTGCATCATTGGGAGCGTGTTATGGCGGTGTCAGCATTTAGCTCGGTGTACCACTGAGCGTGAAGAGGTGGACATCATCCTAACACAAACTACACTGTCTGCATCAGTGCCTCCGCACTGGCTAAACCTGTTCATATTGGTCCGCCTGTGCTGTGTGTGCGCGCAGCCAGCGGGGTCATAGATTCTGAGCGACACGCTGACACCCCAGGCTAAACTGTGATTCAGCACAGCCTGATGGCACAGCTGTAGACTCTTTGTTTTATTCGTGCTTGACACTTATTGATTTGTCTATAAAATATAAAACTGTTTTCATTCCATATTATATGTATTTTTTTTTATTAATGATTGAGTTTCATTTATATATTAACTCAAGATAGCGCTTGCTCAAGGGTCCTAAGTTCCTGTTTTTAAGTGCTTGCTGTAAATGTGTCTGTTGGTGTGTGGGTGTGTTTAAAATCCCAACAAGAACCCCTCTGTTACCTTAATCCTTACTTGGTTGCTAACTGTATGAACATTAAGAAGCTAGCAGTTGTTATCTATCTTTGAGCCATTTTAATGGCGGGGCTCGTCTTTCCATAAAGAGAATAAGTTTACCCTGACCCTTTTTGTTTGCTGTTGTACCATTGCTGCATCCAAAATTGAAAGCATTTTTGTCCCGAGAGCATAATAGGATTTCTCTAGTGCTTGCAGCACTGTGAAAAAACGTATTTCTTCTATCAAAGACATCACCTCAAGATTAAATAAAATTATGTGTCACTGCCATTTTGCATGGGTTATAAAATGGTCTTTTTGAGGCATGGCTGAAATGCTAATGACTTCTTTCATTCAACATACATCATTATTACGCATATGACGCACAGGCTACCATTACAGAACACTGAGAAACTGATTTGAGAAGCTGAGACCAGTGAATATTCAGTATTCTTGCTTTAAAAACGACTTAAACAGTGAGGCAACATGATTTGACTGGGGTAAGACTTTGACTGGATTCTCCGAGTTCAAACTTTCATACTTTTATTTTGTAAACCCCCCAGTGGGGCACCTTGAGAAGGTCTCCTATTCATCCTCTTATCTTTTTCACCACGACCGATGGAGATGTTCACACAAAGTACCATTCTCAGCCAAACATTCAGGTACAAAACATCTCCTCTCACTCTCTGTCACACTCTGCCTCTGTCTCCTGAAGCTGCTTTGATCTCCATCTCCCCTTCGTCTCACCGTGCCTGCGAGGCCTCAGTCGCTCGTTCTGGCTCCCCTACAAGAGGCAGCCAGGAGAGTGTGGCATGTCAAGCTCCGGCATGTCAGCGGCTCTGACAGAGACATCACTGGCTACAGATGCAGCTGGAGGCCATTTTTCCTGATGCTCGACAGCCATCGCGGCCACTGCAGCGATGGGAGTGCAGCCACGTCTCGCAGATGACTGTCAAAGCGAGCAGCGTGCTTTAAAGGAGCTCTGTGAAGTGCAAATAGTCTATTCAAGCTGAGATCTCACGCCGTTCTGTGATCTGCTCGGCACACTCACGTTTTTTTGTTCGTCCCTGATGATTAATGAGCCAGGTGTGACTCATTCACTGTTGAATGTGGCGACTGACTGTAGTGTACATGTGCTGATAATGGACCTCAACTGGTGTCACAACATTTTGTGTGATGAAATTCAGTCTCTGTAGCTTGTATCTCCCCAGTTTTGATAATTAAGTCACTGTTGTTGTTGTTTTTCTAACTGTTTTTCACCATTAAATTTAGCTCGTGAATTGATGTCGATTCTGCTGTGTGACAAAACTTGTGCAACACGATGCATCATCATGTTGAGACTTTTGAAAGGTCCAGTGTGGAGGATTTAGGGGATCAATTGGCAGAAACAGAATATAATATTCATATTAGTCGATAATCACCTTAAATTTAGAATCTAGAATGGGAATAAAATGATTTAATGGTGCTTCTAGACCAAATGTTGGACCGAATGGCTCAAATTAGGATAGTGAAACATATCATTTCTCAAAGAACTGTGTCCACGGTTTTACAGATGCTTCTTTTACAATGTTAGCTGATGGGAAAAAGTGTTTTGGGGCCACAGTGCATCATTGCAATTACTCAATTTAGCCACTACGAAAGCTGGCTTAAAAGCCTGGCGCTCCTCCTGGGGGCTCGGTCCTGTTCCAGAGTCCACCATGTGGCATCGCCATGTTTCTATACTGTAGTCCAGAATAGACAAACCAAACGCTGGCTGGCTCTAGAGAGGGCTTTTTTGCTTTTTTCGCATTTTTGGCGGCCACCATGGGGAAGGAGTGAGACAGAGGGTAGTCAATTGGTTGCAATCTGCATCCACATTGCTAAATGGCATTAATCCTACACACTGGACATTTGGTTTAGGACACATCATCTGCACCAAATTTCAGTCCAGTCCAAAGTGGAGGACCAGCAGACTAACACAATGTCCATGGCTAGAAAATGGAGTTGCTTCATTTATTTTTTTTATGTGTACATCATGGATACCACTCTAACCATTTTGCTGGAATCTTTTTTCAATTATGCATCTCTTCCCTGCACTCAAGCATCCTCATAATTACCCCGCTGCATCTTTCCTGCCTGTTGTCTTTTGTGCCCGGAGGCCTACAAACCATCCCAAATCTGTTCACTAATGGTGACAGTAAATACTCAAATTGATCCATTGAAGCAACATTTCCCCAAAGGTCATCGACCCAGCAACAATCTGTTTGACTTGTCAAGCGAATCCAACACAGCTTTTCTCTTATTTAGCACATAAAGAGCAATTCCACGAAGAAAAATGTTTCGCTCTCATTTTTTCTGCCTCTCACCTAGAACACTCTCAGATTGAACGTAAGGCTGACACAAACAGTGTTTATAGCGAACACGTCTTTATAGAATTTTTATCTAAACATCATACATCAACAAAAAAAATCCAAAATACTACCATTCTGATAATCACTGGAGCCGGTCATAACTGTGCTGCCATATGCTGCCCTTCCTATGATCGTGAAATAAATGCTGCACATTTACTATACTGTATAAACACATGCATAAATGCATACATTAGATGGAGCCACTAATCGATCAAAGGACAGAACAATAAGCTATGAAAATTGTCCTTAAGTGCAATACTTCTTACTGCTAGAACAGAAAAAACGGCTGCCTCTAACCTCATAAGCAGGTCTTTAAAAATTTAGTGTTACAGTATCAGTCATGGAAGAGCTGTAGAGTAGAGTACAGTAATGAAAGAGCACTGATTTCATGGACCATCAAAAATATCAATTAGTGGACAGGGCTTAAGAGAAGAATGGCAGACAAAGCAGTCCCAGTATATCTTGAGTTGTTGAGAAGATGAAAACAGATGACTAAGACTGCAGCATGAGTTGTATTAGTGTGTCACATTTGTCATCATCCGGCCAGTTTTTAATGATTTATTTACTCTTTGAATCATATTGAACTGTAGAGGACTTCAGCTGGAGCTTATTCACTTGAAGAAGACATCAGAGCTCCCTTGTAATGAGGTAAAATTAGATTTCTGTAGGAAAGAACTGTGTGGATGAAACCAAATATACAAGGTGAGAGTTTTTGGATGTGACTAAGAATAGCAAACGATGAGCACAACACCAACACACATAAAAACAGAGTGACCTCAGATAACTTCAGAAGGTTTTTTTTTTTGTCATCTTGCAAGAAGCTGTTACTGGAGCCTCCTCCTGAAGGAGCAGTGGGGGTCCTGAGACTTTGGAGGTGGAGGAGAAAATTGGCTCTGAGGAATGACAGGCTGCTCTATGAGCAAGGCAGACTGAGTCAGTTTAATTTTAAACGGTCCTTCACTGAATCATTGTGTCAGTGAAGATGAATCATGCTGAACTAAGACAAGTTATTTGTTACAAGTAAGCTATTGAAATTGTTTAGTCAGTGGTATTAAGTATTTTGATGTAACACCACAGCAACCTGACCATCACTGTGTCGTCCATACACAGTGAACATTGTGACAGACGTAACCGCTCGTAGTTCAACTCGTATCTGAGTGTACGGATGACGGTGATGCTGATGTGAGGATGCTCATGCTGGAGGATTCCTCCTGTCTAATTGCGCAGGATGATACCGCAGCTCCGCTACGGCTTCACACTCCAACCCACCTTGAAACGGTCCCCTCTGGTGCTGCATTCACGTCCTCCCTGAAAAAGGGAGAGGTTCGATGATCCTTTTACGGCACAAAAGTTAGAAACTCGCAAGTTTTCCCCAATAGATCCCGATTCCTGAGACTCAGCAAGATGTTGTGAACACGTACAGTGAAGCACACGCGGTATTACCATCTTTTAAACAAACTGGAGTGATTTTAATTGCATTCAGGCCATGTCCTATTATGGAAATGAAATGTGACCACCTGTTGGATTTTGCCATCTGTGGTTAGGTTTGTGATATTGTGTAGCCTAGACGTTGGGAGGGTCATTCAATGATAATCGTGATGGGGTTTTTCTTTGTTCTAGTGTCTTACTCAGTCTTAAAACAGGCCATACATTTTTCCAAAGTCACAATGTTACAGAGTTTATGTTACGGATGTAGCTTATGTTCTCTTCTGTTTCATGATTATTTTTGTCTTGCTGTTTGCTGTGGGCAGACTGTTCGTTCTTCTTACTCCACCACTATATATAAAAAATGTTTTTTTTTTTTTTATGATAAAAAGATATTACTCTGGTAACATAAATAGGCCTATATGCTCAATATAAATGCAATGTAATATAACTTGTAGGCCTGCATGTAAATATATTATAGATGTGATATAAGTGCGCTAAGGGTGAAAGAGAACAAAATAGAAGGCAGCATCTCATATCTAGCGCCCTTGAACACACTGAAATTGTTTCTTTGAACGGGAAAGCGAAACGCCCGAACATTACCATATCACCTGAACGCACCAATCCCGATGGGAAACCGACAGTGCAGGTAACCAATCGGAGGCCGGACTTCTCCCACGCCCATCAATGAAGCGCGTGCGGAGGCGGGACCGCGGTTATCTGAAAAGCTCGCGCTTGGTTTCACTGGCTCGTCTGCTCTCGTCCCATTGGCGCAGGTGATCCGTCTCAGGATGCGAGAGGAGAGCGGAGGAGAGGGGAAGAGAGAGGGGAAAGCGCCGATGGAAAAGTGTCCAGGGCTCGGTTAACAAGAAAACAGGGACACCGGCCCGCTTCAGTTTGTCCTGGACCACTCGGCGATGAGAGATTCACCGAAAGGGGCACTTTGAGATATGATGAGGTTTATTTCTGGTCGGCAATAGTACTATGATTTGGTATGTGGCCACTTTGATAGCAAGTGTATTCAGCACCCGAGGAACGGCCGCTCAAGGTGAGTCGAAGTGCAGTGTGTGTGTGTGTCCACCAGCGCATATTGCTCAAGTTTTAACCAAACCGTTTTCCCTTTTGAAAAAAAGCGTTTTCCCACTTGTCTGTAAGCTAACTTTGAAAGACGTCGCTCGCATGTTAAACATGTCACTTTACGTCATGAAGTTCATACGTGTGTTCATCACCGCACCTGAGTGCAGCCGGGCCGGCGTGTGATGAGGGAAGGGACCGGTCCACCGGTTTAAATGCATTCTGACGGAGCTGTATCATGGAGGACCGGGAACTCCTTCAGTTAAACCCGTTTATTCCCGCTGTAATGCATCACGGAGACGTGGTTTTTTTCCAGTGACAAACGTCGCTGTCGGAGTTGTGACGTTCCCGGCTTCACGGTGATAGATTTCGCAGCCTATCTGGGCTGACATGTTCCTCCCCAGGATGTGTGAGTTGGTGCCGCCGGGGCCCCGGGACATTCTGCGGGGCTGCCGCCGGACCGCAGCGGCCGGCCGGCCGGCTCCGCTGAGCCGCGCACCGGCTACGAGAGATGTGAAGGCAAATGTGATTAGTATGGTGCGCTGGTGTAGATGTCATTAAAATGCTATGAGTGGATTAACCTCTTCCTGGGGAGCTGTTCGTGCTGAAAGCTGAGTCATACCGGCTCTGTCCGTTAGAGGGGGCGCTTCCCGAGCCGGCACCGCAGTAAAGGTGAATTCAAACAGTTCCCAGGCTGCTTTTCAGTCAGTCATGTGTGATGCTACCTCGATGACCTCATGTGGGCTTCAAACTATTTAACGTGTGTTTTCTTCTCTCGGGGAAAAAGAGCAGAGGTGTGTGTGTGTGTGTGTGTGCGTGTGTATAACGGGATGGCTTCACGGGCGAGCGATCCTTTAACCTGCGGCTGACCTCTGACCTCCCTGTTGGGAAAAGAGACTCCCTCGAGGGGTTAAGTGTTGTCAGAGCGGAGACGTCTCAAAGAGCCACTGATGGGTGACGTTCGGAACGCCCGTCAGTGCAGCAAGACTCATCCAGAGATCAGTTACCTCTCACGATTTGGTGAATGCATTCATCATCATCAGTTCATCTACTGATTATTTTCTATTATTTGGACTATAAAATGTCAGAAAGTCGTGGAAAAGCTCAAGAGAGAAGAGCTCAAACTAAATTATTCACGTTGCTTCTTTTGTCTGAGCAGCAGTCGGAAGCCCAAAAGTTCAAGTACTACCACAGAATACTTGCATTTGATTAGAACAGGGCTGTTCAAAGTGGGGCTCATGGTTCAGAGCTGGTCTGCCACAAGGTATGATTTGGTTCACCCAAAAATTATAATCCCTAATTGTTAATTATTTGTCCTAATCTTGGCCAGCAGAGTGAAAGTCCATCAATTAAAGTGACTTGGGATCCTGATACCATTTAGCATCTTAACAGAACAATGCAATAGCGTGCTCTAGACCCGTGGCCCACCGTTAAGTTACAGTTTTGGCCCTCCAAAGGGAAATTTTTGGGGGTTTGTGCTTTACAAAAGAAAAAAAAAAAATCAGATATGCTCTGTCTCTAATTATAAACGACCTCACCCTGTACTCAGCTGACCCACATGTAATTTGGCGGTCAAACAGCGTGTATGTATATTCTGTGCACGTGAGAATGTCTGACATCGATGCCGAAAGGGACACATGTGGTGAGCGAGTAAAGCCGCGGCATCGTGGCACTTTAACCTTAAAATCAGAATCCCCCCCCCCCATTCCACTCATCTTCAAGAGAGAGGAGAGAAGAAGGAAATTGGGACGGCGTCTGTGCCTCGGCACCGCTGATTAGATGATGAAGAAAGGAGCGCGTGATGATGTAAACAAGCTTTCCGTCACGGCGTGTCAGGCTTTTGACACAAAATCTCGCAGGTTTATATATATTTATTTTTGTTGACATCCTTCTGGCGTGCGGCCGGGCTCGGCTGGCGACGCGGCACGCAGTTATGTAACGTCCTGCCTAAAGAGGATACACTTAAGCGTCGTCTGCCAAAAGAAGGAGACTTAGGGAGATGTTTTTAAGCGGCTTCCCTCGTCTCTTCCCCGGCCGGGACTGCGGGCAACTTGGCAGAAATGAGCACTAACTTGTGGATGGCGGAGGCGGGAGCGGCTGTGCCCGCACTTGTTTGTGTTTTAGAAAGACCATCCCTTCAGTCAGCGTGGCTGCTCCTGCATATGCTCCTTGTCCCGCGCTTAACACATCAGCTGAGCTCTCAGCGCTCTGCAGCATCCATGCTGTGCACGCAGACACACAAACAGAGACAAACACACCAGCCGACAGAAGCTGCGCAGGGCACCATCCTTCTGGCCGAGTGCTGCCGTCTCCAACTGGCAGCTGGCAAACGCCTCGACTTTTGCCAGTGATAACCCTGGACCCGAGCCAGGCTGCCTCTTCTCCTCCCTGCTCTCGCCTCCTCTCCGGTTTCCTCTCTTCCTCACCTTGTTTCATCCCTCCCTCTCTCCCGCCTCTCACTATTCCCGTGTGACTCAGGTCCTCCCTCCCCTCCTTTTCTGGTCTCCGCTCCGTCCTGTCTTCTTCCCCTTCCGCACACTCGGATGAACTCGCTTCCCTCCAGGTTTCAAGTGGCCTCTCTCAGCACGGCTGGCTAGCCGAGGGATGGGAACATGGTGGGCTGTGTTAATGGAGGCTCGCCGCGCGCTCCACGGCAACCGTCTGCTGCCATGAAGCAGACACACCCACCTGTTGCCCCTGCCCGCGCGCGCACACACACACTAACACACACACATACCATGCACACACATGTCAACATGCAGGCATCCCCTCAGGGAGCAATGTGTCTTAAACCAGGATCTGAACATATGCCCACTAACAGGCCGTCTGCCCGGGACTAAGTTGGACTAATTATGACTAAGCTGTGAGATAAATGCCACTCGGTTGCTCGATAAATACATATGCCACAACATGCCAAGAGGGCTGGGGACCGACGGAGACAGACGAAAAAGCGGACGCATGTGTGTAGGGGATGTTGTTTGGAGTATAGTGGATAGAACAACAGGAAAAACAATGAAACATTTTTACATTTTTTCTTTTAGCAGTTTAGAGGTTCTTGCATTCACCACTGAAAGGAGCCTAACCTGTTGAACACCGACGGGTGTGACTTTTGGTATGATACCAGACAGCCACACCAAGACCGCCGACTAAACGAGGGTCTCAGTGGTCTCTGGTGTGGTTCTGTGTGATAAAACCAAAACAACTAAACTGTATTTGCCAAACCCATTTGCTAACTGCTAAGAAATTGTTTTTCCCCAATCTGTCAACTGTGATGTGTTGGCTATATTTATACAAGATCACTCGGTAGCCGTGGGAACACGTATGTGCTGGTGCGTGCAGTAATTTTTCCTGATCCACCAGAAAGTAAAAATTAATAGCCAGAGGTGTGTCGAGCTTGTCTTTTATTCTGTCTCGTCAACAAGAAATGGTTGATCCACTCAAGAATGCCTCTCACTTTTCCTTTCTTCCATTTCTGTCACTATAGGATGTGATGTACAGTAGGTTTAAAAAGTCAAATTTTCAAATGTAATACATTTTTTTTCATGACAGATGATGATTTCAGCTGAATGATTTGAGTGAAAAGTTGAACCTGAAAAACTGAGTATCTCAGTAATTGGCTTGTTCCCCTTTTGCTTTAATGACAGCATGCGCTCACTTATAAGTGTGAAACCTGATAACATGATGACTCATGTTATCTCAGCAGGATTTGACAGTGTTCCACAAAGCATCTTGCGATCTCAAAGAATGCTTGTTGGTCATCAAGTGAACCCATCAGTGTGCATCGAGGAGGGAAGTCCGTGTCTGCTTTGGTCTTTAAGTAATTCTTGCAAAGCTTTGAAGTGTGTCTGGAATCAATAGCCTGCTGCAAAATTAGCCCCGTATTGTTTTCGTCGAGTGGTTTCTGTCGCCGTGATCACACGGTGAGTGGCGGTGGCAAGTTCAACTAACAATGGCATATAACTAAGCATATCGCCTGTCCTCTCTCTCCATGCTGCGGCCTTGGTTGCTTACATTTTAAAGAATGGGAGCGGTGGCGACCTCTCGCTGTCGGAAAGCGCCTTTATATCTGCACTGTCTTTAGAATTAAGATTTACACAGTTGAATTAACGACTCCCTGATTTTTACATCCCACGATGTTACTTCCCATGTCTTCCTGTTTTGATCCACGATGAAGTCTTTCGGTGTTGATCCTCGAGGCTGATAGGAAAAGTGTTGCAGCTGCGCTCCCGAGCACCCCCTCAGGTGAATGATTGGATCCTGAGTGCTTCTTGGCTGTATTTACACCTGGATATGTCGTTACAGTTCGATCCTTCACAGTGCATATCATTAAGTCTCTGTATTTGTTTCGCGTGAAATCAGAATGCTCTGGAGCCAAGAAAACTTCTGAACTTGTGTTTGTGATCCAGTGATGCTGTCTTCCAAGCCGGCGCATGTGTATTTTTGGGTGAACTGTGTGTGTAAGTGGAGCTGGCGAGGAGCACTGGCGCCTAATTAATTCCACTCTCAGAAACTTTCCTGGTCTCCCTGTTTTTTGATGATCCCTACACTATGATCACTTAATGAGCGTTCTCTCTGTAAGTGGGTGGCTGCTTGGCAAAAACAAAGCTGCTGACCAAGAAAAGGGAGACTCGTGTCTCGTTCACAGCGTGGATTTAAGTCCCGTGGGTGTTCAGCATTTTCTCACTGACAGGCTTGTGCTCTGTGTGGCCTGAGACACAGTTAGTTTCCATTGGGATTCCATCCTCTGATTTGGTCTTTCATTGACGTGATCATGATCAACACCGTTAATGACATAAATGACTTAACATGAACATATAAGAAGTCAGAATGTCACCTGCCCAGTTTGGTTTTGGCAAACACCCATCAGACTATTTTCATATTCTATGGACTTCTTAGGACTGGGAAGGCTCATTTACTTTTCTGTTACGTAGAGCTGCAACAGTTGATAAATCAATTATTTGATTGTAAGGAAAGAACTCATCAACTACTTTGATAATTGATCAATGTCTCAGTCATTTTCAAACAAAGGTTCTCGTCATTTATGACAGTAAACGAAGAGTCTTTGGGTTTTGGACTGTCAACTGGACATTTTTTACATTTTATAGACCAAACAGTTCATCTATTATACATGTGAATAATCAGTAGATTCATCAGTAATGAGAATACTTGTTAGCTGCAGTCCTGCTGTAGTGTATAAGTTCTTCACATTTAGTCTCTGCGACTTTTATGAATGTTTGTGTGTGTGTGTAGGTGTGTGCATTGCTTCTCATTGCAGACCAGAGTTGAACTTTTATCAGACTGAGATGGCCCACACTGAACCACATGGCTTCAGATAAAGTGTTTTTCTCATTCCAACATTTAACTTTCTGGATTGAGGTCACACATCCTGTTAAAATCAGAGGATGCATCTCAGCTTACAGCTTCCTGCACACTGAGCCAAACGCTCTCTGGAAAAAACAAAAAAAAACAACAACCCCAAAACCCTCAACATTTTTTTTAAGTTGACAGTTGTTGGTTGTTATTTTTAGACCTAATATTTCCACTGTTAACTTCATATAGAGCTGACATCCTTCATCAAAGTCGGGCAGTTTCCACACTAGTTTACAGATATTGAAGACCCACCAGTTTTTAATTATTTAGTCTGCAATAAGCAGGGTGGATATGAACAAGATTCCCTTTTCTCCCATGGGCTGCAGCTAATGATTGATTTCATTATTTATAAAGCTCCTGATTATGTTCATCATTAATCGTTTAGTGATTTAGTGTACAAAATGTCCCAAAATTATGAAAATTGTTCATCACAATTCCCCAGAGCCCAAAGTGATGTCTTCAGATGACTTATTTTCTCCAGTCAACAGTCCCAGACCCAAATACTCTCCATTTGCCATCATAAATGACAAAAAAGCAGCAAAATCTCATATTTAAGAAGATGGAACCAGCAAATGTTTGACATTTTTTGCTTGAAAAATGACTGAACCATTTTGATCGATGAATTAAGTGTTGTGGCTTTATATTTGTCTTCAGTTTGTATGGGCTTTATTGAAATGTAACGGAAACACGTTGTTCTGTAAAAAAATAAATAAAAAGTCAGTTCATATGACGTTGCAGCATGTTTCAAATCATTTGTTTCAGACTCCACGGTTTATGCGTGGCTGTGCAGTATAATCCGCTGTGGATGGGCGCCGCTCCACGTACAGGGGAAGCCTTCACTCCCACTGAGCTCGATGGAAAGTAGCACCGCTGTTGCCCGGAGCAAATAGCACACTTCAGAAAAGTCACCAACCTTTAGATGTCAATCAAGCTGGTATTTGGGCCAAGGAGCAGTGACTGGCGGCTGCTGTCAGGCCCCCCGAGCTCCCAGCAGCCTCCATTTTGGTTCAGTGAACTGAGATGTTTCATATGTAGTGGTGGATTACTGCAGATCGGTGACTGTTACATGAGCAGGCCACAGAGTGTTGGTGTTCTACCATTGTGTTTCAGTTTCAGTCCAGTTAACCAAAAAACACACCTGATACATGTTTACAAGGGCTGCAACTGAAGATTGTTTTCATTACTAATTATTCTACTGGTATTGTCACAATTAATTGATCAATCCCATCGGATGTGGATTCTAAGACGTCATAATGTTTTAGTAAGCAATGAGTACATACAAAATTCAGTCTTGTCTCGGGAGGGTTCCTGTTAGTTAGTCTGTTGTTAGTCATTGTTAGTCTGGAGCCCTGGTTTCCTCTTTTTTATGCTTGTAGAGGTGTTTGGATCATAGATAAAGCAAGATACCATGACTAAACTGTACTTACCACTGTCGACACTGTTTGAAATTCACACCATCAGTAGCTTGAATAAGCTTGGAATAGCTTTTATAGCCCACAAACTGTAAACACACGAGCTGATTTTGCCTTAGGCTTTCAGTTCGCAGCTGCAAGTGTTGCGCATTTCAATTTGTCTGCACCATCACTCGGTGTCTCAGGGTTGTCACTTAATTCTATGCGGGGGAGGTCGGGGTTGCTTATCTGGTATTGCCTTCCTGTGTAACTTCAATTATATATCACTCTTGAAAGGAGCAGGGAGCTAGCGGAGGAAAACGTTTGGTACGGGTGTAGATCAGCGTGGATAAAGACACTATCTCTGTTGTGTTTTAGATCACATAAAGACAACTCCTTTCTAACTCCCTCACTGCTACTCCGCAGATCTGTGAGGGCCAAAATAGATCGTGGTAGTTAGAAGTGCGTGTACGGAAGACTGATCACAATAAAGTATTTGACTCAGAGCAGTCCTTGCAGTACAGCACTTCAGGATGGTATTGCTCTCGGGTATTTGTTCTGAATATACTGTACCAGTGTCCTTCAGCTGACTCATCTTAAAGCTGTCCAGGTAGTAATTGCTGTAGCCCTTCTGCTGCAGTCAGGGTACACAGAACGGGCGCATCATCAAAAATTGCCTAGTTGTATTGACAACTTGTTGTGTACTGGTGAGATTACGTTGGGGAGGACTGAAGATTTTATAAAGTTTGCTTCCTTTCGTTAGCGGATGTGAATGGATTGAGATGGGCCTCACTATTAATGAATGTGCACATTAATACGCAAATACATTTCATTATTTATATGTAAATTATTCTCTCCACAAAATTATTTTTTTATATCAATGCGATATGTGCAGATATTTTTACGTTATGAGTGCTTGCTGGCTAGCTAATGATCCAAGGTGGTCTGTTAGCGTTTTGTAGCTAATTTCTTAGCTAATGCTCTGGTTAAATGGTGCATTACTAGCTTAGGAAGCATCCATAACTCAAACATATTAATCATGACATGAGAGTTATCCGTTACCTGTGGAAAGCAGCTACCAGATGCCGTGTCGAGCTGGACCTCGTGTTCTAATACATAATTGTAGACTGCGCAGATGTTAAGTGAATGAAAAATGCGTTTGTGAATCGAGCCGTGGTATGGAAACCAGGGCTGTATCGAAAGTCTTTTTTTATTTTTTACATTTGATGTTTTCGAAGGAAGCTTCCAGTGTCTGTCCTCATATTTGATGATGTCATCACCCTGAAAAAAAATTCCTCAAACAAATTCCTCAATTTGGATAAAGTTATTCATCAGATTAAATGAGGCGTCGAGTGCCAGGCATATGCAGACACATTATGCGATGACATAAACTATAATAGTGTTACACCATCCGTGCAAGCCTGCATTTATGCTCCACATAATGGACAGGCTGACATGAAAATAGTAACCCGCTTGACTTGGTTTCAAGCAGTGTTTCAGCAGGTAACGTTTCACCATGCAACGCCGAAACCAACAAACAGCAAAACAACAGCAACAAAAAATCTCAAAATAAAACAAAACATTTTGCGAACAAATATGCGATCCACTTCCTCGAAAGTTATGTGGTTGTTGTTGCGTTTTTTACTCTACCCAGAGATTCCTGGATGGGACATGTGACCCATGACTAGATAATTACAGTTAATGCAAATGCAGCGTAGTGTGGACACAGCCATTTCACACACATGATGTACTGTATACAATGCAGACCAAGCAATGTGCATTTAACCGGCATCTCTCTTTTTGTCTGTTAGTAGAAAATCCAGACTGCAGTTGAGCCATACACCATACATATGGCTAACTGATAAACCGGAGAATTGTAGAGTACCACTGGGTGTAGAGTTTTTCTATTACCTCTACACTTCTGTCCATACGCTCCCTCTATCTTACTCCATCCCTCCCCTCTGGCTTGTGTTTGATTCACCAGTTGATACCCAAACATGTAGATAAGGCAATCTGCATACACACAGTAAGTTAATACTTCAAATACAGTGTATAAGGTGCTGATATCTTTGTTCTCTGCAGGTTTACTCCTGCTTTTTTTTAACTTGTGGTCAAAAGAAATACATTTTTTTTGTGAGGTGAAATCAGTTTCTCTTTCCTGTTATGTCCCACAAATTATAGGCCTCATTAGCACATCGTTCACAGCTGCGTGGGACTTGCACATGGGCATATGGATAGGCAGATGTACACAGTGACACAGTCCCTGATGGGCAGAGGAAGCTTTATTCCAATCAGTGAGTGGGGAGGGACTGTGAAGGATGCAGTTCAGGTGCATGAGAAATTTTAATGAAGCTTCTTCCTGGCCCGAAGGCCTACCTCCAGGCTTTGGATATGGTCAGTTTAACCACGGAGAAGTGGAGACGCTTTGTGTGGCCACTGAGAGTTCCATAAAAATGTAGGGTTGGGTTTGAGTGGAGAGTGGAGACTTCTCTGATGTTACTGTGTCTGCTCTCCCAGTCCTGAGATCTTGCAGCCATCCAGCCATTCCGTGCTAACTGTTGGGTCTCTCACGATGCTTGTCATATCTTCCGGCCTCGTAACTTCACTGTTATGACATTGCAATAATCCTTTGAAGTGATGCTGATTTTGTTTATAGACAGTGGTAATGCATTCTGCCTCCAGTTTGTGTCTGGAGTCAAATACAACCCAAGTGACCAAAGAAAGGCCTTCACTTGAGTTGACAGTTTATTCCTGATCTGCTTAGAGATCCCAGTGCTTCGAGATCCCAGCGCCCACAGTTCAGTACTTCTGTACTGCTCACCCACTGCTAGTTCTACAGATATGGACACGTGTGCACTGGGACTGTCAGGAAGAGGAAGCACAAATGGATAAAGTATATTCAATTTACCAGACAGAGCATGTGCCTCACTTGCAATTGGAAGTGTGAAGAAGTTGAAGTTAATAGCCTGTGTAGTCTGTTTCTACTAGAATAAGCCGGATTTCAGTGGAGGTTTTGAATAGGACATTACTGAAATATATGACTTCTACCCATACCATTTTCATTTGGAGGGTTTATAGTGCAGCAGTGTGGTTTTTGGTAATGGCTTCCTGCTTACATACATCTTGGTTTGCTGTCCTGCTCTGTATACTTTCTCTGAATACTGCACTCCACTCTCTCCCTCCCTCCCCTCCCCTCGCCTCCCACCATCCTGAGCTGGCTGGCTTCCTCCCCTGTCTCATTTTACAGCCTGGCCTACTGATGCAGCACAGTCAGCTTCCTCCACGCCGACTTCTCCAGACCCATTAAACATTCATTGGATAGGGCCATAAGATACCTCACCATAGCCTCGGCCGTGCTCCACTAAATTCAGCCCCAAGATCTGAACTTCACATCCTAACCCTGATACAGCAGGGCCGGGGCAAATTCTATAGGCAGGGCTGCATATAGCTCCCTTTAGGGGAAGCAGTAGAAAAGACATGCAATAGACGAACCGATTGATTATGTTGGTGTCTGGCCTTTGTTGCACAGTATACGACACATGATCCCCTCACTGCTGTGTGGCAGCAGGGTTAGATATATACAGTTGGCAGCAGATATTACAGACAAATGACTCTTGTTTACTGTTGTTTTAGCAGTAAATAGGCCCAAAATAGTACGAGCGGTTAATGATGTTAGTAGGATGATTTCCTTGCTTCCAGTGGAGGTGTAGGTGACCTAGTCACAACTCCAACCAACAAACCCACCATACTTATACTTTTGGTTTGGCTTATTATAAGTATGGTGGGTTTGTTGGTTGGAGTTGTGACTAGGTCACAACTCCAACCAACAAACCCACCATACTTATAATAAGCCAAACCAAAATTAATACTGTGAATACTTTAGTCCACTGGTACCATACATGGCTATGGCAGACACTTTGGTGTTAAACTAGCAATAGCATTTTATGCTAGTAGAGAATGCAAACTCCCAACTCAGTCTGCGTATGTCTCTGGATGAAGCAGTGAGGTATTCCATCTTAATGCTATTTTAAAAAAGCATGGAGAAGCTGAGAGGCGTGCGACCTCTGATGGATAGGACAATTTAGAGCCGGTTCTCAAAAGTTCCAGTTCTCGATACCTGCCCCCCCCTCCTGCAACATAAACAAAACACCCATTGGCTTTCGTCTGGTTCTAAATGAAAATGTCGTTCAGCTCTTTTAGGTGCGCCTAAATATGTGACATCACCTGTCTCTGAAGGAAACACAGAGAAGACAACACAGAACAACAGTCTGTGGACAGAGGCACTGAAATACGTTCTCTGCTCTGCAACACGACAGTATAATTGTTTGGTGAGCGAAATAATGCATCTCCATTTAGTCACCAGCTGTACGATGTTACTGGCGCGTCGTCCGTACCACAGCAACCCATGCAGATAGGTTCATTTGTGTGGACACAAAAATATGATCTGATCACTCACAAATGATAGTGTGGACGCTCCATCTTTCAGATTTGCCTGAACACAGCCCTAGAGCAGCTGTATTTTCTCAAACAAACGGTACGGCATGTGCAGCCCTGTGCCCATGGCAGTATCCATGACTCTCCATCACCCCTCCAGGGCGAAGCAGATGGATCAGCCTGCTAGTCTTTATGGCTGGTTTCAAGGTGTCAAGTAACAACTTACTTAGCGTATTGCTGACATGAACTGTTCTTAATCCTTCCATCAAAAGGTCAGGTCACTCTTTGTCGAGCTAAGAAACAATGCAGACACTGGATATGCACTGAAGTATGGCTGCTTGAAGAGAATATACTGTATTTAAAAGAACCTGTGAATAATACAGAAACGGAAAACGTAAAAGTAAGCTTTTTGAAGTCATGGAAACCTATCTGTGTTCAGAGCAGCGAGAGTGCACTGTGGACATGGGTTGAGCAGGGAATAGCTGTCATGTCTAAATGGAGACATATTAGGGGAGCTGGCATTGTATCTCCTCTACCACCAGGTAAAATGTGCTTACTGTGAAGATTGGACGACAGCATTTTGCAAACAGTATAGGATTCGTGTCCTACATATCTACTACAAATCCTATTTTATTATCCATTTTAGCATGCTCTTCAGTGTCTGCTCCAGTTGTAATGTTTGCACTTTCCCTTTTGAGCTCTTTTCCTTAAACAATGAGACATCCATTCATATCTTATCTCATTCAAATTGCAGGACTAGTAAAATGAGTTTGTACCAAGACTGAATAAGGTGAAATGAAAAGAAAAGCCAGAGGAGTTAGATAATTCTTTCTTATTGCCAATTTGAATTCGTAATGCGGTTTCATGGGTGTCCCCTTATCCGCCGTGACCTGATGCGATGACCTTGTCAGAGCAATGACAGCCACACATTACCGCACCGGCTTGCAATCCCCGGAACAGCCAGTGGCTTGAAGGTGGCGGGTGGCTCCTCAGTCAGTTTGCTCAGTCAAATCTTAAATCGGACGTTTGCCTTTATTGATTGTGGTTGGCAAACACGAGTCAGGTCTGAGGAGACAGATGGTGACTAATTGAAGCGATAGCTCGTATAACTAGAGAGATTTATTTCAAAGCAAGTGTTCCCTCTGGTTTCTGGCAGATGTCAACTACACGCCACACAGGCTGAATGTCCTGGATTGTTTAAACGTCCCCTTTGAAGGCAGCTGCTGAATCGTAGCTTCAAGGGCAGACGTGTTGGCATGTTAGCAGCTGAATATGAGCTGTGTCTGTTGAGACATGTACTGTAGTTGATTGTTTTTTGCATTATTTAAAACCAAATTAATAATGACTGCTGTCAATTAATTTTGCATATAAGCCTACATGCAGTATATTCTGCAAGTATAAGCCTGCTTACTGAAATACGTCCTGGGCGACTCTGTGGAGCAGGACAATAGTACCACAGTACTCCTGTGGGTCATTATGATCATTATAGTGTGCTGTGGGGGAAAATCACCCGACATTGTGTAATTTTAGCGCGACATCTATGATTTTTTGCTGAGTCATATGCCTATTTTCTCAAATGTGAGCCAGAAAAGTAGACTCAATGTAGAGGCTCAGTGCAGAAGTCTCAGCGTTATTCAGTAACTTGAACATTTAGCAGCACTGTTTGTTTTGTTTGGACCCCCCCATATTCTTTATGTAGAAACTCTATTATATCAAGTTAATGTGAAAAATAATGACTCTGAGTGGGACAGAATTAGCCTTCCTTCACATAAGGCTGTGATACAGCCCCTGGTTAACCTTTCATCTGGAACAATGCAACAGCTGGTTGCTTGGCACACCATTGCTTTTACTTATCTTAGAAGTCATAGGTACAATGGAAAAACTCATCTGTTCAATCTTAACATTGTGATTTTAAAAGACCCCCTCAGAGACTCTGACCAGGCAGGGATGTGAGAGTGGGTCTGTCTCTCATTGTTAAAGCAATAGAGGGAAACAGAGTGATGTGCTAATAAACAAGTTCTTCCTTGTCACACACAGAAACACATAGTAACTCAATGTAATATTTGCAGGTGTCACCCCCGTACACACAATTACCATTTCACACATAATGTTTGTATTACATTGTATTTAATTACAATTAATAACGTCATGGCAACAGCACCTTCGCCATCTTTAGGGATGATCAGAAAAATGCCAGCTATGGTACGTTAGAATGAATTAACTACGGGCTGAACATACTGGCTATGTGAACGGCATGTGTGGATGGTAAAACTTCTTGCTTTTCATTTTGGCCTCCCTGTTAAGGGTTAGGGCAGCCACACTGCCACACTGTTCCTATCTGTGGAACATGTCACAGGCATGAAGAGAATAAACACAGCAGTTTTTTTCCTATACAATCTCTTTTTCTTTCTCTGCCTCCCTCCCTCCGTTTTCCCCTTCCCTTTCTTTCAACAAGGGAAAAAGGAAAATCACGTCATTATAATTATTGATAATAATTGGCAGGAGCCGTGCTGCAGCAAAGCAATGCAGTCGTCACGCACTAAACAGGCAGGCAGTGTGGACCACGGTTACATAGCAGCACCGTTTGACCTGGAGTAGGGATAGGTCATGATTTTGAATATTTGAACAATAGTTAAATTAGAAACATTTGGATAGTTGATGTGACTTTGGTTTTGTTTGAAAAAATCCATTGTTTTTACCTTGTTCTTACCGATGCCTGGAAATATTGTAATACCATCAGGTATTGAGTTGTTACAGGCCTTTGTAGAATCTTGTTATTATCACCAGGCTCTTGTAAAACATGTGTAGCATGATCTTTTCCACATGGAATCAGTATAAGCCCATGCCACTATATGCTATAATACATACAAACAGCAGATCTTTGAATGATTGAATCATCGTTGAATAGTTCTGGTGACTGTTGAATGACATCTTTGCTTTAAATGCTCATCCTTAATCTGGAGTTTATCAATGTTGTGGTTCTGGCTAATCAGGAACCAGTATCAATGTAGTCCTCGATACGTATCCCTCATGTATCCTTGATCTGTTGTACAAACACCACAGATACATTTGAAATGACACACTTCCAAGAAAGCATAAATGTCACCTTTGTGTGGCTTGTTTTTTAGTGTTGCCTCTTCTTCGCCTTATTCCAAAACAAATTTCGACATAAGGCTATACTTTATTGGAAGAATGTTTCAGACAATAGCTTTTGGTTTTACAAGAGAAAAGACTTCAAGGATAAGGACTAATTGGTTGGTTTTGCCAGTGTATATGTAGGTACCAGCCTCAAATCTGTTTAAGTGCACAAAGCTGCTTCCTTGAATGTCTTTATGGAACGAGGTTACACAAGGACCTATATTCCTGTTTAAAGAGAAATGTGAAATGTACCATTGTTGATAATAGCAGTGTTGACTGCCCTCCCGTCTGCAGTAGATAAAGCACAATTCTGCCTGTGGTGCTGCGGAACACTAATGAATTCTCCCTAAATGAGGCTGGGGATAAGCAAAGACATGTAACCATAGTCCAACAGCAAGTGATTTGCTTACATTACAGAACTCGCATCGTCATGGGAAGACGGAGGAGATGAGACACATGTAGAAGCAGTAGAATGCTGTTGATTTAAATTCACATTTCTAACCAGTTTACTGAAGGATTTCGATCAAAGCTTACATCAGGCCTTAAAGTAATCTTCAGAGACAGCCGAAAAGAAGAGCCAGTGGCTGAAGAGAGAAAACACTAGCTGGGCCCCAAAGTCAAATCTATCATAGCTCTGTTATGTAATGCCACAGATACATTCATAAAAGGGTGTAGGCACACACAGTCAGCAGCTGATAGTTATTGTAAGTCTACTGATACAGGTTGTTCTCAGATTGCTCATTGACCATAACTCTGAGCTTACAATGAGATTAGAATACACACAACTGTTAGTAGCACCATGGAGTTACTGATCATAATGCTGCAAGAAAAAACACGGTTCTTTTTCAGAAAGCTCATGTTCACTGGAATGTCTTTGATGGTACCTGTTCATAATTGAATATAGAGAATAAATGCTCGTACTAAGGAAAGCCAAGAAAACAAAAAACTAAACAAAAAAAAACCTCAAAGAGCTGTCAGCCTGTCATGTTTGGATTAAATGTTCAGATTACAGAGAGCAATGTTTTGTCTCTACAAAGTAATACGTGGTTCTTATAACAGTACTGCTGCAAGCAAAGAACAAACATTGGTTCAGGGATTTTCACCGAGCAGGATTGAAAGTTTTGAGTTATGTCTGAAACATTCAAATCAGTCTGACAAAGTTTTGGATAACTTTCTGAGAGGCCTCGTATCCCAAAGCAGGTTCAACACAGTATGGATAAATATAGATTATCTGGGTTCCATGTGCCCGCTTGTCACTCTGGATATCTGGTCATCAACTGGTTTCCAATCTGATCATGAGTGGAATTCTTAATCTTATATAAAATGAAACCGATACAGTTAAAAAAAAGCTGTAGAAACAGTAGGAATACTGTCCGAATAAAGTAAAAATAGTAAAAAGGCAAGGTCAGGCAGTTTGACAAATAATCCGTGCAAAAAAAGGCTAACAGTGGGTACACTTTTTATTTACAGTTATGATCTCATTGAGTGTTATGATTTAATCCTCAACATACATCTGGTTATGCTGAGCTGCTTTTACACAATAAGAGCAAAGGTTAATTACAATACAGGAATCCTCTTTGGAGCTAAAGAAACTAATATACAGCTTTAATAATCAGCATTATGTTGTTAGGCTGGGAAAAAAGTGATTCTACTTCAATGTAAAATGTTGCTCTGTTTTTTTTTATCACTTGTTACTTTTTTTTAATTTAAAGCAGGTAGACACTTTTGTGCATGCTGGTAGAATGTCTCAGTTTCTCCCAGTGATCTGATTGGCAGGCTGTTGATATTCTCTGATCTGATCCACTGAACTGATCTTGCTCAGGACCAGGTTAGCCATGCAGCATAGGTTACCATGGTGATCCAGCTTCATGATACCAGGAAAGCTAACTTAAACCCAAAGATGGAAACTGGAAGAAGACACTAATCTTACTCTGTGATAAAGTCATAAGAAACCCCACAACAAACCATATCCAGCATGTGTTGATAAGAGAGTCACCCTATTTCTTATATGTCAAAGGTTTTTATTTAAAGTTGTTCTCAATTTGAAGGCAACAATTTTTGCAGCGCATGTCACCTGAGATATTAGATTGTAACGTTCAAGGAGAAAAAAGGGTGAGTTTTAAAACACCAGAGAAGGAGATAGTGAGAGGGTGAGAGAGAGAGTAAAAAGGCTGAAAGCTTTGGTCCTTGAGCTGAAGCAGACGGCTTGAGTGTACAACACAAGAGGTCAGTGTACAATATATTATTTAGAGTAATCAAGCTTAAGTGTGACATTAAATATGAACGGGTAACTGATGGGATATAAAAGACCATTATGACTGTAATACAATATCATATATTTATAAATCATAAAGGAGAAGGAACCAGGGAGACAGAAGCAGCAGAATTACACAGTTTAAAAGTAATGTATCAAAAATTCAGTTGGCTGTTAGATCCCTGGTTCCTCCAGTTCACAATATGGTCCATCTACCAAGTAATACAGCAGGGCATCTTGTTCAGATGTATTTTTTAAATGGAAACAATTCACCATCTCTTAGAGGGGCCACATTATACATATTTTTTAAAAAGCAGTGCGAAATGAACACATATTTGAAGTTCCAGAAACTTTTCTGAAAAGGCACCTCCCTTTGGCATTTACTTTGGGCTGTGGAACATTGCAGGTGTTTTACATGCACAAAAAAAAGCTATAAAACTACTGATAATGCTGTACTGTAGTATACAAGCTATAGTGTAAATAAGTGTGTTGGGGTGTTGCTAAGATAGTGTCAGACCTACGCTAGGAATGAGGACTCAGATGCAGAGCAACATACAAATTGAGGCAGGCTTTATTGTAAATCCTGAAAATTTCAATAGCTCTATGACAAGGTGACAAAATCAGGCTATAGAAATTACTTAAGAAGCACAGAACAGAGAAAACAAAAACAGAAAATCACTCCTAAGGAGGCAGGGAAATACTGACTAAAACTAATCTACACTAACAAAACACAGCTATGAAAATTACAAACCAAAGGGCAGTCCAACAGAGGTGAGCAAGGCTATAAACTTAACTACAAAACAGAGCTATGAAAAAATTACAAAAATCACTCCAAAGGGAGGCAGGCAAGGCTGCAAACAGAAAACTCCAAAACAACAAGGCTAAAAAAAATCATCAACAAAAAAATCACTCCAACAGAGGAAAGCTACAGACTGCAAACAAACAGGCTGCTACACTGAGCTATTGAATATTCAAACAAAAAGTCACTCTTTCAGAGAAGCAAAGAAATTAGTAATACAAACTTGGAATTCAAGGCTTGGTTCTAGGACTGTGAGACAGGCTGGAGGTATGCGTCAGGACGCAACACTCTGGCACAAGACAAAGGGAGACGCAGACTATAAAACACATGAGGTAAATGGGGAACAGGTGGACATGATCAGGAATCAGGGGAGACACTCAGACTGGTGACACAAGAGGAAGGGCAAGTGACCTGAAACGAGAGGAGAGTTACTTTCAAAATAAAACAGGAAGTCACAAGACAAAAACCCAGAACAAGACAACCTCACGGCGGTGTGACAGATAGCTGCCAGGCGGCAAGAATTGCCTTCAAGGATTTTGACTGTGGCTCAGGAGTTACAGTCGGTTGTCCAATAATCAGATAGCTGTGGGTTCGATCCCAGGCTGCATGTCATCGGGCAAGATACTGAAGCCCAAATTGCCCCTGATTGCTTTGAAAGGAAACATTGGTCTTGCATTTTTATAGCGCTTTTCCAGTCAAAAGCGCTTTACAATACTTGCCACATTCACTGATTCACACACACATTCATACACTGATGGCGGAGGATGCCATGCAAGGCGCCAACTGCTCATCAGGAGCAATTTGGGGTTCACTATCTTACATTGTTTTGTTTTCTCAAGGTTGGCCCCTGCCATCAGGGTGTGGATGTGGCAAATGTTGTAAAGTGCTTTGAGTGGCTGGTAGACCTCAAACACACCATAAACTGTAAATACCTGTTCATCCATTTTAAAGGAAAAGGAAAATCCCCTATATGTCCCCTTTACAACTGTCAAGGCAAACTTAAACACTGACAGACAAGACGTACCACGGGCAATGTTGGTAGTAAAAGCAAGCTGTTTAGTTTAATAATCAATAGTTTGCAATAATTTTGCGATATTCTAAAAATACAAAAGTCCAAATGGAGGAAAAGGAGTAACTGAGGAAAAATCGAAATGTTCACTGTGGCTACTGCATCTACAGCAGGAATCTATTCACCCTTTGCATCGACTATAAATCCAGCTTAAGTCTAGGTATGGTAATATCCAAACACATTGTGCCTACCTGCTGCATGAACTCATCAATTCAAAACCACAAACTTAAACTCCACAGAGCATTTGACCTCCCTGATTTAAATTCTGTAGGTATTACACCTTCTTTTGAGGCGTTATAAGCACTGATAGAGCCTTTCAGCACACCAGAGGTGAGAAATACAAATGTAAGGTGGAGGGGTTTGGCTCACCTAGCCACCAGTTTATTAAGCTCTCTATCATTTCGCGCCGGGCAGGTAACTGTGACTGCCTGTGATTTTATGAAGTGGGGTCAGTGAGAGCTGCAGACTGTGATGTTGATTCTCACTCCCTTCCAAATTCAAGGGAGTCATTTGATTGAATGGGAATATAAAGATGATTTCTCCCTCGCGCAGTGGATACCTCCATCCATCAGAGGAGACTGCCAGCTAACTGTGTCAGTAAAAGTGCCTTCAGTTTGATTATACCACTTCAGTAATGGCAGCGTGGCTTGAGAGTGCAACACATGAATCAGCTGGCAGACCAGTTTATATTGTCACCACTCTGTGCTGTTGAAGAGATCGTCTGTCGATTGATCAAATCTTTTCTTGTGACAAACCAAACAATGGGTCCACTTACGATGTTTTTCCCAGCGCTTTCAACCATTTTAGCCTTGGGATACACAGACATGTGTCCTCAGGGTCAATACTGACCAGCCAAGCTTAACTTTTGAATGCAAACTCAAGGCAGTTTTAAAAACATTTGCTTCTGAGGGCTCAGTCAAGATGAGAAAATCACTATATTTACTTAGATCAAACTGAGTGTTGAGTGGTGTGACATGAGTGCTCTGCCAACTTGTGATTTTACATGGGTTTTGAAATGTAGGCACTGATGGCAATGACCAGGATCAAGTGCTTTATAATATTTTTTCCACTGCAGAAATCTACAGTAACTTTTTCCTGTCACTTCTGCATTGAGGAAACAATGACTGGCTCTGTTAAAATCTCATTTCGAGAGTGAGTTGAAGGTTTAGTAGGTTTAGAGGTTAAGTACAACAAATCACTGTGATGATCTGTGTGTGACCAAATGTCTACCTTTATTTGAAAGGACTATATGGTCGCAGTCATGAATACTACACAGTGCTGTTAGTCTTGCTGGCTTAGAGCATCTGCTAGATGTTGTGTGTGAATGTCGGTGTGTATTCAAAACCGTGTTGTAAAAAAATGCTGTGCCACTATTACACACAATGCACAAGGAATGCTTGAAGTGATGGAATGTCATCATGACCTGTTCCCGGTCTCTTTACAAGGAAAACAAGCGCTGCAGGCTGAAGCTTGTAACGCATGCTGACAGCTGAGCAGATGCAGAATGTCTGTGTACACCACTCCTGACTAGAATGCATCTCTACACAGTCGGCCCATAATGTGCCGCATTTATTCCGATTAGTTTTCCCTCTCCTAACGTTCACACCAGACTTGGAGGTGCTCCAACATTAGCTCTCTGAGTTTGATCAGGGCTTTCTCACCTTCCCCGACGAATTGCTCGGTGGGTGTAGATGTGCCAGAGTTTGATTCAATTGCTGCATGGCAGGTGTGAGAGCACCTGTTATGGTGCAAGGAGAGAACATAGAATCCTCATTTAATCAGCAGCGAGAACCAGTGAAAGCTAAACACAGCAACAACACGTTTTTCTTTATTGTTTAAAAGACATTTTTAGCACGCAATGCAACAAATCTGAATGCATACTCAACAGAAGCTGTGCAGCTGTGATACAAATGATTGTAATTTATTTGAATCATTGTGAAATCATGAGCAGGTGCAGTATGGTGCAGTCATTGGTTTCTTGATGCTGTTGATTGTTTAATGTCACTGACAGTCGTAAAGATGAAATAGAAGTTTGGTCATTAAATACAGTTTACAGAGTCAAATATCGGTTTCATTTCAGTCACTGTGTTGCCCTCACTTCTTTGAGAGCGTTCATGAACTTGACTGTCCGCTGATCCACCCTCAGCCATCTGGCCTTAATGCCTGCCAGTCAACGGGAGGTAAGAGGCTCTAAAACACCTCTTTGTCCTCCTCACAGACACTTCACGGCAAAGTCTAAGACTCTTAGGCCTGTAACAGGTTCAAAAGTGGAAGCATAACCTTTTCCAAAAAGATTTTGAATACATGTTTACCAGCAGTCTCTTTGGGCAGTATTTGAAACAGTGATATACAGTATATGCCTCTCTAACATAGAGATAATAATACTATATTTATTTATATTTATATTATTTATTTTGATTTCTCTTCTGACTACTCCTGGCAGAATTACAGAGCTCCTCAGGATCCATATTCCAGAAAAAGAAAACTGGTTTCATATCCTCTAGATGAAAACCCAGTTTGATTATTGGTGGCAGAGAAATGGTGAAATTATTGTAATATGTATATTTTTTATATGTAAATGTTGCATATATGGAGCTATATTTATTGAGACACCTCTTTAAATGTCAGTGCAGAAAAAAAATAATCATAATACACCCACCTGTACTTTAACTTCACATTAATTTATGTGTCCACAATGAAAAAGGAATAATCACAGACTATAATGGAAACACTGACTTATTGTCTAATATATACTCCATGTGCAGGTAGTTAACCTGTGCCTTCAGTCAGTGTGAAGATGATTTCAGGCACCTCTTGGAGTGTTTTCATAAACAAATGTTTACACTCACTTTTTCTCATCAAAACTCATTGCGAGTAGCCAATTTTTTAAAGAATTTGATATGTACTTTCCTTACATCAATGTTTACCTTCTAGCTATCTTACCGATGTTGTTGCTTTACTACATTTGCTGGCGCATCACCTCAATGTTGGTAGGCAGATGTCAGGAGGGGAGGTTGTTAAGGGGAATTGAAGGGCCCAAATGCAGATCAGAACAGGAGGCAGGATGGGGAGGAACAGAAAGTGAGCTTTATTAAAAACAAAGCTGAACGCTACAAAAACCGGAGCACAAAAGAAAAGAAAGTCCAAGGGACAAAAAACAAAGTGCAACAAAAAGTCAAAGTACAAATTAAACATGGAAAAACCAAAAGTCCAAATACAAGAACAGATACCACTGGGAGAGACAAGGAAGCTCGAGGAAGACATCAGAACAGATACAGGAACAGGTACAACGAACCGAAACAGAGTGAAGGGGAACAAAGGCTTAAATACAGAGCACACTGATGAGGGGACGAGGAACAGGTGAGGAGAGAGAGAAGGGACGAGGACAGGTGAGATAACGAGGGGGAAGCACAGAGGAGAAATTACACTGGCAGACAGAGGGAGACAAACCTGCAACAAGGGGAAAACAGAGGGGCAAACACCGGAGACACTGAAAGGACACAAGAGGACATGGAAATCAAAACATAAGACAAAACGAGACACAACACAAAAACACTGAATCATGACAGCAGAATAGTGAGAAGCCATTCTCAGGACTGTTCATTGCATCACCAGTATGCTTGTTAGTATGCTTGCTCAAGATACTAAGAAATGCAAAATACTCCGGAGAGCTAGTTACTACTCTAGGCGAAGTAATCCATGTCTTTACTATTTCAGTGTTTTATTGCCAGATATAGAAGCCTAGATGTAACATCAAGGAGAGCCCCGGCCAAAGTCACACACCAATACTGAAAAGAAATAAAATCACAATAAATAAACTAAAACTAACCGAACTACCTTTCAACAGAAAAACAGGTAAAAGTGAATGTAGGAAAAAGGGCAGCTCTGGAATGCTGCATGGAATCTGATAAAATGCCTTCAGTGATGTCACTATATGACTAAGTTGCATTGTGGGTAATGTAGGGGCCATGTTTTGAAAAGGAAGAGGAATGCATGGTGTAGTGAAGGTGACATCTGTGTTTCTGCTGTATCGATTTTGATCATTTGTTTTTAAACGGTCCATAATGAGTTCAAGAGTGTTAGAGGAGTGTAATGCTAAACCAGTGGACTGCTTTTTCTCAGCCTGGTGCCTACATTACCCACAATGCAATTTAGCCACTCAGTGACATCACTGGAGACAAGTTATTAGATCACACGCAGCTTCCTCTGGAGCAACAAAAGCTTTTGTACTACTTTTTCATATATGAAGTAGTACTCTCCAAGACCGATTAACATACTTTAATGTCTAAAATGGTTGGAGTTATGCTTTAACTGAAATCTCAGCTCACATCACATCTGCCTGACAACACACCAACACTTGTTGCTGCTTTGGAGTGTAGATCCTGAGCCTTTAAATACCTTCACATGGACCATGATTGGGAGCGTGTCTTCATTTGAATCAGCTAAATTGAAAAAAATAAATTCTAAATTGAACAATTGGATCAATGTATTAAGAGGGATTAAAGTTCAAATTCTTATCTCAACTCTTCGGCATCCACGTTAATGGAATGGCCATAGCAGCTGTTGGGATTTAGCCATTTCAGTTTGACTTTGCCTGTTTTAACCTATTCTTGTCTGAGCCATCTGCTCTGTCTGAATTTCCTGCCGCCAGGAGGACTGTCACAATGAATTTCAGTTGCGGGACTTGATTTCTGGTGGGGACTGGAAGCAGCCAGAAGGGACAGCAGGGTAAACCTAGAGGGCATAGGGCCAAGGAGACACCATTGTAGAGCTGTCAGCAACAATATCTGTAAGGCAGAACTGCTTGCACGGGTACTGTACATGTTCAGGTGAATCTTAAGCACACTTTAAGCAGATATTTGGCTGGATTGCTGTTGAGGGATGCAATGTCAGTTTTCATGGGCAGTCATTCCTTTGGCCATTTACAGGACGTTTGGAACATTCTGAATGCGAGAATGCTGAAATTTGAATTTCACTGAGGAATTTGACACAGATTATAAACATCAGCACCAGGGAAACTTGGGAGAAGGACAGGATTAATGCGACACAATACTTTTGTCGACAGCAGCGCCACAGTAAAACGGGCCGAGCTGAAGTCTATGTTTAAAAGTTGTTGTCTGACAGAGAGCAGACGGAGTCACCTTGACTGGTGGCTTTGGTTTGTTTGCATGGACTAACAACAAATGGAAATTACCTCCAGGATTAAAGGCCTATGAAAGTCAGCCCTGTTGTCTCGCTGTCCAGTCTACTCACAAATGTTTGCCGTGTTACAATATCAAGGCTGCCACCAGCATAATATATAGCTTTTCTCTGCTCTACCCCACATGTGCTGCAGGAGGGATCAGATGCCTCTGCACCCCGCAAAGATCTCCTTTGAATTCCAAATGATGAGAGATGCTTGCTTGAGAGCAGGAGACCAGAATTAGGTCAAGTCTCCCACCCTTTGGTGTAGCATTAGTGTTTTAAGCCACCCTGATATATCTGAGGGTTGTAGCACAAGCTGACGAACACAAATGAGCAATGCAGCTTCCCAAAGCTTATAGGCAAAATGTTTTGATTGCTATTTTTCCACCCATTTAAACTGAACAAGAGCTTCGGCACACTCGTTTCACAATTCGGTCTCTCTCACAGCTCTTCCTAAGTGGATTTATTTTTCCTGCAAGAGGTATTTGCCCTATGAATATACTGTAGTTCACATGGTTTTGCACATTTTGCTTTATTGATCTAAAACTCGACTTGTCTTTGATGTCACTCGGGGGAATAGAAGCTCTTAATGGCCTCCTCTCGCGCTTTGGGGTGAGGAAACTATTCCGATGCTGTTCTTTTTCAAATTCCCTCTTCTGGCTTATAAATGCAGAGATTTTTTTGTTGTGCTCAGTCATCTCATTAGCAGTCTGCTTAAGCACCACTTTATTTTAGGGAAGGGGTATTGCCTTTAAATATAAAGTAACAGGGTGGAATGTAATCTGTCCGCTGCTGCACAGTAATTTGCATCTGCCAGTGTTTCTCAGGCTGAGATGAATTCTAGAGTAAAACGTGGAGAGACAAGAATGAGTGGATGGTTTGTTCCTCTGGTGACACACAGGCAAACATCAACTTTTCAAACAAAGTGCCATTTTAGTTTCAACTAAAATGGCACCATTCTTTGCTGTTTGACTTTTGCAAAGTGTGCTGCACTGTTGCCTTTGTAGCCACTGCACAACTCGCCCCAAGATTTAAGCCTCCAGATTTTGGTGGCAGATGGTCTTGGAGTTTAGAGGCCAAGTGACAGTAAGAAAGAGGAAATGTTCCACTACAGTAGACATTATATGTGGATTAGTCTGCTTTTGCACACAAATGTGTACTACTAAGCCATGCAAAATGCTTACATGTAGCACAAGGATGGCAGTGTTGGTTGGCATGTTGTTCCAGCGCTTTGGTCCAGACTGAAATGTCTCAACAGCTATTGGATGGATCGCCATGAAATCTGTACAGACTTCCATGGTCTCCAGAGGATAAATCCTCCTACTGACAGCTGACTTTTGTGATTTTCACAGTTTTCCTTTTATGCCATTGTGAGGTTCAAGGTTTTGGGTGTGTTGTAATCCCTTTGGTGACCCCATGACATTTCCTCTAGCACCACAAGCAGGTGAAATTTAAATTTTTATTCCCTATATTTTGGTTTATGACCAAATAATAGTCTGACTCAGCAGATATGGACTATGGGTGGCATTCTCCTCCCTTCTGCTATCTGCATTTTACTGTTTTCAAAATCGCTTTAACTATAAGAAACAACCTCCAAGCTACCAATCTACATGAAAATGGCAAGTTACTCCAACACTAACCTGGTCACTAACAGTATGAATCTGAACAAGCTGGCAGCTTTTACCCTGTATTTTGTGGGGATTTAGCGATTTAATTGCCCGGGCTCGCCTCACCCCCTGTAAATATGTTCAGCCCAAAACTATTTTGCAGGGGCACTGTAGCTGCATCTTGGTTTAAGTGCTGCCAAGATGATTGATTGTTTGAAGGAAATAGTTACATTATACCAGAATGAGAATTGGTGCGGCCAGACAGTTCTCGAGCCGCACAGAGCTGTCCAGGTCTTGCTGTGCCAGACTAACTAAATACATGCAAAAGTAATGAATTCCCCATCAGCCTGAGCTATACTTTGGGATCAGTGCTAACTAGACTGTCACTTAATAGAGTTACTTTCTCCACCAAGGCCCAACGTTCCCCTTTGTACTAACGCATAGATACCTACCTAAATACGCCTGATTTGCTCATTAAGATCCATGCATCATTCCCTGAGAAATTCACGGAAATGTGGAAAACCACCCATATTGCAGTTCACAAAAGAAGAAGTTCCAGGATCCACCCCGTTATCCCGAGCTGCACTAAAAGTTAATGGGGGTATTTCTGGCTGTGACCCAAGTTTTGTGGAAATCTGTTGAGTAGTTTTTGTGTAATCCTGCCAACAAACCAACCAACCAACCAACACAAGGACACAGGCGCAAACATAACCTCCTTGGCGAAGGTTATTATCAAATGGTATCATGCTAACACGCTACACTAAGATGATGAAGATGGCAAACTGTATTCCTCTGCAACGTTAGCATTAGCATTGTCATTGTGAGCATTTTTTAGCGCACTGATAAGCCACAAGCACGTAGACTAAAGCGGAGTCGTGTTACTGTTACTGACATGAGTGTTACAGATTAAAATGTGGTGAAACAAGATTGAGTGAATGATTTGGTCCTCTTGTGACACACATGCAAACTCTCACATTTCAAACAAAGTGCAAAGTGGTTGCTGCCATCATAGACTCTGCATCACTTTGAGCCCCAGAATTTAAGCCTGCAGATTTCGCTAGCAGATGGTGACGGAGTTTAGAGGCCAAGTGCCAGTAGGAAAGAAGTAACATTCTTCTAAAATACACATTTTCTGTCTATTAGTCTGCTTTCATGCACAAACATACTTTAAACTAACCAGGCTGATCTGGCTGACCTGTTCTGGGTTGTTTTGAGCTGTGAAAGCATGCGTAGCGAGCAATGTATTCCAAAGAAGAAGTGCCGTTATATACTTGCATTACATTGTACATCCCATTGGCTTAGCGGGCTGACTGGCAACATTATTAATGCCTCCATTAATTTCACAGGGCTGTCGTTTTATTAGCACCATCACCGAGCTCTGCTCTTCACTAAGATACAGGAAGACTTAGTGCAGGTGCAAGAGTAATAGGCTGCATGATAATGCACTGACCTTGCCACAGTCATCAATAATTTATGTTGTATTGTGTAAAAATCTCATTTATTTTTCATTTTTGTTGGCACTTAGCAGAGTGGGCCAGTTGTCGCTGCTAGACAGTGCCAGGACTGAGCCAGGGGACCAGCTGAGACAGGAACGAGGGAAGCTTGAGTATATGCAGCGTTTTAAGTGCCAACACAGAGTCTCAGCTGAAATAGTATTCTGGAGTGTGTCGCGTGTGGTAATGTGTCATACTTGTATTGTTTATTTATTGCGCTACTGAATTTGCATGAGCGGTCTCGTTTGTCGCCTAGAATAAATATAGAAATGTGGTTTTCTGTAAGGCTCTAATGTGAAAATAGGTCTGCCTGTTCTGTCACACAGGAGTCTACTGTCACACTTCTTCTGTTATATTGTCATATATCAGAGGAGAACAGTTTATCTTTGACACAAAGGGACCTGGAAATAAATGTCACTCGTAGATCCCACAGACTTACAGTACTGGAGCATTATGAAACAGAGTATACTTAATGCAGAACATGTTCTCTGTTTGCTTTGCAGAAGCTTTGGCAGTAAATACTTGTGTAAACTACATGTTTCTTAATAGACAGTCTGACAACTTTAGATCGGGGTTGTATTGTATTGTATGTAATATTTATTATCCTGCTCCGTGCTACGTGAACAATACAGTGATGTAGCCGACTAGATGGCGATGATGAGCGGACAAATGACTTCCTGTGGCTCTTCCTCGGGTGACATATTCTGAATAATGTGATGTGATTTTATAGTTATGGCACATGAGGAGCTTTTGTCAAAAAAGAAAAATACAAAAATAAGAATGCAATCCAGATTGTGCATTGTGATTGCTGTTACGTTTCTCCCCCAAAACAAAATCACAAACTGAGGTCGCAATGGGGAAACTAACAAGAAAACACTGGAAAGGGGTCCTTGGGGGTCTATAAGGCGATGGAGAAAAACTCGCAACGCCCACTAAATCTATCAAAAGGATAGAGGAACAAAAACAAAGGACCCAAAAACCAAAAGTAAAGAGTCACTGGGAGGAGGGATTTTCTGTCTAGATGTAGGGGAAAATAAACCTCGTCACAAAAATGAAAATGCCACACCAACACACACAACCAAGAGAGCAAACTGATGGTGTTTACCCTCCGGTGTCACTCTCACAACTGAGCTGCTGGACCCAGCCTGCTTTTATAACCCAGGCAGGCTGATAGGCTGCAGCTGTGCAACGAGTGCAGGTGCACTCCATCAAGGTGGATCAGGCAGGGGTGGAGTCTAACCTACCTCCACCCATAACATTGCAATTAAATAGATCACGATATTTTGTTTGGGTAGATCTTCCACCTCTATTTCAATATTATTTTATATCTGAAACCAGCTTGTTTTAAAGTAAAACTTACAGTGCAAGTTCAAACAGGAAGCTAGTTATCATTGTAATTTCCCTCTCACAGTGTCCTCTCAGGTGTTACCCAATGATCTGCTGGACTAAGTCCAGAGCTTTTCTGTCAACCAATGATCATCCTAGCTGATGGAACGTAGCTCCACCTGTCACGTGTCTTCGCTGTCGTTGCAGTTTATGCCTCTCTGCTCCATCACTGTTCCGCTGCAAAGTGGGAATGTGGTAGTGTCCCCTTCTCTTACTACGATTATTATTACCTGAAACGGCATCAACCTAAAATACTGCTATCAGACTAAAAGCTGCTGTTATTTTCTTGTTAAAATAATTGTTAAATAGCTCTATATTCCAACAGTAATCACTGTTATGGAGTATTTGGTCAGTAACCCATTTGTCTTCTCCCCCTGCTCATGCAGTAAAAGAGAAAATTAATTTTCCGCTTTATCCAGGACAGAGAACTTCATAGAGGCGGTTCAGCTATGCTTGGAGAACCAGCAGAGAGCAGGATCCTCATGTTCTTCTGTTCCCCTGTATTATCAAACAGACCAAGCAATAAAAAAAAGCTTGAAGAAAAGAAAGAAAGAGCTGCCCTTGATTAAAAAGAAAGGGGTCGTGGAAGTGTGGTAGAGAGGAGGGAGGGGATCGCTAACTGCGAAATGGTAGACAGGTAGTTAAAACTACAACAATGCTTACAGCTAGCTTTAACATATAGTAAAATTAATTCACCATGTTTGCATCTATTAATAAACACTGAACAGTGAACCGGATGATGCAATATTATTTTTCTTTGCAAAAGCATTAATACGAAATGCACTTGAAAACCCCATTAGTTGGCTGTTTAAAAGTGTGGGACGTTTGACCTTGTATGACTTTAAATGCAGAATCTGTTGCTGCATGAATGTTTTGTATCATTGCAGTGTGGATGGTAAAAATCCTTTTTAAATAGCAGAAGTTTGTGCACAGAAACAGAACAGTGATGGACTGTGGCACTGGGATCTTAGAAACCACAAGCACCTCTGTGGCCTCTTCACATGTTCTTCAGTCAGGTGATGTGAGCATTGTGTCTTAAAGCTGATATAAAACTTTTGCCTCATTCAGAGGTAACGGCAGTCCTTGAGGAAGGATGTAACCTACACCGTCTTGAGGCAGCGAGTTTTCCTTTTATCAGTCAGGTAAAATACACGCTTCTTTTTTTCTTAACATTAAAACTCAGTCCCACAAACTAGCCGTAGGTTCACTAGACAATGTTGGCAAGAAAGAGAAATAAAGCTTTTTGCAAAGTATTCTGATTAGCTAATGTTAGCATTGCCACAGCAGCTGGAGCTCTATAGATGAGGAGCCTGGTCCTCTGGCCCTGCTGCAGCTCTGCCTCTGTTTGACCAGTAGAAAGCTGCTCCCTTGTGGCAAAGCCAAATAAACTGCCAACCAAGGTAGAAGCACTGTTCTGAGCTCATGACCCTCTGATGACAGCAAGTGACATTTTTTGCCGTGTTGTCACAGTCAGATAGTTGATAGTGGTATGCAGAAATGGAAATGCGTGTCAATTTGATAAAAAAAAAACAACACAAAGCTACATTTACATGGAAACCTGACTTATGGGGTTAGGGTTAATAATATAGGGAAATAACATTGCTGCAGAATATATTTTCAATCTGATTGTGATCTTACGCAAGTAAAAGTACTCCTGGAAAAAAAATCACAAATGCACAGCAAACATGAACTCCCCATCTCTTTCACCTCGCTGACATTCCTAATACTAATCATGCGTGGATGTGTTTGTGTTTGCGCGAGTGCACCTCGGCGGTTATACCTTGCGACGGTGCCCTCCCCCGGGTCTTTGATTGTAAATGAGCCCAACTCTTATAGGTGGGCAGAAGATGAGCACACCGGCTCTGCTTCTCCTCCCTGCGTCTCCTCGCTCCCTCTCCCCGTCTCATGAGTTATAAACAGTGAAGTCATACCTTCCAGCGGGCCTGTTTTTCTGCTATCTGCCATGATGTCACCGGCAGCCAATCAACACGTAGCGCCGCTTGAGGTAGTGTGCATGTGTGTGAGTGAGGGGATGGGGATGGGGATGGGGAGGGGGGTTACCACTGGGAAAAGCACACTTGCTCGGTTATTATCTGCTTCTGCCAGCGAGCATGAGAGCGCGCACACACATCAAATCACGACTCCAAAGGCTTCTTCTGATGTACGCTGCCTCTCAGTGATGTAATATACTCTGTATACTGCACACTACATAGGGATGCTGTATACTAGATACTGCGTGGCAGTTATAGTCCTGTGATGGTAATGATGTATTCTGAGATATTCCATGTCGTGCAGAGTATTTAACAATGCGACTGCAGTGTTGTGTTGGAATTGTGCACGCCGTTCCCCTCAGCCCTGGTTTGGAGAAACCCAGCTCTCCTGGTATTCGTTGATTTACATTCCACTTTGAATCTGTGTTGTTTTTTAATTCCATAAGGCTGACATTCACAATTAGGCCTAATTATAAGATAAACATCTTCTGTTTAGTGTAAAACCTAGACAATTAATTTCTTTTCATATTGACCTCAGTTCAAGGTGACTGTGGGGGCTTTTCATGCTCTCCTGCTGCAGCCTTTATATGCGTTTGAAAGCTCAGGTTGTCAATTCAAGACGGATAACACAATGAGCACATTCTGGTTATTGCAAAACGGAGAAACATCAAGTGCTGGGACCGAAGCCGAGCAGAATGACATCCTTTGAGCATTTGTGCTGTTAGCAAGCTGTTTTTCTGACCATTTTCTTGCTGTGACAGACAGCACCTCTGCTGAAGGAAATGTAGACTAAGATGGCTCAGAGCATCACCGCCTTACTGTCCCATTCTGCTTTCAGTGATTCTTGTGTTTGTCTTCCTCCTACTGTTTGTGTGTTAGTGCACTACTTTTTTTTACCAACTGAATTTATGCCAAGCAGGTCTACATTTGAAATAATTTTGATTTCATCTGTTCATTTAATTCTGTCAACTGTAACTTTATGGACAGTAAGATTTTCTTATTAAGCTTATTTACTGAATAAGAGTAAGAACCTTTCTCTATTTAGCCCGCTACAAGACTATGATTCTACACACAACTCATATGCTGCAATCCCAATGAAAGACGTGTCCCCAGTTTCATCATTTTCATTCACTCCATGAGAGGTTATGGACTTCTTTTCAGTGTTTCAGGTTCCCTCTGTGTGCTGCAGTAGAAAGACACTGCTAAGTGAGGGTTTAGTTAGTTATTAAATATTAATAAGTCAATACTGAACCATCTTGTTCTGATAACCTGAAGAACAGCAAGTGAAAGAAAGATCAAGTAGGTTTGATTAGCCTGCTCTCTTATCTTTTATTGCCTATATTGCATATTTAATGCTGTTTATCACTGACCATATAAAGGAGGAGCCATTGATCCTTGTGGCAGTAAGGATGGTCGATGGTTGATGTCTGTAATTTAACTGTTCTGCACCAGAAGGTTGAAACACGCCTAGCTGGCTAGCTATACAGGGTCGCTAAGCTAAGAAAATGCAGCAGCACAATTGAAAGAAACCCACTAGCGGCAGCGACCACACCTATAAGTGTCTTTGGTTCGCCTAACTGGGCAGGTTTGATAAGAATATGGAACCTAGTGTCATTTTCTCTCCCACCTGTTACAAACAGCAACAACTCCTGTCTTATGGCATCTCTGAGGGGAAACACCACTTTGTTGTGCTTTCTGGTGGGGGCCTTTTAAATCACAATGTTACGATGGTACAGGGCTCAGCAGTCAATGACTGTCAGCCATCGGCCCAACCCTATGTAGCAGTGCCGATAAATCAGGCTGATTGAGGCAACCAGATTGGTTGGAGAGAGGCTTGGCTACTGCCACAGTGTTCCATGCTGCTGCTGCAGCACCGCCATTGGCCATATTGACTGCGTTAGTGAGTGGTGACCACTGTGAGCAGAAGGCTCGCAGTGGAAATGTTGAGATGTGTCCTATAAATCCAAGTAGATGATGACGGAGCCTTTTTTCGAAACTTGGTTCATGTTGCGTTAACTCTCAAGAATATCCACTGGCATTGGAAAACACTAGCAGCCCAAGCAGCACAGTCTCAGTTCCTACTCCTCAGTACACATGGTTTCTCCATTCGTTGGCGTTTTTCTGACTCACATTCATTATGAAATGCTTCGCTACAGAATATAACACCAAGCCAAGTCATTCGTCCTTGCCACGGTTATTTGCAGATGTAATAGATGAAGTCCTGTTGGTTCCCCTTACACTGTTTGCTTTCACTAATGAGAGGCGGTGCAGGCAGTAGGCCATCATCTGTGTGCACAAGAACCTCGCTGCCTTCCTGCTTCCTTACGGGCCACAGAGGAACGAGCAGTGAGTACATCTGATTAGCTGTATCGACTGGTAAAATGCTACCACACCGGGTTTCCGCTCATAAAGCCCAGCTACATAGTAATTAGCCTGGGATCGATGTGGCCATTCAGCAGCGAGCCCGCAGACGACTGTTTCACTGGGATTGCTCCATCGCTGTGCGAATGTAGGGGATTCTTTTTTTGTGAAAGGTTGAAGGTCCAGGTATTATTGAGCATCAGGTGCATTACTGTCACATTACGTCTTTCATGTTTCCGTCTGCCCACATTCTGCCAGGCGAATTAGATGAAAAAGATTCTGCTGAGATAAATCACATTCATGTGTCTGCAAGCGTCGTTAATCTTGCTTCCCCCCACCCATCGGCCTTGGCTCCGTATTGGATTTTTCACAGGCAGTCTTTGCTGTCCTGAGTGATGGAACTTGTAGCTTAGAACATGTTTGCGTTATCAGGCTTAAACACTCACTTCCTGGGTGAAACTCTATTGCCTTCTAAAGACCCTCCTGCTATATTTCTTTCTAATCTGAACCATCTCTAATATGCTCTTTGGCATTTCTGTTAAACTAGTGCAATCAGCTTACCCGGCGCCTATGTTGTTTACTTCAAATTGACTTATTCCACAATAGCTTAAAGATCAGAGAAGCGAGCCCGTCAGTGAAAGGTGAGGCCAACACAGGCTCAAAAAATATAACGCTGGATGTGAACAGGTGTTTTTTCCCCCTCTGCATCAAATAATAGACTGCTGTCGAGTCCCCAGCCAATTAATCACTGACATTCTAGAAACATTCTTGTTCGTTAGATGATAAGACACAGTGACACTATTATAACTGTTCATCAAAGATATAATATGTACAGTAAGCTTTGTGCATTAAAATGTCTAAAAATGACAATACCTTTGTTGTATGTTTTGTTGAGTTTTGTACCTACATTATGTCAAAAACAGTGTTCAAGAGAGTGAGCACCAGTTAGCTACTTAGACTAAAGGTAACATGATTTTAAAACACTTTTTCTGTCAGCATTTGTTCCTGAGTCGTGACAGATGTAATTCCTCAGCGACGATGGCTGTTAACTGGTGTATTCACGACCAGCGAGTTCATTTGTGTTTATTCACCACAAACAGTCAGATTACTTCACTGCACATTAGCCATTAGCTAACACCTAGAGCTAGACTCTCTGCCTGGGCCTCCTCACTCAACACTCAGCAAATGTCTAGCAGCAAAAAAATGACATATTGTGCGTTTTAAATGTAAAGCTGAAAGAAGATTGAAAACAGTGGCAAAGCTAGCCTGGCTCTGTCCAAAATTAACACAATTTGCCTACCAGCTTCTTTAAAACTCATTAATTAAGATGTTATATTTTGTTTGTTTATTCTGTACAAAAAATGAAGTGTAAAACCAAGAATCTGCTGTTTTATAGGGAGTTTTGTGCCACATTATTTCTAAGACGGGACCCCTGGAGTCTCCACTGGTTGCGTGGCAGTTGGTCAAAGCAAACAAAAAGTCAAAAAGTACAAAAAAATCCCTGTGTAAAACAGATCAGCTCACTGTTTCACCTTGTTACCAGTGTTTATGCTGACTTCTAACTTCAGATTTAGAGGACTGACATGTGCAAAGTCATGTCGATCTTCTCATATACTGCCAAACTGTTACAACTACTAAGTGTCAAACTAGTTTCTGAGCAAAAGACTTATTAGTTAACTTATTGTGCAGACACAAATGTGAGCGCTGAATGTGTGAAGATTCAAAAAATTTGAACTGCAATTGTTTGTCTTCGCACTGTAACTTGTGTGAGAGTGTGTAGGCTTTCCATGAGCTTGTAGCTGTCTTGCTGACCTGGCCTTGTTGCTCTCCCAGGTGCCCACGGAGTGCGAGAGGAGCCCCAGTTTGTGACGGCACGTGCAGGAGAGAACGTCATCCTGGGATGCGACGTGTCCCACCCCCTGAACGGCCAGCCCTACGTGGTGGAGTGGTTCAAGTATGGAATGCCCATCCCCTTTTTCATCAACTTTCGCTTCTACCCTCCTCATGTGGACCCGGAATACGCCGGTAAGATGGTGAAAACTGTCATTTTTCAGGCTTAAACAGAGACTGAAGAGCAACATTTCTCTGCCCTCTCTTTATGAAAATGTGATGCCTGCTTAATATCAGTGATATCACAGCGTATGCACACACCCTACAGTACACCTGTGCTGTACATCACTGCAGGGAGGTGAGAATTGGACTGGAAGTCCGCTAAATCACGTTTTAGTTGAAATCATTGATCTTAAAGTCCGCCTTCAGAACATTTTTTATTTACTTATAGTTACTTCTCTGTGATGACTGAGCTTCACTGTGATGACCATGATGGATTTGAAGAGTTTGACACTAGTTGACTGAAGGATGAACGTTTCTCTGTGCTTTCCATGAATATCAGTATAACACGTGCCAACAAAACTTAAAGCCTCCACTGCAGAAACACGGATTTTAAATATGGTATTTCAACAATTATTATTCAGAGCAGAGTATTTTTAAACACCTTCAAATCCTCAGCTGTCCTAACCAATAAAATGGCACAAAAGCCTTGTTTACTTATTAGTGTTTAGCTAAACAACATGTATTTTATTCACGGTGTTTGTCTCTGTGAAACCGGTGTAAATATGCCTACAGGAGTATCAAACTGAGTCGGTTCCAGCTAGATTCATAGAATCAGCACCTTGCAGCCGCTTTGTCTTCCACTGTCTGTTTCGGTAAATGGATTTAAACAGAGACTTTAAACCATCACCTTCTTGACAGTGCTGTCTTTGATCAGTGGAGTGCTTACCAGTGTAGACTGTAATAAATATGTTTACTAACTAATGTAGACAGCTTTAATGAGATGACATTTCATTTGGAGGGAGCGGCTCTTTCCACCTCAGATTATTTATGTGTTGTGCTCAAGGTGAAGTTTGCCGGGGAGGTGAGAGGGATTTTCCCCTTGCCTGCTTTTGATTCCCTTCCCTCTGATCATTAAATTTCAGAAATAATCCCCCCGTCTGGTGTGTGTTTGATTCAAAGGGCTTTTATCATGCATTCATTCATGTCACGATAAATTAAATGTGAGTTTCCTCCGTGTGAGGAGGAGTGCAAGTAGCATCCTCAAACATTTAGGATCATCTAAAGAGTTAAACTGCATTTCCCTCCTAAGTGATATACAATTATAACAATTTAATGATGTTTGAGTTTATTTTTATCTCATGCCTTGATCCACTTCGGCTTTAATAAATTGATAGTGTTAGCACTCGTACATATACAACCTTGGACAGACATGCAGGCCACTGGAAAATACAGAAAACACAGAACTCCAGAGAAATGCTTCCAAATTAGATACTGCCACTACAAAATAACACTTATAAGCTATATTTATGTAGCAGTTTTCAAAAACACAAAGTGCTCTATCCTAATTAGAAACATGACGCCATTAACATTGCATATAATAATCTCAACATCTGTTTGAAAAGCAGCTGATTGATGGCCAGCGTCTGCATCGCATACATGAAAAGGGTTTTTTTATGAAGTGTTTCTGAAAGAAAAATATACTGACAGAGTAAAAGTTTGAAGCAAAAATACAGAAGCTTTGTATAAGCTTTCTGCATCCTCACACACTTTGTCTTCATGGGTTAGGTCACAACACAAATACTTGACAGGAATGCCTGCTGTGTTACAGAACCTGCGGTTAGCGGTACAGAATCCTGACCACAGCAAAGGGTACACTGAAAATTGCACTTTTAAATGTGAGAGTCATGAACCAAACTGTATATAAACACATATATAAAGTAGACTTGAAAAAAAGGGAAAAGAGATGTATGATAGTGTAACTGGTAGATTCTTCAGGCTAGGTCTTATGTAACGATCATATCGACTCAAACTGTTCATACACACACAAAAAGATAAAAGAATATGCATATGCATTCTTTTCGTCAAATTGAGATTCTGTTTTATAAATTTTAACCATTGTGGAAACTGGTAAAATAAAATGTCCGCTCTCACAACTATCCATAAGTGGGTGCGGAAACAGCCTTAAACCTCAGCTCGCATCATACTTGTCCCCGCTCCACCACTCATCAGAGCTGTCAATGAGATAAACAGCAAGGACCATGTACCTGTAAACCATCATTTCAGCAGTATCTCAGTCATCATTATGAAACGTCAGAAGGATGATCAGTAATTAGAGCTTCAAAACTCAGAATCAAATGAAAAGATAATTGACAAGGGTGTAATGGTTCCAGTGAAAATAAAAAAGAATGATAAAATGATTCACTATTAATTAAAATTGAGTTTATAATGCACCTCTGAGTGACATGCAAAATAATAAGACAATCAATGAAACTGACAAACAACTGTTGGGATCCACAGATGAAGCCGTTCATTGTGGGATTTCAAAATGGACTCTGACCTTAACTCAGTTCCCCAGAATTCTATCAAAACTCCTCCTTCTTTTGTTCTCTCTCTACTCCCACTGGGCTGCCATGCCCCCTCAGCTCTTTCTCCAAGGCCCCCTGCCCTGAATGGGAACGTTGAACTGGGCCTAGATAGCACACAGCATAGCATAGCATGGCTAAGCATAGGACGGTTTAACTTTGGTTGAAGTAATGCACGTGTGATGAATGTACAGTCGTGCTGTACTACTTTGTCACAAAAATCATTCATGAAGTTTGCTCCAAATCTGAATCTTTATGTAACCAAATCTGCTGGCTGAATATATATATAGAAAGTTGTGTGATTTTCTTGTAACATGGCGCCTTAACTTCTTCTGAGTGATTATGACTGATGACAGCTGGTGACTTTTCTGGACCCTGGATCTCTGGATCTGGACATTTTAATAGGGCTGGTTGATTCACCCACTAGACTCAGCCACAAGCACTACAATGCGATTACAACATTGATCTGAAAAAGCCAATTATTGATTTGAACAAGTCAGGAAAGTCACTTGGAGCCATTTCAAAGTAGTTACAGGTCCCAAGATCAACTGTTTGTACGTATAAAGTGCATGGCACAGTTGTGTCACTGCCACGATCAGGAAGAAAACACAAACTATTCCCTGCTGCTGAGAGAAAGCAGGTCAGGATGGTCAAGAGTCAGCCAAAAACCACTAAAAAAGCAAGTCTGCAATGAAATAGAAGCTGCTGGAAGACAAGTGACAGTGACGGCAGTCAAGCGTGTTTTGCATTGCCATGAGCTGAGAGGCTGCCGTGCAAGAAAGAAGCTTTTGCTCCAGACGAGGCACCTTAAAGTTTGCTTCTGATCTCATACCTACTGGTGGAAGTGTTATGCTGTGGGGCTGTTTTGCTGCCAGTGGATCTGGTGCTCTAAAGACAGTAAATAGAATAATGAAGAAGGTGGATTATCTCCAAATTCTTCAGGAAAACCTAAAATCATCAGCCAGATGATGGCTCTTGTGTGCAGCTGGGTGCTCCAACAGGACAGTGATACCAAACATACATCAAAAGTGGTAAAGGAACGGCTAAATCAGGCTAGAATTGAGGTTTTGGAATGGCCTTCCCAAAGTCCTGACTTGAACTGACTTGAAACATGTGGACTGCTGAAGACACAAGTATGTGCCAGGAAGCCAACAAATTTAATAGAACTTCCGATTCTGTCAAGAGGAGTGGTTAAAAATCCAGCCAGAGGACTACTAGAAGCTTGTGGATGGCTATGAAAAGCACCTAATTGAGGTGAGGGACATTTAACCAAATAATGGAATTACTGTATGTATATATTTGACCCAGCCCATTTGGTCACATTTTGTGAAATGCATTATTGAACCAAACTTCATGAATGTTTTTATGACAAAGTAGTATGATTTGAATGTTAATGTGATCTCTGTGTAGTCAGGTACTGGTAGTTGGCTCTGCCACGCAGCTAAGTGATGTTACCTAAATGATGCTGCATACAGACTTCTTTGCATACAATAACCATCTTCTCCAACCTGGCAACACACACACTCTTTCCTCAGGCTAGACTATGTCACACCTACGTGTGAACATATGATGTGAGCGCCACCATTGTTTCTTTGTTTCTCTCCTATCAAAGAAACCTGCAGTGAGCCCCCATCTTGGACCTGAGTCCACCACTGTTGACCAGGTTGTAGTTCCCTTTGGTCAGCCATTTTGTTTGTAGTTTTGTTTTTTGCAGCATGACATCTTGGACCCTAGCCACCATTTTGTTTGGTTCTTCCAGACACATACACACACACACACACACACACCTGTATATAGTACATTTTAGTTCCACTGTGTGTTTTTGTTGTGTTTTTAATTAAAAGGCTTTTGAACCTACATGCTGTCTATTTAATGTTGCACAAGAGTGAGTGTCGCCAGCCTCTGTGAAGAACTCCAGAAACTACTGTCTCTCAATTTTGGTTATGGTTATTAAACTAATTATTAATCAGAGTTACAAATTCACTGTTAAATACCTCTTATAAGACTATATTATCGAATTGGCTATCTTTTCCCTTCTTCAAGAATGGTGTCCTGCGGCGATCTAATGTAAATTAGATCAAGGCAGATGACCGCCCGCCATTGAGTCCAATTCTGCTAGAGGTTTCTGTTTTTTCTCGCCACTGATGCCAATTGCTTGCTCATGTGGGAAATTTAGGTCTCTGTAAATAAATTAATCAAGGAGTATGGTTCAGACCTGCTCAATTTGGAAAGTGTCATGAGATGACTTTTGTTGTGAATTGGCACTATACAAATAAAGATTGATTGACTATTTAACATAATTAATGATTATCTCTGATAATCATTAGCTATTATCAATAGCCAGATTTAACCCAAATTTCCTATTAATGTTGTGTAAAACCCCACCACAACCTAAACAATGTTTTACATTTCATGTCCACCTGCAGCTATCTCTATAAAAGGTGTGTACACCTGGTCTGAATCCACCTGGTTTTTTGTGCATACACATTGTTCATACATCTGGCCCCTTGAAAATTTAACCTGCTTCTAGAAATCACTCTAGGCTGATTGTGAATTATGTTTTGTGGCAATCATTTATTGCTTGACTGTATTAAAAGGTAAACTGACTGCATTTATGCAGCACTTTTCTACCTTAATGCACAAAGTGCTTTACAATTCTGCATCTTATACAGCTATTCACACACACTCTGATGCTGGTGAAGCTGCTATGTAATGCGCTGGGCTGCCCATTGGGAGATACTTGGGGTTTAGTGTCTTGCTCAAGCACATGAAGACGGGGTAGTCAGGAATCGAATTGCCAACCTTTTGAACAATGGACAACCCATTGTATCCACTGAGCCAGAGGTTAATTAAAGATTGGAAATTGTGATATATTATAAAGACTATAATCATAAAATTGGTTACAAATGTTTAGCTGATTTTGAGAGACATTCTCAACTTGGTCTCATGTTCTTTTAAAACTCGTCGCGCTGTCGTAACATGGCACATTTTAAATTTTTCAGTCCCTAGAGACACATCACTGGCTCTGGCTTTGGCTTTAGCGACAATTCATCTCTGTTTCAGAGCTCTGAAATATCTGAAGTTCTATGGTTTGATGCAGGCGAAGAAAACAACCTCCCACTGTGCCTCAGTGTGATCATGATATTACATCATTGAATAAAGTCACAGGTCACTGTGAATGCTGCTGAGATACATAGAGGCTTACATTGTGCCCTGTTAAGATTGGGACGATGTCGAGGGTTAATGAGTCGAGCTGGCCACAGGGTCACTGTTTCCTGGACATCCGTCTGCCCTTGGTCTCAAACAAGCCGTTGTCTTATTCTCTTATAGAGAGGAAGAGGGACAAAACATCTGTGAGAGTAGACGAGGCATACCAAATATAAGCATTTCCATGAGAAAGTGCGGCGAGGAAGCGACGGACATTAAGTGATAGTCAGGCAGGAAGAAAGCAATCGAAATTGAAGATGGAACTGGAAATGGGGAGACAGAGAAAGAAATACAGAAATAGCAGAAAGTGGTCCCAGATTACATTGTTGAATGTCGCCTATCATCATGGAAGATCTACAAGCTGGCCCAGAAGAATGGTGACATTTTGAAATTACTTGCCCCAGCAGACATTTCCTGAAGCTAATAAATCTGCTTTGCCCTTCTTCTGTCAGAGTTCTGCAGAACAGTTTGGACTCAGGTTGAAGTCTCTTAGTTGAAAACTGATCTGCTTATTTAACAAATACAATCAAATGACCATTGTTCAGTGGGGTTCATATTTAATGATGGATAATTAAGTCTGATCTGTATATATATGAGCATCTGTCTAATCTTCAATATATCAGTCACATCTCCTTTGACGGTAACAAATAAACCTACAGCACCAGGAGCAACCTCGTGTGAAGTTGAAAATGTGGACCCAAGGCAAGTCCTCTTATGTTATCACAGTTAACGCCAGTCATGGAGAGTGGAGCTCTGTGACAGACTGCCATGTGTTGACTGCAGGAAGCTGATAGATGAGACAAGAAGTGAGGCTCCACTGACTGAATAGAGCAAAATTGGAGGAACAGCTGGACTTATGTCAAATTATGTCAATTAATACAAGTCTTGCTGACTGCTGCTTTTGCCGCCTTAGGGATACTGTTCTTGACACTTTATGTTGTTGTATGGACACAGTTCAGGATGGGAAGTTATTTACTGTATATTACAACCTAAATTGAACAGGCATTTACAGTAAATGGGAATTTTGATCACTTCATGGTTCATCCTCTGCCGTTAGAGAAGCATCAGAAGAACATAAATGGATTATTTAACACTTACTAATATACGTTGATGCTCTCCATGCTTTTGCTTTTGACAGAAATGGTGCTGGGGTATGCCGGGTGGAAACTGTCATAGATAACAATTTGTGACTATGTGTGCTTTACTTGGTTGATGATGATGACAAGACTGAATACCAAAAAACAATGAGGTTAGGTTTGCAGAAAATTTGTAGTTGTTTTTTGCTAAAGACTTTGAATTGTTAAACAACCACCATATAACACTTTTCAACATAACTGAGGCTGGATTGTTCACCTGACAATGTAATGTATTATGTTTTATTTGTTTTATTCACTTGACGTTAGCACCTTTATGTTGAATGAAATTAGATCTTTCTTTGAACATGGTCTGGAACGGTTATGATAATGTAAGCGCACAACTCAACAAAAACAATATAACAAATACCTCAATTTGAGACATTTTATTGCAAACATTTTATTTTCATCTATCTTTAATCTTAAACACACATGACACAACTGATATATTTAACATAACTTAAACTATTATCTATTTATTATCTATACTATCTATTGTTTGTCCCTCAGAAAAATCCAGAATCAATGAAAACACAGAAATAGGTTGTTTCTTAAGTTTTCCTACTGCACTGTAAAGTCCATTCTCAAAGTTATTTGACTAAAGACTTTAAGTCTTCCCATTACATTCATGCAAGTTGCATACTGGACCATGATCAGCTCCAAAGTACTTGTGATGTCACAAATCCTGATTGGTACATCCAGACGTTAAACTGATCACAGAGATCAGCATCCATCATTCTGCACAGTTAAGCTTAAACATTACAATCAAGAAACTAGAAGCAAAAGATCTGTTTGACTCGAAGGGGACATTAAATTCATTTGAGCCACATAGGTGTCAAATGTTAGCAACTGACATGGTGAACATGGTAAACAGGCAGTATACACGCTAAACATCATTGTGTTAGCATGCAGATATTTGCTTTTTTCTCAAAGCTGCGACTAGATGCAGCCTTACACAACTGCTAGCATGGCTGTGGGTTCATATTTATGCATAGAAAAATAATGTCTTTATAAATGTTGCATTATTTACAAGTTGGCTGGTTGATGATTAATTTACACTGCACCTAGAGGGAACACAAACATTTTACATTTATTGTTGTTGGTTTGTATCTTTTGTTCATCGATTGGATCTTTGAGCTGGAAAACGTATTGCATTGGCCAAGTGTGTTAGGCCTGTTACATTCTGTATGTGACCAATGCATGCTGCGAGGCATGGGGGCAGTGTGAGGGACGTCCTTGTTGTTCCAAGCAAAACATGTGGGCAAAAAGAAGTAAGTGGATGCTGTTTGAAAGGATTAATTACTGTTGTGGGGATTTAGCTCTGCGTAATGCAACAATGGAAAAGATTGTTTTTGACTTTGCTGAAGTTTGTCCACAATGGGCTTTGTGTGATAATTACATAATGGCTGCTGAAAGCAGTTAATGAAGAATAAATACAAAACAAGGCCAGAGAGAGCAATGAGTGTTCTTTAGAATGCCACCAAACCCCTTTTGTGATTTCTCACCTTGGTCAATTGCAGCTCTCAGTTGGCTGTGCAATTTGCATAAAAGCTCTCTCAGTCATTATGCCTCCGCTCAGGCAAGGCTGAATGTTTTTCATGTTATTCGTCCATCCGTCCGTCTGTCCATCCATCCGTCTGGCCAGTTCTTGTGAACGTGATATCTGAAGAATGCCTTGAGGGAATTACTTCAAATCTGGCACATCGTCTACTTGGAGTCTGGGATGAATGGATTAGATTTTGGCAGTCAAAGTTCAAGGTCACTGTGACCTCATGGCGTCCCATTCTTGGGAAAACATGTTCCCAGAGATGCCTTAAGGAGGTTTCTTCAATTTTGGAACAAATGTCCAGTGTTCATCCTTGAGTACAACTTATGACAGCATTTTTTTATACACATTTAATAGGATAAAACGAGGAAAAATGTTCTGCCCATTATTATTCATCGGCATTCTAGTGTTCCGGCTTCTTGGAATGTTGGAATAAAACTGTTGGAATAGAACATTTCGACTGTACAGATATCTGCATCCTAAAACACATGTTTGGTGAGACTGGAATTGTCTTTTAAAGACCCCTTTAAGGTCTGTGAGGTGCAGTTTCCATACACCATCACCACTACAGAAAAACATTGTTGGTCACAGTGGCAGTGCTCTGTGTTCAGTACATATCACTGCAATAACTAGGAGGAAAACAAACTGACTGGTGTAGGGGGCATATAACTATTTATCATGCAGTGCACTTTTAATCTTTCATGGTTTACTTTACCAGCACAAAGGACACCAGCAGGAACACTTGTAACCTCCATTAGCTTTTGTATCAATCTAGCTGTACAGCTGTGATTGCCCTAGCAATGACCAACTGACCTTGCCCAAATATTGGCTTGTTTGTGTGGTTATGAAGAGCTAGGTGTTTTTGCCCCATTTTAAGCCTTGCAAGAGGATATTGCACTTAGTATGTCAGCCTGTCAGTCAGTACGGTTGTTTGGTCCAACAACTATTTGATGTATTGTCATGAAGTTTGATAGTCATGTTTCTCAGATTATGATATGCTGATTTTTGGTTTGTAGTGAAGTGTCTCGACAACTATGGAATGGATTGGCATGACATTTGGTACACATATCAGGATGAATTATACCAACTTTAGCGATCTGTTTGTTTAGTTCTAGATCTAGATCTGTTTTAATCTAGCATGATCATCAGGTCAACATTTTTATCCACAAGTTTTCTGGGGAGGCTACTGGGGAAACGATTATTAGTTATTCCGATGCTCGTTGGGATTACTTTTAGTAACAAAGTTATCATAGTAATTGATCACCGTCGGCACTGTCAATACTTTAGAAGAGTTAAGTAACTGTTAAGTGGTATTCCCTCGATAAAGTTGCCTAGGTTCCCTAACCTAGCTCTTCATGAATGAATGGTACACTGCACTTATCACTCGGAGAATGCAGATTAGCTTCCTGTTACCGTGGAAAACACCGGATCAGCTTAAGTGCCAGGATGCCCTGAATCAATCACTCGCTCACTCAAACCACTTTACAACACAACTCAACATTCATCCATTCACACACACATTCATATACTGGTGGCAGTGACTACCATGCAAGGCACCACCTGCTCATCAGGAGCGATAACCATTCATACACGCTCACAAACTGATGGAAGAGCCATCGAGACCAAATTGGGGTTCAGCATCTTGCCCAAAGCCACTTGGACATGTAGACTGCAGGGGCCAGGAATCAAACCATGGACCCTCCAAATAGTGGACGATCACTCTACCTCTGGAGTCACAGCTGTTAGCAGCATGATAGGGTCAGTATTATTATAAACCTTACCAATGAAGAATTAACATTATATTATAAATAAATGCAAAAAAAGATAATGTCTCCTCTTTACGACATCACTCTGCTAGACAGGAAGAAGAACCAACTTATATTTTGATAGTTTTATACCCAGTATTTCACCTGTTATATGTTACCATGAAAATTAATCATTACACATAAACACTGGCACAGGGAAAGCCTCTTGGTGGCCATGATTTGTGATGCACATTCAGAGTTACAGAAGATTATCGGCTCCTCCCAGAAGCATTTGAGTGCGCCTGGGAACTTACCCTGCCAATAAGTTGTGTGTAATTAGCAGATTTAACAAAAACATTTTTTTTTTTTTTTTTTTACCTCTGTAGGGCTTAATAACAACATACTGACACACTGCTGCTGCTCCCCAGGGTAGAAAAGACAAAGTATTGAGCTAATTGGCACATTCTTTCTAGAGATAATCAATGTAATTTTTCGCATGGTTTAGTGTTCCTTAAATAAGAACAGACTACGCATAGCATAGCTGTGAATCGGGCTCCACATAGGCTTCCTCTTTCAAAAGATAATCTGCAAGGGCTGGATTGCATGTTGATGACATCATCCATTCTTCAAATGTGAAAGGCTGGCACAAGGACAGTTTTGATGAGAACGTACTCTGTTCAGCCATAGTAAAGCCATCTACATGACAGCTTTATTGTCTTCGAATTGGACTAGATGTTTTCCAGTGGGGATTCCTGTAAAACTGCTGCTGTAATGTAGTCAGCCCGCTCTGGTGTCCTGTGCATCTGTGGCATGTGCAGTCACACTTTGTGAGAAGAAAATGAAATATTTCACTAAACTGAAGGAAGGAAGAAAGTGAACATGACATTTCTAAATCATTCTTGGAAGTGCTAATAACTAGTTAAGAGAGGTCATCTCATTGGTAGTGAGGAAGTCATTACCTAGCAGATCAAATAAAGTTAGTGACATGGTCATGACTTGAATAAGGATTCATGTAATATAATAGTAGATGATGGAGAAAGTGTAAAAGAGTATAAAATATAGTGAGAGGTTTATGGATGCCACTTACTACAGATAGTGGCTGAATAGAGCATCAATTAGAAACATGACCAGGATGCAATCAAATTATTTTTGAATTCACCCTTTTCCTTTACTTTGTTTCCCTTTGTCAATTGACACCCTGGAGATCCTTAGACATGTTTTTGAACACAGGAACTGCTTGTGGCATCAACTGCTACAGGGAAAATCGTAAGTTTAAAGGGTCAGTTGGGCGATAGGACCAAAATTTTAGTTCAAAACATTCTAAAAATGAACAACAGAGTGTGAAGAAATAACAGTACAACTTTATGTCAGAGACGTCTATGTACTGTGTTGCAGAGATATCTACTGAAATTAGCATGCTGACCAGCTAGCCCCGGCTTGTCCGGTCTCATAATTCCACTCGGTAGCGGCTAAGCTGTGCGATCCCCTCATTTTTATAACCTAACTTAGCTTTTAGTTGAATAAATGAACACAATAAATGTATAGAATGTCAAGAAAGGAAATATATCTATGTTCTTTACTAAAAGAAAAATGTAACCATGCTGTGTAATTTCTAAATTCCAGTTTCACTCTATTCCCGAACTAAGACGGACTAAATGGTCTTAACTCATCTTGAAACACACTTAATTCAAACTGGACATAAATGAAAATTACCGCCTTTACTCACTTTTTCAAAATCATCTCTGGTTTGGTCAAAAAAAAGAGTAAGATGTGAAAAAGAAATTCCATCCTGTCGATGTCCGACTTTCTCTCGGTCCTCTTCAGCTTTAACCCTCTCCTGTTCCCCTCTGCTGTGTCTTCTCAGCAGAGTCGTAGTCCTGGTCAGAGCTGCTTGTGAATCACCTCCGTACTGTATTCCCTGTCTTCAAACTGACCTCTGTCGGTCTTGGAGGCTGTGCAGCGGCTGAGCTTGGTTGAGTTGAACCTCGTTGCCTGCAGTGACTCCCCCTGTGATCTGAGGTTGCTGGCCAGGCAGACTCCAGCCGGTTAAGGCCATTAGCTCCACTAGTAACTGAGCCAATTAGCTAACGGTAATTAACTACAGCCAAGGATAGTTGGCAAATAGCAGCGCTTGTCTGTTACTCTGGTGATACGCTGCCTCCTGTAGCTTCGGAGCAACCTTTGAATTAGAATATTTTACTATTTTATTTTTATTGCTGACAATTCCACGAAAAGACCGAAACCAACAATGAAGAGATACCACTTACAAGAAGAGAAGGGGTTCAGTTGCATTGTATTTATCTGTATCCAGTTCCAAACCTGCTCATGGACTGTGAATCCTTTCAAATCCCTCATTGAATCTTTTTAAGTGCATTTGGTGGAGAAGGACAAATGTCTGTTAAAAAGACATGTACTGTTTTTATTCACTCGGCATCATACCTTAACCTGAGAGTTTCTGCTGTGCTCAAAGGGTAGGGGCCTTTTCACACATATTTAGTCACAGCTGTGTGACATTCATTAACCCTGTCCTGAATCATTATTCCCCTTTCTTCAATAGAAACCAATGTCTGCTCCTTACTGGGTGGTGTGCAGTTGCAGCTGAAGCCGTAGAAGATAAGCAGTCCCTACAGATGCCTGTAGTGTCAGAACGAGATAAAAGAGACTATCTAAGAGACACTGTGAATGAAAGATTTGATAAGGGATTCGTTGGCAGCGATCCTTTACAAATTGGGGTATTTTACAAACGTGGAACTAGGTCCAAAATTAAACTGCCTATTGGAACCAGTCCCTACAAACAGATATTTTTTGTGTATCCAAAGCCAGATATATCTTCTGCCTCTGTGCCACAGAGCTCCACTGTTGCCCAAAAACTATTAAAGACACATCAATGAGCCACACTGTTGCATTGGGTGACTTATTTCTTAATTACCATAAACACATACCAGGGCTTTTAAAAATGAAACTAGTGTATATACACTCGAGTGATTTTAAAAGTCCCATGTTGTCAGAAGGAACTGATGGGCTTAGAGCTAGAGACCCCCTGCAGGGCAGAGAACACATTGTTGGCCCCGGTCTTTATGTGGGCGTGTTTTTTTTTTTCCTTTTTTAAAAGAAATATAGAAAAACACCAGCCTAATCCTTTAAATTATGTTACATAATGCACAAGTTGCTGCTGAAATGTTCACATGTTCCTACTGTCAGATTATTCATGCATTGCAATGCAAATGATATTACTTTTCTACATTTTTTCCAACCTGTGTTTGCGTACCTTTAAACTTCTTCCTTTTTCACTAATGTGAAAAATAGAGAAAAACGTGTATTTATTTACCTTAAAATAGCTCGACACTCTCTCACTGTCAGAGGTTGAAAATGTAATGAGTGAACACTGCACAGAGCGGACAGGAAGCATCATACTGAGGTCGTTTCGACTCAACACTGGAGATTTTCATGTATTTAATTTGGAAGGATGTGACTTTAGAGGTCACAGAGCATGGGGGGTCATGTCACCAACTGGCTGAAGATATAATGTTGTATGATGGCCTGTCAGTATAGCAGTATGTATTTCTGTCTGCTGTATATAGATTATAAAAGCAGAATCATTTTTGAAATTGCCCGTTTTCATGATGTCTTTCCTAGTGCTCATTAAAAAAAGTTTTAGAAATTCAAGGTACGAGGTAATGTATTCATCATTATACAGCACAGGGCTGCATAACCAAGGAAACTCTGTCCATCAACTGTGTGTGAGCGCCGAGCATGGATGTCCACCTCTCCTCGTCCGGCTGGAGTCGCTCTGTCGGCTGAGAATGCTGCCCGCCTGTAGAGTGCATCAGCTTGATAGAACGTGTTGTGGTGGAGACAGGTCTCTGTGGGCACAACAGCCTCTGATTTCACGTTGCTTGGCCAGCCTGAGTCCCATTTTGTCTATTTACTTTAACTGCTACCAGACATTAGCCAGGAGCAGCCTCAAACCAAGCCAGATTAGCGTGGCTCTTGTTCCGACTCTCTTCCTGCCGAGATGGTCTAGAAGTCTGCTGCTCTTAATCCAAAACACCCGCCTTCTTCTTCTCCAATGATGACTACAGTATTTTCTGCCCTAAGCAGTATGTGTTTCAGCAGTAAAGCTGAGAAAATGACAGTCAAAATAAGTCAAATGTAGCATCATTTGGTGGAGCTACCGGACGCTGCATCTGCACGCGCCACCGTTGCCGTGTTGAAAATTCTAGTATCAGAGACAACAGTACTCTCAACAGCATCTGAATTTCTGTCATACCATTTGTATTCCCCACAGAACTGTCACAGAATCGACACAGTTGGCCACAAACATCACAGGACTTCTTCTCAGATTCATTCAGACTTTCTCCTCAGTAATCCAGCTGATTGTCGTTTGCACAGTGTGAAAAGGAACCGCTAGCAGCCAAAGCAGCGGGACTTTCCATGACGCTGATTTGACTAAATGTGAACAAGCAGGCTGTAGGCTAAGGAGAGACACTGCAGCTGTTTTAAAGTTCAATAATCCGACATTCGGCGGGTTCATCCTCAATAACTTCTCAGCAGTTTTCGCCAGATTAGTTGTGCAGTGCAAGGTAAAGCTTGATCGTAGCTGTTACTTTATTTTTTACATTTTACGTATGACAAGCTCCAGTTTTTGAAGCCCCTACTCTCCCATGGTCCACCCACACAGGTGATTTCATTTACCTTACCTAATGGGACCTCTTCTCAGGACTGTGTGGGCCTGAACTAACTGTACTGTATTAATATCCACACACTCATTGGACTTGTTGTGTCTGTAATGGCAGAACAATGTTCAGTATATAGCTGTCATTCATATTAGCCCATTTTCTTTTTATTTATGTTAAAACCACCAGTTCTATTTATATCGCTCATTCCCACCAGGACCTTTAACATTTACACAGTTTTTAATTACACTCCCTCTTGACTTACTTTCATCTTTTTTTAGGTGGAATGTTAAAGGTGAGGTTTAAACAAAATTCATGCTTTATTTAATTTTTTTTTTTAAAGCAGAAAAAACTGAAATTAACAGAAATTCAGGCTGCCTTGACAACTAGAAAGTTTTACACGCCCCGAGTACAGTCTTCACACATCTCCCTCGGTCTGGTTTGAAATGTACTTCTCACTTCTGTAATTTTCTTTCTCGTTAAGCACATCTGCATTTACATAAACACTCCCAGGGTTATTTCAGGGTTGCCATTGGCAAAGCGAGGGCCATATGTGAAAATGAAGCACCACTATACTTTCATACAGTAAGTCACGGTCTGAGCAGTGTTTATACAGACACACTCGCGCATGATTTCTTGTTCATTACCTTTTATGCTTGAATATATCACGTCCGAAAAGGACATCCAGCACTGTTTGGACAGGCTGTTTACCCTCAGACAGAGACAAGTGGAAGTGGAGCCAAAGGGCAGGTACTGGGAGAACAAACACGGTCGTGAAGGATCCATAGTTACTGTATACAGTGTATTTAATACATACCTGACGCTCTGTAACGTTCCCAGTTCCTTACAGTCAGCCAAGAGAGGGCACAGACATGGTTCGAAGCTGTTCAAATATAATCTGATATATAAATAGCCTAACCAGGACACACACACACACACACACACACACACACACACACACACACACACAGGCGAGGAAACATCACTTTGACTGTCTTCCTTAACTCTCTGAGACAGCCGCCCGCTGCAGCTGATGTATTTACCTGGTGTGTCATGCTGCAGAAGGGATTTAGGAAGGCAAACAAAAAATTCGTCAGGAATCCCCACAAAGTGGAGAGGATCGGGGCGAGCGGAGGGGATTAATGAGGGAGAGCCAGGCTTTGATAATGCTGACGTTTTGAGCCGTCCTGTGCTCCCTGAAAGCCCTTTGTATAGCCCTTATTGCCAGTTGCCATCTGTTATGATCCAGTTGCCAGATTGCCCGGAGCAACATTCATCAATCCCCCCCCACCCGCCCCCCTTTCAGCTTTTGATCTGCACAAGTAAAATGCAGCTATTCCTGACTGTCTACTCGCCACTCAAAAGCCGATAACTGTTCTGATGGACTGTGACTCCTGTGGAACCCAGAGGCTTCTCTGCTGTGTCGGCCACATCCCTCTCCTCAAAGGGAGTAACGACCCGTCCTTGCCTCGGCGCATCTCCAAAATAGACCGCCACACGTGAAGATGAGGACATCTCAGCCACACTGAGGCTTACGTGACAGATTTCACTGCGCATGAAGTGCAGTTGGTGTGCCACTTTGATGTCGCGATGCATATTCAAAGTTGCACAGTGCAGCAGTCGCTCTGTTCAGAAACAGGCCTCGTGCACAGTGATGTTTGCCCTGCGACACACCGCAGTGCACTCCCTGAATATTTACATCTGAACTCGGCAAAGGTTGATTTTCTCCTAAACATTCATCTGGCTTTTCTCTTCTTTCCTCTCTTTTTCCATCCACCTCTCACCTGCTCCTCTCCCTTCACTTCCTTCATTAAATACAATCCACCCGTCCTTCTCACCTCTCTGTGTCCCCTTCTGCTGACACCTCATCTCTGTCTCTGTCGACCAGGCCGGGCCAGTCTGCACGGCAAGTCCTCCCTGCGGATAGAGAACGTGCGTTCAGACGACCAGGGCTGGTATGAGTGCAAGGTGCTGATGCTGGAGCAGCAGTACGACACCTTTCACAATGGCAGCTGGGTGCATCTAACCGTTAACGGTAAGTAGCATTTGCATGCTTTGGACACAATCCCAATACGCAACATGTCCCGACCACTTAACCCTACACCTCCCTTTTGCTCGATCATGCCTAGGGGAAGGGTGTCCCTGCTGTGGTTGGGATGGAGGAGGGGTGGAGTGTTGGGGCTACACAGCCCGTCAAATGGAGTTTTTTCAGCAGCACACTTCAAACTGAGGGGGACGAGATGTGTCAATGTATTATGGTCCTTTTCTTTATAATAAACTAAAACAACCACTACTAGTTTGCTGATGTTGCAGTAGCTAACTAGCTAGCTGGCTAGCATTACATTGTTATTGCTGATTTGTGCATGACACTTCTGCATTTTCACACTTTTTAATTTTGAATTCCCAACCTATGACACATGACATATGATGCCTGTATGTAACCAAAGTTCAGCAGGGAAGTTTCTGCACTTGCTCAGGGTGGAGCAGGGTAGGAGCAACGGTTGTTAATGTTAGCCTGTAAAGCGTCGCTGACATTAGCGGCCAGTAACGAAGCAAATCTTCTTTTTTTGATCGATAGTATGCAAATGTGAATGAATTGCGAGTGTCCATCTCCATCAGATAAATGGGAAATGACATTGTGATACTACCAGGATTGTTACAGTAACACAAGAGAGATCTCGACAGCTGATGTCGTATGAAGGTCTTGAAGGATTTTCATAGTCAGAGATTTCAACCGCTGTCTCTAGTTGTATATGACACCTTTACCGTCCGTATCAAAGCGTCTGTCGAAGCACATTCATCTCAGGACTATCTAAAGTAAGGGTTAGTTTATTGCACATAATGTATAATCATGCATCAGCTCCATGCCAAGCTGCCACGAGACAATCCTATGTTTTGTTAGCCTATAAACAAGATCTTGGTGTTGTGAAGTGCACAGATGGGTTTCTGTGAGAGCTCGTACGTCAGCTCAAAATCAATGCGCAAAATCAATAAATAAATGTGGTAAATAATGAATAAACGGTCTAGACTGAATAAAAGTTTGTGTTAACTTATTGACACTTTTCTCCACTCTGACTCAGGCTCTTTTTTAAAGATAAATGTCCACAGTCCGCATATAGCCTTCAGATGTTTTTTTTATTTTATACTAGATGAAACGACATCATGCTGTAGCAATGGCATTTAGAGTTCAGTTTGAAATAAACACGGATATCACATGCAGTTGTGTACGCGAGATCTGTATCTGTTTTTAATTCCTCCCTTGTGATGTCTTTTGTATTTTCTTCTTATAATCCTTTACTACTTTTTATTTTCTTAGTATAATCTTTTTATTGTCTATTTATTCTATTTCCTACTGGCCATAATCTTTATTAGTTTTTAACTCCTTCATTGCTTTGTATCTTTTACTTATTTCTATTTTTGCTTTTACTTTTTTATATTATTTATTTTCATTTAATTTTTTCTTAATTTTATTTTTATTTTCTTTCTTCTCCCTCTCTTCCTTTTCTGTGATTTTGCCTGTTTTCACTTGTAATAACTCATTTTGACATCTCTGCCTTCTTGTTTTAACTCACCATAGACTGACACGGGCTCATTTTTAAAGATGAATGTGCACAGTCCGCATAAAGCCTTCTTCATGCGATGAGTGTGTTGTTTTAGAGAAAAACACAAAACAAAAAACTCACATGAAAACATAGCTGTAGCATCTTTTTAAGGGAGTCTGGGGATATTGTGGTTACTAGTTAAAAAGGGAGCTGAGCCAGAAGGCAAAGCTCTTGATCTATCGGTTGATCTTCGTCCCTACCCTCACCTATGGCCATGAGCGATGGGTCATGGCCGAAAGAATGAGGTCGCGGATACAAGCGGCCGAAATGTTCTTTCTCCGCAGGGTGGCTGTGGTCTCCCTTAGAGATAGGGTGAGAAGCTCAGCCATGCGGGAGGGACTCAGAGTAGAGCCGCTGCTCCTTTGCGTGGAAAGGAGCCAGTTTAGGTGGTTCGGGCATCTGATGAGGATGCCACCAGGGTGCCTTCCTAGGGAGATGTTCCTGTCATGTCCGACTGGAAGAGAGACCTAGGGTTAGACCCAGGACCAAGTGGAGGGATTATATCTCCTCTCTGGTCTGGGAGTGCCTTTGGATTCCCCAGTCAGAGTTAGCTGACATGGCCTGGGAAATGGAAGTCTGGTGCTCGCTGCTGAAGCTGCTGCCCCCGACCCTGACCCCGGATAAAGCGGATGACGATGGATGGATGGATAGTTAAACAGTATGTTCACAGATATCTGCTGCTTATCTCACAGTACAACACTTGATTAGCATTACAGTGGACCATTTTGTTCACTTAATGGGCCATCATCCAACAGGTCTTCCAGTCCCCAGAAGGTGTATTGTCACACTGATTAGCAAGAGCCTTTGTACAGTAACACAACAAATGTGTGCTGTGCAACTGTGTCAGCAGTTTAGTCAAATGAATACTGATGGATAACATATTATCGATATTGATGACTTTAAAATTACGATTACAAAACATGTAGGGCCTACTTATATGCATTCATCAATTAGTTACTATAATAATGACAGAAATAAAGAATTGACTCATATTAGCTAGTTTAGCCCAATGATCTGAAGAACAATAATGCATAAAATTGCAATTTGGCATATTTGAACAAAACAGCTACCAACAGCCATAGACCTTACAACCTTAACTAATGTGTTGTCATGGGTTAGATTGCCAAAATCAGAAAAACAGCTTAAATCCCTGAGGAGCTAAATTAGCATTAGTGATGTTGCGTCCACAATTTGCAGCTACTTACATTTCCGTCAAACAATATACAAGTTAAGACATCTGCACCCCTTGTAGCTCTGTTCTGAGGGGCAAGAGGTCACTCGAAAAGGACTGGTTGAAGTAAAAACTGGAAATGGGATTGAGCCTTATTGTGACCCTCACTACAAACATCAGACTTGGTGGATGGACAGACAGTTCTTTTTTTCATACTCAAATTTCCATACAGTGGTCATCTGGGCAGAGATACTGTTGAGTAACCACAAGGTCAAATGTTAAGTCCCCATGGCAGGAAGTCCAAAAGATCCTTGACACTGATTATCATTGTTTGTGGCGTCTGACTGACCTCGTGGTGGCTGTGTCAGAACCAGAGGACTGGCAGAGTTGTCCCTGAACAAAACCCAGCATGCTCTGTCACTGATGGCGTCTCTGGAGAAGAGCACCAGACAAACACCTGAGTGTCAAATGAGCAATTCACACAAGTGTAAACACCCATGGGGCTCTCTCACACAAACTAAGAATATCCTTGCCTTCACTTGGTGGCTCAAGCATTCATCCAGACACTTAATCAGACAGCATATGATGATGCTGGTTGCTGTGGTAACAGACACACCAGATTAGCTCAGTTTCATCAGTGTTGCTCTTGTTCTCTTCTGCTTTGCCTTGCCTCTGCTCTCTCCCAGAAGTGTTTAAAGTCCTCTGGCTTCCTCCTCTGCCTCTTCTCTCCCTGTCTTCATGTTTACCTCTCATGAGCCACAGCACGTTTATCAGTCGTGGCCAGTGGTCAGTCGGTGTTGCCGCACAGGACACAGCTGACTGGGTTCCTAGTTCTACCAGAATGTTGAAGTCAGGGATGTGTCATGTTTTGTTGAGTCTCACAGGATTCAAATGAGACTGGTTTAAAATCTCTGTGTGTAGGGCTGTCAAACTACAAAATATTTTCAATCAAAAAAATATCGAAGCCAGGACTATCTGTTTGTAAATACGTGTGAAGACATATTCCAAAATACCTAGTGTACAGTCATTTACGGAATATAGAATCACAAAGTGGAGTTTCACATCATCACTCTAGTTAAGAAACATGATCCCACTACAAGGCTTTGCAAATTGGACATACTGTACATTTGACTGTAATCACTATGTCCCCCATGTGTTGGTTGTTGAATAGGAAACTGGTTTATGTGGGAAAATAGTTGTGAAATTTGATACATCCTCTATTAAATATGTGGCAGAGATTCTTGTGTTTCAGTATTTGACGAAGGAGAAGACGAGGCTGGATGTCAGTCAAGGCCTCGGAAATAGCCAGCGTGGGTGGAAGGTCAATATGACAAAAAACTTACAGTATACCAATAAGAAGCCTATAGCATATTTTGTGTTGTTGAACTGATCACTCCAAGGCTCTTTGCTTTGTACTTTTTAAAAGCAGGACGAGACATCTTCGCTGGTTTGACTGTTTGTGAGTCCTGGTGGGCCAGCGTTCAGCGGCTCGCCAGAAAGCTTTCACAGAATTCTCCTCTCGTCAAATTTTAAGTGTTTCTGTGGAGATAAAAGCTCACATGGAGGGCAGGAGGTGGCCACACATATGACAGCAGCTGCCTTGAGTGCTGTTGCAATGTCTTGATTCACTGGCAAGCAAAGCAAGGCTGCCGAAGCCATGGCGGTAGCTCGATGAAATGCTCAGTGAGGTAGAGGTCCTCTGATGGAGGGACATACAGTGGTGAAGCGGTGGTAGGGTCAGGGGATCAGGGCTCTGGGGAGTCCCTGCCGCTTTACTGATTGCTGATGTCATCCACAGGAGCAAACCGTACCTCTGCTTGGCTGGTCGGTGGAGGCACTTCTGGTAGCATCTCCAGTCTTTGATGGCAGCGGTGGTGTGTTCTGCATGAGGCAGATTTCCTGTAGTGTCAACAGGGCATGATCTGTGGATATAGAAGTCATGGTGGAGTCACCAAAGCAAAGTGCGTAAAAGCTATGCACTAGTTCCAGCTTCTAAATGCTTATTCCAACACCATATGGAACATCAAACTCCTAATAATTGCACTTAAGGATGCTTTAAAGTGCTCATAAAGCTCTAATAAAAAAAACAAAAGTGTGTGTAAGTCACTTGTGTAAGAGGAACATTTGAGAGTAATAGTGGAGTTGGTTGTTTGAAATGTTCTATATAAATAAAGCTGCCGTGCCTTACAGTCCAAGCAGATTTCGCTTGGGGAACTTGAGTGTGTGGTGTTGGGAACGGCAGAAGGAACATGAAAACAATGTGGGCAGGGTCCAAAACACAAACTGCAGGGGCTATGGAGCTAACAGCCATCTTCAAAGTTCTAAGTCATACAACATCTTATCAGACAATTATCCGCTCTCGGTGTCCTTACACTTACTGCAGCTAAGCAGTGTCTCTCCTTCTCTGCAGCTTGTGATATTTTACAGTGCAGTTCCACTAACATGAATTTAAACAGTCAATTTTTCCTGAATGAGTTCCACCCACTCCATCAAACTGGCTGCACAGTAGAGAGCACTGTGATTTTGTGTTTCAGAGTCCTAACTGATTGAGCTCTGAAGTAAACGGGGCGGAATCACAAAAAAATGAATGTGGAGAAATCGGTTTTGATCGCACCTGTACTCTAAAGTGATCACATTATTAATCACATATGTGATCTGAACAAGAGAACCCAATCAGAGTGAAGTATTTACCCTACAGCTGGGAAATTGTTCATTCTTTAAGGAAAACCAACAGCTTTATGTCACTCAGTGATATGTTTTCTCTGCAAAAATGTGATTCTCATTCTATTTGTTTTTTTTTTTAATGTGGAAAAGTTACTGCACATGACTGGTAATATTTTCTATTGATCCATGCTGGTTTAGATGACATTCGTCAATTAAAATTTTGTATACTGAAGAGACCTTTGCAAATCTATTGAATTAGATTAACTATTTTTACGTAGATAATTTTCTTATCTTTCATTCTTACATTTTGGAGAGACTTCAGTTTGTGAGATAGTTTAAAAGCACAAAACTTTACTCTTAGCACCCATGTCTATGAACATTTTCTGAATTAAGAAGATGAATGGTCAAGCTTTAAGAGCTCCATTATCTTTTTCTGAAATAGAGCTGAAAGAAAGTGTTAAAACTATATGTATATATTCTTTTTGCTTACTTTATATGGAGTTTAATGTGATTCATGAGACGTCATCTACAGTGGATGAATCCACCCAAGCTTCACATCTGCACACCCAAGTTTCTGTCAATATGGGGAATGATGCAGTGCTGCTATGCAATCACAGTGATGTACATCCCTCAGTGGTAACCGGTACTACCTGTGACTCAAATTGTGTCCATGCATACCTACGTCTCTTCATCTGGGCTTTAATCTTATCAGTGTGTTGAATGCTTAATTAAGTGTTCACCACATGTTAAAGTGTGATGAATATTTTTAGGAACTGACGGAATCTTTAAGGTTCAGGGCCGTGTTACATACTCATGCTGCATGAAGCTCCAGCAGAGCTTCTATTTTTAGACCCCCATTTGCAATCCACCTCTCCCTATCATTGTCAAAAATCAGCGGTTGTCAGTGATTACTCTGAGCACTTTAGCTCTCAGCCTTGTTGGCACTAAAGAAGAAAGTAATGCATATAGATTCCGGGTGAGATGCGTATAGATTGTGGGTGAGAGTGCTATATCGCGCTGATGCCTTTCCTCTACAAATTGACACCTATGCTTCATTCTTGTGAACTTATATCACCCTCAGACTCCTTCCTGACAGAGTGTGAGTGGAGAAGAGGAGGGGTAGAAAGAGAGGATGTGTTGATAAAAATGATGTAATTATTGTGCAAGCCGTTTGCTCTAATGAAAGGAATACCAGTCTAGTTATCGCATGGAATGAGGTCTTCAATCACAATCTTCTATTTGAGTCCTAGTTCCTATCTTACTCTAAGTATTGCTATTAGACAAACAGTATACACAATCTTATCTCACAGAGGCTTCAAACTCTACCGATCTCTACGAGACTGAAATAGTTAAATAGTAGCTAGTAGCAGATCAGGGCTTTGCTACCAATTAGCACCAAGCAACCAAGTTTTTGCTTCAGCAATGGCAAGTTTGGCCACTGATGATGAGCAGCCTGTTTTGATCATCAAATTCCTCTTACCATCTTTTACTGAGCCAGCCCCCAGTGATGCTGACTAAACTACTAAAAAAACTAAGTTCTGCTCAGCCCGTTTCATTCAGCAGCTCACTGAGGCTTTATGACACAACGCATGCACATTCAGTCAAACCCCTTCCACTGCGAAGTTGGACAGCCGCTCTTCTCAGGCCAGCTCACACGTTTTGCTCTGGCTATGAGGTGTCTGGTGGCATTATTACCTCTTTGAGAGGTAATGCACCTTGCACTTAAGCCAGAGAGAAGGGAAGGTGTCAGTATGTTGCTTCCCTTCTGTTATTTATGTAGGAAATAAGGAGCAAGGCGAACACAGCAGTGAGAAGCAAGACGCTGTGACATTTGTAGACAAGATGGTGAATTGTTCCGCATGCTAGCTGTCAAGCAGCATTTTGCCTTTCAGGAAATATCCTACGAGTACAACAGATTGGCTACTCCCTGGCTCCCTGCACTTTCAGCAGATGTGTGAATGTGGTTCTCCAGCCACTTCGCAACCGAGGCATGCCAAGTCCAAAGAGGGGCCAATGTTGCATATAGCCTACTTTATTGTACACCCAATGCGGTTAGAGTTTGCAATCAACTGGAAGAAAGGGCACCCACCCCTCGGCCAGGTCAACAGTATCTGGGCACAGTGCTCAATTCCAGCCAGGCTGTAGGCTTTTCTGTTGGAACCCAGACAAAAAGCCCTCCTGAAGGCAGGTCACAAATTGTGGTTGACTGCAACATTGACAACACTGACTGTCATGCAGGTGACCTCGAGGTGGTGCAGCAAATTTGGACCCGGTTGGGGAAGAGTGGAAAGGGATGTTTGCCACACAAGGGTGGACAGGCTTTCACAGACTTCATGGCCAAGAAGGCTGCTTTATGCGTTCCCTACTTTTTGTCTTATCTCTCCACTGCTGGAGAGAGCGGGACAGGAGCAGCTGACCTTCGTCCTGGTAGCCCCAGACTGCCACTCTATACATGAAGATGACTTGGATGTGCGAGAAATTAGATCCCTTGACTTGTGCAGTGGGTCCTTCTCTCTTTTTTTTGAAGTGGTTGCTGGAGTATGCAGCAGCTTCCTGCGGGGGGGGTTAGGAGGCAATGGCTGGTGAAGCATGCCTTTATCCCTCAATGGGAACTGCATTTGGGTCTTAAGGCTTTGGTGAAAGATCCCCAATCGCCTCTGGAGCCTATGGGCAGGCAGGTAGAGGCCTTTCCACTGGGGTCCATGTGCATTCTACATGCAGCATAGCAGTGTCAACGGCCCTGTTGGGTGGGATAATTGAATGGATGTACGGATAGATCTCTCTACCTTTAACAGTCTTGTGGACAGAATGCCACTTTTTGGCTTCTTGGGATATTACTGTCTCCCTTGATTTCACCTTGTGAATCATCATCGCAAAATGTGGTCCTGGAGACACTTATTGTTGTGGGAACTACCACAGAGACAGTTTTGAGTAATGTTTAGGGTTGGGTGGTATCCAGTTTTTGATACCGATTACAAATGACATTGTATGGCTTTAAGGGAGCCGCCGATTTCAACTCTCTTGCATTTGCCATGTAAGTGGCTGACTGTTTTTACATGTGCGCTGGTGTGTTTGTGTTGCTGGCAGCTGTATTTTCCCACGTTAAATACATAGACCCTACAGCTCACGTGGTGTCTATGGGTTATGCAGAGTGGACAGATGAGTGTCTGCAAGGAGGGCTGCCTTTTAGACACTGAGCCAGAACGACTGTGTCAGCCAAGGCAACGTTTGCCACCGGGCTGCTCGTGGAAGGGCAGCCTGCCCTTCGGACATCCAGCTTGTCTGCTCTCTCTAGCCCAGAGACTCTCCGGCAGTGAAAAGTGGTTCTGGAGGAAAGTATAACCCAAGGAGAGTGGCAGCCGGCCGGTCCAGCGGGACTGCCGAAGAGAGCAGTGTGTTTACTGTGGAAACCACGGGTCATAGTCCCTGGTATAACCACAGCCGCTAAGCACTGGAACACAAGCCAGAAAAATTCTCTCTTCTGAGAGGATGCTGTCACGTGATGCACAAAGTATGAGTGTTTTTAAAATAGTATTTTTTGACAGGTTATTTATTTGACAAATTACATTGTTCACAAAAAGTTCTGTTATCACTTTTAAAGCGTCTTCAAATACACGACAGGGGTACTACCTGACACACGCCTAAGGCATTTATTTTACAGCGGAGCATGCAGAATCTTTCCGAAACACTAAAGAAAGAGACATGTTCCTATTTTTGAATACCATAGCCCAACCATAGTGCTTTCCTAGGTTTTTATATGGCTGTCTGTGGATAGAATATCGTTGGTGTGATATCGTCACAACCATACAAGATACGGTCACAAAATTTTATAGGCGTGTAGCGAGATTAGAATAAAGGCTGAGTTCAAAGATGGGTGTGGTCCGACACATGAGTACCTTCTAATGTAATAATGTAGTAATGCCTACTGAGTACACATGGGGTAGAACCTGAACATGTTGAAAGTTGTTGTGGCTGGTGCGATCCCATCCTAAGATGGTCTCTATTTGTTTTTTTATAGATAGACTCCCACTGTTTTTCCTCACTCTCCCTCACAGTTGAGGCCCCGATCCAGCATGAGGTGATGCCAAACAAGCAAGGTTCATATCTCCCAGGGTTAGTCTTCCACTGCTACCCCTAAAATAGCTTCAGCACATCCGAGTGCTTGCCATCCCTGTATTCTGCAGCAGAACTCTGCAGCAGTGTCTGCATGCTGCACAACAGCCCCTTTCTCTATCTTCTCTCTTTGTTGGTGTCTCTCTTTCTCCAGTCTTTTCTTCTGCCTGTGCATCTAACTCTACCCTTTTCTACAGCTCCCCTCATTTTTCCCTTTTTCTCTTTAATTGGCTGTTTTGTGCAAAGGCACACATTTTCCCTATTCACAGGTTGGGGTCTTTGAGGAGAAAGGGATAAAAATGTAATTGTGCCCCCTCCTTGTCACGGTTTAAAAACAGATTTAGATAGGCCGTCTGGCCACTGCTTATCCAATATACTGTCAGATTAACAAAAATAGCCCTGAATGGTGTGCCCAAACCATGGAGACAAAACGCTGCATTAAGAAAATGATCACCATCTTAAAATCCAAGAAGTCAATACACATTTTCTTCTAAATGTATTCAGATTTTACCTACAGCTGTCATTACCACTGTGAATCTGTCAAAAAGAAACCAGTTAGTCTGATATGACAGAGTCATAACTCTCATTACGATGCATGGTGATCACAGATGCATTGTGTCAGCCTCACTTGCACTTCTTTCATATCTGAGTGGCCTGATGTGATGCTGACTGTGGCGACATGGAAGAAGCTGTCACCATGCTGCGTTGTGGAAAAAAGGCTCACACCATGCCGGCATGGCTTGAATGGTGGTTGGTCACAGCTCAGCTCAGCACGAGTATTCCCAGCCTTATCAAAACATGGCCAAAGGGAATACCAGCATCTCTTACCATCTGCCAATCTAGCATTGTGCATCGACCCAGACAAATCACATAAATGGTTTGCTGAACAATAGCTACAGTAATAGAGAGGCCTCATAAAGTCAGGGTTATTGCTCTCACAGTAGATACTATACGTATTTATTAATGTGATCTCTTGCAGTGATACAGAGAGATGTCTTTTGTTGTGATAGCTTTAACAGCAACAGAAACATGTAGACACATAGTCAAAACTACTGTTCGCTCACAGCTCCTTATTCAGAAAAGCCCAAGTCATTTGAAAAAATAGTTAAAGACAACAGGCCCACGAACAAACTACATCCATTCTAAACTTGACAGTCTCTTTGGTGACTGTTCAAACTCATAAAAACCATACTTCCAAGTGTGCCTACAGTTAGTGCTTTTATTTTATTGTCACATATACCACCGTTCAGAATAGGTCAGTGGAAATCACTGCCATGGTAGATTTATGAATCACATCTCAGTACCTGCAGATGTTACATGACAGGATTCAGTCATGACTCATAATCACAGTCATACAGCAGCTGTATTGCAAGCTTCAGTTTTTCCTTTTTGCATTACATACTACATGACTACAGTAATTTCTGTTACGTCTAACAATTTCCACTGGTTTACGTTAATTTCACCGGAATGAAATGCATAATAAAAACTTAAAAATTTTCATTGAAAAGGAAATCCATTGCACAATTTAAACAATTTGCTATGGATGTTTAAAATATGAATTTTTTGGACAAAAGATAAGGTGATGCTCCAATATGAATATATACTGTAAATATCTATTTATTGCTGAGGACTCGAGGAAGTGCACTATCAAATTTGGGGCAATTTGGACATGCAACATCTTCAATATTAATACATTGTGCATGAACAGCGAACACCTAAACGCTCTGTACAGCAGTGGTGGCGTGGCTTTAGCATTGGCGTCATGGCTCTGCAGACCGAAGCATGGGGAAGCAGATGTAAACAAAACTGAGATACATGTACAGCAACAACTTGCTGTAGTAACCTGATGCTGTGAGAAAAAACAAAAGCAGAGGGTTAAAGAAGTCTGGATGAGTGGCCAGGCGCGGTCAACACAGGTTTGCTATTCTCCAGCGAGAACTGGAGGCGAGATTTGAAGTTTCTGTCAACAGTAGTGTGCTAGCTAATGTAAGCCTCAAGGGCTGGATGTTTACTGTTGCTTGCAGCACTCGGATGCTCTGGGATGGTTCTCTCATTGGGTGTTGTGGTCTGTCTTGGAAAGCACCGATGTAATCATCCAAATTTGAAATTGCAAATATCAAACATGTTTGATACTATCGGAATGGCCCCATGAGGTTGTGAGCAGGAGGCTTGAGACTGGATCTGTAACCCCCCAACATTACCAGTACATAGGTACCAGCATCACAATTGGACAGCTTACAGGAAAAGCGCCATTGGAACTCAAATTCAGCAAATTTGCCACACTACCTTATAACGTAATAAGGTCACAGGCAAAATAACCTCTGTTAATTAAATCCATGCTCTACTTTATAACCGCATTGGTCATGTCAACGCAAGCAACCAGTAGGCCCATTTTAAAACCAATAACTTTGCTGACTGTATGCAGCCCACTTTGACGACGTTACAGACGTTTACTGAAGGTTGAATATAAGACATTTACTGCCACTAGTGCAGAGAGAGCAGCAGCATCTGAACACACTGCTCACCGATCTCAGATCACACTGTAAAATTCAGCAGTGCTGATCAAATATGAATAAAGACTTTGTTACTGCATAGCCTTGCTGTACTGCATGTGTCACTTTAAATGTTTTTTAATCATATTGAAGTGTGCTGCTGTAAAAACTGAATGTTTCTGACTAGACGGTCGCTTTGACTGCTTTGAACCTTTTTTTCGGGTGTGTCGTTCAGGGGCAGATCATTAAAGTGTAGACCCCAGGTAACTGTCTGTCCAAGCTTTAATTCTAATGTAATGCTGAATAGTTTAATGATTAATAATGCATCATATGTTATACTTTTGAACAGTATGTTTTGGCACTACACTAGTTTATAAATATAAATCCACACCATAGCTTTAACAGTATCATTAACTAACATACCTTCTGACTGCAATGCTTTGCGAAAGCTGGCTATCAATTATTTGGAGTCAAAGTGTCCTTGAATGCATCACTGAGGTGAGTTGTAAAAATAGTACCTGCTCACAGCTGCAGTTCACATGCGATAATATAACTTTGGCAAAGAGTAACAGTGAGAATCTTCCAAGACTCTTCAAACTGATTTTAATAGTTTAGTGAAGCCACCACCATTTAAAAAGGGTTAGGACTCATTTTAAACTGCATCTTCAAATTTCAGTATACTGTGAATACTTTCAGAAGACTTCTGCCATACTCTTTTGTTTCAATGTACTGTAGACATTGATACGTACCAATATATCTCTGTTCTACAGTCCATACTGTTACGTTTCTCCCCCAAAACAAAATCACAAACTGAGGTTGCAATGGGGAAACTAACAAGAAAACACTGGAAAGGGGTCCTTGGGGGTCTATAAGGCGATGGAGAAAAACTCGCAACGCCCACTAAATCTATCAAAAGGATAGAGGAACAAAAACAAAGGACCCAAAAACCAAAAGTAAAGAGTCACTGGGAGGAGGGACTTTCTGTCTAGATGTAGGGGAAAATAAACCTCGTCACAAAAATGAAAATGCCACACCAACACACACAACCAAGAGAGCAAACTGATGGTGTTTACCCTCCGGTGTCACTCTCACAACTGAGCTGCTGGACCCAGCCTGCTTTTATAACCCAGGCAGGCTGATAGGCTGCAGCTGTGCAACGAGTGCAGGTGCACTCGATCAAGGTGGATCAGGCAGGGGTGGAGTCTAACCTACCTCCACCCATAACAATACGTATTAATATTTCCATTTGTAAAATGTACATAGCTTTACACATCAGTCTGTGATGAAAGTCATTTTTGCCCTCCATCCATCAGCAACTGCAGGTCATCCAAAAAGTAGAAGCACATAAAATACTGCAGAATAGAGTGACAGGTTTTGATCAAGAAAACAATTCAATATGGCCTGATACTTATTTTTCTGAAGAAATATTGCCATGCCTACAAATGATCACCATGACTGCATCTAACCAGTGAGCCACTGTGTCAGCTGATGGTTGATAATGGAAAAATAAACAACCTAGGTTTTTAGACATAAAACATGTTGGAATTCCTTAAATCAAAAATACTAAGTGATAGACTAAATACTGAATAATAGAGTGCTTCCATTGACGCCATCTCTGTGGCATGGCAAAGCGTGTAGTGTGGAATTAGCACTATGGCTGGGCTTATGGCTGCAGATGGAATGACATGTTAGCAATTGAGAGGCTACAGGATTACACATGTAAGCAGATCAGCTTCAGTCCTAAGGTGATTAGATTGAGAATATCAAAACAGGAATTATGACAACAAAATCTGTATTGAATCACGGAGAATGATATCGGCATGTGTGCCCATTGGATGGAGTTGGTTTGGGTTAAATGGGGGTGGGGCAGTAGGAAAACAAAGCTTAAATGTGTTTTGGTAGGAAGACGTGCCAATTGTCTTGTGTGATCATCCCTCCTCATAATCTAGACAGCTTTTGAGCTAAAGAGGATTTTGAAAAATGGTTTTACAAAATGCAGGATCTCTGGCACATCACTGTCCGACATTTGAATGAAGCTCTAAAAGTCATGGCGAAATACTTTTTGCAGTTTATCTTGTTTACGTAGTTATTTATTTTAAATTTTATTTGAACATGTTTAAATTAGAAAAAAAATTAAGGTTTGCGATGCTGTATGCATTCTCAAAAATTGAGGTCTGATAAGAAATGGAGACGTTTGGAAGACAAAAACTTGAATGAACTCAAGTCCTTGAAGAAGGATGAAACCAATTGTCCCATTTTATAAACTGCTGTTGTTGGTGCAGAAAATGTCAGCCCGGTTTTTCCAGAGACGGAAGTGCCTGTGCATAGGTGTTTAAAACTACAAACATAAAGGCTTTCAAGAACTGTTCGTGAGTGTGTTCTGCATATAAATGCATGAGCATGATGTGTTAGTGTATATGCACTCACAGCACCAGAGGCAAAAGCCCTTCATGTTTATTCCTCAGTTCCCCTTCCTGTTCAGTTTTGTGACAAGCATTCCACTGCCACCACCTGGCTTTCGTCGTCTTTTTTACTGCACTAAGACAATTCTAAATTTGTGGACTCTGGGACATGTGCAGCCAACCATTTAGCAAAGGCAAAGTCAGGTAAAGGTTTACACACATGCATTATTTAGTGGTCTCTTGGTAATTTGTTTGATTGGCCAGTCCCCTGCTATTATCTACGCTTGGCTGGTCCCTTAAAGGAGGGATGAGAAGGTTTCCGCTGCCAAGAAATTACCTTTTTTGATGATTGATTAATCATCTCTGTCATTTTTCAAGCAAAAATGTCAAACATTTGTTGGTTTCTAATGGTTAAATTAAATGCCTTCCTGTCGTGTATGACATTAAATGAAGAGTCTTTGGACGTTGGACTGTTGGTTGGACAAAGGAAGCAACTTGAAGACACATTGGGTCTCTGGGAAGTAGGAGCCCTATAGTGCTTGTAGAAAATGGCAGGAAAGCAGAGTACCGTCATCTCACATTAAATGCCATGATGTGTAAGATAGCAAAAGATAACATACACATATGTTCAGAAAAGATTATTATATAAACTTGAAGAATCTGTCAAGTCTTCAGCTGCTACTGTTACAGTTTAAAACCTGTTCTTATTTTTACATCCTCTCTGTTTGAGAGGCATGTCCCCACTTGTTTTCCTCTTTTTTAAAAAGAAGAGATAAAAACGTAATGCTTTCTCACATTACCATGCGTCTTCATCAAGAGCCGACCTTATGACAGTTGATCATTTTTCTCTTACAGTCTCCTGGCAACCAGAATATACCAGTATGTGTTACGTAAAACAAATATTATGTTAACACATTATATTAATACAGCTTGATTTAGCTACGACTGCACTTCTGTCTTCATCTGTGGACTTTTTCCCAGTGCTTAGCAAGCGTTTAGTAATGCTCACTCACTGTGCTGTGTGGTTGCAGTGGTACTGGGTAATCAATGCTCAACAAACAGGAGAGTGAAAGAAGGCACCAGAGGCTTTGAACTCATGACTAGACTGAGGCAGCAGAGCAGATGTATCGTTTCTAATGTTTGCCCACAGAGAACCAACACATTTCCTCAACAAAAATATGTCTTGACCTCTCATTGAACTGACTGTAAGTGTGAGTGAAACCTTTTTTAGCAATAGCGACCTTTATTTACACTGCACCTTTCAAAAACAAAGCTACTAAGTGCTTTACAATAAAAAAATGTCATGTTTTGGATGTTAAGTATAGTCATTTCCTGTTTTATGTTGAAAGTTTGCTCACCTTGTGTTGTGTGCTGTTTTACACTTCCTGTCTTTGTCTTTTTCCCATCTGTCTTGTGACTGCCCTGATTAGTTTCACCTGTCCCTAATTGTCTTCCCATTTATTTCATCCATGTGAGTTGTCAGTTTGTTTGTCTTTGCTCCTCGTGTCACATCTGTGTTTGTTGCCTGTTTCCTGTTTGTAATCGGTCGGCATTTAGTTCAGTTCATGTTTTTAGTATTTCCTTAGTTGTTGGTTTTGCTTCTGCCTTTTTTTTCTTAGTTTTTGTCTCCTGCCAGCTTTTTAATCAGCTTATCATTGCACTCACTTTTTGTCCTGCCCAGAGTCTTGCGCTGGGGTCCTTTTTGCAACAACCATGCAAACATAAAAGTTTATAAATCCAAAACTTGAATAAAATGATTAAAAATGATTACAACAAATACCATCATTTATGATTAAAGCCATAAGAAAAAAGGTGAGTGTTTAGAGATTTAAAGGAGGAGGTGCTCTGATTTCCTGACCTGGAGTTTCACAGCTGAGAGGCCCAGTCACCTTTGGCGACGAGTCGAGAACAGTTACAGCAGCAGTCACGTTGATGTCATTGGAGTGTACAAGATCTGGACTGTCTGTGGTTATGATTGCTTGCCACCAAGTGTAAAGAGACAGTCTTGCTACTGTTTTGGTTAAAGCTCTTTGTTTTTTGCTGCGGGTCGCTCCAGCACAATCTTGGGACAGTTCAGCGGTGCACTCAATGCAACACATAACCGTATTTTCATAATTTGAGAAGAATGTAATGAGGGAATATTGTACAGGTTCAGTAAATGTTCTGCAATGACACTTTAAACCTTCTTGCTAAAAATGTTTGGCGCTGCATTGTTTCGGTAAGAGTTGTCACTGTCAGATGAATGCGGTTAGCCGCTGCAACTGACCCAGTTTATCACAAGTCAAACTTGTTTTACTTTTTTCCTTGTGATTGATCCGTCCACGTCCTTGTTTATTCTTTTTCTCTAAACTTCTCCCTGTCCTCTGACTCCTCAGCTCCCCCCACGTTTTCGGATACACCACCTCAGTACGTAGAGGCCAAGGAGGGGGTAGCATCACTTTGACCTGCATAGCCTTTGGCAACCCCAAACCCTCGGTCAGCTGGCTGCGGGAAGGCAGCCTCATGGTCAGCAGTGCCAAGTATAAGGTATGTGACTATATAATGTCCTGATGTGTCATTTAAATATTAATCGTGTTACTGCTCAAGTATCTTTGACTTACAGTAAATTGTGCTCAGACTGGAAGTAGTGCTGTGTGTAAAAAGACAGCGTCCTTATTCGTTTTAATGAGACTATATATGGACCTCGAGTCTATAATACATTTTTTAAATCAAAATTGAAATAAAGCAGGGGCAGGGCAGGGGTACCTATGCACTCGGGATCTTCAGGTCAAAAAGGTGAGCTGGGTCTACCCAAAACACTATACGATGTCACCTGGCAAAGGTGCTGACCGATTAAATATGTGAAAGCACATTAACGTGAAAGGTTTCATTTTACTGTTCACTTCATGACTGTCGAGGGAACTTTCCAGAGTTCTAAAAGGACATTTTAAAGCCCTGTGTTGTGGTCTGGTGTCTGATAAGCCTTCAAATTGGACGGAATTTCATCTTCTCACCGCCCGCTCACTGCTGATGTGTGACCTCACCTCACCACAGAATTAAAGAGCTAGGGCCAAACTAAATATTCTTCTCGAAAGCTCTTCTGGGTTTGTGTCCTTACCCCTTTTCTTATTATTTGAGAGAGAAGAGGTGAGGCTGACTCTCCTGGAGAATTTGTGAGTCTATTAGTGAGTGTGATCCCTGTGGGGGTTACTGGAAGTGGATCTTACTGTAAATGTAGCAGATCGGTGAATATGTTGTCGTCAGGGTTGGGATCTTCCAATTTCAATCATTGGTACGCCTCATACACTCACTATGATGGAGTTTGTTTTTTGCAAATTTGTGTTTGCGAGAAATGAAACGTTGGTGTTAATAGCATATGCTGTACAGTATCTACCAAAGAGTTGGATGTAGGAATGGAAATGACGCCCCCATATTAGATCAATTATTTAAATGACTGAGCTTTGTTCACAGGAGAGTTATATATCTAAATTTATCCCGGTCACAGGCAGCAGCTTTTCCCACTTCACTTGACTCTACTGTAGTTTTCTGTCGACTGGTGAGGAACTGTAAAACCTGCAGATCTGCTAAAGTGACGATGTCCTCGGTTAAAACTGGTTTAATTTGGAAAATAATGAAAACACAGCATTCAAAAGAAAAATTGTCGCTGTCAAGTCACATGTAAACTGGAAGCTGCTGCATCATGCTGTTCTCTCTGACGTCAGATGCAGCGGTTTATTTGAGGAAATTAATTGAAATTGGTGAGGGTATGAATGTTGTCCGAAGGGAAATTGATTGTCTCCTTTGTGCAAGATTTGACTTCAGCTGTGTTTATTTGATATGACATGCTAACCTTAAAAATATGTCTTTGAAATGTTTTTTGTTGTTGCAGAAACTGCCAAAATATCAGCACATTCAGAACACAAGTTTTTTGTGCTTCTGTTTCATAAATCAGCTAACAGCCTTGAGCCAAAATACAGTACTGCTTGAAAAAATATTAAGCCAGCACAGGCTCTCACATATTTTGGAAGCAGTGAGTTGGTAATACCTCGAGTCAAAAGCAAACAAGCTGCTTTGAGCTGCAGTTCAGCACACATATGGAACAGACTGCCTTATTATCTTAAACGCACACAATGTTTTTTTCAAAACCAAATTTAAAAATTCTGTTAAATATATGATACTGTATGTAAGAACACTGCATTAAAATGTGTAAAAATGACTTCACCTTTGTTATATATTTTGCTGAGTTGTGTACTTCCCAAATGTTTCCAACAAAGTTCAAACCCCAAAAAATCCACAAGTTTACTTAGGTGAACGGTGCGTTGCTCATGTGGTGCTCTAACTTCCTGGTTAGAGTTAAAGAGTTTGGATTGGAAGTAGATGTGACGCCAGATGTTTATTCCTCCAGAAGGTCTGGATCTGCATCCAACTCTTTCCTCCAGAGCTGGCTGGCTCTGATCAGCTGAATGGCGTCTATGCCCCCCGTTCTTTATTTTATTTTATCTATTTGATCCACTGAATCTGTTTTTTAGTCAGTTATTTTTATTTATTTTAATTTGTCTTTTTTATTGTGTTTTAAAATGTTCTAATGCATTTGGATAAAGCACCTTGAATTGCCTTTGTGTCTGACAGGTACAATAAAGGTTGCCTTGCCATGCCTGAAGTTATACTATGCTTTACAGTATGATTATATGTTGTACAAATAAATATACGTACATATATATACACATCTGTGTTTTACTTTTATACTGCGTGTGTCTGTGTGTATCAGCTGTGTGTGTAAATGCACGTGGCCACAAAGTGACTCTGTGAATAAAGAACACATTCGTTTGAAGACCTAAAGTTTAAGGGACTTTGAAGGTTCCACCTTGAAAGTAGACTTTAAATAATTGAATGTTAATGTGTTTGTGTTCAGGTGTCTGATGGGAGTTTGACGGTGCTATCTATCACCCGGGAGGATCGTGGGGCCTACACGTGTCGAGCCTTCAGTCCCCAGGGAGAAGCCATTCACACCACACGGCTGCTAGTACAAGGTAGGCGCATGTGTGTTTGTTGCTGAGTCCTTTAGAGCTATACAATATGTTTACATGGTAATACTTTTTATGATATCCATCCATTTTTATAAAATCCATCAATCCACATGTTTTTATCCTGCATGAAGTGTAGCTGAGGTCGGCTGACGCTGAGCAACAGCTTGGAAAGATAGACCCTAACCAGCTATTGCCATGGTTTAGAAGTTTGCCTGGAAGTTTTGAGAGATAAATTATTTATTTGGTTCTTTTGCTGTGAATTTATTATTATTTGGATTTTTGTTCTTTCTTTGTTCTCATACATGATTCATGATATATTTGTTACATTTAGTTCCTGCTGGCAGTGTTTTTCAGTATTCAGAAAGGGTGATACTTGTTGAAAACCAGTAAAATTACTTTTCAGAGGTGATTGTGTGTCCCTGCATTTCTAAAAACACTTTTTTCTGCATACCTTATGTTGACAGACATCTGTCAGCTCTAGCTAGAGAACATGACACATGGCTTATCAGTTGGCCACAGCAGCTAGTAGGAGTAATAATTAAAGAAAACCCCACAAAGTATGCATGTGTGTACTGTATGTACAGTGCACTGGTAAAACTGTGCCAATACAAGATTTATTAAGTTTGATTTATCAGCTGCAAAACACCATGAAGAGAGAGGCTCTGTACGCCTATTGCTCATTTTTTTCTTGAAAATTATCAGTGCAACATGATGCATTTTCCATCCAAAGCCATTCCTCAGCACCTCTATCAGCTGTCAAAAAGTGCCACACTGAAACAAAGCATGCATCACACTCAAACGAATGGGTGAGATAGCCTGATAAACTGCACCGGTTTATGTGGCCAACTATTTAACACCTTATACAGAGGTCTGACCAACATAACTAGATGCTAATATCTATTTATGCCCTCTCAGATAACAGGGATTTTGATTAAAAGCCTGCAATTTAATGTATCACATTTGATAGTGAAGTGGAGTACATTCCTGTGGTAATGTTGGAGGAATGCAGTATCAGCAGTGGAGTTTGGACAGGCCTCAGTAGTGGCCAATCAAATCAGGTCCTCTCATTACCATTAAAAGGTAACGGACGGTTTAATATGCTGGGAGGCGAGTCTAAGATGGCTTCACGGAAGAGAACTGTACCAGAGGCAGAGAATTGGAAGACAGAATACACAGCACTCCACATGTAGTCGATGATATTACATAATGATATACATTTGAGTTTAATTTACATTTAAATGATGAGAAGAGAGACAGTAATACTTGCGTTTAGGACACTACATTACTTGTAGATTAAAAAGTATTTCCATTATTTTTGTCTGTTCTAATTTGACAGTCAGTTCGGCATATCTAGGGGCATTTTGTGCAACATAATGAAAATACTGCAAGTGCTGTTGGAGAGAGCAGAGCAGTTAAGTGAAGAGGAACAGGAGTAGGGTTGTAGAGTGGTTTGGAAGAATTGCTGTATCTAGAGGGAAACTGTTAGGGAAACATTTAGTCGGACCCAAAAGCAGACACCAAGACTGAGGGAAGGGATAAAGAAATGTATTGAACACTTGTAGAAGGTAGTGGTGGTGGAGCCTGAGGCTCAGGCTGCTGGCTCTGCTGGCGTAGAGTGGGAGACTCACAGTGGTGCAGGTGGAGGGCTTAAGTGAAGTTGAAACAAGGAAACTCCAGTGTTTAAGAGGGCAGGTGGCAGAGGTGCTGGAGGCTGGGTCACAGGGTGGCGAGGAGAAGGCTTCAGAGATGGTTCGTTCACTGGCGAGGAGGAAGAGAGGCAAAGTGAGTTGACCTGCAAAAACACAAGAAGCAAGACAATCTCTAAAGAGAACGAGCGCTAACTGAGGGGCCATGAACCGCGTCTGGTGGGCAAAATAATCTGGCAGCGAGCAGAGTGAAGATCTGGGTTCTGAAGCTGGCGCTGACGAACCAATCAGCAGCTGTGTGAGAGTCATCGGCTCCAGCCAGTCAGGAAACTACACCACACATGTTTTGTTACTTACTGATCTATTAGAAGGAATCCCAGTTTTGAACCATCTCAAGTCCCGGCGGTAAGGGGAGACACATATCATCAGGGGAACAGACTATGACACAACACCTGAGCTCTTCATCAAGTGAATGCTCGTCCATTCCCTCTTGTTTTACCTCGGTTTGTATCACTCTTCCTCTTCACCTTCATTGCCTCCTCCATCCGCAGGCTTCTTTTTTCTTTTGTAGTGTAGAGTTTCCACAGTTGCCTGGTGATAGTGACCTGGGAAAACAATGCTTCTTCCTGTTTTGGTTGCGCAATCACAGACTTCCTTTGTGCCATGATTCAACCTACCATCAACCCAATGGTAGACTGAATAGCATAGTGAAAGCGAGGTTTATAGTGAACCAGTCTACACGTGGATGTGGTCATTTTTCCAACAATCAGTATTTACTTCTAGATGATAAGTTAGAACAAATAAGTAGTTTATTTCAAGTTTAATGAATGTAGAATATAAATGTTAAAGACTAAGAGTCTTCAGTCATGCTAGCCGTTCTGTTAAACTGTACTTAGAACAGAAATGCTTGGTTGGTCTGCTCAACGATGCCACTGGTAACAAAGAATTTTGATATTTATACTGGATTGTGCTGCGGATAGTCATTTATAGTAAAGTATAATTGATGAGCTCAAGCAGCATATCAGTTTGAGTTTTTTATGTGTGTAATTTGCAGCTAGGTTAAATTGGAAAACGATTTTATGATTGATGTTTTATTTTGATCACAAATGCTGCTGATAGAAGTTCACAAATTCTTCATTCACTTTTGATTAAGACACATCATTTTAGTTCATTTTTGAAAGTACACTGTAAAATGTGGAACCAACGTGGAAGTGTTTGGTTTAGAGTGTGTTGGTTTGAAGTTGGTTTGAAAATAATACTTTATATAACTTGTCCTTTTGCTCTTTGAATTTGAACTTGGTAACCAACCAACCAACTGCTGAAAAAGCTAAATAAAACTAAACATTTGGATTGAGTTGGAATGAGTTGTCCTGGGCATCCTTTAAAGATTTCAGTACCAAGCCATTTTCAAGTTGGGCTGGAGTTGAACAAACTTGACAAGCATGATGGTGATCGTGGAATAATCAAGGGAACAAAGTCAGTCTGGATGAAAATCGTTGACCAGCCAAAAGACAAACCAACATCGCTGACACTTGTATTAATCATTATAAAGTGAAATGGTAAAAGTTTCTTGTAATTTGAAAATGTGTTAAACCTACATACATCTTCTCCCTGCTAAACAGCCTTTCTGATAAATGCTAGTTAATTTCTCAAGCGTGCTAACACATCCATGTGAACACAGCAGGCGGAGTAGAATTTTAATAGTGTATGATGCAGTGGCATGTTTTGGAGTGAGACTAGACAACACTGAAATTAGTTTGGGGACGGCTCACAGCTGCGTCTTACAACAGGAACATTTAAGACTAGATGGAGCATGACAATTGTATTCATACATCTGAGCAGTTTATTATTTATAGAGGCCTGAAGAGAAGAAGAATCCGAGGATGGGATAGCTTTTTGCCTCCAGCTCTAAATGAAGTGTCAGCTTCTGTAACTAAAGCGATCCGTCTGTATCAGTCCACGCTCCACCACAAAATCAAGACACACTTAGCAAATGAATCATTTATTATCTACAATGTGCCACATCATGCACATGTCAGTGCACTAATTGTTTTCCCCAGAAATTGTGAGTAAACACAGTATCGCAGTCTGTGCAGCGACACCGAAAAGGACAAATGGTAAAGCAGCACGCGTGGCATTCCAGGTCATCTAATTTAAAGATTGCTGCCCCAGATGAGCACAGCTGAGCAGTCCTGACCTCATCTGAACTGAGGGAATTGATCTCTCTTTCACCAGATTGATTCCTGCGGGAATTCAACAAAGTAGCGCCGACATTCTCACTTCATAATACATGCCACTTGTGGGTCTAGAAGAAGTCAGATACCAGAAAAAGAACTAAGCGAGACTGGACTGTGACACTGAAAGCTAAAGAACAGATCCGAAGTTTGGCAGCAACGACACGACTGATTTAATCGTGCCATACTCTAGGTTATTTAACTGAAGGAGCAAACGCTCGTAGCTGATGAAGAAGTGGGAGAGAGTGTAAGTGAGCAGTGTGAGAGAAACGTGAATGAGTGAACATTAAGATAGTCTTCCTGAATTAACTTACGCTGGTGATCAGACAGACGTCCATGTCTCTGAGAAGATGGATTTCAATCACATTGGTGATCCTCTGACTTTTACCCTTGAGGTCATGGCATGAGGTCAACTTTGAAGGTTTTTCAGTGAAATGTCTTATCAACTATGGGATTGAATGTCACAACATATGGCACCAACATTCCTGTCCCTCGCTGAATCAATCATAATGATTTGTCAAATACTTTGGGTTATGACTGAATACCCGCTGAACTGACGACAATCCCATCAGTCTCAGATACACTTTGCGTGCGTTTTAGTCTTGCTTACGAGTGATCTGCACAGCAGCAGTAATGACAGCTACCTCACTAACCTGGCTACAGCTGGCGGGATTGAAACAGTTCTGTGACTTCTTTTTTTTGTTATTTTGATTCAGTTGGACCCTTGAAAACCTCCTCCATCCTCCTCCACTCCTATGCACAGATAGAAAATGTCAAATTTGTTGTTCGGTTGCGTCACTTTGCAAAAGGAAAATGATAGACTATTGCATAACAGTCTTTAAGCTTGTTATGAATGTTTTCCCCTGACCTTCCTCCAAATACGAATATGAGTTTTGCCAGCTTGCTCCCATCAGATCAATGCTAGATAAAAGAATGCGCTGTAGTTTTTATGTTGGTTGTCAGCTCATCAGAGAACAGACAGCGAACATGTTCGCGGAGATCACATATTTCGCCTGCGACCGAGTACAAAGCCAGAGCTGAGCCGGAGCTCTTGTTTTACCCGTCCTGTATAATTTACGGGGGAGACGGATTAATAGAGGCCCTCCTGGAAAGCCACTGAGCTGCAGATCAGCTAAGAGACTACATTGCCAACAAATCTCCAGCACTCAGCTGGTTCCAAATAGGGCGGGTTGGCACACACGCACAAACACACACATGCACACGCACACCCACTCAAACACCAACAACACAGTCATCCAGCACAGGCCTAGTGGTTGTCGGCTAAGGGGCTGGCAGATGGAAATGCTCTGCCTGTTAAAGGATCAGGCCGTGGGCTACAGATCAGAACTAACATATGGGACTAGCGGTTTTTAGATGCAACACTGGCTCAATTTAGCTGCATGTGTGTGTGTCTGTGTGTGTGTGCCACATTTTTTTGTCTATCCTTTTGCATTATGTCATGGACGTACCGGAAGAAATATGAAGATAAATGCACGTTGTGTTCATCCATTGTCAGGAGAAAGTGTTCCAGGGTTCTAATGAACCAGCTCCTTCTGAGTGCTGTCTCGTGGGTGGATGTTTCTATTTGACAGTCTGGGTGATATTCAGAGACGAGGGTGGAGGGGGCCTCAGCAGATGACAGAAATGCCAAAGAGAGGGGCAAACTTGCTGACAAGGTACCGCTCTGTCTCTACAGTTGATGTCATCCTAATTGGAGCGGACAGTGCTGTTTGTACCATTTCTTGGAACTATACTGTACAAAAAGGATAAAACGCACTCTCCAAGAGAACCCTGTAGATGCTTTAGATTATTTGGTCATGTGAACAGTGTATACAAAGAAAATAGGAACAGGTTGGCATGTGGGTGTTTGATCAAATATTTGAATCCATGGATTGATATAAAATAAGATCATACTGTATTGTACAGCAGAGAACCCAACCACAGTTCTGGATAACATTTAATGCATTTCACTGATACTCTTTCGTTAAACAAGCAAAATCCTTACAGGCAAGTCTCACCTCTCAGACGCCATCCTTGCACGCCCATTGGCAGGTATTTCAGGCTAACAGCAAGACTCCTATCTGAATGAAAGGAGAGAAAGCCATCATTTCACTTATAATGGTCGCTCAGACATAAGAACTGTTTGTATAAAATAACCAGTCAAATCTGATAAAAAAAAAATAAAAAACTGCTTGGGGACTTTTCCCCAAAGTGAGGTTTAAAATGCTTATTTTCTCTCTGGGTAGACTTGTCATCACACTAAAGCACTTGAACACATGCAATTTTAATGTCTTACGTTTGAATAACTTCACCTTATATGGAAACAAAAGTGTCAAAAGTTTCACTTTTATCCGCAAGACAGTTAAAATGAAAAGTGTAAATGGGATCTTGGTGCGTGTCACGGTCAGAGTGTACTAAGTGCTGCACCACTTATTTTACTTAATTGAGCCTAGTTGTTAAATAAAAAACTTACTGAGCTCAGCTGTTCCTTCACATCAGTTCTCTCTCTCTCTGTCTCACTTTCCTTCAGCAACTCGTCAGCCTTGACCTCAGAGGGCACCTCAGCCGTTTCTTCATTTCATAAATCTCTTTATCTGCTCAGCGAGGATTTTTTTGGACGTGAGGCCGGAGGGATTCTGACCCTTCCCACCTATCTTGAGCACAAGCTTTGCGTCTTTTTCATTTGTTTTTTTTAAACCTCAGAGCCCTCTTTTTAACCATCTAGTCAGTTCAAAGCTCAGAGAAAGATCTCCCCGGCATATTCTGTCCATCGATACTTGCTCCCTCTCCGGGAGAATCTCACTGACATTTGTTTGGGGCACCCTCCTGTCCCTTCTCTTGATCCTTCTCTAAGCTATACTGTATCTGTCTGTCTGAATTCTGATATTCAGTTTGAAAGTATTTCCACACATTTCAAAGTCTTTGTCTTGTCATGCATGTGATTCCTGAACAGATACACACATTCAGAACATATCTTTCACACACAATGTAGTCCAGTCTTTAACAACAGTACTTATATGTAGTATATCCTATTTTGGGTGCAATGCCACATACACTCACACACTTAGGTGTTGAGTGGTGCTCTCATATGAATCCAAACACCTAGTGTGTGGTAAGTAGGTGAAAGTAGATGAAGGTAGAAAAAAGGCTGTTTTTTTGCTTCCAGACCAAACTCAGCATGGCTATAGACCCAGTTATGGTCACAGCTAGGAAATGACTGCAAATCAAGTATCATGGTATAAATATATCCAAGCGTGCAAGGAGGATGATCCATCTGGCGCAGCAAGGATCACTCAATAAGTTCCCATAATCCTTCACTGAGTGCAAAATGTTAAATCCGAGTGTGTCATGTGCGGACATGCCCATAAAAACCCCACATGACCCCTGCCCTGCAGGTCAACTAATTCTAGTGTTGTGTCTGTTGCGGGTGTGACGTGGTTGAGGGGAAATTCCCACCAAAAGAGGCAATATTTATAGGATGTCCTTGGTAATGTCACACTGACCCATGCTCCCTATGTGGACAGTAGAGTGAATTAGATCCTCAGGGTTTAATGCTATGGACAGTAAGGGATCAGTGATTGTCTTGTATGTGCTCCTCATTTCATCATCAACTACCTATTTCATAAAATAGATTTAGCACAAATGGCTCAAACATAGTTTCATTTTTTAAACCCTTGTGTTGTATAAAAATGGTAATAAATGTACCTTATAACCTTTCAACTTGCAACCTTGTAGAGAACAAACTGCCCAAGGTGGACAGACATGCTTTTAGAACTTTTTCATTGTCAAGAAACGCACAGGCATAAAAAATCCAGCCTTCACTGTGACTCAAAAGTTCAATCACATTGAACTCTGACATTTGAAATCATTGGGCTCGCCAATGTTCAGCAAGATTGCAAGAAAGGGCTGACCAATAAAAATGTATCATTTAGAACTTGTGGAATGCTGTTTTTTGCCCATTATCCGCACCAGCTCCAGCTCCAGCAGTTAAAGCTTGAAACCCTGCCCCTTACTGCCTCAGCAGAGAGAGGCAGTCCATTTCACCTGGCAACAGTGATCTGTTCATGTGTGTAGCCTCTGCTGCCTCAGTGACAAGCTATTATGTTGCAAGGCAGCTGTGTTTTACAAAATCATCTAACAGTTATACAGCACACTTTAGAACTGCTCCCCACTGGAATACAAATTAAACTGATGATCATTGACTAAATCTAACATTTTTCCCACGTGTGATTAAAAGGCAGATTTGGATTATGAATAAAAAGGGAGAGCCATATTCTTACTTTTGAAATTTCAGGTTCCACGTCTGCAAAACTTGGTCTTCTTTGTACATTTGGTTGTATTTGATTAGAAATCACTTCAGTTCTGTTTTGACAAAAATACATTTTACATGAATTTCTACTGAGACAGTGTCCTACTCAGTGCACGCTTTCAAAGACTGTTTCTGTGTTTTTCTCTCCCAGGCCCACCGTTTATTATATCACCACCGGAGAACATTACAGTGAACATCTCGCAGGACGCCTTCTTCACCTGCCAGGCGGAGGCCTACCCTCGCAACCTGACCTACACCTGGTTCTGGGAGGAGGACAATGTCTTCTTCAAGAAGTAAAGTTATGATCGGGTTCATTATTGTGCACCATTATCACCTCACCTGTCTGTACCTACTTCACACAAGCCACTGTCCTGAGATCTGTGTTGTGATGTTGTTTCTGTGGTGGATTTTCACGAAAGAGAAATGATGTAACTTTGAAATGATGAACAGGCTGGCACAGATGTCCTTACAGTGACGATACGGCAAAGTAAAGGTAAAGTGTCAAAATGTCTTAACAAATTATCTTAACATTTGGGAGCTGCCAGGAGCGCCTTGGTAGCCGAATGGTTACAGTGGATGGCACATGGTCGCAACCGTTGTTGGCTCCATCCAGCTGGCGACCTTTGCTGCATGTCGCACGCACTCTCTCTGTTTCCCATCTGCCTCTTCACTATCCCTCATTTCCTTCACTATCAAATAAAGGCAAAACATGTCCACAATAATAATCTTAAAAATTCTGGATGGGTGCTGAATGCACCCAGACATGCGTAAAGCAGCATTAAAGCAGACAGCAGTGACAATACTCAATGAAAGAGCGGTCCAACTGAGGCATCGCTAAGAGTTTTACTGATTTAAGTCATGTACTTGTTCTGCTCAGGGGCTCCCTTCGCTTCTCCCTTCCATTTCTTCATCTGAACTGCTGATGCATGAAAAATCTGTGATATTGTGGAAGGATAACAAAAAATGGAAAAAGTTAAGATGCTCAGCTTCAAAATTCAAGTTTACTTATTTACTGACTCTCCATTGTGGTCATGTAGATGAAGACAGCATAGAGCCCCTTACCAACATAAGTGTTCTGGCAAGTTGTTGGTGTCTAAATGAGTGCAGAATCACTTTTATTTAAAAGGCATGAGAGCCGTCATGATCAACCTGAGGGAGATTTTTGTTTGACATGGCAAACATTGGAATTAAACGCATCAGATGAATGTAGGCAAGGCAGCTCCATTTGCTACATCGCATGGGATCGCGGGTCCATCCTGCCAGGCTTCAACCTGTGTGCCTGTGGCCGAACACACACTGGTTGAGCCAGTCAGTGTCCTACAAGTGTGCGAGTATGTTTCAGGTGTGACGACCGGCGACTGTTGATTTGAAACCAACAATGGCAGCTCCTAAAGATGTTAACACAGATTCTGCTACGGCATCAGTTATATCAGAGAAGGAGAGTACGTGTATTTCATCGAAAGAAGTGTACAGCGCAGCACTGAAGGCTTTTCTCCACAGAAGAGATGTTTTCACTCTTTTTGGAACAAGTTGGATCACTCTAACAGCATATGATTGAGGGCCACACAAGAAAAAAAACATGATATTTACATAGGATTTGCGATTGGTCTCATTATGCCATTTCACATTAAATTCCTTGAGTTAGGAGGCGGTGCTACCTATCAAATAAAACGCTAAATAAACTTCTCATGTCAGATTGTACTCTAAAACATCATTTTAGCCCCAGCAGTGTGCTGTACGAGAACTTGAAAACCCTTTCACAACCAAAGTAGCATTGAGACCAGCACTCCCTCCAAACTCATCTGTGCCAACTGCACGGATGAATAAATGAATATGATGCGAAAAGGAAGAGTGTCCCCAACGATGGTCAATAATTAAGGCTTCAACGGAAAAAATACATTTTAAAATCCATCAGAAAGGCAGCCTGTGGTGGAACTGCAAAACCCTCCCTTCATGTCATTAGTCTCTTCAGCTCATTGCTGTTTTCGAGCAGCGGTACCACGTCCTTCACACAGGAAGCACCAAATATTACACAAGCATGAAGCTCTTTCTGTATCTGTCATGTCAAAATCTGAATAAAGTCACTCATCTGAATGCTTGACGAATCCACGGAAGTTAGATATTTCATGTCCAGAAAGGGCTTTAGATTAGAACGTTTATAGAGAAAAGTCAGGAGGCCGACATCTCCATGTTATTACCTTTGAAGCAATAAACTTAATAACGGAAAGTGTTTCACTCATTTTGGACGATGGATATCCAGAAATGTCAGTCAGTTGACACGCCTCCCTGCGTTGCCACAAGCGATGACATTTCCACTCCTGACGCTTGGAGGCTGTTGAGACGGAGGCAATGCACTTGTCCATTCAGTTTACCCATCAAGTGCCCCACAGCCACCAAAGCTTGAGTTAAGTTAGGTTTATGATGCATATTAACAATGTGTCATATTACATCACCGTCTGCTTCAGCGCGCCGTTTCTGAAGGAGAGAGGGTTGACAGGGATGAACCCAGCTCTCATGTATGTGTGCAGAGGGTGGGGGGGCTTTTCTCTTTTTACTGGATTTGCCATTTCATGCCAGGTATTATTATAAAATTCTGACAGTATACAAATAGAGCATGGTCTTTAGAGGACATAATGTAAGTTCCTTTAAAATAAAAAGAAGAGATATAAAGTTTAAAATAATACCCTCAACATGAACATTTTTCAGAAAAATTGGCCCTTGAGTAATAGATGTATTTTCTATGTGCTGTTGCTGCTCATATGTGATGGCTGTTTGTTGCCTGATGTTTTTGCCTGTTGTAGCTTTTGCTCATCTAATTTTTGTTTCCCTAAGAGGTAGCCTGGGAATATGGCCAAACATACTCAAAACGTTTTTAAAGAGCATATTTTTGGTATAAAGTACTTGAATGATATCGCCTAAAATAAAGAACTGGATTTTTTTTTGTGACAACAAAGGAAACATTTATCTAGAGCAGACAGTCAGATATCTGAAAGTTTCATCTCTAAGTCTGAACAGAGAGGCTGAAAAGACACAAAGCCTCAAAAGCTGTGATGAAGCTACTGCTTTGGCTTTTCATCCTGATCAGCTGAGGGCTGATTCATCACCTCTCAGGTCTGCAGTATCAGAAAGGCATGGACGGGGTTCAGGAGCGTTGCATCGAGTCCGCCTCTGAATGCACTTATCAATCCGAATTCTTTTAAATCCCTGATCAAAGTTTTGGATGTTTTTTGCTAGTTGGATGAAGAAATCTCTTCGGTAGCAGAGAGACTTTACTGATGTCGACTGGTGTAGGGCTTTCACCACATATTTAGTCCCTGTTCTGTGACACTCAGTAACCTTGTCCTGAATCATGTGTCCTTCTGCTGCAAAAAAAGGAACAGTTCACCTCAAATGAAAATTCAGTCATTATCTACCCGCCCCCATGTAGATGGAACGTCGGGTGACATTTCGGGATCGAAAAATACATTTCACAGCAAAACAGCGTTGCAGCATTCTCCTAAACAACTGAAGTAGATGGGGACGGCTTCATTATCCGACTCTCCGAAGCCCCGGAAGCTTGTGCACCTTCTTCAGACGGGTTGCGTGCTTACACTTTTAGCTTAGCAGGCTATGGAATAAAGGTGTAAAAAAAAACTTTTAAAATTAGTTTGGGATCACTGGGCTTCTGGAGACCTGGATAACGTCGGACAAGCTATATGGAGCCTTTTTGTGTTTTTTTTTTTTAATTTTCCTGTTGATTTAACATTTTAAATCAAGTTCCCCTTCACTTTCCATTAGCAATTTTTATTTTTGGGTGAGTTGTTCCTGTAATCACAAGGAATGCGTGTATGAATGTCCATTACAACGGGTAAATATCGTTTGTTATATCAACACTATTTCTATTTCTCACGCTAAAAATGTATCAGAAATCAATAAGCGAATAGGTAATGGCATGTGTGCGGTGTAAAGAAAATGGTATGCATTTCCAGCTGGGGGTCTGTGCTACAGCTGGAGAAGTAAAAACAACTTGTGGAAATGATATTGAATGTATTTAATCATTCAGCAAATATCAATCAAATAAATGCACATTTCACTTAACGTCACCTGGATGCAGAGTGGTAGTTGCACCGCTACAGATCACAGAATTGGACAGGTCACAGAATACGACGTACCACTGGCAGGAGGCTGAGGCTGAGGCTGAGGCTGAGGCTGAGGCTGAGCGCTCGTCCCTCTCAAGTTATCAGAAATAACACAAGTTCTTACTTTGAAAGGATGGGCGCTAGATAAAAATTTAAGCAGGAACTTGTCGTTCCCTCATTTTGGTGACTGCTCTCCTGCAAATATTGCATAAAGGCCGGGGTGGTATGAGGTGCTTCCCTAGTCAGTGTATTACCTGCAGGAGATGGCCGTCAGCTCTCCCCCTGTGTAAAGAACCACACACACTCTCGCCTTCTTTTAGATGGCTAGAATATGTCTTGCTGTCGGTACAATGCTCTGCTTCCCTGTCGGTGCTACAAGACATTAAAGTGACAGTCTTGTGGTGAAACCTTCACTGAGATCTTCTTCTACACTGAAACACTACAGTCACTGTGTTACTTTTCAGGATCGATTAATACAAGGGCTCAGTGATAAGAGTACACTGTGAATACAGGGGTGTAACACCTGTTAATATTAACCACAGAAAAGCCAAAACACATTACAGGAAAATGGCCAATGGCAGAGGGAAGTTATAATAAAACACAAGTGTCGGCATCAGAAAAGCTCAGGATGGATAAGATCTGTCTCAGTTTTTTTTTTTAAAGTCGCCCACTGACACTGTAGAGCTCACATCCTGTGGAAGAGCGACCGGGCAGATATTAGCATATTCTTGAAGCGGAGTAATTAATTCTTATTGCTTATCAGTCTCGGTGCGTGGAGGTGGTGAACACAAACAACTTCTGTCCTGCGCTGGTGAATCAGCTCACCACCGCGCATACTGGGAGACAAATGACACATGGCTCGAGCAATCAGCGACGGCTTCGAATTGTGTTTCAAATTGCTGGTGGAGACATGAGATAAGCCCGGCAATAAACGGGGCTTGGCCCAGTTTGACCCGTGGCCAGGGGCTTTGAGCTCTACGTCACCCTTAGCCTGAACCGCAGCTTCATGAGCTTTTCTAGCCACAAAATGGCTTATACAGCAACGGCTTTGATACACTTTGACGGTTATTTTTGAAACATTGAGGTGTGAATGGTTCCAGACATCTGTTTTCCCAATCGCAGCAGCATTAACAGCTAATTGAAACGTTCTTTTAAACAGAGAATCTTTTCAAAATCCATCATCTTTTCTCCTTTCTTTTTAAAGCCCTTGTATTCTTTACCCGTCAGCAGAAATGCTGCTCTGCAGAAAACACCGAGTGAAAGCGGCACGGCAGCGGTGGTTACCAGACTCGCCGTCTCCGTCAGGGATGATGTCACTTCTCTCCCGAGGCTCACGTAGCCCACCTGTGCTCGCTGCGCTCTCGCTGTCAGACATGGGCAACGGAGGGAGCAAAGAGTGGGAATGCAAAGTATCCGTTGCCTTGACGACCGCAAGTGGCGAGTCACCAGTGAGCAGACCCAAATCTCACCCCAGCTCCCTCTCTCCGAATTAAAACCTGGGAGAGTGAAGTGATTGTGGCGCGACCTCTCCCGTTTAACGCTGGCCCGCTGATGCCGCTGCTTTGTAGAAGCTGCCCCATGTCATTGGGTTGGCTACGATACAAAGTTATAACTAAGTTTCTCAGTATTGCACTAGAAAAGGTTAATGAAAACATCAAACTTCCTCTGTTTCGCAAAAAAAGGTTTTTATACTCACTTGAGGTGATTTCTGACATAGTGGAAATGTACCTCACGTGACTGATCAGTTCATCATCTCCACACTGCATGAAACACAGTCAATACTGGCTGACATGAAAGCATGATTACAACATGCAACATTTTGGAGACTTTCAAAAACATACTGCTGATGAAGAAAGTCAACAGAGCAGACAGATACAGGGAGCGAGAAACAGAAAGAGGCTGGGCGAGTCAGTGTGTGTGCAGCGAGAGGCCAGATTGTAGGTGTGTGTGTGGTACAATACAAAATTGCTGGAGTACACATTGTTTGGTAAAGCTCTAGTGTTTTGATAAAGCGCACCAGGTCAAGTACATCCTGAAAACTGTGTTTTATGCCACTGACTCGATGTCATTAGTCAAAATCAACCAAAAAACAGTGACCGGAAACGAAAACCCTCACACTTCTTTAACTTATACTTGTGACTCGAGTGTAATTCTCAGAGATCCACACACATACAGTACACGCACACACACACACACACCACACACACACACCCCAGATCTCACAATAGTACCTTTTAGATGAGAAGAAAGGATTTGCGGGGTACGAATGTGCTGCTGAAAAATCTGCAGGCACTGTGCGTGACACTAAGTCAAGCATGAACCGAGACCTCTGTGATCCCCTTCTTCTGTTCCAACACAAAGCCTTCAATCTGGATGTCGAGCTTTTAAAAATCAGAAAACCTCTGCATCTGGCCGAGTTATCGATAAATCCATCAACTCACGCTGGTATATTTGAATTATTTTTGTGCTATAGGGCAATATCTAAAAAGCAGGAGAAACACATTTCCCTGTGTGTCACTGCTACCTTAGAAGCCTGTAGACTTACAGTTCCTCTGCAACCAGTCATTCCGCCGTGAATCATGAATCAAGCTGTGCGCGGAACATCATTTATATGAAAGTCAGGGCTGCGCTTCCACCGGGACACGAGCACAAATGGCAAGAAAATGTGGCACCGGGCAAACACACTGTCGTCATCTTCATAGAAATATTGCATCGTTCTTCAGTGACAGTACACATGTGCATCTATCTATGCATTCTCAGCCTCAGTGCGTTAGTTTCATTCCACGTTTGGTACATATGAGTCTTATTTCAAGTCATTTTCTACACACCGATTTCCTCCAGATGACACGATGTCAGATGAAACAGGCTGAGCTGACTGGTTTGTAATGTCTCCCTTCTCTTCATTCTAACAGCGACCTGAAGCGCAGAGTCAGTATTCTTATCGACGGTTCCCTCATCATTGCCCAGGTCAAGCCGGAGGATGCTGGGAAATACACCTGTGCTCCTAGCAACAGCCTGGGCCGACCACCGACTGCCTCTGCCTACCTAACCGTGCAATGTGAGTGTTTTGCACAGTTTTCTTTTGTGATATGTGCTAAACGTCTGTCCTGTGTGGGTTCCTCTCGATGCCCATTGGTTTGGGTCGAAGCCAAGGCCACCTCAACACTGTACTATTAATACCTGAATCCGATGGGCTGAAAGTTAAAGCAAAGACACATGGCAATGCTTGTAGAGACAGAGGTGCTCTTCAGCGCAAGAATACAGAGAAACAGAAGAACAGAACTTGTGCTATTTCTCTGCAACATCAAATCCTGATTAGTGCACGGACGCTTGTGACATCACCTTTTTCCAACTGAGCCCCGCCCACTTCCAACCAGTAAGAAAAGTAAAGGGGTTCGGACTCCAGTAGGACTGAGTGCGTTCATATGGGATCGCTTCAGTCAAAGAAAGAATAGCTGATTAAGACGATATGTTATCAGGACTTCAACACCACTGTGGAACAGTCACCACACAAGAGAAAACTACATTAGATGTTTATTGACCTGGCTCATCCACTCAGGAAACAGACAGGGTGTTCAATAGGATGTCACAAAGCACAATAGGTAACATAGAAATGTGTATTTTGTCTCTACATTTATCTAGTACAGCGATTGAATGTAACTAGGTTCATTTACTCAAGTACTGCATTTAAATACAATTTACTCAACTTTACTTGAGTATTTTCATTTTTTTGCTACTTTATACTTCCACTTCATGACACTTTTGAAGCATGTATTGCACCTTCTACTCCACTACATTGATTTGACAACTTCAGTTTCTAGTTACTTTGCACATTATATGCTGCATCAAAGCCTTAGTCGTGCATTTTTAAATTAATTTACTTTATCGTCATATTTTTGGATTATTAAAAAAAAAAAATTGAATATTGGATCCAATAATCGGCAAGGGCAATAATTGGTCAACCTATTATACAGCACATAGACATGTTAATATATGTATAATTCACTTCTACTTGGACTTTTTATACTTCAGTACAATTATTGTCAGATAACTACTTTTGATACTTAAAGTGACTATGAGTGTCAGGCCGGGTTCAAGGCAGGACTCAGACGCAGAGCAGGTGTTCTCAAAGTAACTTTTATTTCAGACTTAGCAGCAAGTGGAATCCTCGAACAGAGTGGAAAATAACAGTGCTATGAAAACTACTTGAGCTGTGCTGTGAATCGAATAGAATAAAAGTCACTCCAAAAGGAGGAAAACACTAAGTTCCAAACTACACTGACTAACAGACTAATCTATCCTAGCAAGGGGGAAAAAAACAAATGAAAAAACTCTAACAAACAAAAGGCGCTCCAAAACAAAATCTGGTAAGAAAAATGCAAAACTAAGAACACTCCAAAAAAACTGGAGGACAAGCTAAGAGGGGTAAATCTAAATGAACACAAAGTCACTCCAAACGGAGGAAAAACAAAAACAGATTTCTATATACTGTCAAACTAAATACTAGCGTTAAGCTATAAGGTTACAAAGAAAAATCAGTCTTACGAGGAAAAACTCAAGACGGCGAAGCAAAGCAAAACTATGGCTATGGCAAGATCTCTGGCACGGGCTGGTGGGACGAGGAATACGAACACACTGGCACAAGACAAGGAAAATGCAGACTATTTGAACACATGGAGGGAAGGGAGCACCAGGTGAACACAATCGGTAATTAGGGAAGACAATCAGGGGAAGGGAGAAACGAGAGGAGAGTTACTTTTCAGAATAAAACAAGGGATAAAGAGACCAGAACACAAAATAAGACAAGACCACACGGTGTGACAACAACAAACTTTTAAGTGTCTATATATATATACATCAGTCACTGCAGATACCTTTTATACGGGGGCTGAACGATATTTTCACAGAAGGGCTGAAAAAACGATAAAAAATGATGATGTGATTTTTGCTTGGGTCTGCACCAAACAGACATGTTCCCTTCCTTCTGGAGAATATGATTTGTAGTCCTGGGCACTTCTTTATCATCACAATGCTTCATTTATAATGCTATGTTGTTGTGACACAGTTTACCTTTATCAAAAAAAAGCAGCTCCTGGAATGTATTGTGCAGCTCCTAGTTTATACTGTAAGGTCACAACAGATCTGTGTCATTTATCAGCCTCCTGTGGGGATGTTGCTTCAATAAGCGCACCAGAAGAAAAAAAAACTGTGTCATGAGCCGGAGTGGATTAATACATTTGATAAAATAGAATCTGTTCTGTGAGATGAGCAAATAAATACATCAAAACACTTTCTTTTATGGATATTTTGAGAAAACTATTTGTATCTTGATTAACAGTTGAGGTTTAAGTGTTCAAGTCTGAAAATTAGCACGATTTGGTGCAGCCTGCCTCCAAGCCTGGCCACTGGAGTTGTATACAAAACTTCCATCGAACATTAAATAGTTAGACTTCAAAATAAACTTCGACAGCTCCAATAATAACTCTGCGACAACATCAGGAGGCTTCTGCTGCAGAAAGTGGGACATACTCTAACATTTAACACTTATTAACGTGGTGTTTCGGTCCATGTGCTTCCTCCATCACTGCGTGACTGTCCTGACAAATCGTAGCTGTAATGGAGTAGTAGCTCAGCGGTATGATGTGTGAGATGACTAATCCCTATCTGTGTACTATGTTTGGAAGGGACTCCGGTGCTAAACAAAGGCTTATGGAAGTTTCTGGAGTGTCAAATCTGACTGTGCTGTAGAGCTGCATGTCCAGAAACCGTCTTATAGAGGTGGAAAATGCACTCGGTCCCTTCCATCCTCTGCACTGTGGAATCGATTTGGACACTCCACTAGTCCCCGGGCTAACACTGTTCCACCTCCCAGCCAAACACCTAATCCCACCAAACACCCATTTGCTTTCTCAAACACACTTTTCTATTTTGCATATGTTTACTTTCTCCCTCCTGCCTCCTCCCTCTCCCCTGCCTCTCCCTCCTCTCTCGCTCTCTCGCCTCATTTCTAATTTGCACTCATTTATGTATATATATTCATATGCACACCGACGCTTCTCTCCCTCCCTCCGTCTTCATCATGGGTTGCCGCCTCCTTATTCTCCCCTCCCGTAAAAACACTCACAGGGTCCATCAGTCACTCGGAGCTCCGGGAAGATGACGCCCGGTGAATTTGTCACTTTGGGGAAGCATCTGGCTCTCAGCCGGAGCAGACAGGCGGAGGCAGGACCAGTTGTGAGATTTTAGCTGCGGCGACCGGCGACCGGCCACTGGCAGTAGTCAAGGCAACAGACGTTTTGCATTCCCTCGCGCTTTGATGGCTGTACATTAGATTGTGGCGTGTGTGTGTGTGTGTGTGTGTGTGTGTGTGTGTGTGTGTGTGTGTGACGAGCAGAGGCAGGCAACACCAGTTGTGAGAGGGAGGGAGAAGTGAGAGGGGGGGATTACATCATCGCTGTAAGACCAGGGACTTTTCTCTGTCAGACTGCAGAGGGCTCTCTCTCTCTCTCTCTCTCTCTCTCTCTCTCTGTCTTTCTGTCCTTTTCTTTCCTCTTATTCTCATCTGTTCCTTTTGTTCCCCCCTTCCCCTCTTTATCTCTTTCTCCCAATCCTCGACATTCGCTCTTCTCCATTTGTTTCATGCCCTTTCTCTCTCCTCTGCCTCATTCTGTTCAAATCTCTCTCCCACAGTCTCCTCTCTGTCCGTCCTCCCTCTGTCTTTCTCCCTGAAATGCCTGCCAGTGAATAACTTCCCTAAAGCATCTTGCAGTGGGAACCAGCGTGTTGTGAGCGATAGCGCTGTCTGAGGGCTATATTTAGAAAGTTGGCTGATATTCTCGTCTGTGGTGCTGGTGGCGACGCTCCTCTGGGCCTTTTGTGGCACAGCGCCGCCGGGGCCTGGCGGTTAGGACTTCGGAGGGCATCGGTTGTAGTACAAAGTTGTTCTGGCAACAGTGCGGTCGATCGATCTCTCCCTGTAGGTCAATCCCACCGCCGCACCGTGTCACGCGCTCATTCGCTCACTCGTCCACCGCCTCACTCTCTCATCTCGTCTCATCTCCCCTCTCCGTGGTGCCAGATGAATGCCTCTCGCTGCCTTTTGCCAGCTTTATTGTGTTCTCATCACACCGCCTCATCCTCCCCTCTCTCCTCCACCAGCTCCTCTCTACCTTACGTCATCCAGTCACATCTCTCTCTCTCTCTCTCTCTCTCTCTCTCACCTGTTCTCATTCCCACGCTCGAGCTCAGCCTCGCTCGTCCTTCCTCTGTTGCTCTGCTGATAGCACCCACCCCTCCTCCTCCTCCTCCTCCTCCTCCTCCTCTCCCTCACACCATTTCTCCTCCTTATCACCCTGTGCCCACTTTGAAGCTCTCCTCCTTGACCTCATTTAAGCACCATGCTGCTCTCTCCCCTCCTCAGAATTCAGGATTTAGGAAGGAGAACTTTCAGAACCCCTCCTCCCTTCCCTTCCCTTCCCTGCTCTTAGCCCCCTTTTTTCCACCAGATGGACTTCCTTTCTTCTTGCCCTAAGGGTTTTCGCTCCACCATATCAGATCCCACTTATTTAAGACTTAAAATACAAAGGGGAAAACATAAAAGGATAGCCACTGCTATTACTAATCTAGTCATGAAACATATCAGATTAGATTGATGGAGGAGAGGCAGGTCAGGTTTAGTGATGTAATGAGGTTGTTTTATGCACTGTCTATAACTAAATGTGCTTTATTTGGTATGAAAACAACAGGATATACAGTAGCAAACATGTTTATGTCAATGACCATCATGGAACAGTTTTTGTAAAAATGAAATAAAATACCGTACATGGACATAGTTGCATGAAACCCTTGTGGTCCTTGGGTGCTACATTAAAAACCACTGGGTCAGATGGATGTAAGTTCAAATGTTGAACATAATCTTTAAATAAACATAAAAAAAACTATAGTTATGTATTTCCCACAGTTCTACAGTATGTGTTTGAAGAACTGGTTCCTCCAAAAATGAAAATTCAGAATTGTCTACTCACCCACGTGCCCAACAAAGAACAGAAGACAGAAAATGTCTCCACACAGCTCCTCTGGAGTTATCCAAGTCTCTGGAAGCCCACAAGATTCATTTGCAAAGACATTATTCTCCCCCTTTTTATATGCTGTAATCATCACTGTGGCTGTAAAGCTAAAAGTGTTAGCGCACGCTCGTCCGGAGTGGGTGCACAAGCTTGAGCACACATCGAGGGTGTAAAGAAAAGCTTTTTTAAATAAATTTGGGAGCTCGAGGCTGCCGGGGACTTGGATTACTCAGGATGAGCCATACGGGGCTGTTTTACTCTGCCGAAGTTGTTCAGGAGAATCTGCGCCGTTTTCTTTGCGTGTTTTGTGGACTAAAAAGCTTCACTTGACTCTCCTACAGAACGGTGGGGAATAGATACTGACTGAATGTTTGGGGATTCAGATTATTTGGGATTCAGTGCTTCAGATTACTGTTTTAAAAGCTCCTTCCTGCTGCAGTAGTTTTAGGTATTTAGACATCAGCGTTGCAAACAAAGAACGTTTATGCGCTTTTTTTTGTGGCATTTCATGCTCTCCCTGTTTATAAAACCCACAGAATATTGCAGAAAAGCTTCTTATTATACCACTCTGGGAGAAAGGGGGACCGTTTTAAGCACAGTATGATAGTGTAATGTAATTTATCATTTTAAGAGGAGACCAGAAACGTGATGTGAGTTCTCTCTCTTCTCTACACAGCTATCACAATCACCAGGCACCAGGGTTCCTGAGCTACAATGAAATGTTTCATCACTCAGTTTTCTCTCTCTCCGTGTTTTTCATCAGATCCTGCCCGTGTGGTAAATATGCCATCAGTCATCTACGTGGCCATTAGTCTGCCAGGCTTCATCCGCTGTCCTGTAGATGCCAACCCCCCTGTAACTCTGGTTAAGTGGAAGAAAGATGGCCTCCCTCTCCGGATAGATAAGGTGAGCTGGCGTGCAGCTTTGGTTCCGCTCGCTTTACCCCGGGCTGGAAACGACTGCGTCATTTCTTTTCTCACCTCGTTCCGTTGTTTTTCAGCCTGTTTCTCTGTCGTTCATTTGAGCGAAAAGATTCAGTTACAGTGAGTTCCCGACAGGAACCATATGATATTGTCATAGCAAAGCATTAGTCTTTCTGACAAACACTCCATGGCGTCCGTCCGCAGTACCCTGGCTGGAGCCAAATGGAGGACGGGAGCATCCGTGTTGCAGAGGTGACAGAGGACTCTCTCGGCACCTATACCTGCATGCCTTACAATGCCCTGGGTTCCATGGGATGGTCCCCTCCCGCTCCCCTGGTGCTAAAGGTACTCCCACACTCACTGTGCATTCAGATTGGCCCAAAATAGCACGACAGGATCCAGGAGGCCTCGGCAGCTCACGGCTGTTTCACACTCCGCAGGACCCGCCCAAATTCTCAGTGGTTCCTGGAGGGGAGTACCGGCAGGAGGCTGGGAGAGAACTTGTCATCCCCTGTGAGGCGGAGGGAGACCCCTTTCCCAACATCACATGGAGGAAGGTAAGACACACCCCTGTGTGCAATTTAGCTGCCATGCTCTCTGTGCAAGGCTGTTTTTTATCCACTACCTCATGTTGTTTAATGTTTTCCATTGAGAAATCTTCATCTCTGAATCCTGTGTCTGTAGTGGGTGCTCAGATTCTTCATTACGCCAACAACTGTGTGTCATTTTAGTGATTTTAATCACATTTTAATGATGCCTATAAAATATGTAATCAAGGGAACATATTAGATTCTCTCAATTGTTTGCTTAATTGTGAGGCGTGTTTAATCATGCCTATTGACTACTGCGTGTGATTAGCTCTTGTTTTTGTCTCCCGCTTAAGAAATTCATAATTCACCATTCCGTGTGATTTGATGTCAGATGCCAAAAGTAATATTACTGTTGTAGATGAACTGTCCCTACTGTATGTGTGGCCTGTGTGTCTTTCAAAAGCTGTGAAGTTTGCATTGCATGTCCCAACCAATGGTTCACCTCTCTCTGCCTCTCTCTCATCGGCCGACCGTGTCTTCATGGCTGGCCGGACGGCAGGTAGGGAAGCCCAGTAAAAGCAAGCACAATGTTCTGCCCCGAGGCAGCTTACAGTTCAAGTCCCTCACAAAGGAGGACCACGGGGAGTGGGAGTGTGTCGCCACCAACGTTGCCACGAGCATCACTGCCAGCACGCACGTCCAAGTCATAGGTACCCGACATGCACACTAACACACACACACATGCATATAGAAACCTGCATTAACACATACACCAACCAGCTACAATGTTAAAAGGACTGAGAGGTGAAGTGAATGATTGATCGTCTTGTTACAGTGCAGGGTTGTGCTGGGAAACTCAGGGGTTCTGGTATTTATGTAAGCAACAGAACTGTGGAACTAAGGAAGCGCTAGCATGAGAAGAATAAACAAATACTATCATTAATCATATACACAGAACGGTCAAAACGTCTGAGACCACTTCAAAACATCGACATCCCACATCCGCCCGGAGCGTAGCACCACCCTCTCTACTACAAACGACCACTTCAACAATCTGGGTCTATGTTGTGGCTGATCAGCCTCAATTCCATCAGATTCTCTTTGACAACTGTAGTAACTGATGGTTTACTAAGCCCGGTCCTTTTAACTATTTTTATAGAACTATAACGCTTTTCCACTTTTCAGTTGCTTTGGGACAGATGTTGTCAGCTGTTGCGGGCTCACCAATTAGTGGTGCTACTCAGTGACTGAAGTGAGTAAACAAAGTTGAGTCTCCAAGAGGAAACCTGTTTGGAACAGATGCTTACCTGTGTAGTAACACAGACGACAGGATTGGTAGTACTCGCGGTTTTAATGTGGCACCTGTCAACGCTTCACGGTTCAGACACCACGCTGCACGAGTAAAAAATGATCTTGTTCTAGAATTGATAATAAAATGCTGAACTTTTAAAATATCTGGTTGCTCATGGTGGCGCCAGCTTGGCATGTAAAGACTCCGGTGAGCAGGGCAAGGCTGTTGGCTGCAGAGGTGTGGCGAGCCGGGTTCCTGGAAGTGGAGCCACTGGTAGCTGGAATGCTGGTGAACACTGGAGGTAGAACAGAGAAATATTAGATCTCCTGGAGAAAACACGAAAACGTGAAAACACAAGTAATATCACTAGAAGGCGATGTAGCCGGAGCCGTGTACCGCGTCTGACTGACAAAATAATAGGGCAGCAGGTAGCGTGAAAACCAGAAGACCACCAACCTCCTACAGGTGCGTGTGTGTCAGCAGCCTCTCAGTGCACCTCTGCAAGCCAAACGGAAAGCACACACCGAAAACACAAAATATCCACCACAGAATTATGACAGAATGTGACAGAAAGCCTCTGTTAAATACCCTCACTGCCCTGCTGTCCATCGTGGTCCGTGCTGAGCACTGCACTTTCTCTTTGGAGATGAGCCAGTCAGATAAGAGCAGGGGTTGAACCAGCTCCTGGTGGTTTCCTGTTGCTTTGGCTCCGGGACAGTGTCCAAACAGTGAAACTGGAAATGAGGAAAACTGCGTTTTAAGAATCTTGGAAGAAAAATGGTTCTTAGCACTTTTACTTTTACTAACATTAATTAATTGTGTTTGGCAGGTAACACCCACACACACACAAAAAAAAACAGATTTTGGGCTCCATTATTCAAGATTAAATTATTCACATAGCCTAAAAGGTTTCTTTCTTTTCTGTTTTTTCAGTCTTTGTTGGTTTTTTACTGGGTTGCTGGCTGTTTAAAACACATTAGTGAGTCGAGCTCACGCTAAATGCATTTGACAAGTGAAATGAATGCACTGTATCACAGCGAGGCCACTCAGTGACTCATGTGCCCTTTTAACAACACTTTTCTCGCTGCCTCTCTCCCTGCAGGCACAAGCCCCCACGCCCCCACCAGTGTCCATGTGGTGGCGTCCTCCACCTGGGCCAATGTGTCCTGGGAGGTGGCCTATGACGGAGGCTTCCCGCAGACATTCTCAGTCTGGTACGGCCATGTGTGAGTCATCCCTGCATGCTTTGCTTCCTGCTTTTTTTCTTCTTCCGATACTTCCTCTGTTGTTTCTAAAAGATGTCTTTTCCAGGGTTGTGTTCAGAACAGTTGTGAAAACGTAGAGATGGAAATGCATGGAGATCCAGTGTGAGTGAGTTTTCATCTCTAATCTTGGTTTTAATGGAGGAACGGACAAAAAACGGTTGCAACTAAACTGAACATGACCCAAAGTTGTCTGTCCTGCTATTGCTGCTGCTGCTGCTTTGCCGCTGCTTGACTGGGTACAAGGCCTGGGTTTAAATGTCTCCTTTATTTAATTTCTTGGGGTTTTAGCCATGACTGGCACAGTGTAATCTTAATAATACTGTAGTTTTTTTCACTCAAATATGTGGAATATAGTGGAGAGTATAGGTGTAGGTGTTTCTCTGGTGGTCTGCTGATCCTGGGTTGGGATGTGAGGGTTTGACACCCATCAAAGTGTAGAAAAATCCAGGTCTACAAACAAGCCATCTGCATTTTGGCTGATAGGTGTGTGAGCAAAATGGCCCATCAAAAAGATTGGCGGATATCAGCAAAGCTATGATATGCTGTTATGTACCCATTGAAACTGTTTGGAAACACAGGTACCGACTGTGCTTTCTCACTCAGACAGCGAGTTAACAGATCCACTGCTGCTGTGCCCACGTAGACTGGCCTCCCCCTACTCTTCTGACTCTGGACAGAATTAAATTAACTGCTCTTTTATACAAAAAATCCAAAGTTTAATGCTCTCAATGTGTCAATTTGTCCCTGTGGCATCGACCACGGTCTCAAGTAGATATTTTTCAAGGTACTGAATCCAAGTTAGAGATTCCAGTATGGTGACAGCGTCACTATGAAAAACGATCAAGAACAGAGCGGTGAAAACATTCCAAATGTCATTAAAACATGCTGTCATGATATTTTACATTGCTGCCAACTGTAGTCTCAGTGCTAGTTGATCCTCTATAAGAGTTGAAGATGTAGCAGCTAATCCAGTAAATAAGGACTCAAGCAAGACGTTTTTAATACATGCAAGTGTTGCAGTGTCTTGCAGACAGTGTACATGTCTTTGTCCAGCTGGTACTTTAACTGTGGAGTTGGATTGGTTCCTTCTTTTAGCAGAAATGCTGCTTTCGTTGTTGTTATCTGTTTATTTCACATGTAAGCAACACACTTGTGCAGTTTCAGCAGGCTTGTCACAGTAGTGAGGTAATATCATTGTCATGCATCTCAGCGTGAGCCTGTTAGAGAATTACAGTACTGACTACAGTTGGGTTTTACTCTGAACAGTCCAGCTCAAGCTCTCGTCTCTTACTTAAACCTACCATGAGGAACTTCTAACTGGTTATGGAATGGTTTCAATTTAAAACTGAAAACTGCAAACTGTAAAAAGAGCTTCAACATTCTGCTGTGCTGCTCATATCCAAACTGAATACTACAGTATATGAACTGCTCTATTAGGTATGGTAGTACAGCACCGTAGTATAGGCCTCCACACAAAGTGATGAATAATCATCCTTACATATTAAAATCATTACTCATCAGTTTTGATCCACTGTAAGTCAGTAGTAGAAGCACTGGAAACAAAGGAGACAGAAAGGAGAGAAACTAACCTGCTGGGCTCTGTGTTGCATTTCATGTTGTGTGTGTGACCAGCTCTGATCTCAAGGGTGTTATGGATTGTTTCACAGCAGGAAAGGAGACTATTTACAGCAATAAACACCATCCTGCATGCAACTGAGGATCTCAAGAAACTATATTTTTTAAACAACAATATTACTGTTTACTTATTACTGTTGAACCAATGCTTAGGTTCAACTATAAACAGCCCAACTCTTTTTTATTATAAATCATCATGCTTTATTAAAACAGTGAGGGAACTGCAGAGCAGCACAAATATAAAAAAAAGAATCAGACAGCAGCTTTAATTAATGATACACTGACAGAAAACATCAGTGAGTGATGTGAGCAGAGCAGCACTGGCATGCATCCATCTCAAGGACATTTCTCAGATGGTCCATGCCTCCAAAGTGCTGCTGTTGGTTAAAAAAGTGCTTTTAAATGTCAGTGTTTTGTTCATGCTGTGGATGTGGAGTAGCTTTCTAAATCCTGTCCATTTTATTGATTTTTTAAAAAAAATATTGCCTGAAATACTGCAGGGTATTATTCCCAATATCTTACAGGACATGTAATGTTAAGCTGTGGCACATGCAACATTTTCTTACAGTTTTCCCCAGTCCTTTAACACATTTTACTGAAACTTTAGCTCAATTTTGCAAAACTTTAAACACAAAACTGAGATCAAAACTCCAAAAAATGAAACAATGCAATCAAATTCATGTTCTCTTTTCAAATTGGATTCTTTACACCAAAACGATGCACACAGCCAGCAAAATAGTTGGGTATTTTGGCCTCATGAGGCCATTTCACAAAAATGTATCATATAGTGAAAAGTAATTTCCTTTTTCCTTTTTTTTTGGGTCCTGAGATAGGTCGAAATTGTATGGTACATACAGTATAAACACTGTTGCTGTCACATTGACACAATCATTGTATCAGAATAGTACACAATGATTGTTTGTCTATCCAATGTGTTCTAATTGGGCAAAACTCACAACCCAGCCTCCAACAGTCATACTGTTAACTCATAGGTTGAAGCAAAAGTTGCCAGGATTTCATTAGAAATATGTATATTTACAGCAGGAGTGTTGCAGCTGTATGTACAGTTTTTTTTTTGCTTTATTTGGTGAAGGTGTGGTCAACGCTGAATGTGTGGCATTGGCAAACAGCAAACTGCAAAGCTGAGCGCAGCATGGGCTTTTACCATCCAGTGTTGTGAATGACGTGATGGCTGTACTTTTACAACTATGTGTTATTGGATCAATGCTGAAAGCTTTGAATTCTTGCAAAAAATATGAATCATGTTATATTGTAATCTGCTGAACTGTGTGACGATAACGATGCTGAGAAAATATTTAAAATAGATTTAACTTTAGATTGTGTCTTTGTACAGACTTGTACCATCAACTTTTACTTCAATCGAAAACAAAAAAGTGAAGGCGCTGCCATGATCTTTTTTCAAATCTTGCCTGTCCGTCCACTCACCTCTCATCCTGACTCCTGTGCAGGCTGAAGAGGGAGCATTTAGGTCCACATGATTGGCTTTCCATACCCGTGCCTGGAGGCCACGACTGGATGGTGGTGCCCGGCTTGGAGCCAGAGACAACATACCAGTTCAGCGTCCTGGCCCAAAACAAGCTTGGCACAGGCCCCTTCAGCGAGGTTGTCACTGTGAACACACTAGGTGAGTGTAGTCAGTGCTGCTTGACTGGAACAAAGGGAGGCATGCAACTGAAATGAGCAGAAAGCCTGTTACTTGGAACAAAAATCATTCAGAAACACTTCTCTATCTGCGTCTTTTTCATATTTAAGTATTTTTCTGATTCTGTTAGATTCATTAACATTAAACCTTTAACATTTCCATGTGAATAATGTGTCACTGAGCAAGGGAGAACAATGTTGGACAGCTATGTAAAGTGCTCAGGTTAGGCCAGTTCCTTTGGCTACAGGGGTAGAGCAATGATTTCAGGCAGCTCTGTGCTGTAAATAAAGTCTGACAAGTTTGGGCGCCCTGGTCAGTTAGCAGAGCGTGCTGCCCATGTACAGAGGCTTGTCCTTGCCACAGTGGAGCCAGGGTTCAAATCTGACCTGTGGCCCTTTGCTGCATGTCATCCCTCCTCTTTCTCATCCTGTGTTCTGTCTATCTTCGCCTGTACTATTGGAAATAAAGACATGAAAAAGGCCAAACAATGATAATAATGATAATAATTAAGTATGAAAAGTTGATGTCTATATCAATACATGATACCAATATTTCATGTTTAGATATGATCATCAATATCAGTATAACACAACACCGCCTCCTTGGGTTCTTAATGTTTTAACCAGTAAACTTGAACTTAAACAGTTAAGCTCTCATTTATGAAGACATTTATTAAGATGGTATACGAAATTACTCATTCATATATAATCAGGAGATTAAAAAGTGCATTTTACTGATTGCTGATGATTGACATGACAACTGCTGAGCTCCCTGTCTCGCTACCTTTCTGACATGAATGTAAGGTGATTACCTCGATCTTCTGTGAACTACAAAAGACTTGACACTCTTTAATTAACAGCAGCCCACATACAGCCCAGAGTGTTCTTTCTTCCACAAAAACTGTTGCCAAAGTGTGCACACACCAGTGTTCAGAGAAAGAATCTATCAAACACACAGCAGCCAAGATTCCTTTTTAATGCTCCAACTTACAGCATTATTGTTAATTAACGACAGTAAAGTAAATTTACTGCCAACAGTTGTCATTATCGGTGGTGAAATCAACAGTCGCCAGCTAAACCTTCTATTTTTTACAGCTTGTTGAGGTACTGTTGACAACACTCTGTATATGCGTATAACAAATTATCAGAATAACTGTAAAAGCTACTTCGTAAAAGCTTAAACTGGACTTGATTGGTTGACTACAGTGACATTTATTTAGTAGAAATGAAGCTGTCACAGATTATTACTGAAGAGAAGTGACAGACTATAACTATAAAACTATATTCATGCTTCATCACCATCACCTCACCATCAAAGAAGCATTCAAACAGCGGCTACGTGTTGCTGTTTATAACAAAGCCTTCCTCCATTCATTTACAGGTCAGATATCCTGACATATCTATTAGGGCATTGTCCTTCTTACTGAAGTAAAAAAAAAAAAAAACAGTAGTAGATAATACACTAGATACCATCTAGAGTTAACTGTTTACATTTTATAATGGGAACGCACACTTAGTTTAGTGAACCAGGACAATGGCAAGGACTTGAATCTTTCAACCAAACCATGAGCACAGGTGGTCAGATGAAAACCGTGTGTGTGGTGTGAATGCAGAGTGAGTCCAGTGCCAATAAACTTTAGCATACGGATGCGACCAGGAAGAGGAGATTGGACAGCAGTGTACCGGCCATATGGACTGTCAGGATAGCTGTGGCTGGAATATGAGCTGTTCATTGAATAATGTTACAGAATGCAAGGCCCGAGAAATAACGAAATAGGAAAGATACGAGTGAATTTTATGCTTATGTTGGAGATGAGTTTGGTAAAAAAAAAAAAAAAAAAGGCTTTATCGCATCTAGTCACAGTCAAGTTAAGTTACATGTCAGTGTCAAGTGTAAGGGGGGACTGATTCACTGGTATAGATGAGAGCAGGCAGACTGTCTGTCCCTTTCTTTTTGCCAGAATGACCATACCCACATTTGGGTGAACACTATGAAATTGCCAGTGCCAAATTGGAAAAAAAGCAAGTAGCACCCAATTACTTTTCCCAACTTCCCCAAAGGACAGAAATAGAAGAGATCTGTGGCTTCAGGCCGTCTACAGAGAGGAGGAAAATGGTAAATTGTGGGAGCCTGCCAGTCTATAAGTGTTCTTCCGTGGTTTAAACACTTCATAACAGGTTAGTTAATGCAATACTGGGTAAATGACCTGAGTGCCCATTGTGCCTGATCGAAGTGAATTAGAGAAGAGTCTTTGTGTGGGTGAAACTATGGCTCTAAAGAAATATGGCCCTCCCATAAAACACCTGCTTTTAGAATGGAATTTGGTGTAACTGTCTACTTGAAAGATCACTGGTTGCGGGAGGTATTTAAACGTTAATAATTCACAGAGAGTGACCTGCCTTCTAATAATGAAGCTTATAAACCGATTAAACGTAGGAAGTGCACCTAAAACCAACCGGCTTTCTCCTCTCAGCTTGTTAAAGGTCACGTAACAAACACAAACAAAGATCTAAGTAGAGACAGCCGTTCTGCTTCGCCACAGCAATGAAATGGGTTTACGATAATGTAACACTGGACAGATTTCAAAAAACAAATAAAGTGTTTTAATGACAGAAAATGTAAATGACAGAAATACATTACATGGACATCAATAAGGTAGTTGTGGATGTCAGGTAAGTTCACTTCCCCCCATTTCTTTACATTTTTTATACAATGATGCCAGTCGTAGATCAGCGACAACACAATATGACTGTTTGCTGACTAGCCATATGATTTGGGCTCTTAATATCTAAAAAGCAATAAGGGTATTATTAATGTATCCTATCAAATGGCAAAGAACTCTGAATTTGCTTTTACCACCAGTCAAGTTAGAGGTTCTGCCTTCACCCAAAAAGGGGCGGGGCATGATGCAAGGGCAAAGTACCTGAATGGGCTTTCTATCATGCTGGTACAACTACTGAATATATTACTCACACACATTCTCAACCCCTAATGTGCTCTTCCAGTATTTCCTATAAGTACCCCTGAACCATTGGTGCTGCTTACCCCACCACGGTGCCTCACAGCCAATCGCACGCAGCAAGGAGTCCTGCTCACCTGGATCCCGCCTGCCAATCACACAGCACCTATCCAGCATTATGTCATGGAGTTTCGCCTGGGGGAGCGATGGGAGGTCTTGGACGACAGCATTCCTGCTGGGGAGACGGAGCTGCTCGCCCGAGACCTCATCCAGGTAAGCAACAGGACTTTACACAGAGTATTACACAAGACCTGCGTCTGCCAGTTCCAAGCCAAAGAGATATCTGGGGCATAGTGGAGGCTTTAACACATCTGACAGTTTGCAGAGTAACATTTATACTCCACTTAGAGGTACTGTAGACAGAGATCTTTATGATTTACATTCAGACTACTGTATACAGTATCAGGCAGCTAGAAATGATGAGAGACTATTACCTGAGGTTATTGTTAAATGTGTTAGACTGTCATGTTTTTTCCTGCTTCTTAAGTATTTTGCCTTTTGAACGCTTTATTTTTCGCAAGAAAGGTGGTGCTACACTGCACTTTCTTTCAGAAAATAGTCAACCACCTTTTACATATTTGGCTGAAGGGCTGGTTGAAAAGAATTAAAGGGAAATTCCAGTATTTTTCTGCCTAGGTCTTATCCTTGTGTTTTTGTCCATTCTGACTATTAGGACAAAATACCTTTGCGCTTGTCCCCTCTGCTTGTTTCCTTGTCTTTTCTTCCTTTATTTGATTTAGCTCTTCGTCTGTTTGGAATAATTGATGTTGACAATCTGAGTAAACTGACTGACAGTGGTCCTCATAATATAGCAGTTTGATGGATATTCAGTAATTGCACATTGTTATCTTTAGTCTGAAGGTATAAGTTAATTTTGGAAAGCTTAAACCTGCAATGATTTAATTTGTTTTTGGCCAGCGGGGGCAGCAGAAACATGTTGTGAACACAACGTTGACATATTCTCACCCTTTAAGGTGATATGGCGAGCTTGATAGCAAACAGCTGCTTATATAATAATATTCTTTTTTAATTTATTTAATAATCAATTACTGAGAAAGCTCATCATTCATGATGTTAGTCTAATATTCACTCCTTTAGCGCTGCTTTTGGACTTCCTCAACTCCTGGGGGAAATATCTGGTGACAGTAAGGTCTGCTCTGTTTCACAGTGGACAACACTTTTATTTAACTAGCCCATTAAAATCATAAGTCTGTTATTCAAATGTTGTGTCAGTAATCAACACTATGACTAACATCAGTTATGTCTCTCCTTAAATGCACAGTATGTAACTTCTGCAGCTAGGGGTTTCTCATTCAAAAGCATTAAAACAAAAGACATGGGTTCACAGGAATTGTTGTCTTCAATGTTACTGTCACTATTGCCAGTTAAAGTTGAATGAATAGTTTTATTCACGTTTAGTCACATTTTCCGAATTCCTTTCTCTCTCTTATGTATCATCTGTGTTTTCCTGCCAGTTATAGCGTCAGGTGACCAAATGAAATGCAGTTACCTAGAATAGAATAACAGATTTCTCTGGGTTTGAACATTGTTGGAAACATTTCAGATAATGTAAGTACACAACCAAAGGTCTTGTCTTTTTGTAGATATCTTAATGTGAACATGTTCCATGATATGCTTTTAACAAGGCTTACCTCTGTTTTAGTTGGTTAGTCACTCAGAAGCGTCAGATGCAGTCAGACTGCATATGATCTAACAAATGCTGAAATAATTGACATGTTTGATGAACTTTTCAGTATGAATATTTTCTGCAGCAACTGAAGCTATTTACGACTGCAGGCAAAGTTGATTTGTTTTTCGTGATCTTAATGACGAGGACCCAAATCTGATTCTGCGTGCTGTATGTATAATAATGTGCTGCCACCTTGGTCGTCATAGTAACGGTGCAGGTGTGCACACACCGACTGGGCTCACTCTCTGGCCATCTCTGTGGGTTTTACTGTGCGGCAGGTTTTGTTTTTACTCTTTCTTATATGTTGCATCTGACAGAACACACACAGGCCTCGTTTCTGCAGGTCTGGGACTGGTTTTACAGAACACCACTGAAAAATGAAATCAAACACAGTGCAATTCACTGTTTCAATGTACGTTAGAAATACAATATTCTTTTTTAGACGACATTGAAGAGTCTCTTTGTGTGCAACAAAGGAAAATAAATTCATCTTTACTGATTTATGAGTTCTGACACAATGCTTCTTTTTCAGCGTGTCACATCTTGCTCATGTCGGCAAATTCTCCTGCCTTGACATGTTTGAGTTTCTTTCTTTAATCTAACTACCGTTTTCAGCTCCATGCAGATGCCTTTATCTCGACATTCGTTGTACAGCAAACACCCACGCAAAAATCTCTCAGCTCTCTCACCACACACAGTGCACCTAGTTTGTATAAGTTTTCCCTGCAAATGTCTCACTGCACCGGCTGAGGTCGTTTGACTTGGAGTAATATGTGATAATGTGATGTATAGGATATATCGCCCAGCCCTGAAGTGTAGCAATCAACTGAGCTGACAACACAGTCCACAGCATACAGTTTGAATCAGATGGTTTCAGAGCGTTATGCCAAAAGTACTGCAAAATAGGTATTGCACCCTGCTGATGTGTCCTTGAGCAAGACACTGAGTGAATCTCTGTCAGTTCTACAGCTGTTGAAAGGAGAGTACAGCCAGCACCAAGAAAAATGTAAAAGACGTCTTTCAATCATTCATGATGATTTTCATATAATCATTTTTTGCATTCTCATTTATTTTCTTGAGGTTCTTGCTGTGTTTGTACTATATATTTATTGTTCCTCCTTATACATATAGTTTTCATCACCGTACCCTCATGATATGACTATTATATGATATGAATTTTAAAGGACCACTGTGTTGAATTAGTGGCATCTAGCAGGGAGGTTTCAGATTGCAACCAACTGAACACCCCTCTCTTCACCCTCCCCAACAGGGGTCGCTGAACTCAGTGTTAGGTCTGTCCGTTCTGGGCTACTGTAGAAACATGACGGTGCAACATGGTGGACTTTACCATAAAGATATAAAAGGCTCATGATAAGGTAACGAAAACACAGTGGTTCATTTCTTACTTTCAGGTGAGTATATACTAATAAAAACATAATTATGAACAATAGATTACATATCTGCCAATAGATAGATAATTCTACACACTCGGCCTCTAAAATGCCCCTGAAACGGCTGATGGACTGTTTTTTGCTTCGGCATGTGTTTCTGGTAAAAATAGGCAGCAACCACCCCCTAACCACCTCTCACTGGACTGGAACATGGTCGGACTGAGAAATAACACAGTCACAGGCCAGTTTAATGACAGTAAATACAGTGCTGAGGTTGTGCTCTTGCCAGATTTGGCTCCTGGCATCACAGCCTGACTCAGCAAATAGGACCGTTTGCCGAGCTTACCAGCTAACGGCAACCAACATTACATTTAGTAGGAGTTGGCGCTTACTTTAGCAAAAAAGCTACCAGTATCTGCCAACCAGGACCTCCATAAATCACCTCGGCATCCAACTGGTTATCAGTACATTTGTTTGCAATTACTGTAGCAACTAGTAAAGCTATCTGTCCAGAGATGCTCAAGGCAGAGCAGCCCTAGAGCAGCAGAGGGAAAACCAGCAAATATTTGCCATAAAACATGACCCAGTTCCAAATCGCTGAATAAGATTATAAAGTTTGTTTCTTATAGAAGTAATAAACTTGTATTTTTATACAGTCATCCATGAGGTTCGGTCCCGAGCAACACTCTATGCATCCATAGCATCGTCATACATAAAGAAAGCCTTTAGTGGCCAAAGAATTAACATACACCTTGTATGCTGAATGAGTCACCAACATTTTGGCTTTCCAGGAAGTTGCAAACTCTAAAATACCATCAGAAAAACCTACAAAACAGCTTTTAGACACTTTAATGCCTGATACTGGCATGTAGGTGCGGTATGGAACTAGACATTTGAAGAAAAAACACTGAACAAATTCAAAGCAATTTAACAAGCCACATAAGGCTATTGATTACATCATTCTGCTTTCTGATGAAAAGCACAAGTGAAAAATTAATTTATATCATCAAAAATTCATTAAACCTAGGGTTTACAGATTAAAATTGTTTTAATATCTGTTTCAAATGTTTATAAAATAAATTGGGGGACGTGTGAGAGACAGATTGAAAACAGGATTGTAAAGATCAGAGCAGCAGGTGTAAGATTGCCCTGGTATAGGTCAATCTCTAAATCATTAGACTCTACTCTCAAACTTCCTGACTGCTAAATGCCCATGTCTGTCCACATCTCTAGGCTAACTGTTGAAAATAAAGTCCAACCTCTAGATAACCATGATGAGATCCATGTGACATCAGGATAATGATATTATCGTATTTTTAGAAAGGTCCCCCTAGGTCCACAGAAATTATACAACTCTTTTCATTGGTTGAGTGGTATGTGTTTAGTTAAAACTGATCTTTAAGTGTAAAACTGGTGGAATGTCTCTGATAAAAAATCTAATTTTTGAATTTCTGACGAATTCAGTTTGCAATGCAATACATAAATTATAGGTTCCACTCTGCCATTCAAGTGGAAATTAATGATAGTTAACATAACATTTTGGTTGTTCTCTCATCAAGACTTTGAATAAATTCAAAGACATTGTGATACTTTAACTAAACAGTAACTGTCAGGGACTGAGCTGCACTATTTATTTCAGGTACACTGGTGGCTTAGCTGACAGGTCTTCAGAGACAAACAATCCAACAGCCTGATTGACCCTGTCTGAGTCCTAACATGAGATGTGGATGATTTACCTTCTGAATGTTGATCTCTCTCTTTCCCTCTTCCTATAGGAGGCATGGTATGAGTTCCGTGTCATGGCTGTCATGGATGACATGATCAGCGAACCTAGCAACATAGTAGGAGTGTCCAGCACAGGTGAGCCATTGCATCACTTATTGAATTATAATTTTCCCCGTGGTCATTGTAACAAAATCTGTAGATAAAAGTACAAACATCAAATGTGTGATCCCTCCATTATACAGTGTGTGTATATATATATATATATATATATATATATATATATATATATATATATAATGAATCAGAGACTGAGAGAAGAGAGGGCAGGTCTTCTTGACACTCACCGCCTTGAATTCAGAGCAGCTCTTCTTGTCAATGCTGGGATTCAACCCGACAACCTCTGGCAGTAATCTGCATCTCTTACCTAAGGCAATCTTAATGCTTCTGAGCTGAGGGGGGCTATGGATGTATTGCACATGCAGCAACTCCAACTTTACATTTTGCTCACTCAGCACTATTAAATTTAAGCTTGCTTTACATGCACACTCCTTTGTACCATCCTGAAGAGTATGACATCATTGTTCTGCCTGTCTCCCGTGGACTGTATTGGGCTGCTTTGTGCTAAAAAAAGATTCATTAAAGCCAGTCTTTTTTTGGCCTCAAAACTGAACGTCTGTTTTGAATCTGAAATTAAACCCCTCAAAATGTGATGTCGCTCCCCTGCAGAGGTCACTGAGTACACATCATTTGGTAAGAGCAGCTGTTGGGAGCATTTATAGAGAAGATTTGCTCAGGAAACGTTGGATCTCTGGAAGTACTCTGCTGCCCCCTACTGGTAAAGATGGAGAGCAATGCAGTGTGTTGATCCGAGGCTCCTGCTCATTCCTCTATGGCTCTGGTATTCATTTCTTTCTCTGTGCATATTGTCGATCAATATCATACTCAGAATATGATGTGGATACACACTGCCCTTCCAAAGACGACAGAGGTGTTCTTTGGCTGATCAGTTGTTATATAAGTACCAATACTGCTGGATGTACAATACTTTGCATTTTGCTGTGTCATGCTTCAATGCAGCACATAAACCACTCTAACAAGTTCATAACAAAGGCTGACACATTGTCCCCCCTGGACCTCACTGAGCAATTCATTAGCATGTAGGTCACTACAATAACTCCTTCATTAATGACTGAGGTCAGTTCTAAAAGTTGGTCGCTCTATAGCAGGACTATAGCACATTGTCCTCTCTTGTACATTGGCTGCATTTTTATTAGCCTAATGATGTTGTTAAAGCTGTGACAGTCACATTAATTCTGGCTCTAATGCATCTCTGAGCGTAACAAGCCGAAGAGTGCAGTCAGTGATGTTAAACAGAGCATCAGGAAATACAGAAGAAATGCAGCACCGGAGTAATGTACAATGTTGTACTCAACTGCATTGTAGCAAAATGGTACATACACTGATGGTTAATGTCACGAATGTTCAAGAAGATAACTTGGTGACAGTGTTATCACTTCAGGTTTGAATCTTAATTAAAAGTCATGTCAAGTTAAATAACATCCTTTGTCTCCAGAAAAATGACAGACAGCATTTAAAGATGACTTGCCCAAAGATGACATAGAGTATACTACTAACAACTCCAATGCCAACTCTACTGTGGGTAGGTGGCAGGTTTTGAAATGGAAGAAGAATGTGTGGAATAAAAGGACTATATCATTGGTCCTGCTGTATCGATTTTGATCTTTTGTTTTTAAATTGTCCATAATGAGTCCAACAGTGTTATAGGAGTAGAAGAGGACTGCTTGACATCACTGAAGGCAATCTATCAGATTCCGCACAGCTTCCTCTGGAGCCACAAAATACTTAATACTACTTTACATACAGTAGTGCTCCCCAAGACCTGTAAACACAGTTTACTGTGGAACCTGGTGGAGTTACCCTTTAATGCTGCCCCAGCACTGACACAAACCAATAACAAAATTATAATTCTGACAATGAAATAGAACAAATCCATCATGTCTATTTTCATGTCAAACCATGCAATCTGAAAATATGCCTTATAGAAGTGAGCAGTCAGGTTTCTGTCCTGTCTGAAGCGCTCGCTGCTCCATCTTAATCATTTACATCTCATGTCTGTCAGGCTGTTAAAGGTTTTAGCAGTTTTGAAGGGACCAGCATTTTATCTACTGCTCTACTCTGGTGCTATTTGAAATAATCTTTAGACAACATAGTTTGTATTAACACTGCATTTTGGCTTGGGTGGTGATGAAACATTTAGTTACAAATTGTTGTTGCCACCTAGAGGCATACATACATGCATCGCTATGTTTGTTCATGTGTCAACCAGGAGCAATGTGTTGGGGTTACAGCGGGTGTGGTACTGTTTTCTTAAAGCCTCCTTCCACCAAGAAATATGTTTTTCTTGTATTTACTGCACTGTGATGTTTAAGCTTCACTGCAGAATGATGTATTTGACACTAAAAGACTGTTTTCACAATCACCATTGGCCCTGTACTTGAAAAAAAAAATGCCACTCTTCGATGGCCCTATGGTAGATAAAACATGATAAGGTGCCTTGTACAAAGGCCAGTGTATGACAAAATGTGATAAAGTGCCCTCTAGGGTGCCTTCATAGTGGGGAAAACAGGATGCAGTGCCATAGTATGCCCTACAGGCTAGGAAATGAATTGGCCTCTACAGTACGAGCCTCTAAATAGTTGAATATTTATTAGTTCTATATGTGTTTTATTACAGACACTTTGAATATGAGGCACATGTAAAACATTTTTAATCTTTCACTGTAAATGTATTGTGACTTTCTGCGTGCTGGTGCCCCTTTTCAAGTCCCAAAATTAAAAGCACTCAGAATGTAGAATGGCCACTGTCAGAAATGTCATATCATTGGATCATTATTACTGATGGATCAAAGAGTTAATCACTTTTATTCTGCAGCTGGTAAAGGTGGGGTCATTTGAGTCATCTATAATAATACATCATAATTTACTTGATGATTATCCATTATTAATCTGAATCTGAAAAGAGTAAAGTTATCAAATAAATGTTGTGTGCAAAAAGCACATATTTGCCTCTGAAATAAAAGAGGCAAAATGGAAATATAGTACAAGTACTTCATAATTACTGAGAATGTACTTTTCAGTGTAGTTGGAGACATCTTGTGTTTATCAGCTAAACTTGTGAATATTCACAAATTCTGGATTACGGATAACGGAGATGTAAATGTAGTTTCCTTTTTTCCCCTAACTAGGTAATTAAAGCAACATTATGTAACTTTTTTTTTACCAAAAAATAACAGCTTAAAAATCCTTTTGATGGTTCAGTGTCTTGTAATATGCTGAATGGTGTCTCTGTCTCAGCCACTCCATCACTTGTTTCTGCACTGTGTAACCTCAGTGAGAGGGTAGGATCAGAGTGATACATACATGTTGACTTCAAGATATAAGTTTTCAACACATTACATTGTTATGACATATTGAGTTTTGTTTGTAGTTAGCACCTACATTACATCTGACAAATTGTTACAGACCTGGGATTTGTATTTACAGTGGTTACAACAGTGGTCTTGCGCTCAGAAACTGTGGGAAGGTGCCAAATCACACAAAATGTCAATTTCACATCATATTGCTTTAACTTTATCTGACACAAATGATTTTCCCAAGCAGAGCATGGTGTTAAAATATTGAAGGGTTACTGGAAGTGCAAGAAACCCTTCATGAGTGAAATGCCAATACTTGATCAATACACCTGTTCAACAAGCATAAACATGTAAACATGTAGAAAGGGATGATTTAACCTTCCCTGTCCGCAGTCTCATCCACCACAAGCACAGAACGCTTAACGAAATGTCTGTATGTAGTAACTTTTAGCTTAGCTTTTCCCCTACCAGTATCTTAAAATCTGTCAAACCCTTGTATCTTTGCTGTAGGCTGAGACAATCCAGCCCCTCCTCCCTCTACCAGCAGTACCTGTCGGCTGTGAGTTACCTGAACAGAGGGAGGAGGACTCACTAATGCTGACTGATGACTGTCTTCCTCATTTTTTCTAAATTAACACTCGGTAGTTTTGATGTCAGGAATTTAAAGTTTGTCTGTGTAAATAATACTGTTGGTGCTCAATATAGTTCTATTTAAAACATTACAGTGACAGATATTGTTATTAATGGTGATTTTTCAAAAACAGAAAAATTGATTGTTCATTCAAGAAACTTGTCTTACTTCCTGTTATGTATATTACTATTGCTGAGCACGCAACACATCTTATCCAATGACTTGATTAATCGCCAGATTGATCGGTAGAATACTCGATTACCAAAACAATCGATAGCTGCAGTCCTAGTCATTTTTCTACAGCCATTACACTGTGCAATCAGTATTTACTTCAGAATGATAAGTTGAGGAAGAAAGTTGTATATTTAAAGTTTAATGTGAGTATTAACAAACCAAGACAACCTCATGAGGCTGTAACCAAGCAACACTGTCCACAGGTAGCTTCATCATTTCAGCTGAGTTCATGTTGTGAGTTAAACATTATTTGCTTCTTCAGTTTTCTACTCTGAAAGCTGTGAATGCGGATACTTTTGGAAAAAAACGACTTTCCATTCTGCTAAGTCATCATGGCATATAGCCTGCAGAAATTCCCATTTTGAAGACACATGCAGTAGTAAAAGGTCAGCTCTAGCATATCTGAATCTCATTGTACATGGCAGGAATTTTCCCTTTCAGAGGCCCTTCAAAGGCTCCTCTGCAGGAACCAACAAATTATTGGATGAGGCTTCTCTCCTTTGTTAGTGAGGGTGACACAAAAGGCATAAGGGGAATGAGGGAATGGCAAACTTATATGCACACCCTGCAAAAAAGGCAACTGCAGAAAATCTCAAATCAGTTTCCGGTATTGTTAAATAGCTGCCTAATGAGAGCACAGCGGGTTCCTTCAGGAGACAGTTTCCTCTTTTTCAGTGGACTCGCATCTGAATTATAAGTTCATTGTAAGTATAAACAGAAAATGAATGTTTATATTAGCATTAATTCTATGAGGTGACATATCAGAATTCTAGTGAGCAAAGTTAAGTTTATTTTACTTTATTCCGTCTAATGTGTTTAACAAATGTTCGTCCAGTAATCTGTCATTTCCTCCAGCTGTGGGTAGGCCTACATATGTCCAACTGCAAACTCTCAGGTCCCTCTTTTTTACCACTTCATCATTTTTCTTTTACACTGTAACTTTTAACTGGTTTCACTGCCCTGACTCTACCGTCCTCGCCTCACAGACTTCTTCCCTCCTCCAGAGATGGTGGAAGAACGTGGACTAGCAAGACCTGTGGTGGCTGGCATTGTGGCCACCATCTGTTTCCTGGCAGCAGCTGTCCTGTTCAGCACGATGGCTGCCTGCTTCGTCAACAAGCAACGCCGGCGGAAGCTTAAGAGAAAAAAAGGTGAGGGCTGGTCATTAATAGCTGTCTCCACAACCGCAGAGCCACCCTAACCTTATTTTAAGTACAACCAAAAATCAGATGAGAAGATTATGTTTTACAGTCGTTTTGGCTTCAAGGCATTTTAACATTGGCTGTGTTTTTATTATTGTAATAACATTATTTTTCCTATACTGTCCATTGCTGCCTGTCTCTTTAAGGCCCTCCTCCCAAAAAGCCCAGTGTGTTCTCACTGGTCAGCTCTCACAGGCCTGAAAAGGCCTCCCACTTTCTTTCTGCATCTGCATCTGCTCTGCGGGTGTTTTGCGAACAGCTGTGCTGAGGCCGTGGCCGAGGGCGCTGACTGTACAGTTGTGACATCACAGTCTTCCAGAAGTCCTGACGGCTCATTGAAAGGATGTTTCTGATTGTGGGCTGTGTGCATTTCTCTATGGATTGAGTGCTTTGATTCTTTGACAGTACTTACACCGATCAGGCGTAACATTATGACCACCTGCCTAATATTGTGAAGGTTCCCCTTGTGCAGCCAAAACAGCTCTGACCTGTCAAGACATGGACTTCAGACCTCTGAGGGTGTCCTGTGGTGTCTGGCACCAGGGTGTTTTATAGTGGATCCTCTGGGTCCTGTATGTTGGGGGGTGAGGCCTCCATGGATCAGACCTGCTCAGCACGTCTTACAGATGCTCCATCAGATTGAGATCTGGGGAATTTGGAGGCCCGGTCAACACCTTGGGCCCTTTATTGTGTTCCTCAAGCTGCTTCTGAGCAGTGTTTGTGGTGTGTCAGGACACATTGTCCTGCTCGGGGGCCACTGCCATCGAGTAGTGTTGTTGTGATGGGGGGGTGTACTTGGTCCACAACGGTGTTTGGATGGGTGGTTCGTGTCAAGTGGCATTTACATTAATGCCATCACCCAAGGTTTCCCTGCAGAACATCACATTGTGATGAGATGATCAGTATTATTCACGTCACCTGTCAGTGGTTTTAATGTTGTGGCTGATCGGTGTATGTAGCACATAGACCTGCTTTACAATCTAAAAAGACAATAAAAAAAGTGTAAATCTCATTTTACACAATATGGGACCATTAATTGTTTGACTTAGCTTAACGTGACTTAATGACACTTGAGTCAGCAGCCCTGGCTGTAGTCAGTCATTCTGTTTTATGGTTCGGTTGAAGGGTCCTCTGCTTTGAACTGTTATCTTGTCCCTCCAGCTTGGCACCATCACCCCTAATGTCATCTCTGGAAATCAAGTTTTCATAAATGTTTTATGTAAATGTGTTGGAACAGTGTCGTTTATGATAAATACTAAATGTAAATATGAGGTGGGGTGACTCTAAAGCCTGCCCAAAAACTAAATTAATTGCTGAATTTGAGAGCAGCTCAATCGCCTCCTTCTATTGACCTTGCATGCATTTCCATTTCCTCTAACTTCAGTGTTTGCTCTCTGCCTGAATGCCAGGAAAGAAGGTGTAGCAGCCAGTGTATTCTATGCTCACATTCAACTCCTTTATTGAAATAGTTCTGAAATGAGTGACAAACATTCTGCAGTAATTATCATACAGTAGTACGATAGTCATGGTTCAGTATGCACCTCGGCACAGGGGTAAAGGTTCGGGACGAGTTCTATACAATGGGAAAAAAGTGACAAAAGATCCCAGCTGCATACGACTAGGATTCTTTTAATTTATTTCATTTATTCATTCATTTATTTTAAAATTGCGCTTGAAAAGACAATAAAACAAAGTAAAAGTTATCAAATAAATAGCTTAAGATTATTAATAAAAGTTTCCCCCTTACCAATGGACTTTGTGATCGTGTAATGGATTTTTAAATGGCTTTTCTCAGCTTCGTAGAAGTTTAATGAATATTAAACCTCCATGGATAAAAAATTCATTATAGTAAGAGTCATAATCGAGCTTGTTTGCAGAGTCTTGATGTCCTGTCAACAGTTTTACAGATGTCTCTTTTATAATGGCAGTCCATGTGATAAATGCATTTTGGGCCACAGAGGAATTTTTTCATGGCTTCTTCTTCTTCTGCTTTTGTTGTTTAATGGTGTTTGGAAAACAGCTTTTGGACACATTAGTGCCACTTACTAGATTGGAGTGTGGATCAGAACTAATATAATCTCACCCACTGACATATGCTCTCTCCGTATGACAGTCAGACGTATTTGCGTACACCGAACCTTGATGTCTGTACCGACTTGGTTTAGGAAAAATATGTGTACCGTTACACCCCTACTTCAAACTGATCTCCACTGGCAGTGATTTTTTTGTCTTTCTTTCTTCTTCCAGATCCTCCACTTTCCATAACCCACTGCAGAAAAAGCATGGAGACTCCGTAAGTAACTACATGGCACACAACACTGCTCCACTGCACAGTACTCTACAGCCCTTAATGAAACAGCTATGAGTGATATGAACCAGTTAGGGTATGATATGAACCAGTTAGGGTTCATATCACTCACTGGTCAGCTATCAGATGATCAAAGACAATTCAAAAAAACAGATCATATAATACATTTATACAGTTCTATGAAAAAATCAGGGCCCATAAGAGATCATTTTATCCTGTTGATCCCTAAATGACAACTTTGAATGATTACTGTGGAATATGATGTCAATCCTGAATGTTTCTTCTGTTTATAGAAGCAAAAATGTAGAATTCTAACATGCTACCACAGCAGTTTGTGAAATTGTCCTGAAATATAATCTACATCATTCACGTACATTAACGCAGTTGAAAATTGTTTTCATGATTCTTAGCATAACAACCTTTAGAGCCTGCAACATGTTTATTTAGTGAATGAAATGCCAGGACTGTCTAAATTTGCATCCAATCTGTGGTTAGGTTTAGGATAAGATATTTTAAACTCTTCAAACAGTTAAGAGATTTAATCATAGGATTCACTTTGGTTAAGGCCAGGGCCAACGTTTAATCTACAGGATTCGTGCCCATGTGCTGTACACAAATCCTATAGATTAACTTTTTGTCACGATTTCACAGTCTGCCAAATGTACAAACACAACATTGCATGGGAATGTAACAACAGTTGTTCATTGTGGTTCAATGGTTCAGAAAAGAAATGGGTGTATTTAACAATGGATGATGTATGGAAATGTAACTGCTGATTCATTCCAGTGGAAGCTGCTCAAGTTTGAAAGGTGTATTTAAAGACTAGTTTATGGATGTGTGAGACCATAGAAAAGTTACATTTTAGTACTGTGATCCCAAACTGGACCTACTTATTGGCGGTGAGGGGCATTTTTTTTTCTACAGATTTTGTAAGTAGCATCTAATGCTCATTTCTTGTTCTTGGAAAAAAGGTACAGACAGAGCACAAAACATCCTTTCCTTCAGGATTTACTCCTCAGTAGCCCACAAAATAAAGTCCATAGAGTTGGTACTGTATTTACTTTTAGATCGGTCAATGCAGGACAATGCAAAAGGACATTTCTATTTTGTCTAAAAGGTTGGCCACCCAGATCAAGAGGATCTCAGAGCCAAGAGCTATGATTCAATTTTTCAATCGATGTCACTGTAACGACTGCTTACAGGACAACAAAACAGTGAAGGTCTCCTGTGGAAAAGTGGAAAATGCAAATAAAGCTTTGTTGCTTCACATATCTTAATGTTACTAGTAAAAACATCCTTTACATATTCAGAACACATAAACCTTGAAGCCTTAAACCTTGAAGTGAACAGAGCCTAGAAGATTGAACTTTAGCTTGGCTAGTTCATGTTTGTTAACCTTGAAACAGAGTCATAATTGGTGTAGAATACAGAGGAAGTTCCTCCTATTTAACTTTAAGCGTATCTAGCTGCAGTGTATACTGAATGTTACTGGGCAATGCCACGAGTTTCATGACACCAAGACTGCGGATGATAAAAGGTCCTTCCCATTGTTTCACGTATTTTCGTTCCCATCTCCTCTGTATTTTCAATCACAAAAGACATCTCAGGTCCTGTCATCGCCATTTTTCCCTGCAGGCATTTTGACATATGATAGCCGGAAGAGCAAAGGTGGAACTACTAACATTAATGGTGGCTCTTGTAAGTCATGCCAGTGAACCAGTACACACAGACTGTGTACATTTGAAATATTTTTCTGATTCATCAAGTTGTTGAACTTTATAGATATGTGTAAAAAAATTGAAAAAAAAATTGTATATTGTTGTTGTTGTCAACAAGTCCCATGTAAAGATCAACACTAACAATAAATGTATCCTACAAACGAGTAACATATGCATATCTACAGTAAGCCTAATATATCTTATTGCTTTGTACCTCAGAGCTCCATTGTTGTCCAAAAACTATTAAAAACACATCAGTGAAACAGTTAATTAAAATACACAGTCTTTTTGCCCCAAATACTCACTACCTCATCTAATCTTGGTTGAAAATAGCCCCAAACAAATGCACTATTTAAATCTGTTTTAGTGGCATTTGTTCAAAGCTATGGTTCCTTTTGTCTTTAAAAAAGGAAGTAAAGAGAATTTATGTCTTCAGTAGGATCCAATCATCTTTTCATGACATTTGTTGACAAGTTTGAAATATTAGTATTAGTATTACCAGCATTTAAATGTAGGTTTAAATAATTAAAAAAAAGAAGAAAAATACTTTTCTCTAAATTTAAGCCCCCATGTTTAGAATTTGAACATTTCTGACATTGTCAGAAATGTCACCAATGTCTGAAATGCTGTCTTTGCAGATGGCTGTTTTTTAGACTGCCGCAGTCTAAAAAACAACCATCTGCAAAGACAGCATTTACCGCTCTAACTCACAGCGCAGAAGGGGAAAAAATGGGCTGAAAAAAACATAAGCAGTGCCAATTTTCATCTGGATTTTTTTTTTCTGAAAACGTAAAAAAAAAAAAAAAAAAAGTAAAATTTACTTGGTTTGACTGAGCTGAACCATCCAAATATAGATTTGCTGTGGATGCTTGTAGAGGTTAATATTTCACAACTCCAAGGCAACATGATGCAACAGAGCCATTCTCTGGTCTGAGAATGTGGGATTTTGGCCACAAACAGAGTAGAGTCAATAAACAGGGAACTGTCTCAGTGCAGTGGTCACATCGGTAACACTTTACATTAAAGTCCTTGTACTTTAGTTAACAGGTAATAAGGCTGATTTGCTAATGATTAGCTAATAATAAAGGATCCATTAACCCTAACAAGGCATTGTTCTTGCTTTAGATTTGGTAGCTGCAATTCAATTGGCATAGTTAATTTCGAACGAGCACATAGTTAACTGCTAATAAACACATAATAAAGTATGTATTATCTAAATAAATAAACAGCAAAATAGCTTTGTAAAGGTGTAATGATGCAGTTCAACTCAATACATGTGTTTGTAATGTCACTCTAAAATATTATAACAAATTTATAAGGTTTTCATCAACATTTTAAGTGTCTATAAACTAGTCACAAGTATGAGTGCTTATAAATGTCTTATAGTCTAACAATAAACATGTTTATGATGCTGCTATTAACTTATATAGTCATTAATGTTAATGAGCCAATAACCTCAGCACAAATGTATATAATCACCTTCTTTCAAGTAACCCACAACAAGAGCATGCTCAGACTTGCTAACAGTACCTCTTCTGACCCCTTGGATGCTCTAAATGGAGAAAACCAACTTCCCCCCTCCAATAGGCAATTTAGGGTCTCTCAATGTGCTGCTAAATAAGATCTGGATCTTAGTGTTGTTGTAGTCAAGACCACCAAAACAGAAACCGCCAAAAGTCATGAACAAGACAAGTCAAGATTGAGAACAGTGCAAGTCCCACACAGCATGATACACTTGTGCTAAAATTTCAATCATGCAAACCATAGGCACTCTTGAAGTAAATCTGAGAGAATCCAGATTTGCATGAAAACACCCACAGAAGATAAATGAAAACATCAGGTTTCCTGGGTGACTCTTGTCATGAAGCTGTGATCTTGACTGGTCCTGGAATACATTCCATACATAGAGTCCTCTTTGTCTGAGACCGAGACAAGACTGAGTGAACATGAGTTTGATTCCAAGACGAGACTGAGGCCTTTCAAAAAATGGTCGTGAGACCAAGACCATTCCTGAGTTCTATGACTCTAGGTTTGAGAGTATTTTGTGATATGTTTCATGGTCGTGACTGCTGGATCTGCTTTTATGAATGTGCACCATATGTGTAACTGTATGTCTAACCTCTGTGTAAACTTCTTGAGCATAACTGCATGATGATGCAAAATACATTTCAGTGTAAACTGACAATAGAGTCGTACCATGTCATATCTTACAAGAACTTACAAGGGCATTGTTAACTATCCAACACTTTTTACAAGGACCTTAATATAAAGCTTTGCTGTCGCATCTTATCCATGTTTCCTTCCTCTTTCTTGCCTTTATCTCCATCTTGTTGCTCTACAACAGCTTTACTTGTCCTCAAACATTTTCTCTGACATTTATTTCTTTCAGATTTCCTCTCTGACTTACTAATATTTCTTCCCATTACTTTCTTTTCCAACTTATTTAATAACAATATCAAGCTATTTTCTCTAATTTTCTCTTGTTTTTTCAAACATACCTATCATTGACAGGCTTCCTGTTCGCCCCCATATTCTCTCCACTTCTTACTGTCTGATCTCCCCATATCTACAGGAATCCAATTAGCCTCATTCCCAGCGTCGAGCCCTACTGGGAGGGGCTGGACGCAAACAGGTACAGGCCCCAATCTCCCAGTCCTCAGTGAGTGTGCCAGCCATTGTCCACCTGTTCTTGCACACTGTATACACCCCTTTGCACTTTATTCAACCCGAGCTCCTCAGACTCCTGACCTGGCTGCATGCTTCTGGCCAGATGTCCTCACAAGACAACAACAATACTGGTCGTGAACTTCCTTTGATGAATGATGAAGGATCTTCATTGTAAAAAAAATGCTGAAAAAGTCTAACTTCAGACCTGACTATTAGGGATTTTTTTTTAAATGAGTAATCCATTGTGCCATGTGGGTCAAGATTCAAAGACACAGGGTAGTCTAGGTAAGGTCTGCTCATTTATCTCAGCTTAACACTTCTCTTGTGGCTCCAGAGGAAGCCAAATGAAATCTGATAATCGCCTCCAGTAATGTCACTCAGTGGCGGAGTTGCATGGTGGGTAATGTAGGCACCATGTTTTGAAAAGGAAGAAGAATGGCATAAAAGAATCTAAAATCTAGAATCTTAAAATGTCTGAAGTGAGTCCACTAGGAGTGCACTGTCAGACCATTGGACTGCTTTTTAAAACCTGGCACTTTTTAAAACCTGGCACCTACATTACCCATAATGCAACTTGATTGCCACTGAGTGACATCACTGGAGACCATTAATCAGATCACATACTTCCTTTGGAGCAACAAAAGGCTTTATACTACTTTTTCCACATGTTCAGTTGTACTCCCCATGACCTGTAAACACACTTTAATGTGTAAAATTGGTGGAGATTCTCTTCAAACCAGAATCCATACATCTCTCATACCATTCAAATATGAAGCGGGGGCCAGGGGATGGTTCGTTTAGCTCAAGATAAAGACTGGAAGCCAGAGGAAATGGGTTGCCTGACTTTACACTGGTTAGGTGGCACATAATCTCCCATGAAACCACAAACTGACATTACATGTTAATTAGTGAGCTTTCTGCCTTTGAGTTCCCCCTGTTTCCAGTCTTAATGCTAAGCTAAGCTAACTATCCCATAGCTCCATATGTTCAGACATGCTATAAGAGTGGTATGGATGTTCTCATATAACTTAAAGGCTGACTGAGATCCTCTTACTCAACTACATACAGTATAATGACCATTCAAGGTATGATAATAGTGTGTCATTAAGTGACACATCAACAAGTCTAAGGCAGATCACGAAATCAAAGCAGTTTCAAGTTTTATTATGGGGTTAGGGTTAGGGTTTTATTATTATTATTATTATTATTATTATTATTATTATTATTATTATTATTATTATTATTATTATTATTATTATTATTATTATTATTATTATTATTATTATTATTATATTATACACTGCATTAGAAACATTCTTGCTATTTTAAATGTAAGGCATTTATAGCCTATAGGTGATTTTGCTGAAATGAATATCTAAAGGTCAAGGGAACTCTGTCCAGTGCAATGAAATCTTGAGATGTGTGGTCAGTTACAGTACTTTAATGAATTTGTTAAAGGAATATTTTGACATTTTTGGGAAATGTACTTCTTGGCAGAGAGTAAGATGAGAAGATTGAAGCTACAGCTAGCAGCCGATTAGCTGAACGTAGCATAGCTCAAAATACTGGAAATAAGGGAGACACAAACCTAGCTATATTTAGATGTAACATATCTGTCTTAAAGCCACCCTAAAATGGTGAATTGTTGTCATTATACTTCAATTTTTGTATTGATTAAACCAACATGTGTTAATTACTCAAGTTAAGAGTTGCTGGTATAGGTACAGCTCGGCTGGGCTGGCTCTTTTGCTTTGTTTCCAGTCTTGATACGAAGCTAACTGGCTGTTGAGTGCGACCTTTTTATGTTTACAATGTAGGTATGACAGTGGTATCAATCTTCCCATAATTCTCACCAATAAAGCAAATAAGCTTATTTCCCAAATGTGGAACAATTCCTTTTACATAATTCCAGTTTTCTGCATTGTGCACAGCACTCTGTTTATGCTTTGTGAATATTTCTTTGGGTTGAGCGGTATGTGACTCTGCGTCTTTGCTCAATCTTTTAAACCACTGTTCACCTCCAGCTCCAAGTGACATGACGCACTTTCTTTTTTACATTTCCGAATAGATAGACTTCACCACTATACCATTCTTATCCCTGTTGCAGTCACAGTTACATCATTTCTTCACGAACTATGTTCTTCCCTGATCTTAGACGAGTTGATACATACCTCTCTAGCCTTCGTGCGTGCACTCAATCGCTCTGGCGTGCAGCGCTACTTTGCTAGCATGTAGCTTGGCCCAGTACATTCCTTAGGATCCAAACGGGGGTGAAGTTAGAAGCGACCAAGCACTTCCACGTTTTCCCTATTTAAATACGGTTACGTGAGTAGTTACACGACCCAAGTATGGTTATACAAAATGAAACATGCCAATTTTCTAAGCGGATAAACAGGATAACTATAATGTATGGCGGAATAACACCTGGGAGCACTTCGGCGTCGGCGCAGTAATATCATCACTATTGACAGAAGTAAGAGGGGGAGGGGGAGAGGATTTTTTAGGAGTGATGATATTACTAACTTCACCCCGTTTGGATCCTAAGGAATGTATTGGGCCAAGCTACATGCTAGCAAAGTAGTGCCGTGCGCCAGAGCGACTGAGTGCATGCACAAAGGCTAGAGAGGTATTTTTCAACTCGTCTAAGATCAGGGAAGAACATAGTTCAGTATGGAAAAAACGGTGGCATTTTCCTTTAAGTATTTGTACATCTGTATTTTTAGCTCGTGAACTTGACAGCATCAGTGCCATCTGCTGATCATGACAGTGTGTGACATGTGTAAGGGTATAAAAAGACATACTCAGTATTTTATACATATAATTGCATAATGATCATGGTTAAATTGAGGGGTCTCTTTTTTTACAGCATCAGTAATCACTGAATCTGCATCAGATTATGAGGTAGTAATTGCTGTTTTGCTCTCAATTTTCTTTTTTTGATGATACATCCAGTTTAAAGAGTATCAGTAGTATTTCCCACTGTAATGTTTAGTAACAACACGAAAAGAAAATTCTGATATTATACAGCCTGCATTTCTTTTCACCAATATTCCTTTTGGTCATAGTCACTGTTTTTCTTGAGAGAAATGGTGACATGATAGCATCATCAGACAACTCAACAACATATTTTACATGGTATTACAAATAAAGGTAATCAGAAAGCTTTAAAACAAGCCCATGGTTGTCTCACAATTCTTGAAGTTGACGGTTAAGATAGTATTGTAACCGATAGTAATCGGAGTAATCGGAGTTCAAGGAATAATCACAAAATCTTCAAAAGATAACAAAAAATAATAATTCAATGATATGATGATTGTTACATTGTTAACAGAAAAAGAAGCTTCTTTTCAGACAAGCATAGTTTTTGTGATGTACAGTATGTGCTTCAGTTATATTGCATGTATATTGTCACTGCAGGTTATGACAGCAAGCTACAACATATAGGATTTCACTATTATTTGTCTCTGTATCTTAATAAAGTAGATGTGACTTTTAGCAGAAACCATATCTGAGAAGGTATTCCACCATGGGAACAAACATGAAATATCTATCGTGTGTAACAGTGCTTTTCATTAGCTGTTGCCTTTAAAATACTATTTGTAGCATGGTCATTATGAGCACAAACTTTTGTTATTACACTGAATATATATGTTTCATTCTTAAGAAAATAAAGTAATTGTGGCTTTAAAACAAATTGATGTTTTTCCTTTCCTCCTTCCTGTAAGAAGACATGTTATAGTCACTGACAAAAATATTTCACTAAAGAAGAAAACAAAATTTCATATCATGTGCTTTAAAGTGTGTTTGGTATTGGTTAGGTTCCAAAATACAATTTATATAACCTTCCGTCATCGCCTGAATTTGTCTTAGATACTACGAAGTCTTTTGATATTCCCAGAATTGGTGCTGGTTACACAAAAAGGCAGTATTCCCAATTGGGCCATCTTACTTAGCTTTTGTTCAGACCCTCCTTTGATGTGGTTTTGACAGATTTATATTGTCAGTATGCTGTCATGGATATTTGTTTTTTGGCCCTGAAGTGATCCAGGAAGCTGTTTCTTCCTAGCATGTCTCCCAAATGTACATCCTTTGTAGTCCATTTATGAAGCATAAGCATCTCAACATATTCACCTTGAGCATTAAGTAGTGGACATGACACTAAAAGAGGTTGCAAAGGATGTAATTGTAACTTTTCTAATGCGGCAATTTAATGTGTGCCATACACAGAAATACACATTTTAGATGCACTGTTGAAGAACAAGGGGCCCAAGTGAGTATTGCTCACTTTCAACTTAAGATTGAAGGCATTTAAATTCATATCTACCCCTTTCATTATTTGGAATTGTCACAATTTTAGGGGAACTATGTCTAAAAAGTGCTATAAATCCTACACTGTTCAACCAGTAGAAATGGGAATACCCTGACTGTGAGCGATGGCGTCCTAGATGAACACAATATTTTCTGAACAGTTTTACTTATTTCATTGGAGGATACATTCCTTTTTCTCTGTGATTTTCTCACTGCTTTAAAATGGTTGGCACCCTGTTAGAAAAATGGAATGTCACTTGCTTCTGGGCACCAATCAGGATTTGTAATCTGTAATCCTCACTCAAAAACGGAAACTGAAAGACTCAGGAAAAAGTTGCAAATGGCACTGGCATACAGCCGGATATGAAAAATAAGAAGAAACTGCACTAAATGGGTTAAATCATGGATACTACAAGAACAACTACTACGCTTTTCGTGCACTGCTTCATTTGGTTGAACAGCCAATCAGAGTGATTTCTCTCACCAGTGAGCCAATTGGACAAAAAGTAGCCAACAAGTTACCGATTGGTGCCAAGGGTGCAGGACACACCACAGAAACTGGGGCCACAGATGCTCAAACAGCCCAGACATTGGCCAACATGTGTCAAGGGCCTTTCAATAAAACATTATGAGAATATTTATTGTAATTTTGTTAATTTCCATGAATAATAGATGTACTTGTGATGTAATGTAATTAAATGTAATGTAATTTAGTGATAAATTGTTTTGAGTAACAATTTGAAGCTAAGTTTCCAGAGGCTTGTTGTTCTTTATAATAACAGTCTAATTCAAATTTAAATCAAATCTGTTGGAGTACAAAGACAAAATTGAAAATGTCATCCTTACCTTGTACCTTTCAATTCAGATAGCAAGGGTGATAGGCCCTCTGTGGGTACTAACACACCAGTTTGTTGTTGTCATATTATTTCTTTCTAATGGAATTATGCATGGAATTACTATATGTTAGAGATTCAAACAGGTCTGTTTATTGTATAATTTACTCTGTGTGATATCCCCTCCTTGTGTTTACCTTCCTGACTTTGACAAACGAAACATCACAAAAAAAATCTTGTGTCACTAAACCCCTGCATCTACACTTTTAACCCTCACTTTCTTCAGTAGTGTAACAGAAAACACACACATAACTTTTTCTTTTTTTCAATAATGAGTCAAAAGGTGTTTTAAAGTAGTAGTCATCATATATAAAGAATGCAGCTGTCATTGATGTTGTTTATTACAGACTTGCTTTTATCACTCATCTCCTTGTGTTAGGTGTTGTCATTTTGTTTAATGTTGTTTTAGCTGGATTCGCCTTCAGGACCACCAGCAAAGCTTTGCTTTGCGCAGACTACTGGATTTTGAATTGAATATATTTTCAACTATTCACTCCCTCTGTACTCCTTTCTGTAGGTCATCTTCAGGAAAGGTGAGCCCAGAGAGCATTCGTTCAAAGGCATCCCCATCAGAATCATCTGAAGATAGTCATGACCAGCGTGGGAAGAAACCACCCCCAAGTCCAGGGAAGAAGGAGGAATTGTCTTTATACATGAAGACCAAAAGAGCAATAACAAGCAAGAAGTACACTATCTCCAAGCATGAAGCTGAAGCAACAACACCCATTGAACTCATCAGCCGAGGCCCAGATGGACGCTTTGTCATCGATCCCACTGATGCAGAAATGTCTGTCAAGCCCCGGCGAATTGAGGGCTTCCCCTTTGTGGAAGAATCAGACCTCTATCCTGAATTCCGGCAGTCAGATGAAGAGAATGATGATCCCAGGCCTCTGCCACCAGTTATGGCCCCCCTTCGGCCTCACCAGATTTCCCCCATCTCCAGTCAGGAATCCTACCTGCAACCTCCAGCCTACAGCCCTCGTTTCCAGAGGCCCTTCGAAGGTATGACCATCATGGAGAGTAGTCGGCTTCAGGCCACAGGGCAGATCCGAGGCTCTCTCCATCACAGGGCCTTCTATGGCTATCTAGGACCCCCTGGGGATCATGATCCCCCACCTCCTTTTTACATGCCTGATACTAGCCCACTCAGCTCTGTCATGTCCTCCCCTCCATACCTTGCTGAAGGTCCCTTTGGTCACCCCATGATTCCTGAAGAAATGGGGGAGGGTGATTTCCCACAATATGCTGTCTCTGGTTTTCCACTTCCTCTGACACTCTCATCTTCCTCTCGTTCACCGGAGATCTGGCAGGGACTGGATTTTACCTTTGCAAGTCTGGAGGGGCCCCAATTCATTTTTCCACCACATCACCCTTTGCATCTCCGCCACGACTCCCCCTATCCTCCTCCACCTCATGTACTTCCCCTGAGTGCTTTCCAGCCTTCCTCCCTTCCAATGCCTACTTACCCAGCTGTCCTGCCACTGGAGGCCCCAAAGAGCCACACAAGCAAGTCTCCCAGCAAGGCCAAGCCTCATGGCTCCCCAGCCAAGCATTTAGCTATGCAAGAGGCACATATAGGGCAGCTAAGACACACAAGCCACGGAATGGGTGTGCCGGTTTTGCCTTACACCGATCCAATGGCCCATATTGTCCCTAGCACATTCAGTAGCCTGGACACACGATGGTTTGAAACCACCCCTCGTTTCAGTCCCAGACAGGCTCGTAGGATGGATTCCAGCATGCATCAGGTGGTTCTCCAGCCCTCTCGACTCTCACCCCTCACCCAAAGCCCCCTTAGTTCTCATGAGGGCTCCCCAGAGATTGTAGTACGTCCTCGGCCACGTCCCAGCTTTGCTCAACCTCCCATACCCCCAGAGATGTCTGAGATTACCCTCCTCCCTCCTTCCACAGCCAGCTTCTCAAGGAGATCTTCCCCCTCCTCCTCACCTGCCCAAGGCCAGGGAAGCAGGAGAGCAAGTCCCAGCTACCGTTCCCACATGGCCTTTGCCACCTCTGCAACCAGCTACCCAGCTTCCCAGTCCCCGTCACCCCCCATGGAAAGCAGCAACATATTTGGGCAGATGCCATCTCAGAGGAGGACTGAGGAGGAGATCCTTCCATCTGAGCCCTCTCCACCCCAGTTGTCAGCTTCAGGGTAGGTGCAATAGGCATGCAGAAAGGGATACCGTTCGAGTCATCTGCCCCAACCCATAATGCTTTTAATGTGTGAAGTTGCTCTGACATTTTGGTTACTAAAGTGCTGTCTGATATCCATCATCGATTTTTAAATCATCTTTGTGGCAAATTAGTTACGTAGTTGAGTTTATGCTTTTTTTTCATTTGTTAACAGTTTTATGTAAGAAATTACAATTATATGGTTGAAGGAAAGCCATTGTGATGATTAATTTGATGAGCTTGATGAGAAACTTTTAAGTTTATTCAATTTGGTCAAGGCTGCTTTTCATGTCAGACATCATGTTAGAGGTATTCACCCATTAAATCTGTGAAGCATTGTTCCAAAATTATCACATTGACAAATACATTTCATCATCCAGTGAAAGGACCAAAAAGTATTAATCATGAAACAGATTTTTTGTTGAGTTGACAAGAATATGCATTTGCTTCACAGATAACATTTCAGACCTTTTGGGGCTACAGTCCATTCTAACAAAAATGCTATTACCAGTGCACTGTGAAATTTATTTGGCACAAGCCCCTAAAAGCCTGGGAATTTGCAGACATCACCACTGGATCCCTGTTTTTCCATCTATATCATGCGTTACCCTGCTTTCACCTAACAGGAGGAATCCCATAATATTCATCAAATTGATTCCCCAGACAAAACAAACACCCATTGTTATGTCTAGCTCCAAGCCTTTGAAGATGCCTTTATCATGCGGAGGGATGCTTTAAGAAGAGTTCATCTTGGCAGGCCCTGCGGCCCATCCTCGGCCTTAGTAACCTAACTGCATGACCAATTCTCCTTTTCCTTCCAACCTCTCAGATTTTTTCCTATCCTACTCCCCCTTCCTTTTCTGTAATCCTCCTCTCCCCAACCCCCTTAATTGCCCCCAGGACACTCCCAGGTCTGGCTACCAAGGAGAGGTTGTTGGGCAAAGTGTGTCACAGGGCCTGTCCGCTTCTCATGTACTGCAATGTCTCCATCATTATGAATTAGGGGCAGTATGGTGGTTCTTGATGGCTCCTGGAGTCTTACCTGCTTTGTTTTTGATTGATCTCAGCTATCTGGGCAGCGTTGTTGTGACCAGGTCCTCTACACCGCAATAGGTAAGGGTTGGATCCATGTCTGAAAGGGGGGGGTTAGCAGGTGGGACTTTTTTGATCACCTCGTCCTTTAAAGGGGAATACAAGACTTTGAGTCTTTGTTTGATTTGTTCCTTCCTTCAGTCAACACGTGTAGTTTATTTCTGTTCTTTCTTTTTCCTTTTTCTCAAAGTAGCTATGCATTTTAAGTTCTGCAGTCTTCAGTACATTATGCATTCAGACTGATATGCATATGCCATCTGTTAGTTGAAGAAATAGATTAGGTCAGAGATGTATCACCAACATTATTTCATGCTTGAGTGGTTTGCTAACTGACCACATTCACATGAATTTTATCCATAGACTATAGGTATCTTATTAGCCTATCCAATTTAATATATTTCTTCAAGCACTTGGTTCATTTCTCTAAAAATTAGTTCAGCAAAGGTCACCGAATGGAATGTAATACATTAGAAGATAGTATTTGGTGCAAAAACCAAATAACACATCTGTACATAGCCAAACTGGACTACACTTTATCTGAATGATTCCAAGCTTCAGACATGTTTTGACGCACCAACACCTTTCATCCAGAGATAGACCAAACTTCAGTTGTGTGTAATGGCCAAAAGTCAAATGCAGGAGCAAGTCCCAAGAAAATGTCTTTTATTCAATTTTTTTGAAAATGTTTGACATTATACTGTAGGTTGATTGTATTTCATGTGAGCTCAGCCACAGTCTGATTTCTCTATTGATTTATCCCAATGAGGCTCTGCCTCAGCACCCTGAGACAGATCAATGCACTTCACATCCAGTTAAGTAGTTGTATGCCATTATTGAGTGAGAAAATTGGTGTTTTTCTCCCTCACAATCAACATATCATCATGGATAATACCTGCTCCCTCTGCTCCACTCTTGTGTTGGCTCAAAATGCCCACTGTACATGCTTCAGCTGCAATCAACTAAAGCTTTGTTTATGCTATTGTGTGACACTGAAGGCCTCTGTAGATGGCGTGTGAGCTACAAGCACATAAAGTGGCTTTTGTGCTCAATGTGTAATAAATTGCAGCATCCTCTGAAACTCCCAAAAATATATTCTGTTAACCCTCGTGTTGTCCTCGGGTCTTTTTGACCCGAATTCAAAAGTTAATATGTCATAACTTTGGTTTCCTTCCATATAATTGCCTGAAAATGACATGGGTGGTCCCTGACTATGCTATTTGCAAGTAGAATTAATTATGACAATTTTTTTTAAATTATGTGTGTGTTATCAAAATTTATAGCACCTGTTGTCTTCCCGGGTCAATTTGACCCGGCCACATTTAGTGGTGTAATGGGTCACACTATTACGCTTTCCAGCACAATGAACATAAACACACACACACACACACACACACACACACACACACACACACTGACCTCTAACACTCACTGACACACACACACACACACACACACACACATAAACATACATTTTCAAAGCTACACATGTGTAAACCTGATTTCATTGCAACTTCTGATCAATCTACATTGGGCTACGCACACACGCACACATACCGGTACACACACACACACACACACGTGCACACACACACACACACACACACACACACACACACACATGCGTGCACACAGCCACAACTTCAAAGCTATAGATGTGTAAACCTTATTTCATTGCAACTTCTGATCTACCTACATGGGGCAACACACACACACACAAACACACAAACATGCACACACAAACACACAAACATGCACACCCACACACACACACACACACACACACACACACACACACACAATGACCTATAACTCTCACGCTCACACACTCACACACACGATACTGCTACTAAACTACTAAACCTGATCAACCTACATGTGGCTACACACACACACACACACACACACACACACACACACACACACACACACACACACACACACACACACATGCACAATGACCTCTAACACTCACTCACATGCTCACATACACACACTAACATACACAAACACACACGCAAACAAAACTACAAAGCTACAGATGTGTAAACCCGATTTCATCTGATCTACCTACATGGGGCTACACACACACACACACACACACACCCACACCCACACCCACACACCCACACAAACACTGACCTCTAACACCCACACACTTACACGCTCACACACACACACACACACACTGACCTCTAACACCCACACACTTACACACACACACAAAACTACAAAGCTGCAAGTGTGTAAACATGATTTCATCACAACTTCTGATCTACCTAAATAGGGCTACACACACGCGCCCAAACATGCACACACACACACACGCATGCACGCACACACACACACGCACACACACACACACACACACACACAATGACCTCTAACACTCACTCACTCGCTTACATGCTCACACACACAGACACACACAAAACTACAAAGCTACAGATGTGTAAACCTGATTTCCTTGCAACCTCTGGTCTACATAGGCCTACACACACACACACACACACACACACACACACACACACACACACACACACACGTGCGCACACACACACACGCACACACGCACACACGCACACACATACACACACACTGATCTCTAACACCCACGTACTTACACGCTAATATACACACACACAAAACTACAAAGCTGCAAGTGTGTAAACGTGATTTCATCACAACTTCTGATCTACCTAAATGGGGCTCACACACACACACACACATATACACACACACACACACACACACAATGACCTTAACACTCACTCACTCACTCACTTACTCACTCACTCACTCACATGCTCACACACACACACACACAAACACACACACACACACATAGACAATCTTCAACGCTACAGATGTGTAAACCTGATTTCAACACAACTTCTGATCTACCTATATGGGGTGCACACATGCACAAACATGCACATGCACTCACACACACGTGCACACACACACACACACGCACACACATGCACACACACACAGACACACACACAGACACACATACACACACACACACACACAGTTTCTGTGCTGATTGTATTTTTCTAAAGGAGTTGAAAATAGTCTCGGGGAAGTTTTGAAACAAATGTGCTTTGAAATTCATAATTTTTTGTTATCTCTTATTTATGAATAATATTGCATCGGTCAGTTTTGACCTGGGGATATCCTGGCTAATGTTTGACATATACCAGTCAGTGGTTATCCAAAATAGCTAGTTATTTCTGCTTATTTCATTCAAAAACACGGTATAATTTCATGTAAATGAGGTTTTATTGTTCATAAATTAAGCATAATAAAAAGAAGAAGAGGATAAAAAAAGAAGTTTAAAATATGTGATAATGAGTTGGAATGAAGTTGGTTAAAAATATGTAACACAGAATGGTTTGATAATTTTACACTACAGTCAAAATAATTCATAATTATTGCTTTTTTTTGCTCAAAAAATTAGGTATAATTTCATGGAAATGAGGTATATTATACCATACATTACAAAAATGAATATAAAATTTGTGGTAATGTGTTGGTAATGTGTTGGAAACAAGTTGACTAAAAGGTGTTACAAAAATGTGTTATCATTTTATACTTCATGCTTTATAAAAACAGTCATAACAAAGACCGGGTCAATTTGACCCGGGAGGACAAGAGGTGTGACTATTTGCTGCCATTAAAAAAAATTAAATGGTTTCAAAACAATATCATGACTAATCTTTAACATGTACCAGTCTGTGATATTCCATCTACTTTTGTGCCTGTGATCATAACCATAGTGAAAATAATTCAGAATTTCTGCTTTTTTTACTCAAAAATTAGGTATAAATTCATGGAAATAAGGTCTATTATACCATACATTACAAAAATGAATATAAAATTTGTAGTAATATGTTGGAAACAAGTTGACTAAAAGGTGTAACAGAATTGTGTTATCATTTTTTACTACATGCTTTATAAAATAGTCAAACAAAGACCGGGTCAATTTGACCCGGGAGGACAACAGGTGTGACTATTTGCTGCCATTAAAAAAATTTAAATGGTTTCAAAAAAATATCATGACTAATCTTTAACATGTACCAGTCTGTGATATTCCATCTACTTTTGTGGCTGTGATCATAACCATAGTGAAAATAATTCAGAATTTCTGCTTTTTTTTACTCAAAAATTGGGTATAACGTTATGTAAATGAGGTCTATCATAATATAAATTACAAAAATAAGTGTAAAATATATGTTAGATATGTTAGATATATGTTCACCAAAAAGGTGAAAAAAAAAAATTTGGTGATTATTTTATACCTCATGCATTATTAGTACTCAAAACAGACCGGGTCATTTTGACCCGAGAGGACAAAAGGTGCGTAGTAAAAAGGAGGACAATACGAGGGTTAAGGAGCAAGAAGTCAACAAGTGTTACCAGAAGACACCTCATGCCATGTTATGGCGTGTCATGCCATCTTCTACAGATGCCTGTTTGAACTTTTGTTCTTCATAAAGTGAAACGCTAGAGATCACACCAGGCGTGACACTCATCAACATGTTGCCTTTCTGTACCATGAGTAGTCAATAGTCATTACTACGTTATAACATGATTACTCAGTAGTCATGGGTCCAACCACACCGGCTCTTGAACTAGGCCCTTCATTTTGATCTCAACAACAAACCTATAAAGTTTTGTTACTACATCTTGCACAGTTGTGACACTATTGCGTTGACAAAATCTGTCCACAGACAAACACCATCCATCCTTCCATCCATCCATTATCTTCTGCTTATCCAGACAAACACTGCTAGTACTGATACTCAAAACCCCTGTTATCCCTCTACCTCCTCCACCGTTGAAATGCAAGTGAATGACCATACCATGAGCTTTACTGCAAAACCACATGCCATTTAGAAGGCATGGTTTACATGTCCCCATTTGATGCTCTTTTTTACAAGCCAACAAAAAATGGAATGCACTGAGAACTGCCTAGGTCCTGCCAATGGCATTTGCTACCAAATACATCGTCATGGCCCAGCAATCAAAAAAGGGGAATTGCACATGCCAGGAATACAGTCAATGTGTGCCTTTCCTCTTTCTCCCTTTAGCCCAGCGGTAAACCATCTCTCCCATTCAGAAATCTTCTGCAGGATGAAATCAATTGCTGCTCAATCCTGTCCAATTTCTTATATGCTTATGCTGCTCAGGGTGCAGCTTTAGCCTAGCCATTTTGGCAGGCTAACACACCTGTCTCACCCACTACAAGATGGAACTGGTTGCCGAGGAGATTGTCAAGGATTACAAGTGGCACCACACTAAGGTGGCAGCCTTTCTCATGATGTCTGTGGTCTTTGCCATCAACTGTGAGAGAAACATGTGCACTACATACTGTAGGTCAGACACTGGCACCTTGAGGTGAGCCATTTGATGCTTAAGGACCGTGAGTGGTGATTGGTCCTCAACAAACCATTCCTACAACTCACTATTTGGACCCGACATCCAGGAAGATGTTTAACTGACATCCTGCTACTTCTCCAGGCAATCCTGGCCTCCTCTGCCCTCTTGGTCTGATGTGCCTTGTACAGTAGGACCAGCCTCATTTGGCCAGCAAATAATAATTCTAATAATGAAGGCCATTGTACCTTTATAAAAAGTAACCAATAGCAAAGTCCATTAGATTGCCACACATGTAGTCATAAAACTGGAATCACATCCAGGTAATGTTGATTTTCTATTATATAAATCACGATATGGTATGATCACCAGCTTATTTTGGTGTTTTGTGTCTTTCTGTGCTATATAGATCATTACAAGGTATGGCATTCTACGCAAAGGATAGTCTATGTGGACTGTTCCACGTAGCCATTTTTTTTTTTAGATAATTACTCTCTAAAAACTTTCTTAGCATTCTCCTCAAGCGTGACACGTTATGCCATTTAAATTTTCCAGATGCTTGTATTGTATGACACCAATTGAAAATATTTTGGACCCCAATCTCCAAATAATATTTTGTAAGATTGGCGTTACGACGTCACATTAAGCTGTGTGTCCACTGGGAGCCATCATTCACAGCTCTTTTTTTGCATTAACAATAAAGCAGAAATCCTCTTGCATGTTTCTCGCTGTGATGGAAGCTTGGCATGTGTAAAGTTCTCAGCACATTAAAGAAGTTAAAAATATTCCAGCTTTTATCAGAAATGCATCAGTTTCAGCAGCAAACAGCATCAGAGCAGTAGCAGGAGCCATTACCAGCACTTCCTGCAAGCATCTCTGTAGCCCAAATAACTAAGGGCAGATTCCTGGTGGACACATGGCCTTAATCCCCTATATAAAGCATCTGTATAGAGCATGAATAAAGCCATCAACTTTAAGTATACAATTACACTTGTAAGTTTGGACTGCAGAACAGTTCTCACTACCATGTGAAGCAAGTGTCCTGCCAGAACAGCTTATGCACTTCTTGTTATCCCAAGGAACAAATATTTCACCAAGGGCTTGCAGAAGGGGGACACCAAGGGGGCTTGAGGACCCCAATGTTTGAGTGAACTGCCCAATGAAGTGCTTTTGAATGTATTCCCCTTTAAAGTCGTGTTCCATGTGCAAACTGCCATGCATGCCATCGCTAAATATTGCTCCTCCGTTTCAAAAAAGAAACAATTATATTGATAAATTCTTGTTACATTTGTTGTCCTAGTGCTTCGCTTTTCTTTGGCTTATTTTTCATTATGTGACTGTTCCCGAGTAGTCATTTCCCCCTCCCGCCATCTCTCCCCCTGTCAGCATGGTGAAGCCCATTGTAGACAGTATCCATGTCTATGAATACATATTGATGATGCTTTGTTGCTCAGCTGTGATTCTATCCCTCTACTAACAACCATCGGTTTCTCTCTGCAGCCACGGTGGGAAGATGGCCTCTCTGTAATGCTAATTGTTTTCTGTGCCTTGAGAGAACCAAGTGTGTGTTTGTGGCAGAAATCTGTGGGCTGCCAACTCATAAGTGCCTCCATGAATGGGAGGGAGGTCTGTAGATGCTATCATGAGCAGCTGAGAAATATACGCTCCACTTGAAGGAAATATTTGCATCTGTTATTTTCAGAGTGTGGTAGATTATTTAAAAAAAAAAAATATACAATCTGCAAACATATCATCTATAGAAAGTTTTGCTTACACTTTGTTCAAAATATTATTCATTTTTGAAGAATTTACCTCTGAAACCAACAGTGCAAGTCTATTTAAATGTTGTATCTTTTCAAAAACTTTACTCATTGTTCTAATTTACATCATGAGGTAAATAGATTCAGGAATTGTGTAACACTTTGCTTTTCTTTGGAAGACTGTTTGGATCAATTTGAGCAAAATATCTTAGTTGTGCCTGAAGGGCAATTCAATTTCAAGGTACATAAATTATTTTACCATCTGGATTTATGAACTACTTTTATGAAACATAATGGTCATTATTGTCAACATAATTGTTAGTTGTTAATCCAGATGATGCACAATGTTTTAATAACAGTAGAATTAACCATTAGTTCTTCAAAAACATGCTGGATTTCAGAGTCCAGCTCTTTAGGTCTCTCACATTGATCCTTTGGCAACGTGCTGCACCTCTTGCTTAGCACGAGCAGTGTTGTTTTGAGACCATGTGGGTTTCTGGTTTTGTTGCGCTCCGTAGTGCAGAAACAGTCCACTGTTTATGTTTGGCCTGGAGTTACCCGCTTTCCCCTCTCTCTGCTTTTTATCCAGAAAACGTCGAGGTGCGCCGAGTGCCCTTTCGGGGTCTGAGAGGATTGATGCACTGAGATACCAACGTATTAAAAAGGCCAAGAAGATGATGATGAACAACAATAACTCCAAGACCAGAAAGAAAGCAGGTGTGAACCCTGAACGCCTCTGTACTCACTTCTTACAGTGATTTTTCTTTTAAATTGCCACATCATGATGACCACAGGTAAAATGTTGGGGGGGGTTTTGCTTCAAAAATAGTATTCCTATGTTTATCTTGACCTACAAAGTATGCATCACATTTATTTGTTATAGTATCAATGTTTTACATTCTTTCTTCCTCTGCACGTCTTTGTTTGGGGTGTCATGATTCTCCAATTCCATGGTTTGATTAAATTTTCTCTCTCTAAACTTTTTTTAGCGCTGACACTGAATGAATGTTATACCATTGTTGGTTTATTGAGTCAGTATTTGTAAAGATCAACAGCTCATTGGTTTTTATGCCCTGACAATTGTCATTTACATTTTCAAGTCATCTGAAAAAAAAAAGGTTACATGTATCAAATTAGATTTTTTGTTTTAGTAGTACAATTCAATTTGGAACAATATATGAAATACAAAAGCAAAAAGAAGAAGAGTCAGGCACTTAGGTGTACTTAACTCCTTGATTCTACTGGGCACGTCTGTGTTACGTGGTGTGCTGTTTTGTTCCATCCACAACAACTTCATATCCCACTGGGAGCATTTCAGAAGCGGACCATCATGCCTGCTTGATGTTGTTTGTGATTATTTCATCATTATTCCTTGTTTTTTTAGTTTCTACTTTGGTTGAGCAGGCTACGTAGTTAAATTATTACATTATTTGTCTGTTTTAGGTGTGTTTATTGTTAATATTACAACCTTGTTGTGCTGTAGGGCACGAGTCAGCACATGGCTTTTTAATTCGAAAATTGACAGGATGCACTATAGAGAACCAAAGTCACACCCTTTCCGGTGAACCCCATGAGACCTTATTTTGGAAAATCTTTGTATGATTGTGTGAATGGAGAATAATAATTTTTGGATCCCATTTGAGTTGTGCCATGAACTACACATAGGATGTTGGTCAATTGAAAAGATCATTTTCCACGGCAATAATGTCGCAGTTTGTCGAAAATAAAGTGGAAATCTCAATAAATCTGTCCATAACTGCAGATAAGCAAGCTAATATAAAGGGCCAGCTCTACAAGGTTCAACTTGTGGGTTTTGGTGACTGTTCAACGAGACAACATTACTGCAACTGTTGCCTCTGTAGTCTTTATAATAACGTATTTTCACAGTCTTATATTTCATTAGTTTCATGACACAACAAAAAAAATTGTGTCTCTCTCCATTCACTACAATACAAAGATTTTCCAAAATAAGGTCACATTAGGTCCACTGGAAGGGGCGTGACTTCAGGTCTGTATACCGTTCCCCTGTCTGACTTCCTGTCTGGCTCAATCTGCTCTGTGCTGATTGCGCTGGTCTACTTCCATCAAAAAAAGACTTGGCGTGTATTTTCCACAGAGCAAAGTTGAGAGCCACTTCTGGGACGCTGCTGTAACATGCCATGGTGCAGCAGGTGGAAACCTGAGCTTTATCTAGACTGCCACTATCCGCTCCAGCAACCATATGCCATGACTGGCCCAGTGGAAACTGGGGGTTAGAGAAGTACAATTCCACTGTTGACTCAATGAAACAAGACAGAGTCAGGTATTGTACAAGTTTAGCCAAGAAATTATACAAATATGCAACCTCATATTTCATTTGCTCAGGCAAATTACAACCGTTTATCTGTTTTGGGTGGGTTGGATGCATTGAAGTTTTTATACATTCTATGATTTGATGCAATGTTCTGTGCGCCAATGGGGTTCCAGCATAAGTAGTAGTTGTAGGGTTCCATTGTATGAAGGGCAGCAGCAGTAAGTAAACTTTCACTTCTTTCACCTTAGCAGTGCACCAAAATATGTTTCTGAACAAATTTGAGGCAGGAAATAAAAAAACAAGTTACTTAATCTTCACTTCTATCCAGAGGCATTACGATCTGTGCCCGTTTATACTCTCCCTTGGCAATCAAACATGAACCAAGAGGTTCCAGACTAATTTGGGAATTGGTCACTTTAAAGGGATTTAGCATTCCAGTTTTATAAAGTTAGCACAGTTTATGACAACATCAGGGTTGTTATTTCAAATCTTGAAGTGCTCCTTCCTGACCCACAGAAGATACTATACAGCAACCTTCACTGACTCACTAGTACTTCTTGTAACGGCTTATCACAAGATCACAAGTGAATAAGACCACATCACTAGGCTTTTGAAATACTAAGGCGGGAATCACACTACAGGAATTTTCGGCCGATGAATGAATGAATAAATCCTGATTTACCCCTACTGACATTCAGAGATTAAATCTGGTTTTGGAGCTTGGTTTGCACTGAAATTTGGCCCAGATTATGGGTACATGAGTGGTGTACAGATCCTGTCTGAAACCCTCCAAACTGTTGCAGACTCAATGGGAACGCCCTGATAAATATCGAACATGGTTGATATCTTCAATTTAAAATCTGGTTGATTCCATCTGTACTTTCCAAGACAGACCACAATAGCCAATGAGAGCGGCGTCCCGGAGCAGCTGACAGTGCTGCCAGATAACGATAAACATGCTAGTCCTTGAGGCTAATGTTAAATATCATACTACTCTTGACAGACAACTGACAGCAGTTCTTGCTGAAGAATAGATAACCCATGTTGAATGCGTCTCCATAAACATTTTCTCATCCAGACTGCTTTTAATTTTGTTACTGCAAAGAATTACTGTTACCACAGCCAGTTGTTGTGCCACAGTCATTCTGATTAGCCTACATCAGTGTCATTATTAGAAAAAGAGGTCTGACTAAGCACCTTGCACTGGAAAGCTGAGAATATAATGCTAATAAACTACTAAAACACAGAGCACACGCCAGGCATGCAGTATCATGAAAATAACAATGGTTTTGCTGGCACTTCCAGCAACCACTCTGACTGGAGCTGCCACATCATCCCATACATTTTTGATCAAACAGTTTTGACTTTAGAAACTTCATAGCTTCCATGAAGGGGCAAACAACGAGCCTGCCCTTAATTTTTTTTTTTTTTTTAATGTTTCAAGCCCCAGTAAATTTGACTCAGTAAAATGTTCTTGTCACGAATGTTCTTGTTTGTTTAATCAGTTCATAAACCGTAATGTAAAACCAAGAAAATGTCTTGGCCTGGAACCTTATCATCACCATGAGATTGCCTGGCTGGCCAGGTCCTGGCAATCATAAAAATAATAAATGTATTTATATAACACCTTACATGCAAAGATGCAGCCCAAAGTACTCACCAGACAGACAGAATTAAAAACTACACACAAAAAAGAAGTAACAGAAATAACATGTTAAAACAAGCAACAATAACAGGTTAAACCCAGCAGCAATTGTATTGAATGAGAGGATAGCAAGCAGACGGACAAATAATAAAATAATACTAACAATGAAATAAGAATAATAATGATAATATAACATTCATCCATCCATTATCAGTAACCAATCCCAGCTGACATTGGGTGAGCAGCATAGTACACCCTGGATAAGTCGGCAGTTTATCACAAGTCTGACATATAGAGACAAACAACCATTCACACTCACATTCACACCTATGGACAATTTAGAGTAACCGATTAACCTAATTCTTTTGCATATCTTTGGATTGTGAGAGGAAGCCGGAGTACCCAGAGAGAGCCCATGTATAACAGTCTTTACATAATACACTAGTACACACTGAAAACATGTCAGATGAAACAGATTTATACAGTTGTGTATCATCAGCATAACAATGGTATTTGACAGTGTGATGAGAAATTATGTTGTCCAGGGAGAGTAAAAAAAAAAAAAAATGGGTCCATGAATGCTTCTTTGCTCCCATATTTAACAATTTAACAATTCAGGCACAAATTCACTGATATATAGAAATTTTCCTTTCTGACAGGTATGAGCAAAACCAGTCAAGGACTGTGCCAGAGAAGCCCAGACATTTCTCAAGCCGATTTATTAAAATGTATCAAATGCAGTGCTCTAGTCCAATAGAAACAGAACAGCCACATTGTTTGAATCAGTAGATATTCATAAGTCATTAATTACCTTAAATAAAGCTGTTTCAGTGCTGTGGTTGGGTCACTAGCCCAGCTGAAATTTGACTAATATATTGTTGGATTGTTCAGATGATCATGTACTTGGTGAAAAAAACAATCTTCGCTAGAAATTTACCTACAAAGGGGAGATTTGAGATAGGCCTGTAGTTCGCAAGGTCGGTAATATCTAGATTAGGTTTCTTGAGCAGATGTTTTACCAGAGCAATAGGTGGATTAAACTGCCTGTGGACAGAGCCAGGCCAACTGCTTCTCTTTGTTTCCAGTCTTTATGCTAACTAACCCTGTCCTGGCTCTAGAAAGCCAGGACAGGGCAAAAGAAGCAATAATTCCAAGACCAGCAAATAACCATGTTTCCAAAAGTAACTGCTGACAGACAAACTGAACTCCATACACACAACACACATTGTACTTGCTTCATACAGAGTCGAGGTTGACTACTTTCCTATTGCCAGCAGACAAGTTTTCCTGGTGTGGTACTTTCGAAATCATGAATATGCCAGAAAACAGGGAGCAATAAGAAGCAGCATGGTAATGTTACAATGGTTATTTTACCTTGCATCTTTTACTTCTTATACGTCTCTCTGTCAAATGCAACACGACTTGAACAGAGATGGATCAAATTGTATTATGCAGTAATGACTGTAACATCAAAGTGCATCGTAGCGTCGCACTGCACCACAAAAGGGGCAAAAATGAATATGTGTACCCGGGTATCATCACTGCCAATGAGAGCTAGAGCCGATAAATACCAGAGTCATTTGAGTTGAGAATGAATTCTGCTTGTATACCATTTCCTACCGAAGGTAAAAGCCAGATGTCAGTGGGTGTTAATGTGTTTTTTGTCCAGTGTGAAAGGTTTATATTTGTGTGTTGGGACCCTCACCACATGGTTCCGACAATAGAGCAGCCTCCCTGTAGACCAAAGCCTAAATGAGGACTTACAAAGCCTGGTAAGCAATGGAAAGTGCACCGACCCTAATGTCCAGTAGGTGGCGCCTGATGGTCACAGTCCCCCTAGGTTAAAAACTCCCATCTACCATTGTCTGAGAGCACACCTGAACACATCGTCAGTTCCGCAGTGATGGGATACACGGAGAAAATAAAAACACCTGCACGCCCATTTCATAGCAGTCCCAACGTAACTTGTTGCTGGCAGCATACGCTTTTGCCTGCGCAGCTGTTACTAAAAGGGAGAACACAAGCGTTTGGATTTTACCCGCCAAGGCCGCAGTCTTTAACCACGCTGGACGAGCCAAAACCGCCTCATGTTTACCAAACACATTCCAGATCTAGAGAAGAGCTGTGCAACCCCAGCAGCTCATCCCTGCAGAAGGAGGTTTCCCCTCAGAAAACGGCCACATTGGCTACGACCCGTTTTCTTTACCCACGTTGACTTAGCTGTTTGAACAGCCACCACAGGATGCTGCAACACCTTTAATCCACGCCGAGGAATCGAGCTGGATTAAGGAAGACTACAAGTGAGGCTAATTTAGTGTCTGGGCAGAAACTAGAAATTAGCGTGTATTGTATGCTTTTCAGCTACATTGCTTGTGAGTTTGAAGTCCTTTTTGGCTGTTAGTTTTACACTGTTTGTTGCTTGCTTTTCTTTGTGCTCATCACGAGTTGATTTGAGCCTCTCCACTCTACTAATCTAAAGTGTTAGCTTTGCCACTGTGTGAGCATACATAAGCCGCATTCCTATCAAGAATCAGCCGAAAGTGAATCTGAGTTTGTTCACTGGTCGCTGAGTGATAGGAGGGCGAGTATTGTGTCTCCACAGCTGTTTCTCCCTCTTTGCTACGCTCCGAGCGTTAGCTCTCTTTGTCTCTCTCTCTCTCTTTCTCTCTCTATTAACCCACACATACACACTTTTTTTCGGAGGAACACATAGGCCTACATGTAATCTTATTAGCGACTTGTTGGAGACTTATCGTTAATAACCTCGCTATAACAGTAGATACTTTCTCTACGCCCACCATCTTGGCTCTTTCGTTGTCTCTCTGACACACACACACACACACACACACACACACTGCATGCTTGTTTGTTGCTTGGGTTTGTCCTAGTGTTTTAGTTTTATAGTTAAGATGCTGTAGTTGTATGATGGATTTTTGTTGATTGAAATATTATTGATTTGATCATTTTTCTAACATAAATAAATTATATTATATTGTACAGAGTTTTCAGTGATTATTTTGTGCATTATTTTGTTTTGTGGTAATTACTGGTCGTGATGGTCAGTGCTCGGATTAATTTCCTTCACTGTTCCTTTAATTCTAAATATTTTACAAATATTTTCATTTTCAGTGAACCCTGCTTTTGAGACTGGTTTTGGTCTGTTTATTACTCCCTGATTCCAGGGTGGTGCCTCATTTTAATTATTTGATAAATAATTTGTATTAATTTATAATTTAATTTTAATAATTACTATCAATAATTATGAATTTCTAATAAGCACACCTACCCTACCATCGATTCCAACAGTGTTTATGCGTTCTGGTGGCAATGACCATTTCGTCTTCCCTCCACCAGGTGTCTCCACCTCTCAGACCCAGCAGGCCTACACCTCTCAGGTACTCCAGCCCGAAGAAGCTCTCTACCTCCGCAAGAAGAAGAAACGGCCCATCCTCCATGACCCATATACTCGCTTTTCTGCTCTGCTGTACCGCCGCCCACAACGGGAGGACCAGAAGGCAATTTTGGCCAGCATGGATAACATAGACCTGGACCATGCCACCCTCCTCTAAATGCCCTTGAGGACAAGGTCACAACCATGCAATATGCCCCCATTCCAAAACAACACTAGCTACACACCAGATTTGTAAAAACAACTCTATCAATTAAAGATGTTTGCCATTGATTATCTATTAAGGGGAATAGCACTAAATTTCAGCATTCAGACTTGGTATATTCTGTAGCTACGCTCTCGGTCAGTTCCATTTGCATTAGTTAGCATTCTGCCATTTTCACAAGCTAATCTGTGATGACAACATTATGTAGTTGAAAGGATTGGAAAGAAACAAAAATTTATTATTTTCAGAGACCAAACTTATTTCTTCTGTTAAGAAAGTACAGAATAAAAATAGTGTCTAAAATGGTGCTCCCAACATCCTGTCAGCAAAATAGCAGCATTTGTGACTGGAATGGTATCACAGATTGGAGTTGCACTCCTAAGGCTTCCCATCTGACAAAGTTTTGATTATTTTTACCAGTGTTCTTGATACCCAAATGCACAAGAATTATCTGTGTATGCTTAAATCAAGTAGTATTCCCTTTAAAAATGTATGAAGAAAAACTTTAGACCTTTGTCGATTCATGATAGCTGCCACAGTTTTCCAAAATTTTACTCCAGTGCAAAAAGATGAATACAAAATAATTCATGATTACCAGTTCCCGTTTTTTCAGTTTTATTTTAATTATTCTTATACAATCCCAGTGTTACCATTTTTGATTTTAAAGGCTCCTCTAGGCTTGGGTCATGTTTCTTGTGCTGAGCCAATCCCCCCCAAAAGCCCTGCGGGTCACCGTTTACAGCACCTTCCACGGGTTCCTCTCCGCCAGCAACGTCTCTTATCTGCCGAGAAACTCACCTCACAAATATGGGTGTTCTCACTTCCTACCAAGTATACCTCAGAGCACAGGACACGAGACCACACAACCACCAGGATCAGCCAGCAGAACAAACTAGCCTTTTTCACCTTTTTAGTCATTTTTGTGTTCCACTTGCTTTTCTTATGATGTGTTCTAGCTTTTCATGTTCATATGTACCTCTTCTACTATGTTAGATGTACATGCATTGAGTTACTTTAGTTTATTTTTCAATATGCTGAAAGGATAAATCTGTCACATAAGTGAAGACATTTACATTATCTAGTCATCTTTTTGCTCTGTTGTGAGCTTGTTGATTAAGAAACGTCTGTTAAACAGAAACATAACCCTGGTCTACTTTTACCCGGCCTACAGAATTCTATTGACTTTCACTATATGTTATTTCTTATTGAATAGATGTCATTCAGCACTGAATCACGTTTCACCAGGGGCTTACTGTACATTCATATTTCATACACTTACAACAAACCATTAACAGGCACAATGAGTTTGAATTTTAAGTTGTATTGCTCTCATTTATTCCTTATAAAGTCATTTTATTGCTCCAACTAACTGCTCAGTCTTTAGCTTTTCATAACAGTTTGCACTGGAGCAAAATCTTGTCCATTTCCTTAGATATGTGTCTGTTCCTGTACATCTCATCCAGTTCTTCTACTTTAGGTAGTGTAGAGGGTTCCAAATCCTATTCAGAAATAACTACAGTATGCCAAAAACAATTTAATTAAAAAAGCAACAACAACCATACATAGTAGAGGATGAGATTTTGTGCCATAGTATATGATAGTATTTTTTTCATACATATTAGAGGGTATAAAAAAACAATGGCTTTGTTGGGCCTTAATGAAGCTTCTGGTTGGTTGCCTGCTTCACTTGTGTCTAATATTTATTTAAATTTTTTATTTGTGTGTGCGTGTGTGTGTCTAAGTACCCGCCTCTTTTTTGCCATTTTCTATTCGCAGCCTTTGTATTTTGTCTCTTTATGTGATTATTTGAACTGGAAATACTAAGTACAGTCGTCCCTTATAAGAAAAAGTATGTGGCATTGAAGGCAACACAAAATGAGCCAAAAGTTTTTGTTGTGTACTACAGTGGTATAAGCAGTTTTGTTTACATGTTCCTCAGTTTGACTTTAAATGATTCTGGTGTTCGAGGTGATTTAATTTGCCTGTCTAACTGATATGGAAATGTTGATACCAAGGGGCAAAAATTATGTTTGTTTTTTTTGTTTCATTGGCCAAGTAAAGGAAGTGCCATAATATCAGAATCTCAACTATCACATACATTACACATGTGTAACCTAATCATACTTCAGAGTCCACAAGGAATGGGTGTGTACTGAAAGAGTTCAAGCTTTTGTTGCTATTTTTTTTTGTTAACTTTTTTTCAGTTTTGCTCAAAAGGTGCTCAGTTTCGGATGTTGTTATCATGTTTAGAATTTTGGATAACATATCATGGGCTCCTAATGCAACAAGAAAGTAGTGTTTGGTTCTGAACTGTGTTTGGAGTGGTATTGGCATGTTCAGGGGTGATGATCAGTTTTCATGTATTTATTTGTGTACATTTTTATTGTGATTTTGAGCAGATACTGTCACAGCTGCAACTCCAACATAGTCTTCTAAAATCAGCCACATTTTAAGTCATCAAATTTATTTGCTCTGATATTTCCACAATAAATGCTTTCAAAAGTTCTGCTTTTACACCTGAGCTCTCCTCGCATATTATTGAGTTTTAAAATTACAGGGCTGATGAAGAGATTAAATATGTTTGATTATACAGGGAATACTAACCAAGATATACATAATAAGACAAGCAAAACATGTGAATATATCCAGCATACTGGAAAAGGGTAAAAAGAAATGCGCATTATACAGATGCATTAGAGTTGTTTTGGTACTTAAAAAAGCAGCCGTTTTAGTAAAGAAGCTAGTGCCTTTATTGATGATGGCATTATTGTGTCTCCGAGGTTGGAGCATCTAATGGCTAACAGTTAAGCACTGACTCTGTGTCAATTTAATGCATTTACTGTGGAAATAACTTTGAGATGCTGCTTATATAAATATAATGTTAACATCTGTAACTAAAGTCAAACCACCATCTGAACTTCCAAAGATGACAAAGTCGGCATGAATAATTTCAGCGAGAATGAAGTGGCATGATGCACGAGGAATACATTGATCACTGACAGATCTCCTACACAACCAAGAGCTATTCAGAGCTAGTGCCCACTGCTGTGAATGCAGGCAACAGTTTGGCTAGCCTATAAGAGACAAAGGGAAGAAGAAACTTCCACTTGACATCAACATTGTTTTTACATTTTTTTTTTTATAAAACACCAACTAATGTAACAAACTGAAACCAACCTATCATAGGTGCTTATGCAGAGGTGTCAAACAGAGGCTCTTCTTGGTGCTAAGCTAACCATGACGTAATGCTATACTAGTGAGTGAGCCTTCTGTATAAATGATAACAAATGCCACTTACATTTTCTCAACTGTAATATTGTATTTAGGAACCCTTTATATATCAAGAAGAAAAGGCTGCATTTGTTTAAATGAAGACTCTGTGGTTAGAAGGTGGTTGTTGGAGTAGTGGTTGGATTCAAAATCACACTGAAAGAGAAACGAGGAACTCTTCTTCTATTAAAGCCTCACTATGGCATACCTACAGTGATATCTCAAAATCTTCAGTCAAATGTGTAATTGCACCTTGTTGCTGTTGAATGTCATTGTCTTTATGCCATTTATAGAAAGGTATTTGTTAGCTATAAAGAAGGAGAGTGCCACAGTTTCCTTTCAAAAATACATTTTGGTTTATTGAATGTTTCACTGCAGACCTTCTGATGTTTGTTTTGCTGTGGGTCTTCTTAGCAGAGCTCTGGAGGGAATTCATTTACTGAAGAGGGCACTGGGTTTGTTTTGTTGAGAGACTTTGATGTTGTACTTTCTAGGCCTGCATCACAGACAGAAGTCATTGCATATAATGTATGAAAATAAGTAAGAAGTAAATACACTAAAGGGAAAGAGTAATTGCCATCTAGTTAACAATTAAGTGCGAGGATAATAATACTGTATTAACACTTCTAAGATTCTAGCAGAGCATTTCTAACAAATTCTTACAAAATCACTATTTCTTACCAATGATATCAGGTTTTGGAATAGGCATCCGAAAGTCCTGTGACTTCCCTTTAGGAGTTTAAATCAGCGTAAAACAAAACTAATTGTTTTAACAGCAGTAGCTTATAATGTACATGAATCAACATACTGTCCCAAAATACTTAATCACATTGTTTCTGTTGAGGAATTAACTTTACAATTTATTCCATATATTTTATCTGCAAAATCATAATTGATGCACTTTGCCAACTTAACACTGGACATATTGTTCCATGTTGTAATAAAGAAACCAAAACTGACAGATGTGGAAAAAGACCTTAAATATACAGAAAATTCTTTATTAAAATTTGTAGATATAATTAGTCTATATATTGTAAAATGTAAAATAACAAATTGCATATTTTATTAAAATTGGTCAATAATATGCATGCAGTTACACAAATGACTATGAGATATATTTACATTTTTTCCATTATTTCAATACAGAAATATTTTTTATGTAGATGCTGCTGTGACTGTGTTCTCAAAGCAAGTACCGTTATATATATATAGTTTTTTGTTTTTTTTCAGGTGAAGTCTCCCTCAGAGTACAGTGGATATGTGGTTCTAACCACAGTCAGTGGGAATAAAAAATCCAAGTAGATTGGAAATCTAAAATGATAAACTAACTGAACTAAATCACTCAAATGTTCAGCTGCAATTTCTTTTTTATATGTTTTGATTGAATATAGTAAGAATGAATTACATGAAAACTTTAGTACACCAATTTAGATAAAACCCTATAAATTCAAAGTCAAGAGACATCTCTTCAAACCAGCGGTGGTGGGAAATTGTAGCTTTGTGTGGCTGTGCGGTTATTTCGTCACCAAGAGCTTTAATGAGACTTAAGCGAAGTGAGGACAGTGTGAGCTGGATGGGTGAGGCATCCTCACAAGGCTGATGGCGAGGTCAGATCTGCCTCAACAAAGTACTGTATACCTCTCAATGTGCCACTGAGAAATATGTCCATGTACATAGTGTATAGTGAAAGATATTATTTGCATGGTATAAACATTTGAACGCCACTGACGCAAATGGGGAAATTGCTGTTACAAGAGCACACATTCTGTAGCTGTTATGTGTAAGAAAAGTGTGACAACGGTTATCCCTGTAGTCCTGAATTTTAAAGCAAATGCCAATGAAACAGCCCTGCTTACCTGGAGGATAAAAGTAAGTAATACTGCTTTTAAAAGGTGTAATTTGTAAGAAATGGATATAATTTTGATCTAAAACATTCAATAACCATCATCAACAGAGCATAAAGAAACAACAGTGTTGACTTTGTCAAAGACATCTATGTACTGTCTTGCATTAATGCCTTCTGAAGTTACCATGCTAACCAGCTAGCCCTGGCACGTCCTGTCTCATAATTCCATGATAGCTTGTTAATTGTTCATCAGCGGTTAACTGAGCTACCTGCTAACGGCAGCTACTCACTACAGCCAAAAATAGCTACTGCAAAGAGCAGCAAGTCCAGTATAGTTAGCAGCAGGTTATGCTGCCCCCTTATAGTTTTGGAACAACCTTTAATTTTTGCCATTTCTTATGAATTACAGCTTTAAAGTGACTATAAAATCCTCTTTTTCCACTGGTGCACTAAAAAATGTATTTTATAATACAAAATAATTCAGTAAAACCACCTACTATACTGGAAGACCCAATCCTAATACTCTAAACAAAGAACACTGCGATACACTTATCTAGCTAATAATGAAACTAAATTTGAATTACAAGATTTTCTAATTTGACCTGCAAGGAAGTTTGGTCACAGTAGGATTGAGATTAAATAAAAGCACATGCCATGCAGTCAGATAAATTCAGTGGATTTGATGCTATTAAAACACCCAAAAAAGTTTCTAGATGATGGGCAGGTAGATTTGCTCTTTAATACTTTTGTGATGTCTATCAATTGATATTTTTTATAGTACACGTTAAGTGAACGTTAACCTCACAAACTGTCGTCTGGAGTAAAACTAAACAAGTCATTTTTGATGCTCTCTTTCAAATTGCAGTACAACTTGTGTTAAGTAAAGGACATAAATGTAAATGTAGAAAACAATTGACTCTTTGTCAAATACCACAGCTCAGATTCTGATTCACATGTTTATTGTTACTTTGTTAGATGAGCCCCCAGTAGTTCTACACACTTTGAGATAACTGTAATGATTTGCAGTTGATTGTACAGTAAACAACTCTGCAATAGCCTCAAATAAGTTATGTTTGTGGTGAAACATCACACATTTGTATCACTCTTTAACAGACATAGAAAATTCCAGTATATTTATCCAACCCAGTCACCAGAATGAATGTTCGCAGTGTACGTTTCTGTAAATCAAGGTAAAACTTAACATTTCTTTATGTTGCAACTTTACCTTTCTTTAGGTAACATTTTCAACTTTATGTTGTAATTATGCTGTGCTTTTGGTCTAACTAGATTTAGGCACAAATGTTGGGAAAAGTTCATGTAAAACACCTTTTTTGGTCGCCACAAACACGGCTGAAAACTGTCCTGAGTCCCCCTTAGAAATATCCAGTGGTATCACATTTACAGATGTTTAAAAGGCTGTGGTCCCTTGTCAAAAAATATTGAGTGGTTCCCACTTACACATGTTGAAATGCCATCTCAAACTGTGGTCACTGGCTTGGCAGCCCTCTGGCCTAGCTGTGCTCCACCACCATCCTCACCCGACATGACCGTCCGGTCATAAACCTGTTATGTGAACGTAAAATTACATGTTTTACAAATGTCAATATGGTAGGCTATGTATGACACATATGCATTTGAATGTATCAGTGGTTTGTAGAAGTGGTAACTGCCAACATTTTTGGCAACTGGGCTGCTCCCATGCGCTAAGAGTGGTGTGTGTATATATATATATATATATATATATATATATATATATATATATATATATATATATATATATATATATATATAGACTGTGTTTAGTCTCTCTGGAATTGCACCACTCTGCCCTCTGAGCTCACTGCACCTGGCACCTAAAATTGCCATATCATTCCCCTTTATTTACTCCAAAAAGAAAGAAATGCTCATTTTTGAGACAATTTAAGCCCAAATGAGCAATTGCACATGTGTCTTGTGATACAGAGTTTAATCATATCATTACAATTTCTGTAAATAAATAGACATATTGGTATTTTGATCTAATGGTCAGAATAGAAAAAACATTCACAATGTTATCTTGACATTTTGGGCCCAAACTGCAAAATGATCCAGTGATCTAGCGCAATGTAATACATCACTAATCACTCTGTCACTCTGTCTTTAAAATGTAATAACATCTAACAATGTTACAACTAACTTCCCTTATAATGAGTAGATGGCTACAAATAAATTACATGATCATATTCCAATCTGTCAGACTTTGATAGATATTTCTTTTATTGTCAGGAGCATAATTTAAAAGAAGAGAGAACATTATAATAGATACCTCCTACCAGAACTATAGGCTGAATCACAAGCAAAATACATGAAAAAACAGAACAAGAGCTAAAGGCATTAAGAAGTCATCTCTTACTGACAGGATGGACACATCGAGCGTCCTTCATTTAAACTCCACTTGAGAATTAGCCAAGCTCATTTAAAATCAGTCTTTGTCTAATGCCAGACACTGCATATACTTGCCATCAGTGTGTCAATACAGCAGCATGGAGGGAAGGAATGAGTTATTCTACCAACTTTTGTCCAAACTTGACTGTACAAAAAGGCATTGCAGATTTGAGATTTTAAAAAATTCTGTTACACCGTGTAAATAATATCTCAAATAAACATACCTTTGTCATATATATTTTTTTGTAGAAGAAAATATGATGCACATCAACTCTATTGCAGACTGAGTGGGAACTGAGTAGTGTAGGGTCTGCTTCAGTGAAAAATTATAACATGATGTAACAGGCCGATGTCTATATGTGAGTGATGGAAATCTTCTAAATGCTAGAAATTAGTTTAAGAACTTAATATAATAGAGCCAGGAAATATAGAGAAAAAAGATATATATAATAAATATACATATATATTGTCATGAAACCAAAATGGTTATATGAGTATCTATATTTGGGGACAGTACTTGTTTTCAAGAATGTATAAGTCTATATTCTATTATTTTTATATCCATTTGTTGCTTTATACTGTAGCAATGCAGAATCTTACAGAGTAGAGAAATATGATGTCTGTCTGAGGTTTTCAGTTGTGTACAAAACAAAAGAGAATGGTGCACCAAAATGGCTGTCACTGTACTGTATATCTCACTGTCTATTACGCAAAGACTCTCAGAGAAGGATACAGCAAACTAGTTATTATAGCAACGTCCATTTGGTGTGAATAGCAAATGTAATTGTTGAATTATTTGTGGACCATCAGCTTCCCACATTTATTATTTGTTCTTTTTGAGGACAGTGATTTAGCTCCTCACTTTTTTTTATTTTTTGTCAATCACCAGGCTGGCTTTTGCAGTCACATATTCATCTTTTTTTTAAATATTCTTTGGCATGAAAGAATGGTGAGAATCTTTTTTCCCTACTATGGTGCTCTCTTGCAATCTGTATCACAGCAGAGCACATAAATATAAATGTATAATCATCTAATTCACAAACTGTGCAGATAGAAATGTTTCACAGCGTATATTTACCGTATGTATGTAAGAGACACGGTGCTTCATGATGCTGCTTTGAACTGACAGAAGGGGATCCAAATCTTTGCTTTTGGTTTGTTTTTTTGGTTCTAAACTGAAGCATGTGCAAGTTACTGCGATGAACATTATGTTGCCTTTTGTTCAAAAGTGGAGGTTGAGCATTGCAGCAGCTGCTAAAATTGACTCAAGACATTTAATTCAGTGCTGTACATTGCCAAAAAAAAAAAAAAAACACGTCATATACATTCTGACAACTGGTGCTATTTAAAAACATGTGTGGTGCTTTTTTTTAAGTTAGTTATTTCCTTGCTTCAGACAAAATGTAGCTACACAATCCTGTACTGTACTGTAGGTTGCCGTTTGGCCAGCAAGTCATCATGTCACCTGGTCCGGTCATGTGTTTCGATCTTTGGCTGCTGTTGTTTCAGGGAATACACAGGTCAGATAGGACTAACATTTTGAGAGGCAAATTTTAAAGCAAGGACATTCATTTGAATATAGACGTCATAATGATTTTCTTGGGATTTAGTTAACAATTTTCTTGTTGATTTTGGTCTGAACTTCACAATGCTTCAAAGTCTAATGTATTGGTGGTTGCAAATAGTATCCACACATTGTGTTTGGTGCTGAGTGAACAGATATGCTCACCATGACTTTTGATACGGTATTCCTCTTAGACATTCACATCCCTCTAAAGTCTTTCTATCAGGTCAAGTAAACATACTAACTCAACATGGTGACAAGAGAGTACAATTAAGACTTCAGTCACCTTCAATTCAACCAAACTACTCCAAAACCACCACTAGATGGAGTTTGTTGCTCATAAGGGATCTGTAGAGTTACTATGTTTGAAGACCAGAGAAAGCGTTCAATTATTTTGTGTAAAAGATGCTTTTAAAACTAGTAAAAAAAAAAAAGGTTTGCTGCCAACACTCAACTCAACTTTTTGGAGAATGAAACATTTTTGTTAATGTACAAGTCACGTGAAGCTGATTATCTCTTTTTTTTTCATCACAAAATGCAATACAAGTGGAAGAAGAACAAACTGAACTCATTGTCTCCTCTTAATTGTTCGGTCTTCCTGAGATGTGTTAAACCGGTTTGAGTTACAGACTTCATTTTTACACGCTGTTGTTATTACAACCTTCTGGAAAACAACACAAATGTGTGAGTGTGTTCACTGTTAGTTACAGGTGTAGACAACTCAGTACCTCAAAATGTCTCTTCATGGAAATCTTTAGTCCAGATGTGTAACTACTCATTTTTTTTTTTTTACGTTCTCCATTTCTGAGAAGTCAGTACTCATGATGCTTTTTATATTTGTTGGCACAAACACTAACAAGAATGTATGGCTATTGTAATTCCTGCTCATCCCCACTCTTCCTAAAAATTGAAGCTCTGAAAGCAACTAAATTGAACTGTCAGTTTTTTGTATTTCAAATGTCTTGGTATGCTTGTTGTAGTTGTATATTCATAATGGTGTATATTACATCAATTTTTATTTATTAAAATGTTTAAATTTTCTAAGATGACTCTTCATGTTATTCAGCAGTGATTCTGATCATCCGATGCACTTCACACTTCGGGGTGCAGTTATTTTCTTTGCAGCGTGTTAAAGGACCATATCAGTGTTTTTGTAATATTTTCTCCACTGTTTCAGGCAGCTATTGAGGTGCATTCATGTCATTTCTGTACAATTTGCTGTAACTTGCTGCTATAATTTCAGAATGCGCAAAGAAGTTGTGCGTTGAATGTTCATAGTACGTGCGATATAGCATGTAAAACCACTGGTATGGTCCATTAAAACAATATTAACATTTAGATTATTGAAAAATTAGGAGAAAACAATTAGCAATGCAACAGTTAATGACTTTTGATGGAGCCTAGTGCCATGTGAGAACAACAAGCCAATTTTCACTTTCATGGATTCTGACCAAACACCTGCAAAAGTTAAAGACATTCCTATCTGCATTAGTGTATGCACCCTGTTGAGGGTAATATCAAAATTAGCATGCTAGGCTGTTACCATTGCCACTGTGAGCATGTTAGCATGCTGACATTAGTATTTTGTTTACAAAGCTGTGACTTACTGCCTCTCAAAGCCACTAGCATATGGCTCTTAACTTATTATCATTCTAATTATTAATATTATTATTATTATATCGTTTTTGTAATGTTACTGTACTTGTGTTACAAAGGTAAAGGTTTTCTGTGGCCATTAAAAAGAAAACGTGTAGGCAGTATAGGCCTTCATATGAAATATATGCTATGCTTATATTTTTGGTACAGTTGGCTACATAGTTCATACAAAAAGAGAACAACTATTAAATGTAAAAGTGGGGAGCTTACCTAGTGAATGGAGAGAGTAACTCACATGATATATCACAGGAGGGCCTGTCTTCTTCTAGCTGCTATCAAGCTAACTGTAATGTAGCCTACATGTACATGGACAAGGTGCAGGCCGCGAAACTCATTAATTAATGTCATTAATTACACCTGTGCCTTACTTGGGGGGGGTGAGGTGTGAGAGCAGTCTTGAATCTGAGTATATTGTCTTTATTAGCCTGTTCTTGGGGTATATTGAAACCTCGCCAAGCAGAGATGCATGTGGATTAAGTTACATTTTTAAAATCCATCATTTTATCATTTGCTTCAGTCGAGTCAAGATAAGACCGTGGGGTCAAGTCTGAGGGTTAAGTTAAGTTACACCGCTGCAAAAAAGAAAAAAAGAAAAAACGGCGTCGGTTGTAATATAACGTTAGTTAGACCACAAACACAGTAATACAAGCCATACCATTATATTTTAATGGAAACGTTCCCTAATAGTATCTTTTTGCCTAGCTATAATCTGAGTGGGATTGAAATTAGTTGAGTTATCCCATCAATATTTTTTTACTTAACATGATGTATCACACCGATATTATGATGATACTGTAAGTTTAGATTTCAAATGTATTTATTCGTTCAGACTACCATTCACCTCACTGCACACTTTAATTATACAGCATTCTTGACAATGAGCTGACCCGACCGAGGAGGATCGGGTCTCTCTCTCTCTCGCGAGATCAGCAGTTGCCTAGAAACCGATGTCAACAGTTCTATTAGGAAGACATCAAACACCCCGGTACCCTGTATGTAAGGATTGAATTAGCTATACTGTACGTTTACTTTTCGACTCATAATGGAGGTAAGTGCTCTTCCCAAGGGTTTGGGTACATGGCAACTTAACGCTGATGTTAATGAAGTATCGTATATTTAACATGACGCTGGTTAAAGTGGAGCAAGTTATTCACGGCAAAATACGCCTGAATTTGGCAAACCTGACGTCCAGCAGGCCCCGTGGTGGTGACAAGCTCGTTAACGTTAATTTCAGTAGGCTACTATCTGTAACTTTTAACTCCCTGACTGCAACGTACAGGGTTCGACACGAAGTCAAAACTTGAAGATTACTATTGAGCAAAGAGTTTAATTAAACTTCTAATATTAAAGGCTAACTTGGACAAGTCTGTCATATATCTGTGGAGTGTCCCATTTCATGAGGACAGGACTATAGGAGCCAGCCTGTTAAGGGGAGGCACTGCAGGTCAACAGGGTAACATTTTTAACTAGTAACGTTACTCTCACCATAAAATTCCCCAGTTGATTACTTGGTTACATTTTAAGCAGACATGTAGACATTTTTGTTCAACAAGTGTTCACAAATTGTATGTTCAGATATTCATTTGCATTACAGAACATAAATCTGACCACTGGATAAAGCCAGGTTATAAATCTGTCAATTTGTTTAATATAGCCTGAGTCAGAGGTTTTATAGCGCAAATTTTGGATGCATCTTAAAAAAAAAAAAAAATCAGTCCATAAAACAGAAAATGCTGTCAATAGCCATTAGAAAAATAAAAATAAAAAAAAGTTCTCCATGTTGTTACAAATGAAATGTTCTCTGTAAAAACATTCAGATCATAAATGATAAATAAAAAAATGGAAAGTTTGATACTACTGAAGCAGAGATTTCTGGCTCAGAGTCTGAAAAAAAGTGATTTGAGGAAAAGACCTTGAAATATATGCAGCCTATTGTAAAACTATGTTATGACAAAACTTGTTTGCCACAAAATAACAGTTTCAAAATAATTTTGATGGTAGAGTGTCTTGTAATAGGGTGGATAGTGTCTCTGTCACAGTCACTCTGACCCCCTATCTCATTTTGGCACTATGCAACTTCAGTGAGAGGGTAAGATAACACTGTTACATACATGTTTACCTCAAGATACAAGTGTGCGTTTGTCACAGGTTGGGGTGAGGGGAATTGAAGGACCCAAACGCAGAACAGGAGGCAGGATGGGGGGAAACGAAAGGCGAGCTTTATTTAAAACAAAGCTGAACACATTTTCACATTCAGTCTGTTGCTTTGCTGTATTTCCAGGAGACAGGACCATTAGGGGAGGACATGTTTGAGTCAATGGAGGAATTCCAGATGGTCCTCAATGAGCTGGTTGGGGACAAGAGCATGGACAAGGTCCGGGTGGAGTATGAGAAGCTCATCCATGCGCTTAAGAAGTCCAGAGAGAATGAGAAGAGGCTCATGTCCAAATGTAGGGAGCTGAATGCAGAGATTGTGTCCACATCAACTAAAGTCGCAGCAGCCCTGAAGCTGTCCCAGGAAGATGAAACAACGATTACTTCACTTAAGAGGGTACACATTATTGTCAAAACATGAGACGACAGTATAATGTAGTATGTCTTTATTTATTTATTTGTTTGTTTATGGCGCTGATTTGGCAAAGAAACAAAGTATGATATGAATTGCTGATTATGCTGTTTCATTTTTTGTGAGGTAAAAATATTCCTCACGTCTGTAGGATCCCTGATTATGAATGGTTTTTCATAATCTGAGCAGAAAGTTGGTTCAATTAAGGGAAATTGAGATCCTGGTAATATGGAAGCCTTGATCATTTTGGTAATTTTCTTAAACATTTTTCCCTTCTGGACTCCTCAGATTCCATTAACTCAATGAGGTTTTGCTTAGATTTTCCTTTGGTTTTACTGTAGGAGCTTGATAAAGCTTGGAAAATGGTTGATGCTGCTCATGATAAAGAGAAGAGGGACAAAGAGACCATCGGGAATTTAAAAGAAGAAGTTGCAAACCTAATCAAAAAGGCGGAACAACAAACTGGCTTCTCTACAAACCAAGAGCAGAGGTGAGCTGTTTGTCCTCCACTTAATAATCTATACTGTGGATAGTGTAGGCAAAGTAAATGAAACTAACTATGATCTGTTTTTTTTGCAGTGATCAACTGAAAATGATTGAGGAGTTGACTAAGGAGAAGGACCAGCTGCTAACAGATGTGGAGGGTCTGAGAGAAAAACTTAACAAGGCCACTGCAACCCAGCAGGAGATCGAGGCCCAGCGAGATTCTGCCGCAGAGACTATTTCTCAGGTAAATAAGTAGCAAGTTCTCATAGACAGAAGGCTGACATTTAATGTAGTTCTGATTATGCTAAAATTATTAATCTCGACATAAAGATTTTACGTGACTCGGGAGTCTTGACTGCAACCAAATCTCTCTAGAGGGTTTATTCATGAGAAGGTTTTTGGAACTGTGGCAGATTCTGCAACAGCTAAGCAGACATGTAGAGTATAGAGAAATCCGATTTTTCATGTTACTTATGTTTTGCAATATCTTTACATCATCAGTAAGTCTGTTCATGAGGCATTTGGCAACTGACATAATGTCAGTAAGCGTAAACAGCACAGTATCACACACATTTCACTGAACTGGAAAGGGAAGTCTTTACTGACCGGTTCCAGTGATAATAACTTCATTTATACAGTATAGCACTTATACAAACAGAGTTACAAAGTGCTGTACATACACACAACATACCAACAATGAGTCACAAGAAAAAGCAAGCATTACAGTGGCAGTTACAAATACAAATAATATAAACACAACAGTGAGAATAACACAGGGAGAGAAAAATAAGGAGGATTCAGATTTTTGGTCCAGCACTAGCACATGTAGCTCCAGAGGTTGGGTTCCAGCAGCATCAGGAGGAATACAAACTGCTGTTCTGAAGCCAGTGGGGCCCCTCACAAATGAAATGAAATGCAATCGAATTAGTATGCCAACTCCTCTGTTTGTCTAAACTCAGCTCCAGCAGGAGCTCCAGGTACAGCAGAATGAGATTTCCAGAGAGATGAGGTTGAAAGAGAAGCTGGACAAGGAGGTGAAGCAGCTGCACATCGACATGGAAGCCAAGATGGGGGACATCAAGGCTCTGAATCTGCAGGGCGAAAGGGCCAGAGAGGAGCAGCAGAGACTGGAGCAGCAGCTCAAAGAGCTAAAGGTAGAATGGAGTGAGCGGTGGAGAACGCTAACCCGTTCTCCAAAATCTCCCATAGGTGTTCAGTTGGGTTGAGATCTAGTGACTGCATAGGCCAATGCAAATGATGCACATCATTATCATACTCGTCAAACCATTTAACCTCTTGTGCCCTGTCCTAATTTTTGTCTTCATTTGTCACAAATGTATATGACTTAGGACTTGGCTTGACTTGCCCAACACAAAAATGACTTGCTTGAGACCTTGACCAAGTGACTTGAGTCATGTCTGGTATATATAAATAAGTATGTTAATTTAGGTACAAAGTGTAGATCAGCAAGTCATTACATAAACCTAATGACCAATATATATTCAATAAAACACATCGGAAAAACTATTATGAGTGCATCTTTATCTAATTTAGGGTGAAAAAAAAACTAATGTACATGTTACTGTGAGGTTAATTACATATTGATACTGCACTGCAGTATGTAATAAACTTCTCCCCACACGTCAAATCTCTTCGCTGATTGTGACAGATCATGAATGAGCGATCCACCAAGGAGCTGGAGCAGATGCAAGTGAAGAATACTAAGCTGCAGCAGGAGTGTGAGCAGCTCTCATCAGTCAAAGAACGTCTGTCACTGGAGAACCAGCAGAACACAAATGAGCTCAAGGTACACCTTTGGCCACACTTGGTCTGTCAAATTAACATATATAAGCCTGATTGTGTTACAGTTGGGAGTGTTTGTATGTGCTTGTGCATGCATTATTTTGAATGTGAATGAGAGAGAGGGTGGTAAAAATGAGAGGCATAGCTAAAACCTTCATTGCTAAGTCACACATCATAGAATTATGACTGTGTAAGCTTGTTCTTTTAAGAGCTACTTTTCCATTCATTCTTAGGTCAGCAGATTGCTACAGTGGGTACTTCTTTGGGGATAAAAAGTCACAGGAACATTGTCTTTAATTTGGAGGCAAGAATGAAAACCATTTGACATTTACCTAATGATGCTATTCTTTTAGAAAACCCACAAATAGCTTCTTGAGACCTGCATCAGCATTGTTTCTGGGGAAGTACAGTGTGTGGTTGGCATTCTGAATTTTAATTACACCTATATTTAATAATATAATACCATACACACTGGCACGGAGAGTTTCATTCATGATTAGTGAAATCCTAGATTTACTCAATTTTCACTGATATTTCATAGGTTTGATACGAAGGGTAGATAGCTAAAGGTGACCAGTCCTGAAAATTATATGATTTACAGTGACAAAATCAGTGGAGTCTCTTATTTGTTGACTCTAAATAGAAGTCACAGGACAAGCTTACCTGATAATAAATATGACATAATACTGTCCTACTGAACCACAAGGGAGCACTGCTCTGGTAGTATATCATGTAATGAGCAGGGGTCTCATATATGAACGTTGCACACAAAATGGAGCCTGAAAGAGGCGTCCCAGGCAAAAGTTGTGGTCAGTTGTTGAGCACCTCAGTGTTTGAAATGCAGGATGATGCCAGAATGTGTCGGATTGAATGATTTGGAAAAATCTGGCCTGCCTTTCCCCAATATTAAGCGTGAACAGTCCCTTTTTCTCCTCAACAACATTAACTTGATGATGATGAAATTATCACCATTGTTGCAGATATTCAAGATAACATCAAAGAGGATTAAAGAATTGCTGAACAGAGCATTCATTGCTTTAAAATTATCATATGATTCTATGGATATACCACTAAGTATGATTTTAGTTTCCATATAGAGATGGTATAAAAAATAAGTGCAGTAAACATGACTGCTGTCATGCGTACAGAGCATACTGGAGACAGCGCGCTCTCCACACACAGTCTGCCTTCTGCAGCCACCTCACCCGTTACAGCTTTACCAAGCCTGGAAATAAAGTCAGTGACAGCTCTCTCACACAGTCGTTACACTCCATGTCCTCATTGTGAGTCCTAAATGTCATGCAAGCTGAGTTAACCGAGCTAACAAAACTTGAATAAATAGTGTTCACATATCAGATTTCCATTTTCAAATGATATCCCAAGATGGGAGATACCACTGATTGTCACAATCACTTTAGTGGACATGAAGAGGCCAGTTTGATTGCTGTAAATGTATAAATACTGTGATGCCACTCGTGCGTAAAGCTCCGTGCATGGACTTTCACTATCCTCGCACTGCTGGAGGACAACATTAATAAAATAATTAACAAGTATTTTTTAACCTCCACCTCACCCATAAACACCTTGTTTTTCTGTGCCAGAATTTTTTTTTTCTTAGTCTTCCTGTCATTTATGGCTATGATTCAATCTAAATAACTGTCGATCAGCAGGCTCATTTCTATACAGTTACATTCATTAGGTGCTTTGCATCGACCATTTATGGTTGAATGTGGGTGTTTAGAGGCTGTGTTAGTGGATGATCCATGTGCACACACATGATTTGGGTTTTATAAATCAGAATTCTTTTGCTGTACTTACATTTCCTCCTTTCCTTTGTACATATGCAAACATTTAGTATGGATTCTCCAGAGTTTCATAAATAAGACCCCAGGTCAGAAACAGGTATACCTTGAAAGTGCTGTGTTAGGGCTGTGGTCAGAGGGATAGAGTAAACCTGATTTGTAGTCCTCAGCGCTATAACATCTGTTATCTTGCCCTTTTTCCAAACCTTTTCCCCGTCTATTACTTCATTGGACCCCTCCCACCTGTCAGATGAGAGAAGAGGAGGTCAGTCAGATGCGTCAGGAGATTACAAAACAAACGAAGATGAGAGAAGCCATCCAGAAGAAGTTGCACCAGATGGAGGATCAGAAAGCTGATGTGGATGTACAGAAAGAGACGCTGAAGGCTCAGATCGCTGGTCTGGAGAAAGGTATGGGAGCCTCCCGTGTTTTACCAACAACACTGAAAATACACTGAGAGACTGACATGAGCCATAAACTGCTATGTTTCCAGTCCTTGTCTCCCTCAGTGCTGCCGTATCTTGGTTCATATAAGCTCATAAATCTAAAAGTTAGTTGAGTTCTGAAGTCCGACATGATATGATGAAAATTACAGGAAATGTTCATCGTGTGTTTAGTGTTGAGAGTATAACATGAGAGCGTATGAGTTCATGTTTTAAACCTTTTTCCTTTCTAATTTTAAGACTATAAAATATTGACCTCTCTTTCATTTTATAATGCCTGTTAGTACTTCTGTGGTTATTTTGCTGAAAGTAAGGCAAAAGTAGTGTTACAGTTATTCATTACTCTACACAGAAAGTAATATACTGAAGTATTAAAAAGTTATTACTTTTACATAAAAGTAACTAGTTAAATGTAATAAATTACATTTTGCAAGTGACTTGCCCAACACTGATCTCAGTACAATCAACTGGGCAAGTTTATTGTCTGGATTGCTTTATAGAATCTACCATCCAACCCTGCTTTCATAGATTTTAAAGGAAAATCTTGTATGTTAATACAAACAGCCAGTTCTCTAAGTATTATCATCAGAGTGGAATTTGGGATGAAAAGGGCCAAAAATGTACTGGTACATAAGGAGAGGTCACAGGGGTGATGGGTAGAGCCTTGGGAGCTGGCAACAGCTTTATGTGCCAATTGAGAGGAAAACAAGGAATATCAGCCCAGATGTTTGTCTTGTGTTTTTCTAATAATGGTTTATCTTTTTATCCATATTTGTGCTTCCGTCAATCAGCTTAGCTCCCTCCCTTTTACCAGTTTTCTTTTTCTTGTTTTCTTGTATGTCTAACCCAAGTTCTAGTCTTTTACATGTATTGCCATTTCATCTCATTTTTCCTTCACAGTGCTTCTCTGTACTTTAATTTGTTCCTCCACAGATCTTGAATCATCCCAAAAGCAGGTTGAAGCTGACAAGAAAGCCACAGACGAGCTGATCCGTGAGCGAGACATCTTAAATAAGGTAAGCATTGTCGTGTGCCTTGCAAACAAAGGTGGTTGTGTGACGCAGTTTACTCTAAAGACATGTTATGTCATTGATAATCATGGATGGTGGAGAGCAGCAGTAACTTGTGTAACTAGTGGGTATTTATCTTGTGATCTACAGTATCCTCATCAACACACAATTTGCTGTTGGCTGTAATACTAATATACAATTTAACTATATTTTTAAACACAATTCCCATTCAACAGAACATGATCAAAGCTGCACAGTCGACTGAGAAACAGCAGAGCATTGTGAAGCTCCTCGAGCAGGACAAGAAGACTCTGGAACATGAGATCAATGGCTACCGCCAGGAGGCCCAGAAGCAGCGCAAAATCATCCAACAGCTGGAGAAAGAACGGGATCGCTACATCAACGAGACCAGTAACCTCATGCAGAAGGCAGGTTCATTTCATTATATTATTCGTATGAATTTTAATATTACAAAATTATTTCAATTATTTATTGTCACACGGTGGAAAAACCTGCAGGTCTGAGTGGACTTTTCCTTCTTTCCACAGGTTCAGCAGAAAATGAGTGATGTTGAAGTGAGAGAGATGGAGATATTTGATTGGAGGAAGAAGGTCTCAGAGGCAGAGTGTAAGCTCAAACAGCAAGAAAACCTGCTGGAGTCTGTCGTATCTGAAAGGAACCTCTACAGCAAAAACCTCATCGAGGCTCAGGTACCACTGATCTGCTCCTGCAGTCCCCGGCTGATCTTCAGTTTGTGAGTTTTGTATCCAGGAAGGCATCAGCTAGTCTGTGAGTCATCTGTGGACTGCATTACACAAACAGTTACAGGGCTGCCAAGTTTCACCAAAGGTTTGGAGCGACACTTTTGGGGGAAGGGACCTTCGGTCAATGGTGGAAAAAATGGGGACGTTTGAAGACACATTTAGAGCAATATCTCATTTTAAATTAACATAAGGATTGATGCAATGTCATTATTTGGTCTTAACCATCAATATTTGATCATTTTTCTCACTCTTAATGGTTCGATTTTATGTAATGGACCTACACTACAAAATACTAAAATACTCCAAATTGTTGATGTGAAATAAAAAAAACAACTTGTTTTCAATAATTCTAAACAATAGAAAACTGAAAAGTGGTGCGTGCATATGTATTCACCCCCTTTGCATTGAAGCCCAATCTATTACCTTCAGAAGCCACATAATTAGTTTAGTCAGATCCACTTGTGGGCAATCTAAGTGTCACATGATCTCAGTATATATACCCCTATTCTGACAGGCCCCAGAGTCAACACCAGTGCAACACCACTAAGCAAGGGCTACCACCAAGCAGGTGACACCATGAAGACCAAGGAGCACTCCAAACAGGTTAGAGACAAAGTTGTGGAGAAGTACAGATCAGGGTTGGGTTATGAAAAAAAATATCCCAAACTCTGAACATCCCACGTAGCACCATTAAATCCATTATTAGAAAATGGAAAGATTATGCCACTTCAACAAACCTGCCAAGAGAGGGCCGCCCACCAGAACTCACTGACCGGGCAAGGAGGGCATTAATCAGAGAAGACACCAAGAGGCCAAAGATGACCCTGAAGGATCTGGGCAGCTCTACTGCAGAGATTGGAGCATCTGTCCATAGGACCACTTTCAGCTGTACACTCTACAGAGCTGGGCTTTATGGAAGAGTGGCCAAAATAAATAAATAAATAAAGCAGCATGTTTGGAGTTCACCAGAAGGCATATTGGAGACTCCCAAAACACATGGAACGTGGAAATTGAACTTTTTGGCCATCAAGGATAACGCTACGTGTGGTGCAAACCTAACACCTCTCATCATGCTGAGAACACCATCCCCACAGTAAAGTATGGTGGTGGCAGCATCATGCTGTGGGGATGTTTTTCATTGGCTGGGACTGGGAAGCTGATGAGAATTGAAGGAACGATGGATGTGCTAAATACAGAACCTGTTTGAGTGTGCCAGAGATTTGAGACTGGGACGGAGGTTCCTCTTCAGCAGGACAACGACCCTAAGCACACTGCTAAAGCAACACTTCAGTGGTTTAAAAAGTGGCCCAGTCAAAACCCAGACCTAAATCCAATTGAGAATCTGTGGTATGATTTAAAGATTGCTGTACACAAGAGGAACCTGTCCAGCTTAAAGGAGCTGGAGCAGTTTCTGCCATGAAGAATGGGCAAAAAGTCCTGTTGCTAGATGTGCCAAGCTCGCAGAGACATACTCCAAGAGACTTGGAGCTGTAAAAGTTGCAAAAGGTGGCCCTACAAAGTATTGACTTTGAGTAGGGGTGAATAGTTATGCACACTGAGGTTTTCTGTTTTTTTGTCTTATTTCTTGTTTGTTTCACGATAAAAAAATATTTTGCATCTTCAAAGTGGCAGTTATGTTGTGTAAATCAAATGATACAACAACCCCCAAAATCCATTTAAATTCCAGGTTGTAAAGCAACAAAATAGAAAGAATGCCTAGGGGGGGTGAGTGCTTTTGCAAGGCACTGTATGTCACCTATTCTGGTTTTGTCCTTGACTGAGAAGCTTTGCGACTTTCTTGCCATTTCTAACTTTGTGATCATGGGTTGCAATTGTTTATTATCTATGTATATGATATATACTTGTGTACATAATTATCTCTTCCATGCTTTCCTTCCATTCACTGTGTCTCTCTGGCTCAGGAGGAGATTGCAGAGATGAAGAGGAAGATGAAGACCATGAACAACCAGGTCACCAGACTGAGAGATGAGATCACTGGGAAGGAGATGGCCCTCGCCAAGGATCAGCAGGAACACAAACGCTTAGAGAAGGATAACGAGGCCCTCAAGGTACGGCAGCCCGTCCCATTGGTTCTCAGTGGGGTGTGGTTTTGAGTCATCATCATTTTGACTGTTATAATTTAGCCCTTTTAAAAACTTTAACTATATTTAAGCTTTTTTTTCATATTCTTCATGGCTCTCTTCACACTCTCGACTCTTGCACCCATTTCTGTGTCCTGCTACAGGGGGAGCTTCAGTTGATGAAGCTCCAGCTTGAAGAAACAAAGCAGCGTGTTGACAGTCAGAAAGCAGAACAGCAAAAACTGCAGAAGATTATAGCCGACGCTGATGCTGAGCAGATCCAACAGAAGAAGCAACTGGAACAGGTAGTAAAGAAAGAGAGGGAGGCTGAAAAAATGTAAAAGAAAGAGAATGAAGTGTAATTATTTGTTGGTGAAACTTGACTTAAGGTTATCAGAGAGCGGGACAACCTGGGCAAACAGCTGCTGCGCCGCAACGATGAGATTGCACTGCTGTATGAGAAGATCAGGATCCAGCAATCAATCCTGAGCAAGGGGGACTTCCACTACAACCAGAAGATGGAAGACATCCGCCTGCTTAAGGTGGAGATCAAGAGGCTCCAGTGCAAGAAGAGCATCCTGGACAAGACTGTGCCCCACACAGAGGACCTGAGGTAAAGGAGAGAAGAGGTGACTGATGAGGATTGAGGGAAAATGACATAGAATAGTTTGAACAAAGACAGTCAGCAGTGAATTGCTCTGAGAGAGGAATATGGAGTAGAGAGGAAGAAAGAATGAGGTGACCTGCAAAGTGCAGTGATTAGAGTAGAAGTGTACAATTCAGAGAAAACAATGGAGCAAGGTGGAGAGAGAGTCAGAGGTAGCAATGACCTCCTTTCAACTTCTAGCTTCCAAAAACCATAAGAAACTTCTTTCTATTAAATCCACAATTTTTACAGTAAAGCTTTCTACATTTGCTTTAAGACGAGAGCTGTTCCACCTCCAGAGGGAGCTGCTGAGAGAGAGGATGAGGAACAGCGTCCTCGAGGAACAGCTGAAGCCCATAAATATTCACAGATGGAGGCGACTGGAGGTGAAGCCATCACAGCTCCTGGTTTTTGCCTCACAGGCACATGGACATTTTCAGTTCTAGTTTATGTGTAAGACCACTCAAACAGCCCAAGCAGAGTAAGCCTAACATTTCGTAAATGTCTCCCCTGCAGGGCAGTGACCCCGGCAAATACGAACTCATCCAAAAGATTCAGTCCTTACAAAAGCGACTTATTGCCAAGACCCGAGAACTTGAGGAACGTGAACTTCTATTACAGGTAAACTATTTACACTGTGCCCTTTACACACAAGCACACACACACACACACACACACACACACACACACATTACATTCCTCTTGGATTGAGTAGACCTTTCCTTGTGAGGAAGCGATGTGACTACTTCAAATGAAGCTATCGGCTGTCTAAAGCCTCTTTTCCACTGCATGGTTCTTCTTGGCTCAGCATAACTCAACTCCACTTGATAGTACTGTTCTTGATTTTGTTTACCACTGCAAATGTTACCTCCTCAGTGTAGGCAAGGTTATTATCTGATCATCAAACAATGCCATATGAATCTGCTGTGAGATCTTCTCAAACAGAACACAATCACAGGAATAACTGAGCATATTGAAAGGGTGGCTGTTTGTCAACAACAAGGAGACAAACTTTGTCTCAGGAAGACATAAGCCTGCTGAAAAGACTTTGAAAAAATATAAGTTTGGGATATCTACGTTACACTGCAGATGAGGAACAACCCTAGTTGCTCTGTGTCGCCGAAGTGATGATTGTCTTTGACCCTGCAGTGTTTTCACTCTACAATTTAGTATCAACTTAGCTCCCTTAGAACCTCGGCCAAGGTGATTCCAGAAAAAGTACCCGCTACTACCCACAGCCTTTACCATTGGAAAACCAAAAAAGGAATATTCATTCATTCTTCCTTTCCTTCTATTTTCCCACCAAGGAAAAGGAGAAGCTGTATGTGGAGCTGAAGCACATCCTGGCCCGGCAGCCTGGTCCAGAGGCAGCGGAGCAGCTCCAGCAGTGCCAGTGGACCATCAGAGAGAGAACTAAAAAGCTCAAGGTCATTCCCCCACATCATTTTCTTAGCAGTCAAAGCACGTATCTCCTCATATTTTGTTTTCTTGTTTCACAATATTTTTCTTGTTGTGTTCCTCTCCTTCATGGTATGAAGTCTTCTCATGTATGTGTTTAATTGCATCAGATTATGGTTTTCCCAGGTCAACAAATGAACTCTTTCTCTGTCCCTCACAAATGGAGTGACACTCTTTTTAAATTGATACTCAGTACATATACGTACAGTACTTCCTTGCTCCTCCAATAAAACATCTTTCATTAAAGTTTTGTCCAAGACAGGCAGGCACTTGTCAAATTATTTATTAGCCTAAATTATCATGATATGATGAAGTCTCTTCATTAAATGACAGTGCAATATATTAATTATGAAGAAGTCTCATAAGTACAGTGTATTGCAAGCAAATAGCCATTGTCCATAAAACATGTGAGTGGACACTGTTTCGATGACCCCTTCTAAAATCAGATGAGCTTCACTAATACAACTCGCCATTTGGCTATCCAAATAAAAACTTTTATTTGTATAAATAACACATATCAGAGGAGGGGCCGCAGCTGATTTCAGGTAAAACATGCTACCTCTCTGCTTCCTCACGTTGGACACGTTATGTTGTTTTTTTCTTTCTCTGATTCCACAGGCGTTGATAGCAGAGCTGAGAATGCTCGACTCCAGGATGAACGAGTACAAACGTGAAAATCAAAGTTTAGCGAACGAGCTAGCAAACGTTAAGAAGAAGTACCTCAGTCAGAAAAAGCTCCACAGGTGAGGATGATCTTTGCTTTGCATCATAGCAACCTCAGTCTGACATCTTAACACTGGTTCATGATTTAGTTTATGTATGTAACGTGCAGTCAGTGGGAGTGGGCTTACTCTCTGATGTCCTGGACCTCTGTGTGTCTCATCAGTGAGCAGAGGACCAAGAGCAAGGTGGAGCAGCTGGAGCCTCTGCCCCAGCTGAGCAGCAAGCCTCACTTCACTGGCGGAGGCTTCCGGATTGACAACCCTGTGAGAAGATAACGGCTACTATGACGATATATTTAATAATGCATCTTTAACATATTTTATGGTTTGAAATGAAAGTTTCCACATATGCTGACAGCATCTGCAAGTCAGAGGTTTCCGAACATTAATGTATTTTACAATAATCCAATCATGACCACAATCATCAAATAATGAATCAGCAGGGTGTCTTCATCCTGCTACCACACAGTACTGCAGTACTATACTAAATCATGCTGTAGGAGATACTTTGATCAGAATATGAATGATAAATCCTACACAACACATCAGATACCCTGTCATGTCAAAAACATTTTTTTATTAGTCTTTCATTGCTCATTACCAACAATCAATTCTACATACCTTTCTGTCATCCTGAATAGACTACAGTAGCTCTACATCACAATCCAAAAGTGGTAAAGCACAGAAGAAACAGCCAGACACATTTATAATGAAGTTATTCAGTGAAACCTCTTTAAGAGGAAGGTTCTCTGTGAATTAACTGTCTGTTTATCAATGAGTGCTTAGCTTGGTGTTGAATCAAAAATAGCATAACATAACATATGGGCTGTTCAGAAACCTTTGACTGCAGTGTATTTACTGAAGAGATTTAATAAAGACTTGTGTATCCTGGGGACTTGTGTGGCTTTGTCATCTTTAGACATGGGGAAGCAGAGCAGACGGATCAGGTCAGCCATTGTCTGCAGCAGAATTTAAAGAAATGTCATCGTGGAAAAATCCATCCAACCCCAGTCTATGCAGCACTCATGAATATTTAAAAAATACTTTTTTTGAACTAACAACACTTGATGAACTTGATAGGAGAAGGGACAACAAGCAGATCTATCACTTGAACTCTGATTGTTTTTTTTTACCCTTGTGGAAGGAATGAGTCCATTTGCAGACTGAATTTAGAAATTTTAGCAAAAGAATCCGATTATCACAGCAGGTTTAAGTAACATTTCTGAAGGAAACCGTTTATCTGTCACACATTATGGAAACAATACATTATCACAACCCACTGAATTAACCACTGAGACACATCACATAGAAAACAATGTCCCATGACACTTGAATGATGAAGCTGTTTCCTGTATATTAATATAAGCTGATAATGAACTTTTCTTCATCAGAGTCACTTGCACTGAGTTCATGTTATGTACAGGGACAGAACATTTAATGTTTTCATTCAAATGTATTTGCATTATCTGAAGCAAAAAGCCAGAGATTGGGAGTAACTTCAAATGTATTTTTCAACACACATCACACTTCACTGGCGCCCTCTGTTGTCGAGCCACATCAGTGCGAGTGCACAGTACTACAGGGGAGGCAGTGAGAGCACCCAGGGGTCACGGGTTCATACTGTATTCTCTGCCTTAGTTCTGATAATACTATCATATCATACAAGCACAGATATTATGAGGCAAATCCTGAATTACAGTCTGTCTCTTGAGCAGGTTGTTTACATGATGTCCCTGTAATCACCAGCAGATGTCAGCAGAATACAGACTGACGAGACAAGACAAAAATGCACTCTATCTGCTGGTACACATTTGAGATTCATGGATTAAAAAAGATGTATCTTTACATTTACATGTTTGTTATTTGATAAATATATTAAGTTGAAAATAACAGATACAGCAATGTATTATATTTGGCACATATACTGTATACGTATGTATTTTCAGCATGGGACACTAAAGGATTCACTTGAGCCGAAGGAACTAATCTCATTTTGTCGATGTTGAGCAGTGCAATTAATTCACTGTAATCTTAGGATTTAGGACCCCTGACAGCTGCAGTGTGCTGCTATCAGGTTGTATTCTTTGATCTGTACAGGTTTAGCTCTCCTATGGCCTTAAAACCATAGTTGGGGATTGAGTCTTCCAGTCCCACCCAGTGTGGGATTTGTATGCGGATGAAGATCTTCCTTACTGACTGAAATCAGGGCAAACAGTGTTCTAGTGGTCCCCAAAATTGTTTGGGCCTCACTGGAGCTCATTAGCAGGTTGAAGGTGTGCTAATCAGTGGCGTCAGCTGCTGAAGTGCTTGAGTGCAATGACACCTGAACACACACTCTGTCTCCATCTAATTATAACCTAACAGCTGTCAACACTTAAAGGCTGCAAATATACACATCATTTGTCCTACGCATACTGGTGGTTTACCCCGACAAATGTGAAAAAATAGAAAGATTTACCATCAAAATGTGACTGATGCCAGTTTCTATATATTTACAGGAACTTAAATTGCTTGTATAGTTTGCTCTTGTTCACCTAACATCATCAGAATCAGGCCATACACTGTGCCCCACCTCCTCAAACACAGCCTGTACACTTACAGCCAGCACTGGTGGCGTTTACAAAGTGAGACTTGTCTCCTTCTTACTCCCCTCTCTTGCTTTTGGAGTAATTCCTTCGCCAGTACAATTACGGTATAACCATGGCAACCAGCGTCTATGCAATGCTGGGCTGTGTGAGCTATGTTGCCGTAGTAATGGGAGGCCTCTGACAGGCCAGATCTCCTTTCTTCCTTTCTCCTCTTTTCTTGTTGGGTGTGGAAGAAGCAGCTGCCCACAGGGACTAATGGAGTTGGTGTTGGTTGGCTCGTCGGTGTTGATGTTTCCAAATTTGTGTTTCACGCTAACGATGATGAAACTCGCGCGCACACATGGCACACGGTGTGTTTTTTAAGTGTGCAGCGAGCACAGTGTGTTCTGTGATGTGAGGTTTGATTTTTTACAGTGTACGGCATCTTTCACTGGGCAGGTAGGCGCAGCGCCTCCTGTGCACTGACGTCATGCGTCCTGTGAATCAGTCTGCAGCTTCTCTCTTTGTCTTCGCCTGTTGGATGCGCCTGCCAATTTCTAAAATGATGGTATCTATTTTTGAAGAACAAAAAACACCTTTTGTCACTGATTTGCTTTCAATTTTGTCCCGATCACCAGCTTGGAGTGTTCACAAAATATGGCATTTTATCAGTAAACACACAGGAAAAAAGTCAAAAATGCATCACGCTATCACTGTTTGAAACGTGTAAAGTAAATGTGTGCATCGCTGAACGCTGACTGCTTATTTTCTCGATTCTCTCAGACCCATCAGGCTGTGAAAGAGCATAATCTGTCAAATCTGATGGAATCTGAGAGCTGGATGTTCCAGACCTCAAAGATAGCCATATTATAATGTTTCCCGGTCTGAGTGCACTCCGGGTGTGATAATAACATGCGAGCTGTTATGTTATGAGCGCGTGTGTTTACACTCGTCGGGGCCGAGGGCTTTCAGACAGGAGGGCTAAATCTCGACCCCAGATTGAAACCAGGGATTATGCAGATTTTGCAGCGCAGGCTTTGAGGGAAGGAGGGGTCAATATCAAGTTCATGATGATTTGGCATTTTTCATAAGCATATATTTTTCTATGTTGTCTGATATTTTTCTGAATTAGTTTCAAGAGGATCCTTGTTTTACTGTGGTTTTGATTTCCTAATGTTCAATACTGGCTGTAGTTTGCACATGATTTGATCTGTGAAATTATGTAGTGAAAAGCAGTCAGTACAGGGATTCTCTTTATATTCCATATAGCTATATATTTGCCTGTTGTTAATCTGAGAAAGAAAGGCTTTATTGATCCCCAAGCAGCAGGGGAATGGTTCATTTTGAAGGAGGGTGGAAAATTTATTCACCCTGGCAAAGGGACTCTTTTGGTACTTTTTGTTTCACAGTCATGGTCAAGATCGGCACAAAACTCAGTCATATCATGACTCACATATTCAACTAAAAAGCCCCTCTGCTCCTGCACGCTCTCTGCTAATAGAGGACAGCCGCTTAACAGGGGCGATGCATTTGGGTTACATTACAGTTGCTCCTTCTAGAATAGAAATATGACAGTGTCGAGAAATGAGATGATAAATATAAGACTGAGAATAGATACTGAGAAATAATAGTGAGTAAAAATACAAATCTTTTAGATAAAACATAAAATCAATATGAATATATATGTGATTTAAAAATATGATGTATGACAATGAAATACATATAGAAGTAGAAATTCAACCAGAAAAAGAAATGGAAAAAGTACTTTAAATATATAATGTAAAGTATAGATGTGGTGTTTGGGGATTAGGAGGCCAGTAATATAAACCTCTTAACCAAGAGTCATAATTGTTGTAAGTAACTGCATTTTATTAACATTCAATTCCCTTGAATATTTTATTTAACTGTTTTTTTTTATTTTACTTTTAATAATTGTATTGTATCTAATAAATTATGTAGCACAACTGCAGAGTTTTAGTGCTTTTCTGTAACTGAAAGTTGTCTTACATTATTCTTAAATTTGTATTAATTGAGCAGTTGTTAAACGATCGCTTTTAATGCCTTTTTACCAGTCTGCTTTTACTTTGTTGATATTTCTACTCATTACTGTTTTCCCTTTTCTTTGCTCGTTCGACTTGATGTCACTGTAAATGCTGGTCACCCCTCAATAATCTCTCCAGTATAAGTAATTAAAGGTTATTAATTAAAGGAATCTCACATACCCTCTATGAAAGAACCTTTTATAGCTCCCTACAAACGAGGAGTTATTTGAAGAGGTAAAGTGGTAAAAATATTCTTGATAATATTTTTTTAGCAGTGTATTATTGATTTCAAATTCAAAATTGTATTTGTTTTTTACGTCACTCGGTTTCCACAGCTGGTCTATCTGTACTATCTACAGTGAGATTTTCATCATTACTATTTTTTGTGACCTTGAAGTACAATACACTGGTTCAACATAATACATTCTCCTCTACGTGTTATTCCACAGATCTGTGGCAGAATAACAAAGAAGACAATGGGGGGAAGCTGGTGATCCAGTCAAAGGGATGCGAGGAAGACGGATTATCAATGTGCTACCTTCTTACTGACACATCTCCTTCCTTCCCCCAAACCTCCTGCTCCTCCTCCTCCTCCTCCTCCCTCTCTCCTCATGAATATTGGGGATTTAATGTGTGCAGGGACGGCAGAGAGAGGGAGGGAGGAGGCAGGGACAAAGGGAGAAAGGGAGGATAGTGAGGGAGGAAGGGGAGGGGGTGAGCTGCTATCGTCACAGGCTGGGCAGTGCGCAGGCTCTGTGCGAGCTGGGCTGGCTGCCTATTGATTGGAAAACAGTGGGCTGTGGGAGGACAGATAAGGGTGGCTGTGGGCTAACGGGTGAGGGAAGGGATACAGACCAAAGCTCACACCACGCTGCCATCTTTACCTCCATGATTCTGTCTCCGTCTCTCACTCTGGAATGAATGTGACTGCTGCTGCTCATCGGTGGCTTTCGCAGCGGAGGGAGGCTTAGGTACAGATTCTCCTCGTCTGAGAAGATCCTCCCCACACTCACACCGAGCCACAACAACAGCATCACATCGACTGCAGGTAATCCGTCTTCCTCCTCCACCTATCATCCTGCCGTTGGCTCTTCCAGCCCTGACCCCTCCGAGGTCCTCGCTGTGCATCATCTTCCCTCCATCCCTGCCTTGTAACCATGGTTTCCTCCGTCTCTCCTTCCTCTCTGCTCCCTGCTCTTCTCTCCCTCCCCCACTCTCCTCTTTTTTCTTTTTTTTTTTCTCCCTCTGATGAGCTGATGACATGCACTTGCTTGGTTTTCATTTCTGCCACGATCTCTTGAAAATGTATTTCATGTGGGATCTATTTCAGTTATAACAATGTGTGACAAAATCATAATGATTTGACAAATACGACGACAGTTCATTCCTGCTCAGGGTCACAAAATAGAATGAAATGCTTTAAGAATCTGCAGTGGAATTGGTGTTTGATTTGTCGTTGAGTCTCAGAGATGTGGACATCCCTCCCATGGTAAAATATTATCAGTGATTGGGCTCCATTGCGTTAAATGACCTCTGATGAGCTCTTGTGATTGGCTCCTTTCATACCTGCATGCTTGAGAGGCACACCTGAGACCACCACCACTCTCTGTGAAGGTCACATATGAAAAGAAAATGGGCTGACACACATTCCAAACACACACTCTGCAGACATTCAATACCTGCCCATCTCAAACACCTTTGCACCATCCACACTGCTGCAAGCCTTTCTGTGGATGCTGTGGCCTTGTACCTCCCATACCTTTCAGAACACATTTTTCCAGAGGTTTCCACATCCTTTCTGCTCGACCGACCCAGCAGTAAATAAAAGGCCACCGCATGTCTGGAAGGTGCTATTAGGAAATTGAATTTGTGATCTTACACCCTGCCAGATTTTCAGTGCATCAGTGCCTCATGCAAAGAGTCCCTGTGGCAAGGTTAGAGCGAGCCACTAATTTCCCTGCCCCTGCTTCTTATTTGAGTAGAGCAAACGACCTTAATTGGATCTACTGTCAGACACGAGTTGTCAGTCACTGTCACATGGAGGGGGTGATTCATGTGTCTGCTGCCAGCATTTGTTCAACATGACGTCCTCTCCCAAGCAATTAAAAATGAGTTTTAAGACAGATATGAAACAGATGAATTCATTCAACAAAAGCAACCAGAACACAAAGCAGTATATTGTATAAAGAGCGGGGAGGGCTGGAGAGAAAAGCAGAAGAGATCCTGAAAAACAATATCCGGCTGTTGACGGAGCAGCACTTTGCTGAGTGGTGTGATGAGGAGGAAGAGGCTTGCACAAGCTTGTTTTTAAATGGACTCCACTGTACTCCCCCACTTACGCCAGGCCACGGTCCAGCAAGGCACAGAGGATGAAATTTAGGCCTCACTAGTGTAATTACACTGCGTCTGACGACCTGACTAAGGCACAACTTCTCTTAAAAGTCTGACCGCAGCATTGCAGGAAGTCCTTTACAGGTTTACATCCTTTGATTTCTGCTGATTTATATAATTCGATTTCATTTGACAATCACTGACAAAGGCCCTGTGGCACATTATTTTACCAATACCCCGGATGTAAGGTTCAAACTCTATTATCATAGCAGTCAAGTATAAATGACCATTAGGATTATTTTATACAGTTACTGTGAGCTGCTTTCTCTTATTTATGGCATTTATATTACCTCTAATCATAGTTTGATTCATTCTACAAAGAATCTATCAAAACCTCAAACAAAGAGTCATTATTTAGGAGGGTGGACTTCAAACCTTTTGTGCCTACCTGTATTCATATATCAGTGCAAAATAGCCTCTATAACAAGTTATCCAATCCCTCTGTACATGCTCATTTGTCTCAGCAGCAACACACAAATTTAAACCAGACAAGTGGCAAAATGAAAAAATGAGTTGATCTGCTTCGCACAAGAAGAAGATCCCCATTAAGATCCTCCTTCACACAGGCTGTCAATCATGACCTCTGTTGTGTCACACTCTAATAATTCCCACCACCGGGCAATAGCAAGCATGGTGAAAAATCCCTCCAGGGTTCCCCGGAGGGATTTTTAAAGGACTTTTTTAGGGTATAGAATTTGCCTCATAGTCACTCACTCATTCATTACTGGTTAGATAGTTGTATTTTGCAATAATAATGTGTGGTTGTAACAAAATCCCACAGCACACCTGGACCTGCCTCATGGTGCACCAGTGTGACTCGGTGCACCTCTTGAGAACCCCTAATATAGGAGAAGGGCACTGTGCAAACAGTAAACAGTCTGACTAATAACATGACATGTATCCACGCTTATCTCTCTGCAAAACATAGAAACTTACTGACACTCCTGAACCCCATCTCTGTACCACTGGACCATCCCTATACAATTCATTTGTGATCAGAGGGGAAGAATATACTGTGGGCATATTTATAATGATCCAGTTGACAGTAGAAGATTTAATGCTTTCCAATTAATTTAAGTCTTAAAAGATGTAATTACTTCATTACCCCAAACTGTCCCTAGTGTTAACTGTTTGTAAGAAGTCATAGAAATGCTATACAGATTTTTTTTTTTGACTCACTTAACTGTAGATAGAGATACAAAGGAGGAGATACAAAGGAGGACCCAGTAGACTGAAATAATTTTTAAAATCTCGGAATGTACAAATGTATGAGATCACTTCTTTAAATATATCTATGAGTGTATGAACTCATTTGTTACTCCACTGTGGCAAAGAAAAAGCCTGTCTACCATTTAATAATTAAAAAGAAGAAACCGAGAAGAAAGTCTTTGTAGGTCTTTAAATCTTTCTGTGACATAGAAGTAACTGATGGTAAATTAGACATAATTCCATTGAATTTTGCTTAAATGATTTTGATTAGAACTCTTCAATATACCGGACCCTGTAAGCAACCTGCATCATAAGCAAAAATAAAAGTCAAAATGTAGGCCTCCTGATTCCCTGTCTCTATTAGGAGAGCTACATTAAGGTTTCTTACCTTTCTGTATATATTTTGGGGTAATTTGTAAGGTAAGTCTGTTCCAGAACCCTAAAAGCTCTGTGGTGCTGGTCATTTTTACAGCTTGATAAACATGCTTGGATTTAGATTGGAGGATGAGTCCATCTCTTTAAATCAGAATCATTCTCAGAGCAGCATTAAAATTTTCCGACACATTAAGTGAGGAATACATTTGGAAACATGTATATATTTAGCCCAAAACCCTTAAAGAAAGCACTATAAATAATATATGCTTCACAAATGTTCCTATAATTTCATGTCCCAGAATCTTAGAAGCCTCATCAGGTAAATCCCATTAGAGGTACTTAATTAACTGCGGTTTACCAGTAAAGCCAACTGGTTGGGTTCCCTTTGGGACCTGGTCCCCTTCTGGCACATTTACCTCCATCTCCTCTTTGTCTAGACAACATGGTGCCATTCCACATGAGTTGAGGCAGGCATGATTTAGGAGGTGCCAGTTAAGTCCTTCTGGGATATTGGTCAATCTACCAGATGGGGACAGATACAGACTTCTGTGCTCCGTCTGATCTTGTCTTTCCTCTTAAACACATTGCAGCAGTAGCCCTGCCTCATTAAAGAAATGCTGATGAAACTTAAAACATTGTGCTGATTTAGCAAACTCAATGCATTAAACACTATATCGCCACCACTCTATTTGTGCAGGGTTAAGAGACCAACAGACAGGGGACATCATGGAAGCCCCTCTTGTGTGTTTGGATGAGGAGTTCGATGACCTCCGGCCATGCCCCATGGATGAGCTGGACTACCCAGAGCTCAACCACTCCTCTTACTCCACGACCACCACCACCACCACTATCCCGCTGGCCTCCATCACCCGCGAGGACTTCTCCGAGCTGGAGAACTTCTCTGAGATGATGAGCTTCAAGTCGATGGAGGACCTGGTCAACGAATTCGACGAGAAGCTCAATGTCTGCTTCCACAATTACAACACCAAGACGGAGGGCCTGGCGCCCATACGCAACCAGTCACACAGCCAGGAGGAAGAGGAGAGGCTGCAGGACGAAGAGTGAGTGACCACAGTTACAGTTACTGTATATAATTTGAAAAAAATCATAGGAACATGTTCACTTCCTGGAAATATTCTGGGGCTTTCAGCCATCTTTCTCGAGCCTATTAATATGTATTTTCACAATTCGTACGTTAGGCTAAGGCGAGAATCTTGAAATGAACTGGTATTATCAACAGAATGTGAACAACAACACTGTTGACGTTACAGTATGTCAAAGATGTCTATCTATTGTGATGCAGAGATATCTACTGAAGTTAGCATGCTAACCAGCTAGCAAGCTAACTAGCCCCAGCCCGTCCTGTTCCATTATACCACTTGTTTCAGCTGGGACACAGCGCTGTCTGCCAACAGCAAGTATGCTAAGTTTGCTCTGTCAGCTTTTAGTGTAGTATTAGAACAAAATACATTAACAAAATTTCAAGAAATGAAATACTCTAGGGCCACTGACTCCTCAGCTCACTGAGCCATGAGCGAATCGGAGAAGAATTTGAAAGAAGAATTTGATGACCAGTTTGTGTGTTATGCCATCTTGTGTCACCGCTGCCTGCTGACGGTGACAGCAGCATGGGTAGTTGGATTAAAGATTAAAAAGTGGCCCCCAGATGAACCACTGTGTAATACAACGTTACAGGCCAGCTAGCCAGCATAATTAAATGACAACTGCATGCAATCATTAAAGACCAGTTACACTAAACAAAATCAGTTTTTTTCCTCTTCAAAGTTGAAGTTTGCCACAAATGTTGGACCAGCAGAGAACTGCACAGGTTTTTCATGATTTCCTAGACATCGCTGTCAGGAGTAACATGACATAGAAAGTAAAGGTAAAAGTACATAATGACATACTTCTACTACTTCTACTACTACTTATGATGGCTTGCATTCAAATCAAATGCATACATATTGGAGCGAGATGCTGATGCAGTTACGGTGACTTGTCTATTTCTGGTGCTTTGCCAGTTTTGTGTATTTTTTTGGAACTACCTTCGAATCTGGCCACATTTTTACAAAGTACACCTTTAATGGATCTGATACAGTCTGATCTTTTAATTGACATACATAAACTAGCACTTACAGCACTTCAACTAGTCCATCAACTAGTTTTTGCATCAAAATGCTAGATAGAAATTACTTCACATTATAACAGCAACCTATATTATGTCACAAGAATGCCAGAACCTGAAATCATTTCAGGAACTCAGTCTTTAGCTAACAGATAACTGATAACTTATGTTTGTTTACTGCATTTTCATTTGAATACTTGAATTTTTCTGCAAATTCCTTCATTTGGTTGCATTTGGGCTCTGTGATGCAGTGCTTAGTCATCAAGAACATAATAAGGTGATTAAAAAATCAAATAATAATTAAAAACGATATAAAATAATAATAAAATTCCCTCAACACACATAAAATAGATGTTTTTCCTTCTGTCATGATGCTGCCATTAATGTCATTCACAGCCTGTTCTAAAGGCCAAACCAGTGGCTCAGCAGCCCAGCACGCCACATATGACCGTAGCCAAAATATTTCCACACGCACACACCACAACACCCCAAACAACCAGTCAATCAGCGGCTTGACCCCACCCTCCCCAGCACCACAGTCAGACTGCATGCTGAATTATTCAATGTGCAGTGTTGTTCCTCTGCTGGTCCGTCTCTGCCTCTCCACCAGCTGACTGCCAGACCCTCCTCCCTTCTCTAGGAGGCTCTGAGGCGGAAAGCACACACGTCCTCACACTGTGTGGATATGAATCGTGCTAAAAATAGTCTGACTGTAGGTGTGAGAGGAGAGTCTTTGGAGAGGAATCACATGATTTTTTTTCAAACTGCCATAAATTGCTGTTAAAATGAGTCTGTAAAGCTCTGACTGATTATTGGCCACAGAACACAGGACTGTGGGTGGATGTGAGTTCTGCAGTAATACACTGATCTGCGTGTTACGACCAGGACGCGAGCCTGATGCCATACGCTGATTTGTTGTGGCACAGATACGGAAACCGGTATAGATATGGTGAGGTCAGATAAACACACTGTTCCCCATCCCTTCTGTGGGTTCTGCCCCATTAACAACGTCTCATTGTTCCTCCTCCTCATTTCATGCCAATCCTTGCAACAATCCACGCTGTGATTTCAAATCAAGCGACTGGATATTCATGCACCTTAGTGGCAGTTAGACAGAGAGAACTATTAATAGAAACTACGACACTGCTCTTTCATAACGCTCAGGATCTCGCGTGGTGTTATGCTGTATAGGACACATATGAAGTGACTCATGTGAAACTGAAGAGTCTTACAGACCCGCAGAAATAACCATGAAGTACCGTTTGCAAAGCTGCAGTTTGGTTCCAAACAGTCTGTCACACATGTTGGTCTTAATCCCCGCAGTTGCCTGATTAAAAAGGCAGATATGAGTGAGAGTGACAAGCTAATGCAGAAGTAGAATATTAAACAGAATGATTTCTCTTCAGTGGCTGCGGGCCAGCAAACACAGCAGGACAGCTTTGTAACACGGAGTTCCAGTTCCTGCCGGCCAGACGACCAAACCGTGTCCTTGTGTTCTGCGTGCAGTATGAGCTGTTCGCGTGTTGTGGTGTGCGCCGTGGTTATTACATATTAGATTATATTAATGAGGTTGGTTTTTATATTACTTAGAGCGCTCACATTCATTTAAAGGGAAAGTTTGACATGTGGGTAAATACACTCTCTTAGAGAAGACCAATTTCACTCCTGTCCTTTACACAGTATATAAAGCAGCAGCCTGTTAGCTTAGCTTAGCATTAAGACTTCAAACAGGGGGAAGTGTTAGCCACAATTTGTCCAAAGGAAAAAAGCCTCCTTTGCGGCAGACCGCTCTGCCAAGAAGTTGGTCCTGCATAAGCACCTGTAAACAACACATTTTCATTTTTACACTTGAGCTTTTCTATGGAGTAGGCTAAACAACAAGATACAACTAGACATGGTCAGCTGGTGTCTGGTTAGCATTTGTTTATACCTTTGGACAGAGCCAAGCTAGCTGTTTCCCACCACTATGCTAAGCTAAATTAAGCTAAGCTAAGATAACCTAAGCTAATAGAGTGTTGAAGTGATGACATATTTTTGTAGCCTTCCCTGGAAGTTAGCATCGACCTGGTTCCTTCGTTAAAAAACCTATAGGATTTTTCAACTGGATTTTTGTATTATTGCAGAAAATAAGCTCTGTGGCAAACACAAGTTTATGATACTAACTATCTGCTACATGTTTCATTCAGCAAGATGATCTTAACAAATGAACACCACTTTTGTGGTTTTTAAAGCGTGAATGCAATCGCCAGAAGTACAAAGCTAATGTTAGAGGTGGGGAAGGCGATTCTGGAGAAAGATAGCTGACTGTTGAGTCTCATCAAATACTGACGCTTTGGGTCGTTATTCAGCCAGAATTCTAACCCAAAGCGTAGTCATAACTGCATGACTTCAATATCACTACTGCTAAGCTTCTCACTACACTATGCACACTTGTTAGAACGTTAAAGTGAGAACAGTTTGCAGGTAAAGTCCAATTGTAAAGATGGACTAGTGAGTAGATGAGACCCCGTGCTCAGCGTCATGTCGTTTAATGTCCCAGACCACCAGTGTCGTCTCATTTAGCCAATTGTTAACCTGGTAACAACCACCTTTTTTTAAGACACATGAATGCTTGTTGGTTCAAACACACGGCTGGATGTCCCTTTATATTAACCTCCAGAGAGTGGTCATCTTATCTAGCCTGTGAATATTCTCATTCATCCAGGTCATAGTTATCTCAAGGAAATTGAATCAAACTCAACTGGATTTGGTTTTTGTCTTTGAAGACGTTTCACCTCTCATCCAAGAGGCCTCATCTGTTCCTGCTCGCTTGACTAGGCTAAGGACTAGTCATCTTATCTAACTCTCAGCAAGAAAGTGACATTTCTACAAATGCCAAACTATTGTTATAACATTTTAGCCAGTTGTGATGACCATGATACTGTTAGTATTTTTATTTAATTTTTTTCAAGTTTAAAAATCAACATTCACATTTTTTTTGTAATCAGAGGTGGTATTTCTTTTTGTTTAAAGTTTAAAACATCTGTATGTGTTTGCAGATGTGATGTGTTTATTACATCTATTGTTCATATACAAATCATTTTTCTGTATGATCATCATCATTGGCACCAAAATGTCTATTGAAAGTCTATTTTATTTTAGTCCCAGTCAATAAAAACACTTAGTTTTTGTCTCAGGGCTAAGTGTATTCAAACTTTGTCCCTGTTTTTGTGCTGGTGCACACAGCCGTGGCATGCAGGCAGGGATGGTGAGGTAAGCCGGTCAGCTGAATGGTGTCCACTGTGTGTCGGGTGTGGGCTGTGCCACTGGGCGCAGGGCAGTGTGCCTGGGCCAGCCTCTGAGTGGAGGAGGAAAAAACACAAAGAACACTCTTCTCTCCCAGTTTGAGGTCATTCTTCCTCAGACAGACGCTCGCTCCGGGGTATAGTCAGGGACCACTGGCACAATGATGTGAGGAGCTTTATCTAAATCTCTGCTAAGGATACCTTTTACTGAGTAGTAAGCTGTGTTTTTTTTCTGTTGTGCATTGTTTCTCTGCAGCCTCCAGCTACACATATTGACCACCATTATTGACTCGCCACATTGAAATATTGACTGAGTTGCAGGCTGCTGAAGACGGGGCTGAGTTGATCCCCTTATAACCAGGAAGATAGAATACAATGAACTCTAGTTTAATGCTCTTATATAACTGTCTAACTACACTGTGTGTGGAAACACCAGCTTAAAATAGTAAACCGCCTCGAGAGCTAGGGCCAAAATGGTGTTTTTATGCTTGTTGTTGATATTTTGTTGTGTCCTTGAAGGTTCACCCTGCTTACATGTGTACATGTGTGTGTCTCTGTGTTGCTTTGCAGTGTGTGGGATGCTCTAACGGACAACTACATCTCCACCTGGGACGCCCCCGCCTCAGAGGGACATAACGGCAATCTTTCTGACCAAGAGGTACATATCATTCCACCTCTTTCTGTTTCGATCAGCGTGCTATTAGATCTTTTAACCAATAAATAATAAGAAATGTTTATTTATTTTTATTTGGAGAGGTTGGGTTTTGTACGATTTTTCTGACAAAAGTTGTTTTAAAATCTTGTTCTTATTTGTATTAGCCCCCCCATTCCTATTTATTCCTTCTTCTGACTTTATTATCTTGTATTTGGTCTACATTTGCTTCACTTGTCTTTAGGAGTAGTTTAGTAGCTTTGCTGTCCAAACTACTGTTATTTTATCTAACGTCCTGCACAGCTTGGTATTAAGTGGACGATATTAAAGTGCGCCAAAAGTGTTAATCACAAATGAATTACTGATTGTGTGATCTACTGTAATGTTTATTTACCCATTTAATGCTCAAATGAGCACAGTTTTATCAAAACAGCTTCAGAGGTCTGACCCAGAAAACATGCTCACAACCCCAGAAAATGGCTCTCATAGTCATTTTCTTCCTTATTTCTTTTTTTAGAGATGAGCAGGGATATGTAGTCTGTACTGTATGTGTTTTTTGCTGGCTACCAGTGGTTGATTAGAGTTTACTCATGTCTGTCCCACTTATTAAGAGAGAAAATAAGTTACTGCTCTTATAGTTTTAAATAACTGTAAATGAAAGTGCACCATGCAATCATTTTTCATTTTGACAAGCCAAGCTGAGCAGCTAACTGGTTCATTCTTTCGGAGGCTTAATCTCATGCTGACACTTGAAGACATGCTCGACCGACCATGACCGGTCTTACGTTCAGCAGAGGTCTTCCTCCCCACCCTTAATTGGCTGTCGCATACAACCGGACAGCAGGCATTTAGCAGCGTAGGCCGTGTTTTGGCTGGTCAGGGCCAGAACAGACGTTTTATTCCCCAGAGGGAGAGGGTTGTTCATCTTCAGCTGGACTCTGTCCTCAGTTCAGTTGTTGCTGTTCTCTCTCATTTTCAAGGGTCGAGTACCAAAACGGGCCACCAGTAAATACTTATACGAATGACAGCTTCCCTTTGGAGAAGCCAGATAAACCATATTTCCTTTTTTCTGTTGTATGAGTGCATGCTTTTCCGTTGTTTCTTCTGCCACATTGCCCTTATCTGCTAATTCTACCCAGTTCTTCATTATCGTTATCGCCCCCTGCTGGTACTGCAGCTTCATACGCAGATGTATTTTTCGCACCTGGCCGAGGCAAACACACATGCTTACATGCTGTCTGAGGATCTGAGTCATGCTTAGGTGTTAGATTGGGCTGGACACTGTAATAAGAATCTACTGCCATGTTAGCAGCTCCCTGAGGTTTGGCACAGCAGAGCTTGGAGCTAAATGCTAATGCAAGCATGCTAACATGCTAACCATGTAACACGCAGACTTTTAGCAGGTGTATTGTTTACCATTTTCACCATCTTAGTTTAGCATTATTGCACGTTAACTTTAACTATTTAGCGCTAACTGCAAAGAACAGAGGAGGCTGATGGGAAGGTTTTGCAGGTTTTGTTCACAGGAGATCACCATTATGATTAATAGGGAATTGTAATGACAACTCACCCTGAGAGGCATGTGAATGTTGGTACAGATGTCATGAAAATGAATCTTTTAGTTGTGGAGATTTCACAGAAAACCTCAAATGTCAATGATGGCGCACGATTTTGTTCTAATTCATGTAGTTTTGAGATATTTCACAAGGTGAAAACAACCGACTCATGTTGCTAGAGAAAGGCAGGCATTAACCAAAATCATTTACTAAATGAATTATAACTTCACTATCTGTATGAAAGTCATATATTGAAAATAAATAAATAAATAATTGAATAAGGCATAAACTATTAAAGCATGTTTACAAATGGAATAGTAAACTGTTCTTTTTAAGGGATACTAAATAATGTAAAAGCTTCAAACATTTAAGCATGAGACTTTAAAATGAGTGCAATCCCGGACTGATCTCTCTCTGGCACTGATCCAGTTGCTTTGGGAAAATACCGGGGATTGACTATGTTATCCTAATCCAAATAGATTTAGTTTTTTACTCTCGCCTTCTTCTTTTTTAGTAAGACGTACTGTAGCAGCTATCTGTTTGTTGCTTGGCTCAGCTGTTTCCGCTCACATTTTTGCAGATCCACGAAAAAGAGGAGGAGGAGATGAATGAGAAGAATGACAATGCCAACTGCCTGAACGAAGAGCCTCTTATCACAGCTGATCAGGTGTGTGTGTGTGTGTGTATGTTTCAGATCCAACAGCAGTCTGCCTGTTTTTGATAATGACCAAAGAAAGCAGGATGTAAGATAAGAGCCATCTCAGAGTGGTGCATTGGTCCTTTACAGCTTTTACCGTCCTCTTTTCAAACTAATGCATGTTTACAATAATTTTGCTAGTAGGAATTACCCATAATCTTCTTGTAATTTTTGGCAAGTAGTGCCTTTTCTATTCAGGCTCTTTTTTTTTTCATTGGTCGGCAGGCCACAGACTACAAGTGAGAGTATAAAGAATGAAAAGGCCCAGACTATAAATGGCTCAAGGCCTAGCAGTGCTTTCATGACAAAAAGTGGGGAAGATTTCCTTAAATGTTCTAGATCTGGAAATGGAGGCAGTTAATAGGTTTCTGTGGCGATCTGGTGATTAGGTGTTCAGGTAATCTGGATGACTGGAGACCAAGGCATGTAAAAGGGTTTGTCCATCACAGAATGAAAGACATGATGAAGTCTTGACAATGCTCCTGAACTGACAGGTTGCTGAAATATTGTCAAATCAGGACCAGCGAGATTTCCAGCTGCTTTTCTGATGCATTTATTGACAAATATGTTGGATCATCAGTGAGTTAGATTGAAAAGAGCAAAAGACCAAGCATAGACCCCTGAGGAACCCCAGAGACAGTATTTGCATTGCTAAATGTGGCATAGTTACAGTACCGTCCACCAAGGTACAGTCATTTTTATATGGATGAACAATGTGGTTACATGTATAGGTCCAACGACAAACAAAGTGTTTGTGTAGCCTTTTTTTTGTTTGTTTTGTTTGTTTGACGTAGTGTTTTGGGGAAGGCTCAGGTCATGTATGACAGCGTGGAGTGCTAGACTGCTCTCATATCGTGCTGTTACAAGAGTTTCGATAGGCGCCTGCCTAAATCCAATTCTGCTGCTGCTTTACATTGCTGAAGGCTGTGTAGACATCAATAATGGATTAGAGTATGATATGTTCACTTATAAAAGAGGCTGTTGGCATTTTAGTGGCCACACTCTACTGACAAATGGACGGTTATGGATATGCATTTACTTACCCCTGTTTCCTCTCATCTCTTTCCCGTCCATCCACTCGTTTCCTTATATCCTTCCATCTATGTAACCCTCTCACTCTCTCCTTTTTCCTCTCTTCAAGGTCATTGAGGAGATAGTTGAGATGATGGAGAACTCTCCGGATCCCGGGGAAACTGAGGAAGAGGATGAAGAGGAGAGCAGTCCCTGCTCCTCCAGGAATAACCCCTCCTTGCTGGAGGAGATCAGGCAGCTGTCACAGGCCTCCAACAACAACTGCTCTTATGAAGGTAAAACAATTCATACTTTTTTTTTTTAATAAATGCAGCTTCATATTAAACACATGGGGAGCAGTTGTAGAGGGAGTATCACAGCTGGCCTGCGATGTGAACAGGATACATTCCTGTCAAAACATTTTTCCTTGCAGACTTGCTCATGTAAAAAAAAAAAAGAAAAAGAAATCTGGCCTAAAGTTACAATTAGTATTTTTCCTTGAAGCATGTCACTAAACATCAATAAAATACCAAAGGTGAGACCCTCCATCATCTCTATTTATATCAGATCCAACCAGAAGGCTGGTTATGATGAGTGCGTGGACACCACCGACAGGGACATATCCATCTGTTGTGCTAGATCCAGTTGGTCATGAGATGAATCCAAATGTCCTGGTCCTGGTCGGGCCCTGCCCTTAGACGTTTCCCTGCTCCAACACACCTGAATCAAAAAATCAGCCCGTCATCAAGCTCTGCTGAAGCCTGATACTGACCCATTCATTTGAATCAGGTGTGTTGTGGCAGGGAAACATCTAAAACATGCAGGGCAGGGGGCTCCCAGGACCAGGACTACACACTGTCTTATTACGGTTTATGGTACATAAAGCGATGTGTCCTTTTCTCTTATATTTGCCTTTTCCCAATGAAACACTGCATACTGTCACCTCATCATGCCTATAATCTATTCAAACGAATCAGTCTGTAAATATTAGCTCCACTGATGTTACAGTACTCATATTCACACAGTTGGTATACCTACTGCATGTTCTAGCATTCTGTCTGAATCCCTGTGTATGAAACAATACTTTTGCACAAAACAAAACCCAACTGTCCCCCTCTCCCCGCTCATCTGCTCGGCAGGCCTGAGCCTGATGCCCAGCTCAGCGCTCGTTGAACTGCTGCACCGGGTGGAGGCGGCCATCCGCGAGTACTCAGAGGAGCTGGTCAACCAGCTGGCTCGGCGTGAAGAGCTGGAGTTCGAAAAGGAGGTGAAGAACACGTTCATCACGGCCCTGATGGAGGTGCAGAACAGGCAGAAGGAGCAACGAGACAGCAGCAAACGCCGGCGCCGGGACAAGGCCCTGAGCCTGCAGGGGGGAGGGATGCCAACTGTGAACGCAGGGAACACAGGCCCCACGGAGAAGACCGGAACCATGCCTGTCAAGGTAAGGAGCACTCTCGAATGCACCTTTTAATTATTTACATCACGCGAGTGGCCATAAATTAGCCCTCTTCACACAAGAGATCTTAGATCTTGTGCTTTCATCAGTGTCACAGCACCAGAGTTACAGTAATTACGCCACGATGCCACACGATTTACTAGGAAAATGGCTTTGTGCAAACGTGTGCCGCAGCCATAATCTGTGTGTATTCAGCGCCTGATTTACTGAGACAGCAGCTCATTACACAACCAGCTCCTTAACTGATCCTGGTACTGCCCTCCAGACACACTCTGCCAGCAGAGGAGAACTCATAGGCACAGGTCACAGGTGGGATTTCTATGAGATCAAGCAGCTCAGAAAAAGAAATGCAAAGAAATAAGGTGGGCGTCTTGATTACAACGTGTTTTCTTTGGCCAACTCTCTTGTGAAAAATGGTTACTCTCATTAACTATTAATGCACTGAGAGGAAATGTACACACTTGTGGTAAACAAAAAGGAGATAAGATAAAATATACTCAAGGTACACACAGCAACACAACCAGGGACGAGAGAGAGAGAGAGAGAGAGAGAGATGGAGCAGGTGGAGGTGGAGGTGGTGCTGATACGGATGTTGCTGAGATAAACTGTGGCCTGTAGTGATTTTACAGTTCATTAATGGTCAAGCTGAAATTCAAGTTTGATGAGCACAAACCAGAAAATTCATCCACTGTTTGTTTTCCTCGTTATGCTCATCACATATTGAGTTCATTAACAAAAGACTACATCCTCCTTATTTTGCTCCTGCTTTTGCATCAGTTGTTAGTTACATGTGAGCCTACATTAAATGCACACATGTTTCTGGCGCTGCAACCCTCCCATCTGTACTGTGGTTACGCTTTCTTTTCAGAGGGGATGAAAACTGACTGTCACTGTTGACCTCAGTCAGTCCAACAGAATAATCAACCTCTCTTAACATGTTTCCTCCTGTTATTTGTGTGATCCTTCCTAAAATGTATTTGCAATAAGGAGAGAGATGCACCTTGCAATCACAGACAAATGAGCTCCAGCCTGCTGTGTGTTCTCTGTAAGTCCAGCAGGGGGCAGACTCAGGCTGTAAGAGGGGCAGGGCCAAAACAATTTAAAGGGGCACCAGCTGCACGCAGTGGGCCAGAGAGTTTTTGCTGAAACATTCCAAAATTCTGGTTAAGATTCAAATGATTGATTGTTTAAAATAATGTTTTATTATGTGGTGCCTTATATTAATAGGCCATCTCCATTTTTAGCATGTAGGGCTCAACTGTATTAGGGGTCGACCGATAAGGTTTTTTCAGGGCCGATACCAAAACAACAAAAACAAAGAGTTTTAGTAATCCAGGAGACCGATAACCGATAATCGGAACTGATTGACAGGATCAATGAAAATGTTAGTGTCAAAGTTGAGAATAACCAGTGATGGAATGCAATGAACTACAATTTAATCAAGTACTATACCTGTGTACAATTTTTAAGTACTTTGCTTCAGTATTTCCATTTCCTGCTAGCTTAATACTTTCACTTCACTTCATTTATTTGATAACTTCAGTTGCTAGTTACTTATCTGCAAATTCAGATTACAGTGCCGATCCAACTGTTACCCGTGACAGCAGATAGTGTTGGGGACAAGACAGTAGTGACCACTAACAGAGAAAGGACGCTTCATCAGAGCCTGCATTTTCAAGTAGTGCGTTTTGAAATGTATTTATTTTATTGGCAATCCAACACAAAAAAATGCTGATACAGATAATTGGAAAAACTGTGAATATCAGCCCTGATAATCGGCTTGACCGATACACAGTCCACGCCTATACTGCATCACATGTTTTCGTGCACACTGAACCAAAAAGGGCCCTTTATCACGTTTTTATCCACCCTAGAGAAATCCTCACACCCTAGTCCACCAAAGCCTTGGTAGATCTGGCAACAAGTATAATTTCCTATAGATGTACAGCTTTCATGTTTAATCCTTCCAATGTAAATGAGAGGAAGGTGAAACCACAGTTCCTGACAGCCCTCCCTCTCCCCTCCGCATGACTGTTAGCATAATGGATCTCAGGTCCATTATCCTCGAATGTGTCTTCCAGGAAAGATCCTAAAGTGGAAGTGACCCATCATCTTCATACAATAACAGCCCAGTCCAGTTTGCTCCTGTCCAGGAACAGAGACATGACTTAATGGATTTTCCCTCCATACAAAACAGTAGCAGTGTTTGTATCCGGTGACTGAGGCTGAGTTGGTGAAGTAGTATGCATGTACGGATGGCTTCATCATACAGATGCCATATAAACAATATAAGGTCTGAAGATCTTTATTGTATTTGACGAAAATGACTCATTTCAGACAAAATCCTGCAGCTTGATCAAGGAACCGATGACCACTAGCTTGTAATAATGGTCTGTATTTGTGTGTGTGTGTGTGTGTGTGTGCTCCTGGTTGTGACCTGCAGCGTTTCAGCATGGAGGGTCTCTCTAACATCCTGCAGACAGGCATCAGACAGACATTCGGGAGCACAGGCAGTGACAAACAGGTGAGTCCAGGTCAAATGGTTCAAAAACGGGTCACGAGTGACACAGCTGCACTCAGATATAGTTAGATTTGCTATTTGCTGCTGCAAATACAGCTGTCACATGATGAAATAGACATCCAACAGCAATCACTGCATATGATAAAGGTATTTCATTGAATTAGATTAACTTGTCTATCATAAACATACATCTGTGTATATACAATATGTACATTTATCATATTGACAGCACAAAATATGTTTTACTGTGACAGTAATAGCAGCTCTGACAGACATGACTCATGGCAGGTGCTTTTACTTGCTGTGGTAATACTAATTAGATGAAGTGAGGTTACTACTCTCGATGCTTTGTCATGTGTGTTACGATCCTGGCGTAACTGATTTACAGCCTACGTCAGCTGTGCGGTGGCGGCCCAGGCCGTGGGCCCTCTCTGGCCGCGGGCCCTCTCTGGCCCCGGCCCTGGTGCAGTAGCGCTGGCTGCGCTGCTTATATTTATACCAGCGCCTCAGTTGAGGTCACACAGGGATGATCAGCCTGCTGTGTGTAATTTGATCTCTGTTGATAGTGTAAGCAATATGCTATGGTACACTGCAAGAAATGTCCACGCTTTGTGTCCGTATAGATGACAGGCACACTGACGATTAAAGCTCAACTTTTAAATGAATCAGCGCTGCGTTCTTCCCAGCTGATCACAGCTGAACGTATTTATAGGTCTGTTTTGCTACAGATCTTGCAGGGATTACTGGATGTCAACAAACCTTTGAGAAAACATTTAGTTAGTCTGTGTAATCAAGGATCTGGCACTGAGCGTGGGAACGACGGCAGATTCTAATGCTGTATTTTGCATTTTGGCGTCAGAGTTACCCTCGTATTTACATTTAGATCTCAGACTGTAGTGCTGTAGGGCTTAAAGGGACAGTCCGTCCAAAACTGAAAATTCAGTCTTTATCTACTCACCCCCGTTCTGATGGAAGGTCGGGTGAAGTTTTGTCGTCCACAAAACATTTCTGGAGCTTCACAGCAAAACAGCGCTGCAGCATTCTCCTAAACAGCTGAAGTAGCCGGGGACTTGTTTTAAAACTTACGTAAAGCATAAAAAAATTTGACTTGCAAAGATGCCATTCACACCCTTGATGTGGGGCCGACCTCACGCACCCACTTCAGATGGGACGCTAACACACTTAGCCACTTAGCCAGAAGATTTTGCCATTAAAAGGGTGCAGTTGTTTTGTGGACTACGAAACGTCGCCTGACTTTCCATCAGCATAGGGGTGAGCATAATAAAATAACGACTTCATTTTCAGTTTTGGCTGAACTGTTCCTTTAATTGTGTGCAGAGTACAGAATGACAGTCACTAACTTTTGAAGGAATTATTCAGCATTTTTGGGAAAGCTCTTAATCCCTTTGGATTTCTATGACTAATCCCTCAAAAGAACTGTTAGCAGACAGAGCGGTTAGCCTGTTTCAAGTCTTAAAGCTAAACCGAACCAACCATCTTCTTGCTCTGCCTTCATATCTAACAGACAGATATGAGAGTGATATCAAGGCGAATGAATGCATTTCCCAAAACGTCTAACTATCGCTTTGAATTCTCTTTATTAACAGATTATGTGCTGTGGCAGTGAAAGAAAGCTCCGAGCACTTGCTCAAAACATCTCAGCTTGACTGTTGAATATCCCAGTGTGGCACTGACCCCTCTGAATCTCTACTCTCTTTTCAGTATCTTAACACAGTTATCCCATATGAGAAGAAAGGCACCCCTCCGTCTGTCGAAGACCTGCAGATGCTCACAAAAAGTAAGTATCCAGCCCCGAACACGTGGAAAGAAATGCAAAGTGTGTTCACCGAGCTGACAGACTTTATTTCTTCCCCCTAGTTCTTTATGCCATGAAGGAGGACAGTGAGAAGGTGCCTACACTGCTAACTGACTACATATTGAAAGGTAAAAACACAAGTTAGAGTGTTCCTACAAAGTGATTGGTGAAGAAAAAGTCAGCTTATTTTCAAGTTTCCTTATCTTACTGCCGTGTGTTAGCCTGCCACACTGTACAGGACAGCACAGTGAAGATTACAGTGTGACCCTCTGATTGGAATATTATCTAGTAAATTCAGTTACTGCCAAATTGAACTTCCTCATTTTGCTACGAAGATCACTGGACAGAAGTAACTTTGTTATCCTAACACGATTACCCACTGTTTTCCCTCTCTAGTCCTGTGTCCTACCTAAAGCACCGCCCGGCCAGGGGCCGCGGTGTAACGGAGAATTCTTCCCCCGGGGGCTTTTCCAACCCTCCTCGCCTCTGGCCCAAGCTGCATGACCTCCCCCCCCTTCTACCATTATCAACCATGGATCCTCACCATCGACATTATTGTATCCACCTCGACTATGACTACTGCCTTTCGCTGAGCTCACCGTCTCCCGTCCTGCGCATTAAGCTCGGGCCACACCCAAAATGGCCGCCGTCTGAATAGTCAAGTGGGAAGCCAGTCCCACTTTTAAAGGACTTCACTAATGGAGCATGACATGCTATTAACTATCACAACACCACTATGATACAGGGATGCAGTGTTAGCATTGCTTTTGTTTCCTTCATTATTATTTTTTTTTTTACTTTGTAGTTTCTTTTTTTACTTTTCTTCATTTCTTCTAACAGAATTTCAATGTTGCCAAGTTTTGACACGTAAACTGACCTTTTAACCACCGAGTTCTGTTGACCGTCTCATCCGTTGACCCATGAGGACCACACTGTAAAATAAACGATATGCCATGCTGCATCCTCACGTGAGCGTCTCCCTGTATAGTTTCAGATGAAACCGCTGATTCATTTGAATACAAAAGCCATGCACTCTTTTTCTGCCAACTTAGTACTGTAGCTCCGCGCGAATGAGAGGAAACACGCGACGATTACGGGTGCAGTGCAGTGCATTACACAGCTTTGTTTTCTCCTTCTTTTCGCTTCGCCGTCTGGACATCCAGCGCTCTTCGGACTTTTTTGAACTTCATTTTACTTTCTATTCAGATATTTGATATGAACTCTGTTGCCGATTTTCTACTTTTATTTACCGTGTCATCAGAGCGACAGGCTTCTGTGCATTCCACCCCGTTCAGCCACATGGAGGTGCATCACTGAGTTTTTTCCTTGGATATATCAGGCCCCGATGAGATGAGCTCATTTCAATAAAGGTGTGCATATTTGCATATTGGCATATTTATGACTTCCTTTGCGCCATGTAGGTGAATGTTACATTGCTAATCGCAAATTCTAATAAACATTCTACCCTTATGTGTGTGTGTACATGTGCTTCTTTATGTCTTTGCACTGCAGCAGGTAACATGATTATTGAGCTGTAGACAGAAGACTGGCACAGTCAGCTCTACATAGAGATGTGGGCGGGGTTCATTCTACACCAGTGTTTTTTAGGGGGGGGGGATAATATTTTACCTGATTCTTTCAATGATTTATGTCTTCCGATAAATCATTTAAAATAAATAAATAAAATGCTGCAAAAAAGTGCCACAATTAGTATGGAAACACAAAAAAGAACCTGATCACTGTCAATTATTAGGTGACAACAAACAACACACATTCATATACACACGTTTTTCCTCTAAAACAGTGACTTATGTATGTTAATAACATCCACATTTTTTCCATCTAATTTTATGATATAGGTTCAATGTAAATTGTCACATTTAATGCAAAGCTTTTCTATCATGTTGAGTCAATGTAAATAAATAAAGTAACTTAATAAAATTAAAGGTTAACTTCTACATAAACATATGGGGTTGTGAGGTATTTATTATTCAAGTATTATACACAAAAGTAATGCATTACAGATGAGTTATTCTGTCTGCTGTAATGAATGACACATCTACTGGATTTATTCAAATGAACAACATGGTTCAAAAACTTTGCATTAAATGTAATACATTACATTGGTGGAGAGGTGGAAAATCTTCAAAATCGTCAAAAAGATTGTATATACATATATATATATATATATTTTTATTCTATGATTTTTGAGTCCTGTGAAACAGATATGAACACCATCCTTTCCACCATGGATTCCTGTAATATCCATCTGTCCATTATTGTCAGTGAGTATTAGTAGATAATAAAATAAAAACACTGACCAGGGTCGTCGTTTGACATCATAACTGTAAGACATAATACAATATTGAATATAAATGGACAACCTGAGGCAAGAAATAGAAAATCACAGTATCTAATATCTAAAAATCTAAAAATAAAAATGAAGAGATTCGAGCATGAGCTTGCACTTTATTTCCCCAACAACTTATCTTGACTACCAGGTCTTCATTTGTGTGATTCATCTTCCCCTTTTCTGCTACTTCTCTGTGCCTCTGCTTCTTTAGATGCAACATTATACCAATTTTACTTTCAATTGAATTAATAAGAATCAAGATCTCAAGTTTCACAATGAGTAACAAGTAAGAGATTTCTAAATAGGATGATCTGAAGGTCTGATAGGCAGTACGCTGCTAATGTTGTACCCCAAACAGAGTACATTTGGTGCCCTCCGGTGGCTGACTTTAAATCTCACACTGAACTCTGTGGATGTCAAACTAACTGTATTCCTGACCCATATAAACATACTACCATTAATTAGTTTTTGGAAATTCATTAGGATAGCTACATGAAGATTTATAGTGTTTTCAGCAGTGATTGTTACAACTTAAATTCTACCAAAGATCAAATTCAATAGCACCACTGATTCGACTGAGAACAATAATGTCTATTAGAAAACACATTTGTGGACACACTCCTTGTTTATGAAATGATCTTACAGAGCAGCAGAAAAGATCATAAATAAGAATGGAATGCTGTAATTTAAGAGTCTTTAAATTTTTTTGCCTTTGGAACAAAACACACACAAGTGATCATTTCTCTTTTAATTGAAAATATGATACAAATCAATTTCCATGAACATAAATATGGAGAACACGAGTGCACACTGCACATGAATGTCCACAGTATACTCCTACTGTATACTTAAGCACAAGTTTGGCCACAGTCGTTATACAATCCATGGTGGTTTCTAACTGACTGACAGTGAGCACTTCTTTAGTTCAGGAAACACTGACTACTTATAAACTCTGCTCCTGTGCTCTGATACATACACATATACTGTATAAAAAATAAAGGCTTGTCTTGAATACATTTTAATGTACACATTTTTAAATGACCCCCTTGCAAGTTAGCCCAGTGAGTCTATGGACTGTAGCTGTAAAGATTGTTGTAAGTTCTACCCATCAAAATGATTTCCTCCACACCGTCGACTTCCCACAGGAAGCCTCTCCGTTTTACCCTAATGTATTAAAAACAATACGAATCTAAACAGAGCTACCAAAGCTTCAAGATACAGCTACCACCTGCTCTTTACGTTTCATCAAACTTGTGTTAACAAGATAACAATGATCAGAAATATTCTCTAAAGGATGCTCTTGTGTTTTCCTTCAACATCATCAAGTTTCAAATGATTCAATTCAGAGTCGTTACACTGACACCCTGCCCGCAAAACACAAAACAATGCAGAGAAGAACAAAAAAACCTATGCTCCAGTGTAATGACAATACAGCAGAATAGCTAGCATGATGACTGTTTATGTTTGTATTTTCTATTCCAAATCAAATGATATCTAAATCAGCATCTGTGTGAACTGAAGGTGGCCAGAACAAGACACAGTTCAATATCATTCTTGGATTTCACTTCTTAGGAACGTGTCAGATTTTTGAGCCATTCAGTCTAAATGTGTTTAGACCTTTTAGCGTGTCGCCATTTACATTCAGATTCTGCAATAAAGATGTCTTGAATGTAAAAACTGAGCTAACATCGTTAACAAGGTCAAAATCTCAGTGACTGAGTGGAGCTCCAGCTGTTCTGATTTAGAAATAGTGACTGAGCCAAGACTACAACAGTGTGATACAGGATACCTTTTAATTTCTAAATATATATTGAAATATATTTTTTTTAAATGAAAGTAACTTTTGAGCCAAAATGCACAGCTGATCTTCATCACCTGTATCAGGACCAAATGTATTTGGTATAACACTCTGGTGTTAACACTCTCTTTGGTATAGCAACTGTCAGTTGTTCAAAATTAGCAAATTTACTCCTCCAGCGTTAAGGTGAAATAGTATAACTTAATCATCTCCTCATGATAGGGCAGCTTCAAGAGTCTTAAAAACACCTGGATATGAACGCTTTGATTGAGAGAAAGTCACGTCTGCTTCCTGTTACCAATTCTTGGCAATGTCGGAACGGAAAAAATAATGTTTGACTAAAAAATGCTTTTGGCAGAGAATCGAAATGTTTCCAGAAACTGGACTACATTCCTGAAAGTAAAGTGTAACTGCTGCTTACTATAGCTACAAGTTAGTTCTGCTAGCTGACTCTGATAAGAGCGCCGCCGGGGAGTGTTCAAACTGCCTGGAGAAGGAAGTTCTGACAACTGGGCCTTGCAGCCACTGTGGACATTATGATGGAGGGGAAGAGATCCAAGAGGACACGAAAAGACTGCAGACAGATGCTGAGCTGGACTTGCTGTTGCTGTTGAACATTGAATTATTAAGTAAATAAGGCTTGTTAAGTCATGTTGTGTTGTTGCACTTGCTTAACATTTGGCTGTGTGAGCAAAGTTGTCCACATGCCAGTTTTTGATCATACGCCAATTCAGGGCATTTCAAAAGAGGTTTAGCTGGTAGCATGTTACAGCCAGTTGTAATTGTCTCTGGTTCCCGTTCCCGGCGTCATTAGCCATGCTTCCATGAAACGTCAAGCGAATTTTAAGCAAACTTTTAAAAGTTCGCAAAGTCTGGTGCTTTTCCATGAACTGTTTTGAGTGAATGAACTAGGCTACGTCTAGCGTAATTCTGTCAGAGGACGACGCGATGTAGGCTACGTGGTTACGTCAAGTGGAGAAACAGGAGAAACCAGGAGACAAAATGGAGAGGTGTCTTCAGGAATTACTTTCAATAGGGCAACTTGTTCTTGCATGCCACCTAGCATCGGCCACGTTGACGACGGAGAAGACGATGATTATAACGCAAGCAGCAGACAGCGGAAACAGCTGATCAGTCATGTGAGTTGAATGTTTGTTAGTTTATTTGGCAAATCTGCTTCCATCTAACATTTTGTGCATCACCTCTGATTCGCAAAAGACTAAAAACACCTCAAGCGAGGATACGCATTTTTTTGCGAATTAGAGGAAGTTTTTTACTAATTTTGCCGTTTCCATAAAATGTAGAACGCAATATTCTTTGAAACGAGCATAAAGATGCTTTATGGAAACACGGCTACTTTCTCTGCTCTGAGTTGTGCAGACTTTGACTGCTAGGTGGCAAAAAGTTCTGAGCATTCATGTTTACTCCAAGACATAAGTTTTGTTTGTCACATTACATCTGACAAAACGTTACAGAAACTGTGGGGGCGCCAAATTGCTCAAAATAGGAATTACTACATATTGTTGCTTTAATTTAAACAGAGTCTTAAACAGCTTTCTCTCTACACTAAAAGGTAATGACAGCATACAAAGAGAGCCTGTTGAACTAATGATGCATTACGTACTGTACATCTTTGGTTCAGTATCCAGTGTTGCAGGCAGACGTACAGTATCACGTGCATCATATGTTCAACCCAGGCTGTGGCCAACAAAAATGCGTACGTGTGTCACACGTTTAACAGAAAATAAATATCGTATTTACAATTTCAACGCTGCAGGCGACTTCGAATTATCACAACTCAAGTGTGGCGCATTTGCAAAGTCACCAACCTGCAGTTCTGAATAGTGCTCAATATTATAAGAAGCTTTTGCTAATCTGCGTTTAAAGAATGGAGTCTAAGAGCCTTTTATAAGCTGAACCACCGACAGCCACACACACACACACAAAAAAAAGGATTAGGATAATTTATCATGTGTATAATGTTGTCTTATCTCTCTGTCCATAAGTCTGCTGCAGCAATATACTCATTTATAGAACTTAATACTGTATATTACACCCTGTCCTCGCTAACGTCCCGTTTAGCGGCGTCCCCTCCTCTGAACAGTACAGATATAAAACAGTGCTTTACTGTTCTGGTCTTAGTAATTCCTCCCTTGGGTCGTTTTAGGTAAAGAAGATGGATGAAGTACAGCAGACCTGCATAACCTTCTTCTCATTTCACCTGTATTTCCATCTGTGAGATGGTCATACACATGAAATGATCAGTTACTGTCCACTTTGTAGAATTACTATGACAGAATTAAAAAATATATATATATATACGACATTTAAAAGCAAAATTTTGAAAAGAAAAATTGATTAAGTAGAAAAAAGGTTACTGGACGAATGTATGAAAATCATATCTATACATAGTTTGTAATGTATACAGTGCATACAGAATATAAAAGACATACAGTAAGTATACTTAAAGCAAGTAAACAGTCTGTCTGAAAGTCTGGCCATAAAGCTTCTTGGCGCGGATACATGAAGCTGACATTTTCTTCTACTCTTTGCTAAACAGAAATTAAAGCGTTCCCTTTAATTCCACTGCTGGTGTCAGCAGCACTGGCAGCTGTTAGACCAGAGAGCCGGCCTGGTTCTGTGCAGGCACCATGATGGGCACCCCTCCCATGCGGGCGATGTTGGACGCTGTGACTGTGGAGGTGGGCAGCGGCGGCGGGGACGGGGCGGCCTGGAGCTGCAGCTGCTGCTGGCTGTAGGTCTGCGGCAGGACCTGGGCCTGGGGCAGCTGGGTGTAGCGCTCCGGTCTGGGCAGGGAGCTCCCGTTGGTGCTGGCCTCGGAGGAGACGGGCTGTCCGCGCGGCAGGGTGGTGTTGTTGTTGTAGCTGTAGTGGGTAGGGGTGGAGGCGCCGTGATGGCGGGACGGTCGGTAGCCGGCCGTGCTGCCTGTGGCGGTGATGATGGAGGCCGTGTCCGACGGGGGGCGCTGAGGGTACTGCTGCAGGTGGTGGTGGTTGTTGTGGTGGTGGGAGGACTCTTTGTGGTGTGGGCTGGAGCCGATGGAGGACAGGGTGCCGTTCTTGGAGATGATATCTGAACCCATGCCACTCTTGGCCCAGGACACTCGTTTGGGAGCCTGAGCGTCCTCCCTGGAGGGGGAGCGGACACACCGTCAGTTTACTGGTTACAGCACACATGGCAGATATTACAGAAGAAATACCTGACTCTGCACTTACAGAAAGATGAATTTCTTAACTCCCTGTTATTTAAGTCAATACAATCAGGGGCTTGGCTGCTGTCTTAGGTCATCTGTGTCTGTTGTAGCCTAGTCTCACATAGACAGACCCACAGTATCTCCACAGCACTGGGTCCTAGCTGGAGAAAGGTCTGGCTGCATCATTCAGGTGGAGAGGGGAAAAAAAAACGCTCTGGCTTTTTTTATTGTATGTCTTTAAACCAATCACAATTGTCCTGGGATGATGCTAAATCCAGGATGCAGCGATGGTGCCTCTGCATAATAGGAGGAGGAGGAACGTGGGGAGGCGAGCCCTGGCTTTAAAATGGCTAAATCCCTGCGTAAATAAAGGTAACAGCTGCTAGCTTGTTTTATTAACCATGTTAGAGTTAAGGTATGTTGCAAATTCAGCATGTAGGTTGCTAGCTTAGAGATTGATCTTCCTGGGATTTGGAAAAATGCTAACATGCACATGATGCAGGTAATGGAAGGGAGGAGAATGCCGACAGACACTGCTGTATGATGGATATTACTAAAGGTAGCTCTTTACTTTAACTACTTTTTTTTTTTTTTTACTATTCAGACATATTCAGAGTGGACCACTGTCCCTTACATTTCTTCCTCCTTTGAACATTACTCTTGGCTTTTCTGTCTAAAGAGTTTATTATTTTGTCTTTCTGTAAAATGTGCAAATGCAACCACAGCAAATTGTTTAAACTACTATTACTGTAGGATGTGTCATTGTGATTAAGCACCACCTGCTTCATATTTGAGTTGTAGCATTTCTCTAGTGATCAGGTCAGCCGTCAAAGTCATTTTTAATCACCTCATATAAACCAATTGAGACTCTGGAAAAGTATCAGACAACTGTAGGTATGTGTTTTTATGATCTAATATTCTGTAAATGTTCAGTGTCAGTGTTCATTTAAAGGCTACCTGGAGGTAAGCCACATAACTCACTTGATTTCATTGGCCAAGTCGTCCTCATTGTCTCTCCGCCTCTTCAGCACGTACACGACGCAGATCAAGAGGAGGAAGCCGACGCCGATCAACGAGCCCACCGTGGCGCCAACAATCATCCCCACGTTAGTGGCTACAGGAAGAGCCACGGGACATACAATGACTACATGACTACATCTGTCTACAAGTGTACACATTGTTCTTTTGGAAAGGTTTTCTGTTAAACAAAGTTCATAAATGAGTCTATGATAAGATAAGAAAATGTTGCATTATATCATGTCCTAATCTGTTCTACATGATGGCTGGTCGTGTTGTTGTGTGCTACGTACAGGTGACGATGTCCAGGTTGATGATGCAGCTCTCCGACCCGGCTGAGTTGCTGGCTGTGCACACGTACTTCCCTGACATGTTGCTGCTCAGGTTGCTCAGCTTCAGAGTGCCTGTCTTCTCATCTAGAACAGTGCAGAACACACAGGACTACTGTCAGGCATGCATACACACACAGTATTCCTTCTGTATTCTGCAGAATACATGTACACATATTGTAAGTGCATCATTAATACTTGACAGATGCATCATCGTTGCTTCAATAGAATTAGACTAAGTAACATCAGTTCACAGTCAGTCCTTTACAAAGATCCTGTTACAGTATGCAATTATATCAACTATGGACAGTATGTACTACTGAAGGCAATCCTTTTGGGAACAGTTCAGCTGTTTTGTTTCCACTGAAGATGTACTATTGTTTAATTTTATAAAGTAGCTTGTTTAACCCATTCTAATTCTGCACACATGGAAAGAAACTAAATGTGAAGTTTGTAACTATGATGCCAAATACATTTTAAGGAGGCAGTGGGAGAAAAATGAAAGCAAGCAGCCCAACGAATACTGGGGTAAACTCATTCATATCACTGTCCTTCAGAGAGATAGATGAGAAGATCAACACTGCTCTCATAGCTGTGGTTTAAATTTTAAGCAGTGGCATTCAGGCTTTTAGCATTAAGACTAGAAGCAGGGGGAAGCAACTAGCCGGTCCCTGTCCAAAGGGTAAAAAAAAAAAAAAAGCTCATTATTTTTTGCATGAAAGACAGCTTGTTTCTCCAAAAGTTGAACTATTCCTTCAAAATGAACCATACCCCTCCTGAAAAGGAATTGACCAAATCAGAAAAAAGCAACTCATACAATAACAGCACCACTGTCATCACATCATCAAAAATCTAAAACTGGGGTTCAGCAGGCTTCTAGAAACCTGACAGGAGGTGCAGTAATAAGGTAAAATGTAAATACTTCAATGAGTTCAATGACTCCTGGTGGAAGTATAAAAATATGATTTTAAAATGCTCTCATCACATAAAAACTCCTCACACAATCACGTTAGATTAGCTTTGATGTCAGAAGTTACTCTTAAATCCCCAAAACACAAACCCATATCTGAAAAAATACTATGAAAGATATTTGCTCTGCTAACATTACTGTCACTGAAATGCACAGCACAGATCACACAGGTTTCTAGAATGATAACAATGCAAACCCTCAAGAGATTCATTCCTCGTTCAGCAAATTCAGCAACACAGGCAGGTGCATAAGACCTTACCTCCTAAGGGAATAATATGATTTGTTACTGATGATCCACTCACTGAGCATGGGTGAGAAGAAGACCTCCGAGATGGGGCTCTCCTTCCTCCACTTGTACAGAGGAATGGGCTTCCCGGAGCTGGATGTGCAGCCCAGAGTCACATTCCCCTTCAGCACTGGCTTCCCTGATAGAGAGCACTTCGGAACAGCAGGAGGCACTGAGAGGAGAAGATTAGAAAATGTTTATGTTGTTCATTTTTGCAACATAATAACTAATTCATTCTATTTGAGTCAAGTCAATGTCATACGTATCACTGCAGTTTAGGCAAGAAGATGTGTTGTCCTCTCAAGCCGAATCCCTTTCTTACCCTTCACGTCCAGACTGAGCTCAGCAGTGAAGCCAGGATTTTCGGGAATGATGATCTGACAGAGGTAGCGTCCCGAGTCGGACTCCTCGGTTCTGTTGATGTACAGCGACACGTCACGTGAGGGCATGGGGCTGACGAAACCCACGCGACCCATAAACTGGGAGCTGCCCACGCTCATGGAGTCTTTGGTGTAGGAGACAATCTGGACGAGAGAACAGAGAGATAATGTCAGACACAGAGAAAGAGGGAATAAAACCGGCTTGTGAGCACACACACACGTCAAGAACAAGTATTTGTCCTTATTCATACACAACAGTGGAACCAGTTTCATGACATCCATGTCACCATGGCTGCATCTGGCGCTTATCCTAGGTCAGAATCAGAGAGATTTTTAATCTTAACATCTCGTGCCCACAAAATTGTGATTGTTTGGCATCACTTGAACATGGGAACATGGGAACATGGGACACAATTTGTTCCCCAATGAGGTCTCCTCATAGAGTCTTGTTTGTGGCCCGTTTCAACCTAGGTTTTTAAAGACTTGGCCGAATTTCTCCAAAACAGGATGTGACACAGTGACATGTTGTGGTGAGGGAATGTAAGGCAGAAACATAAATTCAACCCAGTTACATTTCATATTTCTAAATCTGAATCGTAACAATGTTTAACTGTACAAAGCATTCAATGTGTCCTGCTTCCTCCGAAAAAACAGGAACAACATTAGAGACAGACCCATTAACAGCCAGTGGGTTTTTCTTATAATCCACAAATCCCATGAGAAGACCAAACCTGACGAGTCTATCATTAACAAATGATGGGTATGTATCCAACGCTTGATTTCCCACAACTTTTCAAAACCAATCAGTGAGCCACAGTGCTGCACTGCAGTACTCAGAAATGGAATGGAGATGTAAAGTAAAGTGAAGGATTCCAGTAATGGAGGCGGGTGCAGACACAGAAGGTGAGAATGAGTTTGAACGAGTGGAAGTTGATTGAAGCTGGCTACAGCAACAAACGTCTGTGCCGACTGAGACTGTCAGTGCATGGAGGTCACTAAGGTTAGATGTGAGACAGACTACGCCAAACTAGTTTTTAATTTTCAACTTAGTAGTTAGTTTGCAGAAGTGATAACCTCACATTAGCTGCTGGACTGAACGCCATGCGGATGGCTGTGCATCGCCGTAACACTGTGTGTGTTACGGCGATGCACAGGCAGAACTCTCTGCAGAGACTGTGGCATCCAGGTTTGGCTTTGAGGCAGTGAGAGTGTGTTCTTTTAATTCATCTTTTTCTGGCTACAAATGACAGCGAGGCAGAGTGAGACGCTGGATGGCTGCTCAGGCATACGAACAAAAAAAAAAAAAACCTCGCTTTTAATCAACTGTTCCTTTCCTGGCTCTCTGAGTTCCCTTTTTCCCCTGTTTTCTTTTTGATTGTGATCGTTTTTTTTGGGTCGTCCATCTGCACAGCCCGATGATCTGACCTGGGGAGGTCCGTGAGCTGAGCCGCGGCCAGGTCTCCAGATAACGTGTAAAAAGAAAACAAAAACACTGTCGGCTTGAGGAGGGGGGTGGTTCAGCTGGGCCCGTTACGTAAAACCCCCTCCGCTTTGTTTTACCGCAACGGTGACTTCATAAATAATCCGATTTGGAAAAAAAAACACATTCGTCTTAATTAAATAATTCAATAAATGTGTTTTTTTTTACTGTGTCACTTTCCAAACACACACGCGCAACAATATGATGTAGTAAAGAAATAATGCATCGCGTGTGTGAAAGCTTTAAGGCTTTTTTGTCTTGGATTAATTTCTAAGGGTTTACAAAGGAAGAGCTTTGCCAGATTAACCGTCTAAGAACAGGAAACACCCTTTATAACTGTAATCCCAGATATAGCCACAGAAGACAGTCAAATATTTTACAGCTGGGCCCTATATACTGTACTATATGGATTAAGATTACATCAATGATCCCGTATGTGACTGTGTGTAGGGTCTCCCGTTGACTTCCGTACCAGTTGGGTGCTTTCAGTGACAAAGTTCCAGATGATGGTGTTCTCCCTCAGGTCGTTGCCTGCGTCTGTGCTGTAGGAGGCTCTCAGCACCACCTCCTGACCCTTGATCACGTCCATACTGGTTTGGGGCATCTGGATCTGGGCCCACATGCCTGGATGGAGGAAAGAGGAAGGGGAAGGGAGGAGAGAAGGAACACTGTTAGTTCGACCCTTCTGCAAAACTGATCAGTTTTTTTTCCATCCTACTGATGAAAAGCTGAATTAATCTGCGATGATGAAGGTTCTCAGTCTTCCAGGTCATGGTACTTCTGAATGCTTGAACTTTATTAACAACGCTGACACAGCAGTAGCAACGCATTTTGAATATCATGTTATGTCATCAACCATTCGGCTGCAACTTTCAAAAAAAAAAGTAGTCACTTCACATGCCGTGTAAAAATGTCACACATATTTAGATAAGTTATGATCTGATCCCACATTATTTATAAAAAAACACTCAAATTGAAATATGACATGCCATAAATGATCACAAAATCAAAATCCAAACACTATTTTCGCTTAAGCAGTCACTTTTGCATGAATATCATAAGACAAAGGCGCAAAGAAACAGCTAAAAAGTCTATTCATCATAATGGAAAACATTACAATTCCTGTTCCTACCAACCAAAGCTGGGAGAATATCCATGCAGGTGAGAACTTGTGGAGGGTAAACCTTCATAATCCTACAGTACAGAGCAGTGGAGCAGAAACACAGTCCGGAACGACTGACACGACTTCGGTTTCTGTCAGGTCACTCCAAGAAGTCAATCTGTGAGTTGGCATGTCCACAAAGCTTTCCATTTTTCATCTCTGAAAGATTTGACCTCAGGGATTTGTATTGGACTTTATGTGACGTTGATATGTGACGTTAATATGAGAGTAAAGGCTCGGAATGGAGCAGAATAGCTCTAATCCCCCAGAATTAGATGCTCTTTTACAAAAAATACCAAAATATTCGACTCACTTCAGGCACAGCAGAAATGATCTCAATAACAGGCCACCTTCATTTCTCAGAACACATGGGAGCACACATACTAAACATAGTAAAGTTGCAAAGGTACCAGAAACTCATATTAATAAAGTAAAGATATCATGTTAAAATATTACTTTTGTGGAAGTGAAACTCACCCATTTAAATAGCAGTTGAGTGAAAGTCTTAAAGTATCTGATACTGAATGTAACCTAAGTATCAAAAGTACAAGTTAAAGTACATTTTATGTAAATGTACACATACTATGTACAGTATGTACTGTATACTATGGGTCAACCGATAATCTGATTCAATATTCAGCATTTTGCTGATGATCAGAATCAGGATTATTTGTTCTTCATCGGATTGCCCTTGAAATAATAATCTTAATTTAAATTTAAATATGCAATACTTTGGCTCTGCAGCAGTGTGTAATCTGCCAAATAACTAGTAACTGAAGTTGTCAAATAAATGTAGTGGAGTGGAAGTAGAAAGCAGCAGTAAATAGAAAAACACAAGTACAAGGAGAAGAAGTCACATTGGTATTATCTTCTTAATGAAATCCTCTTCTTTGCTATTGGTGCATCATTGGTTTATTAAAGGGGAAACCAGTGAGGAATAAGGAGTCTGACTTGGATTCTGCTCACTATTTTGGCAAAGTATAAGAATCTCAAACGACTTGAACGTTTAGCTGATTACTGCATTAAGTCTGTTAAGTACTCATTAAACTATGAGCGAGAACAAAGGACAAGCTTGTGAGGCTGTAAAGTGGCAACATAAGAAGACAGAGGTGATTTGAAATGAAGTACTGAACTCACGGGTTCACTGGCAGAGTCAAATGTAGTGCGCTTTAACAACCAGAGAGGGGCAGCAGAGACCCAACGCACACTTAGTACTCAGACAAAAACATGAAACGCACTTCCTGCTGGTTTAAACGTACTCGTTTTTCTTTTGAAAATCATGTTATGGGTGGTATCCACTTTAAAATCACTCTCGTACGCTCAAATAACTGACTGTACACGTTTGACTGCTCAGTGGATGACTTTGCTTAATTTCTGCTTACAGTAAATATCGGTTCTGACTCTAATAAATGCCAGCCTCTTCTTTGGAGGAGGACATATTTTTGCTTTGGATCATGTTGTTAGTCAACAGAAAGTGTTTATCTGTACCCTTTTACTTTCCTGTCCATCCCAGCAATCATGACAGAGATAATCAGACATACTATAAAAGACAGTGAATATAAGATGATGGTTAAACACAGAACAGCTTTGTTTTTTTCTGTATTTTCTTTCCATCTCCATCACTCTCTCCTCACAGCCTCTCCCCTGGTCGTCTCTTTTTCCACCTCTCCTCTAGACAGGATTTATCTTTGTCTTTCACACTCTGCCGCTCAAATAACATGCTTTATAACAAATCCAACACTGAGAAAAGGTATACCTGAGTTGATTTGGATCGGTCTCACTAAGTGTCTTGATCAGACAGCATGCGGTGTGGAAATGTGGCAGGTGTATGCACATTATAAAAAAATTAAAAAAAGGGATTTCTCAGTGTTTTGTCGTGTGATGATCTTCTTGTGAATACTAATGCAGAAAGATAGACATGTAACTCATGACGTCCACTTGCACACACACTCTCCTCACACTACACTGCACTCCAAAAGTCCTCATTTTAATGCACCCTGCCTGCACACTGTATTAACCTACTTCACTGTACTGCAACAGGGAAAAACAAGTCATTCCTGCTAATTAGTACTCTTGTTCGGGTGTCATGATTGTCACTAACAAGAATATTTCTTCATGCACAGGAAGTGATGCAACGAAATGTAAGTGCAAAGCCCGATTCAGAAGTGTGAAGTGGTGCTCTGTCCGGACTCATCAGTGATAGCCGAACCTCTTCTCTACCTCTGCAGCGGCTCGACACTACAAAGAAGAAACCTGAACCGCTAATGTCATGGTACATGACTTCTGGGTATTGAAGTCCACAGTATTCAAAGAGCCGCCTCAGGCTCGCTGCCGTTTGGGGCCACCGACCCAACGTGCGGTTTTAAATTCACGATGAAACAGCATTTTAGAAAGTGTGCCGGTTGCTTAATCCGTGCTTTTCTCTGACACAGAATATTTCATGGGAAACTTGTAGAAAATCAGCTGAGAAGACAATGACAGATTGATGTGGTGAGGTGCCATTGTTGAAAAAGGTTCATACTGATTTCAGTCTTTATAAAACAGACTACCTATTATAGTACAATACATTATTTTAACCTCTTTTAGCTGAATTTTGGAGGCAGTGAAAATGGGTTGTGAACACAGCACTGACATACTGTATCATCATCCTTTAAGTCAACTGGTTAGCAAACAGTCGCTTATTTACAAATCCAGCGCTTACAGAGTAACATTATCGTTAATGTCATGTTTATTGTTCATGTTTAAGTTTATGGTCTCAACCAACTCCTGATGGCGATCAGGCTGATTAGCTGCTCGATGCTTCACTAGGTTCACCAGCTTGTGTCGAACTGTTTCTGTCTGTCTGGTGATTAGAGCTTTTTCACTAAAAAAGCAGGGTGGCATGAGTGTACCCAAACAGCTAAACAATGATCTGAAAGTCAGTAGAAAAGCTACATAAAGCCGAGAGGAGCTGAGGATTAAATTCTCTTCAGTTGTATTACTACGAGCCTTTCATCCCTTTGTCTTGTTATTCTGTTCACTGTTGTTAAAACAATATCAGTTTAGCTGCTTTAATAGTAAACAAGCATATAAGTCATAAAACATCAAGAAATCTTGTCTGATTCTAGAAAAAAAAAACTAAGCTCAAGATGATTTGCTTTGGAAATAATAATTTTTTCCCTGGAAAAAAAACAAAACAATCAAGCTGATATCAAATGAATGAGGTCACGCTATTTCTGATGAACTTTCTCAGCACGGCTGAAATTAGAACTACAACAATGCACCATGTAAAGAGATCTCCACAGGGAGTAGGTGTAGGTATCAGTTTCCTCCTCACTGTGGGGCCGGATAGCTGATAGTGACAGTGATGAGAGAGACAGACAGTGTAGGCTATGGTCCTTTTAAAAAAGAAGGCACACATGCCAATGAAGACATTATGATGGAGACAGAGGTGGAGAAGGAGTTGGATGGAAAAAAAAAAAATATGAGATGAGCAGTGACAGAAGGAAATGTCCTTAGAAGGAGGACAAAGGAAGGACAAGAGACGGCAAAACAACAAGAAGAGATTCATTGTGTCAATTGCTCTTTAGAGCCTAAGAAGATTTGCCTTAGAGTGAGACCGCTTGTCTGGAGAGGTGCTGACTGATGGATGGATGGATGGATGGTTGGATCAGTGGTCATGTAGAGATGACAGAAAGAGGCTTATAATGAGTCACTGTGGAGCGGCTCTCTGATGATTACAATAAGCCTGTAAAAGATTCCACTGAGAGGCAGCGGAAGTCTCAGAGAGAAGGATGGATGGATGGTTAAAATAATTTCTGGGACATGGATGTTATGAAAGACAAACACAAGACAATCAGAGAACTTTAAACATTTCCATGCACGCAGTAATGTTACTGCAGCAAATATCGTGGCATATTTAAGCAGCAAATCTAAAAGCTGTAGTTATAAACTGGACAGGACACAGGAAACTCTCCAGAGGAAACAGAATTCAACTTTTATCTCTCTGAAATAAATACTTTTAGACAGGTTTGATGAAGCTCAAGACTTATCATGAGGACGGCTGCTTTATTCCGAAGATTTTTACCGTACAAATTTGAACTGTGTGTTTGAGCTTACGCTGTGTAGAAGAACATAGAACATCTCTTAACATTAGATCCTGACCAATCCTGTCGGCGAGTCAGGAGATTTGAATCACTGATGACGTTAATCTGCTGTGCCTCGTGCGTAATGCGCATGCTGGCTCTTTTAATGGAAGGACGCACTTTCTCATTGTTGGGGGAATCACTGCAGGTATATTGTTCTTCATTAAATACGTATTTTACCCACCAACAATTATTTTTTACGACCCATCCTGCCTGATCCACGCATTACTATTTACCACACAGGGATGTGCAGCACATCCTCCTCCTCCACCACAGTTAAATGTAAGTGTTTTTGCTCATATGAAATCAAACAGAGATGTTGATGGGACAGATGGTTGGGAAACGGCTGACGCAAGGACCACATAGAGTGCCACTGTTTAAATATCAATGCTCAAGGTCCTGGCACACCTGCCTCCTAAATAAATGGGAGATGACACTGATTGGTTTAACCTAGTCCAATTAAAACCCCTTTGCACCTTACTTTGCACCCAGATTATCTGTTTAACTTGCAAAAGGCAGTTGGACACGGCCTAAACGCTATTCCTTTGAGTGTGGACTTAAGAGAATGAGTTATTGTTGGAAAACAAATGTAGTATTTTCTTCTAAAACTGCAATGTGTGACCTGTGGTGTGCATACAGCACAAGACCTCCCAGCAGGGATCATCCACACACCAACATTTCATTGGGTAAAATAGGCCAAATCTTCAGCTCCTCATTAGCGTAGATGGGCTGCTCTTCATGATTTAGCCTTTTTTCCCCTAAAAATCTTGCCAAGTGCTGCTTTAAGAAGATTTCCTGACAGAAATCCTCCCTGATTCCGATGAGAGTGCATCCCACCAGAGGAAAAGATGAATGAATGTATGGAGAGATGGAAAATTAAGGGATAGAAAGAGAAATGAACAAGGCCAATGGGATCATATTCATAATGTTCACTCTTCACTCTTAATTTGGTCAGTGAGGCTTAATCTTTCCCTCTGTGGAGGTCTGAAATCCACTGTGCAGGCTTTAAATATTCCATGGTGACTGATGGCAGGGCAGATGGGAGCGGGTTCGTTCAGTGTGAGGAGGATGAAGGGTGTAATGAGGTTCCGAGTGGATCTCACTGGAGGTAATGGGTGAATTTCACTAAGTCTGATTTAACAAGGTGTTGCATGGTCAGGTGGACACGCTTTCATTCATCTTTAGGGCTTCATACTGTAGGTGAGTGTGCACTACTGACGGGACTTCATGGAGGGCCAACCCTTTGGGAACCAGCAGCGGTTCCCAAATGTTTTTTAGACCACGGCAACCCCTTTCAAGTGTGCTCATTTGCTGAAACAAATCAAAGCAGCTCTAAAAATAAACACTAATTTGATTGATATTCCCTGGAGTGAAAAAAAAGAAAAGGTGATGATATTGGTTAGCAATTCCCACTCAGTAAACATAAAATACCCAAACATAAAAATGACATCATGTATGCCTAACATGTTTCGTAGGGGGTAGCAGGAAACGTCACAATATAAATAGCAGGCCTGAAAAAAAATGAAAGGAGTATGAAGTTGAGAAGCAAGTACTAAATTAAATGTGAGGACTGCTTCACTTACTTATTCATTACAAGTCCTTCATGGTATTTCTGATTATATTCCTATAATATCCGTGTCAGGACACTGGATGTGAGCCTATAACGCATAGTATTTTACATTCTTGTATGTAATTTCTATCAGCAAAATGACATACAGTATATATCAACATGATATAATAGCTCATTAGATAATGATGATGACGACTTTATTTATAACCATTACAAATAAAAATAAGAAAGCAAGGAATCTCAGTCTGTCATTCACATATCTTTAGAACTGTCCATGTGATCTGTTTCACATTTCTGCATCTGACTGCACACCAAAGGAAGTGAAGATTTGAATTTGGACATGAAACACATTCAATATTAATATATTTTTAATAAACAGTGAACATTGCTCTGTGCAACAGTTGGGCGCCTGGCTTCAGCACCCTGCAGACTGAAGCTGGGTTCATACGTAATCCCTCTCACATGATCCCACGGGGAAGCAGACGTAACCCAAATGGAGATTTAGCATGGTGCAACAACTTGCTGTAGTTACGCGTTGCAGTGAGGAAAAAAAATGAAGGCAGAATGATAAACGAGTCTGGATGAGTGGGGAGAAGCGGTCAACACAAGTTTTCTATTCTTCGGGGGAAAACTGCGGGTTAGATTCAAGTTTCTGTCAACGGCAGTATGCTCGCTTACGTTAGCCTCAAGGGCTAGAATGTTTAACATGGCCTAGCAGCACTGTCAGCTACTGAGATGCCTCGCTCATTGGTTGTTGTGGACCGGCTCTGAAAGTACCGATGTAGTCCTCCAGAGTTTAAATCGTAAATATCAAACCCCTGATGTGTCTGTGAGCAGTTCAGGAGGCTTCAGACTGGATTTGTAAACCCCTCACATGACCAGATCTGTGTCCAACAGCATGTTTAGAACAGGCACTGCAACAGTACTAAAAAAGCATCTTTGATTTATAATTTCACTCTTATCCATATTACGTTTTGTGACTTTATACAACTCTACTTTCCTCTTACATTCAGAATATTTTTTTCCTCAGTATAATACTATATGGCCGTCCGTCTGTGTCCTTTGTAGAGGCGCTCCAGATAACAGGGGAGAGACTTGTCTGCCTGTGCTGCTACTGTAGTCATCAACAGAGCAGAGGAAATGTTCATAGCAGACCCACATCAGGATCGCTACACCCAGACTGACTGTGTGTGCCAGTGAAGACACAAGGACACACGGCTGTGAAATAAGCAAACTGAGAAAGAAAAAAAGAGGGAGGTTAGGCTTGTACTTTGCTTTGGGATCAATTCGTCAATACCAAAAAAATACCAAGGCAAACTGCTTTGCAAAAATTAAAAGCGCATTTATTAAATAGGAGCTTGGTATGTTAAATATGTTAAACATTAAAGTTATCTCAAGGAAACTGAATCGAATGCAACTGGATTTGGTTTTTGTCTTGAAGACGTTTCACCTCTCATACGAGAGGTGAAGATGAAGCCTCTAGGATGAGAGGTGAAACGTCTTCAAGACAAAAACCAAATCCAGTTGCATTCGATTCAATTTCCTTGAGATAACTATGACCTGGATGAATGAGAATATTCACAAGCTTAAACATTAAAGGTTATGACTGACTGATCATAAAGCAAAGTACAAGTCCAAAGCACCCAAACCTCCCTCTCTCTCTCTCTGTTTCAGGATGTGTCCTTGGATCCAAAGAGCCTCTATTTTTGATACCTGCATTCACGGAGCAGCGCCCCACTGCCAATCTACTGGCATCTGCTCGTTTTAGCATATTGATAAAAAACCAGAGGAATGTACGGAGGAATTCACCGGTCTAATGCCACATGCAAAGGAAAAACCTGTTATATAGAACTAATAAGCAATGTATTGGTACGTAAAGAATGAAATGCCATGACTGCAGCTCCAGTGCTATGTATTACTGTATATCAGGTGAAACTCATCACATAATAACCCAATAACGTCATAACATATTCTGTTCAGTTCACTTCTATGTGAACTAGTTTTCCAGTATCCTGGATCTTACGAAAGCTGAAAACTGCATCCAAAGTGATTCTGTTTAACGGAGCAGGATATTACACACACTTACACTGTAACTCTATTTCCTCATACTTAACGCTTTACTGGAAGTGAAACAATACAGTCGGCTTACACCGCACTAATGTCACTTGACATCATGCTGAGATCGACAGGAAAATCAAGCAGTTTCTCTGGAAACAACCAGCTTGGTGAAACATTACTCATGCATCGGTACGAGCTGAATCCGGTGTTCTGAAAAAAAGCTGTCCCAATCATGTGTACCTATTCATGATGAATGTTATGAGCCCATATCTCAGTGTGGAAAAAACTCAGATGACACTTGGCTGTTTGAATCTCAGAGCCAAGTGTATACTGTACACATGACTGAGCACCATGGCGGCACAACAGAGCCAGCATGTTCCCTTGATTAAAAATTGTCTGCTGTGTGTGTGTGCGTGTCTGCACTGTATGTGAAAAATGTCCTAATTACAGGAAACATTCAGATTGAGCGTGTTTACTTCTCCAGGCTTCACTGGAGATAACGCACAAGTCCAGCAGCCCTTGGTGGGGCGTCCTTCACTCGCAACTTTCATGCTAAAACAACGGGTGGAGTCGCTCAGTCACTTCCTGCGACGGCATTATCAGTCACTCTGAGTAAACGGCTAAGGCGAGTGAGGTGGAGGAATAGATGCGATGCCATAGGTGAGACGTGACGTTCAAACTCTACGGCAGCCTCGTTAAAGAATGAGAGTGGAGAAACAAGAGGATGAGAACAAGGGCAATTAAAGGCAGAGGAAGGATGGGGACATGTGATATAATCTTTATGATAAGCAATGAGAAGTAGTTCAGTGGTGCAGAGATGTCCCCACGGAGGACAACTGAGTCCTTCCTCTGGAGGCTGGGTGGAGGAGTGACGCCAAACTCTCCCATGGAGATAAACTACTGAACGGACTCGTGGGACGATTTATCCCGAATTCACCGGATCTGACTTTAGATGGGTGATTCTTCTGTCATCAAAGTACGAGTGAGGGAGTGAGTGGGTGAGGGAGTACCGATCAAAGTGAGATCAAATGCGAAAAAAGCATGCCGCATCATAAATATTTAAATCAATATTATCAATGTTCAGGCAGATGGAAAAGGTTCATCTACTTGCAGAAATACAGTTTGAAAGTTTTTAGACCGTATTCACACATCTTCAGGCTCAGGGTGGGAAGCTCAAATGTTGTTGTCAAGAGGATATAATATCGAACTGTTTCTAGATGAGGCAAACAAACGAGTACAGAAGTCGGTGAGGATTACACCGGATGGAGGCAAATGTTGTACTGCTGTGTTCCGGGTTGCTGGTCGACATAAAGAAGACTGACAACTTTTCAATCAACAATCATTTCACAGCTCCCAACTTATCAGCAACTGCAATGAATGCATGAATAGTGATAATCCAGAGGGACACCGAGTCATATTTCAAGGTAAAACAACATATTTGATAACCAATTAGCTCCTTTCTAGCTAACATTACCAGTTGATAGTCTGACACGACACACTTAATTAGGTAGTAGGGTTAACCCAAAGCTAATATCTGATGATTTTACTGTATCGCTACCGACTGCTTCGTTTTCTTTGTTAAATTGGTTTCTGCTATTGCTACCCCTAACTGGTTTATGTAAAAACATAGCTGCTCACAAAATATAATAAATGGAATCAAATAATAATAATGAAATACATACAAATTACGAACGATTTCGATTCGTATTTGAGCCATACTTTTAAAAATAAAAAGTCTAAATTGAGTCTAAATAAAACTTGAGTGACTGTTGACTGTTAATGGTCGGAGTGCAAATGAATAGAAGCAATAGAACAGGAAACATTGGGAAAATACAAGACAGAATTGCATTGGACTAACAGACAGACTGAAATGAAGATGGAAATGTTATTGAGAATGGACCCCATGAATGTGTGATTATTCAACTTCAAACTACTTCTGTTTTTCCCTTTCTCTTGGATTACATTCTGTCAAATTAACATCAAGGCTTTGGCTGCTAGCAGCTCCTGAATTCTTCTGAAAAGTTCTGAAGATGTGAAGTCTTGAGGAATGACTACAGAGGACACCAGAGATCCTGCCTGCCACCACTGTAAAGACTGAGTTCTGCTGAAGCAGCAGTGTGTGTATGATGTGTCTGAGTGTTTCAGTCTGACTGAGGTGTGGCTCTAAGACAGGGTTTCTCAATCCCAGTCCTCGAGGACCACTGCCCTGCATGATTTAGATGTGTCCCTCCTCCACCACACCTGATTCAAATGAGTGGCTCGTCATCAGGCCACTGCAGAGCTTGATGACGAGCTGATCATTTGAATCAGGTGTGGTGGAGGAGGGACACATCTAAAACATGCAGGGCAGTGGTCCTCGAGGACTGGGATTGAGAAACCCTGCTCTAAGAGGAGATGGTGTGACATATGGGGCCAGTATCTACCATGTGACAGAACATTTGGAATATTTCCTCAAATACAATCTTCATAACTGTTACGTTTCTCCTCCAAAACAAAATCACAAACTGAGGTCGCAATGGGGAAACTAACAAGAAAACACTGGAAAGGGGTCCTTGGGGGTCTATAAGGCGATGGAGAAAAACTCGCAACGCCCACTAAATCTATCAAAAGGATAGAGGAACAAAAACAAAGGACCCAAAAACCAAAAGTAAAGAGTCACTGGGAGGAGGGATTTTCTGTCTAGATGTAGGGGAAAATAAACCTCGTCACAAAAATGAAAATGCCACACCAACACACAACCAAGAGAGCAAACTGATGGTGTTTACCCTCCGGTGTCACTCTCACAACTGAGCTGCTGGACCCAGCCTGCTTTTATAACCCAGGCAGGCTGATAGGCTGCAGCTGTGCAACGAGTGCAGGTGCACTCCATCAAGGTGGATCAGGCAGGGGTGGAGTCTAACCTACCTCCACCCATAACGATAACCTGCATCTGTTCAGAGCACATTATCTCTTTGTATCTGAGCAACATATTATACTCACTGACAAGCCTTGCTCTTGGTACTGACTTGCTGTCTCAAGTTAAGATCTGAACTTTGCTGCCCAGAGATGCACCGCACACCCATTTGTTTTACTGCATACACATTTCCGACCATTCATGAAAAATAACGTACAATAGTTCTTTAATGTGTTGTACTTTAGATAAGCATTCATGTTAACAGAAATCTGTTTTCTATTCAGCAGTGAATTATTTAGTCAAACACCAACCGTAACATCACATATTCACAGCTGGAGGCTTTCACTTTCACACACCTCACATGCGTTAAAATATGTATTATATTAATATTAAACAGTACACATTAAGTATAAATGTACCAACAAGTACCACCTATAGATTTAATGAACAGATAAATACGATAGACTACATACAGTGCTAGTACAGTGAGGTCATCCACTTAATAATGTGTGTATAATGTACTGTGCTGGAGGTGGAAATAATTTATAAATTATATTCTATTTGTTTTCAATAGAAATAACACCATTTAGTGGAATGACATAAGATTTCTAGACTGGATTTAAGGCTAGAAGATTAGCTCCACTGAAAAAAAGGGGTCTCTTCGTCATGTGCAATATTAGCAGCACATTTAAAAACAGACAGAACAAAAGCATTTTGTCATGAATTATAGATGACAGTAAAGTGAGAGAAGAAGAAAAAAGACGCACTTATGAATCAGCGGTGCAGTTCATACGCAGTCAAATCAAGTCCAAACATCTGCTTTAAAATCATTCAGAGCAAACCGTTCCTGACATCCAGCTTTTATATTTCTGTCTCATGCTAACATGGGAGATGAAGGAGGAACATTGGAGGGGGAAAAAAAGCACAGAAACAAAGTGGAATACCGAAAAAAATACAGACTCGGAAGTAAATCCATTCAGAATCAAACCGCCCAGATATCCTGTTGCAACACATTCTCACTCCCAACTCTCAAATACCGCAGCTTGGCCAACTGTGCCGTTCTACCCATCTAGTGTATGTTTTGAATGCTTCATGATCAAGTTAGCAATAATACGTAATGTGCAAAATGCGGTTAGACATCCAAAATAGAGCTTTAGTTAACATAATATGACATATTCAGACTTTTGGACTGTGTATTCACGTTGTTAAACAGTTGTGGTTTGGTTAGATTTAAACTCCAAAAATACTTGTTAGGGTTGGGAAAAACCCCAGACACCCCACAGTGCCATGTCAGGAAGACACTAGAGGGGTACCTACAGCGTTAAACACTGACCAGGCTGCTGTATTTGACGCATTGGGAGTGAGAATGGTGTGTCTATTAACTACAGGTATTTTTCCACACAGACCATGGTTGTACTCAACCACCAGGGGACTGTGGGGCAAAAAAGAGCTATGTTAGTTGCTGGTTTCCCACCAAATAGTAGCTACGCTCTACTCACTTCTCACAATACACATATGTAATGCAGAATTACAGTTAAAATACAAAAACTGCTTACTTTAGATGCTTTTCTGACTATTACCATTGTTATAAAGACATTTGGTCCTCACAATGATAGAAAACTGTAGGAGCTGTCAAACACACAGAGACACACAGCTTCTTGTTCACCGAGAGGGCTCAGGGCGAGCGACCGAGGCAGAGCTCATCATCTGATAACTCCTAGCTCCTTCCAGTATAATTAAAGGAGAGACACAGCGGTGGGACTCTCAATGAGAAGAATGTGTCGTCTCTGTCCTCGAGCTGCAAAACTACCAGCCACTGATCGGCCGGATCCGCCGAGAGAGGAGGAGGAGGGAAGCATCTGCTTAATTGGGGAGCAGAGATAGTGTGAGGCCAGGAGGGTCAGCAGTGTGTGTGTTTGTAGCTGGAGAAGTCTGCCTGTGTGTTCAAACGCTAGTCTGCAGTGTGTTTAGAGGACTTTCCATCTACCTATGATACACATCTCCAGTGCTGGACTCTTACTGTCTCTTGGGATGCAGACTGAATGCTTTCGTGTCTGAATTCATCCTGTACACTGACTATATAAATGTGTAGAGAGACATGTAAAATCTACACTCTCCTATCTCTCTCCTTCACTGCAAGGAATGTTCTGTTGTCCTTGTACGTGCAAAAATAAAAATCAGCACGTATGGGAACTTGGCTGTGGTCTTTGGTCAGCATGTTTGCCGGTGTTGAAAAAGTAGATCCATGTTTTGGCTCCAGTGCTATAGTTCAACAGGTACTACACGCACTGTCACACAGTTTGGTTCATTGGCATCCTCAACAAGTTAGCGGTTCAGTTATTTCCTGTTTTACTTTGAAGTTCTGTCCTGAAACAAGTGTCATGTTTTGCTTTTCATTTCCTCCCTTTGTCTGTTGTCCCGCCCCTTTTCTGTGATCACCTATGCCCCATCAGTTCAACCACCCCATGTCCTGAGTGCCCCTCTCGATTTGTCAGCTTGTTTGTTCTGTTTTTGTCTCAGTCCTGTTCAGATTTCACTTTGACCAAATTGTAGAACAACTGTGCATAATGTGGAACATCTTTTTTTCCCTTAACAAATATGTTGCTGTGATACCTGACCTACAGTATTATAGTATTTTAGTACTTCATTTTTAAAGAAGCCTTATATGCATTGACCCAGGAGCAGGGTGAACAGGGTCATAAAGATCATGTCTGAACTGGCTTTGGGTGTGTGTTTTTGATTTTCAAGGCTACTGTACATTATCAACTAATACACTTAAACTGAAAAAAAATCTTAAAACAACACCTTTTCTTTTTTTCTATTCGTGACCTACAACACATATAGTTAATAAAGTACTTAGACTATTCTCTGAGCTCCCCTTAGACCGACAAAGGTCTCAGAAACAATAGTTGGAAATCAGTTGAATCCATTGTTGCGGGTGTGTTCTGAAAAAAACATCCTCACTCCTCCTCATTGTTCCCTGTTTTTATAAGGCACCTACACAGCAAACATATAATTACTGTAGTCTGCCCAAAGCCAATAAACAAATGTAGCTCTGAGCTTTTGTACCACACACAAGAGATTGTGACACATAGACACAATATTTGCACTATAAATGCATGGTTATGTTTTCATAATAACAGAAACATCATCATATTGTCATGTTCACATGAAAGCTTATTGACTTGCAATACTGTAATGATTACATAACCATATTTCCTGTGACAAACATGCCCATTATTGCTGAGAAATATGACAAGCTTCTGAAACTGACACATCCCTGCATATTTTATGTGTGATTCTTATTCTCACATCTCTGTTCTCAGATTCCGATGCAGCAGTATGCACGCGCTAGCGCGACGTACTGGTTTCTGATTGCAGCCTTTAGCGAGAACAGAGCGCTTTGGTTAATTGGAGCTGCCTTCAATCAGATCAAGACACGGTGGGAACTGCTGGAGAGGAGAAATTACTGAAAATCTGTCAATTGACAGAGCCTCGGGCCCTAATTGAACACTGCTGATAAAAAGCCAACCTCGTCCATCCAACAAGATCAGTCTTATCAGGCGACGGACACAATGGCACCTCAATTCCAGTCCAGCTTTAGACAAAAAAAGAGGGTCATGCCTGCAGCCGTGGCACTAACTTAACGGTGGAAGTCTAAAACTCTCCTGCTTTCGTTGATTAAAACTGGGACTGCACAATCTTTTCACAAAAGTTCACACTGTCCACAAAACTCAAAGGCTGCCTCACACCCCTCTACGCACACACATACACACTTCCTCTGCATTGTGTGGACGGTGGCAGGGAGGAAAAAGCTGGGCTTCCTGATAGGGCTGTGACAGAGCTTTATTCCAGGATTAGCCTGTTTGTCTTGGTACATAGCATTAAAGTGAAGTCCAGTAGTTAGGTCAGACAGGAAGTAGCCCACACTGAGGCACAAACCGCCTTTGACACACTCTTTACTGGCTGCATACGCCACATTTGAATACTGACTCACTGACCTTCAGTTAAGGGGCTGATGTTATCTGTAAACATTCTAACAATTAATACAAATACCTTGGAGAATAACCTAAACAAGATTAATGTGAGCTTATTATCAAAAGCAATTATTTACCTACGCGGTCCTTTATTAGACTAAATGATTTGAAATCATTTAACAGGGCTTCCTCCAGACATAATTTGAGTTTAAACTGGAAATTCAAAACCTTAATATGTAATTTAAGGGCACATTGGCAGTGAGATGCAGTCTACAGATATATACTGTTATCTTGTTTGAACAAAATGTTATAAGATAGAGCACTGGTCATTTGTCTTGTAGGCCTGTAGTGAAATCTAGATTAAGGAGAGGCAAAAGACACAGATGCAGAGTTGTTGGACAATGTTAGTCGTCCAAAACAATTTGAGGTCAGGCTGTTCTCGTGGGGATGACCGGGGATGTCTATCACAGTATGTCAGCCAATTTTCTCACCTGAAAAATATGAAAATCTTGATTTGTGCACTCAGTAACAGTAAGAACCCCCAAAATAGTGAGGAATTTTTGTTTGCTGAATTCTGGTGACTTAAAAAATAATAATAAAATAAATAATAAAATAACAAGTGCACAGCAGCAGTGATAATACTTACAGATGCAATATGTTAGAATTTCATTTAAAACATTCAAAAATAAACTTTTAACAGAATGTGGATAAATGACGCATTTATCTCTATCTATGTGCTGGGTTGCACAGTTATCTATTTAAGTTAGCATGCTAACCAGCTAGCCCCTAGCTGCTTTGCACCTCAAGAGATGAGAGTCCACCAACCAGCCCCGACACTCCCCCAGTGCTCAGACCTCTCCTTCCAGGGAGAGTCAGCTGATAGGATCACTCGCTAACTGAGCTCGCCAGCTACCAGCAGCTACAGTTAGCAACAATTAGCGGCTATGTTTGGAGGTGGCCTACATAATAATTCTGCCCTCTGGCATGAATATTTGAAATAAACTGATATTCATCTTTAATTGTATTCATTCATATCTCTTTTGCCCCTGTCTCTTGTACATATTACCACGCCTGGTTGTCATCTACAAATGCTGATTGTTATTAAAAGTGCGATGCTTTGCGACCTGCAGCACCCTTAAGGGCATAAACGAGGGCTTTTTGTGGGAACTCTCCATTTCTCTCTCTCCGTCTCTCTCACTCACTGAGGAAGAGGACGCTCGAGCATCGATGTATTAAGGAGAATCGGGGCACGAGCAGCTCTCTTTCGTATTATGTGCATGCCAGAAACAAGAATTAGTGCAGCAGTATTGTTGTCTGATGAGAGCAGTGAATTTTTGGAGTTGTAGTTGGGCTCATCCGTGCTGCACAGTGCTAGAAACAGGTTGTTATAATGAGACCTAAATAGGTGTAAAATGTTGTCATAAATCCATGAAAAAATTGAAGATTCGTGATCTCAGGAGGAAACCGCGAGGAGGCAATAAAACATGGCGGTCACTCGGGAGAACTGAATGGGTTGGCAAGTATACCATCATGTGAGATGCATGCTGGGATAGCTGTCCACCGCATATTCAAACAAAGAGTGACGATATTTGTGTGACTGTCATTTGTTTACGAACAGCTGTGGTACTTGGAAAAATAATAAACCCGTAACTTTATGGTGCCGCATAATGACTCTATCTAAATGCATTCAAGATGTTCCACAAATTCATTTGGAATTCATGCAGTACATAATAAAGCAAAGGTCACGTGTCATTCACGAAAAAAAAAGTCGCCATCTGGACGAGCCGGTGATAAATATGCCACTTTGCTTTGACCTGTAACTGCGTTGCCTCCCTGGGTTAATCAGTGTCGTTCTGAATAACACAGAAGCGTGAGGCCACACTTCCTGTATTCATTCAAAATCTGAGCAGCAGCACGCAGAGAGCACAGAAACACTGTAAACTGTCAACAGTGAGGGTGGGAAGGCTGGGAATATGACTTTATAGTGATACCACAGAGCATTTCAAACACACACACACACACACACACAGATATAGTAGCGACAGATTGATTTGTCCAGGGAGTGGGTGACAGCTGTGGAGATCAGTCTGATGATACAGGGAGATGACAGGTGACAGGTTATGATCTACTCAGGACACCACTGGATCGTGGTGCATTCAGCCCAGGGTTATTCTTCCACACTCCCCTCCTCCTCCTCCTCCTCCTACTGGAGAACGACCTTACATGAGTGTGTGTGAGATGCACGCAGAGAGAGAGAATGAGTGTGTTGACACAGATACTGACCAGCCTCCGTTTCTCTACTTTAATCAAAAGATGGGAAACATTATGGTGTGACGGGACTGTTGTGTCAGGGAAGATGGACAGAGATGTGTTCTCTCTAGTGGCCCACTGTGTGTGTGTGTGTGTGTGTGTCAGTGGAAGCCATTAAAGAGATGTGGTGGCATGGTTGGAGGTTGACAGGTGCTTAAGTGAAACCAGGAGCGATGGGATTCTGCTGGAGATGAGTGAAGCGAGGACAGCTATATGACCACTGTGTGTAACATAAATGGATGACTAGCAAACAGCCGTGTGCGCTGGGTGTTGCCATCTCGCGTCGAGCATGTGTTGTGTACGTGTGTGTGAGTTTAGTTGTTGTGTTATCCCAGCATCATCACACTTGATCCATATTGCATTTGTGCCGCTTGCAAGCTGAGCGCGGAGCTCCGAGCCAACACTAAGCCAGACTGAGGTAAAACTGATTAGATGTGGTGATTGCCAACATAAACCTTCATTTTAACTTGAACCTTTTGTCTGACAAAATGCTTTCATCACAGAAAGCTGATTCAACCAACCCCGAGGGAGCGGCAGAATGTGGAGCGCTACGCTTTAAAGACGCGAGAGCAGAGGAAGGACTTGGTTTTTAGGGAGATGAAAGCAGATTTTCTGGCACTGAAGGAGCGGACAAGGTCCATAATGACGCCATTTGGTCCTCCTATGGTGCAATGCACACCCTGCGCTCGGTCCGCCTCCTCTCTCTCAGAACTAGAAAGAGCAGATGTTGATGTTTGCATGGCTAGCTCAGTGGCTGTATATGAAATCCGAACGCCTTATTAGGGAGAATAACTCAGAGAAATCAGGTGTGTGAAAAAGACAGGAAGACACACTCCCTTATCATCGTCTGACTCCAACAATCTTGATTGACTTTTCGCACCAACATTTAATTTCCCAAAGGATCTTCAGATTCTGACAGCTTCCCCTCATTAGGATTCATAGCTTCGGTCTTATTTTAAGTGCTTGATTAGGTGTTACACATCTTTTAAGATGTAACTCCTTGGTGCTGAAATGGGCTTCTCCATAATTAAGAGCCTAGTCTTGCACATCCTTGAAAGAGACGGCGAAGGAGAGAGGAGACCGGCGCTTGAAATCAAAGATAAGGGCTGTGCAGTGATAGAGGGAGAGGCATTCATCTTGGTTTGACACAAAGACTGATAATGTATAGGGTTTGGAGGGGGGTGGAGGAGGAGTGAGGATAAGGTGTAGCCGTGTATCCATGCTAACGGAAGATGTAGAATAACTTAACGTGCAAATTTAACCTGAAATATCAAAGATGAAAGAACGTGCTGCAAACTTTCTCCCCTTGGTTTGAATGTCACCGTATGTCGCTGTGTGACAACAGGAAATGACAGCGGGCTGATTTTTGCCTTTTCCTCCGCTGATTAAAGGAACATGACAGTGCATTTTGTCGTCTGCATCACCACTGGTAGAATAGTGGTAGACAGCAGATGGAAACAATGATAATGAGCCTAAAAAAAAACAGAGATGCAGTGGGACGGGTTGTAAAATGAGAACCGCCATGACACGGAGTGCGAGACAGGCCTTCATGAGGGGCTGGATTCTATTACATTCTCCGAAATGTAGTGGTTTTCCCACACCATGTCACAACACTTTAGTGATGCTCTTGGTAAACACACACACGCACGCACACACACACAGTGTAATCTTTACAGAAGCATCAAGCCTCTTTAAAAGAGGATTACTGGTGAATTTTGGAGTGCAAACAGTATGTGTCTTGCAACAATTAGGCTTGAAATACTGACCATTCATCAGTGGAGAAGAAATCGCCCTCACTGTGGATTCGTGGTATCTTCTGCTGTTCTGTCTATCTGCAGCTTAGTCAAGGACAACTTTGTCAGAGCTGTCAAGGATATTTTGAAAATAAAGCTTTAAAGGGAAAGTTTGACATTTTGGAAAACTTGCTTTCTTGCAGAGAATGAGTTCTATATGAATACAAAGTTGAGCACAGAGTGTGGGAACTGAGGTAAACCAGCCCGTCCTCATGTGAAAAACTACCATAAGCCAACTGTGAAAGCAGCCTAATACAAGCCATATTTACATCTTGTTAGGTGGTGACCTCAAGTGGCCGTGGTAAAAAGCAAAGGAGGAAGTCACCTGAAGTAGTATAAGTCTGCATAAGGAGGAGTTCAAGGACAGATGGATGGTTCAAACAAACACGGTGCTTTCATGTCCAGTGTGAAGCTAAAAGTCAACGCGAGTTATTTTAACTCACTAACATGGTGAAGTTATGTCATGTATGTTACATAACATAACTTAAGTAACATATGCCACTGGAAATCGATCTAGTCAGTTGTTCAGGTATGACGGTGTGCTGGGGAAACAGCTATTCTGGTGCTTTCCCAAGGTAACAAAATCCACCTACAAGCATCTCAACCAAAAGCTCAACATTAAACGTACAAAAAACTGTCTAAATATCCAAGCTCCAGCTAAAAATGACACCCAAGTCTTTCATCCTGAGAAGTTCCAGGTACTGTATATACGTTTTCATCAGCCTCTGTTCAAGCAGTGCTCAAACAGTTTAAAAAAGGGACTGAAAAAAACATGTAAATCCACCATAACATTATCACTGGCCTCCATACTGCGCTTTACTGTTCCTTATTTCCCAGCATGTTCCTGACGTCGAACACGACACATCTGAATAAACGCACCGAGGAAAACTAATGTGCTGGCAACAGGAAAAGAGTCAATTGCCTATTTTTAGCAGGTTTTCCCGTGATTAACAAAACCTCACACATTAACACATTTGGGTGAAGAAATGTCAGAGACAGAGCTAACCTACATATCAGTGCTGCTTCACCTTTGTGACAGACATACAGAGGGATTAGCTGACTGATTAACTTTCAATCCAGCGTTACATCTATCATGTCGCCATACCGTACTGGGGCGCCTTCAGCATCCTCCGATAACATCCTGTCTTTCCCTCTTACAGAAGACATTGCATATCCTAATTAGTGAGCTCACGATCCCAGAGAGAGCGAGTGGGGGTGGGGGTATCAAAAACAAACAAAAGAGCTCTCAGAGGCGGGAAGTGACAAGCAAAGTTCACTGTCCCCGGAGGAAAAGGTTATTTTGCTGTTTGGTTTCTGATATCCCCTCCAGCCTCAGTGCAGTGGAAAATGTCCTCTTTTTTTGCCCACAGTGGATCTAAGTTTAAAACGGAAAAAAAAACAAAAAACCACAGAAGATTGAGCTTTTAAATCAGCGTGGCTGGGATATTTGATGAGTATTAGCCTCCAGAGACAGTGAGAAAACAGAGGAGAAACAGTCCCTCGAGTATTCACGACAAGCTATCTAAGAGCTACTTGTGGATGGATTATTCAGAGGGACATCCGTCTCTGACAAAGCTAAATCTGTGAACTGTGAGGAATGTTTACAGAAAAATACCAGTTTGCTCAGTGTCAACTCTGTGTTGGCAGACGGCCAGGAGTGACGACATCAACCAAAGACAGAAATTCAGACGGTCATATATATATATATACATACATATACTGGTCCAGGCTACAGTTATTTTGGAAGAAAAATATGACATACATGACTAAAGTGGTTTTGTACAACGGAGGGGTTTATCAGACTGCAGACGTACAGCTCAGCTAACATAGCAGAGGAAGTAGGTGACATTCATCTGCACTCAGCCATTATTATCCCAGGTACATATATATAGTCCATGAAGTTCAGACATAACAAGATCATTAAGATCTTTTTTCAGTAAGGAAATGTCTGTGGTTTCTAAACTGCCTACTTTCGAAGGCTCACACAAGGCTTAAAACTGGTATGAATAAAGTATATGCATCAAGGGCTCAAAAAGAAAAACTGACTTGACCTGTTTCACACTCACAGGTGTAATAGGGTTTGGGTGTCATTTCACGTACTTCTAAACAAGCGAAGTAGCTCAGGATTTGTTTTAAAATAAAAAAAACAACCAAATAAGAAAACATAAAATGGCTCCATACAGCTACTTCAGCATAAGTCAAGTCTCCAGAAGCCCTGAGATCCCAAAATGATTGAAAAGCTGTTATTAACATCCTTGACGCACAGTCGGTCTTGTGCACACACTCACTTTGGACGGGCTGCGCGCTGATGCTTCTGGCTTAGCAGCTGAAATAAAGGTTGCAGCTTATTAAAGGGTGTAAATAATGTCTTTTTAAATCAGTTTGGGATCTCGGAGCTTCCAGTAACTTGGGTTACACCAGACGAGCTGTGTGGAGCCATTGTGATCATTTATTTTATCTCGTTTTATGTTTGATTGTTTGTTTTGCTTTCTACATTTTTTACATCCCCCAGCTACTCAAGTTCTTTAGGAGATTGTTGCAACGCTGTTTTGCTGTGACGCTCCAGAATGCTTTGTGGACAACGAAACTTCCCCTGACTTTCCTCGAGGGTGAGCAGATAATAACTGAATTTAAATTTTTGGGTGAACTGTTCCTTTAAGATTTTACATGTAAAACAAAGGATTATTTTATTGTCACAGTTTAAACTTCCCTAAAAGGTAAAACTAGCTCCCTCAACTAACTACAATATCGAAGTACTCGATGCATCAATGCCACTCAATGTGGTGCAGTTTTCAATTTGGATTTTTCTCATAATACTGAATTGTTTTGATTGTACTGGATTATTTTAACAGTGTGGCATTGCAAGTAAAATATATTAAGCATAATGTAGCTTTTATAGACAATTAGAAAGAACCAACCTGCCATTCTTGTTTGGAAAACAATGAATCAGACCCATAAAGTGATAACACACTGTAAACTCACTGCCGCTGCTCTCTGGCTCAGTCTGTCTGCAGTTAACTGATGTTATCACCGTGTTCAGCGGATTTTGTGGCTGTCACAAATAATTTCGCCAATACACATAAAGCTTAACAGTTGCGTCAAGAGCCAAAGCAGTGTTTGCCTCTCGGTGACCGAGTTCAGGAGCCGGGTGTGGCTCACAGGTCATAATAAGCGTCCCTGGCATAATGTATGAAAAATGGATTATAAAAATAGCAATTCTGCTACATAATTATATGGCTGCATAGAGTTGGTGTGGCTCTCAGGAGGGTTGGGGTCAGCCTGGCCGTAATAGGCATTTGTGAACACAGTATACGATGAACCCCTGGAGAGGGAACCTATATTTATGCTGTAATTACTGTTGTTACTGGAGAGATTATAATTATCCCAATGCAGCCCTTATCACTGACATAAAGCCAGACATTACCACACTAATGGCAATACGCACAATAGTGACACTGATCACAGGACAGAATTAACACTTTATCATTCAGTATTCTGGTAATGGATTGAAATTTCACATACGGCTGACACCACTCTGTCCCACTGATTCAAATGAATTATTTAGATGTAAAACCAAACAGACAGACATTTATTGTATATACATCTTAGCTATGGATTCCATTCATGTTTAGGAGGGCTCAGTGTTCTTCCCTGATTCTTCTAATGCTACTATTCCAACACATAGCCTGATCTTAATTATATATATTTATATATATTTTCCTACCTGACTGTAAACATCTAATGAATTATTGTAAAGAATGAGGCTTCCTGTGCATTTCAGCCCACGCTGTCTGTACATAGCTATTAATAGTTGACCTCACACCTACTCCTGACTCATCTGAACTTTTGTCTCTACAGTTATTAGACCTTATTTATTATTTGTATTTTCTTATTGGCATCTTGCCTGTAAGGTTTATCAAGACATACCACGGTGACTGTTGTATTACTGGAAACTGAGACATTGTTGTTATCGCTGTTGTGAACATTGTTGATTGCCATCCAGGGCGCGATCCCATAATCCGTTGGGTTGAGTGTGTCGACGAATCAGATGCTGTCTTTCTGAACCTGTGGCAGCTCTGATCTCCAATGCATTGCGTTAAGGCCAGAGTTGAAGGAGCTTTCTGTAAACTGAGCTCTTCTCAAGCCCTGTTGTCCATCATCATGCTGTCATTGTTTTAAAGTGACTATAGATCTATAGAATAAAGTAGCTGGCAGGACTTTAATGAGAAGTCTCTTTGGCCAGCAGCTGCCACTTATGGAAAGCTCTGGCTCATTATTTCACACTAATCAACTGTACATAAACGCATTATGATAGCACATGCAGTTAATGAGTTATTTAATTATATATAATAGTCTGAGGCTATTATATGTAATTCAGACTATAATACTATTACACTATTAAATGCAGTCCTAAGAAATAAGCCCCCAATTTAGTTTTCATACCATTAGAAAGTAATCCAAAAATGATGCCAATCAACATCAATTCACACAGCAGTCACACACATTCTCTTCAAAAAATGCTTTTCCTGTTTCCAAATGAATATCTCTGCAGGACAATGCTCAGTGTGTGAGAGATATACCTGAGACAATAACTGGCTGAGTGCAGTGAATGTCATCTGTTTCCTTTGCTATGTTAGCTGAGCTGTAACGTCTGCAGTCTGACAGACCCTTCTGTTGTACAAACCCACTTTAGTCATGTGTGTGATATTTCTTTTCCAAAATAACTGTACCATGGCCTACCAGACTCCTTACTCAGAAATCTCCACATCTCCAAACTGAAACATGGACAGGAAGTATGTTTTATCATAATACTTCTGTCATATCCAAACCAGAAGATGTGCCTTTCCCTCCACCTTTTTGCAATACAACACAGATCTAAATTGTAGATTTGGGATCTTTGCTGTTAAAATAGAAAATGTCAGTGGTTATAAACTGAAATATGTCTTTGTCTCCACTGTGACATGTGAAGACACATGCGGTCGTCACAGAATTTAAATCATATAATGTAACACAACAATCACAAAGCTTTAGGCTTACAGGGGATGTTTTTTCCTCATACCGAACATGATTACACAATTACACCGCATTGCTGTTATTAGGCCACATTAGCTGTGTATCACCTCACAGACAAATGGCAGCATATTGGCAGTGACACCTTAAATCCATCTATCAGTGTAAACACAGCAGGATATGTCTTGCTTTAGTCATCTAGACGAAGCAAAAACATAATAACATTTGATTTCACAGAGAAAAACGCCGCTCGGAGCTCCCCTGGGTGAGAACGCATCGCATATTTTCTGTTTGTGTGCGAGTGGCTGCAGTATAAAAGCGTGTGGACAGAGGTGTTGGCATGGTAGCTCTTCCTCTCATCTCCTCTGCACTCAGAGTTGATTGGGTTAGATGGCAAAGCGGCGAGGACTCAGTGCTAAGCCTCAACAGTGCTAATCCTATCAGTGTTCAAAGGCAGTGCTAAAGGTAAGGCTCCCCGAAGAGACAAGCACATCTGGCGCTGGGTGGAGGGATGGTAGCGGCAGACGGACTGGGAGTCAGACACCTACATGCAGCCACGCTGAACTGAGTCCCGACATCCAGCTGCTAACACATGTCACTGATTAAACTTCCCCAGCAGCTATAAATAAAAGTGACTGACAGTAAACATGTCACTGATGGAAAATCAAACTTGCGATGAGAAATATTAGCTGCTGCTGCTGCCACAGTTAAGACCAACAGCCTTGTTGCACTGTTGTCAAGCGTTATCAATCATCAGGCACGCTGTCGGCCTGTCATCAGCAGATGTACTTTTAATGAAAACTGAGTGAGATGAATGATAATTTTTCTCTGAAGACACAAACGAGATACAGAAGAAAGAGGGAAATTAAAAGTTGTGGGTGCTTAACATGTTTTCACCATTGGCTATCATTAATTAAAGCTACACAAAGATGTTTTCTGGCACATATGCACAAGCCATACCAGTTTATACATAAAAAAGAGTCATCATGTGAATTTTGTGTAGTGTGTATTTTGCTACACCCTCAAAGAAATACAAAATTGTTGTCACCACCATCTAACAGTGCAGGTTTTCTTCTTATGGGGAGAGTGGTGGCGCCCAACCAGACCAAAAACTACTCTCCTTGGCGTGGCACACAGTTTGAAATTGTCACTGAGCGCAAAGTTCAAATTATTTGAAGTGTGACCTCGGTGGCTGCTGACCTTTCCAAAGTGCAAACAATGAGATAACAGCTGTGACATAGCCAGAAACAGCACATGCAAGCAGGGGAGGTAGAGAGTGAAGGAAGAAAAACTCAACAATATGGGTGGGTCGAAAAATTGATGAACATAAGAATCGACATTCTAATTGTCAAAAATCGATTTTCTAAATGTTAACTTACAGCGGGATGTTGACAGACATCTGCTTTGTACCCTGCCTAGTGGTAAGTAATGAGCAAATTTCTCATCATCTGCAGGTAGTTTAAGAGTCTACAGTCAAGCTAACAGCTCTGTGAGGCTCTACTCTGGCACAGGAGATATTCCACCTAAATGCTAACATTGACACTATGCTGATATTTAGCAAATTTAAGCTAATATCTATTAGCCGAACCATATTAAGTGTTTTTAAGAACTATATCACTTGCTTTTAAGCAAAAAGCACAAAGTACAGTTAATGTAAATTCTAAAGGTAGGCCTATTGGGTCATAAACCAAATCTAAAATTGGACGTAATGATGGCACTACATGAAAAGCCAAGGTATTCCCTAAGTTACTACAGTTCCTCCTGTGCCAAACTTAAATGCCAGTGGCAATCCATTCCACAGTTCAGTGGTGGATCACAGTGGTGAACAGCCTGACATGCCACTAGCCTGGCTAATAAATCTTTTTTAAGATATTATTGCTATAATGTATGCTTCAAACATGAAGCTGAACGTTCTGACTGCAGTGTGATTTAGATAGGTGCAATAAAGCCTTCAGTGTGAACTCTAGTTCTCTATAGTCTACAGTTCTGACCATGCTAACCAGGATTATTGGAAGGGGCTCTGTGGAACAAGAAGCCAGTTGTTAGTTTATGTTAGCAGACTCCACTGGAGGGGCAGAGAGGCGCTGAGACAAGACACTCGAGAGCACGCATAAAACCACATCCTTTGGACTGTCGCGGAAAATCTCACGCGAGTCCCTGACAAGGTCCAGCAGCATCAGACAACTCCAACAGACCATCCACAGGCTTGTACAGGCAACTGAGAGAGACGGGGAAGGTCTAGTAATGAATGCATGTAAATTACTACAAATCGTTTTAACTCTGTAACTCTGTTCACAAGGCATCAGAGACATCGGATGGTTAAGAGGCAGACAGTTCTTCAGCTCAGTTTCGCAGATGATAACTGTAGGCTGCACACCTCCCTCATGTGATCCTTCCATCAGTCAGCAACATGAAGGTTTGTGGTTTTTTTGTATGGCACTTTTTGAAGGTAAAGTTTAAACGTTCTTCAAAATCAAAAGACATAAAACAAGGTTTCATAAGAAAAGAAAACAGTAAATAATATTGCACCGTACAACTAGAAAACACAAAAAAGAACAGAAACAAGGTTACACACAAAAGAGGTCATGTAAGAACAGAAACAACTGTGGAAAAAACATTACATTAAACAAATGTCTGTTGACACAGGTCTTTTGAAGCAATGTAAACGGCGATATTGATTTTCCCTGCAGGGAGCCTCTCTAAAAAGGTAGGTCTCAAAGGACACAAAGGGTTACAAGTTCAGAGATAAAAACCTGTGCTTCAAAATCCAACCGTGAACTCTGAGACCAACAGGTAACCCATGAGGTTATGGGAGAATTGCCGTGATGTGATCTGATCTGTCAGCATGAGCAGACGTCCTAGCTGTGGTGTCCTGAGCTCACAGAGGCAAGAATACAGAGCTGGAAGAGGCAGATGTGACTGACTGCCCACACCACCGAATGAGCAAACGTTGAAGACGGTTCTTTTTTGAATGAAACAAGGTTGTAGGCTACAAGTAGTAGAACAGGTCAGCATTAAAGGGGTTCTTTGATATGTAATGAGTGAAATTCTGTCTTTACTGCAGACATTCTGGTTTTTCACGAATATAAGACATCTGGCACAGTTCTAACATCTGGCTTATTTATGGTGCGGCAGAATTTTTATACATGCTGACATTACTAATAAAATATTCAAGAATGACGGCATGCATCACATGTCATGTGAAGACTTGAATGGATAACATCAACCAACCAAGGGACTGTCGATGATAATTAGCCTGTTGGCTAAATTTGACAACTTTACATCATGTTGATGTTAATTAATGTGAGTTGTCCCTGATGAATCGTTTTCTGTTCTTTGGCTGCTCCCTATAAGAAGTGACCACAGCCGACCATCCGTTTCCATCTCGTTGGCAAACTGAGCCCTACCCAACCTGGCATGGAAATCTGATTTAATGATGAGGAGCCTTTTTTTCTTTTTTACGCTGGTCGGCCTTTCTGATGTAACCTTCAACATTTATCCTTGCTTGGGACCGGCAACTAGAGACGCAGTGTGCTTGTGCATCATAGTGTCGTGTGAGCAACCCGAGGTTTAGCATCTTGCCTGAGGACACTTTGACATGTGGACAGGAGGGGGTGGGGATCAAACCACCATCCCTGTGATCAGTAGATGACCGACTCTACCTCGCCACAGGTGCCCCACTGTCTCCAATTAATGAAATAAAATGTAGGTTGTTCAAGAGCACAGACGCACTCTTTAATGTCTCAACTCTGTTAATTTGTTGTCCGTGATGAATAAATGAACAAAGTAAAGGAGGCTTCTCTGCTCTTAATGTAGAGCCCTACTGGTCCTCCACTTTGAGGGGCGGTGCTGATATTAGGAGAAAAAATTTGCCAATGTACAAAATGTTTTTTGCAATTTTTTTCCCCCTCAGCTGTGGTTATCACACTTGTGACAAAGATACAGAACACAGGTAGGATATTTTACGGTTTTGCAATACATTTTACTGTACTAAAATAACTTTACTGGGAATTTAACAGTTATAAATTACCCCGAGCATCTTGTTCTGCATTATAATCTTTAAAAATAATGTTTTCATATTAGTGCATATTGGAGAACACATATGCTGATGCTGATGTATATCTATGATAGGCCTATATCAGCTGATAATGACGACCAACAGATACAGGGATGTATGTATGCCAGTTGTTCTCTAACTCAAACAACAGAAATGTTGTGCTAACATTTGTAATGCTAACATTACTTGTCTAGGGGTTATTCCTGTGCTTGTACAGTTGTGTCTCTGGGAGAAATAAAAAATGGCGGAACATCAGAGTAGCTCTTTTGGTTGCCAGTGTGAGGTTATTTTACATCGCACTTTTTTCATTTAAGGTACGTTTTAATACAAACGCCCAGATTCTGTACTTGTGCTATTACTGCTCAAATCTGATAACATCCGTTACAAGCTCCCTCAAACGAGTAGTGAAATGATTAATGAAGGAAAGCAAAATGCCAATTTAAGTTAAATGTCAGGCAGAATTGTTCATGGCTTGAAAAGCTGTCCTACATGGCGGTAATGAGCAAAGAGAACTATATACCCCGCTATCCATTTCAGTAGTCTGCTAGATAATGATCATCTTCTCTTCTTTAAAGGAACAGGCTACAACACGAGTTGCTTCCCCACACACCAACACTCTCCTCACTCTCCTCACGCTGCTGTTTGATCCAGCGAAGTAGCAGAAGTAAGGATCTCAATACTTTTCCTGTCCAGGTAAGCGCCTCCGTTTTCTAAATCAAGCCATTGTGTGTGCCACAGCCTGCTCTGCTACCCAGAATCCCTCAGGACAATGGACAATGGGGTCTGACTCCAGTTACCAGGCACCTGTACACTCGTGTACGTACGCAGAAACAGGAGACAGAAAGTCACACACAGTCTCCCCATGAGTTCAGACCCCTTCTGTCTCTTCTCCAGCTAGCACAGCACAGATCCAGTTGCAGGAAGGATGGGCGTGGTGTCACCATTACACCCGCCGCATTAACAATCCCCGCTCAGTGAGGGGGACTGAGGACTAACTCACTTTCAGCGCAGAAGCTTTCCTTTCCTTAATCTAGCCCACAATCACCCGCAAAAGGTTACGAAATATTGATCTGCTCTTGCTGAGCAGCTGAGGTCTGTGCAGCTCAGACGCTACACTCGGCAGCAGACTCCACATTCACTGCTCCGTACGTCGCCGCTCGACAAATCCCCAAGATTGGTTGTTATTTTCTCCACCCTGCCTCTACAATAGAGGCTGTTATTCACCAACGGCCTCGTGCCTTTTGTATTGAGATGCGGAGAAGACAGAAAGTATTTATTTATTTCGGTGGCTAACCGTTATCGGTGGGATTGATCGCCGCGGGCTGGAATTGGTGCTGGATGGAGGGGAGAGCGACGACAGGAAGGAGGAATGCACTGGAAGGCCTTATCTGGGAGCGCCAGGCCACTGTGATGGGAAGTGGAACGTCAGGAGGGGAAAGAGGAAGCAGGCGAGGATGCAATGTGCAAACACACACATACAGTCGGACGTGCACAAATACACACATCCAAACGGGCCCCTTCTTGCCTAATCGGCAATGCTAGCGAGATAGACAACTCCCATCGTTCTCCTGTCACGCTGATTTCACTTTTATTTCCTCTATCTCCCAATTCTTTTTCTATTCACTCTCGTTCTATTTCCCTGTGTCTTTATCAGCACGTTCTGGGTGGACAAATAGGGAAACGGCAGCATAATGGTGCTCGAGCTCTACTGAATGTCACACCGAGGGAAAATTGAAGACAACATGTTGAGAACTGTGCACAGGTAGATGTTAGTTTTATGTCCAAATCAAGGATTCACTACACACATAAAACCATGTTTTCCTATGGCTATTCCTTTCATTTGGATAAGTGTACAATAGTAGTAATAATCCCTCAAACTGCATGAAATGTTTCTTTAATTACTTTACACTTCTGAAAAGTAACTTCCCTGCAGATAATGTGAGATTGAATGTTGTGGCCAAATGACCAGCATAAATAAATGATTAACTCAGTAATTAAACAGTAATTAAAGAAACCTTTAGTTGAGCTCTGTAGATAAAGGACTCCGTCGCACCAAACAGCATGTTAAATGAGGGTAAAAATAACACTTTTAGTCAGCCATTTCATCAGTATGTTACATTACTGTTTCACCCTCAATTATAGCGTAAATTGCCACAGCAGCCACAAGCTAATGATGCATCATATTCTCATTTCAAATGAATGAGGTGCTCTTCCAGGAAATGAGCTATTAGGGACCAGTGCAGAAACAGATAGCTCAGAGGATGAAGGTCGTTTCTCAAACGCTTTCAGCAAATAGGTTTTATCAGAAAACGCTCGCTGCGGAAAATAAACAACTCAGAATCACCAAGGAAATCGCAGGTGCATGGATGTGCATCGTTTGAACCTGGAGTAAAAGACTAATAACTGGATCCAAGTGGCAGCTGAACATGGAAATCCTTGCCTGTGCGCTTGTGTCTCATCTCGTAGTTTCAGCTATCCACACTTTGGTAAAGAGCGCTTTGAGACCTGGTAAGAGCTCTTTTTGAAAAACACACTCATCTTCCACCGGACACGGCCTCAAAAGATTTCTTCAAACGACTTCACTAAATCGTGTCCAGCCTTAATCTAGGCTACCTGACTGAAAAAGAATCCTGTATGCTGCGAGATTTCACAGTAGCATAAAGCCGGAAGCGCGTGCACACACAGACGCTCGCATTCAGGAGGCTGTGTACACACACACACACGCACAAACATCCACACATCAACACACACACCTCTCGCTGACACCCCGGCGTCTGTTGGCATTTGTGCCCGTGTGCTGGGCTGTCACTTGCTGTGTGAAATAATGCATGGGCTCCGGAGCAGGGCCACTTTCTCCCTCTCGCTCTCCTGAGTGGCCTGACAGCGAGGGCGAGCTTTGTCACAATAACCAGCCCGGCTCAGAGCCCCCCTGCAACCAGGATCCACAACCACTCTGGAGACGGGGCCAGTTAATGGAGTCCACCGGGCCCTCTGACTCCACGTCCATAACGGAGTGAAATAAAGTAAAGAGGGTGGGGGAAAAATGGAGCGGGTAAGAGGGGGGTGAGGGGGAGAGGGCTGAAGTAGACACCAAAACAGCAATCTGTGAACACGGTGCAATTTGTGCTGACGGGGCAGGAACGACAATGACGCCTGACAGCCCCATGTGATGAAAATAACAACCACCATGCATAATGCAAGACACTCTCCTTCCACTGAACCGAGCACTCTGGACTCTCCAGGACGTTGCTGTCCCTCCTAAAAAGCCATTCGCCATCGCCATCGTGGGGCTCATAGTTCGTACGTCCCCCATCATAGACAATGATCATCCAACGGCGGCGAGCATCCGTTGGGCGAGGGGCTTGTAATTACGCGATGGGCAGCGGTGATAGCTATATCCTGCTCCTGCCTCAGAAGTGAGTTGTTCGCACTTGATCTGCCCACTGGGTCCCACGGGTGGAGGAATTACCCTCATGCTGTTCAACTGTTAAACAAATCAGCAGTGGAGCAAGACAGCAGGCAGAGGCTTGGCCTTGGCAGTCAGGAGATAGGATCCTGGGCTTTGAAAATACTGTACATGCTTTGTGATCGTATGCAGGCAGTTACACTCATTATACACAGTGAAATGTACAAATAGTTCTAATCCTGTCGCTCGGTGCTAATTTGTACAGCTACATGTTAAAAAATGTTTGAGGCTTTTTACTAAAATCCATTGGGAGAAGAGTGAAAAACTTATTTTCAATTGAGAAAGGCCTTTCGTGCTGTTCCTCACTCATCTGTCAATGAAATCTCCATTTCTGATTGAACTGATGCTGTAGCAGCTCTGCTCCTCCTGAGCCACCATTTTCAAACAAACAGACGCTTCTCTCGCTGTTTCACCTAAACCATGGCCAATAGTTCATGCCTGGCAAGATGGATTTGGACACTCTTGATGGGTGGACAAATAGGGAACTAGCAGTCCAAATATCAAATATCAAACCAAGGCAGAACTGGACACAGTAGCTTTCATGTGAAAAACATTCTCCTTTTTAAGCTGCACATGCAGTAAGGAGAAAAACTTAGGACATCACTGGATTAAAGGAATAGAATCATTTATCTTCCTGAATATACAGACGATAAACTGTAAAAACCATAGATATAAAAGGCTCATTCTAAGGTACCAAAAACACAATGACTCTTATTGTCAGGTGACTGTACACTGACGGAAATATAATTATTATGATTACAACTATATATTCAGTTCCATTTCTGCCAATAGAACATCATAAATCCTACACACTGGAACTCTAAACCACATAATGTTTGTGGTCAGGGAAGAGCCTCGGTCACATCATCGGCTGACATACTCAAAACATTCCGGCGGTCTTGCTCTTACATAGCTTGAATTTTCCGAGCCCAAAGGGAGCTAACAAAGAGCTGCTCTGATAGTCCTTGTAGCGTTCTCAAATCTTTTCTGTCACTTTCCAGCTCACAACAGAAGATGAAAAATGGGTTAGAAGATCAGCAAACAAACGTGCCTGTCTAACTGTGACTAAGTTGCCTTGGCACGGTCTTGAGAAAACAGCTACCCACAAGCCCCGTGGTGAAGTGTGCATGGCATAGCGTGGCGTGCGCAAACTGGAGACGCTGTCGGCAGACTGTTGGCAAGTCCCGCCGAGCGCTGAGGCGGGAAACCAACACGCCGGGTCCTAGTAAAGGGACTGTGATCTAAATGGCGGTCGCCACTTCACGGCTGCGAGGGACTCCGCTAAGGCAAAGCACAAGGGAAAACAGTTCAAGGTGCTACTGTAGGCTGGAAATGAGCTCTTATGTAAGCAACTTCATCCTCTCCTCTGTAATCCCGCCCCCCCCTCTGCACACACATACACACCATCTTTGAGGCATTAATAAGTCATAACTCAGATGTTTTGCTCTCCTCTTCACCCTATCTATCCTCATTTACAGAGGTGCACACTCACTCAGGTTGGTGTGAGTGGCGGCCAATTTTTTTTCCACTTCCGCCACCAATAAACCTGCTGCTGTGTGGCATGTCGATGCTGATTACACTGTGTATGTGTATGGGGGACTCGCTGGACTGTTTCTGCCTCCGTGGTCGCCTGACCTACCTGCTCTGATCAGGTCACATTGGGGCTCAACTGCTCACAGGACTGGAACTACTCACTTCGTTTTAGGTCGATACTGGAGGTAATGTTTTGCTGCCCCAGCGCATTTACAGCTCAGTGGTTTACGAAAAGGTTCCAAATATAATGTTTTTGGGAGGGAATCTCTAACAGGAACTTTCAGAGTTATCAAACTGGAAAAATAAAACCATATTCACACGGGACATTTCTCTCAGCTTGTAGTTCTCATGATCTTCAAAGGTTTAATCGACAGATTATGTGTTTGTACATCAGAGTAACAAGTTAAAATCCTACTATTCTGCTGCTATAAGTGTAACATCTTTAATCAATATTGCTCTGTAACCTTATTTTTAATCACTTATGCACTACAATCCAGAGGATTGCAACTATACATTTATTTTATTATTGATGAATCTGCATATTTGTTTCTAGATCAATCATTTGATCTGCAATTAATAAATGATTTATATTCTTATTTAAATTCTTATTATTTTGTCTGATCATCAGAACAGTGACTTTTTTGCTTGTTAAATTACTGTTAACACGTTCTCACTCCTAACTCGTCAAGTACAGCAGTTTGGTCAGCTAGCGTCAGTTTTGCGTGTGAGGGTCTCAGCAGTCAAGTTAGCTATAAACCTAAAATGCAACGTATGCAATGTACGGAATACACAAGGTTCAGTTAGACTTTCAAGATAAAGCTTGCCGACAAACAGGTCATATAGTGTGACATATTACTTTTTGACTGTTAAACATTGTGAAACGGTCACGGTTTAGTTAGGTTAAGGCACCAAAACAACTTGGTAAGGGTTAGGAAAAGATACTTACTTGGTTAAAACATTACATGATAATGTTACGCAAGTGATGTAACTCATACCACTGAATGTACGTGATGTCACTCGCATTACATTTTACAATAAAATAATTATTCTCTTCTATTTTCCAAATTTTCTGAATCAAATGTTTGTCATCCTATGTATGGTCACAATTCATCTCATAGTTGGTTGGCTTTGTTCCTAGCTCAAAACTCTTTATATAAGGAATTTCTGAAAGGGCAGTGGGGGAAATGGATGGGGAATTAACACCAGAACCAGAGCCATTCAAAAAGTGGCCGGTCACTGATGAGCTCTTATTGATTCATCTTCTTGTCAATCAACTAATCACCTAATCCAATGTAGCTGTAATCCAGAGTCAAGGTGCTAATTGAAGTGTTAATTTGTACAGTATAAAGCTAAGATTTCTTTTTGAAATGTCTTTTGCACACATTTCTGAGCAGGTGACAGAAACAGATTTTGTTACAGGCGTAAACAGTAAGCTGTGATGTCAGGATTCTGATGCTGTCCAAACGGAGAACTGAATCACTTTATATGTGTGTGTCTGTGTCACTGCCTCCTCTGACGCAGTATGTTTAAACAGACACCATAAACTATGTCACTTCATTACTTATGTATAACAGACACACACAGACACGCACACATTGCTGTCTGTCTGGTCAAGTACTTTGGCTTTGTCCGCCTCTCAGATTAAAGCTACCGGGCTAATTTGCTGCTATGTAGCAATTCCTACATAATCCGGCTCTAATCCTCACCGACTCGATTAAACAGCCAAATCTCCAGCTCAGTATCTGGCTCTATCTGCCGCACTCTTCATTTGTACTCACTCTCCTCCACTTTCTCCCTGCCCTTCCTTTCTCTCTCTTTCCATGCCCTCAACTCCACCTCTTGACTCGCAACAAAATCTTCTTTATCTTCTTTGCGTCGTCTGACTCCTTTTCTTTCCCTCTCTCACTGCTTCTGTCTCACTGAGACGCTTCTGTCGCATCTTTACTCTGTCTCAGATAAACTGCGTTTCTGCCAAAGCAGCTTGACCACGAGGTCACCTTCAGAGGTGTTCGAGATACTTTTGGCAAACTAGTTCCAAGACTCTTGCCTTTGCCCAGCCTTTTGTACATTTAAAATGTCTCTTTGGTGAAGCAGTTTGAGTTTTCTACGTCAGTCCAAAAGCAGTCTTTTATGAAGTGTTCCTTTATTGGAGGTTCTGTGGAGTACATGGGGAGGAGAGAGCTTTTCAACTCCTTCATTTAAAAAAAAAAAATCTTCTTTAAGAAAAATCCTACTGCATAGGTTTTGGAGCTTAGACTTCCAATGAGTTTAGTGAGTCATGTCTCCTCAAAATAAAAAAAAGAGTTTGCCATGCAGGCGAGAAAAAGGACTGAAGAGTTTCCCCATTACAGTTTGGAAGAGGAGCCGTCTCTTAATTTATACATTTATTTGCGTTCCAAGTAACAAATCTCTCTAGAGGTCGTGGCAATTCTGACTCTTGTGTGTCCTGAGCTAAGGACGGAGGTCAGGTGATGTTGTAGAGCGATCAAGTCTGTGTAAGAGCAAAATAGGGGTGGATGGATGGGTCACGAAAGATTGGAGCTTAACAAAGGACACAGCTTTTTGTTTCCCGTTTTCAGTCAGTAAACATGTTACTGTTAAACCGGTCTCTAAACGATTGTTCAGTAACCTGACAGGCGTAATTTGTAAGAAATGGCCAGAAATCAAAGGTAGCTCCAAAACTATAGAGGGCAGCATAACCTGCTGCTCACTCTACTCTTTGCTCTAGCTATCTTTGGCTTTAGCACCTAGCTGCTGTTAGCAAGTCGCTCAGTTAGCTGCGGAGCTGTGGCCCTGTTAGCTGAGTGTGAACGTCTAAGATTAGACGATATGAAGTCCGCCTGCAGCCCAACTTCGCATGACAGGTGGAGAAACGGTGGCCAAGGGGGCTTGATCGGGTCTGAACACAGCATCTGAGACCTCGACAGAGGTCATTGGAAAGACAGGGGAAACAGCACAGAGGTGATTAACAATGGCTTTGACCAGGACTGTAACTCCGGGGACGAGAACATAACATAACCACAGTTGTTTCTTCACACTCTGTTGATAATGTTAGTTCATTTTGTGAATGTAACAAGTTTGCTCTTTTAACCACATGGTTTTTCCTGTAACCATCAGGATTAAGGTCCCCCTAACTTCAACTAAACACATCCCCAAACTTCCCCTAAACCTAACCAAACCCTCACCAGTCAACAGTTTTGGACACAGAAGTCATATTCTGTTGAACGTGGAGTCAAATCAGAAAACACTTTTATGTGTTGTTCTAGAGGGTAGTTACAAATGATGTATTTTGTAATTTCATTTGGAGGATTTGTTGTAATACTCAAATCAATAAAACGTATGAAATAAATGAGCGATCCATGACAAGAGACTGAACATCAGAAACATTAGCTGTCAGACCAAAACTGCTCACAGCATTATCTGGGAAGGGGTCAAAGGTCAATAACTAGGAATCAGTAAGATCAATTTCAATTTCATATCCCATGTCAAAGATCATCTTTGACTAGCTATCCCTTGTTTGACCATCTGTTCTCTCGTGACAGCAACTAAATCATCTCCATGAAAACATCTGCTGAGGAAGACGCTTAATCTGACATCATTTCAACACTTGTAGTAACATTATTGTAGCACAGAATCTTTTTTTAAATGTGCAACTTGAAGCAGTAAGTTGCAGGTGATATGCTTTTGGGAGTGCAGCACTGAGCATGAAAATGACCGACATCATCCAACAGGGTTCACCAGGTTCACCTTTAAAAAGTTCATGTTCTGGTCCAAGAGACCAAAACTTAAACCATTCACTGTTAGACCTATTGCCTTGTCTACTGTCTACACCTACTGTAAGATTAAATATACTCACAGCTCTTTAGATAGATGGCAGCAAAGCAGGGCCAGCCCTATAAACATTAAGGTTTATCACTGAGCGAATAATGGAATGTCACCATCGGTCGGTCGAGTGCTGGAGTTCTCCCATTGGCTGGTGCTCTTTAAAATGAGTATAATAGAACAGATCTAAATCAGGATCAGAATCACATCTTCAGGAGCACACTGACCTTACACAGTCTAGCCATATACAAAGTTTTGACCTATTCTTGTTTCTTACATCACACCGGCAAGCACCACCTCTTTGTGCGTAACCTTGGGCTGACATCACACCACTGAGTACCAGTTAAACTGGGCTGGGGGAATATCAACCTCAGCCCACTTAGTCTCACTCCACTCCCATCTAGACAGCCGGTAATGAGAAGGTGGAACACGGCACCGAGGCCACACATAGTTCAGTCCATCTACAAACAGCGAAGGGAAGGTGGACGCATAATCTCTGGATACACTCTCCAATAACGATCTGTTCTGAATGTTTGTTCCTTTTTTACATTTAGAGTATTTTTTCTTAACTAAGCTAATGTATCACAATTGCAAAGTTGGACGCTGTTGTATGTCTTCAGGGTAAAAATGTCCGCACTTTGCAAGACTCCATTGTGAACCTTGCAAACCGATCTGCAAGGTACATCTTCTCATTATTACCTGACTACCTGACCTGACCTGAAAGCTTAAACTGTTTGCCCATTAGAAAAAAACAGAAAACAACGGAGGCTTCTAATAAAATGCGGCTCTAGAAACTCTAGACTCACAAACGGTTCATTTCAGAGGCAGTGTTAAAATTAATCACATGCATCTGTCTGGACATGCAGACATCCACCATTTACATAACCCATTCATCAAACACTGACGGGAAGATAATTGAGCCATCCATTAGTGATAACAATCAAAGATTAAAATTCTGAGTGCGTGTGTGTTTGTGTGTGTGTTTCTAAGCCCACAAGTTTGTATCTGTACACTTGGGCGTACACAGAGGTCTTCACAAGTACATCAGAGCGAACACATCTCCAGTCTTATCAGATATTATGCATGCCGTTTGTACCAGTAATTGATTGCATAACTCCTGTCCTAAACTTTGATGGCGTAAAATAAACAGATGTCTGATGAAGGACAACAGTCTTATCAGCATCTATCCTCATGAAAGCAGCGGACATTCCTTCCTCACTTTGATTCTCAGCTTTGTGTTCTTGAGGAGCCGCACGTGTTCCGCAGATAACATCAGTCCACTCTAAACACAACACACACAAACTGAAGCTGCAGTTGAGAAAATGTATTTTATTTGTTGATTAACCATGAATGTTTATTGAAATCGCAATGTACAGAATGTCATTTCAAGTCCACTATTGCCGAAAAGGAATATATTATCAGTTGGGGGGGGGCTGCCCTGGATACGCACACATGTTTATTAATCAGGTTATTCATTATTATTAATAGCTGCTATAGTCATGCAACATCCTCTCATAAAATGTCCCGCCCACAACAGTATCTGATTGGTAACATGTCACAATTAATAGCCTATAAACACTGGATAGTCTGAATCCGCAAAGTAACTAGTAACTAAAAGTATAAAGAAGCAGAAAACGGAAGTACTCCAGTAAAGTACCTGAAAATTGTACTTGAGAACATTACTTGAATAAATTGTATTGTATCCATCACTGGTTGTTCAGATTTGAATAAAAAGAGTTTAGTACTTAGTTTTAGAACTTTCTCTGCACAAAGCTCACAGAGATTCAGTTTCAACAAAATAAGAAAACACTGGATTTACAAAATAAAAGCCGCAGGGCAGCATGAAAAAAACAGTAACGCACAAACGCATGTGCAGAGCCTGTTTTTGGTTGGTTTTTGATTATATAAAATTAGGAGATAGACTATTTTATGTTTCTGTTCATAATATTTTATGCTCCATTTATTTCTTGTGGCCAGTTGTGCAGCAGCTCATTAGCTTAGCATCACTTTAGCTTACGTGAAGGCATGCAGTCATGTCAATATTAGGTAGGAAACCACATATGTCTACCCTACAAATGTACCACGTATACGTGAACCACAACAGAATAATGCATCCAAAACTGTTGATGAAAGCGACAGCCCTCGTGCCAGCACAAATGTACACGTGTGTGTAAGTACACTGTGGTAGTGAGGTCACTTTTACATAAAAAAACATCAAATAACATCAGTATCACTTTTGCTTTCCATGGGACATTTGTGATTCAAGGTGTGAAACTTTCTGCACAACAAAATATTTCTTGGTGGAAAATGACGTCACACTCTCAGCTCCACAACTTTCCCTACAGGACCGCAGCACTGACCTCTCTGAAGCTCTGTCAGTCACCTCATGCTGCCTTGATGACTCACATATATATTAGACCTTGTTTAAAGCTGACACGTTACTGACGTTCAGCATCAGAGGTGTGGCTGCCGTGCTGACTTCTTTCTAATAGTGCCTTATATTAAAGTCATTTGTCTTGTTCTGTACGCTGCCTTGACAGGCAGACATGTTAGCAGTGATCGACATGGAGAGAAATGGGAAAAACAGTTGATAATGACAAGCCGTGCGCGGTTCTGTCGTCTGGCTTGTAATGACCAGGAAAACTGCTGCAGCCAGCGAATCATGGGACAGCTGAGGAAAGTGAGTAAAAGAGGGAGAGTGGGGGAGAGAAAGATGGAAAAAAATTGTAGTTGGCACTTGACAGCTTGGGTCTATTTTTAACACGGGGAGGAGGTAAAAGACAGATGAGCGACAAGTTTCGGCGGTTAAGGGGAGTTCTGATCGCTTCTCCTGCGCCTCGCTGTGTGATGTCTCGCTCACTGACAGGTAATGTCAGGGGGGGAGATGAGACAGAAACCAGTATTCCTCTGTGGGTTCCGTGTGCGTGCCAATGCTGTTATTAAACAGAATCTGTAAAGTTATTTTCCTGATGATCCTGATAGCGGAGGAGGCACGTGGGGAGGGGGGGAGACTCGAGAGAGCGATTACGGATCAGACGAGGCTTGCCTTTTGTCCTCCCAGAGGATGTGTGTTAGAAGGAGTGAGTGAGTGTGTGTGTGTGTGTGAGCGCACGGATGGAGGGGGTGGGGATATATGAATCTGCCATCGTGATTAAAGTGTTCCCATTGAGGGAATTTGGCGGGAGAGTCGCGGAAACCGTATGGGGGTGTGCAACAAGAGCGAGGGAGAATGAAGTGAGCGCAGCGCATGGTCTCCAAGAGGGACAGAAAGCATGTTGCATCTAAATGAGGATTTTCATCTCATATGACAGAGTGATGAAGACATTTAATAAGGCCTTTGTGTGCATGTATCCATACAGCATATACGTGCACGTGAGTGTGGCCTACACCATCTGACAGGATCCCTCCTAGCGCTAATACATCCACCGATGCTTCATCCTTTCATCCCCTTTAATATCGTTTCCCTTCACTGAGTCAAACCTACATCACTGCATATAGGAATTCGAGGTTCTTGGGAATACAGGAATAGAAAACCCAGAGGTCAATTGCCTAACTAATGTAGAATTGCCTCCAGGATGCCATGCATACATCCACATAAACAATCCGATGAAAATATCTGCACAAAAAGCGAGTACTTTGCCTAATTACTCTTAATGTCTGGGGTTAATGGCCTCTCACGGATGGTTGGCCTCAGGAAATCAGTGAGCATAATGACCAGTCACTAATGAACACTCAAAACATCAATGATGATACTCGACTGAAAGGCTTTCTGTCCGTTGGCGCTTTCTAAAAAGAAAAAGGGCCCGTGTTTCCCGGAGTGGCTCAGCGAGACTCTGCATGCGACATTAGAGAAATCTGTGGCTCAAGTGGCGACAATTCTCACAATCCCGGTTCTGAAACACAGTCAGCAATAAGCTAAACTGCCTCAAACCCTAATCCCAACAGATCCTGTTTAGCATTCAGTCGAGAGACTTCCACCTCTTCAAACACATGTGCAGGGGAGATTATGGGGGCTCTGTGTGGCTCTGCTGTACTGTATGTCAGAGCCCATGTACAGTAGTGCTGCTGCATACAGATACAAGAGAAGGGAGATGAATGAAGGAGTAATGTGTGTGTTCCTGGCAGTAGAGGACACAGCAAAGGCAACTGTGACACTTTGGAGGAGGCTGGAAGTCGACACAACACATAGCATTCAGTCAAAGTTCTCCTCTGTACTTCCCTGCGTTGTAGTTGCGCGACAGTTTATCTGCCATTGTTCTTGGCTGGAGAATCAGAAAATAGAGCTTGCGTCAGACATGTGAGAAAAATAATCTAGCCATTCCGTCGGCAACAGATCCTCGTTTGACTCTCACAATTAACAATGGTTGCATGTGAGGACTAGCCTTGTGAGGGGATTTACTGCAAGTGAGGGGAAGTCTCTCTGCGAGGACAAAAATACAACTCAGATGAAACCGCTCCCTTCGAAAAGGACGCTGTCTTCCCAACAGAATCAGTTGTCATTTGAAAACATTATTTGTTTATGTAAGTGAAAAGGTCCTCTAGTGGGCGTAGTTATCATGATGTTATAACAGACCGATGACGTCCATGCACAGAGGAGGCCGGAGTGGATGAGCGCATTGGAGTTTAACGCGGGGGACTGCTGTTAGTCTCTCATTTCTAACCAATAGTCAATGTGGGTTGTGCTGCAACCATCGACAATGGTCATTTTAACACAAACTGCTTTTCTGCAAACCTAAAGTCTTTTTTTGTGCCTTCAGCTAACAGCACGTCTACACAATTCTACAGCTGTCTGTCACACATGTGACTGACATGAATGCATGCACCCCCACAATTAGTCCAACTGTCTACACACATTTCACTCACACTATACGTGCGTAATCATGACTGTTTTCTATAATTGTGAGTTCTGAGTGCCTCTCCTGTGGAGAAACTGACGCTGATTTGTAGCAGTTGTGGGATGCACCCAGAAAAAAAAAAGTCTTTCCCGCTGATGGGAGGTCAGATCAGAATACACTGTCGCTGCAGACAACATGGCCAAAGCACTTGTTTTGTCATTTCATTTGGTGGACGTGTTATGGATAAATGGCCTGTGCAAATCACTGTCCGTTTGTGTCGTGGAGTTTGTTTGAGGCACTTTGGCACTTAATCTGATGAAAACACTTTCTCTCTGAGGGCTGCTGTCACTTGGACTGAAAATGAAGAAGAGAAATCCAATTATGACAGTGTTGGCGGAGAGCCCCCCTACATATTGGAAGAAGGAGCATATTAGCAGCATATTAAAACGTATCCACGCCTATGAATGACTATGGGAGAGGGTGCAGTGGCCAACAGAAAGTACAGGGGAGGGCGGCGATCTGGGAGATATTTTCAATAAATAGCAATTATACTGTATATATGACGGAGCGTGGTGAGGATGGGGGAGGGAGGGCTGCAGGGGAGACTGCACCTCTGAGCCATTATTGGAGATAATGACATCAACTGAGCTCTCTCCGGAGTGTAGTTGTGTGTGACAGAAAAATAGATAAGAGCTTATAATTACACACACCACCCAGGGAGGCACGGGCCAGTGGAGAGAGGAGAGAGAGAGATGGAGGGAGAAATTATCTGAGAGAATGAAGAATAAACACATCACATTCTGGGGCTGAGGAGAGAAGATGAAGGACTGAATTCACACACAGCCATATACTGCAGACCAACACACACACACACACATGCTGGTGTAACAAAGCCCCCCTGCTCTAACCCTCCCGGCTGACCCGAGACTCTGATGCTGATGAGATGCTGGAGCTGCAGCCCTCAGGAGAGATGAGATGAAGGGTAGGAGGAGGAGGAGGAGGAGGAGGAGGAGTGTTGGACGGAAATTAAGAGGAAAAGAAGAGGGCAAAGAGGAAGAGGACGGGGGAGGTAGAGATTTAATAATGGCGATAAAAGCCACAGGGAGATGTTTGTGAGAAAAGAAAGAAGTGTAAAGAAGGGGAGGAGGTATATAATGTATGTATTTATGTATACAACCTATGCTCTCTCAATCACTAGACAACGACAGCACGTTATTAATGAAATGGCTTGAGGTGCAGCAGAGAGCGGAGCAACATTTAATGCAGTGAGTGCCGAGCTGACAGGAGGTCCTGCCCCCGGGAACATCACAGACACAAGCTTGTGAAATTGCGTGATCGATAGAGCGGCTACTTTTCCATGCTGGTGGGCACAGAAGTTTGAGGTCTGAGACTACAGAAAACCCCGGCTTACCCAAGTCCTACATGAAAGGCTCCAGTTTCATTCTCACCTCTAATCACGTAGGTGAGCTGAGCTCTGGCTCTGGAGATGCAGAGACCTTCGCTACAGTTTTTGGAGTATCTGGTTGATCATCTAAAGAGGGTTTGGCTCAGTCTCATTTCAAATTTTTACCCCTACACCTCATTTTCGAGAACCTCCTTGCCCCCTTACAAGAGTCTGTGGTTGAAATGTCCTGCTGTGAAAAGGGACGAGCCCTGAAGACCGTCAGACATCATCAGTCATCGTTCGATGACGACCGGACATTTCTAATATGCCATCCTCAGCTGCGTTGATTTCTTTCGTGGTACTGTAACAATCCTTTTGGCCCCTAGCAGTGCTTTATAGGCTAACATTAGCAACCTGTGCTCCTACTCTGCCACTGCACTTATATCAGAGGAGCGGTGTTAAGCTAAACATCGGGCATCATATGCCATCAAAAGGGGGGGAATAAAACGTTGAAATGCGTCAAAATGAGGGACAATCATGCACAAATCAGCAATAACAAAATAAACGTTACCAGCTAGCATGTTGGCTCCCAATTCAGTTATAAAAAAAAAGGACTGTGATACATTGGAAGGACAGGAGTTCTCGTGACCCTCAAAAAACCTCCTTTTTGGAGGGCCATGTAGCCCCAACACCTCACCCTAAGCATCTATCCCAACAAGAATCAGGACACCCAACCCCTAGGCATGAACATGCTAAATGGAGGGGTAGGGCTAAGTGTTAGGGGCACGAGCTGTATTGGGATTGGGCATTAGACTCTCTTGTAAAAGTATTTCATGTTGGACGGACTACCTCAAAATGGTGGTAGTTTTCTGGATCGATAGTGCAGTCATTTATCATGCTGGCGGATGGTGTTTCTCATCCTGGGCTGCCTGAATGACACCTCAGTCTGTGGGACATGATGACACACCAAATGAAAGTAGACCTAGTCCCACACAGAGGGAGGTCTCAGGGTGAGGGGAATTATCTGTGGTGATTTCATGGCCCAAAGCCTTACGTTTGTTGTATTTGGAAGTGTGCTGTCAGCAGAGCTTTGCTCATTACCAATAACACTGTACAGATCACCTGTTCTTCTCTACTGCCAGCGTGCTTCACAAATGCCATGCTGCGATGGAAAGAACAATCTGGAGCAGTTCCACTACAAGACTTTCTCTGAAGGGAAATAGGTGTCCTGGTGCAGGAGAGGCAGAATGGCCACAAGTGGGCTAGCTTGGCTCTACATGACGATCGAAACAGAATCCCGACCAGCACCTCTAAAGCTTACTAATCAACACATTCAATCTTGTTTGTTTAATCTGTACAAAACCAAAGTGTAAAAAAAACAAGGTTCCATTCCTTATGCTACGTTAGGCTAACCATCTGCTGGCTGTGTCATATCTGGCGTACAGACATGAGAGTGATATGAGTCCTCTCATCTTACTCTGAGCAGGGAAGCAGATAAGTGTATTTAAAACTATTCCTTTAGAGAACGTCTCTGACTGAGAGCTTGGATACATTTAATATGATCTTTAAGCTTTAAACCAAAATAGATCTGAGTTTGATGACTCCTTGATCTGTATGCCTTTGGCCTTATCTGAGTGTGTGTGGGGGGAGGAGGGATCTCAGTAATCCTTGACACCAAATTGCACTGTACTGCTTGATCATTACTGACATGCTCCTGAATGCACCTTTCCTCCCACTTGAGCATCGTCAAGTTTAACTAAATACACAAACATGTGTGTGTGTGTGTGTGTGTGTGTGTGTGTGTGTGCCCCAGGAACATGTTATAGCACTGGCAAAGTGCCTACTTTCACTCACAGTGTGAAAGTAGGGTCAACAGCAGGGCTATCCACTGGGGCTTGATTTTTAAAACCAGGAAATGTAGATGGACCAGACATTTTCAGCAGCCTATTTGAAACCCTTTTAAAAAAGAAGGTTTTTGGCTATGGGAAAAAGTCATCCCTGTCCCCTGATCACTCCAATGTTTGGGTTTTCTCAGTGTGGCCTCTGAATGTTATATTCATTAATTATGGCACTGTACTCCTTGCAAATCAAATGCATGACGTTTGGAGATGGGGTTCAACCAATGGTATCCAATTGCCAGATGATTTAAAGCTACTGTAAGTGGTTGGAGATGCGTCACATGAGAGATTGTTGATTTGTAAAAGATACCAAAAGCCTCTGATCAAACTGCCAGACATGTGCTCATTACAGTGTCTGACATTCCTGTTTTTCATGGGGATGCTTTACTCAGATTGAGTAGGACTGAGCATCTGTTACCTCTGTGCAAGTCATTCATTTCATGTGTGTACAACGATATATAATGTACCTATAACAAGCCCACTGCCAACCCTGGGGTTGACACATGAAATTTATGGAGATGTAGAAAATGACTGAGTAAGAGAGGGGGGTTAAGAAAAGGCTAACTACCAACATACGAGATTTATAAAGCTGCATCAAACATATCTGCTGGAGAGCATTACACATCAAACTGTAGATGGATAATTTTAAGTGTTAGTGTCCAGGGAGGGATTTCCCCTTGTGGTGTCCAAGGGAGACAAGTTGCATAAACCTAGCTTGTCTCCCACAGTCTTTCTAACGGCTCTCCTTCACTCGTTCTGCCTCGCTGAGAAGGCGACAGCTCTGATGCCCCACAGGTTCTCGGCTTAATAGTCTGAGTATAATGACTTTTTCCACATAGTTGCCTGCTGCCGGTGTCACCTCATACACAATTACTCCATCTGGCTCTCATCGGGACACTGTAATTATACTTCCGCTAATGTCAAAGACATTTTTCTCAGCACACAGGTGTCACTTCCTGCTTATGACAAAGGGACTATGACACAGCTGCCCTGGGTCATTGAGGTAAACATCGGCATTGGACTTGGTATGGGCGGAGACCCAATATTAAAGGACTCAAGAAAAAAAAAAAACTTGATTGGGAAATTCTCATTAATGACTGTTCAAAGCCTCATCCAGTAACTAAATTGTTAAGAGGGTGAGAAGCATCAGAGTGTGTCTGATTGAAATCTAGCAGATAGTCAATTGTTTGATCTCAGCTTCACAGTAATAAATCAGACCAGCACGTCAACCTGTCAGGAAAGACGGTGCAGAGATTAACCGACGCACATCAGAGAACTGATGCATGAGTCAGATTTTTGCAACCACCGTTCGTACCCAAATTCTGCATGAAATTGGAAAAAAATGAGAGAGCTCACTGCTTCCACTGAGCAAATATTCCTGAGGGACGCCCAGCAGGTAATGATTTTAAAAGCAACTACATGCCTGGATACCACAATATCACAAATCAATGTCACTTTTCGGGGTAATGGACCTTTTCTTTCACTGCTCAGGAAAACACCTCTATTCAGCACCTCTATTCAACTGTAAGAGCAGGAAGGGAATACAATGGAATACAATGACAGCTTTCCAATGTGGCTTCAGTGACGTACAATGGTAGTACACCTATTACCGACACTGCTCTGGGTGTATAAATAAGCGTGTCTCACAAGAGGACAAATTTAGTGGGTGCTCGATATGGTACGTCAACAATTAACCATACATTGTTGACCTGTCCATCCCTATGATTAGCTGGAGCGGTGTATGTGGGAGCAGTTTTTTTTAAAAGCTTCCTAAGAAAGACAGAAAGGAGGAGAAATGGAAATAAAACAACACAGCGGCTCATACATGGATACTTCACTGGCAGAGTGTGATTATGAGCTGCCCAAACATTTAAAGAAGAAAACCAGGATTATGTCAATGTTTCTTAAGTCATAAGTGCATCAGGCTCTAACCCCCCCCACCCCCACCTAAGTACCTCCAAGTAAGAATAATTTAACACAGGCCATCTTGTCTAAGCCCCTGCCCTCAATTCCCGTCTGTCCACAGCTTTATTTACTTTTTTTTTTTTTTTTTTTGAAGGGCAGGTCAGGAGGATATGTGGCTGCAGTTGTTGTTGACTTCTGCTTGCAACATCTGTCAACGGCACTGGAAGCAAGCTGCGTTTGTTCACAGCCATGATGTCATCTTGTCTGACTGGGAGGCATGGCTGCCACGAAGCCTTCAGCACTATCAGGGCTCTTGAAGGTCCAGTTTTGGTAACTGGGGTCCCCTGTGGCTTAAAAAAAATCTTCAAACTTTGACCTCAGGAGACCCTTTCAAAACTCATTAGATAACTGTGATGGGTGTTACAAAAAAACAACTTTGCTTTTTTTTTTGGTAAGCAGACATTTTGTGGTTTCACAGCTTTTGTCAAAAATGCAATATTGTCTTCCCGTAATCCTGAGGTTACAGTGTCACTTACACACTCAATAAAATGTTCGTTTTTTAAGGACCCTGAACATACGACGTTTGTCAGGTGGCTGCTTTTGTCAAACAGCACTTTGGGGGTTATTATGTTCTATTTTTCTTGCTCCTACAGATGAGATGCTTATAGTGATGTATGGATCACAGTGAGAGCAGCAGCCACTACAGATATGGCGGGTCGGGTCATAAGAAAATAACATTCTGATTAATAGACGATGGATTGTGGGTGGGTGAAGTAATACATCATTAATGTGGAAAATTTTACATTCTATACAATGTGAACATAACCTCATTTTTTGTCAGGCACAAATGAGCAGACACAAATGAGACTGCAATTGCCCTATTAAGAGAGACGCATGAGGCGCAGCAGCTTAACTTCATTAATTATTTAAATCTCCCAACATGCCAACGGGATTAGTCAGGATCTAATGTTAACATGTTCTGTGTTCTTCTACACATCCAAACGGTTAAACACAAGGTCCAGGTTCATACAGTAAAAATGTTTGGAGCGAAGCAGGCGTCCTGATAAATCCTGAGATCAATCAGAGCTGTTTGAAAATGATTTATTTCAGATTTATGTTTTGTTGTGGTTATATTTATGCACTAAGAAGGACCACAGAAATACTGGTATTGAAAAGTGGTAGTTTTGGTCTGATTTTTAAAAGAACTTATTAAAAAGGGGAGGTTTCTATTTATCTCACTGCTTGTATTAAATGATAAAAAAAAGTAGCGGTCTGCATTAATATAGAAAATTGAAGATGCCATCCATTGAGCTGCATCAAGAATCGTGCATTCGAATAATTGACAGGTGAACCGTAATTGAATCGAATCATTAAGCCAGTGAAGATTCACACGTCTGGAGTGCATACTACGCTCTTTTCTCTCTGACCACTCTAGACTTTACCTGTGACGGCACAACAGTTTCACAGAGTTGGACCCACTGCATCAGCATCTCGGATAACTTGTCTCGCTTCTGTCAAGATTTCAGAAAACTTCCAACAGCTTTTCCAGGTTCTGTTTACCATGTTGTTGGGATGAACCATGTGCCTAATGCTCTGTGTGATGACTTTTTACAATATAATTCGAATTGTTTTTAGATTAGCTACATTTAGCTACAATTAGCTACAAAGTCACTAGCAGCAAAGTCAGTGACCTATTAATAGTTATTAGTAGTGGTTACTCTTACACTCCAGAACTAAGCCAGAAGCAGAAGCAGATAGGAAAAGATTGGGAATACCCAGAAAAGCAGCCAGACTGGCCTTAAGAACCACCTGATGAGCCTTATATGGCTCTTATGGCTTTAAATAGTCATTGGCGAGTGTACTGTCAAAGCCTGGTTACGGGAGCGTCGCGGGTAACCCTAAATTAGTTGGGGATTAGGATGAGGCAGACACTACGCGCTCCTGTGCAATTGAGCAGCCCATGCCATCATTATGACTTGGGACAAACCCAACAGAATTGATGACGTCTCTATAAATACACTATACGTCTGTATTTACATGATGCCTTGTTGAGGGAAACTATTATTGTTGTAAATGGCTAGAGACACGGCCGGGAATAACTCTGTTTGTGCAGCCCATACGCAAAACAATACACAAAACCATGTTTTACTGTCCACCAGAGATTTCTTATCAGAGCCCGCAGCCATCTTTCCAGCCATCAATCACTCATGGGAGAAAAATAAATATAAACACCCATACACAGTCACTCTGCCCATGCTGGATTCTTCCTTTTCAAGAGAGGGACAGAGCGAGCGACAGAAGGAAGAGGAAGAGAAAGATGAAGTCAGGAAGTATGTGTGTCTGTGCCTTTAAGAGTCCCCAGGCCAGGGCCGAATGTTGGGAAAGTCGCCCAGTGCCTTTCTCATGACCCCTGAGGGAAGGCCTTTTTCCTTCTGGGTCCACGGACGAGACATCATAGAAAGCCCAGGAAAGGGACAGCCAACATATCTGCAACATCCCAACATGTATATCATGGCTGGCACTGAGTCACCGCTTCTCGCTGTCTGCGTTCGCAGGCACACAATCATGTAATTGCTGATAGCACTTCAATAGCGGATGATTCACAAATTCCTATTTTCATGCAGTCACAAGTGACAGTAACCCACCCAGACATCTCCAAGCAGCACGCTAATAGTTACTGTTACTCATATGCTGCTTTCCCACAGTTTATCTCATGTTGAGACTATAAATATGAATGTTGGTGTATACTTAAAAATAGTAGTACATCAGTGAATGTGGGGCAGGAGTTGCAACTTGTCAAACCTCTAATGGCTAGCCGGAGCATGGTCTTTAGAGGTCAGAGCAGCCTTTCAAATATGCAGCTAATGCTGCAGTGCTCCACATTCTTTAATCACATCATTAATCCTGTGAATGTGAGTTTAATTAAGGTAATATAATTAGATTAAGGTGTTTACATGACCCTGGGCTTAATTGCGGTATTTTTAGAATCAAATTACTGTAAGATTTAAGTTTCGATGTACATGCCAGAGCCTCTGTCTGATGTGACTGTCGCTTGTGGCGACTGTTGGAAAGTCAATCAAACGACCCTTAATAGATGCAAAAAAGACCACAAAGACGCACAAAAGGACCACAAAGAATGGCAACAATTACTAAGAGATGCAAAATGACGACAAAAAACTAAAAATGACGACGAAGAATCAAAACGACTACTAAGAAATGCAAAATGACTACAAAGAAACGCAAAATCACTTCAGAGAAACACAAAATGGCCACAAAGAGATGCAAAATGAACACACAGAAACATAAATAACTACAGAGACACCCAAAATGACTACAAGTAGGAGGGCTGTGTAGGAGCGAGCTAAACAAAGAGACTTAACATATCGTATTAATGAAAGGTGAGGGTTTCACAAGAAGCGGAGAAGCTTGGTAAGATTTCGCAGCTATGTCTGATGTCTCTTGCGCCGTGATGGCCCTCTCTTTACCCATCAGTGAGGATGAACTTGCACTAATCTCCCTTCAGGTTCTTGTTCTCCTGGGCCTTGTTCAGAGTTCCAGTGGGTGTAAATACACGGGATTACAAGAGGCATTGGCACACTTGCACGGACTGACGATTGGACAGCAAACTGCCGCTCCGGAGAGGGAAAAAGTACACTGTTGTCATTACGTATGTACTGATAAATCCCTCAATCTCCTTCCTCAAATCAAAATTGCACTTGTTGCCGGGGACACATACATGAGAACCGCTGGCTTCAAACTGCTGTAATCCCAGCTCAAAGTGGAGAGGGGCTTTGCCGCACATCCATTTGGTATTATTCTAAGAAATAGGCAATTAGAGATAAGGCCGTGCTTGTACGTTGGGCGAACTGCGTTCCATGGCCCTCCCTTTGGCACTCTGAGGGGACATGTGATATATTTTAGGATGAAATGTTGTCAGGGTAACAATAGGGAGTGAAACAAGAAACAAACCAATGTTGTCATATTGTCATATATAGAGCATGTCAGTGTGCCAAGCTTTAAGACAGGTTTAAGGTTGTGTTAAATTAATACATGTCGCTAAAAATAACACTTGCAACCCCCCCATTCACTACTCTAAATCACTGAGCATTGCCATTGAAAATCAGCAGCAGCACAGCCTTCCTTTCCCCCCATCCCAATGGAGCCTTTGAAGCTTGTATGGATTGACCTTGTTAAATAAGTAAGTCCACGGTGGGACCCACCTGGAAAACAAATGAAGATGTTCTTTTGCCAGATGGTGTGTCCAGAATAGAAGAGCAACTGTCCAGTTGCTGGTCGAGAGATAAGGCATGGCTTATAAATCGTTGCCTTGAACAACTGGCCTTTGATAATGGACGTCTAGCTTATAGATTACCGCCTGCGCTCATGTAAACGCTTTCACATCTCACACACACACCACTTAAACATTGTGCTAATGTTGGGAATAAAAAAGTACATCTTTCCAGTGCACACTATTGGAGCTGGGAACAACTAAAAATAGTACAAACTAGGGTTGACGCAATCACTCAAACCACTCCACTGTCATCCTGTCTAACACACCATCTCTCTAACTTTCTGACTTGGTTTAAAGTAATTCAATCAGGCTGTCCAGGCAACATGAATGAGCCCGAACTAGACATTTCTAACAAAAATTACCAGCAAGATTGAAATAATACTAGAAAAAAGATGAAATTCTCCCTGTAGATGATTTTTGAGTTAATTTGCCGAAGAACAATGGACAGGGGGGCAAATTCATTGAAGCAATTAGAACAGAGTGCTTAATTTGGCACACGGCCTATTGAACCCAGGCTAATCAAATCAGCTGATCCAAACACGACTCTACTGAGACAATCCTAATGGGTTCATGCGTTTGGGAAGCAAAGTTAACTATCACGCAGTAAAAGTTTAATTCAACAAAAGACATAACTGCTGGGAGGAGGGAGAGATGTTTGGTGTACAATTTAATTAAAAAAAAGTAACAATGAACTGAAAAAGCGAGTGAATCTGTGTATTTTCAGCTCTTCTTTGTCGTGTTGTGTCTAACAGTGTTGTGTGTGTCACCTGTTTCTACCTGAACATTGTACCGGACACAGTCTAAGTCTTACATCTTGTCTTTCGTACACATGGCAGGTAATTTTTAATTTGTTTATTTGTTTGTTTACAGGATTAGCACATGTTCTTGCGAGTAAAATGTACTACACTTAATTCTATTCTATGGCTGGGCAATATATCAACATTACAGTATATGGTTATTGTGATATAAGACTTTATATGGTCTTAGGATTTTGGATCTCGTTATATCATGATATGACATGTGTCGTCTTTTCCTGGTTTTAAAGGCTGCATTTCAGTAAAGTGATGTAATTTTCTGAACTTATCAAACTGTCATTATATCAATGTTATGGATGATTATCAAAAATATCATTGTGAAAAATTCTGTGAAAGTGAAAATGGTCATTCCTACATGACTGACGCAATATCAATATCTGGGTATTTTTGATCATATTATTGATATTGATTTTTTTACCTTTAGTATTGTGGGCAAAAGTGTATTTTTTGAAAAAGCACACACACACACACATAGACACATATATACAGTATATAGAGTATGCAGATGGGTAAGTCAAACAGTCAAAAGTCAGTGTTTGTAGACTTTTTCTTAACGTCGTCACAATCACTCATCAATTTCTTCTGACGTCGACAGTCTGATAACATTCTCCACTGCTCTGATTTTTTACTTAAAACATCAAATGAGGTCTTATCGAGTTTGTCAGAGGACATTCGCTCACTTCCTGCTCTAACGCACTTGGCCACATCGGGGACACAAGGAGCGCTCGGCTTTCCTGTTGCCACAGGCTGCTATTCATGAACATTTCCTCTCTGTATCTTGACCGCTCGGTGTTTTCAGGACACACCTGCGGGGCGATTGATGGTGAGTCAAACGCTGAGGTCAAGGTCAGCTGCTGTGCTTGTATTGTCCCGCTGTGCTGTGACACTGAATCACAGCCCGGTGTTAAAAAACACCAGATTACTCACGAGGACACATTACTAGCAATCACTCCTTGGAATGCCTTGAAGGTGTTAAAACCATAATGTCATAATAGAGGCCTTCGTGGTAAAATGGTAGCATTTCTCAGGTAACACCCCTCCCTCTGGGTGTAACAAGCATAGCCTGAGATTGCCTGTGTCAGCGCATGTGATTGTTTTGGCAACAGGGCACAAAAGCACACACGGGCTTCGGGCAGCCGAGAGCAAAACCAGGCAAAATGTGAAGCTCCTGCTCGCTTTCATGTCTCGCAGGCCAAATGAAAGTCACCAGCCTGTCTGTTGGAACTAACACGCACTCACCTGGAGCAGATGGAGCTGCCTAACTTAAATGGATATCTCCTGTTCTTCCATGTGAGAGAGTCCGGAGAGAAGTCTACGGCTAAGTCAGGAGCGAACCGTAAAGGCATTCATGACCGCCATCAACCCAAGTAGTAGTTTCTGTTCGTGCCGAGAGTCCAGTTCGGGCAAGAGGAACGATAAAATGATGATTCAAGATTAATGACCAGACGACTGTGAATTTACAGAAATCCCTTGTTGCTATTTAAAGACGATGATAGCCTGTTTAACGCACCTCTACATGACCTCTAGTGATGCAGTCTGATGGAGTTTGCCTCACAAAACTTCTCTCAAGAAAATCTGTCCAGAACATCCTTTGAAAAATCTTCATAATCATTCCCCTGTAAAGATTAAAATGATGCCAGACAGCGCTGTTCAAAATTTCACCTGAATTAATCATTTAAAACTCCTCATTCCTTAAAACATTTGCAAAATGCTTGAGCAGCTGTGCCATGCCCCAATTTTTCTAAATCAAAGACACGGGGAAAAGTAGGCTGCGTGTACTGTACAGCTATCAGTGGAAGTAGGGGTTTAATACATTGCTAGAGAGAGTGATGGCAGAGCCAATGTTGCAGCGGCTATAAAGGGATTATTCTTCCCTGGAAGACATAATCATGTGTAACACACTTGTTTCAAATCCTGCGAAAAACAAACAGGTGTTTCAGCTTTAAATCCACCTCTTCACTCTCTGGCACACAGACAGGAGAGAACCCCCAGACACAGACATGTTCTGATATTTCTTAATTAGTTATTAGGCTGCCCTGGGGATGATTTCAGTACCAATCTGAGAAATCCATGTCACATATTGAGGGGTGGAATGTGGAGATATTTTTAAAAAGTAGGGTTAAAAATGGAGAAAGTGTACTTCATGTTGACACTCCTTCATTTGCTGATACACTGGATGAAGTGTGAATACAAGGGACACATCATTACTCCAGTTTTAGGTCCAGTTTTAGCATTTATATAATATATAGCCTACTATATAAATGTATGTGAAGTGTATGAATTTGTGTATGAAAAACACAAAATCACCTCTGAATAAATATGTAAAGTGAGTTCCTCACTGACCTGAGAGCCCCAACAGGAAGGTGAAGGAGAGCAGAGGAAGTTTCCTCGAAGTGGCACAGACCTCCATGGTCGATGCAGCCCCACTTTCCACTTCTCACCGTGTTTCTGTCCTTCACCCAGCTCTCTGTGTGCGAGCTCTGTGTCGCCTCGGGCAAAGCTCTTCAAGTCCTTCAAGTGTTTTTTTTTTTCCTCCAATCTCCCGACACAGACCTTCTCCGGGAAGGTAAGGGACACTTCAGGTGAGGGGGGACGTGGACGCCGTCTAATCCCACCGCTGCTGGAAAAAAAACCCTCTCCTCTCACTTCGCGGGCGAGCTGGTTAATAAAGTGATGGGTGAATCTGGCTCAGCACCTCCGACACCGGGGGTCCTCCGCGACTCTTCTCCTCTTGCTGCTCGGGTGCATCCGCAGTTCCGTCGTTACCGAGACGGCGGCGAGTACAACTCTGCAAGTTGTCATCCTGTGTCCCCTCCTGAGAGGGAGCGAGCGGGGGAGAGAGACCTCGAGCGAGACAGGGGAGAGAGAGAGCCGTGCCACCTCAGCGCGCGAGCTGGCGTCGAGTCTGCCTCGATGTGAATGACGAGTTCCGGCGAGGAACTTCAAAGTACAACTCCCTATTCACGTTCACTCTTTCGGTGAACGCCGTGGGTGACCTCCCGCTCTTATTTTGAAAGCTGAATTTACTGACATCCGTTATTTTGCCGCCTGTATTTTACAGCTTGACGCAGGTACACCTGTCCTCTGGTCGACAGCGTTATGTGCAGCTGGAAAACTTATTTTCATGTACAGTTTTAAATATAATTCTGAACATGCAAGTTGCACATTTTCACAAGCGCAAACACGTGATACAATAAGTGTAAAAATGAAAAAATATGATTAGCCTACATGTTAAAAGCGGTTAACTTGGTTTTTTTTTCTCAGTGTTCCTCAAAACCAAAAACAATGTGAGCCACTGTGACAGTTGGAGTAATACGCGTTTCTCTGCGCATGTCAGAAGGAGCATGGGGAAATTCAGTGTCAAGGTCTCAGTCAAGCTACATTTCTATCCAAAACACCTGACAAGCCCACTTACGTTATGTATTACTCACTGCTGACACAAATACACTACAGCCCCCCATCTGAGATGGGAAGATTTTTGCTTTTAGATGTTTTCTTACAGAAAGTGTCTAAAGCCAATGACCTAAGTGAAAATAAATGATTTCCCTTTTTTTGCCCCAAACCCTGTGGAACTCCCTCAAGGGCCACTGGATGTCCCTGAATCCCAATTGAAGAACTGCTGTCATAAATAAGAAAAGAAACTAGGCCAAATAAATTATTATAAAATCATTTAATCACATCCCACCAACACTGTCCCAGTTCAGATCTGCCACCACTGACCTGTTAGGACCTGAATTTGCCTCTAAACAAGGCCGAGGGTGTTTCAACAGATTCTAGGCAGGCACACTCGTGTGTGTCTTGCCAGTTTTGAAAAGCCTGGCTCAAGCATTTCAGCAATAAGCCTATTTCCAAACCCACACAACTAAAGCTCCATCCTTTTCCCCAGTCTCCCCTTGAAAATCTTCAGCTCCTGTTCTATCATGTGTGAAGAGGCGTGGGTCTGAAAGCAGAGAAACAGACTGGACTCAGCTTGACGTGAATTCCCAAGGCGAGCTCACCCCTCTGATGTAAAAATATGGACTGACCTGTGCTCTCCGAGGTGGTCAGACCCCTTTATTTCATTTGCTAAGGTTGCCCAGTTGCCTCAGCAACAAAGGTGAGGTTAATGCAGGAGGACTGCTCAATTATGAGAGGTGAGCAAGGGTTATCCCTGTGATTAAATCCAAAGAAGCAGGGTCCAAGCCTTATGTGAGTAGGATTTTGTTGTGTTGTTGTATATTGCATCAGGGCCTCCAGCTGAAACCTACAGCAGTCAGGGGAAAGCTGTCAAAACAGGCCTGTTTTTATTTTGCTGCAAATATTACTTGAGCAGGGCGAGCAGAGAGGCTAACTGGATTCTGAATAGACTTCTGATCCGAACGCAAAACAAAGTCTGGTCGAATGATGAGCAGCCCTGACACCTGGAGGTCAAACATATTGCTCACGGCAATTCATTATCTAATTTCTTTCTTTTCTAATATTTTTTTTGTCTTCTTCTTAAAAATAAAGAGATAATTTACAGGAGAAGATGCGTCATTATCAGAAGAGTCAGGATTCAAGGTGCTTTGTGTCACTGTGGTTGTGAAATAGTGGGAAATTCTTTGGCTTGGAGACTCCACTCCAGAAAATAGTTCATCATTTTATATAAGATATAAAGATATTAAATCAGAGCATAATGGCAACAAAAGGTTTAGGAGCAATTATAAGTGTCATTTACACTGGGGAGGCCTGGGTCCCCACCAGTTTTTAAAACTCTGAAAGTCAGAGCACACACATGTCCTAGCCTCTTGGATGAGAGGTCAAACGTCTTCCAGAAACTGAATTACGTCCATTTGCCCACGATAGAGCACCTAGATTTACCATGACCTGGATGACTGTTCTCAGTCATCCAGGTCATGGTAATTCTACCCTTCATCAACATCTTTTTGAAATTACAAATTTTTTCTGAATCACTTTTTAAAGGCATAATTGGTTATAAAGAATGTGTTGAAAATGAAATTTCACCTTAAAATGCTAAATAAATTAGATTCAATGAACGTTTATTCAGAGTGGATCATTTGTAAAGATCTGCTCTGACTGCATCCGACCCTCTCATTACATCGCCCAAAATCACATAGATTGAAGACCAGTTATTTTAGTCTGAGCCTTTATGTCCTAACCTCTTTTCAACACATGTGACCCCCTGAGTACTGTGCTGGGTTAGACTGATAAATGTGAATATCTGTATGTATTATTGACCCTTAATGAAATAATTTGCCCTTGAGAATTGCTTGAAAAGTCCTTGAATCAAATAATTTCAAAAGAGGACCATACCCTGCTAATATCAACACAAAACTTGTGACACATTTTCTGTACCTACTGTAGCTATTCTGTTTTATTACCTTGACCTTATGTCAGAGCAACACACAATGTTCAATAGAAATAGATACAGAAACAGGCTGTAAATAATGGTGGTAAGGGTGTTAAAGCAATAAAGCCAACACTGTATAGAGCAAAAAAGTAAATGATTGGCATCAGTACATTACATGAAAAATTATGTACATGTATAAACAGCATCAAATGTACAGTATATGCACTCACATAGGTGTATTAAAATATTGTACACAGCACATTGTGAGAACAAACAAAACCATGGGTTGTTTGCTGTTTGATGTCTAATTTAAACATCAAACAGTTTAGATATTTGGTGCACGGTGTGTGTAGTCCACTTATTGTGGCATACCTGTGGAGCTAGTTTATTATATCCATGGAAAGTCCTACAATGAAGAACTGCATTTATATTCATGGAAGATATCAAATACAGTGGAAGAAACCATGAAAGTGTAGTTGACACTGTTGCCTACTATTCAAGAGAGTCAAGACTGGTACTCCATACAGCCTGGAGAGGTAGGAGTGCTGATGTGCAGTGGAATTCCACTGGTCATGGAAAGATGTCATTCAATTCAAGCTCAGGACCAGCCTGTAGACTTATTTCATAGCAAATATTTATGACTTACTTGATCCTGTACATTCTAGAGATGAACAGTAACATTTTATTGGACTGTGGCATGCCCACAACTTAAACAGGAACAATTTGAAAAGTGAATTCCTTCCTTGATCAAATATAAACCACGATGTGACAAATCTATTGTTTTTTTTGACCAGATTATCTCAGATTATACTCTATATGCTGGATGCACAAAATCGACATAAACCTGCGTAAAAGTATCATTGGCTTACGGTGGTTATCACTGCCCTAGATAGTGTAGCCTGGTTTAAAGATCACAGACCTGCTAACTGATCAGAGACTAGTCCTTCTTCTTATGGACATACTGTATAGATGCAGAGGACACAGCAGAGGAACTGTGATCACTTCAGGGGTAGTTTAATTTGGCTTCAGGGGATTTTTTTTTTTTTTAGATTCACAGTACAGTTACTGTATGTTCAAAGCTTCTCAGGAATGAGCTGATTTCTCTAAGTGTTTGTCTCTACTGTTTGCACTAGAAAACAATTCAGAATACATTTTGGTTTCAATAATCTGCAGCTCAGAAAACTACTTAGTATAAGTTTGATCTATGAATCGAATGCGTTGATGACAAAACACTAATGCAGATGGTTCAAATTTACACAAGGTGAAAACTCCTGTTGTTTCTTTAATATTATACTGCATGAATGAAAACCACTGTGAATAAAAGCAAACAGGCCTATCAAATATAAAAAAAGCAACGCATAATGAAATATTTATTCACATTGTGTGTATGTAATTTATACCATGAGTCAGAAATATTTTGCGCCTCCGTGTAATGTAGCGATTATTGACTTTCTGACTGCGCCTTTTTATTTATAACAAAAGGGCAGCACACAGTTCATGCTTTTTGGATGCGAGCCAGGATTCCAAAGGTGAGTTTCTAAAAGGTCAGTGGCATTGTCGCTCTTCACGTACGTCACAGACATACACAGTGTCGGCTGCCTTTGCCTCCCTCGGAGGAACCTCTGAATTTTTAGTCGGCTCTCCAAATCTGTCAACCTGTGTTCTGTGTTTGTGGGGTATTTATACATTTTAAAGTGGTGACAAGAGTCATTTCTACTCTTTCGTCTGAGGATTTTCAACAATAGCTATCTATGGCCATCTCCTGGCCACATTGTGAATTACACCTGCCATGTCTCAACACACATAACATTCACTGGACTTCAAATCAAACAATCAGACAGTGGTTCACAAAAGGTTATTATTTCTACATAGAGCTCAGGAGAGGAAGCAGGTGAGCTCGTCCTCTGCCTTAAAGGAAAAGTTCAGTTGTTATCTGCTCACCAATGCTGATAGGAAGTCAGGTGAAGTTTCGTTGTCCACAAAACATTTCTGGAGTGCCTGAACAGCTAAAGTAGCTGGGGACTTTAAATGTAAAAGAAACCATTAGATGGCCTTATACAGCTCTAAGTCCCAAGATCACAAATTGATTTGAAAAAAGCCGATATCTTCCATGTAGTTGCTAAGCTTAAAGCATTAGCAGGCACCAGTCTGAAGTGAGTGCACAAGCTCCACCACGCTTCGAAGGTGTAAAAAAGGTATTCTCAAATCAGTTTGGGGTTTCTGGAGACTTTGATTACACTGGATGAGCTGTATGGACCATTTATATTTCAGGAATAGTGCTATTTTGCTGCTCCAGAAATGTTTTGAGGACTACAACTAAAACAACAACTCCCATCAGCATGCTATTTCACCACTCACCTTTTTCAGCCAAGGATACACATTTTAATAGACACAGATCGATACTTAAATACACTGAGGACAGTGCATAGAACCTGCGACATCTAACAGCGTCTAGGCACAACACTGTACTGAAGCCGACCTACAGCTCCAAAGAATACACACAAACCCGTTTTCACTGTGTGGCAAATGACAGTGAGTGCCCCATTTATTGTTTTTCAAACATGTAAACATACAAGACGGTGACTTCCAAACGATCACATACAAGACATGGTGTCAACCAATAAAATAGAAAATATCATATTTATCTTTATATACTGTATACCCAAACAAATGAAAATTGCAAGTCTGCAAAAGCCGGAATGCTCAAGAACATTGATATTCTTAAATATATATTATAGATATATATAAGGTAGATTTCATATACATAGATTCAATATGGACTCATCCATCGTTTGATTCTTCTCTACACAGTCCTCTCCTGGCACATTGCACATAACCTCAGGAATCATGTTTATAAAGAATTCAGTTTGATTGTTGGTCGAGGACGAGTTAACCTCTGCAGCTTACAGTCTTAGTCTTACTACAGGTCTCAGATCAGTGCTCTTGGACCTGGTTTACACCTGTAAGCAAGCAGATCACCACAATCACAGGCCTGATTATGTGTTAACTGTAAGACCACATTAAATATGTCAGTACTGTGGGAGGTTCTGGTAACTCATCAACACAGCTTCTGTAGTGTCAGTCCACTGAAACCCACAACCCAACAGCTGCAGCTGGAGATGCTTCAACACCAGCACATATTGGCTTAATGTATCATTTCAATTATGTCAGTACTGATCGGGTAGTATTTCAGACATTTTAGCAAATCAAAAAAATCAATGATGTCTACAACATGTTTTGCCGGTGCAGGAACAAAACTCATACACCATCAACCTAGTCAAGCACTTGATATGTGATATGTGTATCAGAGCTATAAAAGAAACGAGAGAGTCAGCACGAGAGCTGTGCATCTGATATCACCGTGCCATTATTCATATTGTTGTGGAAACACATCTGGAGCCATGATGGCGTTGGAGATGGTACGGTATAAGTCGCTCTTTCTGTACGGATATTAGATTTAGGCAACAGAAAGTCTTTGTTAGGTTTAGGCAAACACGGTTGGATTAAAACACACCCTTTCTAGACAATAAACACGTGTTTTAAAACAAGATAACTTCTCCCACATGCATATTTTCCCAGTCTTTTTCCTCAAGTCGCAAAGCTATGACATTACCAAAAACCGTGATTGGTCAGTTTCAATGATGGTCCTGGAGAAACATTAATTATGATGTTCCAGGAAAGACACTCGCATGGTTGATTGTGCGGCTAAACAGATGACCAAGATAGCTAATAAAAATGCGAACCATTTGATCGTGCCAGGGAAGCTAAATTGAGTGCAGGCAGAAGTGAATCTCTCTCTCTCGGCTGATAAAACAGCAGCAGGTGGTGGAGACGCTCTGATAAACTTTAATTGAATCTTTTTACAGCTTATAAGTCTTACAAGGACACTACAGAACCTGTTCCATTTGAATTCAGCCATGGTAAGCCTTTGTTCATGAGTGAAAATGAGTGGCATGTGTCATTTTGTGTGCTGAAAGTGAAACGGAGAGGTAAGCATATCCAGCCGGACAGCTGGGTTTTGATAAAAGGGTATCTACATTGGCAAAAACTAATGCTTCGATTTTCTCCGTCATTCGCACGGAAGCATCCCCAGCTGCAGCCCAGTCCCAAGTGCAAAACATAAGGCATGAATCAGCCGTCGTGAATTCAGGTCCAGACCTCAACAGTCAAAGTAAAGGCAGTTTTAGAATAAATACAAGCTATGGTCCCCTCGCTGCCTTGTTTGCTACATCCTACTGAGGTAGACGGATGCATACTGCAGTAGTCACCTTGCCATCCCCGCACTCCCTGATGAGGCGATACTTATCTACACTAAACAAGCAGCAGAAACCTTTAGTGCACAATAGCCTAAAATAATAAGTACGTACTTCTTGGATGTTGCAGCTCTGTAATACTCAAGCCCGTATTTCTACACAATACATTTGTCATATTGTGCATAGTCATTCTCTTAGACTTCATTATGGTCTCACGAAAATGAGTTAAATAGAGCTGAAAAGGCTGCAAAAATATGCCAGACTCTTGCACACATCCATGCTTTAGAACAGAAACAATTGGTCACCTTTCGTGTCGCCTTAATGGCCGTAACACTTGTTAATTCTATCTTTAGTCGACTCTGAAACACTGAGAGGAGTTACAACGTTTCTTTGTTGTTGTATTTCAAGGAATAACCGACAGCAGTTTCGAGGCACTCCACCAGGGAGCCTGCTGAGAGGAAGTCCAGCTCCACCTCAATGAACTTTATGTAAATGGCAAAACATTGAGGCGACCCTTCACCTCCGTCTTCATCCTGACGTGTGACGGCAGCGTGGCAGTTCTCCTGCAGTAAACGCGTCACAGCGGAGGGTTCGCCGTGGACATAGTGTTTGCCAGAACCCTGAAAGTGCTGGAAAAGACACTGCTGGATGGTTCTATCCTCAGCTATGCCTAGGTAGCAGTAAGTGACTTTAATACCAGTCCTGTCACTTCTCCCTGCACCTTCTCCATCAGCCTGTGCCCCGTTCTCTAACTCGCACTGAGGTAAGCTAAGGTCTTCACTACCTTGGGGAGAGGTCTGAGCGGTCTTGTTAGAGGAAGACAATTCCTCATAGCCAATAGCGTAGAGTCCATAGGACTTGGGGATGTCCCCAGGAAGGAGGTAGTGGGATGTGCCTTTGCTGCAGCTTGCGACCCTGGACTGAGATACAGGGATCCAGTCCACCTCCATGTGCAGCTCCAGGCATCGCGCCTCACTGATGGTAATGTCCAGAAACTTGTAGTAGACATTCTTCCAGTTCATCTTCTGAACTTTGGTCATGATGATGCGGCCCTCTGGCTTCTCGGGGTTGAAGTATTCGCGGAGCCTCTTGCCTAGCGGCACCTGTGAGCTGATCTCAGCGTAGTGGTAACGCACGTCCTCGCGCCAGCGTGTGTTGTAGCCCACGCCAAAGATGGCCAGTTTGTTGGAGAGGTGCAGCCGGGAGAACTCAGTCCACGTCTGGAAGGGCTCCCATTTCAGCTGCACTGACTCAAGGATACGCATCACAGTCTGCATCATGTCCCTCTTCCTGCAGAGAAGCCGAGATACATAACAATGACAAGCTACTACAACACCTTTTCCATTCTAGAAAGAGCTATACAAGCAGTGGCCTATCAGACAGTGTGAGTTAATTGCATGTTGTTAGAATTAAATTATTTCTCTTACCTCTGTCCAATTTATTGGTTTCATTTTTTGATCAATAAGCCACCAGATAGTTTTAAGAGCTCAGCCCCCATAATGTTTGTACATCAGTATTTCTACTGATGATAAACTCAGTTTATGTGTGAAAGACAATTATCCACCAAATGATATCTCTGCCCGTTTTGATACATTTTTACACAGTTTATAGGGGCTAGAGTACAAAGGAACAACAAGAGGTGATGATGTGGAGATTCCTTAAAGCCCCGACATGCAGGATTTCAACATTTCTAGCTTTGGCGACCCCCAGTGGTTGTATCAAAAAAGACACTCTTGCAGACAGCAGTGCTCACGAATACAAACTTGAGAATCATGAGAATGAATCCCATTTTCTATAAAAATCTTAGCTAAGACCATCTTTGTTCCATTCTTTTTTGTATGCACTATAATCATCCTACTTTGAGAAGTATTTGGAATAAAGGGTCCTGATCTCTTTCAACTCGCAGAATGAGAATTAATTTGGGAAGAGAGAACTGCAACAAGGTTTTTTCTAATTACAACCCATTCTGAGTAATGCCAGACAAATTACAGCGATGGCTTTTCAATTCATTCATTTGTAATGATGAGGCCAATTTCCAACTTACAACAGAAACATCTAACATTTTCATTTTCAAAGTAAAGTCAGCCTTTGCTCTGGTTGACTTACTGGGTTTGTTCTGACAGCTCTGCCTGGATCTGCAAAGCTCGGTTTTTAGGCATCTGGATTTCGTCTAGAGAGAAAACAACACACATATTAGCTCGAACCCCTGAATGCCATGTGTCTTTTATCGCTTTCTGTCCTCTGCCTGCTCGCACACTCACCAGTCTCCATGTCTCCCTCCTGGAAGGCGGAGTCCAGCACCTGGTTGCACCAATCCTCCTGGGAGAAGTCTTCCAGGGTGCTGCCATCGGACTCCATCTCCTGATACAGCCCGCTGCTGTTGATCAGCACCGGGGCGCAGCTCTGAGAGTCCCAGCCTCCCTGCCCGAACACCTTCTCCAGCTGCTCTATAGTGTAGCTGCTCTTCCTCTTGCCGATGCCGTGCTCCTTCACGCGGCTGTAGCAGCGGCGCAGCGTCTGTACGTGATGGGAGGATAAACAGAGGATTCACTCAGCTGTTGTTCCGCCACTGTCAACTTTGTTGGGACAGCTCTACGGTACGGTCACAGAAAGAGTCGAAAAGAGTAGAGATATCACTTCACACTTGACAGCATTGTAAGGAGGTCACTTACAGCAAGTCTAAGGAGGAGAGAGATTGAATTTGTCTACCTCCTGACTACAATATTTTGGGATGTATGAATCTGATCTCTCCCAGAGATCTGACCTTATTGAGTGGAGCGGGTATTGGGCAGGCAATGGTGGTAATGCTACTGCCGTTACTCCGCACTTCCTGTATGTGCTGGATACAGTTTGATGTGAAAGAAGTGTGGGACATTTTTTTACCCTCTTTTTGTCAGGAAGTTGTTTGAATACATTACAAGGATAAAGCAATGTCAAGTTTTATTTTATTATATTCATTGTTTAATGGAGATCAATAAAGGAGAGTGGCTCAGAAAACTAGGACTAACTTTAAAAAGATCGCCCACAGGCATAAAAATTGGCAATACTTAAACAATTAAACATTGTTAAATTGGCCTCGATGAGCTCATTCAGTGTAACATGCTAATAATAAAACCCTCATATAAGAACGTATTAAAATACACAGAGTAACATTAATCTAAAAGACAAAAACGATGTGTAGGTTCGCAATTCAGGGGACCAGTGATGTCATCACATGTTCCACATCTCATGTCATTTAACAGCTGCCAAAGTATATTTAGCAACTGACTCATTTTAGCATTTTATACTTTAAATGTCTTAAATCTGCCCAAGAGAACGATGCCATCCACGTTCTATTAACTAGTGAACAATCTGCCCTCGCTCTTCCCCTCTCGTCTTCTGTCAGTCACACATGCTCTGCAGAGAGACAGAGGCGCTCTCTGGTGTTACATCCCTCCTGTCAATGCACTGATTGTGATGCGACTTCTCCTATCTAATGTCGGCCTTCTTCAGCCATTGTGTTGTACAAACTTCTAAGTGCACCTGGTTTTTGCAGTGCCGTTCGGTGCACATCAGTTGCCTTCGAGGTCGGTATCTGTTCACAACACCAGTAAATATGTTAGGAAAGTTGAACACGATGGTGTGTCCTCTAACAATTGGGATTTTTTTTTTTTTACAGTTACAGCCTTACGTTACCGTGCATAAGAGGATGTTCCATGCAGAGAAGAAACATACATTTCTTTATTAAAGATAGCAATAGTATCAGATCAGTACTCTGTAATAGAATATATTAACTGTGATTTGATTTTTTTATTATCTCCTACTGGAAATAATGCTTATTTACTTAAATCAAATTTTTGGCGACCTGTCGGACTTCAAATGTTAAAGAATATGTCGTCTGAAGAGCTGAAGATAATTAGGTATGTTGACATCTAACGCACCTGTGTCAGTTTCATGAACATGTCCCATTCATATGGAGTACTGACACAAATTATGGCTGTCTTTTCTGATGCTCAGTGCAAAAAAATATTACCAAACTAATATGTCTAATACATGCGCTATCATATGTGGGTGATTCAGTGAACGATCGAAAGCTTTAGTCTTGGGTTGATTTGGAGCAAGCAGTGTGGTGGTAAATGTAAAGAAGAATGTTAAATATGAAACTGATTTGGTGATCATCATTAAGCTCATCAGCTCAACTAAACCAGAAAGAAGCATATATCAGTTGAGATATATTATTTATTTATATATATTTATTGCAATACTTGGCGAGTATTTATTCTGGTGTGTGCAGACATCACAGTGTCAGGTGAAATAAGGCAGGTGAGGTGAGTGTACAGCCTGTTAGATAGAAATGCGTCAGTGTCAACAGACTGACACTGGGTTAAATAACGTCCTCAGTGTACTGCAGTTGCATGTCAACTACTGAGCATATGTAAATGTGAGTGGACTTGTTTCAGTGAACCTCTTCCAGTCCTACGGCTCTCTAACAGCCTGTAATAACAGCCCCGGCCAGCCGCTGCTAGCGACACCGGCTCGGTGTCACAGCTGCAGGAGGCTGGGGGTCCCGGTGATGGAGGATGAACACGTACGGCCAACCTTATTTACCTTCATCCTCTCTCTGCACTGGGACGGCGTCCTCTCGTATCCCAGCTCCGACAAGGCTCTAGACACCCGCTCGTACATGGCAGGACCGGGGGCCTTACCGGAGAACACGGTGCCCGCGACCTCCAGCTGCTGCATCCTCGCCTCGGTCAGCCTCTCGTTGCCCCACACCGCGATGAGGGCGTTCGTCTCGGACGGTGTCCACGACATCCCCCGACAAGCCGTGAAGCTGTTGGAGGATGAGGCCGCCGTCCGGCCCGCGGTCCCTGAGCCCACGTTCAAAGGCGAGAAGCGGTTAGGGGTCGAGGAATTGGAGTGGTATTGATTACTGTCACTCAAATCCTCCGACTCGGGGGATGGCACCTCGGTTTTCGGTATCTTCAACGGCGTCGATATCTCTGGAGAATGCTCCGCGTTACTGGACGCCGCCATGTTGCCTCTGTTGCTAAGGGGAGGGGGAGGGAAGGGGACGTGCGGGGCTTTACGCTGCAAGGCATGGAGGAAGACACGGCGTGGATCAGAGAGGAGCCGCACAGGCTGAAACCCGGGAAGAGTTTGACTTCCAGGTAAACACGCAGACAAACAAGCGCCTTATTTCACCTCTCGTATGAAACAGAGCGTAGTTATGAATGTGGGACAACCTGACAGAAACACGAGCCAGTGACAGTCGGTGCTGACGCCATGACAGCGATGACACACGTCACTGACAGGTGTCAGTGTCCGGAGTGGCAGACAGCCTTCTACCTGGAAGATGCCAAGATTTCTTTGGTTATTTAGATCATTCAGTGTAGAAAGAAGAGGTATAGCTTTTTATGGGTTATACAGTTTTTATTTTTTTCAAAGCAGTTATTTTTACTGGTCTATAGGCTAGGAAAAGTTTTTGTTTGTTTGTTTGTTTGTTTGTTTTACCAGTGTTGAAATGTAACTCAATACATTTACTTAATTACTGTAATTACGTACAACTTTCATGTAATTGTAGCTTATTTTACTTTAGTATTTTCATTTGTTTTGCTACTGTACACTCCCACTCCACTACGTTTTGTTACTTGTAACCTTTAAGATATCATGCTGCATCAGATAAGAGCCAAAGTAGCACATTTAGCAAAAAAAAGAAAAAGAAAAAATGATTCAGATGATCAGAAAAACACTAAATATCAGATCCTATAATAATACTGATAATCGACTCATAGTATACAGCACATACGTACATACATACATATATACATTTAAATATATGTACAAATTACTTTTATTTTTGATACTTTATTAGATTTTCTGCCAGAAGGTTACTTTTGATACCAAAAGCAACATTATGTAACTATTTTATCTAAACAGTAAACGGATAAAATTGTATTTATATAGCCCAAAATTACAATCACATTGCCTCAGTGGGCTTTACAATGTGTACAGTGAAAGACATTCTCTGTCCTTAGACCCTCAATTCAAGAAAAGGAAGAACTCCCCAGAAAAAAAAAAAAAAAATGGAAGAAGCAGAAAAAGCCACAGAGGAGGGATCCCTGTCTCTAAGCTGGACAGACATGCAATAGATGTCAAGTGAACAGAACAGAACAACACAGTGACAGTGTATATGAGATTTCATTGACAGATTATCTGATATCAAGTATATTATATAAAATCAAAGTGAAGAATGTGGATCCAGGAGGATGACTGAGCAGGCCAAGGCATCGCCAAGTGGTACCTGAGTCACACAACTTCCTCTCCACTGTGGTGACCTGGAAGAGAACAGGCCACACAAGATTATTAGCAAAAAATATATGTATGACGATCCAGAACTGTCAATATGTGAGACAGTTAGAGCCGGGAGAGTGCGAGGTTCCACAGGCAAAGTGGTCCAACAGAAAGGAACCTGGACGAAAAGAGAGAAGGAGGAGGAGGAGAAAGTTAGAAAGAGAGAGAAGAGGGGAGAGATCGAGAACCGAAAACAAAAGCATAAGTCGGAAGAAATGCAGTGTTTATCAGAAGTGAGCAGATTGTGTTTTATTGTTTGCAAGGCAACATGAAGTCCAATATAAGATTAAGAGAGTCATTGAGACTGAGACTGACACAGTGAAGAAGGTAGTAGTAACAGGTGTTAGGGCTGAGCAATCGAAGACTAAGGACTAATTAAAGGTTAAGGCAAAGAAAGAAGTTATACGTTTGGATTTAAAGGCCTCAATAGTGTCAGGATGTCTAATATATGAAGGAAGGTTATTCCAGAGGAAGAGGCCATGATAGGAAAAAGCCCTGCAGGCAGCTGACTTCTTTTTATGCCCTGGGGACTGTCAGGAGCCTTGAATTCTGAGAGCGTAATGCACAAGGTGGAATATAAGGTTTAATGATGTCAGACAGGTATGGAGGGGCAAGCCTGTTTACAATTTTGTTAAGGAGTGTAGATTTTGTCATAGAGCCAGTTATATGACACCAGAAAGTTAAGTTAAGCCCCAAAACAGCTGGATAACCCACTGATCTCTCGAAGTGATGGTGCTAGACCAACATGTTTTCCTGTAACAACACAGTAAGTGATACAAATGGAGTCTGTTGGGAGTGGCGTAGGTGTCCAACTGGACTCCACACTTAACCTTGACCACACTGAACCACTTTATAGTATTGTTAGTTTCAGGATACACTGACCAGGAGAAGGAGCAAATACTATTGGCCTGGATGAGGACGCTGCAAACAATATACGAGGAGCAGACAGGAGTTGGCAAGATGGAAACTGGAGAATGGAGCTGAGAGAGATGAAAAGAGAAAGAATGAAACAGTGAGAGACAACCAGTGTCCCAGAGGTAGCCCACAATTACAATGCTCCCAGCAACTCAATATTCCAGATGAAAATATGTTACAGCCACAAAATCCTATACACTGCATTTAAGCCAGGGAATAAAAGTAAAAAAAGACCATTGCATCCACCTAGAAATAATGAAACAACCACTAGTTTTCCTAACCTAATGCTAACCTAATCAAAGCTTATGCTAACCTAAGGTGATGCTGAGATAAACCTAACCTGCTAATAAACCTAAACTAACTTAACCTAAAACCAAACCTAAACCTAACCTACTGCTAACCTAACCAAACCTAATGCTAATCTAACTTAGCCAAAGGCTAGCCTGCCCTAACCTATGCTAACCAATTGTCAACCTAACCATAACTAATGCTAACCTAAGGTAATGCTAACTTAGCCTACTCTAACTCATGCTAACCTAGCCTGATGATAACCAAGCTTGACTTGAGCAGATGCTAACTGAACCTGACTTGATCTAATGCTAACCTAACTCCCACGTATGCTTAATCAAGGTAATGCTAACCTGACCTAAGCTAACCTAAACTAAAACATAACCTAACCTGACATGCTCGACTAGATGAGCTGCCGGGAAGTCCCAAGAATATGCAGCAGAAAAGTAAACATGACTGTCACATCAGTACTGAAGAGAGCAGGTCCTCACCCTGTGGGGTACTTTACATGTTAATGTGTTGTTGGTATTTCAGCTCTCTCCTCCTCTTTGCCAGAGCACTTCACCAGCAAAGGTGAAGTGTCATTCAGCAAGACACTGAACCGAACATAATATTCGCATTATATGGCCCTATAAGAAAATAAATGACCAAATATCTGTCTGTATGAAGGCAACGGTTTAGAAACCTGTTGCTGATACATGTTTGAACTGAAGAAAGTGAGGCCTTTGGGAGATGCTGAGTCCCATAAGTGTTGTTTCTGCACTGATCAGGGCAGGCCCTTTTAGATTCTCCTTCAAGCTGTACTGGTTTTGATATTTTTTCCAATTGTTTATACATCCAAAGAGGGCCATATCACACATTCGAAGAGGTCAAGTGTGGAAGTCTTGTTAACCTATGACGGGTAAGATGCCCCTGTAATTCTCGGGACAACCTAAGACCGGTATAGCCACGAGTACTTGACCTCGCCACTGTGAGCAGGCAAAGCGAGACAACTTCGACTTGTGTTGTTGGACAATGTGCAGGAACACAGGACAGGATTTGACAGGAGATTAAAAAAAATTGGTTAATTAAGAAGCCCTCTGTCAACCCTTTCCCACCTGTCTGCAGTCGAGGTCAACGTGGACAAAGCCCGCCCAGCACTCCTTCATTCTTCAGCTAACTTAGCCTTGAAAATGGCTCGCTGCAACTCAATATCCTCAACCTCTTTTAGCATCTACCATAACACGTCTGCAACCGGAAAATCTATTTTGAACCATCAAACCCTGATTATCAGTATCTCCCACTCTCCCTCCTATTAGAAACTATTGTCTTAGATGTTAGGTTTTTCTCCATGACTCTGTGAAATCCCTCCTGCCCAAATAAATCCTTATTACTGCCATGCTGTCAAGGCACTTCTGATTGGTTCTGGACAATGCAGTGACCTCTGACTCAAAGATGGACAAAGCTTCCAGCAAGACCTCCAGCTCGGCCTTGTCCTTTAAATATTCTACCCATACCTGGTTATAGTTTCAGTCAGGTCAGTAGCTCTCCTTCCCTGCTGAGAACAAAACCTGGGAAAAGAAATCCTCCTTAAGTTCCTTCCACACTGTCCTCATCCCCCCCTCCAGTCATTCTGGTCTGCTGATCCACATGTGTCAACAGTTCTCCTCCTCTGCTGAGATCAACCTGGAAAAAGTCATCTTTCCTAAGTCCTCTTGTCTCCTTGAAATCCTCCCAACCTCGGAAAAGTTCTTGCCTTCAGACACCATACAACAAACATCCAACCCAGATTTAGTTCAGGCAAGAAACATCCTGAAAAGTATAGTTGTTGCTGCATCCCTCCCTCCTGTCAGTATACTACAGTCCTCCTTCTCTGCTGAAAACAGCACCCACAGAAGCTTAAGTCTTTCTAGTATGTTGATATGTGTCTGTCAGTCGTTCTCTGCTGTGGAAAGCCCTGCCTAAGTATTCTGACTGACTGATACTAGTCGTGCTCCTGCCAATCCCAGCAAAAGCTGCTGTCCTTCAAGCCAACAAAAACAGAAGTCTGCTTGGATTTTGATCTGCCACAATTTTTTTTAGATAATTAAAAAAAAAAGCAAACATCCAAAACACAGCCCTGTGATCACATTCGACAGTGAAAAGTGTTTACTTCCCTGCTGCTTCAACCCTCTCAGTCAGTCGGCTGTTCCGCGTGTGAATTCTCCTCCTGTGCTGAGATCAGCCAGGTAAAGGCCCTGCCTCTTGTTCCTCAGTCCTCTTATTGACTGTGGTTACTTTGAAATCCTCCCGACTGCCAGATTGAGCTACATTTCTTGGCTGAAGACACCGTACAACAAAAATCCACGAAAGATTCTATAAAGTAGTAGTTTAGTCATATAGTTGGAAAAAAATAAAATAAATCAAAAATCAAAAATGTAATCAAAAAATGATCAGATAGACCTTGACCATGGCCTAACCATGGTGTTTTTGTTGAACCCTTTTTATCTGCTGCTGTATCCCTCTGTCATATCAGTATGTTGAACCAGTCTTTGAGAAATGGTAAAGTTTTGCACCGACTTCCTCACTGACCACTGCCAGAGCCAAAACTTGATCAGAGCCCTTTAGCGCTTTCTCACAGAAGGCCGTGTTAGTAGATTAAATGTCCCTTGAACAACTGAAGATCAACCTGGAAAAGACCCTGCCTCCCACTGTTGATGGTTCACTTGAAGCAGCTCTACTTCCTGAGGAGATTTGACCTCCTGCCCTCCAGGAGGCGCTACAGGAGCCTCTGTTAGTAGCAGCGGACCAACAACTGCAAAATGTCATTTATGTCACTGATTTACTTTGTGATTCATATTTCATGATGACGATACAAACAAAAATCAATCATGTATCTATCATGTATTCATATTCGTGAATGAAATGAAATTGATTATTTTTTTTTTATATATATATATATATATATATATATATATATATATATATATATATATATATATATATATATATATATATATATATATATAAGGAGCTGTTAAAGCCGCTTGTTGTCTGTAAAACTGCAGTTAGTTTAAAGTCTTGGGTGACTGGTAAAACTAAAACAACTAAAAGATATAGTATATATCTAGATGCTCCATACAGAGAGTGAGGGGTCCTGAATAGTCTGATGAGGATGAACATTTTATGAATCATATGTTAAGGCCTTCACAGTAACAAGATTTGAACCCAGCTGATTGGCTAGAAGGTTTTGGTGATGGAAAGTGCTCTCCACCATCAAAACACCTAATGAGGGGATCTATTTTGGAAGAAATGTGAGTTCACAGACTTGGAGAATCTCTGACAAGCAGCGCTGAAGCTGTTCTAGAAGCTGGAAGTGGCCTCAGATATGAATTTGAGAATGATCAGTTGTCAGGGGAGAGCCAGGATGGAAGAGTATTCAGTTCTTTACATAAAATACCAATATAGCAAGGTAGAAATACAGAAGTACAAAAGTATTATCAGAAATATCTCATCTGTCTTTAATATCAAAGTCTTCATTATATCTTCTTTTAGAGTGTAAAAGATTCTATATAACATTTAGATAATTAATCAACATGTAAGCAGCATTTTGATGTTGTAGCTGCTGAAGATGGAGCTCACCTTTCCTACTTTATACGCGAATGGGTATTTTAATTTACCAATACATTATATTTTATACCATTGTAATATCTAGCATCTTTCAAACGATTCTGGTAGAAGGGGTTTTTGTTGGTAGGAACATTCTGGTGTAGAATAAAGGGACTTCAACCTTTTGTTGTACAGCCCTGTGTTGTAAGAGGCACGAGACAGGACCTGCCAAGCTGGATTTGTTGTTGATGAATAGTAATATTAGCCGGCTTGATAAGTTATATGTCTTATGTTGTTGCCCTTGCTTTATGATTGGCTACGTAAGCGAAATGGTCCACTCGCTAGTTTTTGATCATGAGGCAAGTCAGCCCATTTCATCAGAAGTGGCGTGTTACAGCCAGATGTAATTGTCTCAGGATAGCCAGGCATTACTGTTCTGAGCTGTGTGCAAACCCTGACTGCTGGATGGAAAAACTAGAAGAGCATGCATGCAAACTTCAATACTGACTACTACTGACTCTCAAAAGCAGCCCCTTGTTCAATTGTCATACTACATAGAGTATATCTAACTCAATATATCTAAATTGTTAGTTAACCTCTATCACAGTACATAACATACATCAATCCAGAAAGTCTAAACACAGATATTAGCTGAATCTTTCTATTGACTAGCAAGTCACTGTCACCTCTGGGCAGTGAATGAGACCTTTTATTGGATTTTGAGTGTAATTGCTCATTTGATGGCCCAATTGATGGATTGTGTCATTGTTTACTTCATCTTTTCCTTGACAATGTTTGATTGGCTTCCCTCGGGGACTCCAATTCATTCCAGCCTGCTTTGCCATCTGTCCAGAGTTAAGCTGTGTGTGTGTGTGTGTGTGTGTGGGTGTGTGGTCAGTGAGCTTCTGACCTGGCCGAAGGGACAGTAAGATCCTTTTTGGATGAGGCCTACACTCGAGCTGTCCAATAAAGGTCAAAGACAGGAAACAGTGGACAGTCTAACCTTTACATGTCATAGCTGCAGCTGTCAGTGAGCTGTCATGTCTGCCGTCAGGAAGAGATAAAAGCTGCCTGAAATACCTTGTATTATTTACGACAGATTGCATTTGGGCTGGATAAACTTCCTGGAAGTGTGATACATATTGGGATTGAAATAAAATGATGATTCTGATTATATTCTGTATTTTTTTTTATTGTCACCATGTCCTCTGAAAAGATTAAAACCAGAATGTTGTGTGTGCATCCAAAGCCTAATATATCCTTGTCCTCTATAGCTCCATTGTTGTTGGCTACAGCTGCTTCAAATATTGACGGATCTGAATCATCATACCCTAGGCTCCAATGGATCACTGCTCTCTTCTGTTTGACTTTGTCCTTATATCTGTATTCTGTACAATTTGATGCCTCTTCATTCTGATGTTTTCTTTTTTCATTGCTAATTATCACTTGGCGATGTCTTGGCCTGCTCAGTCGTCTCCTGGATCTACACTCTTCACCTAGATAATTACTTGTAGCAGATATTCTGTCAGCGTTATCTGTATACACTGTGATTGTGTTGTTGTGTTCTGTACACGCGACATCTGTTGTGATTTGGGCTATGTAACAAAATTGATTTAATTTGACTTTTTTCCGGAAATAATTAAAAACACATCGACCAGGTTTAGTCCAGACTGAGATATCTCAGCAACCAGATGGACTTGATAACATTTATCAGTTGGATAAATCCTACCGACTTTTTGTGATCCTTTGACTTTTCCTCTGGTGTCACCACAAGGTTGACTTTTTTGGTTGGGAGTACCAACTATACCTCAACTACTATGCCATGCCATTTTGCACAGACATACATCATTCCCAAAGAATGAATCTTAATGAATTTAGTGATCCTTTCCTCAAGTGCCACCATGAGGTTGATTATCACAGTATCATATTGATGTTAGCATTCAACTGGTACAAAGTGGTAACGTCAAAGCCATGTATTATGGTCGCTGGTGAGGACTGCTGAACTCATGCATCCCTGGAGCTAGCCACAGACACTGGTTGTCCTGACTCTTACAAGGGCTTCAATGGTCGAGGGTTATCTCTGATGGCCTTTTCCTCCCGCCTCGCCACAATGAAGTAGAGGAAGTGTCTCATCAACACAGACTCACCATTGTTTTATGTACAGCTAACACCAGACAGCCGCCACAACTGTTTGTCCTCTACAGGTGACACTCACAAGGTAAGTTCCTGTCAAAACAACATCTGTCTCACGTGCTGAGCGATGCTATCACACAAGTCTACTTTGCAGCAGGAGAAGAGCCTCCGCAGGGCGTCTGTGTTCACTTCATGAGCGCCGTCACCTCGGTCACGGCCCTCCTCTGAGGGACGGTGGTGGTGGACATGTGCACAGTGGCATCTCTCCAAAGGGTCTTCATCCGTTTCTATCTGCGTAATATATCTGGGTCTGCCACGACTTACTGGGCTAAACAGCTGATGATGTGTTGTCAGATCTGGCACTTTTACACATGTGCGAAGAAGTGTTTTCTCTAATGCAATCATGGATTAGTGAGCTGCATGAGGGCCATTACAGTAGGTCGTTAATGTCCCCATTCTCCCATTCTGTAGCAGCAGGTTTGTGTGTGTGTGAAAGGAGTGTCATTTTCACTGTGTTTTTCCAAACAGGTCGTGACATGGTAAATGACCATAACACAGCCTATACCTCCCTGTGGTATTGGGCTTCCACTTACGGGTTTGTAAACTGACACATGTTATCTGCTAGTGGACCTTGGTGCCACAGTGGGGCACTGACTACATCAGCTTCACCCGTAACCTATCAGCAAGGCCTATATGAAATAAGATCTTGGATCCTATGAGTATAGACGTAGCCCTCTAAGACCTAGGACCCCTGCTGCACCAGCATTAGCTGAAGAAAGTGCAGACTTTTGGGAGCAGAGCTAAGGTCCTGATGGTGTTGGTTGTATACCGTACATGGTCAGCTGAGAGAGGGCTGTGTACAGTAAGTGGTGCAAAAGAAAATTCATTGCGACTCCACATGTGCAGGGGAATAAACCCTTCAGCGACAGCTCCTAGAGCGCTGAGTTTAATGATACGGAACTAACAAAGAAGTGGAATTCTGCTAGAATACTGCCTTCAAATCCCTCTGACACTGACGTGTGATACATTAGCAACATTGCTTTTAACATTTAAACTGAAAGTGAACGCAGCTAAAATACCTGGAATACATAATTGTCCATTGCATTACAAAACTGCACACCAGAGATCAGCAAGTGGCTCTGCCAATCAAATGAAAGTTATGGTAATAACTTAAACGTTTGTCTTTGTCTTAACTTTCAAATCAGCCTTGGAGTGTGTATAATGTAAACTGTGGACTGCTTTTAACTTGGACTCCCTCTTGCACTCTCCTATCAAGTCATGTTTCATGAAAACTATTTTCCTTTTAAAACTTACTTTCATCTTAATGCTCAGATTCACAATCACCTTTTGTAAAAGTAGCTTATTGGTCTGCATTAACTTGATACTTATACATCAGCTGAGATTTCCACGAGAAACACTGAAGATGTTAGAAAAGTGTGCCATGCCTGGATTTTCCAATTGGCACACTCAAAATCGGTAAGGTCAAGTCTTCTGTGGCCTCATTTGTGTTTTAATATTCCTAAAAGCACATCAGAACAAAATAGTGAGGATCTGTGTTAATCTATGTACCATCAAGAGACGGCCATTATATTACAGGGACATGTCCAGACATAACTTAAATTTAATGAGATGGGAGTCTTTTTTTGCACATGTTCAGGACACCGGCTTCACCTTTCACTAGCAGCAGCTCTGCTGACGCCTCATGAATTAGAAGTTTGAGAGTAGCTATGGTTGTAATTAGAGAATGGTTGTGATCATAATCCAGGGCTTATCATCAGAGGGATGATGTGCTTTTTCAAACTGTAATTGACTGCTAAGAGATTGGAATTGACAGAGATTGAGAGAGAATATCCTTGTGAATATAAAAAAGCTCTGTTATGTTGACTGTTGATTTTCTCTTGGTGGAGTGTAGGCATCGTTTTGTGTTGCTTAAATTCATATGGGAAGATTTTTTTCTTATTCTCTGCAACTACACATTAGAAATTGTAATTTCCCTCATCAGTGCAACGTCATTTATCTGAGAAAGGACAGCTACTGTCTTATGATTTGAGTCCTGCAGAGTTCTTCTGAATTTGGAAAATGTGCCTTTAGTTTTTTGCACCAAACACAAGGAATTTTCTACAGAACATTGTCAAGATTGACAGTCTCAGTAGCCCTGGACAATTCAAGACCATAATCTCAAAACACTTCCTCTCCGTGGCACCTTCCTCAGAGTAACAACCGTATAGGTCAGAAAAGCAAGCAGGTCTAAACATACCCATAGTCAGGTTTATTGTTAGATGCGTCCTCTAGCGGCTTTATTAGCTTTTACAGCTGTAGCAGTAGAAAGAGCCACAAGACCATATTGAGAGGGGATGGAAGGACTTTCATTCAGGGGACTGCTGTTCGTGCCCAGTGTAAAGCAACCGGTGAGTAAGGGTTAGTGTGACTTATGTACAGAAGTAACATAGTGAATGGAAGCCAAACCATGATGTCTATTTCTAAACCTAACCGAGTATTTTTAGCGCCTAAACATGAGAAAGCCTTTGTCTTGCCTCCCAAGACCAAGTAGTGTCATGGCCTGATCTTAACCGAGTAGCTTTCTTGGAAAAATAAAACCCAACTGTCTGTTTACGATGAAGGTCTGCTCCATGTGTCACTGTGTACGCTGCAGTGGCTATGATGTTATGGAAATGGTGATATGTATATGTGTTTTAAGGAATGATGATAGTATGGCGTTTTGGGACATGCAGATAATCGACCTATTCAGTGGCAAATGAGGATGCTGTCACCTCAGTGTGCTGTTGTTTTCACTATGAGTATTACTACTAAAGTGTTTAACTGTGCGACATCATTCCAAATGATGGAAATGAAAGTCAAAGCAAAGAGATTTGAGTTTGAATTGAATTGTTGTGAAATCATGGCTATTGAGTCGCATTTGAAAAATTCCAAAACGTCTTCTTCATACGTTGAATCTATGCTAAAGTGAAAAGGGGTCTAAAATCAACCTTTGTATTTGCTGAAGGCTGCAAGATTAATTTTCCCCTTCCCGTCGGGTGATGGATTTATTTTTGTCTCCATGCTCATCCTTGATTGGGCCACATCTGTTACCCATGAGCCTCAGTATTAATGACAGTGCCAGGGATGCCCTGAAGTGTTTTCATTTAAGCGTATCTGAGTGCAGTCCTACTTATGGCTCCGAAGTCATTACTTTACATGCGCGACGTGACGTGATGATTATGGAGTGAAAGTGCGGCCCGTCAGCTTCAATTTGACGGTGCTCTCTTCGACCATCAGATGGTCGGGGTTGCACCTGCAGATCTTTTATTGTTTAGCTCAAGGTGGTAAAAGTCGTTTGACAAACACATTCAAATAACATTTGATGCGGCAGCCTATTCTCATACTCGTGAGTCTTAATGTGGAATGGTTTCTGGACTGCAGCTGCGTGACATGGTGCTATTAGTGCTCTACAGGAATGTAATATTCATGTGTTAGGAATGGCTTAACACCTACTCTCATCATATTTATTTTCCACATGTTCTTTGCAGCCTTTTTTGTGTGTATGAAATTACTCAAAGTTCTCAGTTCTCAATTAACTTCAGGCTTTAAACTGTTGTGTCAGGTACACTGATAATCCATAATGGATCCTGCTCCTTAAATGCAATGTGCCACAGAAACTAGTTCACAACATCTTTAGGAGTTTCTTTCTAAAGTTGATAGATTGTGCACTTTGGTTTATTGATTAACTGATCAATTGATTTATCCACTCGACTAAACTCCCCAACATCGTGGGGAGCGCTCTCGACCTTGCAGCCCAATGTGCTCCTGTATCATCACATTAAACATTCATCCACATACAGAATGGTGCTAAAAGCAATAATGATTATGCATTAAAAAAAACAAAAAAAAACATAATTGCTAATGCATATTCAGTCCGTCTCCATGAAGTGTCTCAGTACGAGCCATCGGTGTCGGAGAAGGCTTTTCACGCCGTCATCTCATGCCCATCATCCCAGTGCTCTGATTGGATCATTACCAGATAGGTGTGAAATGACCATTACTTGAGCTGCTTCCTTGATACTGATTGCAGTAGACATGTCATCTTAAGCACACCGGGCTGAGACAGAGCAGTCGCAGCGGAAATCACGCCTCGCCCCCTGCCTTTCTAGCAGACGGGGAAATCACGCCGAGACAAAGGCTAGAGAAGTCTGTCCACGAGAAAGAAGGCTGTTAAAGTAGTTGAGCACTTTGTGTTTTTTGAACTTTGCTTTTTTGCTGTAACATGTAACTATACTATCATACAAGACTAAGAAAAGTAGCACACATTTACATTTACATACAGTAAAGTGCAGCCTGGAGGTTTAACGCACTTAACTGCAATATCCTTTGTTTAAAAAAAGAAAAGAAACGATCCTTTTGCAGGTACTATGTGCACCCTTTCTGGGCTTTTACATATTACCAATCTAACTGACAGCCACTGTTGCCAACTCCTCAGTAAGGAAAGTCGCTATTGGCTGTCCTAAAAGTCGCTAAATGACGTCATCGCCTAATTTGCATAACTGGCCATGTGCATTTAATTGTAATGCGCTGTAGGAGAGAGGAATAACGTCATGGGAGGGACAAAAAGGGAGTAAAAAACACACTTATTCTGTTTAGAACTACAAATAAACTTATTAGTGCACTGATTTATTTTAGACAGAAACATTTTCACATTTACATCGGATCAGCCAGCGGTGCGGACACGGAGAGCTGAACATCTCCTCCAGCTCTGAATACAGCTGGGAGGTACTGCTTTGGGACGGGGGAGGGTTCCACGGCAGCACCTGCTGCTCGTTGAGAAGAGCAAGAACGATACGCGCTTTCACGTCAGAGTCTCCAAAAGTCTCCAATAACACCAGAAAAAGTCGCTAAATTTGTCACTAGTCGCTAGAGGGGTCTGAAGACACAATGACTCAACTCCTGCTGATACCAGCTCCTGTACAGTACATAATGGCTGCCCTCCACACTTCCTGTAAATGTCAAACTGCTGCCTGGACACTAAATAAAACTGAAGAGACTGCTCGGGTGCTTCAGGCTTAGCTTAATTCATTTATGCACCAGAGTCAGACAGTAGACTCGGTGCCTCTCTTTGTTGTCATGACTGAATGTTCTGAATAAAGAAGCTGACCTTAAAGGACAACACAATTTATAATGTTTTACTTTGTTTATAATGTGGCGGACCCTGCCATCTTCCTAGTTTCAAACAGTGTTCTGGGACCTCATCTTCCTCTGAGAACAGCTGGATTACTCAGTTATGGAAAAAAAAAAAAAGAGTTTATTCAGAGTTGGAATTTCTTCTCCAAAATGTACATAGTGCCCCTTTAAATATACATTCTGTCATGTAACGTAGGCCAAATCAAACCAGGTACCTATCAGCTGTGGGCTGGAGATCAGATTGGAGACTAAACCTCTTAAGTAAAGATGGGTGAGGTTGCCAACATAGCTTTCCTCCTACATTTGTACTTCATAAACAAAAAAAAAAACCCAGACATTTTACATTGTAATATCTGTGTGTGATATTTACATGAAATGACACACAGTACAGCCAACAGCACGTCGTACAGATGGTGTGTTCTCATACCAGACCCTTCCAGCTTCCTGGTGCTCTCCCCTCAGCCAGTTTTCGATTTGAAAATGCCTGCCGTGAGTGACAGGAATGAAAATAGAAACAGGGCACTGGGCTCAAAATGGTGCGATGCGCCCTGCTGTGCAGCACCGCTTCGCTCGTGGCCAATTAGATTCTCCAACAGGAAACAATGAAGTCCAGCTGATGTTGCTGCTGAAACTCACTTGCACGGACACAGTGCAACTGTTAGAGCTTGTTAACAAGAATTTAAAAGTTGGTAAAACTGGTAGGGTAGCACCAGCACACATACACAAAGTAAAACTGCCCTTGATTTGATTATTTATCAGCTTCATGTAGCCTACAGCTTCATATTTTGAGTGGATAATGAAGCATATTGCTTTACTTACACTCAACACCTGCATATCTTATTAGTGTGCCCTGCACTTATATAACACTTTTGTCCAAAGCATTATATTATATGTTTATATCTCTGTTACAGCTTGTAATTTAAATCGAATCCCAAATCAGTTTGGGGGGTCAACTGGGGGGTAGATAATGATGGAATTCTAATTTTTAGGTGAGCTGTTCCTTACATATGTTTAGCGTTTCATACCCTCCTATACTGAAACAACACACAGTATTACTTGAACTCATTGGTGCTACTTTGTCGCATGTTATTCATCTCTCTCTGGCTCCCCTCCTTCCCTGTAAGGTCTACTTAAGTCACAAAGTGCCCCAAAAATACTTTCCTATACTAACCCTTCAAAGAATGATTTAGAGGACCAATCGATTGTTGAACAACAGCGCAACATACACAATGAAAGTGTATGTGTTTGATGTCTCTGTTGAACATTACTACAATTTCTTACTCTGACAATGCACAAATATGTGGTGATGACCTTTGTTTTTCTTTTTATATGTATATATTTTTTGAACCTCCTTTTGTTGCTAAACCTTTACAACAAAAAACACTAAATCAGTGCGTTCACCTCAACTCTGGAATTTTCCATCGGCCAGTTGTGTGGGATTCTCCCACATGTCCTCAAACAAAAGAACCCCCACGAGTCCCCCGTTGACTCTCCTGATGCCGAAACTCAAACGCCCCTTTCATCCGAGCCACCCCAATCAGCGTTTAGCTCTTTAACTTCCTCCAGCTGGGCCCAGCCTCTGCCCCCCCAGTGGATTCCCCTACCCTGGGCTAACCTCCCCCGAGCGACAAGGGGGCCCAGGTGCCATCACTGAACGAGACGTCGGGGTAATTTGGCTCGACGCACCCTAGCACACACGCCCTCCTTAAATCAGGGGCGGGGAGGGACTCTGGACATTAAGCACTGTCTCATTAGGTTTATTTGGACGAGACAGGAGACCTAATGAGAGGCGGTGTAATGACCAAAAACATCTGATCTCCACCCGCTCCAAACAAAACATTCAGGTAGGGCCCAGGGTCAGGGCCAAAGTCATGTCACGCCTCCCTGCCTTTGAAGGAAGCAGGAGGGGGGGGGAGGGAGTGAGGGAATCCAAGTTCAAGCACTCGAGAGGAAGACTGGGGAATGACAACGCAGCATACTTGAGTCAAGAGCTGCCCTTTGTCTTCTGGGTACTTCAAAAGCTAGCCCATCCATCCTTTTTCTGGCGGATGTTTTGTGAACTGGGTTGAAATGAATGGATCACGCTCCTTGTCTGTGAGCTACCTCATGATTTAAAACTTCTTAAGTCTGTGTTAATCATAAAGCACCAAAAGTGATGTCCAACCTCCCTCGAAATCAGCATTTTCCCCAGATGTTTCCCTGTTTGTGAGGCTATTTTGCATGATTGGAGATAACAGTAAACGGTGTTATAACCAGTGCAGCTGAAAGTTTTGACGCAGCCCGAAATGGTCAGCAGCTGAGTACAATTACCAAATTACATCTAAACATCGCAGGCAGCTTTGAATTAGGGACGTTTCTCATCTCATTAGCGTCTCATGAATGTTAAGCCAAGAAGCAAATAATTGGCTGGTGATGATGTAGTATGAATGTCATCACAAATTAGACTCATGAATCACATTCTAAACGTGGGGTTTTGTTTGGATTCTTTGATTTTTATTGCTAGACAGCACTTTGAGCATGGCATGCACACTCTCAAATCAGACTCCCTCATTAGATGTCCCTGCGGTCGGCAATATGAGCTGTGTTGCAATTCCCCGAATGTCAGGCATCAGTGAAAAGACAAAGGAAAACAGTTGACATGAATGACTGAAGAACTGCTAATGGTCATCGCTGTCTCTTGATCCGCAGCCCCCTCGGTGAGGTGTTCATCTGGGGGGCTGATTCATGAGGGTGTTGAAGAGATGGACTCCAGGGATCGTTGTATGTCTTCATAGTGGGGTGGAGTGCTGAGATCCTCCACCCAGCGCACCCCCCACCTTATTCCCGCTGGAGCACAGGTGTGGAGCAGCTGAACCACCTAGGCCTCTTGACCCACAGCCTGTCCACAGCTCAATACACCATTAGCCTCTGCAGCTGACCTGACCTGACCAGGCCAGATCCCTGTCTGCTGCCCCTTCTGGAAGAGATAATAATCGGTGCCAACTATAGGGAAAAGTTTGACTGCGGAGCACTGTAACAAATGTATTAATAATACTTCAGTTCTACAAAATAATTTCCACACAACTTTTCTGGTAAAAAAAAAACTTGCACAGTTAAGATTTATCAACTCCATTGAATTACTGTAATAACCATGAGTCTTTTAGTCAGGCATGACAGGTTAGCTGAACATGCAGGTTAAATTTGTCTATATGTTAAGCACCTTGAATTGCTTCTGTGTATGACTAGGCTATATGAACATTGCCTTGCCTCAGGCTGGCCTACAGAAATGGTTGGGTCCCAGGAAAGGTTCAGTAAATGGGCCCTTCCTAAATCTGCACATGTTCTCCCTCCTACGTGAACACATGATTGTCATTAGATGACTTTTGTTGTGAATTGACGCTATATGAAAAAAAAGATTAATTGATTGATTAATTGATTGATTGATGAATGTCTTCACTATTATCTAAATCGACCTCTTTATCAGGCGGTGGATGCTAGCTTCCTCCGGGCTACTTACGTTATCCGTAACGTTTGCCTCCTGGCTATCATTTGCCTCTTCAGCCAGGCTGGATGCAGCTTTCTGAGCTAATAAAATTTGTTATTATTACTTGACTTGCCAACTCCCTCTTTCATGACATCCCAATCTATCTGCGGGTCCTGGCATGGTAAAGAAATTCACTCTAACTTTAACTAGTAACTAGTAGTAGTTATATCAGTACATTTACAGTACAGCTGGTTGCCCAGCCACATGACTTACATCATACCATTGATTACTGCTGGCCGCGTTGGGCCTTCAAATTACAGAAAAAAGTTCAAATAGCAGTTAGAAGTGCTAAAATAAGTTTAGTTTTCAGTTCAAGTGTAAACGCTAAGTAAAGCTGAAGTATCAGTTGAACTAAAAGGAGTTTAAGATACTGCTTAAGTACTGAATTCAGTTGAAATGTTGCTTGAGTCAAACGATCAATCGATTAAGCATCTACAGACTTATAAGAGGTGAAAGCATCTGAGATAACAATCAAAGTGCTGGAAACTGACATCTTAGTGTATAATTAATGACAGCTGAATCTCCTGTAAAGTTTAACAGACAACAGTGTGTGTGATGTCACCTGCTTTATGTTTGAACATTCAATGTAAAAATCTAAAAAGGAAAAAGGTCTGAAAAGAGCTTCACTGTCATGTTATTATAGAAAAAGCATGAAAGATGAAGCTGAACTAATGGAATAATTAAGTATAAAGGATGGCGCCTGAATGAAATTTTCAATGAAGCTAATTAAAAATAGATGAATATGTTCTTACTGTTCTACCTATAATTAGTTAATTAATGAATGAATTAAAACAGCCTCAGGACTTTTAATGACATATAATAACAATATAACTATGACAAAACTTATGACAGAGGAACCTGATAACAAATAAATCATAAATGAACCTGCCCTTTTTTTTTAATATAAACTGAGCTTTTGGTTAAAAGGTGTCAGAGTTCAGAGGAAGGACAAGAAAAGCTCTGATTGATTGAATAAAAGCCAAACAATATACCAGCAGGCTTCAGCTGTTCAGACACTAATTCTGCACCACCCACTGGCTCCACACTTGCGGGTACAAAGACATTCAATAACTGAGGTACTGACATGGCCTTGAATGGCGCTAATGTCTCCGCTGGATAATTATACAGATGAGCGGATGTTGCCATACACTTTACTCAAAATTCAAATTCCCCATATGTCCGCAAAGAAAAGTTCCAATGATCTCACGAGTGTTCAAACTAAATCCCCCCTTAATGGGACTAAAATTAAATGGATAAAAGTGTATCAGTTATGACCTTCATGTATCAAAGACCTCCCCCCTCCTTCTGCTGCCTGCATGGTAGTTCGCTGTCAGCTCTCTTCAGCTGATATAAACTCAGATGAAGCGTGCACCTTGCATGAAACAAAATCACAGCACTGCTCTAACCTGTCAGCGTCTAAAGTCAACTGATCTGGTTAGGGGATGTTTTTCTAGGACGACGAAATTATTTAAAGATGTGTGTTAATGTGGATTTGGATTCAACTCTATCCAATCAGTTTGAATGTTTATACCCCCCCCCCCCTTTTTTTTTACAAGTTTTTTCAGGGTCCCGTTGTATCAGGGTGACTTTTAGTGTCATGACATTTCCCTGCAAGGTTAGAGGTCACTGAGCAAATGTCAGCGGACAAAGGAGTCCAGGCAGATGGCAAGCTCTGTGTACAAAAAAAAAATATATTGATCCTGTCAATACATCTAATGAGCTGAGATACTAAAGTTTATGCTTAACTATGGAGCTGTGATGGCTTCATCCAGGCAGAAGAGAATTTATGGGTTAATTCTCCTCCGCTATTAATGATGTGGACCCTTCCACTTCAGCTGTTAAGAAAAGGATGAGTTAAGATTTGACCTGCAATTTTTTTAATGATCATTTACCGAAGAAGCATAAAACACAACTTTCCAGATATTCATTTAAATATAAAACACATCAGTGTGGGAAAAACTCAAAGCTGTGAGCCAGAACGTGATCATTTCCACATCTTGACCAAATTAAAACATTGTTTTGCCCATAAGTGATCAAACTGAAGACGTGTCAATCAATCTAATTGAGCATTGTGCGTTCACACATTTCAGAGGCAGATATTAGATACAGACTTCGCTGTACCTTAGAGGTTATAAATTGACGCCTCTGAACATATATGACACCTCTAATCCCTTTGTTAGACAAAAAGCCCATGACATAGCAGGATTACCTGAAAGAAAAAGAACATCAGAACGCAACCTCTTCGCTCCCCTGACAACACCGGGACAGCAGACGTCCCAACCCCCCAATTTAACAGGAAATGGAGATCACACACACTCTGGAATAATGAAGCAGAAAAAGGCACAAGACTGTCAGTTTATATGGGCACGTGCATGCATCTGTGTGTGAATGATGAGAGGCGTGTGTGTAGGTGCAGCGCCCCTGCTGTGAGCCTAATTAAAAGGCGCTGGGTGCAGAGGGGGCCGCTTTGGCGCCCAACCGAGTCCCTTTATATCCCTGCTTCCCTCCTTCTCTATCCTCCGCCTTTGATTACCACGGAGCACTAATGCTCCTCAATCGCAGCCGCACATGTGACCCCTCTGTGGGCTTAGCGGAGGAAGAGAGCACCTTTCCCCCGGCTTATGGTGACGGCCCAGCGGTGGGAAGTCCTGCTTCACTCAAATGTTTGTCAAGTTGAAGTGAAATGATCAATTTAAAAACACCCAGAGCAAAATTAAAGTTATTTACAAGACGCTGTACGGAGGAGTGATTTATTTTTGGTAACTCAGGTGCCTGGCGTGCTCATATTCTCCCTCCCTTCTGCCTCATACAGCCAGCTGACAGACTATAGAGCATCTTTTTTATCGCTCAGTGAACCCCTCTTTTTTATTTGCAATCACAAAAATGATGTGAGACTTTGCCAATGACAATTTTTGATTATTTGTGATGGTGGAACTTATTTTGCCTGTGTTCACCTTTCCACTGTCGATGTAACACTTCACACTCTTCACATGTCTGATTATCTGTACCCGCTTATGACAATCTTACTGTAACCTGAGATGGATCTGATCAAAGGCCAAAAACAGACTAGAAACTGATGGACTAGATGGAAACTGAACCCATGGCTCACCAGAGCTTAAACGTGAAATCCATCAGAGTGTGTTTTCAGGTGTTGGGGAGTGCTACGACATATGTGAAAAAAGCTGTTTATAGCCTTATGTGACTGCAGAGGGAGCTGTGCCTTATAAATGTCCTCAAGTGATGAAGGGCTGAAGACTAAAAGTTTGATTTGTTTTGCTATAACACACCTGAATCTCAGACCAAACTGGTGGTAGTCAAGTCAAGTGCCTACTTGACTTAAAGTCCCCCTTCAGTCATAAATGTGTTTTTCATCTTGTTCCTGCAGTTGAATGTTTGAGCTGCACTCTATATAATGATGTATGTGCAGAGTTTGGCATCAGAAATCTGTTTACACATTCACTGCTGAAAGTGTCAATTTTGTCTGTGTCTCAATGAAAATCAAATTTTAAGAGGCGGGCTTACGAAATGTTTGGAAGCTAATCCTCGTCCAATAGTCAGCAGCAAGTGTGATGTGGAAACTGAGAATGGTCTTTAGAGTGAAGGAGACACCTTGTGTCAAGCAGTTAAACTTGTGAAAAGCAAAATAATTGCATATTCATATCTTTAGGGGAAATTATTTAATTAATCGAATTGGTCTGTCTGTCTGTCTGTCTGTCTGCCTGTTTGTCTGACATGCCTTTTTCATCAACCACACTCATTATGAATCCAAAACTACGTGGACAAAGTGACAGAACTCACTAAATTTAAGTTAATGTACACAAAAGACTGAACCCAATTCTGCAACTTACAGATTACACCTCACATATCTTTTGATTTTGGTTGGATGACATTCTGGTTGAGGATGGATCTCTACCGTCAGATTACATGTCTCCCAATGATGTATACAGATGTATATTCACCCCATATTATTGTTTTGTGTTTAAAGCTGGGGTTTCAACCCTTCAGGCCTCTCCTCGAAAACACATGAACACACACTGCCTGACTGCACTGACTACGCTGTAGCTTTTGCTGGACAGCTTTGAGATGTGTGTGAGCGGCTAGTTTGTGTATGAATGAGTATGAATTACTGTAAGTCGCTTTGGACAAAAGCGTCTGCTAAATGCCCTAAATGTAAATGTAGTTTGCTACATTCAACAAGCTCTCATAGCTTTTCTAGTCTAACGAATACATAACTAACAAAATAGCCATCACAAACCCACCTAAACCTACAAAAAGGCTAGCTAGTCTAGCAGTTACTACTCTCTGCTGTAGGTGTGTGCATTGTGCTAATGTTACTACGTTAGCTGCTCAACAAGTGTGTGGCTGCTGCAGCAGCTTCGCTCCTTGGCTCAGGGCCTGTGTGCTTTGTGCTACTGAGTTAGCTAGCTGCTGAACAACGGGCTAAGGGGCAGTGCAGACTAATGTGATAGCATTGCATCCTATTCATTGCTAACTGTATCCACCTACCTCATGTCTACCCCACATGTAAGCACACACCACCAACACCAGCAACATGATCCTAAAGAATGTAAACAATGAGCATGGCTATTGTTAGCACTCACTGCTAACAAGCTAGTATTGGGAAAGTGTTGCTGCACCTTCTCTGACCTTGTACCACTAGCTCGCTAACAGTTTTAGCATTACATCCATGCCAAGCCCTCTGAACGATCTGGTCATGCTCAATGAGTGTACGAGCAGGGCGCACGCAGGTAGGCAGGTATGTAGGCAGACGAGCAGGTGTTTCATCTGCTTTTGTTGGTTTCATTTGGATCATTCATCTTTTCAGAGCATTTGATTTATTGATTGCTGTCGGGACATTAAGAGATTTTTTACAAACATAAAAAACAAATGCTTATTCACAGTATTTTTTATAATAATAGTAAAGCGTAATTAGATCTGGATCTCTAGATTACAATGAACAATGTAAACTATTTTCTTTTTTGAGAATCTAGACTCCACCTTGTCCCCAGTGAAACCAAGTCAAATTTTAAGGTGTAAACTGAGTTCTTTCCATCTTTATTTCAGCTCAGACTCCACCACAGGGGCCAAAGGGTGTGTTGTTCTGCGATGCACAATATTTCCACTCTTGCTGTAGAAAAAGAATTTGAAGTCACATCTCATAAACATCAGAAGCATCCAGACTGTCATTACTCAAAACAGAATGTGGAAGTCTTCTTGACTCTGTACTTACAAGCTGCTTACCAGGCTGCTCCAGCCCAAACAGGATGCAAACAGAGGCCTTGAGGGAGGATCAGCTGCCAATAACAACCCCTTCCACTTCCACATGCACAAAAAAACATACACTTAGACACACACTGTGGCCAATTTGGGTTTATCCTAGTGTGGAGTAAGGGACATAATCCCCTGCTGTAATTGCATTCGGGGGTTTTCTGAAAGGCTTGATACACCACTGAAGCCACTTCAGCAGTGAAAGATGCGTCTCAGGTCTCTCCAAGGTCGGTGCTTGACAGCATATGTCTCTCGATTCCTTAATCTCTCTATTCCTAAACAAGATGGCAAAAATGCATCAGGGCTGGTAATTAGTCAGCCCTTGTGATGCGCCTTCCTGATTTGACATCATTTGAAAAGAGCAGCTGAGTCAGGGAACAATGGCAGACATTTGAAAATGGACTCAAGGAGAGAGAGTCAAGGAAAGTAAGGGAGTCGTGGAGTGAAATGTGTTCATTTTCCACTCTGACTTTTAATTAAAGTAGCTTTCAAAGAGGTGTAAGGATGAAATTGGAGGAGATCAAGTCTGTCCTTGGCAGGAATTAGCGTCTGCAGTTTGATGGCTTCGCCCATCTGTAACTATGTTACAGGAGAAAAGGGTGACTTTGACAGGAATTACTCAATTTTTGGAGGAAATGATCAGGACTACCAGAGTTTATTCTAAATCATTTGTTCAGAATTCTACAGATAAGTGTTTGCTGTGGTGGGAGGTGTATTGAGGACCCAGGTGCCCTTGGGCAAAAACATTGAGTTCCAGAGCAACTTCTCTAGAACTCACTTTGAGCCTTAAACCCCGGAGTTTTTGAGGATATATTCCTCATTCCAGTGATAGACAGAAATTCTGTCAGACATTCTGAACCCTTTTCATCAGAGAGGGTTCTTCTCAGTCTCTGGCGATACATTTCCACTGTCTCTTCATCAAGTCTGTTGGAACTTGCAACCCCTTTTGTTCTTGTGTGAGGGACCCCAGATGATGCCTGGCCCGGGTCGTTCATCACCACTGTCACATGTCCCCTCACCCCCCAGCTACACCACAGCCCACACCCCAGCATGCATATTCACAGGAGCTGGTGTCCCGTCTGAGGAAACCAAATTGCCCCACCCTGTGTATCTCTTTTCCTAGTCAATATGAAAATGGGCTAATAAAGAGGGGCAAGATTCCCCCGTGGTAATGGCCCCCCAGAGACCCCTGACTAATTAAAGGGCTGCCCCTTCCAATGAACAGTAATCACTCACGGCTTTGGGTAGACAAACACATGAGCTTTCTGTGGATGAACAAACAGGGGATGCTGGAGTGTATTGTTAAGAGTTTAAAGAGATAACATGCTCATTGGTATTAGGTCAACAAGATCGGTTTTACCACCAAAGTTTTCTATTGTAATGAAGTATTTTCTTACATCTGTAAGGCGAAATATAACCTGGACCTACTTATTCAATAACGAAGTACCTCATTTATGTGAGTTCAGGTCATTTTACTTTATTGACTCCATTTATAAAATGCATTTTGATTTAAAAAAACATGAATGCCTGTTATCAGCTTTTATATACTTTATATAACTGAGATCCGCCTTCAGGTCTTGTTCTATTGCTCCAATGATATTGCTCAGATCAGTGGAACAGCTGGGGACAATATAAACTATCTGTTAATATTCTTTGATAAAAAAGAATCTGTGTTTGAATGTGTGAGTTTTACTGATGAGTCACTGTAAACACTAATGTGATTTTTGTCTGTGTGGGTAGGCCCTGCTGCGACTGGATAAATAAAATTGGCTTGACACATACAGTGATGTTTGTGTTGTTGGTGCCATTGTGCTGTTCTGTGCATGCTGAAAACGATGAACAGTGGAATAAACAGAATAGAAACGGACAAACTCCTAATGGCTTTTAATAGCAATTCTGTCACAGAATATAATTAACTTGGGCATACTTCATTATTAATGACTAATTAACTCTTCGCAATGATACTTTTGTGCTCAGGTGTGTCGTGTACAGATTGCTGCTGTACAGTTCACCAAGTATAGATTGTAATGTACTCTCCCTATTGTATCTTGTATATTGTATCTGTATGCAGGGAGGTTGACACCACCAGGCTGTAGCTCGAGAGCTGATCGAGCATCAAATCTTAACAAGACCCTCCTAATGATCTCAATGAAATGCTCAGTGACTTAATTGGATGATGTGCTCTGCATTGTGCCAGTGGGGCCCGTGTGTGTGTGTGTGTGTGTGTGTGTGTGTGTGTGTGTGTGTGTGTGTAGGGAAACTGGGAAACTGAGAAACTGAGAGGATGAGGGCAGGAGGTCCAAGAGATAAAACCTGGACGTACCCCTCTTCTCATTCCTCAGTTTGTACATCCTTGATTCCTTTCCTTGTCTCCTATCTTCACGTCTTAGTCTTTCCCAACTGAGATGTGAGCAGAGGGGACGAGGAAGAGACACGAGGAGAGAGGAGCCGAGGAAATTAAATATGATGCGTGCACAGCTGCATCATCTGTCTATTGTTTTGTTACTGTCTACTATGTTTTACGATCTGTGTCAGATGTCCATAACCGTGTTCATAACAACTTAAATACTTTGAATCAATTCACAGTGTGGCATGACATGACATAAGTCATATCAAGGTGGATTGTTTTTTAAGGAAAGGGGTCAGAACAGCACCCTACAAGGCGCTACACAAATTGTGAAGGGCAGAAAGTTTGATCGCACATTTGATCATCTTTAGGTAAAAAAAAGGAGCACTTAAATTTGTATCATCCGCAAAGGATGCATCCTCCCTCGTAGCTCTTCTGGCAAGCCTCCTCCCTCTTCACAACCAAACAAAATGATACGTTTCCACTAACAGAATTTGATCCACAGCCACACGATCAAATCATTTGAAGTTAGTGGAGGGCTGAACGAGGAGTTAACCTTGTAGCCTCGTATATAAACAACAGCCCAGAGTGCATCTAATGCCTGAACAGCTGACTTATTGATGTATTTTGAATGCATTTGGTGCCATAAATGTGCTATGTTTATTTGTCCTTCACATAACCATCAAAACATTTTGATTTGATTTAGCATCAGTATTCATTTTCTTTTTCGGCCTTTATTGATAGGACATCTTCAGAGATGACAGGAAACAGGATGAGAGAGCAGGGGGGTGACACGCAGCAAAGGGCCCCAGGCCAGGACTCGAGCCGGGCGCCGCTGCAGCGAGGACAAAGCCTCTGTACATGGGACGCCCGCTCTACCAACTGAGCTAACGGGCGCCCCACATCAATATTCATTTGAATGTTATAAAACCTTCCCTACAAACTACACTTGCCGTCTGCAGTAATATGCCTGCATAACCTGCATAAAAGTACTTTTAATACACAAGCTTAACAATTGGAGTGAAAAGCTGAATCTTTGAAAATGTCTTAGCATTTGATACTTTCTGCATTGACATCAATGATAGCATGCAATCAACCATAACAGTTCTTTGAGGTGTATATACTGCATTTATATATATATTTAAATATGAAGCAAGTCAGTCTGGCTGCCGCCCAGCATGTCCCACTCTGCATCAGAATAATGCATTAACAATTCTAAAACATACAAAAATCAATCAATAATGGTTCTATCAAACGTTTTGATGCATTTTAGGAAAAAAATTTTCTCAGAATGTGTGATTGTTTACTGATAATAAACTTATTATTGTCCAGATTGGGGTCGTTTTAGGTGTTTTTGTCAAGATCAAAGTGTTTGTGTGGAGGCAGAAACATCCAGTGACGGCATCTGAAACTTGACCAATAAAAAGTATGTCTGCGCGGCCTGAACACCTCCAGTCATCGTAAACAGACCGTCTCTGATCTAAGAGCCTCTGAATGAACGGCACGACCATTAGAGCCACTGTCATTTCCTGAGAGGCCGACAATTAGTCCCTGCCAGCGGGCCAGCCGTGCTAATGGCTCCAGTGTGAAAGATGTGAGAGCGTGGGTCCTCGTGGCAGAGGAAGACCACTGGGTGCCTGGAAGAGAGCCAGCCGTCTCTCCGCCCTAATTGCCATGAAAACTCCATCTAGTCCGGTTTATGGAGTGGCAGGAGGGACTGGTGCCCTTTGAGAGGTTTTGTTAAGCTGGCCCTGGGTTCTCTTGCTCCCGACCCCCCCCTAAGGGCCAGAAGAGGTGGGCTGCAAAATGGACACCAGATGGAAGAAGCATAACAGAGAAGCAGAGCAGGAGGAGGCGGAGGGGGCTGAGCCCAGAGCATCGTGGGTGACTTGGCTGGCTGCATCAACCATGTTGTTCTATGTTGTATGGGCATATGTCAAAGTATTATCTGAGATGACTGTTGGTGTGGGGAAGGCTACTTTGTTAACCTTCTGAACAACTGGAGATGCTGTGAGAGTTTTTTTTTTAAAGTTCTTCTTCCCAAAAGTTTTTCCTGAAAGTTCCATATGAAAAAATTAGCAAAAACCAAACCTCCTGATTTTGGCACACGCGCCGCACCTGCTGTGTTATTCCAACCAATTTTCTGGGGCCTGACCAGTCGTGGCACGGTTAACCAAGCAAGCCTGTGCATTTGCATCACACAGACAGTGGTGGAAATTAATGGATGGGGACTAAATTGAGAGGGAAAGGTTGACAATGGCTCTGCCTTGTTGTGCTGGCTGTTAATCATTTCCCAAGCCCCTCTGGCTTCAATAAAGGAGAATAAAAGAATATAAAAGAACAATTTGGGCTGCCCCAGCTGTGAATAACCAACCCATCACGCCACACAATGGCCCAGTCACGCTTGCTATAATTCAGCTTGTGATCTCGGACACGCCCCTCTCTGTCCTGCCACATCTTTGTTAAAGTCGTCCGTCAGGCATATCATTTTCCTCTCCCCACCCCTCCTGCATGGCCAGATGGTTTAAATCCATAATTCTCTGCCAAAAAAAAAAAAAAGACCCTCGGACCCCCACTTCCATCTCCTTTCAAGCTATGACATTACTCTCACCGTGGCTCATTATTGGCCAGAAGAAGCCCACCCCCTTGGCTAATTAAGCTCAGCTTTGTCGAGCCGAGGTGCAATAGCTTAGCGAGCGGGGAGGAGGTCCCAGCACCTGGGGAGTCTACCTGTTACAGTGCCTGGCTCATCAGCCTCTCAGAGAGGGAGAGGCAGGGGGGATGGAGGGGGGCCCAGCTGGCCGGTCTGCACCGGCACTTAGAGGAGAGGCGGGGCGGTGGCTGCTGGAGCGTGGTGCAGTTGTTTTAGCAGCCTTGAGGGCATTTTGGGCAAGACACACTCCAGTGGATAAACATGTAAAGCACCTCGATATTCAATCTCTAGCGCGCCCATATGTTTGTTTAACTTGCTAAAAAGCACTTTATCCATATCAGGAAAAAATAGAGTGCTGCAGGAACGAGACCTAAAACCAGGAAATAAGTGAGCACTTCTTGTCCCCTTGTCTCGAAGTCAATGGGTTCATTGAGTGGGTTTTAGGTTAGAGGTCTGAAATAAGGTCTGTGGTTCACAGAAGTTTACGAGATTGTCACATTTTGCTCTGCGATGTAGTTCATTTACAGCCTAATGTTAACTTTTCACTTCTGCTGATTTCATTTCCGTTTCAAAAATCCTCAGAGTGGTGTTTATTCATGTAGATTATCTTGCCGGATAAAACATGTAGGTTTCACAATCTTGAAACTGAAGAACCAAATAGGCTTTTTTGTCAAGAGAACCAGGGTGCTGCAAACTTCCGGGTGAGCCTACAAAGATACCTAGTAGTATGTCATCCCTGCAACCCTCTATGGACCGAAATCATTAAACCCTAGAAAACTATGCATCTCATATCATTTGCCAGCGATGTCAAATCCATTTCAGCTTCCTTTGTGCTCACTGGCAAGATGAATGGTCAGTGTGACAGGACATGTTGGGAGCATCGGTGTTAGATGCCTCAGCAAAGTGATTGTTTTCTAAAAGCCCATTGTTTCATTAGAAAGATGAACATGAACTAACTTTAATTTTCTGATTGTTTATCCGAGTGTTTCTATCTCCTGAGGTATCAGATGCATCAGATAACATGCTGTGCAGAATGACAACAGAGATGACTAAATCCCTCCAGGTGAGTCCTGGTTAAAGCACCTATTAAGCTGTGACTGGCGCTCGCCATTGATTTTTTTCCACAGGAGCGTGTGGCCTCTTTGAAGATGCCTGTCCGCCACACACAGCTCTGCGGGAAGGCAATCAAGCTCAAAAGTTTTCTCCCCCTTCAAATTCTCAGGCCGACAAATAACTCATCTTTTTTAGCTCCAATCAATATGACGCAGACCTCTTCACTCCCGCGCCGCAATATTTTCTCTCTCCAACGTTGATTGGAATGAACTCCAGTGTTTCCAGGGTCCGCGCACACTGATTGTGAGAACGTGAACCAATCTCGTCGAATGGCGCCAGGTCTTTCTCCAGGCAAGTCGCATCAAAGTCTCAGTGCGGCGCGGTGCACGGGGTCAGTCTCCAAGAAGCACTCGAAAATGGTGGTGCTACACCGGAGGATTGGAGGAGTCCAACCCGGGGGAGCAGACGTGGTCTGGGGCTCACCAAAATTACCACCTTCTATTTGAGGAGGTGGGGCCGGTTATAATACTAATGCATATTTAAATGACCACTTTGCATTTATCTGCATTCATCTGAAAATAAAATAGTATGAAAATAAGAATAGAACGCATTTGACGTGAAAAGGTGTGTGGGGGGAGAATTCATGAGATGCAAATGTATGATGGGATAAATGACAGGTCCATCTTTTCCTACTTAATATCCGTGGGGTCGTGGCTAATTGTGCTTTTGTTGTGCAATTACCCAGAGTTTGCTCAGGGTTTAGAAAGGCGGGCTGTGGGGTGCGGCGAGTGCTTTGTTTAACTTCCTCCCCTTGTGGCCCTGCATGTAACTTAGGCCTCTGGAGATAGGGATAATCCCCTGACTAAAGCATATTGGCCCTGTCACTCCCAGTTACGCTGCCTGCTATTATGACTGTCGATGAGAAGAATCAGATAGAGACGACGCGCGGTGATTCCTCCCGCACTCGGAGGCGAACGGTTGTCTAGGTTTCAGCAGTGATAGCGGGCAGTCCGCGGGCTTTGAAGTTGGCTTTGAAGTTGTGAGGCAATTGGAGGAAATGAGGAAATTGTCTGCGGGGTCTCCTGCGGAGCCAGTTTGTGAGAGGCATGATTGGACACAGCGCCCCAGAGGGAGACAGTAGCCATTTTGCTCTGGGGGCCCGTCCTTCTGGACCCCACACTAAATGTATAGGACAGAGGCACCAATTACGGCGCTTTGGCATATGGGCAGTGGCGAGCACCCAGCTCTAATGATGGACCCTGCCAACTGCTCGCCAGTCCAGGTCAGCGGCACATGATATTTATTGCCAAAAACGGAAAGAAAAAACCATCCCCCAATTACTGCCACATCCTTTCCTGATGGCAGTTGTGTGTCTGTGTATCAGATGTAACAGTGAGGTGGGGAGGGGGTATCATACACCTGCAGTCTCGTCGGGATGCTGGATCTGGCTGCGTGCCTGCCCTCAGCCCTCCTCTATCCAGCTGGGACGGAGGGGTTGGGGACGCACCCGGCTGTCTCTGCCCCTGCTCAGAGATTCCCAAGGGGGCACACTGCAGCAGCAGACCCCAGAAGTGCACACGGACAGACCCGGGCGCAGATGTTCCACCCTGGTGCCGTGTGGCGTCGAGTGGCACACTGCTACCTTTGTTGATCCCCGTCTGACTGCAGGTGCTGGCAGAGATCACGTCTCGCCGCTCAGGACAAGTCAGACATTAACACACACTTCATCCCAGCTGACAGTCATCCCGGGGAATAGCGCTCACGCCCTGTCATTACACTGACAGGCAAAAAAGCCGATATGACAAAGAGATGCTGCAGCGAGGCCAGGGTTTGGACAAAACGGGACCCTTTATCTTCCAATGCTTTCTCCTGAACAAGAGGTACAGCTCCCCGAGTGGAGTGGAAAAAAAGGAGCCTGACGCCTTAACATGTTCGTATTTTTTTTAGAAAGAAATTGTTCTTGATGCAATGTGCAAAAACAGCGAGCCTCATGAAACATGCATGAGCTCTGGAGTTCCAATTCTTTCAGCTTCTAATTCAAGTTTAATGAATCTAAAATGGTCATAGCCTTAGTGTGATATGATACAGCTCCTTCATTAAAGATGCAGTTTCACCAATTTAAGCAGTTTTGTCTCTGGAATAGTAATGTCACCGCGTTATCAGTAAATGAAATACATTTTCACCAAAGTTGATTATCAAATTTGTCCGCCTTCATTAGCAGTTATGGTGGGGCGCCACTGAGCAAAGAAGTTAACCTTAAAAAATGAACATTTTCAATCATTTCCAGAGAACTAGGCAGCATGAATGTATCTGTATGTATGAACGTAATATGAAACAGTTGTCGAAAAATGCGTGCAATCACTGAGGATTTAAAGCAAATATGTAGGTCTGCTAAACTCTCTCACTGCAGACCAAATCTATCTCTGTAAGCCACTGTGCTTCTTGGAAATTGTAGAATTGTTCATTAAGTCAGCTAACACAGAAAAGAAAAGCAAAAATTCTCACTATTTAATACCCTTTAATTCAGCTTTTCAACATGCAAGGCTCCGTCAATAGATTTTCTGCACCTAGAGATAGAGACTGGCTCATCATCCGAAGCGCTGTGGGAAAGGGAGGTGGGCAATGTGAGTTCAGTTTTGAATATGTTCTCAAAACTGTCTCTTACCTATGAGAAACAGTTGGCTGTAAACCTTCTATCCACCTCAACTTTGTATGGTGTACTCTGTTTCCCATGCAGTTCAGGATGCTGTAATATATTGACCAAAATCAGCCAAGGTGCTCCCATACTGTGAGCCTCAACTGAATGTCAAGGTGATATTACCAACCGACCAACGCGTTCTCACCCCAACACGCAAATACAGCAGGTTGGTCCATGGCCTTCAGCTTCAAACTGTGCAGTTTAGCTACCCCTCTAGTGTCAGTATTGGATTTATAGAAATTCATTGTTCAAGTTAGCAATAATATAGTAATAGTAATGTGCAACGTATGGTAAGCCTTTCAAAACAAAGCTTGCTAACAAACACATATTATGACTTATTATGACTTTTGGACCATTATTAACATTGTCAAACAGTCAAGGCTTGGTTAGGTTTATGTATAAAAACTACTTGGTTAAGTTCAGGAAAAGATCATACCTCAGGTTAAAATAACTACGCTCAGTCTCGTTATGAGACTATAAGTTATATAAGTGACCAAAATCACGTTACATAAAGTAAGTGACGAAGGTACGTCACCCAGGTAATGTAAATAACATCATTAACTTATGTTAATGTAACTTAATAACAAATGACTTTTAACTTTTGATCACATATGTGATCTGAACCCCAGTCCTCAGAGGGTAAGTCTAGTATATGCCCCATCCAACCACCTCACAGCTTGGACAATTCTTTCTCTTTACACTACTACACCAGAGTGCCGCTTCAAGAAGTGACACAAGAGGGGTACATACAGCGGCAAGCTTAGAGGCATGGGGCCACCGACCAGACTGCTGTATTTGATGAATCTGGAGTGAAAAGGGGCTGAACAGAACCAAATGTATCTGGCAAATCATGCTACTGATACTTATGTTCATGGCATAATGTAACCCTAGCCATGGAATCAATGTTGGGAGAGACCAGGTCTGTTGGGTGCATGGTTGAGTGCCATAGCATTTTTGATCATTTTTATTTCATATCACTATATCGAGGCAGTTGCATATTACAATTGGCCTGGACTGGGTCCCCATCAAAATAATAACTGCCTTGGCCTGGACTGTGGCCAAACAGTATGTCAACTCACCACTCCTAATATTCACTCTTGTTTTGCTGTGCTTTCATAACTCCAAGGTTATTTTTTGCTGGGTTTTTACTCCCCTCAACTGGGATAGCAGGAAGGTTTTGTGTGGTTTTGTGTGAGATGTTTGAAGTACTGTTGGATAATTGCTATTAAATTTGGCAAGGACATTTGTCTTCCCTACAGAAGGGAACTGAAATAACTTTGATGGTTCCCTAACTTTTCGTGTGGCGCCAACAGCAGGTAAAAATTTTGTACTAAAATATCTCAACATTTACAAGATGGGTTGGCACCACATTGTGCAGATGTTCGGGGTTGCCAGATGATGTATCCTGATCACTTTAGTGACTTTCCCTAGATTGTCATAATCAGCGTCAAAATGTTAAGTTTAAGCTCATCATTAGCATTGTTGCTAAAACACTGCAATTCTAAATAAGAATAAGAATAAATAGACTAAAGTTTTATTAACTTGTAATGACAAAATACATATGAACACATGTAAAAATACATTTCTGTTGTGATAATTATTCATTATGCTTCATTTATTAATTCTGTTTCCATCAAGATTTGAATGTTAGCCATAAAACAATTACGTAGCTAGACGTCCTGATTCAGGGAATCACATTGATATTGAAGAATTCCAGTATGTTTTTCTTTTTTTAGGACCTGTGTGGGAATGTTAGAAGGATTTCCACTCATAATTGCCATAGTGGGACAAAGACATCCATCCAACAGGAGGATGGTGACATTAATGACCCATTTGCATCCATCCCTGCATTAACATTTGTGTGAATGGACAAACACTCAATGTGCCACCATTCAACCCTCTGTTTGATGGATCTGCATGAAATTTGGTTTCATGCTTCATACAGAGGTCCTCATGTCACTGACAAGAGCACCTCTGACAAAACAAAAGGTCACCGTGCAGATAAACTATGGTCACACCCAGTTAGCAAATCACTTATGAAGTAAAATATTATCACTTTATTGACCTATAATATTATTCTTATTACCATCACTGTTAACTCTCAATGTTATACTGCAACATAGAAATACTTTGGCTATTGAAATGTTCTGATGATTTCAGATGACTGTTAAAATGCTATAAAGCCTGGACCAAAAAAAAAAAATGTATTTATTGATTTAAAACGGAACCTTTCTAAATGCACCATTTTTACACAGCAGAATTAACCGTGTATCCACCTAAAACATGATGGTATCCACCTAAAACATGATGTTCATGATGGCAGATTATATCACTGAGGGGAGTATTTAGTCAGAGTTATGAGATACCAGGGAGAGAAACCAGGGAGCATGCAATCATACACATATTTTTGTAGTGGTACTTCAGTGCCGCCTCATTATGGCTAGTTTATGACAGAAATAAAAAAAAGGCAATTGTGTGCTGAAGATAATTGTAGTAACATTATCACCCTGTGCAGGTTAGGATCTAATGTCTTCTGGGTTTCTCCCAGCGTATTGTTTTCAGGTGATGGCAGTGCTGTGAAGATTCATTGTTTTTGGTTCGTGGACTATAAAGACTCTTTGCATGAGTATTTGTGTGTATTGTCCAAGTAACAAATACCAGACAGTAAGCTGAGCTGCAGCATATCAGCTTGGTTTAATAAGAAAAAAGTTAATGCAATTTCCAGATAGAGGTCTTAGTTGGTGCTGAAAAACTGAACACAAAGGGAAGTGAAGTGCAAAACATGAGGTTGTCTATCTATATCTCCTTATGTTCAACCTGTAACACACATAAACTCTTCTCATACAATGGAACATGATTCTAAAAAGCTAACGGCGGAATTGATGTATGTTTGTGGGGAGCGTGTCTATGTTCCCTGGGTCCTATGTTCCCCTCTAGTCTGTTACTTTTCCACCATTACTGAAAAATTCCATGGCAAATAGGCCTAACCTAACCCTAACCTAGGACCCTTTTTCAGAAAAAGGGTCTGGCTGACTAGGACCCTTTTTCAGAAAAAGGCTGACTAGGACCCTTTTTCAGAAAAAGGGTCCTATGCTCCCCGGTATGTATTGCTACAGGGAAACATAGGTATCTTTTTGGGAAAAACGGGGAACATAAGACCTTTTTTCTAAAAAAGGGGAAAATAGGACCCGGGGAACATAGGGATGACCCCTGTTTGGGAACTAAGTTAACATCGCGCTGGTTCCCCCGACATAGAGCCTATGGGATTTTTCCATTGGATTTGAGATTATTGAAGAAAGTAAGGTCTGTGATGAACACAAGTTTGTGGTACTTACACATGTTGTTCGGCAAGATGATCTTAACAAATAAACACCACTTTTATCATTTTTGAAGCGTAAATGCAACTGCCGGATGTAAAAAAGCGTCAGGCTACATACGATCTACACCAGTCTTGGCATACTTTAAATGGATCAATCTACACATTGTAAATTTAGACTTCGAATGGTTTGCACTGAGTAGATGAGTCCCCGTGTTTGGCGTGATGACATTCAACATGGCTGCCGACCTCTGCAGTCCCATTAAGCCACTTGTTAACAACCACCTTTTAAATTCAAACATTGGGTTTTTACTGATGTATTTTATGTTGCAGAAACAAAACATGAAAATCACTAGGCATTTAACTGGAAACCTATTCAAAGAATTGACTTCGGGGACAGGGAACTGAAGTGCAAAAAATGCTAACTCACCTGGGCTTTTAGAACTCATTCCTGCTGCACTATATGGGGAGTAAAGAGAGAGGTGTTTCTGTCTTAGGATGTTCATGACCCCGCTATAGACGTGGCTGTGGAGGTGGAAAGTCTGCTCTTGAGCAGATGGATTGAGGAATTACCGTGTGAGTGTGCATATCTGGTGTGAGTTTTTGAGTGAGTGAGGAAGTACAAAGCACCTGAAGTGCTGCAGTCATGCTGTTTCGAACGGAGATTGTCCATCTATAAGGGACAGGCACAGTCCTCACATCTCCTTACTGAAACACTCTGACGCACATCCGTGTGAAATGGCTGGAACAGACTGACAAGATAACATGACTCCGCCACACAATCTGGTCTGTCAGTGACTATTGATCGTCCACAGCTCGCCCTCTTTCAATAACATGCCCATATTGTGCGGCCATTAGCGCCGTATGTGTGTGTGTAGCTGGCACAGACACCCCATGAATGGAAGACCTTCTGAAATGAGGGGGGACCAGAACGGACCCCCGGAATAGGGCCGTGGATGGGGGTCGTCACGGCAACTTTGTCGGTGGGATGGCTCCCATTGTCCCAGTGATGAAGCAGGAGGACGGGGTCCTGATGGGGGACGGGCATCGTTAATAGGAGTCACACTGAGGCTGTCAGCGGGGCGTCGAGGCGCCACATGCGACCATACTGCTGAGATCGCGCTTGCATGTCAATGATGATATGTAGACTATGCATTAGGGCTATAGCATGCTTGAGCATGATTGAAGGCATGTGGGTAAATCTGTATCATCCATATGCACACGCACACACAGGCATGCACACACTCACTCATTCTTTTACACAGACAAAGGGTACACATGGCAGTTTGGTAAAGCTGATGGTGGCAAGGCTTTTGAAAACTGAGCTGAACAACAAAGATCACGAGCTTCAGCAAATTAACACTTAATGCGGAGCTTCCGCTTCATGTTTCCGATCTTTACTTCTGCCAAGGAAGTGATGTTTTCGACTGTGTCCATTTCCTTTTGTGGTCGGCAGGAGTGCATAAAAACTACTGAACGGATTTCCGTGAAACTTTGGTGCAGGATGGTTCTCAGCCCAGAATAGACACCATTAACTTTTGGTGCAGATCCGAATAAAGGGATGGATCCAGGATTTTTTTTTCTCTCCCTTTCTTTAACATCCAGGATTGGGTGTTTTGTTGATGTTCATTAATCTCTCAGGGAATAATGCATGAATCTTGATGAAAAAAAATCAGGCATAATTAAGTGGCTGCTATCTATGAGTGAGTGCAATCTGATGCAGATCACAGATCTGGTGGTCTTAAATTATGGTTAAGCAGTTATGGGTGGTTTAAAATTTAGCGTCGTACAGGGCTACTGAGTCTGATCTCAGATAAGGCTTGATTGAATAAGAGGGGACTGACGGGCCCTGGTGGAGGTATGGGCTCTACTGAGTAGAGTTTTTTTCTTTTCTTAGACTGAAAAAATACATTGGTAAGACTTTCTTATAACTATTTTTAATAAATGTTGAATTATGGTTAATTAAACATTAATAGTTAATAGTTACTTAATAGTTATTTCACTGTTAACAAAGTGTTTGTTGCAACTGATGTTGATCAACCTCCTTTGCAGCATGCAGGATTACGTACATATGTGATCATGTATATCAGGCTGTTTTCTTAGACGACACTGTGGCCACAACTTCTACTCGCATGCACTTTACATTCAGTCAATCAGTTTATCCACAGACTAATCTGACTCCGATCCCTTCTGATGCACACTGAACATGGAGTGAGATATGCGATGTGTTTTCAGAAGGTGTGACAGCGGGAAAACAAACGGAGCGCCGAACGACACAGCTGGACTTTTCCTTGTGCCATGCTTGTTTGTCTAGCACATACTGTATGCATGCATTTATGTATATGAGATGACTTTGTGTGTGTGTGTGTGTGTGTGTACTTTACCGGTAAGACAGTGACAGTAAGTCTATTCTCCCCCTATTTTTTCTCCCCTGCCTCGATTCAGAGCCTCCTGGGATGATTATTAATCTAATAATTAAACATTTATTGCCAACAGCACCTGCTCTCTCTCCTCTGGACCCCCCGGGACCCCATCACAGAGAGAGAGAGAGAGAGAGAGAGAGAGAGAGGAGGAGAGCAGGGGAGGGAGGGAGGGAGGGAGGGACACAGGAGGAGCCAGAGGGAGGGGTTGGAGAGAGGAGAGCAGCAAATCCGAAGGGGTCATCATCACATTGCCGGATTCTTTTACACCGACGAGAAGCTGTGTGTTTTTTGTGTGGTGGCAGACAGCGTGTGAAGTTATGTGATCCCAGAACAAAAGAAACAAGGAGGACGGAACAATCCGATGCTGGGAAGGAACTGGAGGGAATCACAGCGAGGGGGCCCCCCCAGCCGAGTCTGACATCTCCAACGAACTTATCAACCAAACTTGACTTCTTTTTATTCATTTTTTTCATCATTTATCTCCAAATGTTTAAAAAGCTTTTGAAGCGTTTGAATCAACTCGGGATCAAAAGGATATCTCTTTAACTCTTCTTCACACACACAAAAAAGGAGGCAAAGCACATCCAGCAGTGGACGGACTCCCGCTTTTATTAAAGGGCGCACAGACAGTGAGTGACAGTTCCACCGGAGAGGGGAGTGCAGGTCCCTCTGCGCTGCAAGATGCTGCGCTATCTGATCAAGACCCTGCTGCAGATGAACCTGTTCACCGACAACATCCGAAACCCATCCAACGGCACCGACCCGTTCTTCAACGTCTCCCTGCCCTCCTTCAACAGCTCCCTGCTCGACTGGGGAAACTTCACCGGCTCCAATGGTGAGTGAGCTCGTGGAATTTTGCTCCTGCATCCTCTCTCCCCCTCCCGTCCTCCCTTGTTTAACCTCCCCTTTGATTTTTCTCTGCCCTCTTTACTGGCAGTCTGATGCAAGAGGACGCGTGGGTTTTCTCGAAAAAAGACTGAAAACACTTACAGGGGGTTGGCTTTTGTTATGGTAATGCTGAGTTGAGCCGGAGAGGGAGTTAAAAGGGGAAAGTTGTCATGAGAGGAAATCTCATGCGAGGCGATGGGTGTTTGAAATCAGACGAGGTGCCTGTGACACGATTACTGTTTGTAATTTAAGCTCTGCTGCTCTCAGAACAGATATAACATCCATAATGAGTATCCAGGAACATACAATGACAAATTTATAGCTATACAATAATATTACATCAAGCTGATTATGGGATAAAGCTCCAGTGTTTAACAAGGGTCTCATGCTTCCTGATTTCCCAATTAAGGAGGCTGAATTGATACATTAGTGTAAATGAATTAACAGAGGATGACTTTAATTTGACAGGATGATCCGGCCATTGGATAAACTTCTTTATAAGATCTCCAAATCCATCTACTTGCCTCAGTCTAAGTCCGCCTGAAGGTCTCTGTCAAAATAGAGTCAGAAAAAGAAAGAGTGAACAGATGATCGCAGCACTAGGATCACACGCTTGTCAGAGTGTTTTGTGGGCTGTGAGTAAAATGTGACACGGAGACGGTATCGCCCAATAACGCGGTCTACTTTGCAGAAAGCATGAGCGGCAGCCGGCGCGCTCTGTTAAATGAAGCTGTCTGCTGTCAGGCGGGACGGACCGGAGCTGTCACATCGCCTTAACTTTTTTGCCACTGGCCCTCTTCGCTTCCTCTCTGACAGTGATGAGGCTCAGTCTCACGGCGCCGCTGCCTGCTCGGCTCACAAAAGCTTGATTTTTATGGCTGCGAAGGGAATTTTGTTTTTACTGCCTGTCTTCTTGGGCCTATTAACATGGCGTAATGAGATGTCCCTGCTGTGCTTCGCTCTAATGGCAGGGCTGTATACATGTGTACGTATAAGTGTGTGTGTGTGTGTGTGGTGTGTGTTTGTGCATGAGTATAGGGTAGAGTTAAGTCAACAGATCACCTTGATGTCCGCTATAATGAGCACCCTAGCTTTGTCTCCATGTCAGGGGAATACCAATGAAAGCAGCACCCAGCCATGTGCACACACACACACACACACACACACACACACACACACACACACACACACACACACCATTGTCAGGTGTAGGTAACACTTTCACCTTTTGCATTACTTGGTTTGGAATGTCAATTTTTCTTTCTTTCTTTCTTTCTTTCTTTCTTTCTTTCTTTCTTTCTTTCTTTCTTTCTTTCTTTCTTTCTCTCTTTCTTTCCGATTTCAACTCTGAGCTGCTTTCTAAAATATTGAGCTGTTTCCCAGCTTGTGTCCATCGACGGATGCTTAAGAGCCAGAGAGGAGGCTGCTGTGTTCCCTCTTTGCGGCGCCTTGTGTGGATGTGTATGTATGCAGGTGATCGGGGTGTATCTCGTCACGGTGGGGAGCGAGTTTGCCTTTTGATGACCGGACACGGGTGTGAAGGACACGCTTCTATTTGTTTCTCTCTTTCGTCACCCCTCCTCTCATCCCACATGCACTAATGGAGTGTAGATTGAGCGCAGTATTCACTCCCCAGATCTATAGCAACCCAATGAGAAAGTAAGCACGAGAGGCGAGGAGGAACAATGAATCTATTGAGAGGAATCTCTGTGGTGTGGCGCGACACAGACAGATAGGCTGATGGACAGACGTGACTCATGTGCATCCGGCTTCATATTCTGTGAGATCTTTCCCCAGAGCTCTGGAGTCTGAGTCTGCTCCCTGCAATCTTTAGGTAGCATCGATGCATTCAGGGAGTGTGAATGAAGACGGGGAGGTAGATGTGATAGTTCTTCGAATCAGTGATCAATGAGATAAAGTGTATAAGCCGTCTCCATTGTAAACGGGTCTAAAGGAAATGGATTGACCACATGGAAGGAATGAAAGGCAAACACGGATATCAAAATTTCCATCTGCTGCAGAAATCCATACTGCTGTTCCTTAACAAAAGTACATTCTGTTTCACTCATACAAAAGGTCATGTTTGCCCAGATTTGGATTGATTTCCCACATATTTTTATTTTTTGCCATAATGGAGATGTATTTCGCCGCCCATTATGTGCTGATTCATCAGTGGGGGGGGTTTACTGGGGGCAAACCGTGGGCATCCAGGCGAGAAGCTCGATAGCAAGGCAGTGGGCGGACAGCTTGTGTGGGTCGACCTGGAGCTCAGGGGGAGGCTCAATGGGAAAATCAATGCAGCCCGATAACCAATTTGGGAAATAATGGACAATTCACTCAAACACAGCACTATAGTGGACTGCAGGGGCCTGGCAAGTTTATCTATTAGTTCTCTCAGTTGTTCAGCCTCTCTCTTCCTTTATCACGTCTTTTCTGTTCTCTCTATTGACAGTTTATCTAGGGATTCGTGTGGTGTGACTGACTCATGGGTCCTGACTATTACCTGATTATCCAAACAGTCAGTTAAATTAAGGTTGGCAAATGGGGCAATATGAAAGAATTTTTGATAAGTGTGCTAAAATGATCAACAGAATGCTAAGAAGATAGCAGTTTGGACGTGACAATGCCCATGTATTGTGTTGCAGAGAAATCCACTGAAGTTAGCATGCTAACCAGCTAGCCCTGGCACATCCCAGTTCAAAGCTCTCGTACTAACGGTGCAAACACTCCCCTAGTCCCCAAATTCCCAGTCCGAACCGCTAGCTGCACAGCTAACTGAGCTAACTAGCTAACGACAGCTACACATATCTCACATAGAGTATTATCGGGTATACACTTTTTGTCTACTGATAACAAAGTCAACTCCACTGAACTTCTTCGCAGATTTAATTTCATTATTTGATATCCAGTGGCTGCACATAAAAAACAATTGATTGAAAGACTGTAAAAAGTTATGCAATTTAAATCCGAAGTCGTGCCCATATTAGTCACGGTTGCTAGGTCGGACAAGCTTGACAATCGACAGTAGGTTTTGGAAGGATATATTCATGATATATCCACGACAATACAGTCCTCCAAATTGGGGCTAAGTCATTCCAGTCTCAAAATGACAGAAGCCTTGATCTTTTCTGGCAAATGATAATTTATGTAATCTTAAAAGTACGCAAACAACCAACCTCACTGTCCTTTTCCAAATCTTAGGCCAACTCCCCTTATTGTAACGTTAGCTAACCATCCTACTGTATGGAAGCTAGCTAATTAGGTAGGGTTTTGCCAACATTGGCTATCCTAAGATGTGACAAATTATAGTAACATTATAATTCATAAGGCAACTTTTCATCATAATGTTGCCTTTGAACGAAAACCTTTGGTGTTGACGTTCAGCTGATGGTGAGGTTTACTGCCTAAACCGCTCTTTATATCAGACATAATTTGTCTTGAGCACAGAATGAACCCAACTCCTTCCACACTGTCGAGGTATCAAGGTACGTGTCCCCCAGCAACATCTTTAAATCATCTTCTTAACTTGTTTTTCTTTCCAACACAGACAAACCTAGCACATAGCACATATAAGTTTAACAGGAAACGGGGAAGCTGACAGACGTTCTACCGAGTGCCAACCTTGCTCAACTGTATACTTAACCGTAACTGAAGTACTGCTAAAGTAGAAATGTAGCCAAATTACCTTCTCTCTTCCTGCCCACACAATCTCCTCTCACTCATTTGTGCTCTGGATGCAACTTCTGACTGTGGAAATACATTCATAATCCATAAGAGACTGCAGAATCTCCGCTTGGGTCAATAGGAGTAAAGACACATGCTCCTTAGGGAGCAGGTGCACTTGCCAGAAACAGAGCTTTGAAGAAGACGTTTGGCTTGTGAATCGATTTCAAACATTTTAATTTAAGCGCTAAGCAGCCTCGCCACAAAGAGAAGCATTGACCAAGTTCCTTTTCTCCTGCGTTGCTGTAAAGATTTAAAAGCGCTCATTAGAGTGGCCACTGTGTAATCAATAAAACATCAGGTCAAGTCTGTCTTAGTGATCCTCAGAATGGAAATCAAGTCGAGCTGTTCAGTTTGTTATTTTACTTGATAATATTGTATTTAAAGCCTAATTTCAGATGAACTTAGCTCTGATGCTAACAGCTGAGTTGGGAGGTTCTGTGTGTGTGTGTGTGTGTGTCTGTGCACATACGTACTGTGTAGGCCTCTTTGCATTTAGGCAGCTGAAGGGTGCGATGCTCTGCTGTGTAATTGTATGTGCCTATGTATTGTAATTTATGGGTGCTAATGCGGCCATTTGTCCCTTCATGGAGGTCAAGTAGGTTCCCCTTTGCTCTGTTCACCATAAATCTGCCAGGGAGTCATTAATGCTGTATGCATTTGTGTGTGTGTGTGTGTGTGTGTGTGTGTGTGCATATGTCCTAGTTAATTACTACTAAACATTTCAATATGCAAATCCCGTAAACATATACCTCCACACAACATCCACAGCTGATTTTATTTTTAAGCCGCCTGCAGATTCTCTATTAAGCCGCTAAATTTGCACGCTGCTGGAGACACACTGAGGCTCTTACTGTACAGAAGGAAGGCAACCACCATGGTGCCCTGATGCCCACTGTGAGCTCTGAGAGGAGGGTTAAACGTCCTTTACCGGAGGAACCCTGTGGAGGTTGTTTGGTGCGCAGCCTGTTTTGCGCTAATTGTGCTGTCAATCTGGAGATCTCTGAATTTAGCAAGTACATGCAGATGGCTGTGAACAAAATGTAAAGAAGGAGAGGAAGTTGAACAGAGCATGACACTGAAAAGAAATGGAAACTACAGTTTCAGCATCGCTTCCCACTAGATCTTTTATATCTTTGCTGCTAAATTCCTGGTGTATTCACTGGGAACGGCTGGCTAGTGAAGATGCATTATTAATAGACTGCAAGGGAACGTTTGGGAAGCTACACATCTTTATTCATCGCCAGAGCCAAGCGCTGGGAACCACCAGTTGTCTCCCCCTCCTCCTCACCTCCGCTGAATCCTGCCATCGCTGAAAGCACCTTCAGCCTCCGGCCTCTCTCGGTGACAAACACCACACACACTTAAGACGCGGATGCACAAACGCACCGAGAGGCGCGCTAATTCAAAGTCACCTGGAACACAAACGCCGGCTCACCTCTGGACCCCGCAACTTCCTGTCAAAGCTGGTTGCAGCTCCAGCGTGACGTCCCGATCATTAAATGTGACCTTTCTCGGCGCGCCGGTGCTGATGCTGGCGGTGTGGCCGCGCCTGGGACTTTGTAGTGGGTTAGAAAGAGAATGTCTGATGACCGGGGAGGGTTCAGTAGCGGCTGGCCAGACAAACTGTGGCGGAGAGCAGGAGGTGGAAGGGTTTTGAACCCCCCCCCCCCCACACACACACACTGATGGCATCCAGCCAAAGCAAACCTATTATTCTGCTGGGCGGGGAGGGGAGGTCAGGACTTTTCACACACAAGTCTGGCAGCGCACGCCACGATGCTTAATGGAACTCATTCCCGTCATCGCTGATCAACAGATATCATAGATGGTGGTGATCACTGAGCAGATCACAGTTACGACATGTATCCACTTCTTATAAAGAATAAGCTTACCCACGCAATTGTGTGACTGCACCTTCGATTTTAGATGCTGTTCATTCAGCCATTTGATCTAAATCAAAGATCCAGTGCACTGAGGACACATGGTGTTGGCAGGAGAAGAGGAAATGATTTACCAACCTCTGTGTCTGTATCATGCCTGATGTGAATGTAAACAACCTCATAGTGCAACTCTGGTGTAAACTGCACAACACGGCCCAGAATACTCAAGCAGCTCGTCAGCCGTGAGCGTGAAGAGGCAGGAACATGCGAAAGTTCAGTACTCTCTTTTACGATGTAGTTATACAGTCTTTGTTATAGGACATGTTATAACATTCCACAGCAGTAAAGCTTGTTGAATTGTTTGGTACCCAAAATGTTTTGATAATTGAATAATTTAGAAAATCATCCCTATTAGGGATGTAAATGAATACAGATATGTTTTCAGATATGAACAGATCAGTCACGCCACTCAGTAACTCAGTGATCTTGACTCGTGATCGACTGATTCAGATGTTTTCTTCAGTGTCAAAGTCATCCAGGTGCTGCCTGCACAGTGTGAGCATGAGCTCAGCAGCCAAAAGCAGTACAATTTAACTTCAGCACAACTTAGGTACAATTTGAGGTACTTGCACTTGAGTATTTCCATTTGAATGCCACTTTGTTCTTCCGCTCCACTACACTCTGGAAGCCAATATTGTACTTTTTACTCCACTACATTTATTTGATGACTTGACTGCATCAGAACCAAAGTAGTACATTTGTTTTTTTATTAATCTTTTTTGTCTGTCAGTAGGATAAAAAAAAGCAAACAAAGACGGATTCCGAGAATCAAAAATGCTGAATACCACATCAGATGTGATCAGTTGACCCACAGTATGCAGTATATACATTCATAGTATATCTTACATATCTTAATATATGTATAATTTTCCTTTTATTCATACTTCTATATACTTAAGTACATTTATTACTTTGATGTTTATTTAAATGTACTAACAGATACATTCTTTTTTTACACAGATATAAGATAATTTTGCTTTTACAAAATTCTGACTGTCATGTACTAATTAGAACATGGAAGCACAGCTGTTATTTGTACCTCGTGATCTGATATTGAACACCCTTCACACACGCTTTATTCAGTTTAGACCCGGACCTCCTCCTGCTGCATTCATTCCCTGCTTTTTTAAGTCCTCTACGTCTTCCACCAAAACAAAGAACCCCAATAGGACTCCGCTAATAGTTTTTTCTTTCTTTTCTTGTTGCAGTAGACCTGTTGCTTTTCACAGCAGAAGCATTAAGTGGAGCTAAATGAAAGAATTATGGTGGAAGAAAGGGAGACTGTGAATTCAAATTAGGCTATAATTCATGTTATGAATGATGTCGTGATCACCAAAAATCATCATCATCATAGTAGCAAAAAAACTCAAAGCAAAAATGTCTGCAAAAAAGCAGATGACGTAAACCCCCCCTCACATTTCCAGTCAAATTGAGTCATACAAAGACGACATAATGCTGTTCTTATCTGACACTCTCAGGAATCTTCTCCTCCGCCCGTCCCTCTCTCCTCTCTTCTTCATCACCTGCGCTCTTCCTCCTCTGTTACCTCCTGCCTCCCTGTCATTCATCCTGTATTCCCACATCGTCTCTCTATCTCGCTCTGTATTTGCCCACTCCCTCTATCTGCCTCGCTTCAATTTTGTTCCAATTCACCTTGATTTATCTGCCCGGCTGTTGCATAAACAGCGCTGCTACATCGTGAGAATACATAACCAAAGGAGAAAAAAAAAAAACAGGAGAGCCAGCGAATGCCTTTTGAATTTGCACCTGTGTGTGTACGACAGCGTCTGGATAATGAGGGATCTGAGTCGCTGCATATTCACCTCTCCTCCTTCTCCACCCATCCTGCGCTCCTTCACCTCATCCCTCCATCTGTGCCTCCCATTCTTCCCATTAAGAAACCTCCTCAGTCCCTTCCAGCGGAGGGATGAATAACATCAGGCGCCGCTCGGCGGTCCAGCTTGGAGCCCAATTACCGTCGGATCATCTCGATGTAGTTTCAGCCGCCATCAGCTTGAGCCCCCTCATCACGGTTCCCATCAAGCACCGGCCTGCTGCATCCGCGATAAGCTCATCATCCACAATTTCACTGTAAAGCCTCAATCTGGAGCGACAGCATGGGGTCTTTGTTGTATCATTGCATCCCAGATACTACCTTGAATGGACCATTTGAGCTTTTGCTACCCAAACACAAGTTTTACTACAGTTTTTTGAGATTGTAAAAGTGAATTTAGATCGGGTGAATTTGGATCTGCTGTTTGAGAGTTTAAAAAAAAAAAGAAAAAAAAGCTAAATCATTTTGGATTGTTTTATCGTTAAACACATTTATTCATGATAACAAAGATTCCACATGAGATAGAGACTTTGCTCTAATTATGCCCCAAGAAAATACAATTTAAGCTTTTCACTTTCGCAGACATCTTTTTCTGCGACGCGTTCCATGTTTAGCCCCCCGCGCCGCAGATAATATGCAGAATTATGTACATAACCGAGCAGGGATGGAAATTAGGCAGCATCTGTGGCGAGGATGAACACTGAAGGGGAAGGAGGAGAGAGAGAGAGAGAGAGAGAGAGAGAGAGAGAGAGCAAAGGGCAAGAGATCCTACTTTGTAAGCAGGAGAGAGTTCTGCATATGCTAATGGCGGCTCGGACAACTTCCTCCATCATGGCGAGGATTCCTCCAGGTGGTGAGCATTCGGCAGATTGGATGGCGATGAAGATATAAGACGGTTGTGAGATTTACTCATAAGGTGCAGTATGCGGGCAGGGATTAGTGTCATGTATTTGCCCCCCCCACAAAAAAAAAACCTGGATCAGGAGAGACGATAACTCCCTGGAATTATAATTGTCTGGGCGGCTCATTCAATTTCCAGGCTGTTTGTGTGAGGAAGAGTTGCGGTAAGCCGCGGAGATGAGCGTATGATAATGCAGTTTTTGTTCCTGGGGTGGCTACGTGTTGACAGAGCGATTGGAGAGAATGACAATTCTCACCTCAGAGACGGTACCATTCAATTTCAGATGACAGACAAGCTGACTGGGCGTCAGTGTCGTCTCATTTCGCACGTAATGACAGGCTCAAAAAAATCCAGAGAGTCAACATTCAGCTTTGTTTTTCTTTTCTTTTTCTGTCATTCTCGATGAATATGCTACAGCACACAGATCTGCTCTGTGAAATGACATATGCTCTCTCACTATTGACATAAAACCAGTCGAAAGCGAAGAAACGTAGTAAAGTTTTATAGTTCAGAAAGTATTAGTTTCACAATAATGACTCTAAAATTGTGCGATACTTATTTTGGATTCGGCCTCTTCTTCTTTTTTATTGTCCTGCAGCCGTGTCATGTCCCCTCCAGGGATGGGGCTCAACGTCATGTAGTCTTCTGAATGAACTGTGTGAACTGATTGTCTCGTTAGCGACCAAGATAACTATACACTCAACAAAAAATCTAAACACAGCACCTGAAGTTTTGCTCCCACCTCTCGCGAGTTAAAGGAAACGACGCCGAGGCACACCTGTGCACTAATCATGCTGTTTAATGAGCATCTTGATATGTCACACCTGTCATGTGGATGGATCGTCTTGGCAGATGAGAAGTGCTCACTAACACGGATCTAACAAATTTGTTTTCCAAATTTAAAAGAAATGAGATCTGTGTGTGTGATTGGGGAATACATCTGAAGACTTGTTGACAGTGATTTTAAAATGCAAAAAGGGGTGAATTTTGGGGGGGATTTAGTTGGACGTAAGCCGAGATCCTTGAAACCCTACACGAAGCGTTGTGAAATATAATTACACTGCAAATAAAACAAGCTTCTGTTTTTTCACTAAATACTTTGTTGTTTTTTCAAATGGAAGACGGTTCCAATAAATCCCGAGCACTGTGTTTTACAGCAATTACACAAATGTCTTAATGTGTTAAAGAATGTTAAGACGCACAGTGTTTAAATCAATTAAATCAATCCGACCACGCAACGCTCGCCTGCACGCTGCGAACACACGAGACAAAAAGCCCGAGCGTTCTCCTCAATCGATGCCTCCATAAATAATCCGCCTTTTTCTATTCTCAACAGCTCCCACTTCAGTTCATTAAAGAGGCAGGCCGCGCCGTTCATCCGGGAGCCCACGTACAACGGGGAGGTCAATCAAAATGAGGGGTTAAGTGTGCTGATGACTCAGGGGTCACCGAGAGAGGTTGTACCCTTTAACCCGCATACAACCCCCCCCCCCCGACCCTCGCAACATCTTCCTGAGTGTATTGAGCGAGATGACACGGCCCTTTTGTCGGTCACATCTGCCCCGCACCATTCTTATTCCAATCAGTGTGATTAGTAATGAGCAGCGTCGGTCCTGTCCTCTCTCCCAAACGGAGACACGTGTAGCTCGACTCGATTCAGACGTCTGAAGTGAAATCACTGATGTGCTTGATATGAAATGCTCGTGTCATGACTAAAATATTGCTCGCCCGGAGTCATATGTTGCATCACGATTACGCTCTAAGAGCCGAATTTATATGCAAAGCGTTTTTTTCTCTTCCGAGTAATCAGGTTCCGCCTGGGTTTTTGACAAACGGAGTCAACGCCGACTGCTTTGAAATACGGCGCGAGTGGAGCGAAGGTGTGAAGTGTTTTTTTTAATATGTAAATTGATTTTAACATCTAGTGCAAATTATTGGACTTTTGAAGCAGTGAAAATCGTATTTGGGTGAATGGAGTTTGTTATATTAACCCCCCCGACACACACACACACACACACAAGAACACACACATGACATTACCTAAACATGTCTCTCTTAATATACGGATGTGCACACAGGTGAAATCACAAAAACCATCAGTGTAAGCACGACAAATCTCCTCCTCTCTGTTTGTTTCACACACACACACACACACACACACACACTGTAATACATATAGCCGTCTCCCAAAATCCATTTCACATCACAATCCCGCTGCCAATTATCTTCTGAATCCATTTGTGGGAAAGTAAAATGACAACCCTGCAGTGTCAACACAATTGGTCATGCATGCCCATGAATACTAAGATATAAAAAACAGCACGATAAGCGCAGATCATGGCGGCTTTGTGTTGTATACCATTATGTTCCCCGTCTGTTACTTTGAAACATTTTTCAGCATATTAATTATGGCTGAACATGCAGGGATGTGAGCGTTATATATGATACATTATTTTACATGGTGAACAAAAAGCCATCAAAAAGTTGGGTTTAGAGTCTCTCAAACTTCTTTTCATTTCCTTTTACGTTCCGTATACAGTGCAGTCAACTAATTCAAAGACACAACTCGGACATAAAATGTCTTGGAGCAGCTTCTCATTGTCCATAGTCAGTTCCCTCCATCCTGATAGGAGAAAAAACCAAAACATATAAATGAATAGTTGTCCAAAGACACAAGGTGCTCTTCAAAAATGAGACAAGTAGTGTAACGGAAGCAGTAACAGAATCTACTGAATATATTACTGTACATCAGTATTAGCTGTACTGAAGTATGAAATGATTGTCAAAATGATAACAATTGACAATTAAGTCAGGAATACATCTGTTTTTAATTGTAGTCTTGAAGTTACGTTTTCCATTGAAGACATCCTCAATATTCTCCTGTCATTGTGTTACTGTGGGGGACTGCGGCCTCAGCAAGGAGATTGTGATTATCTTCTTAGCAATTAGAAGAAGGACTCTCACTACCAATGTCTGATTGCTGTAGAAGACAACAATCATTTGTGTAATATTCCTAATAAGAAGTCTAAACCTTCTAAATCAAATCATTTTTGAATTTCATTTTGTGTGTTTTGCTGACATGCTGTTTCTTGCATGATGTCTTCATCTGAAATGATGGTGTTCATCTCCAATTCCCATTTTACCTTGATATCCAAACTGCTATCTATTGATTTATCTTGTAATATTTTGTATACGTGTGGTATGATCCTCTTCTTAATAGTCCCCTTAATGCAATCGCCTTCTTTAGTTTTTACCGTCTTGTATGACACATTTTTTTTTTGCGTTACATTCAAATTGACGTCAGTGTAGTCTGAGGTCATCTCTGCTGAGCTCAGACAGAGGGACAAAAAGAGATAAAGCACGGCCCGACCGCAGGGCTCTGAATTATAAGGTTCTTGTTTCCATTTCACCAAATATCACGCTGCTGAAAGCTGCAAAATTGCACCGATTAATGAGATTCTTTTTTTGGACTGTGTTTCCTTCTGCCTTTGTTCCCCTTGTTTTTCCTCCCTGCATCGACTTGTAGACTCTCGCCTTGGCTAAATCTCCCTTGGAAATGAGAAATCCCAGAGGGACTCCCCTAAATAAACCGAGTCTAAGTGAATTAAAACCAGGTGAACGACTGCTCTTTTAATTGCCGTTGTGCTGTTTAAAGAATTCACAAAGAGATTCATTCCGAGCGACGTGAATACAGAGATGATGTTCAGTATGCGGTGTGAGCAAATAACCCATCCATGGTATGATTTGTTCATTATCATTTGATGCATGATCTCAATTTACGCTTCAGTGTATCCGTCATGCCACATGCCAATACTGATTCATTAGCCCAGACTGTAAATGTGCTCTTGTGTGCGTGTGCGTCGAGAGGACGCCACCCGTGGGCCGCGGCTGATACCATCGCTAGGCAATTCCTGAGCAAACACTAATTAATCAATACAGTCAGTGTGTGACCTACCCTGACATCCCTCCACCCGCACACACACACACACACACACACACACGTGCAGGAGGCAAACAAAAGCCGTGAGCGAGCCGGCTCCTCCATCTGTCTCCACGTGTGACTGTGACTCCAGTCAACTTTTAATTACCATAATATAAATGTAATTATGTGCTTAGAGTAATATTTGCGGAATATTCTAATTTTGACATTTATGATAACGTCGTCTGTGCGGGGCCGAAGCCGGATTCAGTCAGCCACATAAGTCTGTCGGTAAGTCGGCTCCAGACTAATTAAAGTGACAGTAGACTGTAAAGTAAATGGGAAGTTGATTCCATTTTATTTTAATTTAATGGCATGAAAAAAATGACATGTATTTGACATACAGAGGAAATTACAGATATGTTGTCTTTATGTTTGGCTGTGAAATCTTTGTCAGTCACAGATATTATGAATCGCTGGACTATATAACAATGCATACTCATGAAACTCTGAATGTCAGGCTGTTTTGCTTTGTCTTCATTTCCATCTATAGACTAATCATTGGCAGTGATGACACCTACACCAGTCAGTGTACATATGAAAATATCCAAAATAAAGAACTTCCAAATTATGTTAGGAAGTTCCATCTGAAATATTAAAGCTAGAACAAAGAACTCTGGCCCCTGTGGAAAATCTGATGATGATGGTGACACAGAGTAAACTTTGAGCAGCTTCTTTCCTCAGTTCATCCTCAGTCAGCACTGCCTCATAAAAATAAGTTCATTTTACGACTTATCCAACCAGGATAAGTTCCTCGTAGTGCATTTGAACAGGACAGACGGATGGATAAAATAGCGGTTCATATATGAGGAGAGTTTTCACCGCCCTCACTGTGTAAGCAGAGATTCACACATTCGCACCTGAGCATCACAGTGTGACCGGTCCTCCGGTGTGGGCCGAGCGGGGAGCAGATGGCGATGTCTTACTCATTCACTTTCCGCACCCCGCTCCTTCTCCCAAAGCAGCCCCGCCGCCACAGCTCCAGTCTCTGTGTCAGTCAAAATGAAAACTACACATTATTACAGTGGTGTTCAGTGTTATTAAAGTGACATAGAGAAGGAATTGTTCAACTTTCCTGTCAAACACACGGTATGTGATTTCTGCTTTTGGGTCTCTTAATCAAAACGAAACACAAGATGTGAGCTGTTTAGGATCATTGGAGTCAACGTGCCAATGAAAATCTATTTACTTTATTTAATGTTCACACACAGTAATGCTTTAAAATTTTATTTATGTGATTTTCTGTCTTGTTTGCTGACTTCCTTCCTCACTTTGGCTGTTTTCCGGAAGCTAAGGTGACAGGCACCCAAATGACGTGGACAAAATTTAGATTTTTCTGGGTTTGAACATTACTGAAAACATCAAAGATAATGTCAGTGCACAGCCCTTTAATATATACTGTATAACAAAGGTCTGTCTGTTTGTAGACATTATAATATAGTAATGTTACAAATCATATCATTAAGTGTTCAGAACAGACACATCCAGATCAATCATCAGTAGATCATCCGCGTGTCTACAACATCTCAGATATATATCTGTAGTTAAAAGGTCGGCCTATAAAAAATAATGATAACTTTGCATGAATGGTAGTTAAACAGTATTTTAGCTGACTGGGATAACTTTCTACTGAAGAAAGCGTTGAAACTGGTGAGTGTTCTGAGGATATTTAATTCATTTTTATTTTTTTTACATTTCATGTTATTATTATTATTATTATTATTATTATTATTATTATTATTATTATTATTAGTTACATTCTTATTCTGTACATATGATTTTAAACAATTTATAATATTTTCATGTCATTTTTCTTTTTCACCAGGTTGTGAGCACTACAGATGAAATTCCACTGATGTCCATTGTTTTAGTATGTTGGCAGAAATCTGTTATCTGTTAGTCTGTTATCTTAATTTGGTTGAACTGATCCTTTAATGGTATTTTATCCTAATGTTTCTAAGGAGTTCATATATCTGCAGATCGTAACATATTTTTCTTTGTAAAAATGTATGCTTAGATCTTGTGAGTCGCACTACTAATTTATGTCTGCTCGAGTGTTTGCAGTCACTTATCCATTCAGTTCATTGTGTAACATGTATTCTAATTGAGCCCATCTCTCCAAACCTTGGCATAGTTATCGATGAACCTAATCTGGTATTCAGTGCCAAACCGCTGCTGCTGCCAGTGCTGCCGCTGGCTCAGTGACCCCATTCTAAGGTGCCAATGGAAGAGTTATACTTTAGCGAAAGCCTCGGCGACAGGTGACGAGCAGCTTGAAAAATGGCTTCAAAGTGTTAAAAAGACGGTCGGAGTGATGGATTTCTGCGGGTGGGAGGAAATACCTGAGAAGGTGAGAGTGGGAGTGAACGCGTAAGTCAGTCAGTCAGACGTGAAAAGCCTGATGAGAAGATAAAGGAAGGGAGTTACTGAGGATGACAACAGATTTTCTTCAACAGTGATACCTGGTTGTGTATCACAGAAGGGGTCAGTAAACACACACACCCTGTAAATCTGATGATAGAAGCGTGGAGGAGCCGAGGAGCACCAGCTGCACCGTCGGCTCACATTGTGGATTGATACCACATAGCCAATTCTCTCGAGGAGCGGAAGCCACGGTGACTCCAATTTCAAACAGCGAGATTACACTTTTGAGAGGGAAGAGCAGAGGAAACCAAACACGCCGGTTCTCAAGTCAGATTTGGAGGGGTTTAAGGGGCTAAACTGTGGAGCAGGTTCAACAGAGCAGGAAGCATAACAATCTGTCAATGGAGATACTTCATTTTGATATGCACCTTTAAATGATGTACTGAACAACTTACATTTTGACTCTTTTTCTGCATGATCACAAATATTTTCATAATTTATTAAATTATAATTTTTCTCACAATGTTTTGCTCTTTTCCTTTTGTTTGTTTGTATGTTTGTATTTGTGACTATGTTACCTGTAGAATAATATGTTTTTTTTTTTTTTTTTTTTCAAAAAACATACTCTCCATCATGATCCTGTCCACAATAACATGTTTTTTTGTTTAATATAAATTGCTATCGACAACACACTGTATATTATCACGAGTATAAAAAACAATTCATAAATATTTTGGAGACTTTTGTGGGATGCAATCGAAATGCCACATTACAATACATTCAGATTAACGATCATAATCATTCATGTAGCTGTTTTACTAAACAAAGTTTCAGCACAAAATGAACATTTGCAAGCGACACAATGAAACAATAAAAACAACAAACAGCACGGAACAAGCCAGGTAACATTGAGTTTTAAGGAGTGTTCTGAAAGGATGATTTCATCAGTCTGAGGTGTTTGGGAAGCAAGATCCAAAGCTGAGGGGATTTGGTTGGAAGAACCATCAGAGACTCGCATGAGGGCCTCTGGCTGTGCTGTGGATCGCAGCAGATTACCTTATTTGAAACTGAACTCGGCAAGGCTGAAAATGTTAGGAGTAAAATTTTAAAATCAGTTGTAAAAGTCACAGGGAGACAATCATTTCCAACAACCAACCAAAAAGATTCACCATGGAGGTGGAGGCTCTAGACCCTGGGTCCTGAACAGACTGTAGCCCTTAGAGTTACACTAAATTAATGTTACTGATAATATTTGAAAAAGTTTTTATTTTTTCAAAAGTTTAAATATGTATGAAAATACACATTAACACATTAATACAACATATAATTAGCTAAAATGTGTACATTTCAACAACACTGATGACAGTCTGCCCATGAATCCTATATGTTCATGTGAGCCAGCTAACCTCAGCACCGATCCATAACAGCAACCAGTCAGCTAACTATATATTACTGAAACATACTGGCCAGTTTTCTGTATTATTATCCCAAGTGTGTGGCTGATGCAGCTCACACTAGCTATGCTGCAGCTGCTAGAGCTTGTATAGGCTCCCTACACTTTAGTAGGCCCAGTTTAATAGGCAGCAGAGTTATACACAGTGTATGTAGAGTGTCCTGTAGTAGAGAGTAGGCTAAGGGCTACTTGGCCTGAGAAATGAAAGGAGGACTAAACCTCTGGCCTTACACACTGACAAAGTGTGTGACTCATCACAGAGGACACGAGCAGAAAGACACAAGAACAGAGGCGGGATTAAAGACGGCGATAGCGGAGGCAGAGCGACTCCCAGCACCGAGAGCGAGAAGTGAAAAGAGAGCGTGGCGAGGGCCACGGGGCAACGAGGGAGACTGACATTTTCAGGCACTTTAATAAGAGTATTAAGATTGGCAGCTCTGCGTGGCGCTCACCAGCCTGATTACCATAAAGCTATTTATTAGGCTGATTTCCCAGGCTGAGAGCAACAGAGACCGGGGGAGAGGAGCAGAGGGGGTCGCCGCCGCGGCTGGCAGAAGGTTAAGGGCAAGTCGCCATGGAAACAGACTGGGCGGGTAGCGGGGAGTGATTGGGGAATAGTGGACATCCATTTACAGGTATAGGAGGCGTCTCGAGCATGGGGTTACAGGTCAGAGATGGCTCTTAATTCCGCTGCGGGGGGTTTCCATAATAAACGCGAGCGCATGGTGATATCCAGGCTCATGAAATATGCTGCGACTCTAACAGGTGGGCAAGCGGAGCTCATGAAACCCCGGGTTCACTGCTCACACACACACATTTCACATGCAATTAGCCTCATTACAGCGGCTTAACACGCACACAATCGCAACTCTAATCTATGTACACCCCCTCACAGGCATGAACACTTCCTGCAGGTCTTCATTAGCACTAATCAGGGTCTCGCTGCGGCCCACAGCGGGGGCCGCCGCCGCCTCCTCCAGCGCTGGCGTGTCCACACCGCTCTCACACCGCTCACATAATTCCGAGGCAAGAGAGAGAGAGAGAGCACAATGGCTAGTGTGTGTGTGTGATTCCTTGCAGCGCGGCCATTATTGTCCACCAAACTGATGTATACAGTGACATGAGGTTTAATAGGATGCTGGTGAGCAAACACGAGCGCAGAGCCACAGACTGTGAGGGCTGGAGACCAGCAGGAACTCTATCCTCCAAATATGGCTGTCATTTTTTTAGAGCCTTATGTCTCACTTTGTGCTTTTTCTCTATTTCACCAAATGCTGCCGCGTTCCCTTCAGGCAGTGATTACGTAGCTCCATCATTTATGAAGCAGCTTATAGGAATAGTGTTCCAGGTAGATAGATAGATATGTCGTTAAATCTTTATCTCAGTGCATTAAATCAGCTCGTAGCCTACCAGGTCAGGTGGCTCATGAGCAACAAACCACAGGCCATCAGATCCACTCATTAGACCCTCATTTTCTCTCACATCCTCGATGCACAGGTCTAACCATAATCCCTACAAATACAGACCTATTGTTGCTCGGTAAATGTGCATATGCTAATTGCTCAACTGATGCCAGCTTAAAAGTTGCATTATAATTATACAGCCAGAGCCACCTGATTAACAACACACATTGTTCGCACGACTGTTAAAGTGGGTCTTGTGAATAATGCCCAGCAGCTGCCACATACTTATTATGTCCATATTTATTACTGTGCCTGTTGGTCGAGGGAGCGCTGACAAGGATCACACTTGGTTTGCAGGTTTTCTTATTGGTCAAAACTATTTCTTCAAAACGGGTATCAAATACCGCCATGTATAAATGAAGACCGGAGCATACATATGAAGAAAGAGACACAGAGTCAGAGTGACAGTTACAGGATGTAATGTGTGGAGGCAGGATTTCATTCAGCTGATAACAAGAAGCAGTCATTTCCACTCTTTCTCTTTTTTGTCATTTTGTCATTTTGTAATTTTGTCAAAAGTGTAGTCACGTTGATAATCGTTAATGAATGAAATAAAGTCATTATTTACTGATGTCAGTGGGGTCAAAGCTGATGTTTTCCCAGATTTTGATCTATTTAACAGCCATGAGAAAACATGGGTATTTACCAGACAGTGAGCGTCAAATAAAAAATGCTTTCAAGTTACATTAATGGAAAGTGTTGAATGTAGTGTTTCTGAAGCGTTACCCACACTTTACAGGGCAAAGGTGCATTTATTTTATTTATTTCCAGTAGAAGCAGTTTCAAAGTGATTTACAACTTTTTTTAATTCAATTGAAAACAAACTTGAAAACAATTGAATAAAGAAAGTGTGAGCAAGTACACAGCTGTTTAACTGTTTGGAATAACCTGTTACTTTGATATTTATAGTAACTATTTTAATGTAGATAAAACTGTATAATTTTAAGACATTTTAAATGTTTAATTGTTTGAAATAATTTGGTCCACGAATGAAGAATAACTCACTAATTAAAACTTAATTTGAGTTGATGCATGACATAGGGGAATAATGTTGTAGCCGTTTTCCCCTTCAAATACTCAACAATGATGCCAACAGTTTAGATTATCTCTGGGCCCTCTTAACTGTTGTCAGAGGTACCTGTGTATCTTTCTGCCCTTTCAGCTGTCAGCCTGGTTAAACCACTGTTCAGAGTTTTGTTCTCTATTTACAAAACATTAATTTTATCGCCACGCCTTCATATAAGATAACGTGTATCTGCAGACAGGACTTTCTACAACCTGAAAGTATGAAAGTGTGGTCATCTCAGCCATCTGACTGCACTGAATCGAGCTTTTGCAGCGAGCTATTCCAAACGTATGGACAGTAGTGTGTACAAATAAACATTAGAAAGCAGAAAGAAATCATATAATAATTATTTTTGTTCCTATATGCATTATTTCTGTTCGTAGTAGAAGAAGAAATGGAGCTATCTTGGCTACTGAATTTAAATTCAGATCATTCAAAGTAAATCACTGTGTCAGCAGCTCCTAATACACTTCTACAATGATCTTGCAGGCTTCGGATCTGCCCGTCTGAATATGATAAAAATGTCCTTACAGTGAAGAATGCATGAGCGCAGATATTGCCTGCTTCTCTTACAGTATAATGCATGTGGAAACTCTGAACACCAGGCTGAATGCGTTACACTTGCCACACACACAGACACACCCGGCGACAGTTAACAGGCAGGTCACTTTGTTTACATCACTCTCTCTCCCGCCGGTCCTGTTAGGCTCATAACTTATTTATACTGATCGATGCTGCTGGATCTCCCTGTTCAGCTTTTTACTGAAGCAGCCGCCTCCTGGCTGAGGTGTGTGTCTGTTATCGTGCGTGATTGCGCGTGCGTGTAAGTTTGCAATAAGTCATGATTACTTTATTAATACAGTTGATTTGATATGTTATTTTTACTGGTCCATTCATAATTATCATCCAACATCTCATCCACTCTCCTGCTGCTCACCTGCATCACTGGCACTGAAATGTTGCATTGGAGAAACATGTCCACTAAATCAAAGTCGTGAAGTGGAACCTGACAAGCTTCACGTATCAGTCGGTTAGAATCCGTATCGAAAGTTGAAATACATGGTAAAGGAAGTTTATTACAAAATACCTAGAAACTATGAGGCCTACCATACTGTTATCAATGCCAATGACTAAAATCAGTGACTCAGTGAGCATTACAGTTACTCACATGGTGGTGTGACATCATACTGTTAAAATGAATGGGTGCAAGTTTAAATGGGTAAAGTTTAAACAAAGAAAGCTGACCCACATGTATATGTTACAAATATGCATATAAAACATGTTCATGGTTAAAATATGCACATATCAACTTTTGTTTCTGACATCTTGGACAGGGACAGTTCAGGGCACGCTCCTTTATATGCACAGTCTATGATCGCATGCTGAATCTTAGGTGAGAACAACAGAATGAGGCTGACCTCATGTGCATCCTGACGTCCTGACAGGGGTGACATCATCGCCCGCTATCACATCATCTGACCTTGCACCGCAGCTGTGCTCACCTTGACACAAAGGAACGAGCTGCTCAGCACAGATTAGGTGGGAAAGGATGGCGAGGCTGCGCGAGGTGTGAGTCAGAGCAGTGTGACGTCACCTCTAATCAACACAATCAATGCCTGGCCTCCTGCAGGGAAGAACAAGCCTTTCCCACCATTAGTTTCAAATCTAAAGAGTAGCTATACTTTGTTTGAAAATTCCAATTCCTGGCATCAGAGCAGAGCCTGATGCTGATTAGCTGATGTTTGCTGCAGAGCAAATAGAGGCATTCTAAGGGTGGATTTATTTCAAATGAATAAATTCAGGCCCTCTGAAAACAACACGCAGTTATGAACCTGAAACAAACAGCGTTCCTGCCAGAGCGCACAGGCAACAGGCTGGTCGATGGCAGGGGATAAAACTGTGATTGTGTACAAAGTCATGTCCAGGTGTGATCGCCGAGGGTGTTTAAAATTAATGAACTCTGAACAGAACATGAAACAGAATCGCAAAATGGACAAAACACAAGAGAAAAACAAATGAGTCAATAGTATATTTGTCTGTGTTATATATTTTCTGTCGTGCTTCACTACAAACTTTTATTTGATGAGATAAAATATGATCTTTTAGTTTGTTTTCTCCAATCATTTCTTATTGTATATAGTTTTCCTGGAGAAACTCATATTTGCACATTTAGAAAATGAGTCAAAATGGCATTAAAACGGTTTCTATCTTTTTGATAATATCTTGAAACAAGGCAGATCCTCATGCTACTGTGACGGAAATGAAAGCCTAGTTTGCAGTAATATAATCTGGTATAGAGCTTGATTAGATGTAAGAGAGAGTTTTGGCTTTTGTGTGATTGTGTGTGACCCAAGGTGGCCTACTGCAGGTTTTGGTATTATGAGAGAACAGAGAGAGAGAGAGAAAAAAAAGAGAGAAAACAGTAAAGATGAGAAAATGTAGTGAGAAGGAGAAGAAGCGTGGGGAGTCACGTTGCCATCCTCCTCCAGGGGAAGCACAATGAGGACGCGTGCCGCAGCATTCACCCCTCCAATTAGCAGCCGCCTCGCTACCTGGTGAGCGGGGCGATCGACAAAGGGAGTGTTAGGGAGGTGGCAGGGGACAGGGTGTGTCTCTCCATCCCTCTCTGTGCCCTTTCATACCCTCCCCTCTCTCTCTGTCTCTCTCTCTTTCTCCATCCACGAGCTTTGCATTTGAAAGAGCTCTACCAGTCAAAAAAAAAGCCCCCGCACATGAAAGCAAATGTCAGGGGCAAAGGGCGTCTCTGACAGAGCTTCATCAAAGCCACAGGACTGTTCAGATTTCCAGAGACAACACTGGATTTTTTTTTTGCGTCCCGCTGGCTGCAGAGTGGGGGACTTTTGAATTAGGAGAATGGAACAGGAGAGTGTCACTTTAGCTTTGGTGAACTTGAGGAGTCGTTGCAGACAAGTTAAACGATCACTCTTGATGTTTTTACTCACTGCACTCAGTACTTGAACTCATGAAATGAAGGAAAAGTCAAAATTGTGGCAGAACCAGAGAAACCATTTATTTAGTTATGTAGATTTTTTTCTGGCACAACACCGGTAAAGGATACTACTGAGCAGGGCTGTTAGATTACTATTCAACTGGGCCAGATTATAAAACCAGGACATGTAGATGGGAGTGACATTTTGAGCAGCCTATTTAAAACTTTTACTTTTGGTAATAACAAATTTTAAACAAAAAAAAAAAAAAAAAAAAATTGAAAACCTATTCTAAGTAGAATGTTACTGATAAAGACTTAAAAAAGGATTCAGTCTGATAAGGGATATAATAGAGAATATGGTGACTTATACAGTATGTACATCAAATCTATGAATAAATATATAAACTATACGTGTGGTTTATATATTGTAGACTGATGCTGGACCACTCAGAGGTTGCTTTTAACCAGATGTGGCCTGTGGGCTGCCAGTTGAATAGGCTGGCTATAGAGCTAAAAAAAAAAAGTGGCGACCTCTAGTGGCTCCCAGGAGCCTCTGACCTGCTGTCTGTCATTTACTTTACGTTTAAAAGAGGAAGACAGCGCTTAGGTAAAAAAGAGAAACTGGAATATTTTTACATCCTCCTGAGACCCAGGAAAAAAAGTTTTTTTTTTTTTTTTTACATAAATGTAGTGTTGGTGTGGAAAAAAACATATTGCAAAGAAAAATAAATTAAACCTTAAGTTTATTCAAATTTGGAAATCATACATAATGAGAGGGAAACTCAGTTTGATGCCTTCAGGGTACATCATCTGATTGGGTCTCAGTCTGACGTTGCCTGCTCAGATTGTATGCCCTCTACTCAAAGTGTTGTCCAATGAGGATGCAGCTTTTGCGTCCTGCATGACTAACAACATAAAACGACCTTCTAGGTGGCTTCCACACATTCAAACATGAATCACATGTTACCACTGCCTGAGGCAGTGGTAGTCATACGTGACTTAATGTGCAGATCTGTGGTTCCCTCTAGTGGCCTGGCAGGCAAAGCTCGGCCTCATCAGACCAACAGCCAGCTGCAGGATTCTCTATTAAATCATAAACAGTTTCAGCTCAAACTTTTTCATCCCGAACCATGAAAGCTTCTTAGCTATTTAATTCTTCGCTAATTGTTCCAGTGTTCTTCTCTGGAACATGCTCATTAGGTCTGGAGATGAGGAGCTGTCTCACAGCTGCTGGGCTCGCTCATGAATACAGAGTCAGCAGAGGGGAAAAGGGTCCCTGGAGAATTCCCATGGGGATATTTCTGAGCCAGTGTTCTTCTGTCAGTGTCATGCCCGTATCAAACACCAGATGTCAGCAACACATCGCAGTGTGCCGCTCCATCACCAACAGTAATGTTTCTGCTGGGATCTGATCCACACATAAGTAATCTGTGATGATGCAGTTTCCCTCCAAAATTAGATGGACATCATTTGAAGAAATGTTGTGTACTTTTACAAAATGAGCCAGAAATCCAAATGTATCTGTATTTATGTCACATATCATATATAATATCCCCCACCAGTATCATTGATGTGGTAAACTATATATACCTGGAAGAAACCCACACAAGCACGGGGAGAAAAATGCAATCTTCCCTTATTAGAGGAAGCAAATCATTCGAATCTATTCTCGGCTTCATCACATGAAGGAAATGGGTGACAAACAGAGGGCGACTGTGGCTCAGGGGTAGAACCAGCGTCTTGTTATCGGAAGGTAGTTGGTTCAGTTCCCCTGGTCTGCATGTTGAATTGTCCTTGGGCAAGATACTGAACCCCAAACTGCTCCTGATGTGCTGGCACCTTGCATGGTAGTCACCACCATCAGTGTATGAATGTATGTATTTATAAGTTGCTTTGGAAGTTGCTTCTGGAAGTTGCTTTGCAAAAGCGTCTGCTAAATGCCCTAAAAATATGACTCAGGTTGGAAATGTTATACATGACTTATATCCTGAATTGTGCATCTGATGATACATATCTGCACTGTAGTGGAGTACTACACTTGAGTAAATGTCCATGGTTATTTTCTGCTTCCTGGGTTGATAGATAACATTTAATGTTAGATAACAATCTAAGCTATGCAGCATACAGTTACTGGGTATAACAAGAGGGACAAACTCATATCAGTTACATATGTCCTAGTCACATATGTTCTATTCAATTTGATTTGATTCAAATTTGCTTTATTGTTCTAACCCATTTATGTCGCAACAACAACATTGACAAAGCACCAAGAAGTAATGACATAAAATGAATACATTTAGTAAACTCCAACAGGAAGAGAGCTGTACAGTAAGGAAAAAGTCATCAGAAGAACAGATAACAATAATAATAACAACAATCAACAACAACCAAAGATCATTCTTCACTCATTTCAGTTTCCACTGGTTGTTCTCAGGTGATGGCATGAGAGGACTCATTTTGCTGCCAGTTATTTCACATTCTGGGGTTACTCATAGTAGATAGGGGAGTTTTGTTTTTTTATGTTTTGGATTTCAATTCAGGAGAAATTCTGGTTATAAAAGGGAAATGTTTCCCTCTCAAAGTTTGGTATTTCTGACATGAGGTGAGAAAGTGTACACAGCCCTGTCTCTACCTGAAGTTCTACTATTTGTTTCATTAGATTAGATTAGAAATTCACTTGTTACAACGGCTCAAGATGCAACAAGTAAAGGAAAAAAGAATAGGAATAAATGGAAAATAAATAGAAACAAATAAGATATTTACAAAAAACAAACAAAGTGAGTGGAAAGTGATTGTTCAGGTCGTGCTTGAGTTAAACTACTGCGGTAGTGCTCCCTCTTACACAGCGGGTGTGAGGGTTTGCTGCTGAAAGAGCTGCTCAAGGCTCCCTCAGTCTGGTGCAGGGGGTGAGAGGTGTTATCAGATGATGATATCGTCTTACAGATGTAAGTGAGAAGTTGAATCTTGTCCATGAATATCAGAATACCGTGGTGGTTTATCCCCCTTTTGATTTGACGCTGAGAAGACTCCTCTGAGTTATTTCCAGATTTGCGTGAAAATATCAGGGATTGTCACTGTGGTCTTCCACTTTTGGACCCCACTGTATGTCTGGCCATTTTTTCTAGCTGACAAATTAAAAATCACCCATTGTTCAACTGTGTTTGAAGATTGTTTAGATGTTGGTAGCATGTAATGAGAGATGTCTGGTCTTTGCTGTAGCTTACAAAGCATGAATGAGTTGTGTTCATGTTTGACCACCAGGTGGCGACAGAGGTCTTTATTGGGGTTGTCAGTCATACACACATGGCAGATCTACAGTATACACAAAGTGTCATGGGCAGAAACAAAAAAATAAAGTAAAGTTGAGGGCTTTGACCTCAGGTTTAACTGCATGAACTGTTGGCTCACAACTTTGTGTGTTGTGTTATTATATAAACTCAAGTCTTTTAGAGGTTTCAGAGCTTCAGATGGCTTTTTCCTTTGGCGTGGTGGCTTTTGTTAGGGGGCCGTGGCAGGTGAGTGGGCGTCGTCGCTGATCTGCAGCACCCTCCCTGTTGGCCCGTCCCGCCCTCAGACATACCTTCATCCATCACTCTCCCTGGCACGCTGCAACGCCCCCTCTCCATCTCTTATGGATATGTGTGTGTTTGTGTGGGGCGGGCTCACTGTCCTTTCCTTGTGGGGACCTGAAAGTATAAATGCATATGAATGCACCTTCGACATGAGGTCCTTCTGTGTTTTATGCAAATCTAAATTAAGCGAAGGACAGGACACAATGGCGGCAGTTGGAAAGGAGTGTGTTCTGAATATCTTTTGGTCATTATCGCTGATTTATAAAGTTGTTTATTCATTTGAAGAGGAAGGACGTTATGACACAGGTCAATACATCGACCAGGTATCCTGAAAAGGATGCCTTGAAAACAGAAAAATGCTTTACATTTGCTCTATAGCGAACTTCTCTGGCAGATCGACACACCATGAATTCATAATGCCAACTAAGACGCCCCTGAAAACTCAAACGAATCCCCAGATCTACAGCCAGAAACACACACACCTCCCAAACACTGCTGTTGTCTACGGTAGCAGAGGGGGGGGGAAAGAACAGATGTGTCTTTTTAATTGACTGTGCACATCTCCACATGTTAAAATGTTTCTGATGTTCAGGAGAACTTTCCTCGGTGACAGAAGATGCGAGAGAAGCGGCGGATTGTTGGATTGAAACAGCTTACATATGGTTTGTTTAGCAACGTGGGACGTGGAGATCAGATGTGCAGGTAATTGCTATAGGTGAGCAGCATCTGGCATCAATGAGCACCTCGGGGAGACCGGGTGCATTCCAGCCGCGTCGCCTCCCTCAACCTCACTTAAATCAATTAACTCCACAGAATCTCCCCTGCTCCCCTTCATTCTCCTCCCGCTCTCCCCTCTGCAGCCGTCCCACTCGCAGCTCTTTTACCTTTTCTAAATATATCCATGCCATGAGCCAGTCCCAACCCCCACCTCCCATCGATTCTCCTCCTGCATTGATCTGAAATCCCCCGTCTGTGTGTGTGTGAGTGTGTGGGCTCGCGTATGTGTACCACTCTGGTTTGGCGTGGGTGTGTGTATTATGCGAGTGTGTTTCAGGTTGAGTAAATGGAGTTCTGTGCTTCTTTTTTTTCCCCGCTCACCCTCGCGTCCCTTCGGTTCTGCTCTCGAGCTCAGATGCTTGAACATAAAACCCTGAGAGAGTCTTTACACTCCGACCGCTGTGTTCTTATTTTAGCAGGACGCTGCTGAGAATCGGCGTGCGCGTTTTAAATGCGAGCCTCCCAAAACACAATGGTTCTCCCTTTCGCTTAGCACATGAAAAGAGCTGCCGGAGCCAGAACTGCTTTTATCTTACAGTCAAATCCCATATCTCCCCCTGCTGTAATTATAATATTTGTCTTGTGAAGCACAGAAAGCATTTCTGCCTTAGTCAGTTTAGAGGAGTCTAGAGGATCAAAAGATGAATATATGATGCATATCTTTATAGAGCAGCTTAATTCGTATACGTTCCACCATCATTTTCATTAACATTGTCTCCAGGTGACAATGGAACAATAACACAGTCCGGAGAAAGGGAAGATTTCCCCTCTCTACGCCTGGCTAGTCGGGGATATCGAAATGAGACGCTGAAGGCTGAAATTTATTTTTCCCCTTCTCCACAATCCTCATCACAATCTTGTCTTAGAGGAGATCGATCCATGCCCAGGCAATATAGTTCTGATATATGCTACTGTCAGTGGGGCGTGATGCACGTCTGCTGTGCTGTGGACACGCAGCGCACTCCTGTGTTCGTGGCAAATATCCTTAACAAGAATAGCAGATTAGAGAAATGAGTCAGAAATGCAGATTGATTGGCCGGTGCTGCTTTTTGTAAGATGCTAGTGAGGAGTCAGGAGCAGGATTCAGGCTCCTGATCGATTAGGGAAGAGACTGATATTTAATAACAAGACACTGCAGGTACTTCTAACGTTTGCTCCCCACCCCTCCGTCTAATAATCATCACGGCGTCCCAGCACGGTCAGCATAGCTGGAAACATCAGGGCTCATTTAGCTCTCAGCAGAAGAAAACACTTACCAACAGTCAGGATTCTCAGGGAACAACTACGTCAGACTGTAACACGAGGCTGGTATTTGGTTTGGTCTCAGTTCCGTCATTATGTAACGGTGACTTCCTGTCACCTGACAGCTGCAGAGTGTGACCGAAGACACTGCCACACAGTGTTGTGAAAAGTAGCTAATAGATTGACTTGAGTCAAAGTAAAGATATCGTATTAAAGTATTACTTTGGTAAAAGTGAAAGTATAGCACACTGTAAGGTAGAATAGTACTTGAGTAAAAGTCTTAAAGTATCTGATATCAAATGTACTTTAGTCTCAAAGTAATGTTCAAGAGATACATGTGCTTAAGTATCAAAAGAACAAGCAAAAAAAAAGTTATGAATACTGTATATTTACATGCATATACACACAGTACACTATGGGTTAGCTGATTATCAGATGCAATATTCAGCATTTTTCTGTTCAGATTGCTGATAAAATGAATTTAATAAATTTAATAAATGTGCTAAACTGGCTCCGCAAAGTAACTAGTAACTAGAGTCATCACATAAATGTAGCCGAGTATAAAGTACAGTATCTGTGTCTAAAATGTCGTGGAGTGGAAGGTTACAAAAATAGCAGAAAAAGGAAATTCTCAAGTAAAGTACAATAAGTTGAGTAAATGTACTTTAATGTTTCAGCGACCCGGCACAAACCTTACTGAGGCGTGTTACTGTTGGTGCCTTTGTCAGCTACGACAGCTGTAGATTTGGAGATGGCTGTGACGCTGTAAGAACTGTGTGTAAAACGAACAATCACCGCAGCATGCACACATCACAGCACAGCGCAGCACATACCAAGAAACCAAACATCAAGTCTAAATGTCACCAGTATCCTCTTTAAAGTTGCAGTGAGAGTGTTACGTTTTAACAAATGTAAAGGAAGGAAGGTCTGGGTGAGTACATAAGAGTGTGTGTCTGTGTGTGTGTGTGTGTGTGTCAGAACGTGTCATTATTTCTTACCTTCTCCTCCTCCTCCTTCGTTAAACTTTTAAAGTCCACCTTTGTCCACCTTTGTGTCTAATTGCCATCATTTCATTGACACACTTATATTATGAAGCAGTTCCACACTGGCCTGCGAGCGCTAATGACTCGCTAATAGCTGCCATTTAGATAAAGCGTCTCAGTCAGGGATCAGACCTGCGGATACCTATAAGATCCAACCAAGCTGTACGCACAGAAGTACTGCAGTTATCCTGCATTTCCTTTTTTTTTTTTTGCCAAAGACGAGTTATTTGTTCCCTGCTGGAATTTGCAATTAGAAACACAGCTGACAGAAATCCTCCGATTCGTCCTCACAATACGATTTACTTCCAGTTTGACTCCAAAATCTATAACAGCACGCACTAAAACAATCTATTCTAAGCTAATTTATAAAGAGTGTAATTTGCAGAATGCAATTATCACGCACAACCATCATCAACCATTATGTTGAGATCAGGGTAATCGTCTTATGCTCTGTAATTTTACAATTGAATTGTCCTAATTGTAAATCTATTCATCATTGTCTCTTCAGACAGGTTTTCCGTAAAGCCTGTTTTCTCTGTAATTTCATTAGTGTTTCTGCGATAATTGTGACAAATTGGAGTTTCCTTCTGGGTAATTAGATTATCCTAGCAAGTCAGTTCCTAAATCTGACTGCTACTTGATTAAACACGAGGCTGGAATCACCTGACAGGCCCCGAAACTGTGTGGAAAGTGTTGACTGTGACTGACAGTGTCTGTGGTTGAATCGGGGTTCTTTGCACATTTTTTTTGAACAAAATGCAGCTGAATCGGGTGCCTCTCAGCTCGAGGACAGCCAACTGACCGGAGGATAAAAAAAACTGGAGCACACCGATTGATTCACAGCCTTTTCAACAGTGCAAACATTTCAGCGCTGCGCTGTTTGCTACTGTTAAATGCTTTGAATCAATCAGCGCGCTTCAGTCCATTTAGTCCTCTGAAAACAGCTTTTGTGGTGTCAGACATCTCTAGTATCTCCTCTCACCCTTACATAAACTGTCTATTAAAGAAGAATGCCTCTCATTAATCAGACTAGATGATATAACCTCGGAGACTCGCCGCAGAGATGAACAGCACTCTTCCTTCTCCCTCATTTTGGTGTTTGGACGATCGTGGTGGAAAACGTTCCAAAATCTCCCATAGGTGTTCGGCTGGGTCGAGACCTGGTGACTGCAAAAGGCTGTATGATTCACATCATCTCACGCTCATCAAACCATTCACTGACTTGTTTCTCTTGAGGGGCAATTGCCATCTTGAAAGAGATCACTCTTTCATTTTATCAGTGGATGATCGCTCAGACTATGCTTTGATTGATTTGCCTGATCCTTCCCTTTTAACGAAGCGGACACTATTCACTCAGCTGCTCTCCAAAGAACCACTCACCGTGTGGGATTAGCTTGAGATGAGCAGCTAAAATGCTGGCTAACAATGAGAAAGATATTTTTGGTGTGGCATACCTGAATCCCTCATTTATACACGTTATATTCAAATCCTCGTAAATGTTGTTAGCACACCTTTTGGTAAATGTCGCCATCTTTGTCTGCGTGTTTTCATGGTTGATCCCAACTGCTCCCATGAAGCTTCTTGTCTAATTTTCAGCGGAACTCTGATAGTTTCTTTACAAATGTTTACATGTTGTCCTTTGAATACTATAATACTAGTGGCAGAGACATCGTGTTTCTAAATGCAAGATCATCCTAACTAGTGCAGGTCAACAGGTCAAGAAGCTCAATCAGTTCCTGAAGAAGAGATAGTCCATCTGATAGTCCATCTGCCCATCTTTCCCATTCTATTTTGTGTATTTGTCATACTTTTTAATTTAGTTTTTGTCTCATTTTCCATATGAAACCTAGGATGTCAATGGAAACGTTTGGATGTATTGATGGAATTAACCCAGCGTGACAGAGAGCCTGATCAGCGCAGTCACAAGGACACAGTGTTGGCAGGTAATGTTTCTAGTGGCGGAGCTACAGCAGGGAAAGAAGGCTGCTAAGCCGGTGACGGCAGTTTGAGAATGAAAAAATCACTTTATATTTTTGAGGAGCCGTGTTGGTGGCGACCAAAACAGGTGTTTAAAGCCAAAGCATGATCTTGTCTTAAGTTTCCTAGAGTCCTGTCCGTGGTTTGCAGAAACGTGCTGTACATTGCCAACATGTATCCTGACAATTGGGTTGACATGATATAATTAATGTATTATTATTATGTGTCGTATAATACACTTGTTAGGAAACATCTGCATACATTATGCTTACCCAGTCATTTATCCAGACTTTTCTTTGACTTTGCGCTGTACTACACGGTGCAGACACAAGCAGGATAAAAGATTTTACTGCATGGCACATTCCAGTTTATTAACAGAGCTCTTGCTACTGGTTTCCATCCACACTTTACATTCCAAATGACATCTCCTCTCATCTTCAGTCCACAGTGTTTATGGCGCTTTATGATTCACTGTGCATGTGTGAGGGAGACTGCCGTTCTAATGAACTGAGCAGGTGTTCGGCGGAGGCGGCAGGATACAGGAAGGACAGCGGCTGTGCGTCCTGGGTTCAGGCTTCCTCCTCCACATCTGTGCGCTGTGGCATCCTTCAACACCCTCACGTATCATCCTACGCCGCTTCCTCCGACCCCGAGCAGGAAACGGAAGTCGTCCCTCTCAGCCAGCCGCTTAATTTAACTCCCGCCGACGCAGTTCTTATCTATATGTGGCGTGAAGGATGCTTTGCAACCAAGGCGCAAACGAGACACTTCCTGTTTGTTAGTAGGAGGATAACGCTGGATAAACTACGCCACCTTTTCTGACCACTCCCATTCAGCACGGAATGTCAGCATCCCCAGACATTTTCTAGAAAAAAAAAGAAAAAAACAGAAGAAAATGAGCTCTTTGAAAGGTATTAAATTCCATAATAGATCGCCTTCCCACCACAGAGGTGGTATGTAGGGGGATGCACAAATAAATCAATACAACAAAGTGGGCTGTGCAGGGAAGAGAGACAGCGGGCTGAAATATTAACCAAGAGCCATAGGAACACAAGCCAAAGCCTATGAAATAGAGAATCCATTATGGGCAAGTCTGGAGTTGTCTGTGGAATTGGATTCAGAAGGAGGAGGGAGGGGGCGTAATGCCCATTCACCGGTTTTATTGAGAACTCATTGCACGGCAAAATTGAGAAGCCATTGGTATCGATCAGCAACTGTACAGAGGAGAACGCAGGCCTCGAAAGTGCCTGCGTTTGTTATTTGTTGTTTTTCTCTGTTCTCTTCAGGCGCCGGATGGAAGACAAACGTCCTAACACACTTTTTGTCCATGTATTTCCTTCACAATCTCCTTAGTGCTCACCATGCCATGAACTTGTTTTGCATCTTCTGCTGTGACTTTCCATTTCTTCCTTCTGCAGTCTTTCCTGTCCTCTCTTTCTTCCTCAGCCACATTTCATCTGTTTATTCGGCTGTTAGGGGTGTCAGCGAGCTGGATGAAAAACGCTTTAAAGATGTTTTAAAGCAAATTAGAAAGGAATCTGAGACGGGGCCACGGCCCTGCTAAAAAGTAGATCATTTAGTGGAGCTTCCTGCATTTCCTCCACCACTGTAGACACTTCAGTCATTTGTATTTGTTTGGGTATATAAACTGGGTTTCTGGGGGGAAATTAACAAAATATTTTAAAATGATTTTCTCCCTTCACACACTTTAAGAAGCGAATCTCTAAAAACTTGTAGAAGCAGTAGTTGCGTTACCTAAACATAAAGCAAACTGCAACTGAACACTGAAAAAGATATTCAAAATCCCTGAAAACAATAAATTCATTAAGTCTAAAAGTAAAAATCCAACAATGTCTAACTACACATGGATTACGAACACTGACTACCAGCATTGGAGTTGTATTTGATCGTCCATTCATCCAGCACAACTTACCTTGAAAACTCCATCTCTGTACCCAATCACCTGACTTCCTGAAGGCTTTTTATGGCAAAAAAAACTGTCAAATGTATACAGATTATTGAAACATAATGAGCATGGGGTGATACGCTCACCAAAGTGTACACTGCTTGGTCCTGCAGAACCACGCCATCCCGCTAAAATACCACGTTTTGAGTGAGATCCACTGTAAGAGGGCTGACATTTTGAAACCATGATTACCTGACATCTAGTTTTACCTTCCATTTGATTTGAATTGCTAATTTAGAAGTTTGGCTCTTCTGTCAGTTTGACAGCTGTGTAATCCTACTGTTAGGGGAAAGTTTAATCATAGAGGAGAACACAGGAATCAGAGAGGTAGAGGCGGAAGTCAAACATCTTTTCAGATCTAAGTCTTAGGTGTTCCTGAATGACACAGTAAGACTTTAAAGGACTTTGACGTCATTTTAATGAGAAAGTTTCAGTCACTGCAGACACCTCCTGTGTCCGACAGCATCTCGGTGAACGTCACCAGCTGCTGCACCATTTCAGCTCATATCTCCCCTTCGCACTCAGATAGACTATCTTCTCCAGCCCCTGCCCTGATAATGACTTTGGATCTCCCCGGCCACACGTAGTGCCGACACAGCTCTGCCGAGAGCACCTGAGCGCTGGAGTTGGTCTTGTAAAGTTAGATTGCACGGAGAGAAGGAAGGTGAAGGAGAAGGAGAGCCCGGAGAGTCCGAGATGAGATGGGATGGCGGTAGCCTTCGTTCACAGGAGGGTGATTGCGGGGTGGCGTTCCTGCTGAGGTCAGGGAGAACGCTGATCCCCTGGATTTATACTCATATGATGGCCGCTGTACAGTACATCAGGATTTGTGACCGCGCTCCTGAAATCCATTTTCTCCCTCTGTGTCTGCAAGCCTGCACACGGAGACGGACCCTGATTTTAACTTGGAACAATTTATAGAACCATGCGTTGTTACGGCTCCTCCTTACACACTTCTGTTAATGTCCCGGTAGATAGCCATACTGTCAACTGAAGGTGAATACAAGTATCACACCTCATCAATCATCACCTTTACTTAGTTTTATGCTTTTGTGGGGGGTTTGGTTCGTCAAGGACACCGATGCCAGGATTAGGATTGTACACATTTAGCAAAACCAATGATTCAGTGTATTTTCCTCCCACTTAATGTGTGTTTTTCTGTAGCCACGGGGGGAATTTGGGAAATGTGGGTGGGATGGGTTAATGGGTCAGTGTGAGGTTGGGTAAGAATCAATAGCCATGTGGTGTTGGTCCGTATTCTTCTGTATATGTCTTGTCTGTCTAATCAGAGACCAGTTCATACTGACATCTCAGATACGTCCTGCTTATTTCCACAATACTGGTGTCGAATCAATGGAAAAGATTTGAGAAAGACGTTAGGTTATCTAAAACGACATGACATTGCCAAAAATACCCAAAAGAAAATAAGCGAAAGCTCAAAATAAATATAAAATGAAAATAAATGAGCTGAGAGTTGAGAGAGGGGGCTGCTGTTGGGAACGAAACAGATGAAAGTTTCAGAGATGTCAGACTCAGGTGTTTCAACCCTCACCGATGGTGACACGAGCATCGTCAGTGTTCATTAGAGAGAGGATTCTTAAAAATGAATATAGAATCAGCCAGCGTCATCTGTCTGCGTAGACGCCATTCGAACTGTGGAAATCATTCCAATCATCTCGACTTGTTTGACAAAAACCAGAGGAGGTTATTCTGAAGTCAAACGAATATATAAAACACAGTGCTGCCGTTGAAAATGTAAAACCAGCTACAGTTGGAAAGTTAATGGTCACTCAAAATGTTCGCCAAGCAGTATGTATGATTTCTTCTTCGTAATGGACGCACATCAAATGTGCGGCTGTGACTTTGAATACCACTTACTTGAAATGGTCACTGTGGTTCTCGGTTTGGCTCGACTACTGTTCGCTCCGCCAGCTTTTATATTGGCTACAGTGGACCGGGCTGAGCGGGAGATCACAGGGATAAAAGCCCCAGAACCCGGTCCAGCTGCTTGCAGCAAGCTGTGTGTGTCAGAGCGTGTGTGTGTGTTTGTGTTGCACGCCGCCCGAGGGCAATTTGATTCAGATTCAGTGGAAATGATAGTAAGGCAATTTGTTGTTTTCCCTCATATTTTCCCTAAGCCATGGTTCCATATTTAACAAGCGTGAGGTATTAAATAATGTGTGCCAACAACAGCAGACCCCCCCTCCCCCTCCCCCTCCTCCATCACCTACTGCATACAATGTGTGTGCTGGTCTTTTAACCTGGCTTCCCAGGGTTTGCCTCAGAAACACAGCTTCAGTGGATGGACAGGATTGTGTGCTCAGAATACGGCAGAGCGGATTGCTGCTGAGACTGAAATACAGAGATGTGCTCCTCAGGCAAGAGAAGCAAAAGTGAATTTCGAAAGAACCATCTCATTACAGATAGATAGACATATACCTTTATGTGTTTTTCTTCCAATACCATAGCAACCTTTTATTGTAATCAGCTGTATGCCTCTGTTTAGGCAACCAGTTGGTTCAAACGAATGAAAGATTGTTTTTTAAAGTGGCACAAACGACCTGACGTGACATGAGACATATTGTGTCAACTTTATTATCGTTTAACCAAAACCTCAATCTTTCACTAACCTCAAAGTGACTGTAATCCACGTTTTCATGACAACAGTGCATCAAAACACAATTTGCAAGTACGATCAGTTGAACGGGTTTGCTTGTAGCGATGAAGCTCATTATTTCGCTCTCTGGATCAAAAACGTATTGGGTTTACTCTCACTGCTCGCTTAGTAGGCAGCCGTTCTCAGGGAAACAAAAAACAGTTAGAGACATAGTGGAGCATTTAGCAGCTAAAAAGCAAGATATTTTTCTCAGTGGCTGAGACCACAAACAGAGATAAAAGAGGGTTAATAACATCGGACTGATGGCCCGTTCACCAGGTGGCCGGGCACACAACTCCAGATGAGTTACCATGTTGCTCCCAAAGATGCCGGATGTGTATGTAAACAGCTGTTTGCCAACACGTTCAGGTGATCATGTCAGTCCTCACAGCTTGTTATCCACTGCCCCCGTATAGCGGAAAAATCAATAATTCATATATAAATACAAAAAAAGGTCAATAGTGACTAGAAGAGCGAGACAGGGCGTTTCATAGCACCAAATGGCCTTGTCCAATTTTATATCACAAATTCCTCTTTGTTTTATGATCCTCCAGGAACACAAAGATCCTCAACACATGCCCTTTTCACTGTTCCCAAGGTCACCACAGAAAGCTTTTTAGACACAATGCCCCACAACACTTTGCCTTGAGATATGAGATTTGCTGACTCAGTGGACAGTTTCAAATGACAACTCCAAACTTGATCTTTGTGTTACAGCCTATAATTAGCAGCAGTCTGTTTTAATCCGTCCAAAGAGACTGCGTTAATGCTGTTTTCTCCTTCCCTCCTAGTGTGTGTGTGTATGGTTTTAAACCTGTGATGTTGTTGCTGCTTAATTATACAGCACTTTAATCAGAATTCTGTGTGTGAAGGGTGCTGTTCATATATTTAATTGACTAAATTTGCACTTATCTAGAACCACAATCTTTTCCAAACTACAACCGAAGGGCATCTGATTCCTAAAGCTAACCATACACCAGACCCAGGATGCCAACCCCTGGGGTGTACTACCAAACAAGATTAGTGCATTAGCCTGGTATGTTGAGCCTGAACACAGAGTTTTCAGGGTCAGTAAGGTGGCTTCTTTTAATCTGGCTGGGTCACCATGATAACCAGGTATGAGTTTCAGATCTATATAAAGCTATAAAAAGTGCCACTCTTTCAGTCATAGCTTTCATGACAATATTCTCTTCAGTGATGCAGATTCTCAGATGAGGGAAATGACATTACCTGTGCAAACTTTCTGAGCCATACATTAGTAATGTCACCTAACAAAGCTGTGGAATGAGTGAGGCACGAACTGCATGCAACAGTTGTAACGTTGTGTTGTTTGCCACAGGCACCTACATGCATTCAGTTGGTGAAACCGAAAAACAAAAAAGTTTTTATTTTTGCTTCAGGTAATATCAACAATTAAAACTGTACACAGCATATCACCCACACACTGAAAGAATGACAGAGGCACAGTAACAACAGGCCGCTTTTGATTGCTTGTGTTTGGTTCCGATTTGCTGCCAAGTCCATTTTACACTATTGCAGCTAATAGAACACGACTAGAAAATGCACTTAGTATTTACCACAGATAATATTCAGTCAGTACAACTGTTGCACCTTCATTTGACCAAAAACTAAAGTGGTTTCCATATACTTATTTTTTGGACAGTATCAGGCCTAAATGCAGTTCGGAAGTATTGCTAATATGCTGTATCAAGCTTTAGAGCTCCACAATGTGCAGTTTGTCCAGTTAGAAATGAAACATAGGCATTTTTGCGCGAGCAAATATTATATTAACTTACCACTTTACATGATAGAACATTTCCTGTCAGCATTCCCTTTTTCGCCTTTTTTGCTGTAGTAGTTATTTAATAGTCTTCGCAGCTGGTCGTCTTGGCTGAAGTAGGAGGCACAGGATCAGGCCATTCTGTGCAGTAGTAGAGTCAAATGATGCACCAAACACCTCCGTGTACGGGAACACACACACAGCCTGATGAAGACAGCCTGGGCTGAAGAAGACAGTTGATGACCACAGTAGTGATACCTGTTATCTCTCACCGAGGTTTAGGTTTCGTCAAGTATTATTGCAAATAAAGCCGGGCTCTGTTGGACCTGTGCTGCAGTTTACCCCACAGGTCTTCTGGGGGGTGTCACAACTTTTGAGCAGTACAAAGACAAGGACGCTTTCTTCATTGCTTTTGAACGCAATTTGGCAGCGATAACTTTTCCTGCAGAATGTACTCTTGTTAACCGAAATGAGTACATGAACAGAATTTCCTGGAGACAGTGTTGTAAATGATTCGAGGTAATAGACTTCATCGCTTGTCTGAAATTTAAGATATAATAAATGTAACTGACACAGTGTGCAAAGTTAAGCAAACGCGTGTTCAAATCCCAAATCACACAGTAACAGATGACACAAATTTCCATATCGCCCCGTAAAGCTCTTGAATTTATGCACTTGTGCTTTATTAAGAGCGACGCAGCACGCGCTGCATCTGAATGACAATGCTCCGGCCATGTGGTGGTCCATCTGGCGGGGATCCACAGCCACACAGCAGCGCGCTTTGACTTCTTTTAAATGAAAACATAGGCCTCATCTGACAAGGCAAGACGGGGCCCGATATACAACATGGGCCGGTGCAAACAGGGGTCGCCCTCCGTCACCCCTCCCCACTCTGAGCCACTTTCTTTTTTTCAGACATATCCTTTCTTCATTGCTGTCTGGCTTCAGTTATGGTTGGCAGGGGTCACTTCACTTTCATTTCTATTCATGTCAGGAAATGAATTGTAATTCCACTGGGCCACACCGCCTTCATATCCATCTCTATGTCAATTTATGTCATACTGAGTCTGTGTTTTCCACAAATCAGGTGGAAAATCAGCCAATAGGGCGAGGTCGTCTGAGTTGTGTGCAATGCAAACAAATTTGTTCCACAAATTGAAAAAAGTGTTGGCTTCTTGAAGGTGAACTATCTCACTTCATTCTAGCTCAACTCAGGTGGTCAAACTATATTTGATGACTGCATATAAGAGTGAATAAATGTCTCCAGTTGTCTTCCTTTCAATGTACTCTACACAGTGTTGGTGGTGGACATTAAGAAGGGGATTTCTTCTTAATGGGATTTTTTTTATCTAACAGTGTAATTTCTGAGCATGGGAAAGGGATTTCCCCAATCATACAAATCTTACCCCAACACAGAAATCCCAAATAATGTTTATTGCACGGTTTTGTATTCCAGCTGATCTGACTGATTTGTGGCCATGTTAAAAAGCCAGCAACAGTGTATCTGAGCAAAGGGAGGGCTTGTCTTTGGACACTGGAGAGATGGTGAGGATTAGATAAGAAGTTTATACAGTCACACAGCAGACGTGAGATACACACTTTATAATGTGCTCTTATTAATGTGAATCTATCAGCACGACGTCCAATTAAAAAGTTATCAGATAACAAATCTACATGAACCATTGAGAACCCGCACAGCTAAGGCTTCTTTTTGAGGCAGCAACAGTTACCCTGTCACAAGCTGAGCTCAAAGACTTCTATGAGTGTGTCATGATTTGTTTTTGTCTTTCCACCATTAACACACAACTACACACAAACATACTGTACGTCACTCATTGCAGAATATAGGACATATATCCATATCCAAGTGCTCATCTTGCTTTAGTGCAAACTTACCTTTGTTCAACCTCTGTTCACACTACTGAGATATATAACATGAATCGCCCCCTGGTGGCTGGCTGCACTATAGTCCATAAACCCCGCCCCCTCCACGTTAGAAGATGGAACATGGTAAATATCAAGTCCAATTTTGTTATCATGCTGATGTATTTTCAAGTGTTCAATTTCCTGATAAGTTTGGTTTTAACGAGTTACTTAATCTATAGAATGGAGGTGAAACATTGATTGACAGCTGAGTCCTGCTTGCAATTGAGCAGGCGGGTGTGTGGGCGGAACTCCCTCCATCGCCCAATCACCAGGGTGCAGACTCCAAAGGACGGAGACACGTTGTCCATCTTTATATATTATACCAGTGGTTTCTACCAGATCATTAGATGTGAGTTCTAACACTTAAGACTTGAATCTAGAATCATATTATTACAAATAGATTTCTGTAAGGTGCACATGAGCAAGCAACTAAAAGTAGCAGTACATTTACCCTTAACAATATAACATACCACTGAGACATATTGAGCATATGAATGGAAGGCAAAAAATAAAAAGGAAGGACATTTCTGTGCAGGCTTTGGTAGGTGTGTCCACTGTGAAAAAAGCAGATACAACAGGAACCAATTTGACATTTTGTACGTTGGGGAAGAGAAGCTTCCTACTTTAGCTAGCCACCAGGGTGCCCCCACATCTGAGTCGAGTCACATGATCTTTGTAATCAAGAATAATCTAAATATTTCCATGCAAAAATATGAATTACATGTGACTGTTAAGCTAACTGACAAAAACATTTTCCAACTTCACACCCCCAGATTTTTTCCTTTTTCAAACCAAAGCTGACTCAGGTGACTTTACTTGAGAGTATTAATCAGACATCACACAGCTCCCTCTGGAGTTCACCTTAAAGACTCACTATGTAGTTTTTGGAAACTATATTTGAATGTTTGCAATATTACTGAGGTAATAACACAAACTCAATTTTTATTTGTATTTTTTTTTTTTTTTGGAACTGGGTAAGAAATCTGTTCTCAGAGGAAAATAAGGTCCCCAGATCACCGTTTGAAGCCAGACTAGTGGCAGGGTCCGCCAAATATAAACAAAGCAAATGGTACGGAATTGTGTGCATGTTTAAGCCTTGACTTCAGACCTCTACCTATTTGAATTTAGCTGAAATATTAAGACCGACATGGAAGCATTCGCTGGCAAGAAGCGTTGGCAAAGATGCAGTATGCTTTTACATATCAATGACATTTAAATCAGTGTGTGGGGAATATAAGTGCCTGATGCCGTCTCAGATCACCTGTTTTCATCAGCCTGATTCTCCTGCATTCCAGCACTCACCTCCCTGTATGAGGACTGATGGATTACCCTAAGAGCTGATCTCAGACTTCGATCCTCTTCAGGACAATCAATCAAAGTCTCTCTTATTCCGCTCTCATTTCTCCCCCCATCTTGTCACCCATTCCATCTTCCCCTTCTACACCGGCGCAGCTTAATGTCATCGAGGAGATGAAACAAATGAAATGTTGGACGGTTGGTGGACGCAAACGCTGGGAAGTTCTCTGTTCCGTGAGCATAATGTGCCATTATCTCCCCTCGCCATTACTGTTAGCAAACCAGGTGCCAGGTGGTCACAAAGAACGAGCGTCAGGATGCTGCAGAGACGGGACGTCTACATGTAGACAAACAATCCTGATTTATGTGTTTAGAGGAGGGGAGCGGGATATTAGATAATTACAGCGCAGTGACAGACAGATATGATCCTGTCTGGGGGTTTTATATCCCGCTGTATCTATTAAATAATCTAGTGCTTCATGATTGACTTGCTTTCACGGGCACTCTGCCAGCGTGGATCAGGCCAGCTGAGCCGCGATCGATTTTCATGTTAATGCATTACTTCTGACTGGCAGAGGAGACTCGCTATAGGCCCGACCGTGTGCTTACAGAGCTGTGCGACCAGTGAAGCTGATGACAGTCTCTATGGGAGTCACATGCTGAAAATGCTAATCATAGGGTCGGAGAAAGATAGTGGAAAATGTCTGACAGAGGACAGAAGCTGGGAGATGGAATCTATTATTAACCGTAACCGTTAGTGCCATGTAGAATGTTTTTCTATAGAAGCTCTCCAATAGATTAAAGTCATAAAGAGAGTCATGAAGAGAGACATTATCCAAACTGATAGGACGTCAATATAATTGGCGGGAAGCATCAGCTCTGGAAGAAGTAACTAATGATGGGGTCAGCTGCAGCAAATGAGAAATAGCGAAAGGAGCCCAGTGTGAAGACGCCAAATTTAAAATATCTCTTTGAGCGGATTCGCTGTTCACTTCTTCATTTTAAGAGCACAGTCATTCCACACATTCACAATACCTTTTTGTCATTCTTTTGTGTGAATCAAGACAGTTAGAGGTCCCATTCTGTTATATCTGTTATCTGCCAGCCTGGAGAAAAACGGCGGGGGATGGCTGTTGCCCGGCTATCACGAGTTGCTTATCAGAGCTGCATTGAATGGAAATGAACCGCAGCGCCACAGCCATAAATACTGACACAGGGCTCCCTGCAGCCTTTGATTGTGGCTTGTTTGAAGGAACCTGAAGGGTTAATGCCTTTCGCACATGATGGCCAAAGGAGAGGTGGGGAAAGGTCATTCCTTTTTTCGTGGCAGCTCATCAGTTGGCCGCTGCAGGAATCAACACACAGGTCGCACTCAAACACAACGTTCACAAACAGCAGACAGAAAGCAGAATAAATGTGTTCAAACACCGTCCCCTTTCTATTATTGACTGTAACTGTTTGTCAGGGTGGACAGATTTTTATCAGATGATGGTGACTTTTTTTCTGGGCGGCGAGACAGAAATATTTTAATATTTTAAATGGTTTCGACACTGGAATAACTGAGGTGTAAAAAGCGTTTTTCAGCCTTGTCAAAATGTTCACAGAGAGCAAAAATTTTGACATCAGTACAAAAAAAAATTACAATTGGAATACAGTCCACTCTGTGTAAGTGTGGGAGAATTAGCGGCAGAGAATGAATATAATTCGTGATTATGTTTTCATTAGTGTATAATCACCTGAAACTAGGAATCCTGTTTTATTTCTTACCTCAGAATGAACCTTTTTGTATCTACAGAGAGAGCAGGGCGGGAGAGCTGCAGAGTTCAAACCACGCCCACTCCTGCTCAATGTGATGGTGGCTGAAGAAGACAATAGGCCGTTAAAGATCTAAAACAAATTGAGAATGTTATCAGAGATAGCCACTTTAGATACTATGAGGATAGAAATAATGATAAACTAGTCTATTGTCTACCGCAAAGAATGTGGTCTAATAAAAAAAAGACCTTCTAAGGTGATGTCTTATTATTATTATTATTATTACTACTACTACTATTTTAATCAATGAGCTCATCCAAATAACAGGTGGCTTGGGAAAACAAAATGATTTAATAATTTGAAAAAATAAATATATAAGTATATTGTATAAATAAATGTATTTTAGCAAGTATAAAGAACAAATAAAAGGATAAACCCTGTATTGTGTTAGCCTGACAGCTAAATATATATAAAAATGCTGATATGGTAAGCCGTATTACTGAGTTCACCCCGAAACACACACTGCTGAGGGCTTTTATTGTGAAAGGTGCAAATACAGAGACAGTCTGTCTGTATGCTGCAGTTGTGAGCGGAAGAAAAGTTCACTGTCTTTGTTCAGACGATGGAGCCTCGTGTTATTATTTCATTATCTTCAGAAGTATAGCCGCAACTTAACAAAACCCTCGACTTCAATATTTTTGAACATTAAAATGTAATTTTAGTTTTTCCTCTGAGACCAAATCAGCCTGCGAACCATACACAAACCATATTTGGAAGTATAACTTCTTTCAATTTCCTTCGTGTTCGTGCTGCAGCTGCAGCTGGATATGTTGGGCAGGTCCTCTTCCATAACTCTGCCATGTGCGCTGTCATGTTTGAGTAGCCCAGAACGGGCAATCCAAGCGCTGACTGAGATGGCCTTTAACGTTTATCACGTTTTTAGCGGCCACTGTAGGGGTTGGATGAGACGAGGGGGTGTTTAGCTGTAGTTGAAATCTGTAACCACACTGTTAATACCACTATATCTTACACACTGGACCTTAAACCAGCAGAAACCACTGTCGAGATGGATGTGAAGTAATGAAGGGAGGCAACAAGCCCATTTGTATGCACACGTGTTGGGCTAACGCACCAAGCAATAATGCAAGCGTACATAAAGAAAAATAATACTTCCAGATGAAGAGCTTCCCCTAAAGCAAAAGTATACTATATATCAGCAGGAAGCTTTATCTGTGATATACATCAAATTGTATCATACACGGTTCTATCTAACTACACATGTAAGTACACATTAAGGTTAAACAGCAGATTTCTATTCATATTGAATTGTTGAGTGCAAGTGCCAGTTTTTTCCACAGTAGACAGACCCACTTGTTGGACCTGCAGTCACCAGGTAACAGATAATTTGTTATTCATGAAAAGCCACTTGTATAAAGCCGCCCTCAGCTGCAGCAGCAGCTAAATTGCCCAATTACGCTAATGGAAGACCGTCTCTTTGTTCACAGCGGCCATATTGGCGCTGGCGCGGCTGATGGTGGTGGGAGCGTGTGGGAGGTAAAAAAGTAAAGAAAACAAATGTGAGCGTCCGCACACACAAACACACACACACACAAACACATTTTATTGATGTCTGTGTTGGAAGGAGGCCTCCATTATCCTTCAGAAGGTCCACGTTTGGACTGAATTACTGTTCGCCTGTTTGAAGTGTTCTGGCAGCGGCGGTAGTTCGGAGGGACGCTGGGGGTTTGAATGAAGTGCAAAATGTCACAGAAGCAGCTGGAGAGGGCTAATGAGACTAGCAGGGGTTGCTATCTCCATCAGCGCATCTCTGGCCTGACTCAGGTAAAACTGGAGGAAATCATCTGGAATTAAAAACAGCAGCGCTCTCTGGGTCGACCTCACAGCTCCCTCTCCTCGTCGGTTTCTCCGCTTCCATTTCTGCATTCCAATTTTTTTTGGAGGGGGGGGTTAGAGAAAAAAAACCTCTCTTGCCCTTATCCCTGCATGTCCTGCTGCCTGGTGCTCCCCCTGTTCCTGCTACAAACGACTATTTTGTAGATATTAACATGGTAATGATTGGAGAGCAGCTCCACAGGCATCTGACCACTGGCTTTTAGTCACGGTCAAGAGAAAGCAAATGAAAAGCGACCTGCTGGGCCTTGAAGTGAAGAACTGTGTCCGCGAGGCTCTGTGGCGAGGTCTATAGCTGCTGTGCATTTAGGCCTGTGTGTGTGTGTGTGTGTGTGAGAGAGAGAGAGAGAGAGAGAGAGAGAGAGAGAGAGAGAGAGAGAGAGAGAGAGAGGAATCTTTATGTAGTTACTTAAAAAGAAATCAAAATTGTTGAAGGTGTCGGTTTCTGTCCAGGAATCCATAAAGGAATACAGTCTATGTTAAATGGTAGGTTCGCATTTTCTTTTATGCTATCTCTCTATAGATGTACATTTAGGTTACTTACTGTAATCATTCCTCCTGCTATCACTGGCTGTGATGCAATTCCAGCGAAAGAGGCGAAGGATAATTCCACATCCTCCTCCTGTGTAAGAATACATTCTGAAGTTGACGTGAACACAATGAGGTTTGGCAGTCGGAATTATACACATCTATCATTTCTATCTTCCAAAGTTACAGTCTTTTCGGTACATTGAATGTTTTATACATTCAAACCCTATTGTGCATTTTCTTCACTCATCTCGTGATTTGATTCCCTTAGGAGTCAATGATTTAAATGCACAGTGATTTCTCCATTTATCTCAATGGACCACAATAATGCATTTTCACTTTTCTATATTACTGCACACTGGTATTTTTCATCATTTGAAGGGGCTCTGTGGAACTTCTGTGTCATGCTGGAGCCCGGTCGTTAGCCGACTCCATTTCTAAGCTGGCGTTATCTACCGTCGCTCTCTGTTAGCAGGGTGGAGATGGGCACTGAGGCGAGGCGCGTCCTTTGGACTGTCGCAGAAAGGCTGACCTGAGTCCTTCAAAAAATGAATCCACAGTCCGGCAGCATAAAACAACTTTAAACTTAAATCGGCAACTGAGAGAGACGTGCGAGGTCTCTTTTTTTCAGGTCACGTTACAATCTGCTCACAAATGACCAATTAAAAAGGCGTTAATATACACAAATTGCTCCATTTTTGTTCATAGAGCCCCTTAAATAGTTGAATAAATCTAACCCTTTTTAAAAACCAGACTACAATCAGTCTGCAGTATAAAAAGTTGACCGCCTCCTCAATTCTTAGCTGACTAGCTGAGTCCTCAAATTTGCTGTATTACCAGAGCAAATTCATTTTCAGTTTTACACACATCAAGATAATAGTTTTTATAATGACTGATGCACCGAGCCTTCTCTCGTTTTGCTGGGGACCTTGTCGTACCAGTTTGAGTTTCACTGATCTCCGGTGTGTGTGGGTGGACGCAGAGTGTGCGGAATCTCTTGCACGCCTTCATTTCCCCGCTCAGCCGTAGCACACGGCATATGGCGCAACATAATTGCCAACATTCATCGCTTGACCTATACACACATTCTGACATTTCAAACCTGATTTCTGTGTGAAAGCTACAACCTTAACAAGCATGTAATACAGAGGTACAAGTCCACCACGCAATCTGTGCATGAGATGACAGGAAGGAATTTTTTAAATAAGCTGGAAATCAATAAAGGAGGGGGGAGGGGGGACGAAAACGACTTGACGTTTCGTTACGACCTGCCAGCAGTCCACCAGTCCTTGGGTGTCTAAATAAAGAAATTACGATTCTGGAGCAGCTACAGCGCACTTGCCATGATGCTTTGTAATTGGCAAGTGTACCGACGGGCCTCATGTGACAACACTTCTCTTCATTAACATTCCCGGCTCATATTGGTTTAATATCATCCCAGAGCTGTGATGGTGATCCACGCGCAGCCGCCGTGACGTCCGGGCCTCCAGTTTTATGTTAGTGCTGCACAGCAGATGAAATCCAATTAAGGCAATGAAATCAAATCAAGGCGGCTACATCTGGATATGCTAATTTCTCACTAGTTTGCCGCTAAATCTAATTCTTTCCCAAAGGTCATTTCTTTTTTGACATGCCTGTGGCGCGCTCCTGTACATTTCTCCAGCACCCCCCGAGGACGTCTTTGTTGGGAGTAATTTGGCGGAGCTACGGCTTTTTATTGGCTAAATTTCGATTAAACGCAATTACAACCTGTTTTTAGTAATTGAATGACACAAACGGCAGCTCTGTGTATATCAGAGCGCGGCCTCGCATATGGCAGCTTCGTGCCTGTTATGCATTTGTTGCATCTGCTGACACGTGTGAACATGTGCACTATGGAAAAACAGAATAATTCGATATACAGCCAAATGTCCACGTGACAACGATTTGCATACATCAGTGAGCCAGTTCATCATGATGAATCCATTTTTTTTCATCCACTCTTTGCATATTTAAAAACGTGCTTTGATACATACATACTATTTTTACCGTGCACAGGCTCCTTTTGGCCTCATATTGTAAATGGAATCAGTGTGAGTGGTGTACACACACAGGACACACACGCCTAGTGTTTGAATCCACACTCACCCAAAGCACGTCGATGTGTGCACAGCACGCTGGTCTCGCTCCAGGCCTCCGTCACTATTCATCCCCTTCAGGAGAGACGGGCAGACAGAAGACGGGAGACGACGAGGCTCTGTGAGAGTGAAATATTAATGCCTTCTCTCTTGGTCCGGCCTCGCAAGGTCATCCGCTCGCTTTTCATTGTTGGAAAACAGCCTGACGGCTGAGGCGATTGAAACTGAAGAGATTTCCACCCCGTCCTCACACAATTTAAACCAAGGAAGCCATGACTCTTTGTCGCGTGACCTCGCTGCACATTGTTACCTGCAGGGGGAGGAGGGAGGGGAGGCGACGGCTGCAGGGACGAGCAGAGAGAGTTGCTCGCGAGACGGAGGAGTTCTTTACCGCCGTTTATTTGCTCCCGTTTATCTGCGACACGGCTGTCATGCGCGGGGCGTTGTGTTATGAGGTGTGTCTGTGCGAGTGTGTGTGTGAGTGTGTGTGTGAAGGGAGCGCTCGGTGTGTTGGAGTGTTTTATGTGAGTCGTCTCCCTCATGTTGAAGGACAGACACAATCAATAGAAGCAATCAATGTTGCATGAAGGCTAGAGGGAAGACAGTTCCTGAGGTCCCCCTATTTTTGTCTGCCGTACTACACACACACACACACACACACACGTACAGTAAAATATCCCAGGGTTCAAAGCAGCTCAGCCGGTGGTGTCTTTTGTGCGCGAGCGGCTGCTCTTCGTACACGTCGACAGCAACACGTCTCCGCGGGGATGCTTGCATTTCCTCGCCTATCTTACTACGACCGTTTTCTTTCACATTCTCTCTCCCACGATGCCTTTCATCGTCCCTACCTGTGTGCACACGGACAGATAACCCCAAACCAGCAGCTGATTGCAGCAGAGGGAACCTGGCCTACTGTTCTACTCGGCCGCTGCCAGCTGGGGAGTGTGCAGCAGCGTCGGTCCAAGTCCACAGGATTAGCGGACAGGCGGGGGACATAAAGATTGTTGCTGCAATTGTGCCAGGCAGTGCTGACTAATAACACATTTGAATTTAGGAGGAATTATTAAATGTGTTGACGCCTGTGAATACAGGAGAAAACTGCCTGCTTCACATCACGGAGACATGCAGAGAAGCTGTCTGTTGCTTCTGTCTAATGTCGTCCACTTCTGCATGTATTTCCCTGTCGGTGGTCTGCCTTTGTTACACAGAAATAGGTTGAAATAATAAGGAACTGCATTTCATTCAATGGATTATTATGTGGATGTAGAGTATGTACAGTGCTAATGTACAGTGTCTAGTCTCGGAGAGTGGGTAGAGAATATCATTCCCCTCCCTGAGGACTCTGACCTCGGCCTACAGGTGACACCACATGACATGATACAGGAACATCAGCAGTGGAAGTATCAGGAAGTGACACCTTAGCAGAGACATCGGGGTCTGGGGTTGCTGCGGTCCTGAAAGCTATCTGTTTTTTTCACGATCCCTTTATATTGAGTATCTGCCAATAACAAGAATGAGCTCAGAATTTAAGTGTTCAACAAAGTATTTGACAGCCCAGACAAAGAATTTTATGTGCCTGATAATCTGTCCAGCAGAAATAGCACAGCTTTCAGGTTCATTACGTACTCTGCCTTATTGTCAAGCAGTGACTGCCAAATCAGGCAGCGCCATAACTTCCCATCCGGCCTGAACAGTATTAAGGAATTCAGAAAATGTGCACATTTAGGTTCTAGCCCTAGCATTCCACCTAATTTCGCTCAGTGTGTTCACAGATCGTGGTGACACGCTGACCAGCAAAAACACAAATGGAACCAACAAAACGTAGCCTGGCAGAGGTAACACAATCTGAAAATTGCAGATTTGGAGCTAAATTCCAAATTGTTCTGTGTTTTGTTCCCAATATCACCAAGCTCACCCATGTTCTCTTATAAAACAACACAGTGGCTGCTGCTCGTTACGTTCTTGACCTCTTCGCTCGCCGATTTCAGACTTTTGAGACGGCAAATCAGCAGACAACCTCTCCCATCAGTGCAGTTCGGATTTTTCTAGTTAACATTCTATATGTAACAGTTACATTCTATTACAGACTATGAATCTAAACTGGCCTTCGGTGCATGTGCACAGAGCTGAGCTGTAAACACATGAAAATAACAACACCCGCCGACATTGAAATGGGCCGCGAACAGCAGGGGTTGATGCGCGGCGACGGATGAACATACTCGTCGAGAAAAAACACGTCGTATCACCCGTCTGCTCCTTTCAGACGACGACGCGCTCCCCCTCCAAGTGTTTATCCGCCGAAAGGCTGAGGAGAGGAGAAGCGACTCGGGCCCATGTCTGTTTGAAAAAATGGGAATTTAAAATGTGATGGGGCACCTTTGCTCTTCAGCTTTAATAATTCACGAGTCGAGACTTTGAAAGCTGTTATCGACCGCAACATTAATTTAGATCAAAAGATGAAAGAGAGATCTCTGTCTTGAGAACGCGCCGCGCTGCTTGAACGATATTGCGTTTGGCACATGGAGAAATCTCACGTCTTGACTCCGATGCCGACGACTTCTCGCACTGGCAACTCGGAAAAAAACTGCTATTCACTGTCACATTGCGCCGCTGTTCATTTCCAGCATTGCCGCGTACGTTTCCGCACGCATTAATGAAGTGCAGATTGAGTTAATTTGGCGGAGTGAGTCACACGGCAGAGCAAACAAAGCTCCGGACTTCAGATGCGGAGACAACCACGAGGCTTTTTTGTGCTCCACGATCGCGTCAGCGGCCTTTTATGCCACCGAGCTCTTCAGTTTTTCCACATTTCCAGACGAATGATACTCAAAAGCTTGCTTCCACTCCCACGTAATTAACACATTTTTACCACACCAGCCTTCAACATTCTGAACCACTTCAGGCAATGTGCCCATGCAATTTTAGGCCGACGCGAGCGGAGGCGGTGAGGGGAAGAGCTTTGTGAGACAGCTCTCTGATGTTGCCGCGGAGCGTTTTTGCAGCGCTTTATTACATTTTGTCGTCGAGTGTACGGGCTGTATGAAAATAGGCTCCTCTGTGAGCTCGACGCCGGCGCCGCCTCCGCCGACAAGCATGACATCCGCCTCGTCGCGTAATGTCTCGTCCCCGTCTCAACAATCGGACCCCCGCCGTACTTGACATTTTTCTGTCGGACGTTTATTTTGTTACATTCTGTTAATTATACGGCTCCTGTGAATGTTTTGTGCAATCAGCTGAAAGAAGGAGCGGATTTGCTTGGTGACAGAAAAAGAAATCAAAAGGCACAATCCCTTTTCTGTAACATGTGACAGCAGGAGCAGAACGTACTGTAGACTGACGGAGGTGTTGCCGGATGGGATCAAAAGACGTTTGAATTTCCTCAGAGGTAGTAATTCATGTGTAGAGACAATAGACGCAGAGAAAGCCTTTTATGCTGTATGCACAAAGAATCTCTTTTGCATGCTGTGGTTTGATATTGATAAAGACCAATCCAGGCCGGGGATTTGAGTTTGAGGCTTCAAGGACTTTCAGGAAAGCAGCTCCAAAGACAACAGGACCAAATTGCACTCGCCGCCTTGTTAAAGGAAAAGGTCACCTGAAAGTAAAAGTTGAGTCATTATCTACTCACCCCCATGTTGTGGGAAAGCTGGGTGAAAGTCCACAAAACATTTCTGGAGCTTCACAGCAAAATTGCATTGCGGTATTCTCCTAAACAACTGAAGTAGATGGGGACTTGTTTTAAAATGTAAAAAAAATACCAAAATAAAAAACATTAGATGGCTCCATGGAGCTCGTCTTGTATAATCCAATGCTCTGGAAGCCTGGAGATCCGAACTTGAATCCGAGCTTGTGCACCCGCTTAAGACGGGGTGTGCGCTACACTTTTAGCTAAACAACTACAGTGAAGATTTCAGCATATAAAAGAGTGTAAATAACCAACTTGGGATCACTGGGCTTGGAAAACTGAATTTTCATATTTGGGTGAACTGTTGCTTTAAACTCGTGAGTATCAGTCAAACTGCATTAGTGCCCTACACAGTTAAAAAGATGTTAATGTAACTGAGCTATTCATCCATCTGACATATTTTAGCTGCTATATAGCCCTTAAAATAAGGGTTGTTATTCATTTATGTAAAGCACTTTGGTCAACCTTGGTTGTGTTGTGTATAAGGTGCTCTACAAATAAACGTGACCTTGACCTTAAAATAAGACAAATAAAGCAGTATAAAATATGTTGGAATGTAATCAACACAACACAGACGTGCTATGGCATACTGACCTAGTTGGCTGTCCTTAAGGTCACTTTGGCAGGGTTAATTCTTGCTGACGCTAAAGTTTACCACAGGTTATCAGGCTTAAAGATATCTGGACTTTCTTAATTCCCAGTTTTTAATCTTATCTTGTGACGACACTGTGCTTATGATCTGGTTAGGTTAAGGCACAAAAACCACTTGGCTAGGTTAGGAAAAGATCATGTTTTGGCATAAAACACTTGCCGTGGTCGCCACAAACATAGCTGGAGATGTCAAAAACATCATTTACCACAGCCTCAGTTCCTTAAAAATATCTAGTGGTTCCCCTCTTACAAATGGTGAAACACACTCTTGAACTGGTCACTCGCTTAGCAGCCTTCTCACCTGAAACTTCACCACCATCCCCTCCACCAAATGTCAATATGGTATGACACACACAAACGTGAATTTATCAGGGCTTTGCATAAAGGTTAACTGCCAACATTTTACACTGGAAACTGGGCTGCAATTACAGAATGCAACTGCAGTAAGCCTCATTTCTATAATTCTTGGCATATTTTGGAGTGGAGTTTCATTATTTGGCACTGTGGAGGCGATGATTATGTTAATGATCAAATTTAACACACCTTCATCAGTGAAACAATTCTGTAAGAGAGTGTGATGAAAGTGACTTGATAAACTCACAGGTAAACCTCACAGAAACAAGTAAGAGGTTCAGGGTAAGAATATAACATTTACTGTTCCTTAATTTTGATACATTTTAATCTGATATGAATATGATATTTCATATATGATCATTTAAATAATTATTATTTCGATTAAGAATAACAATAGTGAACGGATGCATTCAGATTTGATCAAATGCCCTCCTACCTACAGGCTTCAACAACTAACAGTTATTTCAGACCAACATGTCTAACCAAACAGAGAGGATGGGATGCTCCAGTGTGGCTCTCTGCTGATGACTGTCGTGCTTGAAAGCTTGTTTTGTCTCCGCATTGTGAACATCAGGTACGACCAAACTAAGCCCGTACCGACGATGCACTCGCGGTGGTGTGTGACGCATTTGGTAAAAGCTTCCACCCCTTGGCATGTGTTACGTTCGTGCTAGCTAGAGACAACACAGAGTGACCACACGTCATCAACCCTCCGGCTTCAGCAGCAAAGTAACTGGTGGATTATTAGTAGTGGTGAAAAACAAAGGGGAGGCGGGGTGTGTTGTGAAAAAAGATAATTGCATCTTTTAATTGAATCCCTGGAGCATTGAAATGCTCGAAGGGTGATTGGAATCCATCCACCCTAAGCCTTTGTTTCTTCCCTATTTCATAAACCAGAGTGTAGAATAATGAGCTGGTTCGGTATATATACATATCCATATATCTATATATGGATATATATATATATATACAGACAGATGTATTTAGATAAATATAGATACCGTCATTGTATTTCTGTCTCCACGTCGTCCTCTCCATTGTGCTGTTTTGTTCACGCCTCATTGTCTCGTGTGTTCTCACTGTCATTCTCTCCCCGCCCTCCTCTCGTCTCTCCACATGTGTGCATCACTTTGTTGTTTGCTCGTCTGTGCTGTCGTGTCCCTCTTCATCCCGGAGCAACAAGTCAAACTGCCTCTTCAGATTCCCCTCTCCTTTGTTTTTTCTTATCTTTTCCTGTCTCCCGTCGCATTGTTTCCTTCCCCCTCGCTTCACTCTCTCTCTCCTTCCTACTTAGCTCAGGCCTAATTAGGGAGATTCCTCTCTGATCAATAGACCCTCCTCGTGGGAGCACAAGAGGCAACAGCCCGGAATGATGGCACATGTGTGTGTGTGTCTGTGTGTGTGTGTGTGTGCACATGCATGCAGAGTGGGGTGTCAAAGGGTTATGTGTAGAACCTGATTAGCAAACACTGTGATACTGTATGCATGCACACACCTCTTTGTTCTTGGCAAATGCACAATTCTATTATTGCGCAAACCATGAAGTGACACCACAGATCACAGTGACTTCAGTTAATGGGTGCCTTTAAATGCAACATGTTTTACATTTATTTCATTTTTTTTTTAAAGAATTGTTAAAGCAACATCATCTATAAAATACGTGTTTTGTGAGCGTTAGGGTCAGCTAGCGGAGCTAACTTGTAGCTTCAGCGCCAGCAGTTACAGGTTGCTTTCAGGAAACTCTGTAAATTGCAGAGAACTGAGGCGGAGCAGCTGGAGGACATCAGAGGAAGAAAAACAGAAAACAGGTTCTCCATTAAATATGATCGGGAGCGTGTCTATGTTCCCCGGGTCCTATGTCCCCCTCTTTGTATGAGACTTTCTATGTTCCCCGGTTACTTTTTCCACCATTACTGAAAAATTCCATGGCAAATAGGCCTATGTAGGCCTACGGGCTAACCCCTAACCCTAACCCCCTACTCTAACCCTAACCCTAACCTAGGACCCTTTTTCAGAAAAAGGGTCCTATGTATTGCTAAAGGGGAACATAGGTCCCTTTTTGGGAAAAACGGGGAACATAGGACCCTTTTTTAAAAAAAGGGTCCTATGTTCACTGGTCTGTTACCTTTTCCACCATTACTGAAAAATTCCATGGAAAATAGGCCTATGTAGGCCTACGGGCTAACCCTAACCCTACCCTAACCCTAACCCTAACCCCCTACCCTAACCCTAACCTAGGACCCTTTTTCAGAAAAAGGGTCCTATGCTCCCCGGTATGTATTGCTACAGGGGAACATAGGTCCCTTTTTGGGAAAAACAGGGAACATAAGACCTTTTTTCTAAAAAAGGGTCCTATGTTCCCCGCTTGGGGAACATAGGGATGACCCCATGTCGGGATAACATCAATGGCACATTGGCTCAGTGTTTGGAAGCTCGTGCTGACCCTGCAGCATATTCTGATGCAAAGACCTTTACCTGATTGTGTTTAGTGGGAAGTACACTTATTGAACTTCATCGAGCAATTAAAGGAGAAAACAACTGCACAGTAAGGATGAAGCCGTGAAGCTGACATGTAAAATGTGTTGACTCACATTTGGCTGCATAGCCCTTTCATTGTTTATTCAGTAATACTCTTGTGAATTTGCCAGCGCGCTGTATTCTGGCTCAGAGGGATTCAGACCCATGAGTTTGGCATCTCTCTACAAACCTATAAATATATATTAGAGGTGTGCAGGTAGAGAGTCGTGATTTGTGTGATTATACGGCTTCGAATAAATTCTTGCACCCTATAACCTCACCCAAACAAACCCCGCCACTCTCACTACATCCATAATTAACAATACATTTTTGTTAATATCCCCTTTTTAAAGCTGACGAGGGAGAGGAGTCTGCCGCAAGGTCACCGCCGTGGCAGTATATTAAAATGTAATCGCGGTCGTACACAGATTTAAAGTGAGCAGCGTGGGGAATTAAGCAGCCAAGGAAAATCATAAAAGGGAAGGCTGCATCTAATGAGTCAGGAGTGAATGATGTGAGCATGTTTTGGTGCCAGTGATGTGAGAGCAGAGGGCCCAGGGCCGCAGAGGGCCATCTGGGGCTTCGCATTTGACAATTACAATGAGCGTCGTGGCCACAGGCACATTCCCTTTGCCGCTGTCAAAGAATGTGTGTGTCTGTGGGTTTTGTCGCACGTGTTTGTGTGTCTCTCATCGTCTGTTTTCGCAGAAATCCCTCATAATCTTGTTGGAAAACAACAGCCAATTAAAATAACTGCAATCTGTGTGCACTCGTCTTAGCCAATTTATCCAGGGAGCCTCGTGAAAGTGCGAGGTTTAAATATCCGCTTGTGTTTGGGTTCGGCTGTGAGTATAAGCGTTTGCTGTGCACGGCGCTGGGGACACAGGCAAACACAGCAACACAAACTCGCCGCTGTGCACGGGCTCCAGAGGTCTGCAATCCCAAACCGCCGCTCAGTTTAGCTATTCTGGGGGCAGAATCGACTCAGCCCCGACACAATTAGCGAAGAAGTCTGGATGTGCAGCATCACGTTTTATTTTTTATTGAATATCATCCTTGTGTACTGCAGTTCCAGCCCATCGCTGTGATTTCTTTATCCGTTGGTCACTTGAGACCAGACATCACAGCGCATCACCCGATGAAACAGATTTTGGTATCACGTGTAATCCAGTGATTATCACCACATATGAACACACACCTGCTCGTATGTTTGCAGAAATAATGCGAAACGCTTATCATAATGTCTATCGTATGAATCACTCGTGTGTTCTACCTGTCCTCGTGTTTGCGTTCGTGTGTGTGTGTGTGTGTGTGTGTGTGTGTGTGTGCTGTTGCCTCTTTGCCCCGGCGTCTTTAGGCTGATTACCACGATGCCTGAAGGGAGTACAACATTGTTTATGTTATTTATGAGCTTCCTTTAATTGGGCTGAGAGTCACGAGGCTCCATCAGAGGCGCGCTCCTCTTGCTCTCGGCTCAGCCAGCACTGGAGGCTATGTGGAAGGTGAAGCTGTAATTAATGGATTTTTTTTTTCTGGTGTGTTGCAAGTGTAACAGACCCCACGATGCGACAGTTCACGGGGACCAGCTGACTGTCATGCATCTGAACCCAATCTCTTTCCCTTTCGCAGCTCATTTTGTTCGGATCTCGTGCGGTAAATCATGCGCCGGTTCCATTGGCTCGGCGCTCGCACCCGCGGACATCTCTATTAAAGAAAGGGTCACACGCGTGGCCTTACCTTGGCTACATGCATGCCTAGAATCAATACCAATGAATGAATAAATACCAGCATTGAGTTAATTTAGACTTTTTTTTATCTCATTCTGCATTCTCGCCATGTCCTGGAGCCACAGGGGAATTTAATATTACAAGGCCTCTGAAGTCAGAAGCAGGAATAATTTATATCATTGTAGACTGAGTATCTTTGAGTTTTTGGAATGTTGGTTGGACAAAAAAAAATTGAATTTGAAGACACCTTACCAAAGGACACTGTGATGACATTTTGACTTTTTTAAATCTATGTATTGAAAACAGTAATTGGCAGATTGAACAATGAGGAAAATAACTGCGAGTGACAGGTCGAGATACATCTACATGAGGGGATTTCTGAGACTACGCTGTTACCAGCATTTTTGGTTCATGGCTCCTTTAACCTGCATTAAACAGCATTGACATATGACCCACTTTTAAGTCAATATAGTGAACTTAGCAAACAGTTACCTATTTACATATCCAGCACATATAGAGCAACTTTATCATTCATTTGGTCAATATTCACTCTCCTTTTAGCTCTGTTTTTTATTTTCTCTCAATCAGATCCTCAGGAAACATATCTGGCTCTTTAGCTGCTACGTGTTTCACCATTTTAACCAGCTAGTGGCTAACTGTGTCTTTCTGCAGTTTAGACAGCAGGTAGACTACAAGTTGCAGAGTCTTTGGTCGTTTTTCCACCGACAGTACCAGCTCGCCTCTTGGTTTGGTTTCAGACGCGTTGCGTTTCCATCTAGAATTAGTATCTCTTCAACGTCGGCGGGTCGTCATCAACGTGGGTGGGTCATCATCAGTACGTACTTATCCACGCGACACATAAACAGGGCTAGCTGTGGGCTACGCTAAACACGTACACCTTTTCATTTCTTGTTGCACCATCAAGCTCGTTCTGGATGCGTCTTCAGCGACAACGCTCAGGAGCGTCTCCACCTCTGCCACGGTCCACGGCGTGTTCTTGCGCGTTGTTCCTTCCATGTAATCGCTATGTTGACTGAACGCAGATGCTAGTTTTTAAAGGTAGCGGGTGTCACGCTCGGACGTCGCGCTCGTCATGAGTCATCAAGTGGCGTCACTCTCTGTCCAATCAGTGGCCGGCTGCCAGCTTATGTCACACAACAATATCAGCTCATCTCAGTTGGAACTTGGTGTGATACTAAAAAAGAACACGGAGGTGATACTAAAAAAGTACCACTATAGAAGGTACCAGGTACCAGATTTTGGTAATGGGAACGCAAAAAAGGCTAGCTAAGTCGAGGCGAGGCGAGCTGGTACTGTCGGTGGAAAAACGGCATCTGACAAGTAGTCACCCTATAGATAAAGATAAAACTATACAGTATTTCACACCTGAGCAGAATGATGTGTTCTAGTTTAGCTCATTAAAAGGACTGGCTTTACCATTAAACTCAGGATGAACTAGCTGCTTGCGGTCTGAGATGCCCGGTTCAACACCGGGGCTCGAGTCTCCTCACCCAGCCTCGTTTCGGATATCAACATGGAGCCCGGCTCAGGAGACACAGCCGTCACATCCTAATGAGTTGTTGGCAGGCCGGCCCCGCTTCGCCTGTCCAGAAAGCAAACACTGGCAGATAATTGGCCAATTTCATAGCTGGGATGTTTTCTCTGGCTTGAGACTGCGAATTAACAAGCTGACCGTCATAATATCATGGGTCAGTTCTGATGAAAAAAAAAATAAATAAAAAAGACAGAAACTGATGATGCTCTGCAAAGCTAATGATGTCTGCCATTAGCCCGGGGAGCTTTGCGTCGCAACAGTCAGCTTTGACGGTGTCCAACAGGCGCTGTTCTTGCAGGTTTGATTGCATCACTGAGCGGGGGGGTTCGTCAAGTGAGAGGCTGTTCTGTCTCATTACTATTAAATTCTTGCATGGTATTAACACTGAGTGCTATGTACACCAGTCAACATTTTCGACAAAGTCTGCTGCACATAATGAACAGCTCAGAATATTTGTTACACTAGCCAGAGAGGAAGTTTGTCGACAACACAGGACCGAGACATTGTTTCAGCGTGTGTTTAAAGGAACTCTCTGGTCGTGGTTTCACAGCGAGTCTGGCAGCCTCGCAGCTGTGAACGCCGGCTTTGTTTCAGCGAGGAGCTGACTGACAGTGAGCGTTGCAAATGAGTGGTGGCTCCGACGGAAATCAATGATCTGCTGCAACGAAAGACACAGTTTCATCCGTGGACATGACACTAGCTCTTCTTACACTTACGTCATGTACAAGTCACAATCGTCTCGCTGCACTAAGGCCCAGAAGCAGAAGCCACGGCAACAGGCAGAATTGATTACGCACCGTCTGATTTCCCTGTTCCACTGTAATGTAAATTACATTTGCTTGGTCTCTTTAACCTGCCGATGTGAGCAACTGCAATGTCCCCAGATTCCCTTTTAAATCAGGATTTTAAGAGCAGCTGAGTGAGGGGACACTAAACAGACTCTGCCAAACAGCTACAGCAAATTCTAAATCATTTGCGCCACCTTCTAATTCTGTATCAAACGCACAACGTGAAGCTGTTTGTTTCCTTGTAAGAAGTGTCAGTTTGTGGCAGCATGGCTGTACCGGCCTGTCTGCTGCTGTGTCTAAAGTGTGTCTCACCTGCCAACATTTAGCAGCTGTCTGAACACGCTGTTTCTACTGATTTCACCATTTACACTAAATTCATAAAAGGACACGTCAGATTTTACAAATATAGTAAGCAGTGACAAATATAGACAGTGTACGTAGTACATTGTGGAGAATGTCCCCAGACCTCCTTCAAAAAATGCTCAATTTTGTGAGTTGAACATTATACATGAAAATATTTCTCTTTTGTGATAAAAATGTGTCTGTTTGTCCCAGTGACGTATGTGTGTATTTGCATTTAGATCAGTTAAGTGAGCTTCGTCATGTTGTGTTATGTTAATGCCAGGTGTTGCACGCCTGACAGACTCAGAGCTGCCCACTTGTGATCTAACGTTAATACCAGCTCTGAATTCCCTCTGAACGTGTGCATGGCCAGGTTCAGAGCTGTTCTAAGTGAGGTGCTAAGGTGTGAACCACTTTTTTGTCTCTGCCATACAAGGCTACCTCTGCAAAAGGCCGTTACACAATGTTCTTCAATGCCACTTAGTTGAATAGGCAGCGTTTGTAGGAGTTTGAACTGGGTTGCGATGGGCGCTGGGCAGCTGTGTGAGCGGTGCCGAGGCTTCAGCAAAAGACATGAGGTCAGAGAGATCAGCCAGCTGAGTCTTTCATCCTGCCAATCCCAAGGCACCCTTTTCTTCACACTTCTTAAGTTACCTTCGAACACTTTCTCTCCCCCTTGTCTAGTCAGCAGACTTGCCAAACTGTATCCATAAAAAATCACAGCTCGCATGTCCATTTGTGTATTCACTCATAAAGTCTAAGATCCTCTGCATAACACAGCAAACATTGTACAGCAAAGAAATACATGGCGCAACATCCATGGAATCACATCCCTTCAATCCATGTTTCACCTGCATCAGGTCAGCATTTTGAAGTCCCACTGCTCTTTTCCCGTCAATGCTAGGATGGAAAAAACAGCTCTCAAGATGCATCTCTCCTCAGTGGAGAACATCCGACGTGGCAAACAGACACCGAAGGTTCATTTGCACTTTCCTGCGCCCACACAACTTGGTCTCCATGCAACTAATGCTCTCCTGACTTGTTCACAGTTTGCCTCGCCGCTTCTGTTCCTTCCCTGCTACAGTGAGAAGTGGAAATGATAATGACAGAGCTGCAATCGACGCAGACTGGCATTTAAAACCTTGTCTTACTTCGACACTGACACTGACCTTACCTTATCAGCGAGAGTGATGCACAGAGAGAGCTTCTTTTGCTTCCGATTGTCTGACAAAGGACGCTCACAGATCCTGTGTGTAATCATGCTTCATGCTCTTGATGGACCCAGCGTCACCCAGTCCCCAAAAGCACCTTAAGAGCAAACATGTATGACTTTAGATGTGAAGTTGAAATACAGTATGCAATGCTCATCAGCTAGATATCAACTCTGAAGTTCTAAACTTTTTAGAAATCAATCTTTCACTTTCTTTCTGTCTATCTTTCACTGATCTCTCAGCCACTCCCGTGAAAAACTTCCTCATTATGCTCCAGTTGGAGGGCATGCATCAGAATGAGCCCAGATTTAATTGGAAGCTCCTCATCAAAATTCTAATCTCACTGTATATCCATCCTTATCTGCATTCATTTTGTTTCCTAAATGATCTGCCCGGCATATTTCCACTCCCTTTGGAAGTCCAATTTATCGAATCCATCATGCAAATTTTCTTACTTTGGCATGCATTCTGCCTCATAAATGTTAACTAGCCTGAATATGGAGGCAAATGTATAGATATAGAGTGCGTGCCCTTTCTACGGGAATGCCCAGGCTAGGTGGTATAGAGCACAGAGGAAGCGTTTCGTTTGAAATGTTGACCAAGTTATGTTTTGAATAATGAAATTTGCTAAAGTGAAGTTGAAAGACTATGACTGAAATTTTAAATTGTCATGTGAATAATTGTAGCACACTGTCTATCTGCTGCTGTGATGAAGTGCCGGCCCTCTGAGCACAGACAGGATGTGTGTACACTGTCTCGGCCATAGCCACAGGACTCAGGGAGAGGTAATGGAGTGTAAATAAGGTGCAACAGTTGCCTGGACAGCTGTAAGGTTGATTCATATCAGTTGTTGTGTTTATTGAGGATGCTATTCTCAGACACTCGCACACAACAATGGTTCAACCCTGTGAACTGCTTCCTGACAGACAGGCCTTTGCTCTTTGGCCTCCCCACCTGCTCTGAGACTCGGTCAAACAGGTGTTCACTCCACTTAGTGCTCCAGCAACCGTTTACCGTCTGTTTAACAACTGCAAATAGGTCATTACCTGCACTAACTCTTCAGACTCATGTCTTGACATGAGTTGCTGAGTCAGAACCGCTGTGCAGTGTAGGCCTTCCTATCCAAAGGCAGTTGTTCAGGACAAGTGTTTTGCACATGCTAGCAGCATGGCTATGAGGGATAGCCTCATTGGCCTGTCGGTCTGTCCAGAGCTGAAATATCTCAACAACTATCAGATAGATTGCCGTGATGTTCTGTACAGATGGTCAAGGTTGAAATGTCTCAACAATAATTTGATGTACTGTTGTGAAATTTGGAACACATATGCATGTCCCTCTCAGGATTAATTGTCTTAACTTTGACCTTTCCTCTGGTGCTGTCATTGGGTCAAAATTGTCATTCGTCCAGTACTTTTTTACGAATACGATTTATGATCAAATACCTGAAGACACTCCTATCATCTTCAGTTTTATTTTGTGTGGGGGCAATTGGCACATGTTAGCATACAAACACTCTAAAACTAAGATGGTGAATATGTAGATAGTATGCCTGTCAAACGCCAGTAAGTTTGCATTGTCATTGTGAGCATGATTTATCTTAGAGCACTCTTTAAGTACAGCCTCAGAGAGCAGCTAGCGTGGCTGTAGACTCTGTCGACTGTGCGGCAGGGAGGATGTACTGTAGTAGGCTAACCATAAGCCTTGGTTCCATCAACCAAAAGCTGATGGGATTCTTTCATTCAACTTTGGAATATTGCAGTTTATGATACTATTTTGTTCAGCAAGATTCATCTTCACAAATTAACACTACATTTATGATTTTTGAAGCATAAATGCAAGACATATAACGCTGACGTCAGGATATAAATAAGACTATAAACTGACAAATCTTCGAGTTGTAAAGTTAGAACAGTTTGCAACTGAAGTCCACCTGTCAAGATGAACGAGTTCATAGATGAGTCTCTGTTTTCAACTTCTTCTCTTTTTTTTCCTGGCAGTTTTGATGTCCCCAACAACCTTTTCAGTCTCACTGAGCTGTTAGAACATGTAAACATAAGACACATTGCTGATGTATTTTATGTCGTAGAGCAAAATAAGAAAAATCTCTAACCCAAAGTATTTCTGGCATCTAAGCAAACATGCACTGAAAAATCCCAGTGACCTTCACTTCTAACCCTGTAAATAGGACTAGCTTTAAGCGCTCTTTGATTTTAAAAACAAAACAACATTGATTCATTTTAAAAAAAACAGAGAAAACACAGAAAAATTGCTCAGTGGGACTTGTTAGAACACAGCTTTCAAAATGTTCAAAGATTAAGTTTAGTCTGGAATTTTCAGACAGTTGTCAGACTAGAGGCAGAGTCAGGCAGAGTTCTGAATGAAGGAGAGAAAAGGAAGTCATAAAGTAAGTGAAACCCGATGCCCCACTACTGGCCTGTACATGTGGGGAAACTGTTAAATGTGTCGCTTAAAATCAGAAAAACACCATCCCACAAACACGGACCGAGCAGATGGTGAAAAGAAACTGTCGGAGTGATCCCCTCTCTGCCCGGTTTGGATTATAGAAGCATCAGGGTTGCTGTTTTCCATCAACAACATTGGACAACAATACAAAACATGTGACACCTCCCCGGGGGACGATGTCAGATGACGTTGGCAACGTTCTTTGTTACACTTAATGCGTTAAACCTCCCACTCCCCCCCGCGCTCCCAAATATCGCCATTATTCACCCCTCGTGGTCCAACCTTGCGTGCGATCCGGTGATGGCTCTCATTCAGCCAAACTTTCACCCAGCTGACTCCCTCAGAGTGATGGGCAGCGGGGCTATTGTCTTGTAATCAGCCAGAGAGCCACAACACTCAGCTAGGTCACCGTCAACCGGCGTACCACGTTCTCCCTGGGGTCGTGCCACGTCCCCGGTCATGCTGGAGATGTCATAAATAAAGAGAGACAGTGGAGAGAGAAAGAGAACAATGAATCCCCCCCTTTCCTTTGCTTCCAGCTCTGTCCCTCTCCCCCCCCCCCCAACAGCCACCGGGGACGTTGTAAATCAGAGGGCAGGGGTGGGGAGAAACCTGAGCCGAGAGCGAGGGAGTAAGGCAAGGAGACATTAAAGTGGGAACCTGGCTCTCTGGGAGCCCGGCCATTCCTGTCATCATTAGGGAGCGTGGGAGACAAAGGCAAGAAGAGATGATGATGAGGCATGGGACGGAGGGAGGGGAAGGGGGAGACGCGCTCTAAGATGGACAAACGTAATGAAAACAGCAAACACAAATGCATGTGTAGTCCCTCTTGTGCGTTCTGCATCGGTCGCACGCGCGCTCAGGTCATAAATCTAGCCTGGCTAGGTTTAGTTCTGACAGCGCTGCCGCTGGGAGACAAAGGTAATCCAGCAATAATTTTCGGCGAACAAGAGATTTTGATTTCCACCCTGTCAGGAGGGAGAGAGAGCTGAAATCATCTGCGAAGGGCTTTCTTCCAGTGCAGCGCTGCCTAGCCTACAGCCAAGCAATGTCCTTGCATTCACAGGGATAAAGCCATCTCTGACAATAGTTGGGGGGGGATGGAATTGCTGATGGAAAGGGAAGAGGCTGAAGTGAGGCAGTGATGAAAGGGATAAGACAGTGTATGTGTGCGTCTCTGTGTGTTAGTGTGTGTGTGTGTGTGTGTGTGTGTGTGCGTTGGCTTGAATGGTTGCACCTTTGTGGCTTTGTGCCTCTGTGTGCCTCGCTGCACTCCGATTGCCATACCAACCGCAATTACAAATCACACAAAAAATGAAAAAACACATATTTGTAGTAAAAGCATTCCAGGGATTTAATGATCCCGACCTTAAACCAACATTATATAGAAATTTGTGTTTTGTGTGATCTGGCACACTGTGTACAAGACAACATTTCCAAACACAAACCACAGGTTTCTGTGACAGTTTGTCGGATGCACATGTTGCATGCTAACTGCAGACAAAACTCATCATCATGACAATGTTATGTCCTGAAAATGTAGATAACTGAGAATACCAACAAGCACACCAAGCTAACGTAACATGAACCAGGGAAAATAACACCCGGTTATAACATGTTAAGGGCTAAACCTCTGCCCAAATGGACTGCCTTGACAACTTTGCTAACACAGCCAAATAACAGAAGACATAAATAGCTAATATTATGTGCTATTCAACAGCAGTAATTTCTGCTCAGCCTCTGTCTACAGCCTTTTATCGACCGAAGCTGTCGCAAAAGCCGGTCTGAGATTCACTCTTTTCCAGCCTCTTGCTCAGTCTACATTTTTCCCTTTTAGCTTCCTCTGTCAGCGTCCTCTTCAGTCTCTTCACTTCCGTCGCGATGTCCCTAAAGGCTGCTGAGAGGCTGTAAACACCAGCACTGTCCGGTGGTGCTCCCAGCAGAGCCTGTAGCTACTGTACACAGCAGACACAGGTTGCTTTCAGGAAACTGTAAATCACAGGGAGCTGAGGCAGAGCAGCCGGAGGACACCAGAGGGAAAATCACAAAACATTTTCTCCGTAAACTTTTATCCTGTTTTGCCGAAATCACTACAGTTGGTGCTGTGTGTGAGGTACAGCTGTGAAGGGTTACATACTGTGAATAATACCCGCTCTCCGAAGTTACTGTACAAAGCGCAGAAACAAGTGATCGTAACTTATTGTTGTGTTACTTTAATTATGACTTATTTTGATTTGACCTTGAAAGGACTTTGACTGAGGCTTGGCTGTGCTTCTGCAATACAACAAATATAAAAGGAGAGTAAGAAAAGCAGGATTCAAACAAAAACTGAATCAGTAAGCGCTACAAGTTTTGCATCCATCTTTCCCGATACAGCCCCAAACTGTTCCTAGTTGATATGTTCTCTCCATTCTATCTCTACGACTGTTTACCGAAGCTGTCAAGGTAGGTTTACTCAGTGCTACCTCGCTCTCACTGACACTGATCACCGTCCCTCTGGCCTCAGGTATCTCTCTCTCGGAGGTAACTAAGCCTTGTGGAATGTTTCGTGCCCCTCTCCCCGACCTCTATGAGTGTTTGGACTTGGCTCTCACCCATCATCTCACATTTTCCCCTTGAGGTAGTGAGGCTTAACCCTGACAGCCTATGAAGAAGGGTGGGGAGGGAAGCCAGTGCCACTTTTCACTGGACACTTTACATCTACCCGACACACAAGGGAGGGGAGTTGTGAAGGAGAGTGCTGAGAGGCATGGAATCGAGCTCGGCGTAAAAGGAGAAAACTCCTCAAGGGACCTATAGGGCTTATTCAGACTTGAGGTGTAGAGGAGCTTCTGTAATTCTAGTGAGAATTCACACTGAATCGGTGGTATTCAGTGCTGGTGCTTGTTCTGTAAATGTGCTTGGAGCTCAAGGTTCCATGTGTAACTTTCCTCTATTGGACTATACGTGATATAGTGGAAAGACAATAAATGCAGAGACATACACAGCAAACTATCCAGTGGAAAGATTACGCACGGTTCATGGTTGTTCCACAACTTTCATTACACGAGTTCTATGCCCAATCATAAGAAACATACTTCATACAGTAGGTCAAGTTAAAGTTGCACTATGTAGTTTATCATTATTATATTCATCCGAGAAAGCTCGTTTATTTAACTATATAGGACATTTGAGGACATTTAAAGTAAAGTGTTTGTTACAAGCTTGTCACCATGGTTTCTTATGGGTTAATATTGTAAATATTAAAATGTTGAGCTTTAATTTCTTCCCCCAAAACTACATAGTGCCCCTTTAAATGTGAACAGATGCAGTGCTCAAACAACAGCTCCTTACTCCTCCCTTTCACCCAGATAGGAAATGCGTACAGAGCGAATAATTGAGAAAATAACCAATTTAAATCCAAACACCACGTTTCATTTTACAAGAATCATTTTTCCTGCTTCTTCACACTTCTCAGACCTGTGTTTGAGCCGCTGTATCCAGTGACTTTCCATCAGCCGTAACAGTAAATGTTGTGATTTTATGTTGAAACAGTGCTTACGGTGGCTGTCAAACTTGAGAACTCCACTTCTGCGGTGTAAAAAAGCCATTATTACGAATGGCTTTTGTGCCACGTGTGACAAATATGTTGAACAAAGCCATTTCATGTTATTATTATATTGTGAATATGAAGTATAACAATTTGTAGCAATTTACATGTAATAACCTCGGCCGAGTGTAAGCGGATTGTGCGAGATGTGAAAAATGAGACCTTCCCTGTCTCTCTCAGTTGGCTATACAAACCTGTGGATGATTTGTGTTGAGCGTTTGATTTAACGCTGCTGGGCTGCAGATTTCTCTTTGTGAGGGACTCGGGGTGGGATCATAGGTGGCAGTCCAGAGGATGTGATGTGACATTATGCACGTTCTCAAATGCCTCGTCTCCTCCTCACAGAGAGCAGCAGTAGCCAGCCATAGTTTAGAAATGGAGTCCACTTACATAAACTAACGACCGGCCTAAGGATAGAAGAAGTTCCACAGAGCCCTTTAAATAATTCAGGTCGATTCTCGGTAGCTCGGAAATAAAAGCCAACAGGTGGTCTGCATATTAACTGATGAATATTTAACTTGAGATAAGCAATAAATGCTCTTAAATATGCATGTAAATCTTTGCTCAAATGTGAGGGAAATGCATTTCCTTCCGAATTAAAGTGAGCTTTTAATTAAGGTGTACAAGGGCAAACAAAAGAAAACAAAAAGGGCGGGATGTGAGCCTGCTGTGGATGGGCTGAGGGAGAGGACAACCCATAGGTCTGATTGCACTGATGGACACTTTCTTATTTTCATGTGCATCGGAGCCACAGAGCGCATACATGGCACTGAGAACACATTGTACCACCGTGAATCAGACAATGATGCATCACAAACATCTCAAAACCTGTCTGTTAAGAGTTTAGATGCGTAGTCCTGAGTCTGATATCAGTGCTAGGTGCTTCCTTTTTGAATGCAGGCACATTGCCCAGCCACCTTTAAATACCCGCAGCTGGAAATAGCTCTTCCTCCCACCTCTGTAAAGCCTGTATGTCGGTACTGCTTTACAGCTTTTAGCCGCTCACGAGCAAAGTGTGTCCTGTCTGACCTATTTGAATTCAGTCAACACATTAGAGCATGTGCATTATACCCATCATGTCGGTACCTGCAAATTAGAAAAGGTATCCTATCCTGTCTGTACTGACTGAAATGATTCAACACGTACATGTGGATCTGAAGGATAAAGCCAGAGACAATAAGGCCATGGGGTACGATTGAAAACTGTTTTTTGTTGGTTTTCATTTTGCACTCTGACCACAACTCAAGCTCATCTGCCATGAGGTATCTCTTATATTACAAGTTATATAAGACATTTCTACATGCTTTTGAATGGAAATATTAAGCAGGCTGATCTAATTTAGAGTGAGAGGTATGGAAATATTGATGACCAACACCTATTAATTACTGCAGGAGTACACAACAGTGTTCAGAAAACAAAAGGAAACACATATTCCCATAATCTTTTTATTGGTTATTTGGAAATAGTAACCAGGATTAAGGACAAACCAACAAAACATTGTATTTAAAAAGAATAACAACTTACACGAAAAGCACTTCAAAAATATCAGCGAAGGTCTTTGGCTTGAGGAAAGTTAGTGAAAATAACAGCCGAGATCACAAGCAGCTGTGAGCACTGCAATCTGAAATCAAAGTGGCCTGAAGTGCGCCAACCTTTCCTCCTGATAACAGACACGCTTTCATGAATGTCCCTCTATTCCACAATGGCCCTTGTGCGACTGGTGCTCCGTTAAAGTCCGTGCTTATAACAAACCGCTGCGATATCAGACACACGGCATTTTGCTATTTATTGCCATCTCCCATTAAAATGAGAACATCTCTGCTGTGAGTGTTGTTTTGCTTTATTAGATCCATTTTCGATACTACAAATGAGCTGGCTGCGTATATTCATAGTGTAATTACTTTCCCTTTCCAATTTGCCAGACACCACAGCTCTGTCCTGGAAATATAATGGGGCCATTTTGCATCAAACACAGCTAAGGTAATAACAGAATATTGGCTTACCTCTCAGCAGGAGTCTGATGAGATGGGGTCAAATTCAATGCAGGAGACAAAAGCTTCTGGCGTTTTTCGTCCGCCGTCAATGTGTAAAAATACAGCATCGTCTGATCTGTGTATGTGTGCGATAATTGCTCCCTGGAAGTGGATATGATGAAACGTGGCGAGTTACATCGGGCTGCAATCTCCTTTTTTCGATTTCAATCCCACAGATGCAATTTTTAAAAATGTTATATGGCTTTCAGTCTGTAAGCCTGCTGAGGATCCCTTTGTAGAAAAAAAAAGGTTTTTGTATGCCATTCGTTAAAAAGCTTTAGGTGAAGTGACTCTTTGCATTTTGCATATGCAAATGAAACAACTACAACGCCGTCACTACTTGGAAAACCTATGCATGTTAACGGATCAACACCTTTTCTTTTCCAAATTGCCAGTGGCATTTCATGTATTCTTAGAGAAAATAAGGCATCTCAGGCAGGGCAACTAACTGCTAGGCTTGAATGGCTCCTGTCACACACCATAATAGCTTGTATGAAAAGCCAGGGCTGCCTGTTAACAGCAGGTGAGAGCAGGAATGAAGCCGGAGGAGCTAGTCTGTAGAGCAGAGACAATTTTGTTCAGGCTCTCCGGCAGCTTTGCCAGAGTGTGTGTGTGTGTGTTTGGACGGGGTGGGGGGGGGGAGTAATTGCTGCCGCTACCCCCTCCTCCCCAGAGCAGACTGGGAGGATTGGAAGACTCATTTCATCTGTGAGGAAACGAACGGATGGGAGCTCTGTGGGGTGGGGAAGCAGAAGAGGCTAAATTACAGAGCAGCACGGCGTGGCAGCCGGTTGTGTACTCTGACCCTCTGTCCCGACTCCACTTGGATCCTGAGAAGAGCTATTTCCAAGAAGATGCACATCTTCTGCCAGAAACTATAGGGGACGGACACGATAACATGACATTCGGTACAATATCACGCAATCCAATACAGCAGCCATGCAATAAGTACTACGTTTGTGAAGGTCAATGACTCAACAGAGACTTTTTTCTAATATGTTTTAAGGTGTCCAACAGTTTAAAAAACTAAAACAATGACAACTACAGCCTAGCCTTAGGAATGACCACAGCATTGAATCAACATGTGCCAGTCTTGATAGAATCAGAACTCAAAGGTGATATTGGTTGGTGTAGGCTGTTGGTCTCTGGAATCAAAGACAGATGCCTTGTACACATAATCATCCAGCTTGGCAATATAAAAACCTGTACATCAAAAATAATGTTACCTTTCCCTTTGCTTCTGACAGACAAAAGTCATTATTCCAACAAATCAACAACAACAAAAATGTATTTTGTTATTGCCCATAGGACAACACCACTATCAGCATCACTGGTCAGTGCCTTTCAAAACCATTACAAATTATAGTTGCAAAAATAAAACTTTGAAAGTTTATGTATTTTTACATAGTACAGATGTGCCTTCATTCGTGTTAGGGAAAGATCATGATTTGGTCTGAAAGAACTCCTTCATTAGAGGGTCAATATGTAAGATATGGCCATAATTTTAGCTTAGCTAAAACAATAAAAGAAATTAACCAACATCAAGTAAACAAAATAAACTCACAAAATGTCAAGAAACAAGCTATTTTTTCACTTACTTTCCTTGCTAACAAATAAAATACAACCGTACACCACCTGAATTCAAGTTTCTTTCTTCCACTGAACTAAGACAAGCTTAATTTCCTCGTTAACACATCATAACACATATTTTTTACCCACTGATGCTGGACTTTCTCGCTCCTGTGACGTCCCACCTCTCTCCTGTCAACGCCTGCTGTGTCTTTTCACCCCTGAAGTCATACCTCTGATCAGAGGCGCTGTAAATCACCTCTGTACTGTACTCCCTGTCTTCAAACTGGCATCCATTTGTCTTGGAAGCTGTGTTAGGTCCAGTCACGCGGCCATTTGTGGACACTGGGAGGCTGCTGAGCCCAGCTCCTGGCTCAATCTGTCTCAGCAGCCCACTAGCTCCATGAGCTAACTGAGCTACTTGCTAACAGCAGCTAGTCGTTACAGCCAAAGATGGCTACAGCAAACATCATAGTTAGTAGTGGTTATGCTGCCCCCTATAGTTTTGGAGCTACCTTCAAATTCTGGACATTTATTACAAATTAGGCTTGGCAACTTTGACTGTTGGTAGAAAACGGTGAACGAACAGCTGTCTTTCATGTCAAAGTCATTCATTTTGTTGACTCATCCAACCACCCCATCCTTTTCATTTCCCACTGTACTTATGCCACATTCAGTATTGTTGTGTCTGAAGTGAGGACAGCCTCCAAATCAAAAGGAGATGATAAACATAACTGAGAGATGGGAGAGTGTGTTTTTTTCTTCCTTCTGCTCCAGGAAACATTAACTGTGTTTACAGACTTTTGGTGGAAGCATTGCTCTCCTGATGGGAGCTGCTGGAGTTATGATGGCAGTATGTCAATCCACAGAGCACCACAGAAAATGTGTGGTTTATTAAAGAAGACTATGTAAAGCGCATACCATCTGTGTGACCCGCCCAAGTGAACAATTAAAAGGGAGATTGTAGAGTGACACCAAAACTGCGGTATATGCCAAGGTGCACTCCTGTGTTTCACTGCCAATGAAAACACATTCAGGATTCCTTCGTGTCCTCATCGAGTGCAAATTGTGGTTCAACATTCGAAATAACCATTTGCATCACCCAGTTCCGTTCCCTTTCATAACCCACTTCCATTATTGGCAGCCCACTCTACCGCTGTCTTCAGAGACAGATCCATAGAGCTTATGGTGTGCGTGCCAAACGTAATCCCCACTCATTACAAAAAACAATCAGCGTATGAAACCAGTTGAATGGTTAAACCCCAGTAGATAGACAAGAGGTTAATGTCGCCTTTGACACTCCAGTCTGCCCTTCTCGTCATGATGTGTGGTGGCAAACAGACGGGGACGCCCCAGCCCACTCTATCTTCATAGACCCATATCAATTTGTAGATTTGCAGAGAGCGTAGCGGGGGTGGGGGGGGTAACAGAGGGTGCTTCTCGCTTCACAGCCTCCAAATTAATGGGGGCCCCTCATTATGGAGAAAAGGGTAAGACAAAGAGGTCTTGGTAAGGAACGAGCAGCTAGAGAGGTGGCTTCTTATATAATGAGATCAGAAGTGAGAGTGTGAAGGAAGCAGGGAGAAATGAGATGATATATGTGAGAGAGCTCCAGCCTGAATGCAGCCCACTGGCTCGCTCAGATTTCCCTCGGACTGAGTCCAAGCAGAGAGAGGCCAGAAAGAGAAACAGGAAATGAGTTGCCCCTTTAACAGCAGTCCTGCTTTACCTTCTCCCCCTCTTATTTTCTTCCTTTTTTTCTCTCTCCATCCCACAGGGAGGTTGGGTAACAGCCAATCTCATTGAAAGGCAGATCAATAAAGAGATATATTGTCATCTCAGTGCGCCACCCTCCTAATCAATTAATCTATAATAGAATTCATTCACTGGAGCCTCTTAAAGGGCCAGTCCTCCCATTACCAGCTATGGGTCAGAAAAGGTGCAGACATATAGGGGTCTCATTAATCGTAATGGCGGGGGAAACTCGAATAATTTCAAATGCTTGTCTATTGATACAGGTGATACGCTTTTAATGGCATTTCAAGGAAAGAGTGCTTATGTTTTCACTAAGAATAAGTCAGCCTACCAAGATTACAAGCAATCGTCCTGATGAGTTATTATCCATGCTCTACTGCATCATCAGATATAGGGACACATGCATTAGACAGAATGTGATTGTACGGGGTGCTTACTGCACAGTATGCTGCTGATGCTATCTTAAAACACTGTAATTTTCTGCTTTGGCAATGGTGTTGCGCTGGCTATAAGCACAAAATAAACGTTCCATCATGGTCAGCCATGCAGGGGTTGCAATGGTATTTCAAAGATGAACAACACCGCTGAGAAAGAAGTGTATGGGGTGTAAATCAGAGCTCAAGGTTGGTGCGACTGAAAAGCAATACTTTCAGCATCTGCACATTTTATCGTCCTCACTTTCGGGAACAGTTCACCCAAAATATCCAGTCATTGTTTACTCACCCCCATGCCAATGGAAAGTCAGGTGAAGTTTCGTTGTCCACAAAACATTTCTAGAGCTTCACAGCTAAACGGGGTTGCAGCATTCTCCTAAACATCTGAAGTAGAAGGGGACTTAAAATGGCTCCATACGCTTAATCTGGCACAGCCTCCAGAAGCCCAAGGATCCAAAATGGATGGATTGAAGAGATGCTATTTACACCCTTGATGCGTGGCCAAGCTTGTGCAGCCACGTCAGATGGGATGCATGCTAACATTTTTATTTATTTTTTTAATCTGTTTGGGATCTCGGGGCTTCCAGAGACTTGGGCTATGCCAGATAAGGTGTATGTAGCCAGACATGTTTTGTGGACTACAAAACTTCACTCAACTTTCAATGGGCACGGGGTCAGCGGATATTAGCCCCATTCACACTGCTCTTTGAGTGCGGGGACCATGCGCCGATTCTCCACATCGTCCTCTGCGTGAAAGCTCTGATACGCCTCCGGAGGTAGTATCAGATGGGCAGCAGAAGCAAGTCGGCGTCTGTGTGAATGGATAAGCCGGAGGCGCAGAGCGGGGGTGTGTCGATCTGATGGTGTTCACAGTCTGATAACTAAACAGGTCCTTCACTCATCAAATAAAAGAGAAATGACCCGCAAAGCAATGTTACTGGACCAAACAACAGTTATGTGGTAACTGGTAGTGTCTTTGGCAACTTATACAAGGAAAAGAAATACCCTGGAAATTATAAGTGTAAAAAGCCTCTGTCATCCTGTCTGTCATCCTGTCTGTCCTACCGACTCTTTGTCACATTTCTGCCCAAAAAACAGTGTCTGTCAAAAAACTGTAACTCACCAAGTGTTTGTCTCCTTCCACTTTTGTCTTGTTGTACTTACTGTCTGAAAAAAATCGCAGTGGCGGTCAGCCTTCCTGACCAGACTGCAGGTGAGAGAGTCGGACAGTGTCCTGTTTACTGATTGTGATTATGTAATTATGTAATTTAGAGTGAAAAATGTAACTTTGTCACTTTCCAGGATGCATGGTGGGTCAGGATCTCAGTCATGAAACATTATAACAGCATCCATAAGATTTTAAACAGTCAGCAGGTACATGTTTAGATTAACAGGAGGACACCGGGGAGAAAAAAAAACATGTCAACATCATGACATATACCGTCACGCCTCTTTTGGATTCACAGTGCCAGCGTGCTGTATGAATTGAGACACTGGTGTGGCTTTAAGCCGGAGCTATTTGGTTCTGTGTGAACAAACAAATGCAGAGACTTGGCGATCCTCTGCTGAGGAGATAATGCGGAGTCTCTATGTGAAAAAGGCTAGAGACTGAATTTTCCTTTTTGAGATCAACTTTTCCTTTAACTGAGAACAATAAATTGTGCAGCCGCGAAGAATATTGCTTTTTAGTCACACCAACCTTACACCCCATGCAGTTATTTCTCAGCAGCGTTGTACATCTTTAAAACACAGGGACTTTAAACTGTATTTTGTTTTTTTTAACACTTGTTTAAAAAATGACAATAAATATACCTTGTAAAGTATCATTACAACCCCTGCATGGCTGAACATCTTGGAACGTGTACACACAGAGAGCAGATCTTTGACATTAACAGCCGTGGGAGTACACATCTGTGGGACTTTTTCCGTCCTTAACTTCATCAGCTCTAATTGTAAGCATGCAGAATTACCTCTAGAAAAATGACCAAGAATATCAGAGCTGCCATCACTGTAGTTTGTACGTGTTAGGGGCGATTTATACCCAGGAAGGAAGTGTTTCTGGAAAGGATGTTGGCCATTTCAGTGTGGGCAGAGCAGTATATAATTTCTTGTGGCTTTCCAAGCACAAAAGAATCTTGTTCACTTTCTTCCAGTGAACAAGACGTTCATTGTGTTTTTGAGGCTATTTTACAGCAAAGTTTGGGTCATTTCATTGGCATTCCCTCTTCACACCATTAATTTACCCAACTGTCGGTTTGATAATTTATGTTTAGAGTTCAGCACTATGCCCACCATCAACGCCCATCATCAACATTTATCAGTCTAATAAATGTACATAATATTTTCTGCCACTAGGCGTATCGCAGTCAAACCAATGAAAACAAAAGACATATTTTGATGATGAAGTGAAACACAGTTACTTTAAATAAATGTATGTATTTATCTGGGTATATGCATTTTTGAACGCATCTGGGATAATGTAAGTACACAACTCAACAATATATAACAAGATCTACTAATTTTTAGACATTGTAATGTACAAATGCTACATGTTATATCTTAAAGGTAATATTATAGATTCTGTTCGGCACTGCTTTATGATATTTAAGAGTGTAATTTCAATGTGCCTCAGGTTACACAAGTCACATCTGCGCAGTACCTTGACACACAACATTTAAATGTGTTACCAAATTGTCAAACAAAACACACAACAGCAATAAAAAGAGTCTTTGTACCTCAAATTAGAGGATATACTGAACCATAGCTCCTTTCTTTTTGTGTTCAGACAATACCTCCAAGGTCACGTATTATTCCATCATGTGAGGCGAGGTGCGTCACATCTATAAGGTATCCGCGGACAGGAAATATCACAGAGCTACAGATTTGACTTGCGAATGCTGCCATAAGAGGGATGGAACAAATGGAAATACACTTCTTGGTGATTTAATCTTTGTTCCAAACTGCTGGAGGCTGTTTTTCCCTAATATTTTGAGCATCAGTGTGGCTTCTGCGCGAGGAGCATTAGACAAGTGGTAAACAACTTTTGCAATAACTCAATTCAATTTAAGCGTTTTGATATGCAAAGTAAGACAACAAATCCAAATGGCGTTCCGAGCTGCTCATTTGGTCTCCTCGGCAATTGGAGTTTGATTTCCGTGGAAAAAAAAGTGGACGAGTTGGAAGTTTGAAGTTTTGCTTAGTTTCTAATTTATGGATGCATTTAATCAACTGTAACAGCGCTGTATAATGATATTGCTTGTAGTGGCAGCGCAGGCTCAGCCAAAAGAAATAAGCAATCCGGAGGTCAGGCATACATCATAGTCTCATTTCACTTAGAGTCATGCGTTTATTTATGAACAGAGGCCCCGTGGGTCGGCGCATTCTTACACAAAAAAACAAAACCACAAGCTTTCGCTGAGAATGATACACGTGTTGATGTCTGCTCGTTAAATTTGAGCTGCCTCTGTGAATCTGTGGTGATTCATTGCGTGAATGTGATTTATCAGCGGGATAAGCTTTTAAGCACAGATGTCCGTGTCATTGTTTCAGCAAAAACTTGATCTTTCAGCTCCACCAGTTCATAGCAGCCATTCATGAATTCCAACATTTTACTTTAAACGCTGATGTATAAAAGATGAGTCCTTAGCTCGGCGGATGAAAACCCACTGACCGCCCGAACCTTTCCAATTAATTCGACTCTGTAGATCATAGAGGCTGTCTTTTCACAGCGCGGCCGGAAAATGTTTTAACGCCGTCATTTCCCAAAAGCTGACTCTGAAGGCCTTTGCAACACGTTCGAATGAATGGCAAAAAATCTCCTCGTAAAGCCGAGCCTTTGTGTGTGGAGGGGGCATAATTCTATGATCTATGGCTCAGCTGCGAGTGTGCAGAACAGCACCAAACCACGCTGATGGGCTGTCATTGTAATTTAGAACATAATGTGGATAATTACTCCAAATTCATGGAGTGCTTCATTCCACTGACAGCTACGCCAAATGTTTGACGGAGGCACCAAAGTAGCAGCATCAGTCACAGGCGAACGGAAATGCATTTAGTGGAGGGCCTCATCATGTTTTATTCAATCACCGAGCAATGCTCAATTAATCAGTTTTTGCAATTAAATTAAACATGTACATGCATAAAACATGAAAGAAATATCAGGGGTGTTTAAGCGCTGCTTGGTTCTCGGTGCTCCCGTTAGCACGAAAAGAGAGTGTTTATTCTCGGCGCTCTACAACAGCCTCTGTGACTTTGGCGATGTCGAATTATTTCCTTTTTTCACCCGGCGTTAGGAAGCCTGTGTGACAGAACGAGTAAAGTCTCATCTTAGCATGCACTGCTTGATGCATGCCACCATCCCATGCATTTCTATAAATGTCAAGGGCTGTGTGTTTACTGGGTCTGTCTGACCCCTAATATTTATTCAGCTCAACAGCACTCCACCCAATCATCCTTACTGCAGAGTTGTGGCTCTTGGTACGTCAAGTCTCATTGGCTGCAGTTTGCCATATCTCCTGGCACATGTTATATTGCTTTTCGCTTTCCATCAAGTGCAGGCAGACCCTGCGCTCAGATAAATAGTGACATTTTGCGGCGGTGTGTGGGGTTTGTTTGTGTCTCATAGTGCCTGAGTCATTTCCAGCGCCTGATTTGTATACATAGCACCGCGGTCGGCACGATCAAAGGTCTCTCACATGTAAGACAAATTTGCATTTGGATTCCTACCGCTGCCAACATAATTTCTGCCTCTGTGGTTAGATAACGGCTTTGAGATAAATGTTGACATTTGCACCACATTGAATTGTGTGACTTCAAATGAAAAAAAAGGTTGTTTTCTAAATGGATCTAATCCGAGCGAGATCTGTGTGATTATAATGGGCCTCAGATGCCCTCGGATACCTTTCACATCTCCTGGAGACCTTGCTAAGCTGCAAAATAGAATTTTCACATTATGTTGTAAAAAAAAACTGGGAAAAAAAATCAGTATTCATACCAAAATACGTAAGTAACCAAGATGCAAGATGCTGTTAATAAGCCTTTCATATTCGTAATACTGTAGCTGCGTCTCATTATCCATGTCTCTGAAAGGTGAAAATGAAAAACCTTTTCAACATTTAAAGATACGTTGCCCCAAAATGAAAATTCAGTCAACATCTACTAACCCAATGCCGATGGAAAGGTGAATAAAGGGTTTAATGGGTGACATTCTCCGGAACAACTGAAATAGATGGGTACTTGTTTAAAATGTAAGAAAACAACAGAAAGAAAAACACAACAAACCTAAGATGACTCCATACAGCTCGCCAGAGATCCCAGATTGATTTAAAAAGATATTATTTCCACTCTTGTAGCACAGCATAAGGCTTGTGCACCCACTGGGTGCCTGCTAAAATACAGTGAAGATTCATCTTAAAAACGGCGTAAACAACTACTTTTCCAATACATTTCAGATCTCTGGGCTTCTGGAGACCGAGAGCATGCTGGATGAGCTGTAGGGAGCCATTTTCCTTTTTTAAAAACGTTTTTAAGTCCCCATCTATTTGTCCCCCCGCCTGTTTGCTGTGAAGCTCCAGAAATGTTTTGTGGTCATCAACAATGGAGTGGGTAGATTATGGCTGAATTTTCCTGTTTGGTTGAACTTAACCTTTAACACGACATTTAAGCTATTCTAATATAACCTGATGGTCACTGAAAACCCCACTTAACTATAATGCTTTACAAATGTGGCCAAAGGTAGGCAAATTATACTCCAACACACATCTACTTGATTAAAAACATTTTTTATCTTTTTTTTTTTTTTTTTTTTTTATATTTTTGTAAATACAAATTTCTGCTCCGACCTAAACAGAGGCTAATAATTGTATTTATTGAGAGAATGCTTGTGAATACTAAGCATCTGTAGGTAATTGACCGTGTCAAAAACACGTTATTCTCAGTTTAAATGACATACTCAATCATCCTTAGCCTGTTGTAACACTTTCATATTCATGTTTGAAAGTAAATTATCATTTCAAGTTGTAAAAGCAGTTTTAGTCTGTGTGTGTGTGGAATGTCCGTCGGGGGTTCGAACTGAGTGCGCTGGCCCTTTAACACAGAGGTGTTGGGATGGTGAAGTCACACAGAATCAACTAAGAGCAGACCGGAAGCTCGGTGAGCGTACTTTCAACATACAATCCCAGTCAGATAACAGTTCACAACTGAAACAATAAACGATCGTTGATGGTGACGCAGGAGAAGAAAAAACATGAAGAAAAGAAAAGAAAAGAAAAGAAAAGAAAAGAAAAGTATATTATTAAAACTCATAGGCTATTACCCTGTGTTGCTGTATTACATTAAGTGAGGCATACAGCCTTATTCTTTACTGGATTTGTAAAAGATGCATTATTAACTTACCAACTGTGGGAGTGTAGCTATTAAAGACGTTACAAAAATAATTAACAAAACATAACCGTGGTCATTCTGCGAAAATGTAGCCTACAAATTAACAGAAGAACATAACATATCTTGCAATAGCCTAAATCATTTTAACACATGAGCTAGGTCCACTCATTTGTCAGTTCGTACTCCACAACAAACTCTCTATTATGGCAATGCATAAGACTGAGAAAAAGACACAACTTTTTTTTCTTAAATTGTCATAGATTGCCCTCTAAACATGTATATATTTTTTTATTTACATTGGTGCAAAATCATTCACAAGCGTTGTGACTAGTTGGTAAACCATAGCTTTATTTTGAAAGCGGGACCGGAAATGATGGCTCCCACTGCAGCGGTGTTTCCAGCAGCGCGCTGTGGCTGCCGGGCCGTGCTGTGTGTGATGAGGAGCCTGGAGTAAATGCATCCCTGGTAGCGGAGCTGAGCTGAACAGAGCGGAGCGGAGCGGAGAGAACACAAACAGAAGCCGGAGAAAGAAGAAATTGAGCTCTGTGTCTGACAAAGTGGAGTTTTGCTCTCGGCGCGATGACTTGGTGTACTTTGGGACGAATTCAGAGCCGTTCTGAGTCGCTCTCCTGACTGATATTCATGTGGAAACGGGACGGACCGGCTGACTGACTGACTGACCGGGCGCTGCCTGCCACTCACAGCCGCCTCTCCTCTCATCACCTGCGGCTCGCTTTTTCACGGACTAGCCGGCGGACTCTCGGAGCGCAGGGGGAAAGTTCCCGTGCGGGATGTTCGAACTTTCCAGTCTAATTCTCCGGCGGCTGAGATGCTGCCCGTGGAGTTTGATGCTGTTCGCGGAGATTTCATCCCGTAGACTGGAAATCACTCGCACGCTTGGATCTATCAGTGCTGCTGGACAGCCTGTCTCACAGACTGAGACTGGGACTGTGACCCGCCTATGATAAACCTGACTGTATCATGGAGTACCGCCGCACTTTGGTCCCCCTATTGGTTTTATTTGCACTCAGAACTTTGGCATATGGTAAGTTTAAATTGGCGTGCTGCTGGTTATGTTTGCACAGATGGAGCCTATATGCTTCATATCAGTGGCTCCCAAACTGGGTCTCACACACACACACACTCCTCAGGGCTCTAAAGAAGGTCCCACAGATGAAAATGAAAATCATTTTTACTAATCAAGTTTCTATTTAACGTCTTTCAATATTTCAAAGGCTCCATGACATTGAACAAATTAAGGAACAATGGCTATATAAGGTATATGCAAAAGTGAGTAATCCTCCTGGATGATGTCATTTTAAAAGGCCACTTAAACCAGCAGACATAGGAGCAGCCCATATGCAGCTTTGCTGTGTGTTCTTGCCCAAGGGACCTTGGATTCACACCAGCATCTGCTCCCCGCAGAAATCTTACTTTGTCATGATTCTGGCCTGCTCGTTTATCTCTATTATTAGGCCCATTAGCTGGAGACATGTCCTGGGCTCAGTGCATCTGTGGACCAGAGACAGCATGATACAGTCAGAATCATTCAGTGATGCAGCGGGGCTGAGAGTGAGCCAGGCTGGGCTGAGAGTTTTATTTCCCGCTGTGCACAAGAATGCTGAAAAATGTATGATTTCTTTTTATTGCTGTGCATTTTCTTTTCTCAAAAGCTTTCACCAGATGGTGCATGTTAAATGTTAAACTGTTCTTCCATTTCCATCTGATTGCACTCTGTGTGGTAGCTACTGTGGAGCTGTGGGCTTCCATATGCGCACACAGATCAGTCAGGCAGTGAGGATGGGATTGTGTAGGTACAAGAGTTTGGGAAGGACTACAGCCGATGATTATTTTCATCATCAATTAGTCGGCTAATTGTTTTCATGATTAATCGATTAGCCTATTAAATGTGAGAAAATTGAAGAAAAAAAAAAATGCTTGAGACAGTTTCTCAGAGCTCAAAGTCATGTTTTAAAATGTCTAACTTTGTCCAACTGACAGTCCAAAACTAAGAAAAGTAGCAAATCTTTACATTTAAGGAGTTGGAACCAGTTAGTGTTTGACATTTTCGATACAAAATGACTCATACTGATTATCAAAATTGTTGCAGATTGATTTTCATTTGATTGACTAATCGACTAGTTGTTGCTAGAGCTGCATATTGGCCATGTTGGTGAATTGCTTATTTGTTGACTATATTCAACAGAACCTATGATCCTTGTCTCTGTGACTCTATGTGGAAAGAAAGGGACGTTATAGTTAGTGACAGCGTGGTGTCTCGGGGCCCGGACCCACTGCTGAGGCTCCCTTTTACAAGGCTGTAAACATTGGCTGTGAACCCAGAGCATATGAACTCAGCATCTGTGAAAGTGCTCCTTCAGTGACTCCAGATGCTCCTCTGGGACTACAAAGGCTGGATTAAAGCTTTCTTATTTTCACTTTAGCAAAACACACAGTGACTTTTATTAAAAAAAACTGTACGGTACTGTTTTTAGCCACGAGCCCGGTTTTATTTGTTAAGATTCACATTTAAATGCACATTGGGGTCAGACGGTGACACCGTTACTCAGAGCTGCTCAGATTAAAGGGAGAGTAAGCCTCAGATCAGCACCAGCATGGATATGTTGGGACAGTGCTCATGATAAAATGAGCTTTATACGATATGATAAGAGGAACTTAAGGATCATCCCGGCTGCCCGTCCCCCTTTTCCTTTTGATATCTGAAGGGCCCCTTCATGTGGACTCAGCGTCGCGTTTCAGGGATCTGGTCTTCAGACTGTTTGGTCAGTAAGGTGACACTGGAGTCTGATCACTCATCTCTGTCACCATCAGTCAACACGGCGGTCTCCAGCGGTACTCCCCAACGGCCGTCAACAGGCCATGTGTTTGTCGTGCTCTTATTGAAGTGACTGGAAGGCAGGGCACGAGGGCCGCTGCCTCGTTGTCTCATGAATGTCCCCAAACAGACCAGTAACCAGATCAAATAGCCCGAGCCAAACCTTGATCACCGCACTGTAATTACAGTCTGAGCATACAACTCCATTTCCTTCAGGGAGGGAAGTGTGGTGGTGGTGGTGGTGGTGAGGGGGGGTGTGGCTGAAATAGCACAATTATCAAGAAGTGTCATTGTTCAAAGTCCTTTTCTCTGGCAGTTGTGCTTTTAAGACGCGCTGTCATCCTCAGTGACGCACAGTGGAGGAGGCTGGGAGGGCTTTAATGGGTTGGTCAAGGACAGTTTATAGTTTTGCTGGGAATGAATATGAGGCATGCCAGCATGGTCTCTGTAAAGCTGGCATAGGAATATCTTTTGTACTTTTTTATTCTACAACCAGTTAACCAGTTAACCAGTGTCAACATTTTAAGTTACGGTGGTATCGAGTGATGAAGATGGTTGTGTAGGGCTGCACACAGGATGAACATTATAACGCGCACATGCACAACAGTGACGTCACAGGGCAGTCTCAAGTAAGGCAACTGAGCTCGAGCATGTCCTGCTACAGCTTTTTCGCTGCTTGATCAAAAATGAAAACTCAGAGCCTTTTAATTTTCTATGAACTGTCTACAAAAAGTCTGTCTGATGTAACATAAATTAGTCAAAGACGTGATGAAGCTCATCTTCAGATCGCTTGTCTTATCTGACCAGCAATCCAAAGCCAAAAGATACTACGTTTGATGTCATAAATAGACATGTTTGAGAAGCTAGAACCAGGAAACGTTTTCGCCTGAATCATTATTTAAATGATTCATTTAATATCGTAATAGTTATTTTTGATCGACTCATCATTTCAGCCCTACTGTGGAGTACCCTCAGTGAGCAGGACTGAGTTTCCACGAAATAGATTACTTGCGACTCCACTGTATTTAGGTGGGGACAAATAATCCTTCTCAATACCTGGACATGAGGTGCTACAACCAACAATTGATTGTCGTGATTGATTAACATGCCAATTATTTTTATGAATGGTAGTCTGTAAATTGTCAAAAAGTTCTACTTTTGTCCAACCAACAGTCCAAAACCCAAAGACTCTTTGTAATTCAGATACACCAACCCTTCAGTAATTGTGATCCATATCCAGCTTGTTTGATTCCATATTGCACTGTTGATCTTCCTCTCAGGTCGTCAGTTGGCAGCCTGCAAACTAATCATCCACATTACAAAGGGTTGGACCACATGTAGTGCCATTGTTGCTTAAGTCTACAAGTCAGCGATGTTTAACAGTTAAACGGCGGATGACTCCAGCAACATACAGTAGCTCGTGTTATTTGCCGTCGGCGTATTGACGACGCGTCTGCTTTTTTTTCTGCAGAGAAAAAAAAACCAGGAGACAGAGAAAGCTTTGTAGTCATTTTGAGAACAAACACGTACTCACACAGCGAGCCCATCTCCCCCCTCCCCCACCTGCCTGCCCATCTGTGCTTTACAGATCAATTAGGCTGTCAATAGCTCAGCAAGCTTCGGTATGATACAGAGGAGGATGAGCTATAGCTTCTGAAAATCATTGAGGTACAAGTGAGTCCTAATTTGTGACGTCTGAAAAGTAACACTCAAAAGACAGGCCGGGGAACCAAACACCCTCCGTCCCCCTGTCATCACTGAATCAGCAGCGTTAATCACGCGCTGACATTATCGTTTGAAGGCTAGTTAGCTATTTCTGGCTTTTTTTTTTACAAAACTGGCTGGCTAGATTTAAAAATAAGTAACAGTGAGCAGCCACTCACATATACGCATGAGAACAGAATTTCATCACACAACAGTTTGATGATGCCTTATGGTGCATTATTAATAGTTAGTGGTGCGTTCGATTGCAGAAACATGCCCAGTCACTTTCGCTTTCCAAATGCAACCGTAGGGTACGACTCCATCTGCGAGCCCTCTCTTAATGGTGATGCTTAATATCTACCCCGCACATTCCCACCACACAGGGCCAAAACAAACAGTCGCGATGGGGCACCGGAGACTCCTCCAGCGGCCATCAAAGAAAAAAGCGACTAAACCGAGCAGGAACTCTATTTAGCCACGGGTGCTGACAGGACAAGTCAGCTCTCCCCTCTCCTTAGAGGTCTCAAGTGCGACCGCCCGAGGGGCCCCGATACAATACCGCCTGAGCTCCCCACCTCGGGCTGCAGACAGATGGATGGCCCCCGACATTAGTTCCAGTGGTTTTTGGAGGGCCGACCCCTCCGTGGCTGGTCACGATGCAGAAATAGACCAACATGGAAGTCTCAGTCGCAGCCTGTGGGACAGTGATTGTGGGATAACACAGCTACTGATTGGACAGTACAGGTGGAATAGGTGCTGTTTTTCAGTTGCGTGCACAGACTGTTTTCCTCGCTGTGACTGGCGAAGGATTAAAGCAAAAAGAGACAAATGAGCGAAATGTCGGCATGCATAAATTCACACATTGTGTCAAACCGTCCCCGTCACACAGTCGCTGCGACAATCTGCCAACTTCGTCTCCAGAGAGGCATCGTTCCTCCCCGCATCCTCTCGGCCCGCAAAAATGGGACGCATCTGTAATGTCTTCAGTGTGATTCAGGAAAAAGACGCATGTGTGTCATGATATACGTAGATAATGTCACGTAAGGGGGCCGACCTACACACCACTTACATTATATTACATCTCCTCTTTGGTTCATGTGGGAATGTATTTGTGTTTTTTCTGCACACAGTTTAAAGCTTTATGGTGTGTGACGGGCCAGCTTTTAAGCCTGAATTGGACTAAAACACACCGCTGGAGGTTTCCTAAAGGTCTATAATTCATCACAGTCATTAAATAGTAAATCTCCACGCAGCGAGTCCCAGATGTGCAACCAGATGGATTTCCACACAGGTGTAGCTGTACAGTATAAACACACTCTCGGAGTCATTACAGTCTTACAAAAGATGATTAATGGCTTCTGCAGCTACAGCGTGGGGTTGGAAGTAGTACCTGCGATTTCTCTCATGTAATTAAAGGTGAAGTTTTGCTGTCAGAATAAACTAAAAAGGCAACTTCATGTAAGTTATATAGATTAAATTTTCTTCATTCATCCCTCCATCCCCAGTGGAAATGATGTCCCTTCTGTTATTGTTTAAATAGGAGAGTGATAAAATGAGTATGGCTGAACACCTGAGCGTACACATGGCATGGTCCGTCCCTTTGTCCCTTTCGCGTCTGACCACCCATCTAACAACAGAGTATGGTCTTCTCCAAGGCTGACTGGCGAGGCAGTCAGTCAGATCTTCATGTTTACCCAGTTTTTATTGTCCACAGACTTCTTCTTCTGGAGTGCACTTTGAAGCACAGAGTCAAAAGGAGAGCCCACGGGTACAGCTACAGCTGTCGCCGCCGCGACTTTGTCAGGGGGCTGGATATATTTTTGAGAGTCTGGCACTTGAAAGCTCAGTGTGGGAAAGAGCCAACTGATAATGGATCATTTTCGGCAGCGGTGTATCAAGGTGATGCTGTAGCGGGGGGATTTTGACAGGCGCCGCCGATGATTTAATGGCTGGCTTCAGAACTGACGGGGACAGCTCTTTTAGAAAAGTGACAGTGGCTGGGTTCCCATTATTTTGTGATGGGAGTGTTGATACACAAAAAGGGACTCGGGGATGGTGCGGAGTTAAAGTGCCTCTTTGGCTATTTGTTCTGCGTAGCATCTTTTTTAATGAATGACGGTGGTGCACGATGTCCTGAAGAGAAATGCTTATTAAAGAAATGCGACTTGCTGTTGAGGCAATTAGAGGGCCTCCTCCACTTGTTGTCTCTTAAGTGCAACTTACCGCAAAAATCGAAGGCATTCCTTGCATTTAGAAAAGTGATAGGCAGCTGGATTTGCGGATTTTTAACTTCCCCCTAAGACCAGTTCCTCCCCTTCATGTCTTGATTTGACTTAGAACCAGTGTTCCTTGAGATCTCATCTCCTCTTCAAGGTTGATTTAAGAATGGAAAAACTTCAACTCAGGCTGTACTTTTTGTAAACTTGGATATATAGGTTGTCTACTCTCGTTGCTATCAGTCAATACAAAATCTAAAAACAACCCCCACCCGGTATCTTGATTGTTTTTCTTTTGGGTTCGGAGCCCAGGAGCCCAGGAAGTCCCCGTCCTCGACCCTTCCCTCCCTCAGAGTGACTTGTGTGATGTATGCGGTCAGACAGATAGGAGCAGATAGCAGTCAGCATGTGTGTGTGTGTGTGTAAGTGGCCACCGATCTAATATGCCGCTCTGGGACAGGAAACCAGTGGCATTTCCCTGCAGCCGTGTAAGGCCACCCGCAACCAGCGGTGCGCCGGTCCTGGAGACCGTCGAGGGTTTCCTCCCTAACATGAGTAAAAGCCCAAATACACTGCTGCGCCAGCATTAGTGGGCCCCAATGGACTGATAATTAGCGATAACAAATCATAGCCTTATTTGAGACAAAGCCAGATTAAATGGCTTTCCATTTTTCACGTTTTTTCTTCCGCTTCATTTCTTGAGATTTACTACAGCCAATATATCTACTCTTGCTGCCGCGCTACAGTATTTTCTCCTCTATTTCCCCTTGTCTCATCACATAGGACGCTTACATCAAAACAGAGTGAAGGGCGAGAGACTGGTCGCCACACACATTTGCTGCTCTCTTGTCTCTCAAAGCCCCATCCAAAAAAAACCCTCGGTGGACTAAAGTGGAGAAAATCAATGCTTGTTACTGGCGGGCTACTGGAGCTCAAGCTGACAACTCTTGGCAGGACTTGTGATAACTTGAAGGATGTTGGGTTGGTTGTATTTAAGACCTTTGGACTACTATTTGAGGAGGATTATTTAAGTTTCATTCAAAGTCCTCTGGTTAAACTTGAGAATATTTTAGCTGAACCATCCTCCACATTATTGATGTTCTACAGAGTGGGTAACTCGATCATTTATACCAGAATGTGCCAACATGTTCTCACTCCGAACTCTTCAAATACAGCAGATTAGCCAGTGGCCTTGAGCTTCAAACTATGATGCTTTTCCTACTCCTCTAGCATCAGTTTTGCCCATGCAGGGCTCTGTGTTAGTTATACATAAGTAGGCAATGACAAATATGCAGAGACTTATGACTTTTGAGCTGTTTTAAATGTTGTGAAACAGTTGTGGTTTGGTTAGGTTTAGGGACAAAAGCTAGTCAGTCATGTAACTTACATTATGTATTTTATATAAGTTATCTTAACTACTTAAAAAGAAGTCACTTGACGCCTTCATACCTTGGACTCCTCCTGTCTCTTGGGGGAACATCCTGCGTATGACCCAGCTGACCAGGCCGCGTTTGATTCATCGGGAGTGAGAATGAGCTGAAATGTCCATGAAAAGGGACGATTTCCCGCCCCCTTTTCTCCACTTCGGGAACTAAATCAAAGCTTAATCAACTCCCAGGCTGCTCAGCCATCTATTAACATGAGCAACGTCTTGTGTAGAAATGGTCTTTTTTAGTTTTTACTGCCTAATGGACCAAAAAAGACTCCACTGTTTTCTCTCTATCTTACAGCAAGCTGCTTCTGCCTTGTCAACTTGCCCAAACATCTCGCCAGAACTCATTTCAGCAGCTTTGCCAGTGCAAGAGGCCATACTCGGAGGGAGCATGAAACACAGTTGTTAGTGGAAAGGGCATTTTTTATTTAAGCTGCTGTGGGAGTTTGGATCTTTTTACTTCCAATTTCCACGATCCCCTTTTCTGAAAGAAGGGGAAAAAGAGGCAACTTCAGCCTGCCCTCATGTATGGCCCCAAGAGAGACCATGATGATAAAAACACCCAATTTCCTTTTGCAGAGTTGACCCTGCCCATTTAGATGCTTAGCATCAACACAGGCTCAATTAAGGAGGCCGTCTCTTTATGGCTGCCACTTTGTATTCTCATGCAAGTGCCTCATTTAGTTGTCCCCACAGGGTCAAAGAGTAGGAGGCTGCAGAGAAAGCACTCCAGCACAACTGCCTCCCTCACCGCTGCCAATTTAACTTTGAATGCACATTTGCAAATCAATTCCTGTGGCTTCGGTGGAAATCGAGAGGAGGAGAAGGAGGCAACAAAGCCGTAAAACAACAAGTTCTGTCAGAGGGAAACCAGCCTGTTAAAAGGAATTGCAGATGAGGGAGGGATAGGAATGAGTTTTCTTTGTTATCTCGCGCCCTGCCCCTCTCTCCTCTGGCCCTGCTTTAAAGATTATAAGGCTCTTTCAGTTCACAGTGGCAGGTACTTTTATTGGTACTGGAACTTCAGCTTAAAAAGACTTTTCCTCGCCATTAACATCGATGACTTTTACGAAGCAGAAGTTGGTGGGGAGGGCGGTTATCTCGAGTGCAGTGTGAGGTTTAGCTCAGCTTAGCCTTAATTTTAGTTGCTAAGCCAGAGCATGGCTTAATCTTTCTTTTTACCACAACTCACCACTGAGTGATAAGGAGTGCAGACTTTTGATGTATGGCAGTGTTCTGATTTATTTTCAAGTCCTTCATGCGAAAGGAAAGGGATTTCTCCCCCTGTCTGGGTGGAAGACTCGATGGGGCGGAAGCGCCAACCGTGTTTTATGTCCTTTTTCCCAGCAAGGCCGTAGTGAACGGAATATTTTTGATGTGATGACACACCTTACATGTGCTGGCGGGGTTGGCTGGGGGGGTTGGGTAGCATGCTGGACCATCAGCACTGAGCGATAGTAAGTAGGTGTGAGAATCTTTGTTGAGCTCTCAGCCAAGTTGCCAGAATGAAATGTTGGCAGTTAAGGTTTCTGCAAAAAGCTGATACGTTCAGATGTGTGCATCATAAACTCTACGCACCACATTTCTACAATTCGTGTCGTATCACATTCACGATACATGCTGACGACCTGACTTTCACGTCCGGAGGTTGAGGGAATGGAGGTGGAGGTACAGGCGGCCAAGTCAGCGACCGCAGTTGGAGGTAATGTTTCAAGATTTGTAAATGTGAAACCACCAGACATTTTTTAAGCAATCTTGGGTTAAATTTCCAGCTGTGTTTGTGGTGACAATAAATGGACACTTTTAATGTCGGGACATCCTCAGCCAGTGGGTTTTTTTTTTTTTTAAGGAGACCTTGAGACATCTCCAGCTGTGTTTCTTGAGACCAGAACAGAATTTTAACCCAAAGTACGATACCAAATGTCTTTATTTTTTGCCTGAATTCAATTGAAAGATATATAAAGTTGCGATGTTAACTTTCAACATATCCGTGGTTTGCAGAAAACGTACATTGCCAGCAATTTTTGTCTGGCGGTTGGGTCGGACCTCAAGATAGAGCCTTGTATAAATACCAGACAAAAATGAGCCACCTTTATGGATTTCATTGCGTGAGTCAGAACATCATCCGAGCATCACACCATCTGTGTTTGGGAAAATAGCGTCTGTGTCCGTGAAATGCAGTCTGGCAGAAATGCAGGGGTAAGTGCATATTTACATACGGAGCTATAGAGGTGCAGAGAAAATGCTTAACAGCCTGTCACCTAAAACGAACAGCTTGTCAAATGAAATTACGCTGAAATGAACTTTTCACGGCGCTCTTTATTACGAAATCAGAATATCCACTCAAGATTGCATTCTCCACCTACCTCGCGTCTTATTCTCAAATTGCTTTCCTTTCTCAGTTTTCCCTTTTTATTTAATGATTAACTGTCAAGGCCTTTTGTCAGCAGCGGCAACATTTCGCGCTCAAAACAAGTCGACTGTCGCTCCTCTGACCTGCGACTTTTCGGCGGGGGGTTATTTCTGGGAAACTGGAGCGGAGCTGTTTTCATGTCTGCAGAAGCTGCATTGTCATCACGCTGTTAGAGTCATTTTCAACGCACTTCTAATTTGGCATCGAAATAGAAGAGGTCAGCATTTATTTTTAAAACGTCTCTATTTTAGTGCTGTCAGATGCTCTAAAGTTGGTCTTCAGGGTGACGAGCACTGGTGTCGACAGTCTGACCCCCGCATGCAGATAAATCTTAACCCCTCATTCTAGCAGTGTTTCAATGCAAGTCAGGATTAGCGGAGCGATGTGGGTGACTTACTGGGTGTTGTTCTAACGCCGTTGCCTTTTCAGAGGGAGTAAATCTGCTTAGGGATGAAAGCCCACTTGTGTTTGTGGTGAAATAAGGCTGTGGACTTGGCGTGGGGAGGTCGGGGGGGGACTCTACTGTAGATTCTTGGCCGTGGTCCTCTCTTCTTGTTATAAATCAGCGGGACACGCCGAGCAACTTGTTTCCTCGCGCCAGATGAGGAAAAAGTTCTGCCTCAGCACTTTGCCATCCTCCATTATAGAAAGGACATTGCAGCAGGAGTTTGTGCTCCCCGTGGCTGTTTTGTTCCAATTTTCTCATTCGTTTTCGTGCACTTTTGTCTTACGCACTATTTCTCTGCCAGCCTCTCAGGCTTTATTCTCTCCTCCTCCCATTTTCCCACTCTTCCCACTCGGACTACTTTGAAGTTGTTTGACGGTAACTCACATAGTGTATGCATTCTCCCCGATGTTTAAATGTGATTAATATACAGAGTGAGCCTTTCTGATTTTAAATCTGTCAGTGTGGACACATCAGGTAGATCGGGAAGGCTCATACTGAGCAGAATTCAAATAAACAGTGCTTTGTTTTTCTCTCCTGGATTAACCAACCAAATAATTCCACTGCTAGAGCAATTCATGTGTATATTATTCGTATTAAAAGTTATGGTGTGAATGGACCAACATAAGCAACCTAATCGTCTAGAGCTTTTATATGAGTGAACACGTCTTATTATAATAGGCATGTTATTAGTACAGACGTTAGTTACCTTAAATATAGGGCTGGCAGGTATTATATCAATATTGTATTTTTATGGTGATACGAGACCATAATGGTCTTATTGTGCTATAATATAAGTGTTCTTTTCCTGTTTTTAAAGGCTGCAAATTACAGTAAAGTGATGCTAAAGTAAAGTAATGCGTTTAGTTGGTACAGATCCCGACAAATGTCACATCATCACGATTTCAATGTTTTTTTCAGCGAAAATGAAATTTCTGATGCAAAAAATATCTTTCCCACTAATCGTGACTCATGTCACAATTGTAAGATCTGTCAAAATAATGCCAATATGTTGTTGTTTTTTACCGTATTATGCATCCCAATGCCAAACCACTTCACTGAGCCCTCATGCCCAGTATGGTGGACACATGTTTTCACATGTATGACACACATATGCAGGTTTTTACCTCATCAGTCAATTTGTGCTGTCAGAACCATCAATCTGCCGTCGAGCTGTCTCGCTCTGATGGCACGATGTAAAAACATTTTCACGACCGCTGATGACTGGCAGCGATCGGATCGACAATAAATCACACGTATATCCTTCAAGTGCACTACAGCTCTCTTTTGACATGGCAATTTACGCAGTAAATCATCTTTTTTTTTCCCCGTTCTTGTCAAACACACTCAGGCTCTCGCAGGCTGGACTCCTCCAGCATCCCTGCGGTTTCATTAGCTCACGGGGAGCTTTGAGAGCTGCTGCCATCCTACTGTAGTACACCATGGGCAAGAGCTAATAGGTCCTCAGAGGGTCCAGACTTTCCTATTAGACACACTTGTGAAGACAAGCAGTTGTACTCTCCAGACTCCGGCTGTCCATTTAACCCGATTTGAGTTCATCTACTTCAGCCTCGCCCTTATCCGTTACATACATCTGCACGGACTGCGAGCTGTGCGGCAGGGGAATACTGCGCCGCTCAGAAATTCAAATATCCTTGAGTTGTGTGGCAGTGCAGTCAGTCTGTATCAACATGCAGATCTGTACCGTTGCACTGTCACACTGATGTACAGCCTGCAGCTGCACACAAGAAGCTCGTGCAGAGATCACCGTCATTACAGCGATATTCAGATGATGTCTCATCATTCTCCGCAAATCTAATCCATGTAAGAGAGGGCAGGGCTGGTCTGCAGCAGAAGAGAGTTCATTTCATCAAGTCTACATTTCCTTGGGTGATAGGCGTATCATCTTTACGAGTCGGTGTTCTGCGGTTGGCACTCGGATGTTCTCTTGACGATGTTTAGCTCAGTCACACGGTGGTCTGCTCCTCTTTAAAAAGCCTCGCTTTACATTTCCGCATGGCTTGCTCCAACCAGGTTGAAATGTAAAATTTATGAGTCAGCTCTTAAAGGCTCTGTCCTGCTGAGCTCTCACCACAGCACCCTGTACCCATCTGGTAGCCCTGAAATATGAAAAATGTCCCAGCCTCTCAAATGAGAGGATTCTTTGTCATGTGTCAGTGTACGCTGAAAACCTTCGGGCTTTGGACTGTTGGTCGGAAAAAACAAGACATTTTAAGAAGCAACCTTGGGCTCTGGGAAGTTGCAATGGGTTTTTATACAAAAATTTTGGGACACTTTATAGACAAGAAATAATTAATAAATTATAAACCAGAATGGCAACCAAGGCCCAAGGGTACCCTTTTGTACTGACGCATAGATACCAGCCTCCTGAATTCACTTGATTTTTTTTCATCAAGATCCATGCCCCTGAGAAATTAACGAAAATGTAAAAAAAAAAAAACATCTGTATCGGGATCAGCACCAAAAGTTAGTGGGGGTCTACTCTGGGCCGAGACCCATCCTCTATCCAAGTTTCGTTGAAATCTTTTTTTTGTGTAATCCGACTGACAAACCAACAAACCAACCAATGGGAACCGGTGCAAACATAACTTCCTTGGCGGAGGGAGCAATTGTCAGATTAATCGTCAATTAAAAAATATAATCAGTTGCAGCCCTTGTTAAATGATACTCACTGTTTATGTTTTTTGAATATGAATGGGTCATTTTAATTTATACATTTAGCTTTTAGTAGGCTATTAAATGTCATTAAACAGTTGCAACCTATAAACTCAAGACAGACTGTTAATTTTCATTTTAAGAAAGAGACAAAGAAAAGACATTGCACTAATTGGTTCTCTTCCATTAATGGCAGCGTAATATAACCTTTAAAAGTATATCTCGTCACACTCTCAGTTCTTGAGAGTAGATGTCAGACATCAACCCAGCTGCGATTTGATTCCGACTTGACACAACTTCAAAGCTTCAGTGCCATTTCCTCCTGTTCAGTGCCTCCTATTTCTCCATCTTTGTGAATGTAATTGCATTGAAAGCAGGGCCATCAGACGGCACTCTGTATTCGCAGCAGCCAGGAGCACTTTAGTCGAGTCCTTAATCCCCCCCGGAACCTTACGGAGGATTTGTCACTTCGAGGGCAGGAATTTTGACTGCTTCTCTTATCAGCTGTTATCAGCGAAGCCTGAACCTTTGAACTCCTTCTCCTCCATGCACCTGTGGGAAGAACCATCCTGACCCCTCTTCTTATATTGGGCCTGATGACGCTGTTTCCAGTGGTGTAGCTTGCGCTGCAGACACATGGTCAGTTATCCTCCTCCGTGGCAGAGGAAGAACACAGGAATCAAGTTGCTGTCTCGATCACATCCTGGAGGTTTGAGATCTACCCAGACTGCAACGGGCTCCTGCCTGCCTGATCGTCTGTGATGCTAAAAGTCAGCGCCACTGGGAGTTAGTTTGAATTCCTGTTTGAACATATCTCGTTTAAACTTTAACCAAGAAATGAGTTATCCTACAAGAACGGAACCACAGCGGTGAAACAGTAACTCCAGTGACGCCGGCTTCTTTGTAATGCAGGAGCTACAAAACACTGAACAAAGCAAATCCTATGTTCCTCCGTGTTCCCGTTATGTGCAGAGGCAGTCCCCGCTGTTAATGTTCTGAAAACACAAAGTTGCATAATACTCCAACCATATAGCACGGCTAAACCGTGCAAGCCTACAGACAGCGAAACATTGATTTTGTGTAAAAAAAAAAAACAGCAAAGCTCCCCTGGCTGAGTGGGAAAGCAAGACAAATCAGAAATGCCCCCCTCGCACAGTCATGAGCGCTGCAACAATCATCGCTGGAACAAAACCCTGTTATTCAGAAAAACAGTGGCACGACGCACCTCCCGTTGTCACTCTTTCATAAGCTCTCCAGGGGCAAATTTCACTTGTGCCTCATGGTGCTCGAGTTTGTGTTATTGCTTTTCATACATAATTGTACCGCCAACACGCTGTCATTCAAATTGGAGGAGAGGGAGGAAAGATAGAGGGGGGAAGAAAAAGTATTTTTAAAGCTCGTAAAAAAAAAAAAAAAACCTGTGGGAATTACCTCGCCTCCATCTCCGTCTGCTCCTGCCTCTGTCTTCAATTATTTCTTTCAATCAGTCTTTGGAAAGACGCATGGAGAGTCTGCAGACTGCATAAACACTGACCAGGGACACAATGCATTTATACTGAAGCAGAGGTATGAAAATGTATGTGTACATATATAAACATATATATGTGTGCATATGGTTGTATATCTTTGAGATCTGAACGTCTCAATAGTTCCGTCAGCCCTCGTTCCCCTGAGCTTCTGATGAGCACAGCTCTACCACACTCCCTCCTCTCCTCTCATGCTTCCCCTCTGCTGCCGGAGAATTTGGTTTTGGTTTGACGGATGCAGAATTTAGAGCATGTAATTTCACACGTCCTCTTGATTTATACTCTGAATGTAACCGGCGAGCAATTACGCTGCGCGCTCGTTTCACACAGCCATCTCGTTGGTTATTAAATAGTGTGATTTTTTTTTTTTTCTGCGGCCGTTAACGCGCCCAGCTTGAGACGTTCGGAGAGAGTTTTTTTGTAAGTTGTGCTGCCCACACGCCTCTTGTGTGCAGCGGTCAGGCTGTTCAGAAAGTGTTAAATGCTGTCCTCTCCAGCCACACTCTTAAGATCCAGAGCCTGAGAACGATCTAAATGAATCATGTGTAGTGGCTCTGGTGTAGTGATACGTTTTCTTACTTAATTATACCCAAAGTCTCAGCCCTGTTGCTGCCACATAACACTCATATTCTATAATCATTATAAAAGGGCTGCAACTAACGGCTAACTATGTTCAATATGATCTGTTGACTCGTTGATCGTTTTCTTGATTAATCAATTAGTTGTTTGGTCCATGAAATGTCAGAAATGGTGAAAAATGTTGAGCATGTTCCTCCAAAGCCTAACATAACGTCTTGAAATGTCTTGTTTTGTACACAACCCAAACATGTTAGTGTCATAGAGAAGGAAATAAAACAGAAAATATTCACATTTAAAGAAGGTGAAATCTTAGAATTTGGTCTCAAACCGATTTATCAATTATCAAAGTAGTTGCCGATTAATGATGCATCAAACTTGCTGCCCTTCGATAAACTGAACGTTAACCCCTTTCCTCCCTGTATCGTCCTTTCTCCAGGATCCAGGCCCAGGTTGGAGGATGCGGCTCCACGGATCATAGAACACCCGTCCGATCTGATCGTGTCGAAGGGCGAGCCGGCCACCCTCAACTGCAAGGCGGAGGGGCGGCCGACTCCGATGGTGGAATGGTACAAAGATGGCGAGCGGGTGGAGACGGATCGGGAGGACCCCCGATCCCACCGGATGCTCTTACCCAGCGGCTCCCTCTTCTTCTTGAGAATTGTGCACGGGAGGCGGAGCAAACCCGACGAAGGCGTCTACGTTTGCGTGGCGCGCAACTACCTGGGCGAGGCGGTCAGCCGCAACGCATCGCTGGAGGTGGCAAGTAAGTGCTATTCAGACTTGAGTGCTTGTGTGTGTGTGTGTGTGTGATGTGTGTGTGTGTGTGTGTGTGCAGATGTAGGTGTGATTGGACCAAAGACATGAAATTGAGTGCTGTTCTATACTAGTGCATGGCAGGCACATGGGGATTTGAAAAGTGCGGACAGATAACATGTGATGCTACAAAGACAAAAATATAAAGGATTCAGATTTTTATGATGATAAATGAATTTACACTCGCAGTACTGCCCGTAAAGATTACATGTGAGTAGACTTAATTAAGCCCGGCTGTTTAACAGACTTTAGAGACACTTGTTCCCGGAAACTCGGAGTCGGAGAGAACATCACACGGAGAGAAAACAAAAGGACCGCAGTCTGTGCATAGCCAAGAGAAGAAGGCTTTGATAGTCCAGTCCTCCACGTATCCGGTGTCAAACATCGTGTTATGTATTGTGTAATTCCAGTAATAAGAAATGAATGAAATCACAGATAGATTTCACAAGTAATAATGTTAGCTCGCTGCACTGTAGCTGCAGAGCAGTGCAGAGACAGCTTTAAAGTACTCTCTGGTCTCTTATCATCACCATCACTCGGCTGGGTTAACTTAAGACGCCACCCCCTGACCTTGGTGTCAGATCTCCTGGCAGCCCGAGATCCCCCCCCCCAAGCCCTCATCCTCCTCCACAGCCTCCGACATCGCATCCTATCTCCTCCCGCTCCAGAGAGCCTGGCCTCTGTCGTGTTGTGACCAGGCCTGTTAATGTAGATGGATGACAGCTAGCTCCTGCGAAAAGATAACGGTTGTCGCCACTGGACAGGAAAACTAAAAAACACGTTCTTGCGGGGAGGAGGGGAGGAAAAGGAGAGGAGAGGACAGCCCACTGCTGGTTGGCAGCTTCTCACGAGCAGATGTTAGTTCCTTAAAATACAACAAACTCCTGTCAGACGGCTCCCAGCAGACACTTCTCGATTTTTTTTCTCTCTCTAAAGCAGGGCTGCTCGCGATCAACGGCACTTTAATGAAATGCAGATAGGGCCAATTAAATGTTAGCTGTTAAATAAGGCCATTACCCTCAGTGTCAGAAGATCACTTTAAAGTTTAACCTTGTTTTGACAGCAGTAGCAGGTAATGTAAGGAAATGTAGCTAGTTTATATGAATACAAATATAGTTGAGGGCTATAAGTACATTTATTTTTGTAATTGATTTATTTCACCTGCAAAAAAAGCAGCCAAATATCAGAAAATTGCTAATGCTAATGCTAATCAGAATGTCGGATCAGGCTGATAATCGTTCGACCCATAGAATACAGTAGGTAATTATGTGTGTAATATACTTTTACCTTTACCTTTGATACTTAAGTACATTCATTGCCAGAAAAAATACTTATGGTACTTAGGTATTTTCAACATGAAATACTTTTAAAGTTTTACTCAAGTACTATTTGTATGGGTGACTTCCAGTTTTACCAGAATAATATTCCAACTCAATATCTTTACTTCTACCCAAGTATGAGTTTTGGTTTTTACCACACTGCATCCAGGTAGTTGCTTTGTTATGCGACCAGTGCTTTCAGAACGAGCTTCAAATCAGGTGCTGCTGAATAATAAAGTGACTTCCAGTAATTCATACATACATTCATACACTGATGGCGGTGGCTGCCATGGTGCCAAGGTGCCGACCAGCACATCAGGAGCAGTTTTTCTGGGGTTCAGTATCTTGCCCCAGGACACTTAAACATGCAGACCAGGGGAATCGAACCAGCAATAACGAGATTCTGGCTCTACCCCTGAGCCACAGCCGGTGGGTGGGGGGGGCCTAGTCCCCAACAGTTGTCACTCAAGCGAAATGCTAAACACAAAATGAACTTTTGCCTCTGTTTTTTTCTTGCCTATCTACTAATTCAGACAAAAATAAGTCCTGACAGCACACTGCCAGCAGCTTTGTCAGAAACACCAGTGAAGATTTAAATATTTCCTCTAATCCCTTCACTCCGGCCTCTCCTAATATCACCCACCCTATAAAACTGAAACCATCTCAGGAATTTCTCATCACGCCGACTAACACAAACCAGCTGAACACAGTGAAAAGAAATCTCCATTCCTAGTAAAAAAAATCAGTGAAACTCTAGACTCCTGTCAAACACCTTCTGGTCGGGCATGGTGTTTTTCTGAAAGGCTCCAGCCCCTAACTTAATAATCAGGCTGGATTTCCCCCGACTGCCTGCGCAGAAAAGCAGCCCATGAATCATTCTCTATCCTCTTTAAACAGCTGGGATCTGCGCAGCGTGTCCGTCACCTTTCCTAAAAGTGTTCCTCAAGCAGCATGAAGAATTGCCTCTTTACCTTGCTCCTGCTCGCTTAGGTATCAACATCAAACGCTGCAGGATATTTGTGATATAAGCCGTAAATGGGCGCCAGCGAGCGGAATCGGCGGAGGTGTTGTAAATCGCTTTTCACAGAACTGATTATGGTAAAGAGCGAAAAGGAATAGAGCAGCAGCAAACGCTAGCAATCTCTCACTCCCCATGAATAATCCCCAATGTTTTTCCTCCACTGCGTCTTTTGCGCCGTGCCAGTTTTGAGTTCCCCTTTTGAGTTCCAAAGACGTTTTAGATTGCTTCATGACGTGCAGATACAGCAATTTCCCCAAAACCAAAAAAAACACACTATTCTCATTATTATTTTTCCTCTTGAGACAATTGTGACAGCCCCTGAAGGTAACAGGAAAGACACATATAACACAATCTAAGTGGACAACTGGACTTGTTTCAGTTGCCTATGAAGTTCAGCTTCAAACTTCCGTTGTAGGCAAAAATGGACTGGGTCTCCAACAAGGCCTGGGAAGTTGTGAAGGGTCAAGTTTGCCGTCTAAGGGGTTTGGTGTGTATTGTGAGCCTATACTCTTTAAAGTTGGTTTGGTAAGTTATTGTAGAAGCATTTTGTCAGATTTGTAGACAATCTCTCAACACATTGACATTGATAATAATAATTTGGATGTGTTGGTTTAGTCAGGCAGTGGACGTCTCGTTTTTTGGTTTTTGGTTTTTGGTTTTTGGTTTTTCGGTTTGCCTGTGAATATTCTCATTCATCCAGGTCATAGTTATCTCAAGGAAATTGAATCGAACGCAACTGGATTTGGTTTTTGTCTTGAAGACGTTTCACCTCTCATCCAAGAGGCTTCATCGGTTCCGCTGGGACTAGTCCCAGCCTAGTCAAGGGAGCAGGAACTGATGAAGCCTCTTGGATGAGAGGTGAAACGTCTTCAAGACAAAAACCAAATCCAGTTGCGTTCGATTCAATTTCCTTGAGGTGGTTTTTCGATTTGATCCTTTCAAAGTTGAGCGTGCTCTTGCTGGTTTCTATAATCTTACCAACAGCAGCCTCAGGACCAGTTTTAGTCAACAGGGCCACGCAGCTGATCAGTCCATCTAGTTTTCCGTTGCTGTATTCCCCAATGCTGTGGTCTTTTGGGAGGTGACATTCTAGGCAGCTGCCTGCAAACAGATACATGCGCAAGGACACAACCTGACACCAAGCCATCGCTCTCAGAGATAAAACAATCCTTAATCCATGGTTGTAGAAGAAAAGTGTGGGTTTTTACCTTGTGTTTTCTGGCGTACGCGTCTGCCCGTGCTCCCATCCAAACCCACAAACACACTTTTGGAGTATCGCCTCCAGAGACGGAAGACAGAGAGAGAGAGAGAGGTTATACAGAACAAACAGGGGCCAGTGCCAGAGCCGAGTCGGTGCCAGCTCCTGCCGGCCCACTCTGCATGGCACCAGTGGTGCCGGAGATAAGGCCACGGGCAGACAAACCCGCCTGGAGCTGCCAGGGGGCTCAGCGTGGCAGCAGAGGAGGTGCAAGATGGCACTTTGTGGCACGGTGTCATTTTTTTTGCTCCCCAGCCTGTGACTTGGAAGCACTGGGGGCAAACTGAGAGGGAGCTGCGCTGTGTGTCGGTGTGTATATTTGGTATCAGGGTGGGAGCCAACGCTGTGGGAAGGGTGGAAGGTTTTAACCCCTCACAGTCCATCTGCTGTAGGCCGAGAGGCAGGCCGGGTGATGAAGGCCGCCGAACTTGCGATATGGATGAAGGGGCAGACTTTCACAGCGTTGTCGAATAAACCTGACTTCAGAGTTTGTCCGTGAAGTGGTTTATTTTGTAGTGTTTAATGCCATGTGGTTTATTTCTTTGCAGAAAAGGTGACAAGAGTGCAGGGCTTATTGAAACTACAGATGGCTTGTCTAGACATTTACTCACGCAGAATTGATAAACGAGCCCTCAGAGGTCAAACAAATAACGCGAGGCGCTCCGTCACCTCGGCTGAAGTTTGAAAGTGCACAAAGTTATGGATTTTTAGCTTTAAAGTGATACTCCAGCCGAAATCTATCTTTTTGAAGATCAAACACCCTGTGCGGGCTTAAAAGCTGGCTGTAAAATGTTTGTAGATTCCTTGCTGACGGAGAACATCTGCCGAAGCCAGGGTTCAGTCAATTCCGCTCTATCCCAGCTCTGAGGGAAAATCAGACGACCCCTGCATTATTATCAACCCCCACTCATTTCTCACACCTCTCGCTGGGGTTTCTCATGTCGTCAGAGTGTGATGGTAATGGGTACCTTGTCGTAGAATGAGGTGTTGGCCGGTGGGAAAATGTTTTCAGATTGATTTGCTGGCGACCCACCGGGAATAAATGTTAGCAATGTACCTTTTTTTTCTTTCTATCTTGTTATAACGCTTCGCTTATGTTCTGTTTTGGTCAAGGCACAAAAACCACTCGGTTAGGGTTAGAAAAAGGTCACGCTCCGGCTTTAAAACACCGGTTTTGGTCGCCACAAACACAGCTGGAGATGTTCTGACTTCCTGTCAAAACTGTCATTTCTTTGTTGCCACAAACATGGTTGGCAAATTCTCCCTAGGTGTCCTTAAAATATCCAGTGGTTTAGTGCTGACGAGTGTTAATACGATGTCACAAACGTGTAACGTGAACGTGACATGACTGCTTTTTCTAGAAATGTCAATATGGTATGTGGTCCAATGCATGTACAAATTTGACCGCATCAGTGTAAGATTGATTTATTATCTGTGTTACTAGTTGATAAGATATTTCACCCAGGACCAACATGTAGGACTGGCCAGCATCAGTCTCTCCAGACCTTTGCCACTAGCCCCCAAAAGATGCCTCCCTGTAAGCACCTTTGTATTTGGAAATAATCTGACGGATCGACATCAGCGCAGTATGAAGTATTGTAAATCATCAACACAGCTACTTATGGATGCTGAATATTTTTAGTGGAAACGCTTTTAGATTGTATTTTGATCTATAAAGAAATTGCACATTTTATTATAAAGAGAAGCTGTCAGAAATCATTTTTATAATCATTAGTTGTAATATTATATTTATTTTTATATATTTCCTCTGGATAGACCTGAATAGTTTCTGAATCTGAATAGTTTTTAATCGAGTGTTCGCAGGCCACTGCAAACATTCCTACTGACAATTAGGCACTCAATAACTCATTAGAGAGCTCTGCTCTGCTTAGTTAACCCAGGAACAGTTTCCACTTATTATTAATGACGTGTTTGATGAATGAATGTCTGATACATGAACTGTCTCTTCAGGCCTCAGTAGGTGCACGCTGCTGAACCTCAGGCACGATGTAGCTATTATATATAGATATTATTACCCATAAGAGGAACAGGTAGAATATCACATTACATTAACCTTTAAGAGCTTTAAAAATTCAGTGGCAAATGTGGGATCTAAAGGAAATGTTTTCTACTAACAGTTTCATGAGTTATATTTACGCACGCGCTGTCATTCAGCAATGAGCCTTAAAAATCCCTTTAATTTCTTGCACTGAGAACAGATCGCACACCACTTCGCTGAAACGTTCCTTCCGAAAATGTGTGTTTTGCGCCACGATCCGATCTGATTTCACGCGTTAGAAGAGATTCTTTGATCCTGAAAATGTGGTCTGCAAAAGTAGCGTGCCAGGAGCAGAGGCCAATTCATGTCAGCTGCATAAAAGTCAGTCAAGCACAATAGACCTAACAGGCCAGACACCCCTGGGTGGGGATTTGACATTCAGAGCGGCTTGCCCGAGCTCCTGGCGGCTTTTTCTTTGAGTGTTTTATACCTCTGACGTTTTTATTATGCCTGCTACGTCTCTACCGCCTGGCTTTATGGCTCATGAATATTCACACCAACAGGGGAGGGGAAGAGGGGGCTTTTTCTGAGATGCTGGGGGTGGAGTCGGAGGTATTTCAAATGAAACCGACTGGGGTTACCTCTGAGGGTTTTACACCCCCCAAATCAACCGCCCGCCCCCTTTTTCTAAAGGTTGTTTGGAGGTGAAGCCTCGAAGGTTCGAGATGGCAGCTGCCTCGTGGAATTTGGGGAATGAACAGGTGAAGGTGTGATCGAGCTCCTGTCTTCCTCTGCCTTTGTGTGAATCTCTGTCGTGTGTGTGTGTGTGTACATCCGTAAGTCTTTATAACGGTAGGCTGGGACAACTTTCTCACCCGTAGTAATCCTAGACAGCAGTGTGGGAGAAACAGCTGAACGGCACTGTCACAACTTGGATCCTCCTTTCTCTTTCTGTCTCCTACACACACACACACACACACACACACACACACACACCTGTCACACTGTTTTTTCCATCACTGAGACCCCTGTGCAGGAAAATGCATTTAAGGGTTTATGGATTTGGAAATGGGGGAAAGGATTTGAGGGGGTTTGGCGTTAGGAAAGAGTTATAGTGGGAGAGAAGTAGGCTGCTCGGCTCTGATAAAAGCGATAAAGTCAACCCCCAACCCCCTCCCCGTCCCCCTTCTGCCCCCCTCTGTCCCCCCTCCGTCCCCCTCCCTCCCTCCCTCCACTGTCCGGGCTCTCCTCGCGCTGCCCTCTGTCCTTGTTATTAACCCCAGTGGTCTGAAGCCATATGGGTTGTGATTGGAGCTCCGCGGTGCATGCTGTCATACACAGCGGAGTGCAAGTCACACTGATCCGTACATCTTAACAGACCGCACAAGTACCTGCGGGGTAGAGCTAAGTGACCATTGAACCGCTTTCAGTTGCTCTGCGCACCTTTTTAGAATTATGAATCTCAGAGAGTACGAGCGTGGCCGGTGCTGCTCCGAGCACCGGGTGAATAGGCTTTTTAAACCGAGCGGCCGTGACGCCGTGCCGCGAATTAAAAGATCTTTATCGTGGGAGGAAGAATTCTCAGAGTGGAAATGTTGAAATGAAGCTGAAAGCCTTTACCCTCAGGACTAAATGTCAGGAGGAGGAGCATGTCTGCCTGATGATGTTTTCCACCAGCTGTCTGAGGCACTTTGTCCATTCAGGTTCATCTGTCAAAATAGCATCTAGGTTTGACAAGTGCTACACATGCTAACCATGCTAACCAGGTATGCTAAGCTCAGTAAGAACAGAAGGCTGAGTGTATTAACACTATGAATTAAACTAAAGTATCTACAGCACAGGACGAGTTGTACCTTTTAACCAATCAGAAGCCAGTCACAATGAGTTCTAAATAAAGATAATGCAATGAAACTATGGAACTTCTTATCCTCAGCAAGTTCAGTAAGACATTATTATTTCCAGCTATTATTCTATTGGATAAAAGGCTAACCTCAGGATATTTGTGTTATCTCGCTTCATCACGTCGATGTTCTCCCGATGAATCAGGCACAGTCCACTGAGCCAAGAGGAAGTCTCACAGAAGCGCCACCACCTCTCACACTGCACCCTTCAGCAGTGACACTCTCAGTTTACTTGACGATAACAGCCCTCCTCTCCGTGTTTGTGTGTACGTACGAGGTGTGCTCATGCTTCACTAATGGGATTGCAGGTCCCGGCCTCGTGGAGCACAGAGCCACTGGCCATTCTGCTCTTAAAAGAGGGGGGATCAGATGGCCGGAGTGAGGCCACGGGCCCTCGATCTGGCTTAACCCCCTCTGTATGATCCGTCCGTCTGCCGGTCATTGAGCCAGACCCACCAGCCAAACCCTCCTCCAGAGGATAGCAATGAATTAATTAGACCATACTAAAGGCGAGCGCGACCAGTGGCGAGCATGTGTGTGTGGGTGTTTTGTGTGTGTCATAAAGGGTCAGTGGGACAAAAGCAGAAGGATGAGGGGCTGGGGGTGGGGGTGGTCCAGGGGGAGAGGCGTTGACAACAGGTGGTACGAGGAAGAGCTTTACCCCCCCCCCTTTAACGACAGTGTAGCGCAGGAGCCACAGGGACTGTAAGGAACAATAAAGGTCCCTTGCTCCAACCGTTGTGTCCAATCACGCTCCATTATCTCTCTGAACTGCTGATCACAGGGGCTGCACTGCCAGACGCACTGTGCTGAACGACGGTCCTGGATGATCACTTCCTGTACCTAATGTGTGAATTAACTAGAGCTGCAAGGATTAGTCAAGTGCCCCATTCTCAACTGCCAACTGTTTTCATAATCAATTAATCATTTCAGTCACTTATCAAGCAAATGTCAGACATTTGCTGGATCCAGCTGCTTAGATGTGAGACCTTGCATCTTTTCTTTGTAATTTTTGATGTAAATGAAGGTTCTTTGGTATTTGGACTGTTGGTTGGACAAAATAAACTATTTGAAGATGCACTTTGGGCTCTGTGAAATTGTGATAAGCATTTTTCAAACAATTTTGACATTTCAGAGGCTAAACAATCAATTAATTGATCTTTACTCTTTACTTTTCAAAAGACAGTCTCAAAATAAGTGTTGGGTTGTTTTTAATTTTATTGAGATTGACACCAAATGGAGGGGTTATTCAACTCTAAGGTCATTTTATAGCAGCAGTGACTGGTGTTGTATTGGACTGAACTACTTTTCAGGTGGCGCTCTCCATATAGATAGTGAAGGGGTGGCTGAATACACACAGTATTTGTGCATCATGAATTTCAAAAACACTAGCCATTACCCCCTCTTGCTGTAAAGTAGCATTAAACATTTTAGCAGTGAAGTGCATTTTGTTGTTAGCTGATTTTTATGTGGTCAAAAGAAAGTGAGAACAGGTCTAATTTACTCTGTTTTTTTTCACATTTTAAGGACGTTGAACAAAATTGATTGTCCTGATTAATAATGTAATTAATTGAGCGTCATTAGTCACGGTCTTACAGGATGCAAATGACCCCCCGTTTCGGCTCATTGAGGCCAACAATAGCCCTCTGGCTAAACTAGACAAGGGGCGGTGTGGTGTGGGTGTGTTGCTCGAGGGTAGAGATTAAGGGAAGGAAATATGAACCAGGAAGTCTAGCTGTAAGCCTTATCAGACACAAAGACACTGCACAGCTGTTTAAACTCCTGTTGGGCAGGCTTCGAACTGGAAAGTTATCATTGTTTTTACACAGAAATTGGGTAAACCTGCTTGAAATAGGTTATTGACTTGACAAGTTTGCCTTTCTTATTGTTTGTCTTGTGTGTCACGTTTGGCATGTCCCATTGGGGGTTGAGTTTTCATCACGGCTGATCAGAGCTGGATTACCCGATAAACACTAATGACTAATGTTAGTGGGTGTTAATGGTTTTTTTGTCCAGTGTGAAAGCAGTATGTGATGTTGGTCAGGTAAACGTGCTACATTGAGTTCCACACCTGATTTGTACTGCAAGTAGTTGGTATGGTATGCGTGGTATATTGTCAGACGATGCACTGCACAGTGGCAGAAGTTGAACAAAGATAAACTTTTTCCTTGACTGCTATTCATTTCTGAGCCGGAGCCCTCTGCAGCACCACCCCTGCTGCGCCAATGCAGCAGCCTCACTCCAAGTATTGAGCAGCCTGTGTTTTTTAATGCACTCCTAATGTCAGTCTGAATGTGCCCGCTGGGGGCGCGAGGGGGGCATCGCGATAAAGAACATCCTGTCAGCGATGGCGAATGGCAGAAAGTTGGACTGGAGGAGCACAGGCTTGGCGGAGGGAACCGCTCAAAACAAATCCATCAACTCATCACAAATAACACGGAAGAGTGATACAACTGGGGAGTTTCGGGCGTCATTAATGACAGACAGCGAGCACGAGAGGCCAACGCAGATCAATACACGGTTCAAGCAAATCAATTGAATGCAATCAGCGCATCATTACCGAGCAGCGAAAAAGGGAGGGCATTGAAGAACAGAGGGAGAAGCATCTGGTTGCAAGTGTTGTTACGAAGCAGGAAAATCAGCGTTAAGAGTGAATAACCACCAAATACAGCCTTTTAAACAATCAAAAGGCTCTTCACTCAACTCGCTGTGGGTTTTGGACAGCGCGTCGTTGTTATTGAACCAATCAGTAGAGTTATTGGGAAAATCATCTTGTTTATTGAACAACAGATTGTGGTTATTTATGAGCTCATGCCATTCAGAGGACAGCTCGGAGTACAGTCGCTGCGGGACCGTTGACGGCGGTACATCTCATAGTTTTTGTCATTCTAGTTCTTGCCATCTCATTTGAATCCTTAAAAATGTACTCTAGTGACTGCATGAGCAAGTTAGAAACTCATTCTGGTTATTTGGCGGTTCATTCTACTCACAGTGATAACTCAGTGCAGGAACTGGACAACTCAGTTCAGTAATTGGACGTCTTCTCATTGATACGTGGCCACCCTCAAGCGAAATCTCGGGCGCGCGGTGTAATTTGACGAAGGATTGGTTTCTAACGAGACATTCCGAGCGATATTTTCACCTCTAATGCAGCGACTTGTAAGCACTAGGTGGAAAATTAATATTTGAGTGGCAGAAAATATCAGCACATTCCAAATCACTGGTGGTAAATGTTAAATTAGCATTATGTTAATTGACACAGTTCCCCTTCTGCATATCAATAAGGGGCTTATGTTCTTCCCTTTTATGTTGCGGACTGTTTGCTACTCTCATATCGAGAGCATCCTCTCGAAACAATGAGAGCATGTTCAACAGTAGAGATAGCTTGCTCCGTAATGTCAGCCTTGTTGGATGTGCTTTTAGTGTGTACATCTTTAATCTCTTGTGTCACAGGTGTAATTGTCATACCAATCTCCTCTTTCCAATTCTCTGACTGTGGTGGTGTCTGTTTTAAAGGCAGTCTCTCACTTAAAAATGGCCGTTGGAACTTTTCTATTGACAGAAGCATTCACCTGTGAGTGTTTGGTATGGCCTGAGTAACACCGGCCATAAGCTCTTTGCAGTAAAAAAGGTTATTTCAGGGGGATTTGGGTATATTTGACCCGTCTGAAAATGGTAAATACTAGAGCCAACAGCTGTGGAAAATGCTTATTGATTTCTACTCATGTGTATTTGTACAAGATTCATTTCTCCTTAAGACGTGCTCCCACCTCCGAGTTAGAAAAGGTCAGAGAACAGGGGGCTTAAGTCATTCAAGTGGAGCTAAATGGATTTCTGCTCCAAGATCCATCTGTTTTTAGAGTTTGTTGACAGGGTGGAAAATTGGAACTGTTGCTCTTCCCTCCCCCCAGTCGCACCCTCCGCCGCCACCACCACCACCACCACCACCGCCACCACCACCTCCCCTTTCAGTGCTGGGGTATAAACAGGCATGGCACACTAACAGGGTAAAAAAGTGTGCTGGGCACGAGGCAGGACACAAGGCCCGGCCATCTGCTCCAGCTATGTGAACACATTCGCGTACGTTTGACAGAAAGAACCGCGGCATCCGTTGCGCCACCAGTCAGGGAAGGGCTGACGGGGGCAGACTGGCTCACCTCCAACAGGAAGACGCTGATGTCAGAGAGACAATTCACCTTCTTCACCTCCGAGGCGACGGCGGGGAAGGCGGACGGAGGCAGAGTCACCGACCTAACAACGAAACCGCAAACACACAGCAAATGACAGCGCTGTGTGTGTGGGCAAACAACAAGACGCACTGCTGAGAAAATTGACAGGACTTAGGAGATGGTGAGACAGCGCCGAAAACTGCCCACAGATGTACAAGAAACTGTCGGGGTTCTCCGTGTCTGTGTTTAGCTTTTAGCCATCCATCTCCCAGCAGGCATGTCTGGTGTTATTCCACCAATACCAGAGCGAGCTTCTATGAACACTAGCTGCAAATTCAACATCGGACTATGCAACCACACACCACGCAAGCACTCAGACTTAGAATAGCACTAGTTTAAGAACATATGCAATGACCTGTGTTGGTGTGGGGTGAGGTGTAGGCTTGTAAACACTATTGTTGGAATCTTTTACAATCAATGCATAAAATGACACTTTTAAGCACTGATTGTCACGACACATTTGGTGTCAAGGTAAAACAGATTCAGTCTAATAAAGGCCAAGCTAAGACTCAAAACAGCATTGTGCTTCCAGCAGACTGCACCAGCAGGAAGGAAAAAATAATTTGCAAACTAGTTACGACCGGAGAAGAGTTGTTGCTCTCGAGCCAGGAGCCATAAAGCGAGTGCTACCCAGGCGGAGTTCAAGGACCGAGCGATGAAACTCCCAGTTGTGTCCTCCCACACCGTCAACGCTGCACTAATCGCACGACTTTTCTTCTCCCTCTCAAAGACAGCGAGGTACAACATAGCTGCAAAATATTCTACTTGGAATGGGCATTCATGAACACTTTGCATTGCGTTGGAACATGTTTTATGCTCGGCAACCCTGAATCTTATTCGCCAGCGCAGTGGTCTCATTGAAATGAGCGATGTGCTCCATGACATTGCGCTGAAGTCTGAACACGACCTAAATCACCCTGTTAACATTTCACTTGAATTGCCTTATTGTTGGAGTGGAATTCTTGAAGGTGCTCACTGCCACCGCCCCAACTGCAGCGGTCAATAATTAATGGGCCGTGTGCGAGTGCGTTCGCGTTGGGTGGTGGGGGCACCCATTGTCTATAGGCGCCTCCGTCCGCCCAGTTCCCCTTGAGGTGGAGTTAAAGAGTGTTTCTGGTTTTTCCAGATGGGTGAACTACAGTAGCCTCGATTAGGCCGGAGGGTCAGCTGAGGGCAGCTCGGGGCAGGTGGGCGGGGGTAGACGGGGGGGCGCTCCAGTTGCTTTACAATGGGCTTCTCAGCAGTTCTCAGCGACCCTCTTACCCCGCCGCTATAGGCCACACGACGTCGGCCATTACTAGATTAAAGTAATCCTCTTTTCAGGGCCAGACAATTGCTTTATTAGCTGACCACACACAGGAGCCTGGCCACCTCTGTAATGGTATTGTTGTTGGGGGCCCTCGGGGTCCTGGGGTGGGTGTTTTTTGTAGAGGGTGGGCAGAAGGGGGGGTGGAGGTTTGTCACCGTTTTCTTGGCTGTCTTTTGCATGGCCATGCATACATTACCACTTCATCACTCCTCCTTGTTAACCCCGCACACCAGCCATATTTATCTCCGTTCTCCATTATGGTTTCGGGTGGGGAGGTACTCTCTTTTCACGCTGCGACACACACTCACGCCACGCCCTCATATTCCATATCGCACATCATATCGATAGACGTACCGCTTGATTTATAATCAGACTAAGTGAGCGTATGGATGTGGATGTTTGCACCCCGCCCTACCTCGTCCCTTCTTAGCATGCAGTCCAGATTTTTTTTCCTCTCTCTCTGAATCTCTCCCCTGCCTTGTTATTGCCAAACAGCTCCATTCGAAATGCTGTTTCATCTCCTCCATTCCTCAGTTTCCAAAGGCATGGCGCATTTCCAACTAAAGCAAAAAATGTTGCTTTTAAAATCCACTCCGAGGTGTCTCTGTGGTTCTGCTGACAGATCTGTCTTTGTCAAAAGGGCATAAAGCTGTTTTTTCGCGAGCCTGTCAATCACGCACGAATGGCTTCACCTGATAATTTATTCAGCTTTATGAGGAGGGGGAGCCACTCAAGCTGAATTAAGTATTGTCAAACAGTTTGAATATTTCATGAAACGCTGGGTTAATTTGGAGAAATGTGGTGCGTCTCTATACCCCGGCTTTTACATCGCAGTGGCCGTGAGCGAGGCATACATCTGCACTTTGCTTTCTCCATCAAAAATACATTCTTTTGTCTGAAACCCTCCGCTTGCGATGGACAAGCCGATAAATACACAGCTTCATTAAGTTGATAGATCTGACGTGCCGACAATGGCCGTTCACCTTGACTGTACTCTCCTCCTCAGAGGTCACGAGCCCTCGCCGTTTATCATCAGTGCACAGTGAGAGACTAAAGAGAAGGAGAAATAAATCTTAAACACAGCTTTTTGATAATGTGATATTATTGATCCACGCCTGGAAATTGTTTTTTCTTGCTTCTGAGCACGGGGGGTTATAAGTCAGGGACAGCTACCAGACGGCCCCCTGGACTGGGAAACAAATCACTGTCTTGCACCAAGGACTCCTCGGCAGGCTGGACTGTGGAGGATTTGAGGGGGATGCCATTGTGCCATTGGTGGAAAAATTACCAAAATGCGTCCACCGTATAAACCTGCCACCACCCTTCTGTCCCAGTTCACCAACCGAGGGTGGATGTTGGTGATACTAAGCCAGGTTCTTTGTTTGAAGGATGTCTGCCTCACCAGTCAGCCCTATTCGATGCTCGCACTTTCTAGGAGTTGAATCCAAGAGCCGGGGAGCCGCAATGTCCCTTTAATTCCCAGAGATTTATAGAGTCCATACTCTGCTGAGTTTGGTCTGCAAGTTGTCAGGGGTCGGGGGAGCCATGTGTGTATCCCATCAGGAATTGCCGAGATGAAACACACAGATGAAAAAAAATTGGCAGAAAAGCGCACGGACTCTCCCGTATACACACACACACACACACACACACAGGGCCGACGCGGCATGCCAGGGGAGGTTTGCGGTGGATTAACCTCAAGGTTGCTGGGTGGGTGAGCACAGCCGGAGCAGCAGCACCGGCTCAGAAATGGGATGGGAACCCGCTGCTGAGCCACACATAGGTGAACGCTCCCCACGCCTGGAGATTGGGAGGATTTACACGCAAATGAGGAGAAGTTTGTCTGTATGTGTGTGAATGCACACGCATGTTTGGGTTCACAGCAGACTGGCTTTATCCCCGTCTGTGCAAAACCTGTGGCGTTTCTTCAGCACCAGGTTACTGGGACGGGTCGGGCTGGGTTTACAGGGTACGGGCTGCTGTGTGAAAAGACTGTGCCTGCCAAAGATAGTTAAAGTTGAAATATTAATGATACTTTTGAAATTATTATTGATCAATGAGGAATAGCTTCACACTGTACACTATATATATATGTCTATATAGATATATATGCGCACAAAGTACAGTGTGAAGCTATTCCTCATTGATCAATAATAATTTCAAAAGTATCATTAATATTTCAACTTTAACTATCTTTTACTTCGTCTTCGATTTGACAGAACTACCTGGGTGAACCAGATGAACCTGCACACATGACTTAATAGAATGAATTATGGTGTCATCGGAGAAATAAAGAAATGTCAACAGTAACTTTTCCTGCCCTGATTTTTGTAAAGTAAAAGTAATAAAACATATTCGCACTGATGAGACCTTCAGCCCGGTATCTGTGGGAATTGCGGTTTTATTTTCCTGGGCTCGATTTACACCAAGAGCCAAACTTTTAGTCAGGAATGTGCCCTGTAGGTAGCTGGATTCATGCTGGATGCAAGGGGTTTACTGAAGTCGCAGTATAATTATCCAAAAAGTAGGTTCTGATTTATAGTTCAATGTTGGATTTTTACACATTAAAAGCGTCCATGCAACACTAAATGGATGTGTCACACATGTACTGATTGTACTGATTATTGTAGGTTAAGGTAAACGCATCAATGCATTGAAGCCCTTGTGTTAGCTAGTGCATGAATGGGAACGTTGACATTTATACATACATTTGACACTGCCTGACTGATGACTGATGATTACTTACAGCTATTTCAGGAGATGTGTCAAGTTATTGCTGGTGAAAACCCAACATTCCCTGATTTTGTTGCTTCATAATAAAATATTTGAAATAAATAAATTACTTTTATTGTGTGGAATGTATTAAACGCGTATATAACTTTCTGAGCCGCTTTAATACTAAGGTGGGGGGGGGGTATTTTCAGCCGCTCCTTTGACCACTACTCAAGACAGGTGTGCCATCAGACAAAGCCACACCTTCAAGTGTGTAGCCCTTGTTGTAATGAAAATGCAAGCCGTGTCAGCACATGTATGGAAAAGTCCCACAGCACTTCAGTGTCACATTCAAAAAAGTCCAAATGTCGACGACCCCCAGCGAGAACAAGGAAACTGTGAATGGATCAGTTAGTTTCCTCCTCCTTGTTGGAGGCAGCACGATGGCATCTCTGTTCATGGACCTGTTAATATAACATTATACATTGGTGCACAACCTTGCGAGGCTGCCTACCTCCATGTAATTTGTGCAGGGGTTACACATATTTACCACACGTACCGTGTCGCGTGCCCCGCCACGTGAAGCATGGACCGGCTTAAGCATGTAATATTGTTGTCACATGATCGCAGCTCGGCGCTAACAGGGTGCCCACAAGTTGGCCCGATCATCCTCAACCTCATGTTATGGGCCATGTGCTTCGTTACAGCACACTCACATGGGCAGGCACACGAAAACACACACACACACACACACACACTGAACAGCCCCTCCCCTTGCGCCCTCCTTACCTCGCCTGTCTCTGTGTGGCTGATAATGAGAGCCTCCTGTGCCGTCCCACTGCTGCATGTGGGGCCCACGGTCATATCGGCTGCAGACTGCACCGCTGCCAAGTATTAGACCCCCCCCCCCCAAACACACACACACACACCTCCCTCCCCACCCGCTCCTCATCCCCCCGAACCCCACCCCCCTTCCGACACGTCTGGGTGTGACAAGACACTGTGGAGGGGCATTTATGAGCGCTTAAAAAGCCGTGAAACGTTGCACCTTGACAGATAACCTCGTCTATTTTTTTCTCTCAGCAGCACGAAGGGGGTGGGTGGGTGATGGTTGTTCCTCATATTTTATAGCTTAATTCCATTTTGGGCTGCGTTTTACATGACGTGACGGTGATTATCCACACTAATAACAAGCCTGTGATCTCCCTGTAATGTATCAAAGTGACTTGTGGTTTTTATTACAGTGCTATCTGAGCCCAGTGCCCGGCAACTAATTAGTTTTCCTGAGTTTTTTGCAATAAAAAATGCCAAGATTATCATGTAATGCTAATTTGGAACACAGAGGTTTCTGGTCAAGATCAATTTGACTAACACTCTGGCGCGCTAACCGCTTTGATTTCATGGTTCGATTCCATTTTAATGCATCGTCTCGTTACCAGTAAAACAAAAAGAACATTTCCTGAAACGTTCACCTCGACCTGTCGGGTCTATTGTTTTACAGCTACGCATGGGAATAATTTTTTCACGCTCTCGTCATCACGGCCAGTCGGACCAGCTGCTTTCCAACCATCAGCCCAGGTTGGGTAGGAGGGCTCCGGGTGAGGGCGGTGAGGATTGGGCGGGTGGGGTCGCAGCTGTTGCAGCTGCTAAATGGACTCAGCTGACAGGGCTAAGCAGCAGCAGCGACGGCGGCGGCCTAAATGGCTTCGTCATCCAACGCGCCGGGGGACAAAAGAAAACGGAGGGAGTGAATTTGAGGGGAAAAACGCATCGGACATTGATGAACAGGTCGCGTGTGTGATTGCGCGCTTGAAGTGAGTGCAGGGACGGGGCGGTAACGATCGGGCCGAGAAGGTGACCCCGCCGGACTCGCGGAGGGGAGTAATTGAAATGCCCCGTCGCCGTGATTCCCATTCATTTAGCTTTAGCGCCGGCTCAATTTCGCTGTTGGCCGTACGAGCATTTCCAGAGAGCCAAACCACGTTATGCCATTTACTCGAGGCCATAAAATACTCTCAGGCCAAAGAGCAAAATGACAGCAGCATGAGAAAAGTGGAATCACTCTTTAAACCGAGTCGTTTTTTTTAAAACGGGGGACATTTCAGGTCAGCTGTCAGAAATGGTTGATCGAGAATTGGTAAGGGCTTCTTGACAGTATGTGTGTATATGTTTGTGTGTGTGTGAGTGTGTGTGTGCACCACAGGGGAGTTCCAATCTCCAGTCGGCCTGTATATTGGACTGAGCTGGTCATATTGGATGCAGACGGTGTTTTGGTGCATTTGCTGCTACAGCTGCTGTGCAGTGTGTCTGTACAAGTGTCTGTGTTTGTACTGGGTGGGGCGGGGAGGCGCGAGTTGCTTAGAAGCAGCATGGACATCTGTCCCCAACTGTGAGACCCCCACCGCCTCCCCCACCCCACCCTCTTCAGACCCTCCCTTCACCACTGAAAACACACACACACACCACAATATCCTGTACGGGCCGTTTCATCATGGTGTAATGGTTGATAGGGATCGGAGGGGGGCCACTCTGGGTAATGAGAGTGGCTGATGGAAGATGGCTTGTGATGGGGGCCCCTGTTGGGCCCGGGGCCCTGGACAGATATTGCCTTGGGGAACAGGCTACACCTATAGAGAGAACAGAGAGGACGCTAATGTGAGCATCTAAACAGGCTTGATGAAGGGATAAGAGTGATGAACGAACTTGGGCGACAGAGCAGAATCATCTCATTTGTCCGTGTGTTCACTCCGCTGCAGATTGCTTTATGGCATGACAAGATTTAAGCTGAGAGATCGACGGACGGCCGGCTCAATCCCCAACAACAGAGCTTGAACCTGAGGATGCTTTTCTTGATTCCCCTCCCTCCCAACCCTCCCTCCTCTTTGCTCTGCGAGCCAAGGGACCATCCGTCATTCTCTCTTTGCCATCTGAATATTTATTTTAGAGGGGGTGCTGTCACACACACGCAGTCCTCGGAACATTAATGACAGCGATAAAGCCATTTAATTAAAAGTGAGCCCGAGCTCGCCCCAAAGGTGTTTTTTATGTCCAATTAAATGCTCAAATGATGCCCTGATATACAGCAGGGTCCCGATACTTTGCACATGTGGTAAATCACACAAGTCCAGCGCTCACGGATGAATATTACCTCCATACAATAACACACTTTGTTGGGCACAGAATAGATAAGCTTCTCTGGCATTTTTTTGAATGTTTGTAATGATTAAGTGAAATTTGTAATTCGCACATCCGTCAGTGTACGTCACAAGCTGATAAATGCTGTGTGTTAATGTGTTTGTCAGCGTGTAAAGATACAGACCGACAACAATCAGACACAGAGCGAGACTAACAGATCTCTCTCATGGTATATAAAAAGGTTTAAAGGTTCATTTAATGGTCATTTTTCAACACAGGTTTGTACAACATAATGCGAGTTGTAGTCCCTTTGTGCTACACAAGACATTTGATTATTTCTTTTTATGGCAGAGTGTTGAGGATGAGTTTAGTCTCACAACCTGATGAAAGAGGCTTCTGGTGGTACAGCAGTGAACACTTACGTATCTTTCACATACACACACACACACACTGGCGGTTTTCAGGGCTTCAGCTCCAATCAGACATCTATATTTCAGATATATGTGCTTGTGGTCCTTATCTTGTAGCCTGTGTGTGTTACTGTGGTCTGGGCTCTGATTAAAGCCCACCGCTCAGGCCCAGTGGTGGGGATTACTCTGGCTTTGTTGAAGGGGTTTAAAGAAAGGGTCAAAGTGCACCCACTTAATATGGGCCCCAAAGGGCCGCATGGGTAATTGCCAGTGCCTAATAAACTTCTAGACACCCTCTTTCCACTGAAATCCTCAGAGTGCGGAAGGCAGAATGGGGAAAGATCAGGGGCCCCTGGAGCCATGATCTCGAAATGGTGTGTGACAGGTCATCGCAGCAGTCCTTTAACCCCACAGCATGGTAATTCAGACCTGGGGTGCAGCGAAACTGTCCTATTTCCCTCCTCGCTATACGTGATGGGACAGGTTCCCGAACAATTTAGTCAGGGTTTTGTAATCTGCTGTGAATAGTGATTGGGAGAAATGTGGGGACCGGCGCAGATAAGGTCAGGGGTGTGGTTTGGAATATCATTCCAGGATTGGAGGGGCCAATGGGATTTGGAGTGCCCCAAATGCTCCGTTGCTAAGTAATTGGCCATCAGGATACAGGTCTGGCTAAAACCATAAGTGGCCATTTGATCCCTTGAAGAGACAGATAAAAAAAAAATACAGAAACACAGCGGTTGAGGAGCCCACAATGAATTGCGGAGACCTGTGTTTTATCAGGGTAAAGGCAAGCGCCGGCTCTGTTAGCTAATGAGGAAATGAAAAATATCCTGCTTTCTCCTTAAACACTGATGTGCCCGTCTCTCGTGACCTTGATTACAAACAAAACAGGCTGATTTATCTCCTCGCGCACACACCCACCCTCATTCAAAGAGGACGCCACGCTATCTTGACAGCAAGAGAAATGAGCCTTCGCGGCGTTCGGCCTGACATTGAGATACAACGCGTTTTCCCGCACGAACCCAGGTATTTCAGATAAGGAAATGTGAGAATTCTGAGTGGAGGCGAGTTCATACGGAAGGATGGATGGACGGACGCAGATATATGGATGGTGATGATAACGGTGATGTCCCGGGGCTTTGTTGGCCCGTCAGTGCTGTCATTAGGGGAGGTGTGTCATTAATCAGATGAGGCAATGACCCTTCCCCGCTGGCCTGTGACATTATAGCGACATTGGTGCTGTTTCTAACAAATGTGGACTCACACCTGCACGCACCTCATAAAGACATACACGCATTTAATAGAATGTATACAAAATGAACACACGTGTACCGTACACATTCCGTGATCTATCAGTATTGATTTTGTGGACACGGTGCCTGGAGGAGACCTTTACTGGCAGAACACTAACACATGCACGGTGCTGCTTTACATGAACATTAAATCATGCGGATGGGCAGAGGTAAATATTTCGTCTTAGGGCATCCATACGTTTTATACTTTCATATTCCCCTTGAATAACAAACCATATATTCTGCTCTGTTTGCTTATATAGTCCTCAAGGCCTCACATCGCATGTGAGTGAGCATGGCAGTATGTCTGACAGAGCTATGAAAACTGTTCCGTGTCCTCTTGAGTCACGGGGCAAATGTAAACAGAACACTTTTTAATGACACTGAAGACACACTTGAAATGGAAAACATACTGATTGAAACACATGACTAACTGGAATGGCACTCAGTGGAGTGTATACCTCCGACAAGGCCCATTGGTCCCCCTGAATGTAATCAAGCCTAATCCACTAACAAATAAAACATACTTAACTCTGCTAGATCCAGATTTTTATTTGGATCTGCATCAAGTTGTATTCACTCACAGATACAACAAAACTGTTGAAAAACGTCCTGCCATGTAATGTTAAAGAAAGCAAAAAAACAAACCCTGAATCTTTCCCTTTAGCTGGATCCTCACCAAAAGTAATTGGGGTCTATTCCGGGCCGAGACCCATCCTCCATCCAAGCGTCGTGTCAGACTGTTGAGGAGTTCTTGTGTTATCCTGCTGACAAACCAGCCAACAAACAGACAAACGGACATGGCTGAAAAACACAACCTCCTCAGTAGGAGGAATGAAGCCACACGATTGGACCATAACCACAAAATAAAGGAGGGAAGTAACTGATTTCCCTCTGCTCAACATTTATGACAGTCTCAACAGCCTTGCAGACGAGCGCAATGTCATGATATCGATATGGCTCATTGATATCATCAATGAGATTGTCATAATATATGCAAATCTGCCATGCTACAGTATCTTCCTGCATCAATTAATTATCCACCAACTCCTTGATGTCCTTCCAAATCCTACATCTACTCATAGCTTCAAAGATAGCTTTGCAGAATATTTTGAGGGAAGAACATTTATTATTTTGAGAGATAGTTGAGTTGCTGCTCAACTTAGAAAGTTTGTTCAGAAATGGAGAGAGAATAGGAGAGATTGTGATGTGAAAAGCTATTTTTGTGAGGATCCGTCTATCAGATAAGCGAGGGACATTGAAGCCAGTTAGGTGCGCCGTGTCATTGGTTTAACCCGTTTATTTCCCTGTTGGCCGAGGGAGACTTGTAGCCTGTAGGCCTGCTTGGCCGTGGCCTCGTCCTGGTAGACCGGTGTTGTCAGTACATCATCCCAGACTACAAAACCATCCTCAACACCTGTAATCTGAGAGGTCACAGAGCTCTGGAGACTGAAATGAGAAAGAAACAGCTAAATGCCTTCAGGTAACAGGTGATGTAGGTTGTCTGCAGAGGGATGAATGTGTGAGTAGAGGAGGCAGGCTGACTCGAAGACAAATCTCTGCTGTTTTATGAATAGAGTCCAGGAAAGCAAAAAGAATCAACTAGACTTATTCAGAGTGGCTTCCTGCAGTTGATATCATTGATTTACCTTAAGTACACATTTGAGTGGTGACTTCTTATCTTGACCACATGTTCATTGTAATCAGGGGTTGGCCATGGGAGTGTGTGTGTGTGAGAGAGAGAGAATATGTCAGTGTGTGTGAGAATGTGTGTGGGTCAGATTGAATAATTCACCTACTGTGCGTCTGTTGGCTACCAGATCATTCATTATTGATGTGATGTTATTCTGAACGCATGACACTGAGTCAATGAAGACCATAGGGATGTATGTGCATCTGTTTTTTTCACCTGTTAGGCATTCATATTGTGTTTCAAAGTGAACAGGCATCCTATATTCAGAATTAGATAAGAGTACCATCAGCAGGCTAAATGTCAGCAGAAAGTCAGCGGAACAACTTACATGAACCAGGCAGATAAAATATAGTATCATCAACAAAGAAGTTTACACAGACTGTCATCTGACAATGCCTCACCACCTTCCCTCTTTTCCGCAGTTCTGAGAGATGACTTCCGTCAAACGCCTAGCGATGTGGTGGTAGCAGCAGGCGAGCCGGCTGTCATGGAGTGCATCCCCCCCAGAGGTCACCCGGAACCCACCATCTCTTGGAAGAGAAACAACATCCGCGTCAACGACCGAGATGAGAGAATCACTGTGAGTTGGCTAGAGTTTTTGTCTCGCTTTTCTTGGAAGATGGACCTTGCTTAGCCTAAAGGTTTCATGAAATTTTACAAAAGTGATTTGAATTTGAAACAAATTAACTGCTGATTTTCCGTTTTGCAGTTTTTTGTTATTATAAATAATACATTATTTGCATTATTAGCTATTAGTGTCGCGCTTTTTGGTATTTACACAAGCTAATATGCTTCATTATTCAAGTGATCTGCCATTCTTTCTTTTTTTGTCATCCACTGACTGATCAATGTGGAATTTTGATTATTGATGACAAACCCCTGATTAAGAAACAATCTCGTTCTATCATTGTTGATAATTAAAAAGTTCACCAGTACACCACCTTCGAGAAATGAGTGGCCACACAAACTTCAGAACACAGTAAAACCAGGCATGTAAACCTGCTGTTTGGAAGCATGCATGTATGTGCACACTATTTACCAGCGTCAATCAATGGCAGCTACTGACTGAGCAATGGAAGATGTTTCTACGGTGATTGGCCTGGAGCCAGACCCACTGACAAACAGTATAAGAACTAGCAGAGGAGCCATATGTTATGACACACTAAAAATGATGGAGTGGCTGCCCTCTTGACAAACATGCCTCAATATCCTGTTTCCAACCATTTCCCATTTGTCCTTTTTCTTTCCCCCTCCTCCACCACCACCACCTCTACTCTCCCTGCTCCTCCTCACCTCTCCCACCACTCTCCTCCTACACTCACCTTTTCAATTCCCTCTGTGCCTCTTCCTCCCTCACGTCCCCTCGTCTCGTCCCCTTTCATTTTTCAGATCCGAGGAGGCAAGCTGATGATTTCCAACACCCGGAAGAGCGACGCTGGCATGTATGTGTGCGTTGGAACAAACATGGTTGGAGAGAAAGACAGCGATCCTGCTGAGCTCGTGGTGTTTGGTGAGTCATTATTACTGCATCTCATTAAAAAACGGTCAACTTGAAAATACTGCATGGGAAATTAATCACACAGGAGTTACAGCAATCTGGTGAATTATCATATTATGAATCCCTGTGCAAGCATGGCTATTTTTGAATTGTGCAAACAATTATATCAGATGCAAAGATCTATATCTTCAGATAATCTTGGTTGAGGTTATATAGTAAACTGATTTATTTTCTCTTGGGTTGCTTTCTTTTCTCTGCTCATGGAGAAGATGAATGTTTCCCTTCCAGCTGCCCTCTCCTTCTGCTCCCCTGACCTCTCTCCTTCTTGCCTCCTCTCTGATTCTTTGCTTCGCTCTCAGCAGAGCAGCAGCCTAAGCGTTCTCAAAGTGTGTATTGATCCCAGGAAGCACATAGAAGATTGATATTTTCTTTTCAGCACCCAGCCCACCTCCCCCTCCTCCTCCTCACCACCACCACGACCCAGATGCCGCTCCTTCTGCGCACTGTAGTGCAACATTAAACCTTAACCCAGTTTGTAACACCTAATTTATCAATTTATGCTTCCTGAAAAATACACGTCCCATCACTTCCCCTCATATCTAATATCACTGCCATCTGTTAAATTTGCATGATTATAGTCAGCCCACATCTGCACTAATTTCTCTGCTACCACCACAGCCGATCATGATAAGAGCTTACAATGCATATTCATGTCTGGTTATTCCTTCACATGTGTATCCTGATGTTGTTATTCACCTGTATCAGGCGTTTAACTCTATTAATGAGTATGCAAAAGCTTCCTTCTTATTTGTGAATATTAGGTTCAGTTGTGCTGACTTGGTTTTAGTGTCCTTGGTAGTAACTGTTTGCAATTAAGTGGAATCTACTTTCCGATGAATTAGTAATAATATGTTCGTAAAGATTCATCGTTATGTGTTTGGGTGATGATGCTGGACCTTTTTCTTTTAATCTTGGTGAACCTTGATAAGAAATCTCTCAGGCTCAGCTGAGGCTTGGATCAAATATTCACCTCAGAGTGAGCTCTGGTGCATTGCAGTGGCCATCGGCTTTCCCACACAGCTTTCCACACCATGCTTAACCCACCCAACCCTTCACCTCCTGCTCCTCTAAGTCCTCCTCCTCTTACTTGTTTCTTTGTTTTTTTCTTCTGCTTGCTTTTTCTCTCTGGTTTTCTTTGCTCTTTACACTTATCATTTACAGGTAGACTTTGGTTATACCGGGGTTCAGCAGGTCTACAAAGGTTTTTAAACATGGATAAACACGCTAAACATTACCTGTTACTTTAGATTTTTATCTGAAATGTTACATTGTACGTCACTGACGTCACTATCAAGTTGCGAATGTGCAGGAAACAGTTGCAACAGAAGAGAAAACAATAAAGAACCATGTTACCCATATGTACTGCAGAGTGAATTTAACCGGGTGTCAATGCAGACTTTACACATTTCCATTGCACACAAAAGCCTGATCTTAGCACGGTTCTACAGTTAGGATTTTTGAGCAGTGGAAAGGGGTATAAGATATATCAGAAACACTAAATATAGGATTTTATATTTATATATTCTTAATTAGGGTTGTAACTAATGATTATTTTATTATCATTAAATCTGCCAGTTATTTTCATATGTAATCCATTAGTTTGGTCTATAAAATGCCAAAATTGCAACAAAGAAAGGGCTTACAATTTCCCAGAGCCCAAAGTAATGTCTTCAGATTGCTTCTTTTGTCCAACCAACCACCTAAAGCCAACAACTCTTCATTTACTGCCATAATTGATATAGAAAAGCAGCAAATCCTCACATTTAACACGACTGAAAGATGACTAAAATGATCAATCAGTTATCAAAACTGTTCTTGATGAATTTTCTTGAGCTATCCCAAATGAATCCACTCCTCTGACAAATGTGAAAAATGTCTCGTGCAATTAGAAAGTAGCAGCACAAGCGTTTTTAATCCTCTCTCTGTTTCAATTCCAGAGAGGCCGGTGTTCACCAAACAGCCGGTGAACCAGGTGGTGTTGGCAGACGATACGGTGGACTTCTTCTGCGAGGTGCATGGAGACCCAACTCCGACTGTCCGCTGGCGGAGAGAGGAGGGAGAGTTGCCCCGGGGCAGGTACGACAGAAACGGCATACTGTAAGAAGTGCAGGATCATCAAACCAGCACCATGCGCCGGGTGCCAGCGTGTTACTAAGCAACATATTACATTTATTCAGTGATAAGTGATAAAATTCGAAAAGACTGAAAGATTGACAGGTACGATTTTTTGCGAGTGCCGCTATTTTGACTACGCCAGTGATAGTAGACTGTATATACTCCCGCACTCACTCTCTCAAACGCTTTGTTCATCGACTGGATCAAACTTTAACGATTCCTCACGGGAAATAAAGTTAAACGCTCCCTGTCAGCAGGATTCAGATCCACACAGAGAGACTCTGATGGATTTGTTCTGTCCGTTGCCTAAAGCGTTACAGGACAACTCGCTCCGTCTCCACATGCATAACGGCGTGTGGTAAACACATTAGCTGCTTGTTCAAAAACTTGATTTTGTAGACACTTTTCCTTTAAGAATAGCTTGTAGTTTTCTCTTCACATCTGTTGACATGCAGACAAGAATCTGAGACAGGGAAACAGTCTAGTTCTACATTGTCTGACACTCAGTTGCAATTTACAAAGGTTAAATAAACTGGGTAACTTTGCAGTTTGCATTTAAACATTAAATTCACAGACAACTGGAGAGAAGTGATAGATAGATAGATAGATAGATAGATAGATAGATAGATAGATAGATAGATAGATAGATAGATAGATAGATAGATAGATAGATAGATAGATAGATAGATAGATAGATAGATAGTCTTTATTGTCCATACAGGACTGACAGGACCCCCCTCCATGCTCTTACCCCCTGTGCTATACATACACATAACACAACATGTAACCAGTCTTGACAGTTCAACAACATACACACAGAGCACAGACAGACATGGACTGAACATATCTTCAACACAAATCTCGTGTGACGATGTTTTTTTCCAGATTTGAGATCCGCAGTGACAGCAGCCTGCGTCTGACCCAGGTGCGAGGTGAGGACGAGGGCACCTACACCTGCGTGTCGGAGAACAGCGTGGGCAAAGCCGAAGCCTCGGGCACCCTGCAAGTGCACGGTAAGACGCGAGCTACTCTTCCTCAGTCGATCGCGAAAAAGCATAGCAGGCACATGCATCATTTCATCCCTGCAATTCCCAGCTTCATTTCAGTCTGCTGCTTAAGTAACTGAGACTCCAGCTATAGTTACTGGCAGCTGGCCGCACCGTCATAATGTGTTCAGAGTGAATTCAAGTGAATTTTGATTTGCAAAATGTGTAAATCACAAAAACAATTGTTCTTAGCAATCATTACATTTAATATGAAGCAATAAAGACAGAAATCTGCCACCAACTAAAATCATCTTGTGCTGCTTTAATTAAAAAAAGTAGTTAAATGAGTTTGACTTCAGTGGAGGCAATTTTACACCGGCAGAGAATTGGATTTTTCAACACTGAATTCATGACTAAATTATTTGCACAGATGGACAGTTTTGCTATCATGCACTACAGAACCAACCACCTACCAGCACGCTGTCATTCAGCCGTCTTTCTTTTGATGAATTCAATTTGGTGACTTTTGTGAAAGATCCACAATCAAGTCAGTTTTCTCCACAAAAACATGTTGAATGTTATCATCAACATCCATAATGGTTAAACAACGAGATAAAGCCCAGAAGAAGTCAGCAGAAGTTGTGAATAAACAGACAGACACTGTGGATTCTATCTCCCCGCATTGTGCCGTTGGTAACACGCTGTTAACTGAAACTATAAGAGAGAGAAAGTGAAAAATGGATTTTAAGTTCCTTTCAAGCCCCATCTCGTCATCCCTCCGGAGAGAGAGATCAAAAAGCGTCGAAATTACATTGGAATAAAGTCAGTCCCTTGAAGAGAGGCGCTCGGATGAGAAATCTGTCATTTGTGATGATAAAAGAGAATATTTAGAGTTTAACTCTGTACCAGCTGATTCTGTGAGCGCGCCCTCCAGTCTGCACCGACACGTCTGACACGTGTCAACACACGTACGCTCACATGCTAAACGCACATGCACGCAGTGACAAACAGACACACATTCACACTCTTGCACAAATAATATTAGCGCTTTTGCACAATTTAGCAGCGGAATGTCTTCATTTTTCACTCCCAGCGGCAGATTTTAGGCAAATAGAGATTGATTGAGGGTTGCATGCATGCAGCTGCAGTATTTGGGATAATAGGAACCAAATCACACACACACAAACGAAAATGACTATTATATATCGTACAAAGCTACAGATCAATCAGAGCAGAACAACTTATCTTCACCTGGATGTTCACATTCAGCTCATCATTCCTCCTCCAGCTCCTCCGCTGTCCCGTCCTTTTGGGACCGCTTCATTTAAAAAAAAAGCAGCCGTCTTCCCTTCACTCCGTTCGGTTAATTCATGATGTCATTAATTTTGAACAGGCCCGAGTGGCTGTGCTGCTGCTCCAAAGTTATAATCTGTTTTGTTCAAGTGTTTTCATCCAGTATCACTGTCCATCACGAGCTCATCGCCTCATTCTCATTCATCGTTCTTTTTCTCCTTTTCTTTCACACCCATTCCTCCATCACTCCATCACAGTCGGCCCATCCAGTGAGTATTCCATTTCATCCCATCTTTGCATGCGTATATGTCTGTTTGTGTGTGTGTGTGTGTGTGTGTGTGTGTGTGTGAGAGAGAGAGAGAGAGAGAGAGAGAGAGTGCGTTCTGGCAGATTAGGAATAGTGGATAGTCAATTAGCATTAAAGTACCTCTGGAAACTACTCGGAGGAGGTTTTTGATATTCCGCAACTGCACTCCAGTCGTGCTTTAGCTCTTCTGGCGGAGCTTCCATTACTACAAAGATAACGCTTCCATTAATACACGGGATCTTTAATTTAGTACAAAACGCTCTTGAATACCTAAAACATACAGTGAAAAAGGAACTTGAGCGGATTAAGCCCTAAATATCGCACACATATAACAGTGCGGCAGTAATTAACTGATCATTCACTGCCTCTTTACTTGGAAACATGTCATTTACAGTGTTGTCTTCGGCAGACACCCCCTCAGCAAACAGAGCGGCGTCGTTCGGAAGCTGACAAACTCATCATTTAACGCGAGCCGCATCGGCATGATATCGTTTTCGCCGTGCGTTCGCCTCATTATGTGATTAAATGGGATGCTTCCTTTCTGCGCTGTGAAATAGAAAAGCACCAACGCCGCAAAAGCGGACCTTTCATCACTGGAAGTGAAAATATCTTTTCCTCACTGCTACCGCTATGTATTGCAGTTCGAGCTTTTTTATTGCCGCTCCTGGAAGACAAACATGTAATTGAGGAAAGGGGGGGTAGCAGTGTTTCACCGGCGTCTGAGGAATCAGCTGTCAGGCGGTTTCTCTCTCCGATGTCACAACAACCAAAATGATAGGGAGCGTAAACGATGAGTTTCGGGAACAGTTTAGCTAACACAACAAAGAGGAGTTTTAGCTGGGTGTGTGTGTGTGTTCAGAGAAAGTGTTGTGTCCGTGGCTTTTGACTCTTTAACCGTACATTTCTATTCCTGAAAGGGCCTCGACGCTTTAAAGGTTGGCGTCATTATAAGATTTCATCTTGCTCGCCCCTCAGTCGCTCCACACATGCGTAGGCAGGGGCAGTAGAGAGAGGTGAAATAGCCCTTTCAGGCCATGACACACATTTGCAGAGGACAACGGATTAATGTCCATTAGTTAAACAGTTCCCTGTAGCGGAGGTTTGGGCAGATGTAAACAAAGGGTGTGAGTGGGTCTATCCCACATTCATCCACACTACAGGAAATCAGCTTATGTTTTACCATTTCTTTGTTCAGGATCTTTTCATACGTTGTCCTCTGCTGGTATCAAGGATATGCCTTTTTAAGCCTCTGCATTACTGAACTATGAAATAAGCATATTTCAGACAAGGGGAAGGGCAGTCTGGAATAAACGGGATAGGTTGGTGTGGAGTGCCCCATCACACTGATATTGAGTTGGGTTAAAAATGTTCCATTTACGCTGCAGAAATAACAACAAACACGGTAAAAAAAAGGAGGAGACAGTGGAAATTTTTCATTTCATCTGACCTTTTCTTTCTGGATTGCAAATTCTATTACAGTTATAACCCCTTTCACATTTTTCGCAGAAAAACCCACTAACGTATGGCTTTTGTCTTTAATGTGAATGTGGACAATCAGCATTCACTTCAGGGTCAATGACTCTGCTGTAGTCAGCGGCGTTTTAACACCCTGCCCCCTTTTCTGCACAATGCTGTGACACGTGTTGAAGTTAAGGACATCGATGCAGAAACATAATATTCCATCTGATTCCGTTTAGGCAGCACTAAGTTGGTGCTAAGTTTGGAAGGGAGGGTGAAGAGAAAGATATTAAAAAGTAATCCACGCCTCCACGGTGACCTTGTTGATGCGACAATTCCAAAAACTCGTCTCGTCTAGATGCCCATTTGCCTCCAAGTTGCTTCCTAGAGTTGGTTAGCAAGAAAGCCAAGCTAAATATAAACCGATGCTTTATTTGCTCGGTATTACATTTGGATTGGCTTCTAACTTCCAAGTTCAAGCGTGGGAAAAATCAAGCAAACAGGACTTACATGTGCATTCTGACACCTTCAGTCTGTCTCCAGCCTGACTTGAGTCAGTCCTGAAGAAGGAGCAGAGACGGCGAAGGCAAAAAAGCAGACAAAGGAAAACAACCGCATTTGACCTTCCTCGTGAATTTTATGCGTTTAAATTTCCACGTCATTTATCCTATAGAAGCGGTTGACTTCCTTGTCACGCCCGAGGGTGTGCAGACATTACAAAGGCAAAGAGTTACGGCGCTACCTCCATGACTTACACTCAGCCCAGTTAAAGCCGTACCAACCCTCCAATTCCGATATTGATGTTGGATAAACAGGGAGGAGTTGTGGGCACAGAGGTCCGGCTCCAAATTAAATAAAAGCGCAGATGAATTACGGTCCAGCTATAATACATTATGCCTGGGGAATAATCACCTCCTCAATCATCAGAATGGAAACAAGCATCGGGAAGAGAGTGTGTGTGTGTTTGAGAAAGAGAGTTTGTTGTAAAAGACGATGAAGCTGAAGACTCATGCAGCAGCAGCAGCAGCAGCAGCCTGCGAGTGTGTTTACTCAGGCGTACTTGTGTGAAACACGCTGTCTGCATCAGCGTGGGACTGTGACAGCTGCCTGTCACATCGAGGCCCCTGAGGATCTCCTGCTGGGAGTGTGTGTGTGTGTGTGTGTGTGTGTGTGTGTATTTGTGTTCCCCTGTCTGTGATAGCTTCAGTATGTCGGTGCAAATTGCACTTGTGTGCGGACGGGGGAGGTGGAGGAGGTGAGATGCTTTGGTTGTAAGCACTTTGTCTGCTTTTGCTACGTGACGGAGCAACAGTGTTTTCGTACGACAGCAGTGGAACGAATCGCGGCCTCATCCGCCTTGGCGGGAGAGCGCAGCGGAGCCGGGTTCAAACATTTGTCCGCTTTACTTTGTTTATGAGGATCATCCGTTGGCGGTGTTCTTTCAACAAATCCAACAAAAGCTGGGATCAGCAACTCTATCGCCAGACGAGAATGTCAATATCGGACGATTCCAACCCTCGCCTTCGATTGCAGTCGGAGATTTGTCTGACTTAGTGGATGTAGACCGCCTGCCTTTGGCCAACTGTTTCAGCTCCCTTCCCCTATCTGAGTTTTAGCCTTTTCAGAATCCCTCTCTATTCAGGAAACAACGACAACAACCTCCGAGCTGGCAGCCTACACGCAGAACATAGCGAGTTACCCTAACCTTGTCTCTGATGGTACAAACCGAAACAAGCGAGCGGTTGTCGATGCCAAGGACTCGCTTCCTCACACGCAAAAACAAATCCTCCCCGACACCACGGCAGGGAGGCGCCATCGCTGCATCCTGGGCTTTGTGCCACGCAAGGACAATTGTGATGGCTTTCAAGAAATTCAAAGAAGCCAGGGCAGTTCTGTGGAGGTAGTAGTAGTAGTAGTAGATAGTAGTAGTCTGGCTCTGTGAGAATACTTCCATGCCAACGTTTTTGTTCACTATGGTAGCGTGGGGAAGATCATGCTGATGGTAAACATGTGATGTTTAAGGTGAGGCAACTAAAACACTGTGAGCCACCATCTCTCCCCCCTCTCTCGGACGTAATTCAAACTTAAAAGTCAAACATCCCTCGCCTGATCCAGACCCTCCTCCTTCAGTCTGACAGCTCTTATCGCAGAAAGCGTGTGGAAATGCGACTTGCAGTCCACGTCTATTTTTGCCTCCCTCTTGGCATGTTACGTGTTCGCCGGCTCTGGCGATATCAAGCATATAAAAGCAGTCTTCAGGCTCCTTTGAATTCCCCTCTCAAGAGTTTTATTCTTTATTTAGACGTTCCCCAATTTACCTTCCCTGACACTGCCTCCCGCAGTTATCTGTTTATGTGCCATCGTCTTCACACGCCCGGTTATATATTTCATAAAATTGGAAAATGAAGATGCCACGAGTGTTTGATAAGCAGACACAGTTTCTGTCTTTTTTAAAGGGTACTTAAAATGACAAAAGCTGTCAAACCTAAAAGCCAGCGCCCCGGAATACTAAATTACTGTACAAGCGACGTGCTGCGCAAATAGGTTCCATGACATGCGGGCTTTGTTTGCTTTTTTTTTTTTTTTTTGTCATGTATATTTCAGCTGCTCTGTTGCGATCCATCTCCCCGTTTCCATCCCATGCGAGGATGCTAATGTTTCTCCCTGCCCTAAATCTAAAGCTCAGTGTCGCGCCGAGTGCACCCATTATTGCTAATTATTTATTACAGCCTCAGGCGATGTGCCGGCTTGCCTCCTCAAATCAAACATTGTTATTCTCCAGACGGGGCTGTGTAGCGCGCCAAAAACGGCATTTTAATAGCCTGAATATTCCTAGCTGTCACCGAATTTGGGTCAGAGTCGGGGCGCCGTGTCAGGCGCAAAGGGGAACATTTTCAGGTGTTGACAAGTTTTTTAGTCAATTGGCCTGTTTAGAATGGCGTCCTGATATATTACAACTGTATGCGCATACGCCTGGAGTTGCGTTACATAAGAAGTGTGTGTTACACTGCATTTCTTTAATATTTCAGGCCTTGCATCAGACTTGACAGGAAGCCAGTCCTTGAGGAAGCAGGGAAGCGAAAGCAGGGGTTCAGTGCCACCGGCCCATAATCCTCTGTGGTTCACATCCAAAACGCTGGGAACATGTTTTGGGCTTTGACCTTTAGTGTTAGTGGGGGGCTGCGTGTTTGTTCCCGGGACATGACCCTGCCCACCTCAACCAGAGCCCCCTCAGCTGTGATTTATCCTGTGGCTGACACATGGATGCCCTCCCGCTGTGTGAAGGGGCCATGGTGGAAGCAGTCTTTAGTATAGCAAAGGGCAGGATAATTCCCCCAGGTGGGGAATAAATTGTGTACGCAGGACATGAAATTAAGCCTGCACACTCATCTGAGGTGAGCCTCACAAAGTCACAAAGTGGGAGGCGAGAAATTAGACAGTCGGTGATTCTGAATCCAGGGTTAAGATGCCTGCTTCGGTGGCCACAAACATAGTTGGAGACGTCTCAAATGTACATTGCAATTTTTTTTTGTTGCCACAAACATGGCTGGAACTTATTCCAAGGTCTCCTTGAAAATGTCCAAATATCCAGTGGTTTCACACTTAAAGATGTCAAAACCCAGTCTTGAACTGTGGTCACTGGCTTGGCAGCCTTTTTGCCCCTCTACCTCTAGATATGACAGTCAGGTCATAAACATGTGAACTGCTAACATTTTATCCTGGGGACTGGGCTTTACACCTGTTTATTTAATTAATTTGATTTTTAATTTTAATTTTTTGCATGTTTTAATCAACTTTGGCATATATACTTAATGACATTGCATATTATATGAAAGAAACCCCTTAGACCCTCAACAGTATATGTTAAAGTACATTATGACTTTTCATTGTTCAGTTAGTTTGGTGTCTTCATTCTTTTTTTTTCTTTGGACAAATTCAAATATCACTGAAGTAAGTGTGGATGGAAAGTTGCCTGTTTCTTTTGTCACTTTCACTGAGACTGTCAAGTGTTTTTTTTTTCCATTTGTCTTTCTTCTCTTCGGCAAGGTTCTCCACCTCTCTCTCTTTCTTTCTCTTTGGTTTCTCTCCATTGCTAATTGAGACAGAGAATGAAAGAGAAGCAAGAGATCAGGTGGGAAGACGAGAAATCAATTAAGACTGGTGGAGGGCGTCATTATGCATTCACACCCCCCTCTGCGCAGGAAGGCCTGTCACTTGCTACAGAATCAATAGAAATCAAAGAGGGTGTGTGTGTGTGTGTGTGTGTGTGTGTGTGTGTGTGTGTGTGTGTGTGTGTGTGTGTGTGTGTGTGTGTGTGTGTGTGTGTGTGTGTGAAGACACAATCACAGAGTTTCTCTCCTGCCCTCCATCTTTGTTCAAAGGCATCAGATTAGCCTGGTGCCAAGGATCAGAAAGGTGACCCACAAACCTGAATTTAGGCTCCTGTGGGTTCTCAGGCGGCCTTTTTGATAGACTCTCCATCCAAACGTAGGAGATTGATCGTCATGGCCTATAGCTTAACCAATAAGCTGTAGCAGCCTTCATCAATCAGAGCCGATCAAATCAAGGTTACAGAGGATCTATTTTTATCCATGCTGCTTCTTAAAACTAGTCTAGAAGTCAACAACATTGTTTTTTACTTTAAAGGTCCCATATTAAGGTCATTTTTAGGGTCTACTAGAAAATACTTACATGCTTTAATGTTCAAAAAACATTTTTCTTTCTCATATTGTTTGCTGCAGCACCTCTATTCACCCTCTGTCCGAACACTCTGTTTTAGTGCCTGTCTTTTCCGATTGGTCTGCTGTCACAGGCCTGAGCAGGAGTCACCCACCGTGTTTTTTCATCAGCTCTGCAGGTGTTTTTGCAAACACGGCCATGCTGGGGCCGCGGCTGAGGGCCGCAGATGTTTAGTTGTGACATCACGACCTTAAAGCCCCGGCGGCTCGTTTAAAGGCACATTTCCTGAATGTGAGCTTTGTGAATTTCTCCATGGATTGAGCATTTTGAAACTTGTTAAGTATATTTAAGCACCTAGACCTTCTTTATAATCAAAAAGTACATGGAAATCTCACTTTCTTTAATAAATGTTACAGGAAATGTTTACCCCTTGCTCTAATACTGAGGCTAGTTTCACCCAGTACTCCCCTGCTTTGTGAAAAAAAAGCTCTCCAAGTTTAATAAGCTGATTGGCTTGTGTTTGACCAATCAGTGACATTCAGCCCTATAAAAAATCCTGCCCCCATAGTTCCTGAACCATTGGAAAGCTCAACCTCTTCTTTGCCACTTGGATTTATCCAAGATGACCTAAGTTCCGTGGTTCCTTTTGGTCAAAATACAGGCAGCAATCCTCAGTCTCTACAATCCTGAAAGCAAACACTGAACAAGCTGTGGACATAATAGACTAATATTATAGTAAAGGAAAAGCTCAATCTTTTATCGTTGCTTTACTGCCATAGTCATATTTGTTCTGAGCTTTGTTTTTGACATAATGCTTTTAACTGAGCATCCCACAGCCCTCTGTGTGCAAGTGTTTGGCGAGCGCTGCCTCAGTATTTGTTTTTTTGCTAAAACTCTGTGATACTTCAGGGATTCTGTTCAGTCTCCGAGTAGCCTCGAGATATCAGTGGATTGAAATCTTTTGCATATGAACACAAGTAATGAATTCCATTGTCTGGTTTCACTGTTTTCCCCCTCTTGTGTCCTCTTACTATGTAGACACAAAATCTGCTTTATGTTGGAAATGTTAAATAAAGAGTAATCGGTTAGTGACCTCGACTGAATATCAGGACATAATGGATGTCGTTCATAGTGAACAGAGGGTTGAGAGCAAGTCAGCAGCTGATGCTTGAGTAACAGCAGGGTGATTTATCAGGATTTATCAGCTGCCACAAGGCGGCTGACCTGCCTTCTGCACAGTGAACTGTGTTTATTAACCAAGTTAATTAAAAAAATGTTAATTCACTGCGCTTGATAGAGAAAGTTCTCTTGACTTTGTTGCGTCTGCGTCAAGAAAAACTTAAAGTTTGTTCCACTTTGGCCTTCGCCAGAAGTGTTTTCAGTGTTGAGGCAGTGAGATAGACACTCATGATCGAAAAAGACAAAAGTGAAGTGATTGTGTGTCTCTGGCTGTGTGTGTGTGTGTGTGTGTGTGTGTGTGTGAGAGAGATTAAGAGACAGGGAGCGCCTGAGTGAGAGAGTTGTCAGGTATGAGCCGCTGTCATCACTGGTGGTCTGTCACGGCTTAACGCTCTCAATGCCACTGCCGGCACATTCTCACTGTCTTAAGCCCACTCAACACACACACTGACCGCACAGAGAATGACTCACACACAGATTTTTATTTCTATTGTGCCCTGAAAAACCATCTCTCTCTATTCTCTGTGTTGCAGTGCCCCCTCAGATCGTAGTTCGGCCGCGGGACCAGATCACAGCTCCGGGCCGCACCATCACCTTCCTCTGCGGCACCAAGGGAAACCCTCCGCCCGCCGTCTTTTGGCAAAAAGAAGGCAGCCAGGTGTGTAACTTCCTGTGACATGTGTTGGAGTCAGCGGTGAGATCCCTTCTGTTTTCGTAGAGGATAACACCATTCTTCCCTCTGAGGCATCCATCAGGGTTTCACGGTCAATTTGTGGTTGACAGTAGGTGTGTTGGAGGATGGTGTTTGAGTGGCAGGGAGAGCCCAGTGGTTAGCTGGGCTCCCACGGGTGATACAAGTGTCTGCACTGTCTCATACATACAAGTAAGAATAGTGAAGCTCTGGTAAATTCTAAAAATGCAAATGGAACGTACGATATAAAACCTTTTAATGGTGGTTGTTCTATGCTTTCTACTGTGTGTTCTTCCACGGTGCAGCTAAGGTAATATAGGGGTTTAACACACCTTCACCTATCGACATGGTGCAAGAAGAAGGAAGTCAACCTCAAAGTATCAAAGCACCAGCAACGTTCCAGTGCAAAACAACTTTATTAAAAAAAATGTGTCAGCCTGTGCCTTCATCAGGGTGTGGACCTAATATGATGTCAGCTACATCCAACAGTAACCTCACTGCCAGTACATGAATCTGATTGGTCTAAAACCACGTGACAATCTGGGTATGAGACTCAGTAATGCTTTAAAAAGTATGATAACAATATTCTGTATTTTTAATCAGTTTCCATCATTTTAACTGTTGAGAAATGCTGCTTTTGAACGTTGGAAAGGTTCATTTGCGTTCACCAAAGTACTAAAATACTTTTCATTTCTGTATGTATGTTATTTACTCTTTCTTTACCCAAGAAAGTCTCTTGAGTGCATCATCAGTTTCACAATACAGACCTGGACAAAATATTAGCAAGAGTAGTTAACAGAGTATTTTTTTAACATATAGCATAGAACATAATAAGGTCAATTATTATAAGGGAGGGAACTTGACAGTGTAAAACAGTTAAGTCCTCCTTGAAACATGTTTTGTATGTGGGGTTTCGGTGCCTGATGTGGAAACTGCTTTCCAAATTATTAGTGAAGTTTGAAGTGAACAAAACTCATGCATCAACATCAGCAGCGCAGCGTGAGAGAAGACCAGCTCGCTCAATTAAAAGAAAAAAGAGAAAATGTGAACCCATCTCAACCATTGCTACGAAGTAATGCAACATAAATAAAACACAAAACAATTACTGTATGTGTTCAACTACATTTTTTTATTTCCTAAACCAAATTAGAATTGTTTTGCTTTGTGGGATTGGTGGCTTGCCCGACAGTTTCATATATTACAAATTGGACCTCTACAGTAACGCATCATTGTGAAGTCAGTGTTGTCATACTGCCCATAGAATTATGATACTATTGGCATAAAGATCGGTTCCCTATAAACTCCACTTCCACTGTGTGATTCTGTCTGCCACCAGGTATGAAATCTCCTGGGAAAATGAAGGCTGACTGGTTATCCAGCAATGCACCATTTCTATCTACTATCACATCTCCATTATAGAGTAAATAAATGAATGAACTTTTTCTTATGATGTTGATATTTGCCGCTCAGAGGAAAACGGAAAGCCGTCCTGCACAGACAGTACTACCATGCTCACCCATTTTTACATTTTAAAACACTGACATATTCCCATATTGATCAAAATCAAGAGAGCACCCTAAGGTAACTTCTTTTAATGCTTTTATGCTGGTTGCAAGTCGTTTCTTCACACGCCGCTCTGATACTGTGCTTTAAAGAGAGGCCGCATCTCCTCTCGCTGTCATGTTCTTATCCGTTATCCTTTGTTTTACCACTTTGTGCTCTCGTTATGTGCCGGGGTGACTCACTCACACACACACACACACACCACACCGAGCCGCACGTTCACACACACCTCATTTTCCCATCATCCAAACGGAGTGTAATTCGCCAAAGTGTGAGTCTGCGCAGACCCGCGTGTCTTCAGAAGGGTCTGGTGCGTGTGGGTTCTGTGCACCGCGTAAGTGTGTGTGTGTGCGAGAGCGGCGAGCTTGTGATAAGCAATGCGGCCGGTTGGAATGCGCTGAAAGGCCTGATGGGAGTGCGTGGGCGCCTCCAGCATGGCTCCCAGGTACAGATTAGAGGGGGAAGAGTGAGATTGGAGGAGGCCTGGAGAATGTGTGTGTGTGTGGGAGAGGGAGAACAAGAGTGGAGGAGAGAGATAAAGAGGAGAAAGCACGGAGGAGAGGAAGCATGTGGGAAGCATGTTGCGAGTCGTGGCTCACTTTCAGAGATACGGCCAGGAAACGTACGGTTATTTTATACTGACAGGGAAGATCAGAGATAAAGTTGAGGGGGAAAAAGACACTTTTGTTAACAGTGTATTGGGTTAGAAAGCAGAAGCCAATACAATATTTGCATCAGGCTTGTTGTTCATTGCTTTCAGGCTACAGATGAATGGTTATCACTGGTAACAGTTGGCATCCAACAGGTTGAATTTACTTGTTCAGGTCTATGGTTTGTGTTTGGACTAACCTGTTGAAGTGCCCCTGAGCAAAGCCCTGAAACTATTTCTCCTGACTCACTGAATAAAAGTACACAGCCGAGGGTGTGCATGAGGAAGATGTAATGAAAGAGATTGGTCACAGGCACCGTTTGTTTTCTTGAGAACAGATGCTGAAATGACTTTTCACTCGCAGTAATTCGTTGCATCTTTCCGGCAACCCGGTCCGAGTCTTTAAATGGAAAACCACTGTTTGCAAATGTTCATCCTCTCTGCTGCTGTTACTCCGTTGTTTTTTTTCGGTGACTGCGTTTCATTTGTTTAATGTTGTTTAAAGTTTCTGAGTTCGAGGACACACACAGTCACCTGCACAAAAGGTTCCAAGTTGTTTTTCAAAACGCAGAAAAGGGGAACTCAGTTCTGTCATTTGAATAACAGATCTTGGTTCACCTATCTCTCCATTGTCTCACTGCGCGCTCTTTCCATCGACATTCAAATAGTGTTATCTGAGCCACCAGACTCCATGTCTTCGGCATTGTTGTTTTCAAGTGACCCAGAATATCCAAAGTAGTGTCTCTGTCTAAATGAAAACGTCATCAAGCCTTATCTTAAGAATATTGAAGAGAGCTACATTCATAAATTAACTTTGTGTATGGTTTAAAGTGGAACAACGTATGTCTGGCATTGACATAACTTCCTTTTTGGTGTAGCTTGAGGGTTTCATTCAAAACATTCGAGTAAAAGCACAACAATGTTAACACGGTTAAACTGATAATGAATTGTAGACTTTATATCCAATTGATTTTAATCACAAACTGAATCAAGGAATGTATATCAATGTATATATATGTAAATGATTATGAAGAAGCTAAATGAAAAGACTAATCCTCACGATGTTCCTCTCCTTCAGATCTTGCTGTTCCCCATCCAGGAGCCGTCGCAGGTGGGTCGCTTCTCCGTGTCGCTGAGCGGCGAGCTGACCATCATGGACGTCCAAGTGGAAGACTCTGGCTTTTACATCTGCCAGGCCATCAGCGTAGCCGGCAGCATCCTGACTAAAGCCCTGCTGGAGGTGGAGAGCGGTGAGTGCGAACACACAAACAGGCAGACGGGGTGTGTGAGTACAGTAAGCTGCGACTGGAGGAGCAATAAACAGCGATCACATTCAAAATACAGTGACTGTTTGCTGCAATATTTATAGAGAGTAAAAAACTACTTGACTGGTTTAATATTTCCTCTCTGTGGTTCATACCTAGTGTGGTTGGTGCTTGGCTTTTGGCTTCCACTCTTAAAATTCTCACACGTCTTGTATATCTGCCTTTATTGGATTCAGAGTTTGGTCCAAATATAGAACTTTATTTAACCCGGAGAGGATTGAGATTAAGAATCTCCTCACCTCCGTTACTCACGGGAGTTAGATCGCGGGATAATTTGTGTTTATTGCTGGCGCCAGTGTTTATTTGCCAGATTACTTAACTGTTCAGTTTAGCCTCTCCACGAACGCAGCGCTCACCAGAGACAGTTTCCTCTCCTGTTTTTCCACTTCCTCAGAAAATAAAGTACATTTCCCCTCCAGCAGTAAGCAGTCAGCATTAAAGTACATAAATCCATTTTTTAAATCCCAAAATTTAAAAGTAATGTCTGAGCTGTCCTCCCGTCAGTAAACGGCTCTGGATCAGAGCAGAATCTGATCGTGGGTGTTTATTCCTCCAGAAGGTTTGGCTCTGCACCCTCTGCACTCTCTTCCTCTGAGCTGAGACGAGGCTCTGGAGCTCTGCCTCTCCCCACTCGATCCGGCTCTCTCCACACAACAATCAGCGAAGCCAATCCGACACACAGACTAGAATATGAGAATATTTATAGTCACACGATGGACGTGAACTCACGTCTATTCGCGTCTTTACATTGACTCTCTATTAGGGGTGTAAACATTCACTGGTATGAATCGGAAATTGTTTTTTAACATTAGAGATGCGAGAACATGAATGTGCTGGCCCCGAATCAATATGTAAATGTAGTATGAATCCAAATCCACTATGGTTATTATGCGGATGCTAGTATGGCTTGCACAAGCAAGAAAACACAAACCAAAGACAGTTTCTCCTGCCGCAGCTCTGCGAGGTCTGAGGTATTCATCAGGTAATGATTTCATCTCTCTCCTCCCTGACTGCCAAAGTGAGGCACCTGGGCAGACTGCCTGAGACAGTTTCTAATCACAATGTCAAAATGTTTGTTCATGCAGCGAGTGTGTTTGCTTCTGTCTGCTGCAAAAGTATCAATCGCAATCATGATTCGCAACAGCCAGTGAATAGAAGACAATACTAATGTGGACATTAGTGACAGTGCAACCGACCGTTATTGTCATTGCTGCCATTAGTGTGGTTTCAAAATGACATTTGTCCTCCATTTTTCCCCCACGCCATGAAATAACAGAAGTACTTGGGGATCTTTTATGTTTTATCAGATATACTAATATACCTCATGAAAGTATTGCCACTTTAATAGAAATAGCTTATTTTAATTTTATAATGGAAAATGAATGACCACTTGAAACAATGTGAGGAACTGTAGGCTATTAGATTACATCCTATCACATCACATCACACAGAATCGTCCTATATTAAGAATGTATCATGTCTGAATCTTTACACAGCCCTTTTATCTAAATGGGATCGTCTTATCAGGAAGGAGTGCAGACCTCTGCTTTGTATGTAATGTGAAAAAGAAAGAGGAAAATTGCATCTTTAACCTGCACTGAAGTGTATTGTCTGACCGCTGTTTGGCAGATTATTTTCATTTATTAGTACTGAACTAATTGACATATAAACATGCTAATTTTAGGCATTTTTGTGAGAGAAACATTTGTGTTAAAACTTTAATCAGCTGAAAAATATCCTCAGCATTTGCTACTCATTAGGCCAAGGGAACATTCCGAAACCTTTTCCCCTGTTAGCTGGATGAAGTGACAAGAACAAAGAGACCAACAGTCAAGAAAAGACACTATGCGTACATTTTAAGTCGTCCTCTTCAGTGGAGAAGTAAAAATATCAAAGAAAAACAAATGCTCCTAATCCAATCAACAACTACAATTTCTTTAATCATCTTTAGACTTTCGACTTTCAGCTTCATATTTCATAATTTCTCACAATCTGCTGATTTAACACCCCCCAGCATGTGCACCATTATAAATGAGAAAACTCTTCAAATCCATCGCAAATTAAAATATTCTTCCTCCAAATGAGCAAACAGCAGGAGTCCTTATCAGATGTAATCAAAAGAGACAACTGGTGATAGTTCTATGCAAATAACCCCGCCGCAGCATATGCTCCCCTCCCTGCATCCCTCCCATTCAGGGAGTAAACAAGAATTCCGCTCAGCTCCAACAACAATAACTCCTTTGTTGACTTTTCCCATTTGCAGTTAGCTTCGGTTAGCCGAAAATATCATATTTTCATAGGGTAGAATTCCAGTGCAGGCGAGCCCCGCGTCTGTAGGCAAATGTGAGACGGCGGGAGGGGAGTGGAATGGTGGGGAGGGCTTTGTGAGCACCAGTCGCCCCTGCACAGATGGGAGAAAGGGCGAAAAACAGGGGCTTCAAACAGTCTTCAGCTCCTGTCCACAACCATTTGTGAATGTGCTGGAATATTTGGACCTGTCTAAACTAAGCATAACTCTGCTAGTTGGCGACACTCGTGCCACAGTGTTTACATTTAAGACTGAATTTACAGACATACAGACATGGAGCGCAGCCATATATGTCCATGAGTTTCTTGGTGATGGCTGTCTGCGGCTCCGACGAGTGCAGAGAGGCTGTGGACGCACAAAGGTCAAGTTAAAGAATGCTTACTCTCTAGGGCATTTAATACTGAATTTGGTTTATAAGCAGTAGCTTCAAATAGAGATATATATACCATACCATAAAACAATACATACGACATCTGTTCATCTGTTTTTATATTTCCACAAGCTGTGAAAAGTAAAAGAGAATTTTATTTTATTTATTATAAAACTGTGGGGGTATACTGTATAAGCATGTAGTAAAAAAGGAAAGTCTCTCAATTTACCGCCAAGACGTCATTCCCAGATCACCTGTGGTTACTCAGAGGTATAGCATGCGTTTAAAAGACACCTTCAGATATGATAAATATTAAATACTGTATGCTTTGAGGTACTACTCAATATCCTGTCAAGTGGTCCATCACTTTGACAGCAGGTTACTGTATCAACACCTTCCTGCCAGAGAAAAATCTATGTCATTGATTTGCATGTTGAACTGGGGCAGGACCAGAGAGAAGCGGACTTGGGAGCCTCTGGGACTGGATGCTCTTTCATGGTGACATTTTTACATTTCACATGGCAGGACAGGCTGTCCTTTGACAGGCAAACATGGAAATTTGTAACCCAAAGAGCAAACAGTGACTTGTGTCTTTCTCTGTAAACATGGCTGCCAGGGCGATGATCACAAACTGGAAAATGCCAGTAATTGAAAACCCCCCAAAAAACACATCAAACACATAACAGTTTTGTCTAATGATTTAATATGTATTGAATTTGAAGCCTGCATGTTGTGTGCCACCAGCGTATGAATGTGTGTGTGAGTGGATGAACGAGGACTTGTGCTGTTAAGCGTGTTGAGTGGTTGTTAAGACTAGAAAAGCACTATATAAGCACAGTCCATTTACCATGTGTGTTTGACATGAGGTTGGTTTAGCGGGGAATATTTGAATGAGGGCAATATATGAGATATGTAAGATATGTATATGGTCAGAATTGTAGTTTCAAACATTCACAACATGAACAAACAGTAACAACAGAATGTGAGTTGATGTTATATTTCAAAGATGTCTTGTGTTGCAGAAATGTCTACTGAAGTTAGCATGCTAACCAGCTAGCCAGCCCTGTCCGCAAAAGTCTAGAGTCTAGTCTAGTCTAGATAGCTCCCCATCGTTTTAAATGTAAAAGCAGCCAGTTTGCTGCTTTATCTAATAAGAACACAAGAAAAGCTCACAAAATGTCAAGAAAGGGGATATTTTTACACCTATTTTACTACTGAACAGAAATGAAACAGTTCACTGTCTGAGTTGAAGTTTCTCCTCTTAAGGAGAGAAACGGTGGGCTGGCTAGCTGGTTCGAAGGCTGTGTAAGGAGGACACTCCCACACATAATTTAAAAGCCTGCAAACTCCCCTCCAGTTGGTTAGAACTGAAGAAGTCTCTTGGATGAGAGGTAAAACATCTTCAAGAAACTGAAACAAGTCTGGTTGCCTACAATACAGCACTTAGAATTTTCTCCTCTTAACCAAATTGAAACTATTGTTTAACACACTTCATTCAAACTCAACATAAATTCAATAAAACTCACCAACATAGTCTCTGTTTGCCCGCTGCTGATGGCTCTACATCTCGCTCCTCTGCCTCCAAGCCTCTCCAGTCCCCAGAGTCATAGTCCTGATTAGAGTTGCTGTAAATCACCTCTGTACTGTATCCCCTGTCCTAAATATTGGCAACCTTCAGTCTCGGAGGCTGTGTTCGGTCCCAGTCTGGTGTCCAGTGGGAGACGATGAGCCTGGTTGCCCGGGGTGACTCTCCCTGTCATCCGAGGTTGTGGTGTGGGCAGACTTCCATCAGCTAATTGGGCAACTTCGCTGCATGGCCAACTGAGCCACTGGCTAATGGCAGCTAGTCGCTACAGCCAAAGATAGCTACAGCAAAGGTTATAGTGAGCAGCAGTTACAGCAGCGGCTCTGCTCCAGATTCTGGCTTCATTACTTCTGTAAATACTACCATGAAGTTGACTGTGAGATTAATTGATCATTTAATTACTATTAGTTAGATACTGAATATTTATTGATTTATTATTGTCAGAACATAAAGGACATAAGTTTTAAGTTAAAAAAGTAATCTGAATCGGTTCTCTGTTCCAATAGCGCCTTCGGACCGCGTCCCGCCCATCATCCGCCAGGGACCAGCCAATCACACATTAGCTCCTGGTTCCACCACTCAGTTGCACTGCCACATCATGGGAAACCCCATCCCCAGCATCCAGTGGGAAAAAGACGGCCAGAGGATCCTGGGAAACGACGGTCGAATCAGCTTGATGGAAAACGGCACCTTCCAGATCACCAACCTGCAGGTATTTGAACAACAGACCTGAACAGAAAATACCTTGTGAAGACAGTTGGGTTCGTTTTAACGCGATGAAAACACAGAATGATCAACTTTTAATTTGCGCCTGTGTCTGTTTGCATTTAAATGAACAGCTTCTCTCTGATGACCTTCAACTTATTTATAACTGTTTCTCATTCCGGCGCCCCGCACCTTCCAGTGCACTCATTAAAATGCGCTCACAATCCACATGTATCACTATTTGCACATCAAACACGATGAAGTTCACGCAAGATAAACAAATTCCACGGGATAAAAGACCAGTTTTAATTACAGGGAAAGTATGAGGCACTTAAACAGAGGACATTTTTATGGTTGACTCAAATGACGAGTTTTTATGAGAGGGGGAGAGGTGGGGAATGTAGAAAAACCGCATCTGCGAGTCGTGATCACCATGATAATGAGCGTTCGAGGCCATTAGCAGTCGTTAGCACCGTCTTACTCCATGCTAATGAAATCCTTTCTGCCCAGAAATCCCTCCTGGGTATGAAGCAGCACCTGAGGTCACCGCAGCCTCTGCGAGACTCGAGGAGACTCACACATTAATTGATTGTGGGTTCTCAATGATTAACGATCGCTGGGACTTGTAATTAAATCCTCAATACATCACTGCGAGTGAGGACTGGATGAATGAGAGAGAGGGAGAGAGAGAGAGAGGGATGGAGGAGCAGGAGGCTGAGAGAGAGGAGAGGATGGAAGGAGGAATAGTCGGGAGTCAGAAGCCTGGAGTACATTTTATGCAGCATTTCTGTCATGCGGGAATAAAAAGGGAGTGACTTGACAGGTCAGAGCACCGACTTGGAGGTGCATGTGTTCTGGAACCCATTTGAAGCTGTCATACACCGTGTAGAAGTTCTCTTTAGACTATGGTTCCGTTTGATCAGATCCTGCACAGTGAGCAGACATGCCCTTAGTGATGGTGGTGTATTTGATTTTATTGCTTTACAGGAAGCAAATCAACAAATTGTATTTCTGGTTTTGGACATCAGAGAGGAGATCACTGAATTACTCATAGGGATCATTTATTTTATTTGAGATGTTGTGAAAAACTCTTCAGTTTCTTGCTTGTAAGCTGAAGTGATGGTAAGGAACAGGACGGGGTCTTCAGTCACGCTGACGGCTCTGTGAGGCTTCACAGTGGTGCCTTGAGCTAAATGCACATATGCTAACATGCTCACAATGACAATGCAAACATGCAGGTGTTTAGCAGGTGTAATGTTCAACATGTTCAACATCATGTTTAAGCATGTTAGCATATTAACAAATGCCTGTTGCTTGCTTGCTGATTAGCACCCTAAGTAAACCTCAAGTTGGGAATGTCTTTAGTTCACCAGGTATTTGGCTATAAACCAAATGTAAAGTTGACGGGTTACCTGATAATACTAAAGAAGTATTTCACCACTAGAAAGATTGCCTTGCATTAAAACTGGGCTGTCAATGCAGTAGAAAGATGCTTAATATGTTTTGAATTGGTGCTACATGACCAGGGATAAGCCAGAAAGCACCGGGCCGTGCCGGACCAATAAACACTCCTTCTGATGGGAGATGTACAGCGAGTTGGGTAGGGCTTGGTTTTGGCTCATTTTTTCTTTTGATGATACATTTTCATCATCTAGAGGACTTTGGCCACCAACAGTGGGAAATGAAGAGAAGTGTACCAAGTTCTTGTTCATGTTTTCCTTTAAGGAAGTGATAACAATTCATCTAAAGGTGAACACAAATATTTCTAGTTTCATGTAAATCCAGCTAATAGCAGTCGAGACATTTCACAGGAAACCACTTATGTCAACCTTTTGGTGGTGCCAGATGAAAAGAAAGATCATCACAGTCATCAGAACACACCATCTGGGTGTCATGAATGTCTACTGGTTGTTGAACGCACTGAGTGCATTGCTGAGATCTTGGAATGTGGAGACAATGCAAGTCCAGTGGATCAAAAAGCAGATTTTAAACAGCTCCCCCTGGTTTGCAAACTTGTGGAAGACAAAAACCAAGGTGAACAGTAAAAGACTACTCAGACTGTCTGTAGGAAGCATCCGTCATGGTTTACAGATTTACATTCCCCTTCAACTTTTGCCCAGTTGGACTTCTTTCTAGCAATGTACCCGTGGTTCAAGATCCCAGCTATAAACTTGGTGATCACGACTGGTGCCAAAGCCATGAAAATGAGAATCGAGCTGTAATAAATTGGAAAAGTTCTTGAATGTACCGTTATATCACTGCTATTATCAAATAAATGTGGAGACAGCTAAAAAAGTGGATTTACTTTAGACACATATTTGTCAGATATTGGTTAGATGATCTAATCTAATGTTATTAATGTCAGTCTGATCATTGTCCTGAATGTCGCTGTAAAAGCCTTTTATTTCTGTTTATCAATTTGAAAATCTCTTAACGGGCATTTATGCGAGCCCTCCTATGAATTGACTCCAACAGAGATTGGGAAACACATTAACCACAAAACATTGAGAACAATCTTTCTTTCTCATGATAGGAAGAAAAATGAAATCAGCATTCATAAAACCCATTTAACCCTGAAATAATCAGTATAAATAAGTCGATTTCATCTGGGCCCCTGGAGGGGGACAGATGGTCTGTTTGTTCCTCGTAGCCTGGCAATGAGGAGATGCCATTACCCTGGGATCCCTGCCAGAAACACACACTATCGCTGTCCCCCCACTGGTGCCAAGACGTCCTGGACAGACGGGAAGTGTGTGTGTGTGGTGCTGGTTGGGGGGGTTAAAGGGAGGTTTGTGCTGCCATTCTGCTAAACAGTTGATGTGGGCTCGGGGTAAGGGGTGTGTGCGGGTATGATAGGTAGATAAAAAAGCAAGAGAGAGTGATGGTTTGGAAACAGAAGAGCCCAGACAAAGCCCAGACAGTGAGAAGGGCCGCGTCCACGAAAGGAAACAGATTGCCGCGGGTAATCAGGTTAAAGCAGGAAATCGAGTTCATGTGTTGACTTTAAATCCCAGCGTACACGTGTAATAGTCGGTAATCACATTTCATGTCTGCACTCTCCCCAAAAAAAGTGTGCGTGCTGTTGTGCAGACGGCTGGTACACCATGCAAACTGGGTCGGGGATGGACAAACAATAGGAAAAACACACCGGAGTTCACATCACTCCGCTTGACTGGCAGATGATATCCGGAAAGTGCGGCGCAGAGATATCCCAAATGTCAAAGTCGTAATCAAACTATTATAAATAAATAAATATCCTCAGATTCCCTCTTTAAGTTTGGAGCTCCTATCTCCTGCCTCCCGCCCTCCCGCTCTCCGCTTTTTCTTTCGCCTCATCCATTTTTCAGCAATCTGTTTCGCGCAGCGCCCAGAGCTGCCGGCCTTGATTAATAGTCAGGTGCCTCGGCTGTTTACCCCACCCGCCCTCCGAGCCGATTCCCCCGTCCGCTGATCAAACGCCACCATCTGGGGGCCCCGCTTCTCACCCCCTCCGACAGACGCACCATCAGCCTGCCCACAGGTCAGCTCAAGGTCAGGGCCTATTGAAAAAGAGGCGGAGCAGAGAGGGATGCTGTATGGGACGGAGAGTCACCTGTCCCGTGTCCTGCAGGACGCTCTGACAAGCCACTTAGGCTTGAGTAATTCCTCTGTCAGCGTTACTGATGAGCCGGCCCAGATGCGGGCGGGGAGGAAGGCCGGGAGTACGTACGTGCGCGGCGCTCGGCGAGGCATTAGTCATGATAGGCTCTGCCGTGCACATCCTCTGCATAATGGATAAGGTTTTCAATGGGAATAATGTGGGCTGTGTTCGCTGAATAAGTGAATAAGGAGAGGCTGATTGTGTTTGCGGTGAATTGGGTCTGCATGTAAATTGATGAACTACAGGCGACTGAAACATCTTGTGGCAAAACAGATGAGAAACTAATTAAGATTCCCCGTAACACTCCCACACACACACACACACAGACACACACAGTGTGTGAGAGTGCAACAGGACTGTTTTAGAGAGCCAGCAGCCCTCACAGGTGCTGCTAACATTAAAATACAGACCCTTTGTCCTCGCGCTGTACTGTAAGTGGAGCCGTGTTATTGACGCTCTCACTGGAACCGATGTGGTTTTACACCGACTCTGGGGAGTACATGTTGTAAACAGACTAAGACCAACTTAGACTAATCACCCACCAGAACACATAGTGTGTCCTCAAGACCTCAGCAAATTGTTGAATGCATTCCACATAGAACTTGCAAAGCCATCAAAACCTGCACTGTTCGCGTCTCTTGCTCTCTTTTTCTTCTTCTCTGGCTGTATTACTGGTATACTGCTACCTGCTACGGTGCATTAATACAGTAATATGCACTAAGGCTGCTGTAACCACTGTAGCTGCTCCTCTGACTGCTAGACCTCCCTGCTGCTCAAGACAAGGGCCCTTCAGTTAAAGACACACCTTGAAGCAGGCAGCCCTGTTCTAATGGAGACAGCAGATAAATCCCAGCTGTGCTGGACTAATGTGCCAAGCCAATCCGAGTCTAGCCAAGCTAGCATATGTGGAAATGCTCTGTCCAGCTGCATCTCTTTCACTGCCCTGTCTGACAGTCCGTCCAGTCTTCCTGTTCAGCACCATAACTTACTGCACTGTCATCTTGATTAAAAATTCAGTAGTATCATAAAACTCATTTGGTCCAAGTCTGTCCATTATTTTTTTTTCAGTAACTTGATTATTGCTCAGTCTCCTTACAAAAGACAGCCATGTTAAAATTCATTACTGGTTTAAATCGGAGGTTTTGAAGTGACGTTTAGGTATTTATGATTTTTTCTGAGTTTTAAATTAGTCTTAAGGTTTGATGCAAGTATTAGAAGTTATTCCGGTTAGGGCTGCACAATATATTGTTTGAGCATCGATATTGCAATGTGCGCATGCAAAATAGTCAAATAGGCAAACTAACCCATCTCTTTCTTTGGTCTCTGTGTTTTCTCAGCATTCAAGCTGAACATGAATATTGTTTTCAGGTATTGGTGAGATGATCGAATTCGATTTAGTTCGGAGTAACAGATGAGTGTCACAGCTTATCATGCAGTCACTTTATCTTCAAATGTAAACTGAAGAAATATGGCGTTCACTTCACAAGTAATCAACAAGGAATGAGTGTTGGCATATATCTGATTGGTTATAAAGACTTGACACTGACGGTGCTTGTGTAGCAGCAAAAGTTGAGCCAAGTCGAGCCGCGCAACTCTGCGTCTGCGCCCATTCATCTGAATGAGGTTGCTGGGATTCTTCACACGGTGCTGCTGTCTCTCTGAACGCCCTTTTGAAAGTGAAAATGAAACAGAGAAAGACAAAGAAAGAATCAAAGAAGACAAACACAGTGACATGAAGCGACGGAGCTTAAGCAACAGAAGCATGTTCGGCGGCGAGTTGTTGCTACCTCGGTGTCACGTTGCCAGATTCCCCAGCGTAGAGACCCCCAACATCTCCCTCCGGTTGTAAGCAATTTCACAGCCCGTCTAGCTTTTGGCTCGCCTCCCCAAAAAATGTAATAGCCAGCTTTCACATGTGCACACACACAGGCACATTTATCACACACCTCTTAATTACATCTGCTCATAGCCTGTCCAGAATGCTAAGTAGCTGTTGAGCGTAGAGACCGGCTCCTCAGAAATTTCTCCACCGCTAGCTGGTCATTAAAATTCTGTCCTTTGATCCTTCCTTTAACTCTCCTCTTCTGCCGTGTAGCAATCAGATGAGGAACATAAAAAGCCACCAGCTTGACTTTCACTGTGACTTCAAATGGGTCCGCTGAGAATATATCATTTATGACTAAAACTGAACTAACTACAATTGACAGAATGTCAAGAGTAGAAGCAGTTAATAAGAGCAGATGGTATATTAAGCTATGCTTAATGAAAATGCAAATATTCGTATGCATTCAGTGATAATTGGTGTCCAAGAGAAGCAGTTTTTGTTCATTAAGAATGACGCCGAACACGTTTAAATGAACACACCCGTCGTTAGCATGCTGTTTTTTACCAACAAATCTTGGCTAAATCTGATTATATTTAAATATTATCATCAAGTTACTAATGGATAAGATGTATCAGAATTCACGACGTCGCCTCACATCCAAATCATGCAAATTATACCCGTTCACATTACCATGAGGCCCCATGTGCTCCCAAACCTCACCGGTCTGAGGACTCAAATTTTCATCTTTATGTTATTATATCTGCCCATGCATCAGTGGATCCGTCTCTGTTGTCAGCAGTACGTGCTTAGTTTCCGTATTAGATCCTTATGTGATGTCATGCGTGGTTTTTGCGCCCGCAGAGGTGAGACGTGTCGTCCATGACCTCCACCGTGATGCTATTACAAAGCAAAAAAAAAAAGACAAAAGGCGGCGGCTGTTAACAGAGCAACAGATGCACTTTTTAAACACATAGGAGCTGTTTTACACCGATACTAAAAAGTCACTTTGATGTGAAAGTGGAGCGAGTCTTTTGGTCGGCTTTGGTGAAAAACGGCTCTCTGTTCTGCCAGCTCTTCATCCACGCCAACTTCCCCCTGCTCAGTATTCTGAGTACAAACATTCTGGTTTGAGAGATATGACATTTACTCTCAATCACTGGTAATGGGTACATTAACATAGTATCAGGGTCTCTCGCTCACACGCACACACACACACACACACACACTGAACTAATGATACACTTTTTGCTGTTGCCAGGAAACGGACTCTGGGGTTTACACCTGCCTGGCTTCCAGCTCCAGTGGAGAGACCAGTTGGAGTGGAGTGCTCACAGTCAAAGGTACATTTTCTCTGCCGGATTTAAATACACGCACGTGATGTGACGGGAGTGGCAACTTATAACAACACAGAGATTTATCATTTATTTTTTATAGATAGAGATGTATAATTTAAAAAGAAAAATTTCATCCGGCTGAAAATTCAAGTGTCTCAAAACACTCACACATGTTATTTCTGTATTAATTCATTCATGCATATATTGTCAATTAAGACATTCAAAGTGTTACACAGCCACTTTTCCTAATTAACAGTTATCACTTAAAAAAAGTGTGACAGCAGATAAGCCAATCAGTCTGTAAAAAGTCAAATTGAATGGCTTGTGAATCAAGTAGCAGAGTCTTAATTAAAATACTGAATAACCTTCTGGTCCCGAGGTCTTCAATGGACAAGCTGCTGATGTAAATTGGCGGGGAGGAAGGCTGACTGTCGCCTGTGTCTCGGACAGATGCTGCACTTGAACACACGGCGAGCGCCACAACCAACAGCCAGCTAGCTCGCACGCTCTGTGCCTGCGTGAGAGAGAATATGTCTCCGTACCACCAGGTGGTGGCTGTCTGTAACTGCATTAAAAGAAGGGAAACGGGAAGACTCAGGACAGCAGATACCCAAGCCACTGTTCTCAAGCCCACAGAAACAGCGCTGGGGGTTTAAGCCAATTTGGTATCAGTGGCACCCTGTGTAATCACATGATGCACACTGACCCTAAAAGACTTCCCATAGGCTTATATTGTAAAAGAAGCAGCTGTAAAACACTGGATACATTCTTTGAGTCCCCACGTAATGACTCTTTTCACCATCTGAATTTGAGCTGTTCGGTCTGATAACATTTGGAAAGTTGAAAAAGGCCGAACCATTAAATTGTTTAAGTCCCATTTAAGTTAGCGGAGAGCTAAAACAGTTAGTTAGCACTGATTCAACATTCCCCTCTACCGAATCGCCGCAGACATGGGCCAACTGGAGTCAGCAGCGCCGGAGACATCGCAAAAAGTAGAGCCAAAGACTCTCGCAGACGCTGATGGCCGACCGTCAGCCAGGTGTATTAGTCATTAAATCATTCAGGTTCACAACCTGGGTCGAGACCTCCAAGGGGGTTGCCAGTTGTTGTGGAGACAACCACTTCTCATAAAATAGCATATTTTAGACTGGGAATTAGTTTTAACATTACATTGCAGTACATTGCATGAATGTGATGCATGATGTTGTCTGAAGGCAGTTGTCTGAGGATGAATAAAGGTTAAAACATGCCCTCATTCGTTTTTTAACGGTGAGGTATCAGCAGCTGCTGGTGCTGCTGCAGCTCCAGGCAGCCTGTCAGCCGATTCACAGTGCTTTGTGAGGCTGTGCCGTTTTAATTTGCTCCACAACGCATCAGGCGTTAGCACATAAAATATTCCAAGCTGTAGAGATTTCATTAGAGGCGTTAAATGAAGGAGTAACTACTTAACAAGCTGCTCTGATGACACCTTAGATTGTTATTTGACTATTAGTGTCGTAATGGTTGGTTAAGATCTGATAGCTGGGCTGAAAAGGAAAATTGTGAAGTCTGTTAGAAGCGAGCAACTACAGCCTGTAGCCATTGTGATGCAAATGTTCCCTCAACATTAGCGGGATTGCAGAGAGCAGATCAAATGTGCACCCCCGTCCTCTCTCTGCTCTGACTCCCCCCTTCGCCTCCCTCTTCTCTCTCCTCACCGTCCAGAGAGCGCAGACTCGTCGGTCGCTCAGGCCACGGAGCCTTTCCAGTTGCCAGGCCCGCCGCACAAACCCATAGTCACGGATGTGTCCAAAAACAGCGTCTCTCTGACCTGGCAACCCAACGCCCACGAGGGAGGAGCCGCCGTCACCTCCTACATCATCGAGGCCTTCAGGTGAGTCACATACCCTCAGATACACAAAAACATGAATGGACACACTTCTCCCCTGTCTTCACCTGATGTCATAACAGTCATCAAGGACGAGTTAGACTTTTTAGTCAGGGACTTGTGACAGATCTACAAATATGCTTTTACAGCAAATCAGTTTGCCACAAATTGTTTGTCTTGTTTGAATATCTCAACATTTTCAAATTTGAGTGCAGAAGTATTGGTCTTGCCAGGATAGAAAATTGTTTTAACTTTTGAATAGTAAAACACCTCCGCTGAAGCTCCGACTAATGAAATTCTTTCATGGTTTGCTGCTCTTTCAAGTGAGTCTAGCTACCACATTTATTCATTATTGTTAGACCTCGAAGAGAAGTGCTAGCTGCTTGTTAAAAATAAACCTTTCTGTGAGAGGTAGGAACACTAAAGTGTGGTGGCTACACATGACAAAATCAAATCTTTGGATCTCATATTTGTCATGCCTAAATATGTAGACAAAGTTGGTCATATTTTAGAAATGCGAAAATACCACAAGAAATGAGTTCAAATAAGTTCATTCATTTCAAATAACTTCATATCAGAATTACGGTTGAGTTGAAATTGAAGTTGTTCTTAATCCAGTGGTACCAATCATTTGGTATTACTCTTTGTAGAGTCTTACCAATTCAGTCACCATCATTTTTTTTCAAGAAATATCTTCCATATCTTTCTTGCAGTGCCTCTTTCCCTGTGCCTGACAGTGACCGGCTGCAACACACCAGATATTTGAATAAAAATACATCTGCACTTGCATTTCAAAGGCCAAAAACCACAGATGTTAGAAACCAAGCATTCGACTGTAGGCTTTATTCTCTCCCTGTGTGTGTGTGTGTGTGTGTGTGTGTGTGTGTGTGTGTGTGTGTGTGTGTGTGTGTGTGTGTGTGTGTGTGTGTGTATGTGTGTGTGTCTGTATAACTTTGGCCACTGTCGGGGACTCGCTTCAAGATCAGTCAGCTGAAGACAGCTGATGCAATCAGGGACAAAAGCTATGCCCCCAACTGGAAAACAGCTGATTTTTGGGTCAGCAGTTGATGTTATTGTTCATTTAAAGATTAGAGTAAGGTTTTTTCAGTTTAACGCTCTCTGTTAGCGGAGTGAACGGAGGCACTGAGGCGAGTCGCTCGAGAAGAAGTCAAATCCTTTTGACTCTTGCTGAAAAGCAAAACCTCAGTCCAGAGAAATCCACAGTCCAGCAGAATTAAACATATAGTCCACAGGCTTGTATAGGGAAGAGAGAGAGATGGGAGAGTCCTAATTTTTCACATCATGTTACAATCCGCTCACATATGGCCATTAAAGCTAGGGTCAACGATGTTGTTCAGAAACACATTTTGTTATACTGGGTGAAATGGTCCTTCTGTCCTGAGAGTAGTCAATACATTATGTATTCAGAAAAAGGAGCGAAAATAATCAGACCTCTGTGGCAGCTGCATGACTGAGAAAAAGCTGACCAATCAGTGCTATCCGGCCTGAATGGCACGGATTGGTCAGCTTTTTCTCAGTGCCTTCATTGGTCAGATGCCTTCATGTCCCGCCCTCCTCCGCGCGTGCACACGTCCGGTTTCACTGATGCCGGAAATATTCAGCACACTCCTCTGCAGGAATACGGAGTTCATTTGGTTACAATGGCAGAGAAAATGCAGCCACCGTTACTTCTACCAACTCACCCCGCTAAAAAGGCAAGGAAAAGAAAGCCTGAGGCAGAAAAGGGTGCAACGAAGAAGGCTCTGGATAAAGTAAGAAGTCGGACCCGAGTCAACATCGGTGCTGCGTTTGAGCGGTGGAGACAACTGGGGCATGCAGTTTGTGGGGGCGTGGCTTTGGACGGAGCACTGACGGGATGGAACTTAGAGGAGATGCCACTTTGAAATCTTGCTAGCTCTCTTGCTAGCTCTCCAGGATTGTAGACCCTAGCTTTAACAAAAGTGATTAAAACTTCTAAACTGCTACAAAGTGTTACATAGAGCTTCATAGAGTACTTTGCTTGTTCTCAGGAAACATGCATACAGTTTCTAGTGATGAGCTCTGTGGTATTTCTTGTCTGTCATGGCGAATCTAGACATGTACCTGAATGCACCTATGCAGAAACCCCCAGGTACTGCCACCCGAGAGGAAGTCCACCTTGGATTAATTAGGGGCAAAGCAGATCTAGCTAAGCAGGACGGGTGGCTCCGAGGATGGAAGCAGGCCTCCCAGACGAAGAGAGGCAGCGTTCTGGGGAAATGTGTCCTTCCAATTCGATAAAGAGGGGTGCAGCGGCAGAGCTTAATCAGATCCAGACGTCCGCCGTGGCCCGTGGCAGCAGCCGAGCGTTTCTGAGTAACGCAAACTGATTCTTTATAAAGCAGCTGGAGGGGACCGGTGGGATGTTTGCAATAACATTTCCTCGCCTGAGGTGCTGCGGTTTGTTTGTAGGAGCACAGGGAAGAGCGAGGGTGAGGTTGTGCTCGTGTGTGTGTGTGGACATATGCAATATGTAATAGTGTTTATACTTTATACAAAGGCAGGCTTTCCGCTCGCCTGGTGGCTCTGCATACATTTCCCTCTTTTGGGGCCACAGCCTTGTGAGCGAGCGCGTGAACTCCCTCCGAGCATCTCCTGCGCAAAGTTACCTTGAATCTGGCGCTGGCACGGGGCGGCCCGAACTCACACACATGAGTATTCATGAGTTCGTGTTCCTCTTTGGTCTAATTGTGCAGTTCAGCGCCGGAGCTAGTTCACCACAAAAACTCCCCACGGTACCCTTGGGGGAAATCTAAAAGTGTCAAACAAATGGTTGGGGAGGCTTTTGCGACTGCTGCTCCGCCAAGGTGACGGCAAATTCACAGAGAAAAAAAAAAAAGATGGTGAGGAAGAGAGAACGGGGTTGAGAGGTGGCGGTATAATGCATCTGGGGGAGTGCCACAAGGCTGGGAACATGCCCTCATTTCCTGTTGGCAGCTGTGCCTTCTTTACAAGCCTCATTACATTATTCATCAGGACAGCAAATCGTATCATTCGGAGATCTTCTGGTGAGCGCAAACTTGGTCTGAACCGAGTGACTTTGCTCGCATCTGTTATTGTTTACCATGTGAGAAATATTAGAGGGAGCCAGGAATAGACCCCGCTGTCGCCTGGAGAGCTCCTCATGCATTGTTTAGATGTGTAGCTGCACATCAGATCAGCATTGCAAAGCACTCCTGAACGCAGTATGCAATGTATGCCAACACGTCTTTTATACAATGTATATCAGTCAACTGCTGTACAAATCGGAAGTACCTGTGCCTTACAGGAGTATTTCACTTCTGTGGCACGTTTATTTATAGACATTATATTTATTGTCTTCCACTCTAATTACTTGACGTTGCTAATGATAGCCGCTAATTACAATTTAAAAAAATCACAAACAAAACATATAAAGATATTGGTTGTTTTGTCTAACTACTTGGTCAATGCGAAGGTGTCTCTTTGGACTGTTTCTGTAAATGTGACAGCACTTCTCTCTATTTCCTAAAGGCTTTAAAACCATACAACACAATACAGGGCAATATGTAGATAATATATCTATTAACTTTGTTATATCGTGATAGGCCACAAGTGTTGTTTTTCCTGGTTTTAAAGGCTGCATTACAGTAAAGTGATGTCATTTTTTAAACCTATCAGAATGTTCCACTTGTCTTTACCCACTTAGGCCTCACGTCCACATTACTGATGATTATTGATCAAAAGTGTAATTGTGTCAGTATTTTTTCACAGTATCAATAGTCATCTCTACCATAACGTCTCGATATCAGTATCAAGATTTAAGTAAAAAAATTGTGATGTTTGATTTCAGTCCTGGCATTTTACCAGGTGTCTTCATTTCAGGATCCAATTTGTTTTGTAAATGTCATATCGCAAACCTTTTTTTCCCCTGCTGTCCTCTCGCAGCCAATCAGCAGGCAGCACGTGGCAGACTGTAGCCGACATGGTCAAGATGGAGACGCACACAATCACCAGCCTTCTCCCCAACACCATCTACCTGTTCATCGTCCGGGCTGTCAACGCCTACGGCCTGAGTGACCCGAGCCCCATCTCCGAGCCGGTCAGAACGCAAGGTCAGTCTGCACCTCCCTCACAGCAGATAAAACATGGCTGTCCTCGTGCTTTGACAGCAGCACTCTAAGGAGAGGTGGGTTTGTCTTGTTTCCTACAGATGTGAATCCGACAGGTCAGGGAGTGGACCACAGGCAGGTCCAGAGGGAGCTGGGAGAGGTGGCCGTCCAGCTGCAAGACCCCTCCACGCTGACCACAGCTTCCATCAGAGTGTCCTGGACTGTGAGTGGCCCTTTGTGGAGCTTTAGGAGTGTTGGAGGGTTCAGTTAGAATTAAGGAACTGAGAAATGTATTCTTTCACTTTATCTCCATCTCTCCTTTCTTTCATCTTTTTTTAATTTCATTTTGTCCTCCCTCAATTCGTCAAGGTTGACCGTCAGTCTCAGTTCGTCCAGGGCTACCGCCTCTTCTACCGACCCAGCGGGGGGTCCTGGCTCCTCCAGGACATCAACTCGCCCTCCGAACGCAGCACGGTCCTCACCAACCTGCTCAAAGGAACCGAGTACGAGATAAAGATCCGGCCCTATTTCGATGAATTCCAGGGAAAGGACAGCCGAACGTTGCTGGTTCGAACCCCAGAAGAAGGTATTAAATCCGGCGACTTCTGAAACAAGAAAGGGACTCAAAGCGAAGCTCTCTTAATAAACCTGGCCGGGTTGTCTTTGACATTGTGGAGCCTTGAAGCCGGCTGTTCATTAGCCCGTCTGACACCACATGAATCTCAGTAGTTTTATCTCATTTTGGGGTTAATTTTATATCCTCCGCAATTTGGGTTCATTTATATTGATCCCTATTTTCATTAAATTCTGCCTCCACACGCAGCAATTTTTTACAGCCTGAGGTTCGCAGCAGCAGCTTTATATTGGTTGATGCAAACTCGAGATTAAAAACAAGGGAGCAGACGGGGTTTTTTGCCATCAGCACTTCTAAACTTTGGATTGTCCTGCCTGAGTAACTTAGTCTGGCAAACTCACCCAAGAAAGCTTCAATTATGGATTTTCAATCACTCATTTAAGCTTCATCGGATTGATTGATTGCCTCGGCTCTTTCATGTTTCTAGACTTGCGTTTTAAATGTCTGCGCCTTTATCGCCTCCAGCAGTTTCGTTTAGTCACTTGTTGACTTGTCGATGGTTGTAATTCACTGTGCTCACTGTAAGGATGTTGATGAAATAACCTAAGTGCTGTCCCCTCGCCTCTCTCAGTCCCCAGTGCCCCACCCAGAGCTGTCACAGTGGCAACGGTGAAGCTAAGCAACAGCTCCAGCGTCAGCGTCTCCTGGGAGCCTCCACCCAGCCGCATGCAGAACGGCGTCATCCTGGAGTACAGGGTAAACCCGCACACCTCGGCCGAGTCAAGTTACACTCCGTGCACATATTTTGCACTCAATGTGCCAAATGTTGAGAATAATTAGATTTCTTTAAATAGATTTATACTCGCCACAAAAGAAGGTGTAGTTTAAGGTATGGCAAGGGTTATTAGAGGATTGTGGACAATGCCAAAGAGGCTGTAGATCAATCTCAGGAAGATGACCCTCATGCTTTGTTCACTCAGCCTACACACAGAGATAATTCCTTGCAAAGAAGAAAAAAAACGGCTGTGTTTTTCGACTTCAAACGAAGTGTACAGCGCACTGGCTGGTGGTCAAGTTCACTGACTACTGTACATTCATCACAGGGGATATCTGACTGTGCTTTGATGTGGTTTTGAACAGATTGAATATTGCAGCCTATAGTTAACTATTTCATCAGTGCATGAAAATGCAAATACACTCTCTCAGCCGAAGAAGATATACTGACAAGAATCTAAAATCGTCACGCTGAAGCCGACTGAAAGGATCGGTGTAACGTCCGGTGCCTACTCTCTGTATCCCAACAAGGTTTGGTGTGTGGGCAGCGGCGGCGACAACCAGACGCGCTACCACATCAACAAGACGGTGGACGGGAACGTGTTGTCCACGGTGGTGAAAGGCCTGATGCCCAACGTGCTCTACCAGGTGGAGGTGGCAGCGGTGACCAGCGCCGGTGTCGGAGCTCGCAGTCAGCCGGTCTCCGTCCTCATCAGTAAGTCCACAGCGACGACAACAGTAAGATGCAGATGTACAAGAGATAAAGGAGTGTTCTGCAACCCTAACCCTAATGTCTGAATGTTCACTGTCTGTTCAACCACCACTTTGATCCACACTGAAATATCTCAACAACTATCAGATGGATCGCCATTCAAATTAGCTGGATATTAATGGTCCCCAGAGGATTCTAATGACTCTGGTGATCCTCTGACTTTTCCTCAAGTGCCACCACGAGGTTGACAGTTTTGGTTATGTTCCAAATTACTCAACAACTATCAGATGGTTCATCTTAAAGCATTATATCATCCATGGTGGCAAGAATATGAATCCTGATGATTTGGGTGATCATTCTAACTTTACATCCAGCACAATCGTCAGATCAGAACTTTAACCTGCTCAATATTTTGTTTGTGACAAATACCAGTTGATATTAATGGTCCCCAGAGGATGGATTCTAATGATTCTGTTGATCCTCTGACTTTTCCTCTAATGCCACCATGAGGGTTAGGGTTAGGGTTAGGCCATCATTTGAATTAGCACCACTTTAGCGCCATCATCAGCTCAAATTCTTGGTTTATGACCAAATACCTGCAAAATGACTGTCATTCCCATAGGTCTCAGCTAACGTGTGTGATTAGGGCTAATTAGTAAATGGCAGCATGCCAATACACCAAGCTAAGATGGTGAACAAGGTAAATATTATACCTTCTGAACATCAGCATGGATTGCAATGGCGATCTTAGCATTTAGCTTGAAGCACTGCTCTGCCTTCGTTAACAAAGAAAATGCTAAAATGATCTGTAGTTTCCCCCCCTCAGTTCCTCATTGTCTTACTTTGTCCTTCTCCCTCAACTCTCTTCTCCCAGAGCTTCCGTCCGAACAGCCCTCCACGCCTGGCAGCGGCGGAGGCGGCGGCGCCAGCGACAGCGGCGAGGAGAGCAGCGTGAGTCTGTCCGAGCAGATCACCGACGTGGTCAAGCAGCCGGCGTTCATCGCGGGCATCGGCGGCGCCTGCTGGGTCATCCTCATGGGCTTCAGCGTCTGGATCTACTGCCGCCGCAAGAAGAGGAAGGAGCTGAGCCACTACACCGCCTCCTTCGCGTACACACCAGCAGGTCAGGGCCGATGATGAAGATGTGGAATTATATTATTATTATTATTATTATTATTATTTTGTCACTGACACTGTCTGATATGATACCTTGTACTTAAGGTGGGAGTTGTGGAAATTACAGTAAGTGGCATTGAGATTGTAGCCCAGGGCATTTCACATTTAAATGCATCAAGGAGCAAGTTTGATTTATTTGATAAAAGCAGGAAAGAATAGCCACAATGTCCTCACATAGGTTAAATAAGTGCTTTCTGTGTTTACATACGGTCTATTACTTAACTATGAACGGCCTTATTCAGAAAAGGATACATGCATTATTCAGTTGTTTAGTGGTTTCTTTGCCGTGACGTTGGCTCTACTGACTCACAGTGCCCGTGCACAGTAGCTGCATCAAACATTATCGAGCCGAAAACACTTCTGTGGAAGCGAGAACAGATGATCTTGCGTAATATCAGCAGCAACGCCAAGTAGGCCAGAAAACTGTAACATCCGTGAGTCAGTTCACTCCTCCTCATCACTCTCTCTTTCTCTCTGTCTTGTACAGTTGGTTTCCCTCATGGAGAGGGATCGGGACTGAATGCGAGGTAATTCAATTAAGTCCTACATTTATACTCTGCTATGTGCCTTTCTTCAGTCTGAATTCACAGACAGCAGCAGACCGGACTGATAGTTCGTAAATGTTTCTCACTGTCTGTTCATGCAGCTTTTTTTTCCTTTGCCGCCCTTTGTATTTCCATCTGCCAGTCGTTGCTGTTCCCACCACATCTTTAATTAATGCCAAAAATTCTCCGCAGGCCTGGCGTGCTGGGAGGCAACATGGGCAACTACCCATGGCTGGCAGACTCTTGGCCCACCACCAATCTGGTCCACAGCGGTAAAGAGGCGGTCAATTGCTGCACCGCCAATCACGACACAGCTGAGAGATACTATAATGGTAGGATGCTGCGGACACAGTGTGACGGTCTGTTTTTTTGTATTTCTGCGCTTATGTAAAAGCTGCTGCGTTCAGTTGAAGCATCAGTGAGCACAGTAAGAAGTAGAGGCATTCAGTACGATGAAACCAGGCTAATTTGCTGAATATATCCTCTCGTCCCCGTGTAGAAGCTGGTATCTCCAACTACCTGAATCAGACGGAGAAGTACAGCATAGGCGGCTCCACCGAAGGTCCCATCTACAGCACCATCGATGCCACCAGCGAGGACCTGCACAGCTTCACCTACGGCCAGCACAACTCCACCACCCCCTACGCCTCCACCTCCATCATGCCTTTCACCACCCAAACGCAGACGCCGGTCCACAGTGGAGAGCAGCAGGACGACGGGCACTGGATCACCCAGCCGGGGCCCTCCGGAGCCCAGTACGCCCAGCCGGACCGCTGCAACGGTGAGGGAGCTCACGCGTCCGTCTTTGCTCAGCACAGACAGATGATGTTGCCGTTAAGTTCCCAGCATGCAGTGCTTGCTTGTCTGGCACGGGTTTTGCATTTCCAGTTTCCTCAGCCTCTATTCTACCTCCAGACCCATCAGCCCAAACACTGCTGCTGATCCCCAGAGTGACGGAGCATTTTCCAGCTCTGCCACAAGACTATGAAAATGATATCAAGTTAGCTTTTCAAGTGTTATCATGACAACGGAATATTTTCAGTAGAAGTAGGTTTATGCTTTGGGCTAAAATAACAAGTCAGTGTTTACTTTTTGGTTTCACATGGGACACGAACACAAATGATCACAAAAAATAAAGACATTCATTATTATTATTATTATTATTATTATTATAATCATTTTTCGAGCAAGAATACCAAGCATTGTATAGTTTTAACTTCTCATTTGTGAGAACTTGTTGTGTGCAATATACAACTGAATGTTGTTTCCTTGGTTGTTGGTAGGATAAATCGTCAATTTAAAGATGTCACCCTGGGCTTTAGGAGACCATTTACCATTCTATAGACCAACTGGTGTGATTAATTGAACCAAAAGACAAACTAATTCATCAGCAAAAGATTTATTATAATTAAGACAGGAGTCATCATTAGTTGCAAACTCTAATTCCCAACACTTATTCTGTTGTGATATTTTCTACAAACTTTCATTTCTATTTATCTGGCTGTCTAACGTCTCCACGTTTGCTGTTTTTAAATGCGATCTTTGAATAAATTCATCTGACTAAGCATCAGCGCTGCACACTGGGGAGCTTTTTTGAAGAGTCCAATTTTAAAAATCAAATTTTGCGCTCTACTCTTACACCCATATCTGTCAGTCACAGGCCTGCTGTGTCAAATCATGCTCATGGTGAATGAGCTAAATGTGACAAAGTATCCTCTCTCTCAGTGAATGACTGTGTTTCCCTCTGTCTGTTTTAAAGGTAAGCCCAAGCAGAAGGCGATGGGGAAGGCTGTGAAGACCCCGTCTCTGACCTGGATGGAGGCATTGCCCCCACCTCCCCCCATAGGGGAGCTGGAACAGGGCGAGCTGGACGAGCAGCCCCCCGAGCACGAGGACATGGACTTAGGGTGAGTCAGACACTTCTTTCTCACACACACACACACATCTCTATAAATTACTATTACACCTGCATCATCATTTAGACTTACTGTCACCTCAAACAGGCACGTCTCAAACCCTCATGCTTCCGGCTTTAACAACTCAATTACCCTGGCTGTGGTCAACTGCTTTAGTGATTTAGCTGTTTTCCCTAGCCTTAAAACACAATTAGCGTTCCGTGTTCCTCCTCACCGTTCACTCCCTGCAACCTCAGCTATCGTTCAGCGTCGTGCTCGGAGCGGCGATCCCACCCAAGTGGAAGCTTAGCCTCCTGCAGTTTTGCCAAAGGCAAGGCCCTCTAACTGGAGTCGATCTGAAAGAACAGCATTAATCTTTAAATAGCCTCGTAGCGAGCTGGAATCGAAGGCGCCAGCGAGACAACAGGCTGCCCTTCAGCGATATCATTATAAGAACACATAAAGATAAGATCCGGCTCTTACACTGTGTCATCCTAGCTGTGGCGCTCGTCTTTGTCTCTGCAGCTCGGACGAGGAGTGGTGTCCCCCCCTCCCGGAGAGGACCTATCTGATTGAGGGCTGCGAGGACGGGCCCGCTCCCCCGCAGAGGAACAACGCCTCCTCCCCAGCCACCTCCTACAGCCACCAGTCGACCGCCACGCTCACCCCGTCGCCTCACGAGGAGACCCGAGCCCCGCACGACCACCCCCGCCTCCACCAGCTCGACAGCCAGCAGCTGGCACGGTATGTGAATGGGCTCGAAACGATTGAGTCCATACTTACATCCACTGTTAATGTCCACAGAAGCTCATGGTCTGCTTCGTGGGAGGAAGGTTCATTCATTCTGAGTCTGAGTTTTCTGAGCTTTTACCGTCTACTTTTTACTGCTTAGCTGACGCAAGGACTTTTATGTTACAGTGCAATGGTGATATTAATGCCATGAATAAAATATTTTACTGGTATTTAGTTTAGACCGGCCTGTTAACAGACAGAAATTCTGTAATCAGTCTGAACAGTTTAAAGCTCCCACCTGTTCTTTTATGACGCTGAATAATACATCCAAAGTTAATGTTATTACGAGGCTGTACCTTTTGATTTGAAAGCATGACTGTGTAACTTTTCAAGGCCAAGAAAACAAAGCGTCTGGTTCAAAAATGAAAACTGAAACTCAGGAGTCTTGTGCTACAGCCTGACCAGTAGCTCACGGCTAAAAACGTTACATCCTCACTTTTGAAGCTGCTGATGAAGGGGCTTTTCTATCGGCGAACGTGGCCATGCAGTCAAGTCGAGCTTTGTTAGCGGCTATTCTTTGTTAGCACTGCGGGAAGAAGGAATATTTGTTGACCACTTGTCTGTTGACCACTATTCAAGACAAGTGCGTCAGTTACAGACACACCTTCAGAAAGGTAGCGGGCTTTCTAATGTAGTAGAAAAGCTACTCCCTGTGGTGTTGGGTTGATGAGGGTTGATGAAAATCCAGATATTCTCTTTTAAATTATATATTCGATATATTTGACATTGTAGCTGCACACTGCAACTACATCATCCTCTGTCATTCATTTATCTGTTGTGTTTTCATAATGACCGTGCACATTAATCCACACATGTCACTGTATCAACCATCTCAATGACAGTGAAACAGATAGAATCATGACAGGCAAAATATAAAGCAACCTCTTAAAAAAAATAAATACATATTCAGTGTGTACTTTTTTCCAGAGTCAGCCTCGCTCTGCACCAAAGACCGAGCCTCCCCTTCCACTGATTTGTTCTTTCCGGTAACATGTTTGCTTCCTCCCCGCAGCAGACGGTTACCCTGCGGTCCGGTGCCAGTTCCCCAGGCGCCGAGCCCGCCGCTCACCCAGTCCAACCCCAACCTCTCCGGCCAACAGCATCACGGCTCATCAGAAGCTGGCACGCTGCAGTGCCAAAGTCCAGCCCCTCGCTGCCTCCACAGCCAGGGGCCAGCGCTCAGCGAGGACAGCGTCAACGCCACCACACCCGGTAAAGTGACTGGCAGCGCCGCGTGCTCACGCATACAAGACCGCGTGCAACACAAACACACACGCACACACACACGGGGCCAAATTAGCAAACAAGACGGCGAAAGCTGGACAATCGTGTATTCATTCGCCCCAGCGTGGTGTTGGCTCGGTGTTTGTCATTTAAATAATCCATATGCATGAATGCATTAAACGCTCCAAGTCTGTTCATTCTGGAGAGAAAACACACACTGACGGCTATATTTTTCCCTTCCCTGAAACAGTACACAGTCGCTCGTCCCCAGCAGACACGTGCACTCCCCCCAACCAGAAGTCACGGGTGAAAAAAAAGGTGTCGAAGAGTTCAGCCTACAGAAGAGACATCCAAGGAGGTGAGTGCATTCCTGCGTGGGCTCGAATAAATAAGGCCACCGATTACTTCTACACTGTTTGATTCAATTCAGTAAGTGCTATGAAGGAACAATTCACTATTAAAGGTTCATTTATTATTTTGCACGAAGTGAGTAAGACCGTAGTAAGACTTCAAATAATAAGACGTCAGTAGCTGAGGCTCTACTGCAGAAGATAAAATCCCGTCTGTCATTGCTCTTTGTCAGCGAGGGGAATAAACACACCCTGTAATAATCCAGCAGGAACACGCAGATATTCAGCGGCACCATCTGTGATTGAGTATCTACAATTCAAAGGCGAGACGTGAGGCTCGTGCTCCTGATTATATACATGGATTTGGCTCGTAATCTTAGCTTACAGACTGGCACCATATGTTTGCCAGATAACCGCACATCCATCTCGGACCAGTTAAACCACACAGGGCTGCATGAATCACACAATCAGAACTGTCATTTTGACAAGCACCATGTTTACGTGTATACAAGATCACAGTTACTCACAAGATTAATTATGCCTCCAACAGTGGCTTTAAATATTTTAATTATATTTTCCAAGGGTCACATTTATTATCATGTTGAGTCAACACATAAATTAAACTACTAGATGTGTGATTTTTTTTATACAGGAGACTGAATAATTATTTAAAGGTTTTTAAAGGTTAATTTAAGTGTCAATACACTAAAATGTAGGTTTTAGCCTCCTTATGCTGGACAAGAAAAAATAACAATACGGTGGCGTGTTGGGGCTGTAATGTGGAGTCACAGCCTGAGGAAGGAAGCTGCTGAACTTAACATGGGAACATTTACATGCAACTAAAATACTTCCAGTCAGTGTTTTAGGCATAATTATTATTTCTCTGAGTGTACAAATAAGGAAATCAGCAAACTAACTAACAAATTATACATCACTACATCACATAGGAGGGGATTGTACAATACAGTCCCTCACAATTAAATATTAATTTCATTATCATAGTGTGTACTTACCCTGTATTGTATAGGGGGAAACCGAGATTTCAAAATCAAATTCAGAGGGCTGTTCAGTACAAATATCCAATTAAACACATTTACAAACTTGATCCCAGTTCATCCCAGGAATGTATTTAGCATCGCTGCTCATATCGGTTATTCGTTGCATACCAAGTAGGTTAAAAAAATTCAAGTAACCATGTTTTCATTCAACTCCACCAATTTTACACATGACGGTGTGTTTGGGAGGACTACTGCAAATGTGAAAACAAGTAAACATAAAGCCTTTATTTGGCTCCAGAGAAATGTACATGTAATGTGAAAACAATGTTTTCAGTGGTGTCACTTGCTCCGAGTGACACCACTAGAAACAATTGGTCATCAGATCACATGCAGCTTCCTCTGAAGCCACTGAAGGCTTTATACTACCACTGCCCACTCACACAGGTGTACTCCCCACCACCTGTAAACACACTTAGATCTGCACAGTTGGTGGAGTTACCCTGAAGACACATTTTGGCTCGTGGATCTCTTGGTTTAACAAAATCTTTCTTTTAGCATCAAGAAGGCTCGGCCTACAATTTCCTATCTTTTTCATACCTTAGCTGTGCAGCCCTACATCCGAGCAAGTAAACAGGCGAACGAGAGAGATTTATATTCATTGTTGCTGAAATCAAATGAAGCATTTTACTCCTGGGCAGTGTATGAACCAATGTTCCAACCTCTCCACAGCCCCTGTTTTCTAAAAGGAAAATCCACTGCGACTAGAATCTGGGATTATCTCAAGCTTGTGACAAAAGAAAAAAAAAACAGAAAATGCTCTTATTCTAAAATTGAAACTAAAATTGGCTTACATGTTTTGACTGAAAAAGGCAGCATACGTTCTCCTCCTTACATTCTAAACTCAGACATGCTTCTCCTTCTACTGCTTTCGTTTCTAGACCTGCCCCCACCTCCGGAGCCCCCGCCAGAGGTGAAGAGGTTGGAGGGCCCCCAGGGGTGCGTAGACGGAGTGAACGGCGCTCTGTCCTCCCTGGAGAGGAGCGAATACAGCAGCAATAGTCACCAACGGAAGGGCTCGGGACACAGACACACCGACAGTAAGACAAAGCTCCGCAGAGTGTAGTGTTTCAGTAATAATGTAGTTTCCGGATAGCAGAATCAAATTGAGCAGAGTGTGTGTGTGTGTGTGTGTGTGTGTTCTTCCTGACATATTTGTAGAAAAGGGAAGATAAGACAACATTTCACCATAGCAGAGTAACATTTGTCCACTGGTGTGTCCACGCTCAGATGTAGCTTCTCCACAGTTTCTGCTGTATCATGCTCCTCTGCTGCACTGCAGTATTTTCTCCTCTCGTGTTGCACAGCAGAGCAAAATAAGACCGGCTGCAACACAAACACTTCATTCCTTCATCCCTTAGGAATGATTATAACATATATGACATGCAACTGGCCGTGAATGAAAACACAAGGTGTGGTGTAGAAGACTCAGCAATCCTGCAGCGTGGTGCCTCCCTGTAGCTTTTCAAGAGAAAGTTCTAAACCTTTGCCTCGTGTTTTCATCCACCTCCCTCCATGTAGAGAACAGGTCAGCTTATGACCATACATAAGGACACAGTTAGATATGGACATATAGAAGTACATCGTAGGAGTGTTTTAGCGTACAGAAATCTTGCCTGGATGAACTTTAAGCTGTCAGTTCAGTCTTCATTCACCTTCACTTCCCCACGAAGACACTTAAACAGACTGAAGATCCTGTTTTGTTTCCCTCATCAGATGAGGACGTGATGGCGTACAGCGGCAAGGCCGGCTACCTCTCCAGGAGTCAGATGTCCAGTAACTGCTCGACCACGGGGAGCTCCTCGTCCAGAGGCTCCACCGGCTCCCGAGGGCTCCACTCGGCCAGAAAACACAACGAGGTACGACGCGGCGACGCTAATGATTTAAAACTTCGTGCAAGAAAAAAACATCCTCTCCTTTCACCTCAAATGGTTTTTAATAATTGATGCGTTTAGATATTTATGAGCGTGGGAACCAAGAGTGTTCCTGCCATGGAGAGCTTCACGTGGCTCGGTTTTATCTACATATCGTTACTCGCGCTCCATAAAACACACATCATCTTCTACGTACCAGCACATGAAAAGAGCTCCTGCGTTCCCTTGTTGCCCACACACACACACACACACACACACACACACACACTGACTCATACATACAGATCTGCCATTACCATCTACTCAGGGTAAGCTTTACAGTAAGAAACAATGAAGGCGCTCTCTCTGGAGTGCACTTCTGAGGCGGCGCTTCACTGTGGGAGCGCTCCTTTAAATGCACCCCCCGCAGGCTCCCTGCCGAGGAGCTGCCGTCTTTTATGGCGGAACAAGCTGCGCCAGACGAACGGGAAGCTCTGGAGGGATTTCGTACGAGCGAGGCAGCGCTCACTAACAGCGTTTGACATGTCCCTAAAACATTAGCGCAGGTGGGCAGAGGTGTAGCGGTCGACGGAGGGCAGAGTTAAAGTCAGAGTCGCTTTACACAACTGTGGCTCAGGAGGAAGAGCGGGTTGTCCACTAATCACGCAACTGGCGGGTCCCTCAGTCCTTCTGGCCAAATGTCAGAGTGTCCTTGAGCAAGACACTGAACCCCATGTTACTGCTGATACTGAGGCAGGCCAGCGCCTCGTTTGGCAGCTCTGTCACCATCCAGTAGTGTGACTGGGTGAATGAGAGGCAGGGTAGGTAAGGTAGAAAAGTGCTATGTAAGGATAGTCGGACAGTGTTGGGTCTGTCGCTGAGCTTCTACGGCTCTAGTTGTAGCAGTGTGTCCCACACTAGTCGGCCCTTGTCTGCGACTTTTCAGCCCATTTTAATCTTTTTTTAAAGTCATACTCTTGATTAGAAGTGGCTACATTAGCAAGGGTGAAGTCACAGAGACAGGCATTCCCTGCTTTATCAGAAGAAAGGATCGCATATTATCCACAGTCCTGAGTCGTCTGGTCTAGTTGGCGATTCACTGTGGACTTTCTTAAACTTTCTGGCTGAGACAAAGGCAACGTGAGGCGACACAAGTCAACCCTGTATTGGTCAAGCGTGTAAAATAACTGAAGCATTATATTACCGTCAGGTAGACACACAACGGGACACACACACGAAATGTGCTGGATACGATGGTTTCTCCTGGAGAATAAGCTGAGAAATGTGTAATTACATGAATATTTTACTCTACTTAAGAATAATTCCATTATTAAATGTTACTCAAAAAGGAAACTAGCCCTGATACAAATAAACCTTGAATCAGGCATTTCCTTTTATGCCTTCACATTTTCCTATTAAGGTTTTCCAATTTTCTTTCCATTTTTCAAATTGCAATTTCACAATATTTGTACTATTTCAATATCCAATTTTTCTTCTTGTTTTTGACATTTATTCACAGTGTGATTATCCACAGTAGTAGAGCAAAACAGTGATGAATGGCTTTTATTAAAACCTTTACTTGGTTAACAGTAGCAAACTGAAATAATACTCCTTGATGTGAGCTTTATTATAAAAATTTACTTGTCAAAAGTAAAAGAGCTCGCTGAAGAAAAGTGTCCACTGTCAGCGTTTAAATACTGTTGGTATGTTTAATCTATAGAAATGCATCATGTCATACTATTTTAAAAGGCCTTCAAATACTTTTTTAGATCTAGAATCTGGAGTTTGAAAAGTAACTAATAACTACAGCTGTATTAGAGTACAAACTACAATGAGTAGAAGTAAACCTCAAAACTTTGCATTAGTACAATTCTTAACTACTTCGCCACAACTGCTTTTAGTTGCCTTCTTCATACAATGATCTACCAAAGTTTTAGAGTTAAATTGTAAGTAAGTAAAAGTAAGTGAAGCATTAGAATTCATTTTGAGATGAAACAACAGTCGACTGAGTCGGTGAACACGCGTGGATTTATGGGAAACGGACAGTGTGTCAGCTTTGAATCCTTCCTTTGGTGCCGTAGTTGTTAAAGTTTACCGCTGTAACCTGAGGCGTGGCCATAAAGCCGCCTGTGTGTGGAGAGAGAGAAAGGATGGCCCTGTCACGGGCCGACCTCAACACACATCTGACATGGGAATGTAGCGAAGCAGCTTGTAAAAGTGACACGCACTCGCACAATTGCTCTTTTCACTCGCTGTCAACACACACACACACACACACACACACACACGAGCTCCTCTTGTGTCTCGTGCCTCTCAGGTCAGCCCCCTGTGGAGCAGTAAGGAGCACCTCACCCCCCCATGTGACCCTTAGTGACCCAAACAGGCCTTTTCACGCCTGGCCTGGGACATGAAAGTGCGACCTCTTAAATCCCCAATAAAGTTCGAGGTGTTTCCACAGGAAGCCTGGGTTAGGTTACCCCTTCTTCCTGTGGTGCTGCTGCCTGCTATCTTTGCCCTTTGACCCAGGCGGTCAGTCTGGGAACGAGGGGTCGGGGGAGGTGGAGGTGCAGAGTGTTACCGTCATCAGCTCTCAGGGATACAATCCACATCTGTACAGAGCAGAGATATTAAAGGTGGAAGCGTTGTCGTCAGATCGGCGTTATGTAAAGAGACACAGAGGACATCACTGCTAACGCAAAACCGGCGCTCTTAATTTGAGCAACATATTCTCTGTGACCAATTAGATCTGGTGGGAGAACAGAACAGAGACTCGACAGCTAATTTAGACTTCAGAACACACACCCTACCCTCGTTACATCCCCAGTCTGGCAAGAACATAAATCCACAACAGGCCTGCAAGTTTCTTCTGTCGTGTTCGTCCTCCTCATCCTCCTCTCGTCTAATTTATTCATCTCTCCTGCCTGAAACACAACTATCCACATGTTCCTTTTCTCAGCTTCTTGTTAACGGCGTGTATGTTGTTTGACACATGCTCAAAGACAGTAGGATGATGAAGGAAATAACGACATTCACCATGAGTGATGATCATGAAACCTGCGAGACATTGCGTTTAACATGCGCTTTTGCAAAGTCTGTGTGTGGCAGCAGCCTCCACCCAGGAACATGAATTATCAAAGTCAGCGAGACTGCTTGAATGCCTCAAATTATAAAACATTTCTTTGTGTGGTTTTACAACATTCACCATTTGTGATTCATGTATATTTGATATTAAACAAAGCTTAAAGTAATATACCACGTAACTTTACCGTGGAGAGCTGATGGTAAGAAGCACTTTTAGAGGACCAGTGGTGAGTGTGAATTGGGGCACAGATCTAAAAGAAACAGACTGAAGCCTTTACCCCTGACAGCAGAACAGTGCTCTCGACAAAACTGACAGTCGTGACAAAATTGATTAATTATGACTGTTCTGATTCCGTCGGTCCCAGGCTTATTGGTTAACTGTCTCTCTAATTATCTCTCAGTTTAATATAAATCCTAAGAGAACAATTCAACCAAAATTGAAAGCTCAGTCATCATCTACTCACCCCCATGCAGACGGAGGGTCGGGTGAAGTTTCATAGTCAACGAAACATTTCTGGAGCCTCACAGCAAAGCAGCGTCGAAGCATTCTCCTGAACAACTGAAGTAGCTGGAGATTTGTTTGAAAATGTAATAAAACAAGTGAAAAAACACCCTTTATTGAGCTGAAACTTTACTGTAGCGTTCTGTGTTAAATAGTTTGAGTTGTTACTGATGTCAAAATCTTTTTCTCTCACCAGGAAATGAGATAAGGACACCAGTGGACTGTCCGGTGTACCTTCGATGCCTCCATCACCCCCCTCCATCTTTCCACCGTGGACACAACGAGCTGGACGAGAGAAAAAGCTCTGTGTTTCAGGAGACCAGACTCTGTGTCGTTGCTGTGAAAGAGCGAACAAAAAGGACTTGACATCATGTTTTTCGGTATTACTATGATAATTTATGAGCTACCAAGTTCACTCCTCTCCCTTGATTTGTAAATACCTGTGTCTGTACTGTTCTTTTGTGGGTTCTGGATACAGGGAAAGAGACGTATATTGTATTTATGAGGATAAAACAAAAAAAAAAACGATGTAAAAAAAAACACAAGTCTGTTATTATGAAAAAAAAAGCTCATGTCTTCTTGAATGTGCCAACCTTTTTTTGTCAAAATGTATACTTTTTGGTAAAGCATTAACTACTGTTGCACTCTCTTGTTGTGATGGCAAAAACAACAGAAAATATGAAGCACAAAGTGTGTTTGCTGGATGAGAGGGGCGGTAAGAAAAAGCCAAAACTGAGCGGGCACTCGCTCCTGGAAGGACGCTTCCCACGAGGGATCCCTGCACCCATGTAGTCCGCTAAGAATGTCATAGTTTTCTATGTTTCCTCTGGTTTCTCTGCAGCGACGTGTTCCGGTGTGCCAGCAGACAGACAGGCTTTATAAAAGTTTGATTGTAACCCCTCCCGCTCCTCTCTCGTCCCCCTCTCCTCGTTCGTCCGAGGGACTGTTTGCTGCAGCTGTGAGATACGATTTGCATATACTCCTTCCAAAACAAGCGAAAAAATGTCTGTGGACTGACTTTTTTGTACTCTCTTGTCGTTTTGTAAATGTACAATAAAATACATTTGCTGATCCAAGCCTCTGCTCGTTTCTTCAGAGCGGCATTCGGGGTGTGTAACGCTCATGAGTCTCATCTGATATCTGATTGCACCTAGAACATCATAATTAATGTTGGCCCAGGACCATCGTTTCAACTTACAGACGAAGGCCACAAGTCACTGTGACATAACGGCTTGAGAACAGCACACTCACCAAGAAACCTGGAGTGGAACACATCCTGCTGTTGACATATTATTTTTAGACTAAGTTCACTTTTTATTTTCTGTTTCTTGAAATTAGACAGTGACCTGCTCTCCTCCAGCACAGACGGGATGAAAAAAGCAACCAAAACCATTTTCATTGTACTTGCGGCACAGTTGTCTTCCTATTTTTAACCCTTTCCCTCGCTGTGCTCCCCTAATATATCCTGACACGCCTGTTATTGCAGTGAGACAATTCAAATGGCCGTTTATCAATTTCTTTGTGGGATATCTGTCGTAGTATCTGGCAACCCAACCCAGAGGCAGAGGGGAGCACGCACAAACAGCCCTGCACAGGAGTCTGTCAAAGTAAAATACATGTATAAAAAAACAAAAATAAATGACATCACAAAAGAGGAAGGTCTTGTACCATGTGGAGTGAAAAGTCATTTTACTTTCACATCCTTGTATTTATTCTGTTTATCTGTGGAATAGGGTTATACGGTTATATGTTATACTGTCTATACATCACGCTTTCTATACATCTGCCTATACCCCCGACAATCTCCCTGTTTTCCACTGCCTAATGTTGGTAGGTGTGACTTGTGGGCATGTGAATTGAAAAGATGGACTGTATGTAATATGAACATAACTAAAAGTGAAGCCAGTGTGAAGTTCCGTAAACCTGCAGTCTTTCTAATGGCCAGAAGGGGGCAACTCCACTGCTTTTTAAAAAGGATTGTATGTAAGTTTATGAGAAAATGACCCTACTTCTCACTTGATTTATTACCTCGGTAGACAGTTTTCTAATGAGGTTATGGTCTCAATTGCTAGTTTCAAGTCTTGGTCAATACAGCGTGATGCTCTTTTTCAATGCACCAGAAGGGGAACCTCTCTGCAGAGGCGTCGCTATGCCTATCCATGGCAGGTCCACCCTCCCGTCCAAAATCAGTCACTTCTGGCTCCAGAAAGCCAAGATGGTAAATGGAGTTGCATTAGAAAGTGCTTTAGTAGTCTGGCGACAACTCAAAACGCTTTGCACTCGTCACATTGACCCGTTCACAAACACAGTCATACACTGATGGCAGGGGCAGCCATGCGAGTTGCCAGTCTGCTCATCAGGAGCAGTTGGGGGTTCATTATCTTGCCCAAGGATACTTGGACATGCAGCCCGGGGATCTGGGGACCTAACCACTGACCTTCCAATTAGTGGGCGACCTGCTGCTCCTCCTGAGTCATGGTCGCCCCTACTTATGTCTATTATGGCTAAGGTTTCAAAACGGTTCACAAACCAGCGGCCGATGACTCGACTATTTTATACAGTCGACGATACAGGTCCATGTGTTTTCGCATATTTAACATATTATCTAATGGGTGAAAAAATAAGTGTACATGTCCTTGGAGATACACATTATCATCATTATATATATATTTCACTGTTCCAAGAGGTTTCATCAGTTCAGCCGGCTGGAGAGTGGACCTGGGCATTTCAAGCTGTCATCGCTGTTAAAGGTCATCCACGCCCTGCTGTCACATTTAAGTCACTGAGGTCTCCAGAGTCATAAAGGTCAGGTATGGCAGTCTCGTATCAGTCATCAGTCACATGGATCAAGGTGTGACTGTTAAAGACATGCGTGCATACAGCATCAACAACATTCATGCTTTTAGTTTTCTATCCATCCTCTCATATCTCATACCCAACCACCATTCTATGTGGTACATTCAGGTCTGAGGTTCTTCTAAATAAACAAAAGTCATAGAAGTAATCCATGAAATGAAAGCTGAAAACTCTCAAAACTCCCAGTTCACAGTCTGATATATTCAGCATCTGAACTTCCTGAAACCTTCAACTCCCTGACAACACTTTCCAGTCATACCTAAATAAATAAATAAATATCAAACTGTGCCTTATTGCTAAACTTCTGTTGCTTCTTAATCTCCTAATGCCCCATTCTCCCACTGACTTCACAGTGCATTGCACCTGGCTGAGTGCTGTACGCACCGAGGAGCATGAAATTGCCGAGCTCTCCACTCGGAGTGCAGCGCACACTCCCTCCTGCTGTCCACCTGAGACAAGGCATGCATTCCCCTCCAGTGCTCTACAGATGCTCGCCGTGTCCTGGCATACACAAACCCACCGACTCAGAGGATCAGACGCACACTCAGCCACACACACACACACACACACACACACACACACGGACGGCCTCGGGTGCGTTTCCTCTCTCGGCGCTCTGTGATCAGCTGAGAAAGAGCATGATAAGATGCTGCAGCACAGCTTTGTTGGAGTCCACAGATAGAGATGATGGAGGTGGCAGCAGAGGGAAAAAGCTTCAAAAGCCGTGTAGGATGTAGAGAGAAGCCTGATGAATGTAATGAGATTGGACATGCTGTTTTAAGGTCTGATACCGCAGTTTAGAGTGGAACCACATTGATACTTCAGTGTGCTATTAATACACGCAGCCCCGGGGGAACCAAGGTGCCAATTGGATTCTTTATTTTAATCTTCTCTTTAAACTATATTGAGATATGTTTCTGGACAGGCTTCGTGTGTGAAGATGGATTTCAGACACGCTGGATTAAATTCGACGAGGTAAAGGCAGAGCTCCAGATGTATTTTTAGACGGCTGTCAGTGTGAAGACTTGAATAAAAGCAGTTTACATTAGTGGGGATGAGCATGATGATTAGGATGACGATGATAGTGGTGGTGATGATGATGATGATGATGATGATGATGATGATGATGATGATGATGATGGTAATGATGCTGATGATGACAGAGGAGGTGCATCTGCGTCCGATGAGACGATGTGTTCGGTCAGCTGGATTTTGATTTTGTTGATTTCAGTCTTTTGGTTGAACTTGACAATAGGAGAAAGATTAGAATAGTTTCAGGCTTCTCTTTTTAAACATCTGTGTTACCACGGAGTGAAACATAGTGACAGTTTTAGGGCCTTTAATGTCAGCCAGTACGGCACAAAAACTGCAGTCCTGTAAAATCCAGAATCATCTTTCTCGGCCCACTATGAGGACACATAAACAGAGTTGGACTCCAGTGTTTTTGCTGCTCTCATTGTACATTTAATGTTGTTTTTTCTTTTATAATATTGCTCTATTGTTCTTATAAATCTATGGTTGGCTATTTATTTTCGTGTCTATTTGTATTGTACTGACCTGTGCAAACTGAGTTTCCCTTGTGTACAATAAACATCAAATCCTACATACACACACTTCCAAGAACAATTTACAGGAATACAGACAGACTGTACGGCTAAAAACAAGTAAAACAAAGCTGCACACAGAGCTGAACTGATTATACATACATGTTTAAAAAAAAAAAAAAAACCTTAAACTACAGGATATATCATTTATAATTTGTAAATGATAGATGGTCTTGCATTTTTATAGCGCTTTTCCAGTCTACTGACAGCTCAAAGCGCTTTACAATACTCGCTACATTCACCCATTCACACACACAGTCATACACTGATGGCAGAGGCTGCGATGCAAGTGCCAACTGCTCATCAGGGTTAGGGTTAGCCGGGGAGTTTGTTGATGCTATGGCTGATTTAACTGGTCATCAGAAGCTCTTTTGGTGTTCTGTAGTTGCAGGGAGCACTTGGAACTAGGGCTGGCAATCACAGAGTGACTCACAACCTGCTCCAACTAGTTGGAACTGAATGGAGGCCAGGCCTACAGTATTTTCCAAGTCATGGCAAACAGTTTTGTCAGATCTCTTTAATTCTATAGATTAGATTTTGATGACATATAAACATACAGGTGGAAGGTTGAGCTTACTACTGTGCTGTATACTCTATGTGAAAAAATAAATCAAATCTTTGCTAGTCAGAAGTCACAGCGGTTGTGATCCTTTGACTATGAGGAACTGAAACGCAGAAGAAATTATAGTTGGAACTTAAAATTTCACAGTAACTTCTATTAAAGAGTTACCTCATATTCCAATGAATGCAGGAGGAAAGAATCTGTTTTCACTGCACATCTTCTCAAGTACTGCACATTGGTACAGTACCCACTGGAGAAGGGCTTGTGCTGAGTTTTTCTATTTCATGCTTGTTTATACAACTATTTGACATAAAATCATGTAATAAGCTTTGTAGGTACAATGCATTGACATGATCAAAAAGACTAAACACCCACGTTCCGCTTTTCATGATTTATGGCCGTGTTAAACTGCACAGAAGACATTTCTGAGTTCTCCACAACTTCTAGCCATCATTGTTCCCACAGGGGTGGAGTGATAATATATTGCATCCATTGAGTCCACAGTGAGTGAAAATGTGAAAGGGGCACTCAAAACTGCTTAGAGCTCTGAAGGTTGAAGATTTAACCGGCAGTTTCCAACCTTTAATATTAATTTTAAATAGCAAAGAGCAGGACTAATACCTCTGATGAAGGGCCCAGCCCAGGTCCAGTTCCAGATCCACAGTGTAATGACACCGTCTGTGCATAGATTTTGTTCTCTATAAACCTGGTTACCACTATGCTATTCGATCTGCCACCGGGCTGGATTGTTACTGGAAAAATGAAGGTTGCATTATGACACAAAATAAACAGGTCTGCCGTTGCACAACCAAAACCGAAAGAGGCATTATTTTCCCTGGTCAGTATCCCCAGGTAAAAGTGGAACAGTTGGAAACTCCCCACCGATGGAGGAGGCAAACAAGCTAAAGAGGGACAGAAACCGAGCTAAAACAAGAGTGAGCTGACGGGCATACACTCAATGGAGAGCGCTCCAGTGTTGTGTCCAATCTGTGTCCAAAATCACTGAATAGTGAATTAGCCATTTTGTAGTGCCTTCCGAATGTTTGGTGAGATTTATTAAACCCCCCATTGTTGACTTAGAATATCCCACAATGCATTGTGTACAACTGACAGTCACTAACCAAGCATTAAATATCATCATGCATTGCGCTATATATAGTCCTCTATGTAGGTCTCCATAGGTAGTGAGTAGGGAGTTGTGAATGAGTGGGTGATTTAGGACACAACAAAGGTCTGTCCCCCGCTGATACGGGCTTCCCCTTACCACCAGGACCTGAGACGGTCCACAACCATCATTCTTTCTACAAGATCAGTAGGTAACGAAACCTGCCTGCTTATAAATAGAACCAAGTGTTTTACTCGGCCTTTTCATAGCACTGAGGTCGGGTTTACTTGGTCAAATTGGGGTTCTTACAGTTGTTCTTTGCTTTGGACATTAGCCAAGCTGCTAGCAGTAGCCATGTTGCTAATGCTGTCTGTGCTGTAAAGTAGAAATATCACAGAAAATACTTGGAAAGGGATGAAAGTTGAAAATGTATCGAGTTCTGCTTTTAGGTGACATTTGTTTGTTTTTGCATTAATGCATCTATATGTACTTAAAGGGACATGAGGCAGGATCAAGAAATAAGACACAATAGTGACATGATGGCCGGTTAACTGCAGCCATCAGCCAAGCCGGCACTGGAGTGCACATGAACTCTTCTCAGCAGAGCAGCTGATGCTGTGATGCTGTTATTTCTTTACTCGCTGTTCACGTGACTGTTTACTGCAAGACGTCGTCCACGCATGCCTCCGCGGAATGACGTTGGTAGCCTACAACTGCGAACTGTGCTGTGTGTAAGGGATAGCCTTATCCCCTACACACATGAAGCAGCCGGGAAGCCGGCTCGCTGTGTGTAGCGACACACAAGCGCGGCGAGTCTGAAAGGCACAGGCGAAAGCAAAGACGCCATATTGGGGGACAAAAACATCATCTCTGATACAGGACTGCTGTGTGTTAGCAGCTAATGCTACTACACACAGACACAAACAAACCGCTAGCCTGTGGCTACAGCCAGCTGCTAACGTCACCTCCCGGATAACAGGTTGGGCTTTCAGTCCCATATATAAAGGGACATATTTCTAACTATTCGGTTTCAGACTAAAGGACTGTGGAAAATGTGCAGTCTGTGGACTAAGCTGCATGTTAGCAGCTAACGCTACTTTGCACATTAGGTCACTCCGAGTCCTCGGTGATCTCATATGATCTTCAGATCAAGCTCTAAACATGACCTGTAATATTTTCTTACCTGGTCACTAGGAAATGAGCCATGTCAGCATCTGTTTTCAGCCCCAATTCAAGTTGAAGCTGCCTCCATGAGCCGAACATGTAACATTATCCAATGTTTGTTCGGGTGCCTGTGCAGCTTTGGTCATAATTTCGCTGCAACTCTTGATTTGCCGCTGATAAAACCTTGGTTTTCTTCTTAGTATGACTTTTTAGTGGACTTTGTGTGGTGGTCGGTCGTTTTCTGGCCGTAGCAGAATCCATTACTACCCAAACACTAGTTTGGGTCCACCGCGCTTGTCTTCTTCCTGTATCCAAGAGAGAAACATGGGTGGGCTCATTCTTTTTGGTTTTGAACGCTTCATCACCCATTAGCATTTAAAAACTTAAATATTTTTTCACAAATCCTGCCTCAAGTCCCTCTAAGTAAAGCATACTTGTTGCACAATAGGCTGCAGTTTTGTCAAATGATAATTTAATGTTTGATGATTGCTTGTATCTCAAGGAAATTGAATCGAATGCAACTGGATTTGGTTTTTGTCTTGAAGACGTTTCACCTCTCATCCGAGAGGCTTCATCAGTTCCTGCTCCCTTGACTAGGCTGAGACTAGTCCGACTAGTCTCACCAAATCCAGTTGCATTCGATTCAATTTCCTTGAGATAACTATGACCTGGATGAATGAGAATATTCACAAGCATGATTGCTTGTAGTTTAAGAAATAAGAGTGACCGTGACCTCTGTATGAGCCCTGACTCATTCAGTTTGTTAAGTCATTGCATGCAACAGCGATCTAGTAAGTTTTTGCTTACTTATTAAATAACTTATCAGTTTATTTAATCGATTTTAGGCCAAAACAGTAAAATTTGATTTTCTTTTTCTTTTTTTTCTGAAAGCACCAAATTATTTGCTATAAGGACTAATACTGTCTTATCAGACACCCACCAAATTGGCTGTTTGCTGCTGCAACAATATCGAAAGGTCAAAACAACATCTTACAGGCTCTAAAGGGGGGTTAGGTGTTCCACTACATTGAACCCTACATTCTTATTCTGTTTTTTATTCTAAAGTTTTTAAAAACTCTTTGTGGCATGTCCTTATATGACCTAACAGAGATAATAATGCATATTATGTTAGCAGGTTGTTAACAAGAGCAAAGGACAACAGATAAGACAATGAGAAGATTTACGCCGCTGACCTTCTGCAGTGTGACCCGACACCCCGTACCCTTTTCATGCCCCCCTCAACCTCCCTCCGTCCCTCCATCCCTCCCTTCATTTCCCTCTCCCTCGGCTATAAATCATCCCGCTCATTCATTAGGCCAGTGTCAGGGCCGAAACGCCCACCGGGCCTGAAGGAAGAGGGCTGCCGGCCTGAGAGGAGAGAAAAGAGACAGAGGCAGAAAAGAAGGGATGAAAGGGAGGGGACGGCGTCATTTGAAGGCCTGCTCCCTCATTGCAAAATGCAACACACCAATTTCCATGTTAATTTGCCCCGTGACAGCATGAGATGGATGTTTGTGACTTTTTGGCTGATGTGATGCATACATATAGAGGCTGAGATGAAGCCATTAGGTAGGCAGCGGGGTCAGCGGACGCAGACGGTAAATGATTTAGTGGCTCGCAGGGTAACAAACACTCGACATTTAAGCGATGTTATACAGCGATCGATATTCCACCGTTTTATTTTGTATAAAGACGTATCTTTAAAGATCCGATTGTTAAGCAGACAGAACATTATATATACACTACATGGTAAAGCTCGCCCAAAATGAAAAATGAAAGATTTCTGGAGCTTCGCAGCAACACAGTGTTGCAGCATTCTCCTAAGAAGAAAACATGAAGTAGCTGGGGACGGGATGCTAATTTGATCTGAAAAGCCTTGATGTAGGCTACCTCTTTTTTTGCCTTAAAAATACCATCTACAAAAGGAGGCCTGCAGTCAGCTAAAACCAAATAGAAAACAAACAGGGACGTACAGATCTGGTGTCTGCGCTTTGTGCGCACGTCAACCAGCAGTTCCGTCTCCCAGTAGACGTGCTCACGGTCGAGACACATGCGTGTGTGTGTGTGTGTGTGTGGGTTGAAGCGGTCAACTGGCCCCGCGTGACTGACAGAGTAATATTGAAACAGAGCGGCCGTGTGGGTGCCATTGATTTCCAGTTAATTGAATGATTACCGCTTTAGCATGCAACCCCACAGCTAACCGCCGCTGTCAATCAATGCGAGCGTGTCACCGCCACCTGAACTGCTGCCCGCCCGCGTGATAGCGGGAATTAGTTTGAAGCACAGACGGAGTATCTGGCGCACACAGCCTGTAACCAGGAACTGGAGTGGTGCCGCTTGTATTAGTGGTTATTCAATCAATATGCTCAGAATGCACTGCACACTTTATTTGTGCTAGTTTTGAAAATATAAATTCAGCTAACAGCTTTGCCGATATTGTCTTTGTGTCTATTTTCTCCTCGTGTTATATTTAATTTATGTCCTTAAATTCTATTTGCTCGGATCAAATCACTTTTGTGGCCTCGAGGCTAACCTCATTTCCCCACAGATCAATGAGGCTCCATCATATTACACACAGAGCGGTGTTGATAAAGTTAACTGGATCAAAGTGAACGACAGGGGTTTGGGTTATGACAACCTGACGATGTAAATGTAACCCTGTGAAACTGCTAAGTGATTTACGCAGACAGGTTGCACATCGGTGTTTAAAAGTGTCTCGTTTCATGGCCTGTGGTTATATCCCATGATGTTGGACTCAAACACACATCACTGCCCATAATTTTATGTCTGGTCATAGAACGGTAATTATCCATTTGGTAAAAACAGCCATGCAGAGAGACGGGCAGTAAATCTACATGTGCATGTGTGTCTGGGTGTGTGCGTGATTCAGGCCATGTCTAATATGGGTCATTGGTTCGCTGACATGCTATATAAAGCTGATATTTTGGCATAGACCAAAATCTGTGATGCACAAATCCCGGGGGCAAGCGTGTGTGTGTGTGTGTGAACTAACAAGACAAGCGCACATACAGTAGCGCCTGATTCCTATGTGAGCCTCACAGTGTGTGGTCTCATCTTCCAAGCGAGTGTGTGTGTGTGCTGCTTGGCGGCGCTGGAGGCTTCGTGTAGAAACATATGGCCTTTAGTGAAGGAGACAGATGACGGATAATCCCTTTGGCAGTCCAGTTTACACACACACACACACACACGGATACAAATAATCCAGTAGTTGCTGCATCGCATATAGATTGTAAATGTGACACGACAGTTTAACACAGTTTGAAGCGTGATTTCTGTGCTAGACGCCTGTTTTGACTTAATTATTGATGTCTTTGGCCTGCTTTGACTTCACTCCTAATTGCAGCACTGCTTCACTCCATCTGACAATAACTGCAAATCAGGCTGTGCGGGTTGATCTTCAAAATAAAATAAAAAAAAGGATTGAAGCCTTGAAAAGAGCTCCAAATTCTTTCTTGCACTGAAACAAAGCCTGTTCCTCTGTTGAAAGGAATAAATAAATGACCCCTGTACCTCACATCCCGACGCGTGTCTTCAACTCTGGTAATTATGGACGGGTTTTGGTTTTTAAGTACTGCACACACATAAATTCTGACGCTGGCTCGGCTGCTCCTGTGCAGCTTATAAATGAAACAGACAGCAGAGCACTTCTAAGCTCAACGTTCCCAGTGTCATTTGACCCAAGCAGCCCAGATATAAGACGCGGATTACTTTGAAAAAGAGTGTGTTGTGCTTCACAGCGGCATGATAAACACTCATCCTGAACACAAAGTCATTGGGGAAATCACATTAGATGTATTGTAAGAATGTCTGCTGGGCTTCACAACTCAATCTACAACTCAGGCGAGGTTTGACTGAAACATCAGGTCACGAGTGTGTGCAATGATCTGCTTTAAACAGAGGAAACAACATGAAGTCTCAGGTTTTCCTTTGGAGGGGAAACATCAGTAGGACTCTTTTCCTGTTTCTGTCTAAACACAAACATAGATTAAGGTTTAATTATTCTCTCTGTTGGTTTGTAATTAGAAGTCATTATCAGGAACAGCAGCATTGTTTTTCTTGGTTAATCAAGCCAAACAGATGAGTTCTAAACATCACCTTCTTGCTCTACGTGGTCATTAAGAACAGCAGCGGTCAATGGAAACCCTGCCCACAGGCCACGCAGGGACAGGGAATGTAAAGATGCTTCACTTCATCCACACACACAGTCCCATGGTAAAGTGATAAACAGTGAAGCACCATCATCTTAAAGTGAAAAGCCCTCTAGGAGATATTGTAAATACATCCTGTATGGTGGATATTTCAAAATAAAATGAACAATAACATCAAAGTGGGGAGTTTTTCTTTACTAAAAATGTCACAAGGAAAATTCATTTCTGCTTCAGTCAGACATTGCTGCATACAAAGGTAATGTAATGGAAAAACTATTCCCCAGTCTAAAATGTTTGTTTTTTTCTCCACAACCATCTGCAAGCCCTGGAATTGATCTCACAACCCCCTTAGGTGAGTGGAAAACAAATGAGCTAGATACATTCCAAAAGTAAAGTCCTGGCAAAATATAAAACTTGATTTCAATCGATACAAAGATTTATTCAAAACTATGAAACACATCTGTACTGTAACGTGAACAAGATAAAATGCAACTTATTACAAAGCATAAACATAAGACTAAGCTATACATACAGCTCTTAAGCTTTACAATACAAATTCTGTTGAATGCTTGCTAAAATTCATTAAAAGTTATTAAAAGGTAAAACCTCAAGTTAATTTAAGTAAATGTGAAAAAAGAAAGGGATTTTTAAAAATAACTTCTATTTTTTCTATCTGACCTTCACAATGTTTTCTCCAACCCAGACTTGGAGTAACATTAAGATGAGGACAGGGTGTACAAAGACAAAATACAATCGTATAATATAAAACAATTCCCAGAATGTCAAAGAAATCACCAAAATAACAGAAAATGATTTGGAATGTGTTGAAAATGATTTAAATAACATTTGTTGCATATGCTGCATATATACACTTGATAAGTAAAAAGGTTTGTACAAAAAGCACTGTGCTGCGCTTTATTTGGTCAACACGCTCTCAAACACAGCAGCTTGGTCAGTGGCACTGAGCTTCAACAGTGACCTCTTCCTACCCCTCTAGTGTCAGTTTGCTTTCATGTTAATGGCTTCGCAGGTAAGTTAGCAATAATACATCATATACAAAGTCCAGTCAGACTTTCAAAATAAAGCCTGCTGACACACAGTGACATATTTTGACTTCTGGACTGTTATGAACATTGTGAAACGGTCACCACTTGACTGGGTTTAGTTGAAAAGTCAAACTTTGGGTTAAAATAACACGTTCAGTCTCGTAACTTAACGTAAGCAGGCTGGATATGTAACATAAGGGGCGTAGCTTGGATGTATTTACAACACTTTCTTCACGTATTACGTTTACATACTTCTCCCTCTTGACTCTTGGTCACAAGTGGACCATGGAGCTTGGTCGCTGGAGAGAGGGTCCAATGTATGACCCATCTAACCACAACGACCATCCTCCAACTCTGAATTTTTCACACTCTCTGTATGATTCCGCTGGAGGGGCGCTTCATAAAGTGGTGCTGGAAGGTTCCTACAGCGTCAAACTTGGAAGCATAAGGCCGTTTACCAGGCTGCTGTATTTGATGTGTTAGGAGTGAGAATGGGCTGAGCTGGTAGGACTTCAGCCCAAATAAAATCCTGCAACACAAATATGAAAACGGGAAACAAACATAAACTGTGATGAAAAACCCCAGCACTGTATTTCTTCTTCCTGCTGTAATGACTGCTTTCTCACTGTCTCACATCCAGTCTCTGTGTCTTTCTGGCCTTTTCACATGCACTGGGTGAGAACATCCCGAGGGAGGTATCTCATTATACTGCTCTTTAATGAGAGGAAAGGATATGGAGATAGAAAATAAACTTTAGAAACTCATTGAAAGTCATTTGAAGGATGCAAAATAGTAGCCAGACTGCCCTGAGGTACACTGGGAAAACTATTACAAACAACAGATATGCATCTACTAGCAGAGGTGTCTTAAACATCAAGGCGTTGACTCCAATTATATTTCAAATTGAGATATTTATCTAGTCTTGACAGAGACACATCAACCTTGAATTATTCAGATCTGAAAATTATTAGTTGCAGTCTCAAAAAAGTAATTCAATCACTGTTGCAGTATCATGTCTGTCCTCTGTTCTTGTCTTGCAGTCCTGGCATTGCTGTGAGGTGTTTCTGAAGTTGTCCAAAAAATGAGTTACGTTGTATCTCGGACTCTTCTGGCAGAGTCTTTCTAAATGTCAAAGGGTCTGGTGTTTCTGCCAGGATAGTGTGGTCTGTACTTAGCCTCCATTTCCTCCACCCAGGCCATGTTCCAGTCCCACGCAGGAACAGGATCCAGCTCCCCGAATGAGTCACCTTCTGCGCGAAACGACGGATACAGGGCGCTGAGGGGGGAGGCTGGCGGGGAGAAGTCTAAACACAGAAGAAGACGGCTTGTTGACATGCATTTCAATATTGAGTGGAGCGATTATGTTGAAACAGGAACCTTTTTGCCTTCGGAGAAGGTAACAGAATAAGTAAACACTTCAAGACCTCTGAGGAGCACCTTTCACGCTGATTCTCTGTGGAAAAAGCTAATTTAGAGGCTTCTTTGAAGCAGCTGTCTGTCACTGGAAATCAAACCAAAACAAACATTGCCAATTCACATCAGCCACGTTCTGAATTCTATAAAGGCACTGCATTGCATTTCAAAGACCTCAGAAAGTGTTGCTGACCAGGAATAGTAAGAGTTCTTTTTTCAGGCTGAAGGGTTCAAGCTATAGAGGCTCTGCCAATTAATGTGAGAGTGTGAAAGTGCAAATTACACTGTGTCCCAGTCTGAAACGGGCCTGTTCCTGCTGCTCCACTGTTTTCAGATAATTAGTCCACAATGTTTTTATCCCGAAAAACCACTTAACCTCCGTGTGGATAGTTCAGAGATAGGTGAACCACATCTTCTATCACGATACATGTAAAGCTGAATATTAACTGTTCCCCTGCTGAAAAGGCAACTATTCAAAATGTATATCAAGAGACTGTAATTATTGTTAATTATGACAGGGCAGCCTATTGAAACACTACAAGGGCGATCTGTTATTTCTGTTCAGGAATCAACCTCCATTTTACATCAGTTCTCACATAAATCAGCTTCATGTCAGTTTGCTGCAGTTTATAAATCATCTGAGCAGATTTCATTATTGATCTGTCAGATATTTATCCTCACATCTGACCTACCACAAGTTCTGTTTGTTGTCAAATACTTTAACAGGCTGAATTAAATGAGTCCAGTGTTATTATAGACCAAAATTGTTTATTGTGTGCTGCTTATATTTTTGAATGTGGGCTATTTAGTCTACATATTTCCTGACTGGATGATTCTCCAACCCTTAAAGGAACAGTACACCCAAAAAGGAACATTCAGTCATTTTCTACTCACCCCATGAAATTTTGTAGTTCACAAAACATTTCTGGAGCAATGCAGTAGTTTCACAAACAACTGAAGTAGATGGAGACCTGTTTAAATTAAAAAAAAGTCCCCGTACAGCTAGTTTGGCGTAATTCATGTAAATGTGAGTTGATTTGAACAACATGTACACTTTTTTCTTGTTAGTTTCCCCATTGCCACCTCAGTTTGTGATTTTGGTTTGGGGGAGAAATGTAACAGTAACATTCTATCTGACAATCTGAGGCCTTGTTGCTGCAACTTCAGCAGAGTTCACACTTGCAGGTAGCAGTAAAACACTAAGGTATGCAGAGAACGCATGTTCTTATTGATCTCGCTGAGTGGCATATATACGCATGGTTGAGCTGCACCTACTTCAGATGGGGTGCACACTAACACTTTTAGCTTAGCAGCTACAGTGACGATTTCGGCATAAAAAAGGGTGTAAATGTATTTAAATATCAATTTGGAACTTCGGAGGCTAATCTGGAGATTTTGATTATGCTTGATGAGCTCTCCTTCAGTTGTTTAGGACAGGGTTTCCCAATCCCAGTCCTCGAGGACCACTGCCCTGCATGTTTTAGATGTGTCCCTCCTCCACCACACCTGATTCAAATGAGTGGCTCGTTATCAGGCCACTGCAGAGCTTGATGACGAGCTGATCATTTGAATCAGGTGTGGTGGAGGAGGGACACATCTAAAACATGCACGAGGAACCCTGGTATAGGAGAATGCTGCAACACTATTTTGCTGCAAAGCACCCGAAATGTTTTCCATCAGCATCGGGGTGAAAAAGTAATGACTGAATCTTCATTTTAGGGTGAACTGTTCGTTCAAAGATGAAAAGTGACCACAGCTCTCGGTCAGCCAATCACTTTGAAATCATCTTAATAAACTTTAATATAAGCTATGAGAGGCTGCAATATCAGCTGCAGAGCAAACGCTTAGTGTTTTGTTCACGTTGCACTGCTGTATGTGTGAGAAATGGCCGAGGTAGGAAACAGCCAAAAGTGAGAGTTTGGCAAATGGATTGAAAGTGAACTGGTGCCTGCAGAGGGAGAGCAGAGTGACTGATGACAGGACTCAGGAGGGAGGGATGACTCATCTGCAGGTTCAATTTGCTGAAATGTCCTAAGTAATTGCCTGGTGCCACCTTAGATATTCAACTTAATATATTTGTCTTTCACACCAACAGACACATGCAAATCCACTGACATACACTGATGGAAAACCTACTCAGACATGTATGTGTACATACTCTTACTGTATGTGAGCATGCAAGAGATGAGAACAATCCTCCAAAAGCCTTAATTCTCTCTTAGAATCTTAAACATCGGAAACATAAGACACTCAAAACAAACTCTGGTTATGAGTGGTTCTGTCTGACAGAGTTCCTGTATGTCATTAGTCTGCCTATTGGGGTGTTACCATCATTCACAGATGGAGGGCACCACCTAGTGGAGAAGTATAATAAACACAACAGGAAAGAATGATTTAGCCACTAGCCATTCTGTTTTTGCTGTTTTATTTCCCATGATGATGATGATGATGATGATGATGATGATGATGATGTGGTCAGTGATAGCCTAAATGTTAGAGAAGCAAGACTGTTCAAATCCCTGGGTCGGTTGTTAAAGTGAAGGGCAGCGTTTGCCCCTCTCCTGTCCCTGAAGTGCCCCTAAGCAAGGCCCTAAACCCCAACCACTCCACCGGAGCTGCTCACTACTGCCACAGTCTGATCTGCTGGCTTCTGTGCAGCTTCCAGGTGTGAATGTGAACGACAAAAGGAAAGCAGTGAACTCTCCTTGAATACATAAAGGTAAACAAACCAATTTCCCTGGTTTTCCATTCTAAGATGACCCTGTTGTTTTTTTTCAGTGAGCATCAGTCAGTCGTAAACTAGGTTCCTCCTCTGCTTACCTGACAGGGAGGCTGCACTCATGGTCTCCGCTGCCACTGCCAGCAAGCGGGCAAAGTTGGTGCTGTCGTTAGTGTAGCAGCTGTCCACCGAGCTGATGAGGCTGGTACGTGCGCTGGCCATGTTGCCGTCCATCACTGAGCTCCAGGTGTTCCACAGTGAGCTGTCCCATTCGCTGTAGCAAGAAGAAGGTGTGCTCTGGAGGCGGGCACGTCGCAAGCCAATCGGTGGGGCCTCCGGCTCGTCGGTGTCAGAGTCATCCTCCAGCTGAGTGGAGCGGGCTGGCCCGCAGATGTAGCCCAAGTTGGGGGAGAAGGGGTTGGGGAGGGAGGGATGCTGCACAGGCAGGGCACTGCTGACAGACAGCGGTGGTATGGTCAGGTAGCTAGATATGTTAGAAACTAAATATAAATGGGACATTGAGGAAAATACCATTTAAAAAAACAAGTTAAAAACTATTAATAGAAGGTGTTTCTTGCTTGTAACAAGTAAAAAAAACAAAACAAAACAAAAAAATAACTGAGTATTGTGAGAATTGTCCCAAAATGTCCCATTTATCTCACTGAAAAGTTACCATTTAGGTAACATGATTGTGTCTTACATAAAGTGTAATTTAAATATTTTGACAAGAAATTAGACACCTATACTTGGTAGGATAAATCGTTGTTTTCATGTCTGCACAATAATGACTGGTGTTTTTCTAAAACATAAGATTTTTAGTGAGTAAAAGCTGCACTGAGCACCAGTTGCCTCTGTATCTTTACCTGCATCTCTCAGGTTTAGGACTGAGCTCCAGATACTGGGTGGCTTCCTCTGCTGTCAGGGTGCCACCCTGTTCATCATCTGTTGACATGTAATATGACGTAGCAGACATGTGGCTGTAGGATGGACAGTTCTTGTTGTTGCTGGTGGGTCCTGGTTGCCCACAGTGGCCTGATGCAGCAGACACTGACTGGAGAGAGCCCACGTCCACTGTCAGCTTTGTAGAACGACTGGAGCTGAGGAAAATATACCAGACCGATATGTGAGACTCTGTCTGTCTTTTTCTTGAATCATTATAATAATAATAATAAACATCAATGGATCCCCTGCAATGCTAACACATAGGCATGGATCAACATTTTGGAAATATATTTAGTTGCTTTCTTCACTAAATTAAATTGTCTGATAGATATTTTTACAGCCAGTAGGGAAAAACAGCTAACCTGAGCCTCAGCCCAAAAGTGACAAAATAAATGGCAATAAATATAGTGTGTAAAAGGAAACTGTAGAGTTAACAATCAGTACACACAAGAAGTTTCAAAGTTTTTACAGCACTAGTTCCAAAACAGTTCATATCATCTACGTATATCATATTTTCAGTGTGCAAAAGTTTAGGAGAAATTTTATAGAAGATTTTGGTGACCAATATATCAGTCCCAACAAAACCCTCAGTACTCCTTTCATTTAACAAAATCTAAATGATTATTTATAATTATGTTACTGGAAAGGCTGTGACTAACAAGTATTTTCATTGTTCATTAAACTTTCAATTATTTTCTTGATTAATCGATTAGTTGTTCAGTCTATATAATGTCAGGAAATAGTAAAACGTGTCGATCAATGTTTCCTGAAGCTGACGTCCTCAAATGTTTTGCTCAAACAGTTTACTTTCACAGAGGAGTTGGGAAACCAGAAATATTCATAGTTAAAATGCTGGAATCAGATAATCTTGTATTTTAATTTACTCATAATTAATTATTAACAGTTAGAAGTCCTGAAGTCACTCCTGTCTGCCTTTGGACTCTCTGTGCCTACACTTGTTCTCCCAGTTGGTACTGAAAAACAACAAGCTTCAGGTCTTCTATCCCCAGTCTATACATGAAGTTCTACATTTTCCTGTCCTTGAGAAGCGGAAACTAGCTTGGTTTCCTGTGTTTTAACTCACAGATATGTCTGCAAACAAGATCCTTATCTTTTTTTGTTTCCAGGTGTGGCCATTTCCTTGGCCTCTCATCAGGACAAAAACAAACTCAGAGGAAGGAAGTTTAGATCATCTCGTACCAATAAGGCATTAAGAAGACTTCAACATGACAGGATGTACAGGATGTAAGAGCCAAACTCAGCTGAACTAGAACATGATATATGGTGAAACATTGCATAAAATGAGGTTTGATGTCATACAGTGCATACGGTACAAGTCCAATGTGTCGTCTCCACAGAAGTGAGTGGATGTGGCTGTTTATGACAATTCAGCACTGATCTTTTCCAGCCTTTACCACCCAGTCCGAGCAGAGTGTGTCTCTTACCCTTCATCTGAGGTGAGGCTGTGTGTGTCCGCAGTGTCCTGTATGGGTAGTGGTGGCGGGGGCGGCAGCATGTCCAGTAGGTGTAATGATGCGGAGTAATGCAGCAGGCGAGGACAGCCAGCAACTTTATTACACTCTTTTAGTCCACCTGGAGAAACACAGGACACAGGACATGTCAAAATAAAATAATGCATATCAAATATCATACTAAATTATTACCATTACGTGTTATAGTTTGTGGTCTAACTCAACTATAAGCACTAATTTATTATTACAAGATTACAGTCCTGTTTCTAAAAGTGTAAATGAGTCTGTCTCTCCCACTCACTGTCATTGGTGAGATAAGAACTGCTGTGTGGACATTAATGACTGTAGAGATTTGGTCTTACTGTGCCGGCCTGATGGTATGTGACTGAGCCTCTGTTTGTAGATACTGGATGGACAAGCCTGGTTCCCGGTTGGCACTATGGGGACGCTGTTCACTGCATGCAGCTCTGGGGAGAAAGGAATGAGTTAAACTAGGACACATTACCCAATATTACATGATGATGTATTGGAAAATATTCTAACCAAAACTGTATTACTGTCACATTCATATCATGTCTCAGAAGTTAAAATGCAGATACAAACAAAGACAGAGGACTGTGACAATAAACTGCAGTAGTGGTATTAACATCACATTCACAACTGTCCATCACTATTCACCCTGCTTGCTGTGGCTCTTCTCCCATGACTCCCTCAGCACGCCCATCTTGGGCTGGGGGCGTATGGCCTGTTTCCACGGTAGCGCCTCCTGACTACCAAAGGCTGGGGTCTTTGCAACAGGCTGACTGAATATCTGGATGGTCTCAGTTCCTTGTTGATAGGGCAAACCATGGGGCATTTTAGGACGACGCTTGGGACTGCTGAAGGTCTTGAGGCCGTTGCCCATCAGGTCCACGTAGAAAGTGCCATAGACGCCGCAGCTGTCGGTCACAATGGGGACAGCTGAGTCCAGGCAGCCGGGGTCCTTCTTGGATGAAACTGGGAGGCCTAATGAGACACAGACGAATATGTACAGACATTCCAAAGCACATTTATGGTCATGAGGTTTACTGTCCTAATCTTCAAGTCAAGGTTTCATCAGAATGTATGAAATTCGGTAGGAAGGTAATCTGTAACGAGTCTAAGGAGTCTTTCAAACCGCTGGTACAATTTATTTTATCCTAGCCAAGGTCAAAAATAAAAAACAATGTCACCTTTTAATTCTGGTTTGGTCTGGTTTTGACTTGATATGGACAGACCAAGAGCATGAAGTCATATGCACTGACAGGTAATCACTGATTAGACAGTTTTGATTATATCTCTGTTGTCAATTGAAAACAGTACAACAAAAATATAATTAATGTTCAACCTGATCAACTTCATTATTTTTGGTAAATATCTGCTTATTCTACATTTGATGTCGGCAGCAGGTTTCAAACAATTTGGGACATGGTTAACAAAAGACTGGGAAAGTTGTGGAATGCTCCAAAACCACCTGTTTGGAACTTTCCACGGGTAGACAGGTTCATTAGTAACAGGTATCATGATTGGGTATGATAGGGGCATCCCTGAAAGGTGTTCACAAGCAAGGATGGGGTGAGGTTCACCCTTTTGTCAAATACATGATAGCTTAAAGGATACTATTAAAAGGACTCAGGAACACTTTGTTTTTACACGGATTAACAGTGTTCACACCAGGCCTAACAAACTGAACTAAATGGGTAAACAGATCAGATTTAATTTTACCAAACCAAACAGATTACATGTGAAAGGAGCCTCTGATTAGTGTCTCGCTATATTAACAAATTATTCATTTTATCTGCAGTTGGATAGACTAGTATTCACATCCAGATTATCATGTGTTTCAGGGCAAGGAGTTAGACCACATTTTTACACTCCTCATCTGTGTCAATGTGTGATACTCACTGGTGCTCCTGATCCCTGCATTTTTCTGACCTTGGGCCCATAAGTCCTGATATTTCTGATTGAAGGCAGGTCTCCAGCCTCCAGAAATCCAAGGAGAGTCTGGCGCTGCCATCCTGTAGAGGAAGCAGCACATGTCACTTCAAGAAAATGAATGCCTTAGTATTATTATGAGTTGATCCATTCAATATGAATTAAAACTATGAAGATAAATACTTCTACTACACTTCATATAGGTTTAAGTAAATCTCAGCTGGCATCAGAAGTATCAGACTGAACTTAAAATACAATTATTGAAATACTTATAAATAAAATTAGATTATCTAACATGACATCATATTTCTAAACACCAAGCTCTGCCAGTTTTGTCCACTTTACCTGTGTTTTATGATAAGATCTTCACTGGTTAGTCTGTGCAATCCTAAAAAAAAAAGGAAAAATGGTACAAAATGATATAGTACAGCTCTTTTTTCATTTTTTACATAGCTTTATCACAGTCCTGCAGGTATAACTGAGATTCAGCTTTAACCTACTGAAACTTAACACCTTTAAATATGAACACTGAACCTGTGTGGAGACACACCTTTACCCCTGCCATGTCCTGGTATCAAGTGGCCTGTCCTGCTGTGGCGTCTGAAGAGGAACACAGCTGTAACCATCAAAACACACCACAGGAGGGCGCCAATGCTGCCGATAAACACTGGGTGTTGAAGGAGTGCCAGGACCTGAGACAGATCCCGTCTTTGGCTCTCTGACTCAGGGGAAATAGCCTTTTGTGGGTCTGAAAAGCAAATACAAAGCAGAAGAAATCAGATATTAATACCCTTTTTATTTTCTATATTCTTATTTCAATTTTTCCTTATTTATTTTTTGATTGTAAACTATTTTTGTTTCACTACCATTTTAATGCACAACATGGGTCAAGATTACCCTTATTCACTTTCTTTGTTAACTCAAACAGTGTCTAGCTTGTTTTTGAGTGGCACAAATCAATATTTTTATTTTTTGTTTCTTTCTTTATGTTTCAACATAGGGATAAAAATACATATATCTATATTTGGAAATGTTTGCACTCAGGAACATATTTACTGAGGAAAATGATTCCTCGCACATTTTCCAACTCAACATGGCAACTTTTGCATACCTGATCCATGCAAGTCTTATATTAAGAAGTAGGGGGATAGGAATTAGGGAAGGGACCAATGGCCCTCAGCCTTTAGTCCCCAGCCTACATTTGTTTTGATGTTGTCACAAATTTTAAAGGTGTGTTGTTGGAATTAAAAAAAAAAAAGGTGTGGTTTCACCCATGAGTACTCAGCAGTCATGTAATCTATAAATGACTAAAAAAAGGCTGTGGGTTGGATCATCAGCATGACGACTTGCACCATGGCTGGTGTGATCCCATCAAAAGATGGTCTCTAGTTATACAATTGATATCCATTACTATTGAGGGAGAGAAATATGTCCAATAGCCTTAATATTAGCAAGCTAGCTGTTGACATATTCTATCTAGCTAACAGATCTAGGTCAACAAATAAAACTCAATTGTTATGTGCTACAAAGTGACAAACATGTTTTAAATATCAAATGTATTGTTGTTTAGTCCAAATAACTGATACAATAATTATTTCAACAAAATTACTTTCATAGTATCTTTGTATTTCATTTTTAAGTCATATTTGTATACATGGGTCATATTTGACCCATGCGTAAAAATGTGATATTATAATACAAAAACTTATATTGTTCATAGAGAAGAGAGGCTTCACAAAAGTAATGAATACTTAATGATGAAATCATTTGATTATTAAAAATATAGCATAGAAACTGCCTGAGATTACATGAATACGGTAATTTTTTACCCCTGTTGTGCATTAGAAGGGGTTTGCATAGCTTGTGCAACCAAGGATAAATGATAACATCTCCTCTTTAATGTGCTTAAAATTTTAAACTTTTGCTCACTGATGACAAATCCATGGGGGTCACTCAGCCTTCCCACTCCAGCTCCGTTGACAGCTGCTATGGTGAGCCAGTATTGTTGCCCTGGTTTGAGAGTAGAGATAACGAGGTTGTGCTGGCCACTATCCACTGTCCAGTTCTGGTACTGCTGCTCCTCAGACTCCACACACCACACCTGGAAAAACAATGTGCATCCTTAAAACATCTAGGATCATTGATAAGATAAGTATTTAACAAATGAAGGGTCAAAGCACTACATTGGTGTGTCATAAGTGTTATCCAATGAATACCTGGTAACCCTGTATGATACCATTGTGGGTGTCATGAGGAGGAGGCTCCCAGCTCAAATGGATGGTGTTATTCTGCTCATGGCTCACTGTTATGGACACAGTCATCGGAGAGGCACTGGGCACTGCATAATGAGGGTTGAGTGCACTATTATCATTTAAACATGGCTGTACTGTGTATTCAACTTCAGTAAATCACATACAAGTTTCAAAAAGCGAAAAAAGGACACAACTAACTTTCATCAAAACATTCCTCACCTGTCTCAGGGACTCTGAGGTGCCGGGTGTTGCTCTCCCTCCCATACAAGTCGCTGCCATAGGGACGGACTTTGAACTCATACTTGTAGCCTTTCTTTAAGGGGCCCACCTGAGTCTGAAAGCTGGGCAGTGTCACCTTCCTTGCTGCCCAGTCCGAGCTGGCAGGCAGCAGAGAGCGATACAGAACCTCAAAGCCATCTAGGTAATGAGGCTGGACTGGAAGGGACTGGAGCTGGTAAGAGAGAAAACACAACTTGGATCACACGCCTGGAATATTGACACTTTCTCCGAAACGCTCAATTAGCTCGCTCATACCTTCCACTGTAGCTGGGACATGTTGGACCCAGGGGCCACGATGGTGACATTTTCCAGAGTAACTCGCAGCGCTGACAGCTCTTTGTGGAGGTCTTTCTGTTTAGTGCTGGCAGCCTCTGGAAACACAAGGAGGTCTTTTTATATATGTTTTATATATATTTGAAGCCTAAGCTTGAAATAAATGTGTTTTTTCTCAAGGTGTTCCGATCCAAAAATGCATTTTGCCATACAGTCGTCAGTGTGTATAACTTGCTGCTGTGGCCTGTGCTTCATCACAGAGGATTCAAACCTTTGGGCCATGACAGGCTTCTGAACATTTACTACTACACGAAAAATGAAACAATATTATTCTACAAAAATAGCTGAATAATAAATATACAACTGTAGAGGCTATTTTTGCAGTAATAACCTTGAACGTATCTCAGTCTGTGGTGCATTTTTCCTCATCACTGTCATGCCCTGAGCAACAATATACTGATTTTGAATTATAGTAGGTCAGCATATCGACATTTAGTCGTATTTGTGTGTTGGGAGGAGAAACACAGCGGTCAAAGAGTTATGCTCAGCACTTTACTGTTATACTCTCACTGAGTCAGCCGGCCCAAAACAAAACTGTCAACTGAAAAACAGTCCACGATGAAAGACATTTTGGAGACCCCTGCTTTTTCAGACATCATCTTACCTTCCACAACTAGCTGTGCGCTGGCAGTGACCACACCTATATCATTGGCAGCAGTGCAGATGTACTTCCCAGCGTCCTGGGCGGTCACATAATGGATCTGGAGAGTCTGGTCTGGGTTTACAAGATACCTTTACACATATATAGAGCAGTTAGTTATTTACATGTGCTGGCCCTGAGGAAATACGTACTAGTAGCTGAAAAGCTAATGTGAAACCGTAAATGGCTGTATAGGAATATGAATAATAATAAAGTACATGTTCAACCTATTGACTGACTGTCAAACCTGAAGTTAAATCTTTATTTTTCATTTCAATTTCTTACAGCTGCACTGTGAAACTAGTATGTTCTGTCTTCTGCACATTAGAGTCCTCTAAATGCAAATATAAATTTCATGGAGGCTGTAAATTTTGTGTCTTGCTATAATAAAGTACCTGCCATTCGGGAGAGTCCCCTGCTCCCTGCTCCAGACCACAGCAGGTGGGGGGTCACCTTTAGCTTGGCAGTAGAACTGGGCAGACTCCCCCATTCTCACAGACACATTTTCTGGTTTCAGCACCAACACGGGTTTGGCTGCAGTAGGAGAGAAGAGAACTCAGCACTGTATACTGTGTGGTTGGTTTGTAAAGGGGAAGCCTCTTTTTGTAAAGATAAAAAAAAGTCTAAAATTAAAAATGAATTCAACACATAGAGCTTAAATGATATTGTTAAATGCACTGTATGTAATTTCTGCCACTATAGGTCTCTCAATCAAAACAAAAGACATACGTAGCATGGGATCTGTTGCTGTCTTCACTGTTTAACAACCACCATTGATGATGATGAAAACCTAAATGTGACTCAGGCAGAAATGTTTAAACTTCACGGTTAGTGTCATTCAGTGACTTCCTCCCTCACTCTCTGACTCCGTCCCGACATTATAGCAACAGACAACCAAATGAACTGCACCGTTACCATGTGTACACTTGTGGGTTTCTCTGGTTTGAACATTGTTGGAAACATTTGGGATAAAGACAACTCAACAAGATATCTCACAAAGGTCTAGTTGTTTTAATGCAGTATTATTACGCATCGTATCGTTAAAGCAGTGATAAGCAGTCATGGGAATGTTTTCTTACCCAGCACAGAGAGCCGAGCCGCCCTGCTCTTTCTCACTCCCACAATGTTGCTGGCCTCACACACATAGGCGCCAGAGTATTTCTTCTCTGCAGGAGCAATGATAAGCTTCCCAATCAGCTCCTGCAGCACAAGCACAGTGCAGACAGCAGGGGTGAGACAGGATGCACAGTTCGCTGAACCCTTTATCGGAAATATACACTTCAAATGTGATGTGTGTACCGCTTCAATCGCTTCGTGCAAGATAAGTAGGTACTACACATGATCCTCTGCTGCTCAATATGAACTCCTGTCTACCTTATCTATTTGAAAAAAGGTTCCTATTCTGACACTTGACCGATATAATACAATAGAGTCTATCCATCTCTTTGGGGTTACATAAATGTATGCTTTTTCATCATACTAAGAAGAATCAAACTGCAGCATAAATTAATGCTTTGAAAGAGACAAGAGCTTATGTTCTTTACTTTACTTATGTTTATGTTTGCCTTCTTTTAATTTCTGATTGGACGTCATGTCTTATTCACTTTTGAATTCATCACGACATCACCGCACACTAACTTCTTCATTCAGACATGCCTGGAAATCATGACAAAAAGACACACAATGCTTGAGTAACATTTGGCACCTGGTGCAGGAATTGTGTCTTTATTCACTGCATCGTAGCATCACTTTCACCAAATCTGGATGTATAAAAAAGAGCATAGGGTCCAAGCTTAGTGGCCCTTTATCAATCACAGTGACTGCAACCTGTCCATGGCTGTGTGTATTTTCACCTCCTGCTGCTACCTTCACACTTTTCAGTTAATATTTGCGCACTGTTGGAGATGTTACTAGTTTTGAATAAGTAAGGTTAAAATCTTCCATAAAAGTGACATGATATTTTTCAGACATGAGACCGACATGTAAACCTATCATCACAGTCATGCAGAGGCCGAGTGCTTACAGTGTAGTGGTGATCAGCATTGTCGATGGGCCAGCCATCCCTCTTCCAGATGACATTAGGTTCAGGGTGTCCCACTGGGGGGGCGCAGTTTAAGACAGCCACTTCCCCCTCTGCCACCTCCACATCACTGGGCTGCACAGTGAACTCCTCCTCCAGCACTACAACAACAGAGTCAGGGTTACCCTCAATTAGTCAACACAAACTTCATGGCCATGAAAGCTCTACTCTGAACTGAGAAAACATTTGAAATTAGGTGTCTATCCCTCAGCTGGAGACAAAGTGGGAAAAAAACAGAATAAAAATCATATTAACACATATTCAGCTAAAGACCACCCTTATGTCTTCAGAATCAGAAGATTTGTAATATTACCATAAACAATAATAACACTAAAAAATAAACAATATAATAATAATAATAAGATAAGAAAAGAAAAAGAAATAGACACGTCTTGTCTCGTGGACATGTGGTACATTAATAGGTTCATGCAATGCTCTGTGTAGGGTCCTATAGGTCCCAGGCTCTCTTTAAAAACTCAAAAAATAAATAAATAAATAAATTAAAAAAACTCAAAACTATATAATCACCTCAATACTTTGTGATTTTACCTCACACCCGAGCTGTAAAACATAGTGATATACAATGGATGTTCATACGCTCTGTATGTGTGATTGGTGCTGACAGGACTGTTTACATCGCACAATCTTAAATCCCAACTAAGTTTAAGAATTTATGACAATTTTTCACAAGAAGTCTAACAGAAGTGAAACCTCAGTTGCACTAATTGATCCAAAACATAGATAACGTCATTATGTAGAAAAATATATTCAATTTTTCTTTGTCTGAAAATGATTTTTGACATGCATGAACCATGCATAAACAACATAATATAACGAATACTAAATATTTCTTTATTTGGTGCAATAACTACTGTATACTCTATGGTCATTTATTTACTTCATGTTCCCTTCATCCCATTGTGCAAGCCCAGGTTTGTGACAAAGGAAAGAGTTCAGGGTAAAGAAATGGCTGCTATTAGTTTTATCTTTTTACTTAGAGCAGTGGGGTTTGTGAGACCCCAAACAAGGAGGCCAATGATGGCAAAACACAAGGGTTTAGTTAGCGGTAAACTTAAGAACTGTTTAGAGCATTTTATGGTCAAGGTTGATATTTGCTGCCATCACTCAAATTCCATAAACACCATCTAAAAACAGATACCTGAAAAAAGCCTGAATGAGAACTGTCTGCCATCCTGTGCTGCCCTGTCTGGCCAAGTCCTTTAATGTCAAATCAATAACAGGTTATCACAAAACTAAAGCTGGCGCTTTGTACTAAAGTTTCTGACAGTACACCATCAGTAAACACACCTGCAGCAGGCACAAGGCCGATGGCTGACTGTGACTTTACTCTTTATCGGCTCCAAAGACAGGCAGTAAACCAGCTTTTAAAGCCCTATGTGAATATGTTTTCTCTACAGAAGAAAACAGCTAGTAACAAGCACTTAGAGTACAATCATTCTGAGGTGGAATTTAAAAATATGACCATAAAAATGATTGTAGGGCAATATTTCTTTTTCCACATTTGATAGATATTTTGGAGAGAGATGTATAAATTTGTGTTCAGCACCAGAAAATCTTTTCTGCTGTTACCGTCTCTTTCTGAGCCATAATCAAAAGACAAAACCAAAGTTCATTTGAACCTTCCTACGCTGCCTTTTTGTCCACTGCAGCTTGAAGTGTCCTGCAGAGACCCCAAGACGAGCAGCTGCTGCATGTCGACTGCCCCACTGGGATCCAGATAAGTAAACAGTGAGGGTCCGAGCTCAATTAGCACCACTGATTGACCCTGTCCTGTCCAGCAAACATTGACACTGGAGCTCTGTACCCTTTCTGTCTCTGTCACCACATACATCTTCATCAGCCCTCTACATGCGCAAGTGTGTCTGTGTATGTGTGTGAGATAGGGAGGGAGGGGGGTTTCATCTCCCCTACACTCTCCTCTAAAAGGTGTGTGTGTGTATGTTTTGAATTTCTTCACTGAGCAACTGTTGATGAGTTTACTTCTTTGCTTCTTCACTGATAGTTTTCTATTTATGTCAACGATGTAGCTCTACAAAATAAATCTTCTAAGCCAGAGCTTAATATTATGATTTCTCAGTAAACCACTTTATGCAGATAATAAATACTCTTAGTAGATGAGCATGAACAAAAATGGCAGAATGTGCTAAATGTTGTGCTAGAATTTTTTGCTGAAAAATGGAAACTAGTGGAAAACCAAGATAGCCACCCTACAGAGCAAACACATTTTGGCCATTTGTATCTGCGATCCCTTGGACTTAGATGTGAGAGGATTTGACTTGTGAATATGTCTGAACAGCAGAAAGTTTTTGAACTGGGACATGCATGGACATGCCTGCAAAAGTGAAGTGAAATCTCTATTTGGTATAATGATTGATGTATTTTTTTTACTTTTCAGAATTTCTTTCAAAAGAAATGACAACGTAACATTCACGATACCGAGCGTTAGTTTCTCTTTGTGTTTTAGGAAAGACTGGTAAGAACCTAATTAACAGAGATTAAATATGATGTCCTGTTTTATTTTGTCTTTATATGATTTAAGGACTACCTGCACTCTACAATCTATTAGGACCCCCCCAGTCTTACCTGCAATATACAGGGATGCATTCCGGCTGGTGGCCGTGCCAGCACTGTTCCTGGCCACGCAGGCGTAGACACCCTCGTGTGACTGACCTCGGCTGCCTTCTCCTACACTCAGGAAGAAGAGGCTCCCCTCTAGCAAAACCAGCGGCTCCAAATGTCCATCTGCATTCAATGTTTTCAGAGGCTGGCCGTTTCGCAGCCACTCAATGGTTGCCTTCGGGCTGCCATCTGCCCGGCAGGAGAGCGTGGCGGGATTCCCAGCTTTCACCACAACATCAGAGGGGTGGAGGACGATGCGGGGCGGCATGTCCTCTCCACGAACTCTGTAACCTGAGGAGGAGACAGATTTGTAGAAAATGTAAAAAGCATCCAAGTGTATATCTAGCAGCAGAGCAGAGCAGAACTACATCACACAAGAGCGTGTGTTGTAGTTCTGTCTGATCACATTGAATGAACAGTTCAGATGTTTCCATCATGCAGATGGGAAGTTGGGTGAAGTTTCATAGTCCACAAAAGATTTCTGGAGCTGCACAGCAAAACAGTGTTGCAGCATTCTCCTAAACAACTGAAGGTACATGGGGACTTGTTTTAAAACGTAAAACAAAAACACCAACAACCGAACAGAAAACATATAATGGCTCCATATAGCTTGCCGGCATTAATCCAAGTCTCTGGAAACAAACTGTTTGGAAAAGACGTTATTGACACCTCTGACATGCTGTCGGCTCATGCACCTACTTTAAACAGGGTGCATGCTTAAACTTGAAGATTCCACATTAAAAAGGGTGTAAATAACATCTTTTCAGGTGATTTTGTGATCTTAGGGCGTCTGGAGACTTGGATAACACCAGACACAGCTGTATGGGACCATTTCATGTTTTTCTTTTTTTTTTGGGTTGTCCCCATCAGCTTTAGTCGTTTAGGAAAATGCTGCAACACTTTCCCTGTGAAGCTCCATAAATGTTTTGTGGACACCATAACTGAATTTTCATTTTTGGGTAAAAGTATGTTAGGTATTGCAACAGGGCTTAAAACTGAATCTGTGGCCGGCCATTACTGAATGATTGTGACTTACAGAATAATTTTATGATGACAATGATGAAACTGTATCAAATGTTGATTGGCCATGTGTGCCTGATACACAATACGCTCGATAAGATCAGAATCTGCACTGATATCACTTGTGTTTGATCTCACACATCTGAAGGTAAGAGCATACACGTATTATTTTTTTCCGTATTGAGAAGCCACACCCAAACAGCAGCGCCTAGCACCATGCATCACCACCTCTGAGTTCATTTTATCTGGAAACAGAACACCCACAACAAACAAGGTTAAGCCTTGCTACCAACAAACAATGTCTATTTGCATCCAGCAGCAATGGAATGCCATTGTTTGAACTTCCCATGGAGCTGGATGACCACGCTGAAGGAAATGGGGAGACTGTGATCAGCTTCCTGACAGGAGAGGAAGCTCGAGGGTCTCAGGAACATCAACCCTAACAAAGGCAGACTCGAACTCCCCCATCAACAGCATATCCGCAACAGAACAAAGGACATTGTGGAATTTTACCATGGACTTGTTTTGACTGATTTGCAAACAAATAGGAAAATTCAAAAATGAAGTTGCAATAACTTCATGTCAGAAAGGCCATGGGCTTTGTCAAGGATTCGAGAGGAACATTCACAGAGGCCGCGTCCCCTCTCATATACTCACAGAATTTTTTTTTTATAGAATCTGAAACTACTTGTCGCAAGCTGCTTGTTAATTCAGAACCAGTCACTGCCAAATCCCTACAAAGTAAAAGGGGGTACCAAAACGTTTGTAAAAGATGAAAAAACACCAACGAGCTCAAGAGTTGCAAACTCTTAAGAAGCGTTAAGAAGCATCTAAGAAATGTTTTTTTTGTTTTGTTTTGTTTTATCTGGCCAAATATTTTTGGCTGCCTTAAATGGGCAGGGACAATCAACAAAGGGGTTGTACTCCTTGAGCTGCTCATTCATTCACTATAGCCGGAGACACCTTTAAATTACAGCTAACAATAGCCTGTTTGACCTCATTGTTGCTGAGTACAGAATAAAAAAGAGGATGCAGGCCAAAACGTCAATGCATCAGAAGTCAAAGTGTTCATAGGGCTCTGCGCATTCCTCAAAGCTGTTTTCTCAGGAGGAAGGTTGCGATGAGGATGCTTCAATGTGTCTGGAAAAAGTATTCAAAACGTGTGGGAAAGCAAGGCAGCCTCCAGCCAAACAACGCACCATCACACTCAACCCCCCCGTGCCCCACATGTTGGCACGGAGACCCCTGAGAGCTCGCGTTGTGTGTCAGGCTGAGATGACTGGTCCTTTAGTTGACTGATCAATTAGTGGATGAACAGAAAAGTCAGTGGCATAAAATTAAAGAAAAGGAATCACTGATTTAAGCAGGATGCAAAATTCCATTGTAAAATCATCATACCTGAATATTTGCAGGGGTTAAGTCTTTTAAAGTGAATTATTTTTGAATATCTGACATTATTCACCAAAACATGACCACAATTCAATGATAATAATGAGTATATGCAATCAATAGCAGTTTCAGCCCGTATCATGTAATTATGTTGGCTCATTTGCTAGGGATTTCTCAGATTTTGCCAAATACAGTGCAATGTGACTTACAAGTGAAATCTCTGGCCACTGTTTTAGTTCTTAGATACATGAGGTTAAGTGTATTCTATTTCCTACCTGTTACCATTTAAAACAAAGAACGAGCAGGCAGTGTGGGGATCATCCTTGACACTTTTGAGTCAGTTTTAACACTGACACACATGATAAGGAGGTGCTGAAGACAGACAGTAATATTGTGTGTGTAATATTCATTAAGTATCAGACTTTAAAGCCCAATTAAATCTATGAGGTAAAATTACTGTCACCGCCATTTTTAAGTCACGTCACTGATGTATAGCAGGTTTCTATCAGTCTGTTTGCTGTATTTACAGGTCGTGGCATTAAGTTAACACGTGAATATAATAACTAATTGAGTAGTTCTGATTCTGAATGATTCCGAAACTCAAACGTACTCACCTGACAGAAGAACTCCAAATACTGGTAACAATATTCTCATGAAAACACCTCCGGTCATCCTGAATGTTCAGCCAAGTTAACAGTCATAGATAGCTTAAAGTTACTTCACGAGCCAGCTACCCTTGATACGTTTTGTTTTCTCTTTCTCTCTATTAAGCTAGCCACGCAACTAACTTTTACGCTTAATTTAACTGAACGTCCAGCCAATTTCTCCTTTCTTTTGTTTTCAACGACAACAACATTCTAACTTTAGTGCCAAAATCACTTAAAAATGCCGTCCTGTAATAAAAGTCAACGCCAACTTGAATTCGCCGTCAGTTACCGCACCAACGTCAAGCTAGTAGCAGTCAGGAGCTTCCCCGTCAGCCGGCTTTTCAAAATAAAACCCCTGTTGACAAAAGTATATTCCGCTCAATCCGCTGTAACATCAAAAAGGCACAGTTTACGGAATAACTCAAGTAATTTGATTTTATTCTAATGCGCCATATGATTTTGTCACACTGCATCCCTGCATAGTTTAGATAAATAGATTAATTTAGTGCGACTAATGCTCTCAATTTTAATTTGAAGACAGTACCTCCAGCTTCCGGCAATGTTCTAGCTCGCTGTACCAAAAACGACATGACGCTCAACAAGTGGTCAATGTGCCCTCACTCAAATTATAACAGCGTCTATCTATCTATCTATCTATCTATCTATCTATCTATCTATCTATCTATCTATCTATCTATCTGTCTGTCTGTCTGTCTGTCTATATTATTTTTATCAGCAATCAATTATTAGAAATTATATAGATAATTAAGGTACAAATCTATTTATTACATATTTTCTGGTGGCCTTGGTAATCTCCTCCACTTCCTCAACAGATGCACCGTCAAACTGAGTGAATTAGCAGAACTTCCTACCCTGGAATCCCAAAGGAGAACCTGATTGTAGCTCAAACTATTGTGTTTTTAGGAGTTATCTAGTCAAATAAAAAACTGTAGAGGATGTATTCATTCTTGCTGTCTCAACATAAGCCATACTTCCATCTTTTCAGTTTGTTTTTGACAGCAGCAGCTCACTACTAAGGAGGCGGGAAGGTTGATTCTCCCATGGTTCTAAACAATAGCAGGAAATTATGTATCTGTAGAGTATTTCATCTCTCAGTTAGCGGCTTGTATTGAGGGGCGGTCACTGTCGAGTTTTTTTTTTTTTCATATTTCACATTAGCTGAATGATAGGATGTTTTTTTTCTTGACTTAGGTTATCACAAAAAAACTGAATCACTGAAATAAAAGCAAGTTCACTTTAACTTGTAGATAAAAACATACTGATTTGTGTCCCATTCTACACACTAATTTAAAGCATGTTTTAAGTATGTCAAAAAGAAAGTCGCAATCAGGTAAGACTGCGCTGTTGATGAACACGATTGTCCCACAATGCAATCTGGAAGGAATTGAGGTGCCACTTAAAGCTGCAAGAAGACAAAATAAATAGCACATTGGTACAAGTTTGGGGTATTTAATTGACTCTTTCCATTTAATGCTACTTTATACTTCTACTCCACAACAACTCACAGGCAAATATTGTACTTTTTACACTACTTTTTTGACAACTTTATTCATTATAGTAACTTTGCAGATTTAGTTTAAAAACACAAATTACTATCAACAAATAAGTTATAAAGTAATATTAATGATTAAGATAAATAAATTTTACAAGTCACCCAGCAGATAAACTGTAGTAGTCAAGCACCTTAACAAGCTTCAACATTTAAGTGATGAACACACTGATGCATGAATAGCCTAATTATAATGGTATAAAGTGTAAAAAGTATTGCAATCTAGCTTAAATATAACACTGGGAAGGATAAAAAAAAAAAAAAAAAAAACCACTCCAGATGCTGAGTTACTTCCAAGTCCCATCACAGCAAAACAAGGGCGACCCAGAAATAAGTGGACTGCCACTAGTTCATTCTGTCCAATGGCTCACATAAATAACGTATTGTTTAGTGAGCTGTTCATTGTGAGGCTCAGAAAGGCCCGGGGCTAAGTGATGGATGTTTATATTGATCCAACAACTTGGGCTTGATGGCCCCGGCATCGGCCAGCTTTCAGTCTGCAACAAAAGGTTTAGAGAGGATGAAGGATGAGTCCCGGCTAAACACAACCCATGGGAATGGTGCTGGGCTGAGATGTGCCGAGGGAAGGAACCTCTTTCAGGCTGTAGACCAAAGGTCAGGAGAAGTATTGGAACGAGCATAGAGGGCGGGATGGAATAAGGAAAAGAAAGAATGTGTCGGCTATAGTGAGGAATGTGATAAAAAGTGACTTCAGAGTAAATTCAGAGTGTAATTCAAGTGTGTTTTGTAAAGGAATCAACAATCACTGTCAACATGAAAGACTTCTTTAAGCTTGTTTAAGCAAAAATGCATTCTGGATTGTGACACGCTGTACCTCTGTTTCCTAGTGAACCGACCTGATTGGCAGAATTAAAGAAAAGGGTGTACAGCACAATGTTTATCTTCATGTATTTAAGTTTTCCTTTCAGACAACTATGATGTGTCCATCATGATTACATCTGGGAACACTTCATAATAACCAGCATTTATAAATGGTACATTTCTGTTAATTAAACCTTAGTTAATGGTTATTTCAGGTGCACAAACAATGAAGTGCTTTCTAAACCATTTAATAATTAATTGTTTATTGTATATTTGCAACTGTTGTTTATAAACCTTTACAGTTGCTTAATACATAGTTTATAAAGCATTTAATATTTGTTAACAGTCAAATAGCTGTTGTGTTACCTCACATGTTAACAGTTAATCAACATTCCTCTCTAAAGAATACAATGTTATATGCAACTATTTTACAGAGTTGCAATTCAAACTTTAGAAGTGAGTAAATCTCATTTTTTTTTATTGTGCACACAGTTAGAGCATGATTATGATTCGCATAGATAGCTTTAAGCTGATGGCTTTCCCATGGTATCAAAGGAGATTTCCTCAAAGACAGTTTGACCCAAATGTTGTCTTTAGCGTTTGCTTTAGTTCAAAAACGACACTTAACCTTGTTTTATCATATTGATGCTTCATAGCTTCTTCTAATCGTTTGAGAATTGCATGTCAAAATGATTTAAGCCAATGACATGTTTCAGTAATCTGCTCTGGACTATGTCACATTAGATCTGTTATACAACACAATGGGTGTTCATACAATATGTTCTATATTGGTGATCAGTGTAGACAGTTTTTTTTTAACACAGCACTACCTCTCCCAAAACTCAAATCAGATTTGTAAATTACAGTATACATTTGTTTAACTGGGAGTTTAACCTCCAAACATGTCAAAGTCAGTTAGTAAGTTAACATACTGTTTTTCTGAATAACTATTTGGCAAACAAAAGGAAAGTTCTATCATTAACTATCATTAATAAATGGCTGATTTGGTTTGGTTTAAAGTTAAAAATGAGTTAATAGTTATTCGACTGTTAACAAACAATGAAATGCTTTGTTAGCATTTGTAGAGGTTTTTATGGTAGACTTAGACTAGACTAGAGGTAGACTTTATAATGGCCATTTAAATAATGTTTATATGTAACCACACAGTAACTGTTAACCATTTACAAAGTATAATAAACATCAGTTGCAACTTTACAATAAACACTTGCTTAATACATTGTTTATCAAGCATTTTATTGTTTCTTAACTGTGAAATAACTATAAATTAACGTTACATTTAACATTTATTAATGATGGTTAGTGTACCTCATCCAAGCTGCAAGCTCAGTTTGTGGCAAAGAGTCACTACTTCACTACCTTTCTGCATCTTGGGTTTAAATGATGTCACACTGAAAAAAAATTTTCAAAGGGGAGAAAATGTTTATTGTTTTTTTTTAAATTTATGATAATAATAATAATTATTATTTTTTTACATATACAAAAGTGGAGTCTGTGGGACAACAAACAAGGTAAGTAAGATCAATGTCAGAAGGCTTAAGACCTGTCTCATTTTATTCAAATTTATTTATATCTTAAAATAATTTCCTACATGGTCAAATGACTCAGTTTAGCAGCTGATCTTAGCCCATGTGATGCTTTAGAAGTCTACCTATGATTGCATTGCAACGTACGTCCAAAGACCTCGCATGACAAATCATGCATCAGTCCATGTGCAGCAGGCTGCAGCTCGTCAGAGTTGTGTGCCTCCAGTCTGAGAAGTTGTCAGAGTTCAGGACTCACCTTTCCTGCGATGTGGCCTGCTCCTGTGGTGCATGTGCTTGTGTCCATCACCGTGACGGACATGCTCCTTTACCCGGCTTTTCGACCCCCTGTTCGATCCCGTCTCTGTTGGACAGATGTCCTGGCACGTGCACCTCTGCGAATACTCTGCCCAGGTGTAGAGGCAGGACACCCAGAGAAGCCACGCATTGACCCGCATCTTCAGTCAACACTTCCTGGATGCAAGAACTGAAGCCCTACTGCAGCTCATCCGTATCATCCATACCCTCAGCAAATTCTCACTTCCCCTACTGTGGCACCCCACAAACATGTGACCTGTCCTACACACCACTTGTTATTTGGAAATAGTCGAACAGTATGTTTTCTTCATATTCCTTAAACATGGCTGTGTGCTCCTCTCCCCTCCCTCTTCGATTTGGCTCTCTTGGTCTCCCCATCGCCCTCCTCTTTGGGTCCCTTTTTTCCCCCCGAGGAGGGGGAAGTTGGGGGGAAACAATGATCAAAAAACAAGATTCGGACCTCATGCTGAGCGAATAGTGAGGGGAAGGGGACCAAGGGGTACTGTCTTGTCCAACAACATCTGTGCCATTCATTCTGCATGGGATAAGGAGGGGGGGAGGCAGAAAACAAGGCTCAGTCTAGTGAGAGGAGGTTGAAATAAGGGGGAGGTAACACAGAGAGGCCTGTTTTCCCAAGTCAGATAGGTTTCATTAATCAAATGTCTCCCATGTGACTAATCAAATGCGGCAGAACAGTTTTTGATTATGTAAAGCATCACAGAACATAAATGTGAGCATTTAATATCTAAAAATCAGTGCTCACCGAAAAATATGAAGTAATTCCGCAGTTTTTTTCTTTGGTCAAATAGAGAAACATTTCTTTTTGTTCCACAAAGTACAATTTGCATTTTAAGTCCACATTCTCAGAAGTAAATGAATGCACCCAAAGAATGTTTTTTCTTCTGATAAACAACGGCTTCAAAAAGACAAAAACGGGTACAAAGGCTTCCCTCTCTTTCACTGCGTTGCTTTAATGTGACAACTCACCCCCCCCGACTCAACACCCAACCTCCCACCAGTCAACTAGCCAGGCAAATTTGTAGCTGCCTGTCTGCACAGTATGAGTCTCATACATCATCTTGGCTCGCCCGTAAGAAGCAAACAAAAGTACTGAATCAACCTCGTCAGAATGTTTCAAGCAGTCAGTTTGTCTGGTTTGAGTGGACTCCTAGAGCGTACAGAGATTACACCTCTGATTTGGTCTGCATTTCATCTACCTGTAAACAAAAACAAAGTAGTGCAGATAGTTCGAGGGTTTGGCCATTTTTCTGTGTCACATCAACTCCTGTATGCCCTCTGTGGCAGACAAAAGAGATGGCTCCTCGTTACAACTGAAACCAACTTTTCATCGGTCGTATACACCAGGCACTTAAAATAAAATTATGATTGGAATCCCACAAAATAGTTTTCATTTTTAATAACACCCATTTTCCAGAACCATCCTAAAATAATGAGCTTGTTGCACATGGATTGATCAGGATTGATTAGACAGATAGAAAATGATCAAGTTCTGAGTTGACTGAGGACTCTTTCTATATCAAAGACAGCTTCTATAGACATGTATCCCACATACTGTACAGTACATGTGCATTCGCTCCCATTCAGTACTAAGAAGACCAATGTCATGACTTGATGAGGCTGGCAAAAATATTTGTCCCGCCAATGAAAGTTGAAGCTTCCCTTCATAGTTTACATATTTACATATCTAAATATGACCTGATAACATCTAACACTGGCATGCAAGGGGAGCATGATCTTTTTCCTGCACCAGGCTGTTCGAGCTGTTTTGGCCCAACATCAGTTCCCTTTCATTCAATCAATATCCAACTTGATAAAATCTAGAGCGCTGTATCACTCTAGATTTAAACCACACATACCTGTTTAACCATCCTCCACTGTAAACTCACCAGATCTAGGGTCTTCCTCAGATTGTACTCACATATAAATATCAGCCTCCTAATTAGGTCTGAATTTTTCTTAATCAAGATCCATGCATTATTCCATGAGAAATTAACGAAAATGCGGAAAAACACCCTAGCTGGCAACATTAATGGGGTCTATTCTGGGCTGAGACCCATCCTCCATCTACGAGTCATGGAAATCTGTTCAGTTGACTTTGTGTTATACTGCTGACAAATCAACCAACCAAACAACAAACAGACGGGTGAAAACCATTGGCGAAGATGATTACACAAAACATAATATAATCAACTTCACTTTAAACAAAGTTTAAATTGTGCACTTGTTTGACTGAAATAGCTCTGTGTTAATAATTATGCCACCATAAAAGAAAAAAGCCAAAGGTGTGGATCATGAATCAAGGAATTATCATCTTGTTCAACACAAGCTGCTGTAACTGAAGCCCAAAGTTACAGATATAAATTTAGTCTTAAGTGAAATATAAGAAATAGAAAACATTGACAAGAAAATATGCCTGTGTTTCTACTGCACCGGCGAAACATTACATTTGTAAGCCAGCGTTCACAATAGGCCGCATTTCAAGTTGTCATAGTAGGAAAAACACAGATGTCACTATTCATTTTAAGGATGCCTCTGTACTATTCAAGGGTCTCAGTAAGCCACGACAGTGTGACAGTGAGCCAATGAGAATGATACCAGGATCCCGAAAGTGATGCAACTCAATAGAATTTAGAATGTTATTTATATTATTAACACCTATTCTTTTTCCACTGTGATGTTTTAAAATGTCTGCAGTGGAAAAAGGCCTATGCCAGGATCTACTGTTGCAGGACTCGGCACACATGTTGAACTCCAGCAGATTTAATCAGTTACATCTTTGTTTAACAAAATTCCTCGTGTGATTAAGGTGTATGCTCTCCTGGAATCTGCAACTTGAAGTCATGTCCCATGATACTGTAGTACCAGGATGTCAACATTGGGCCTATTCCATGGGAGACATTTTGTCATAGCACAGGTGAAACAACTTTATTAATGATGCTCTCAGTTCCATCAAGTGTCCCATTAAGCTGTCAGTAAGCCAACATACTTCATTTCATTACCTATTTGGGCTTCAAAGCGAGTCAGTGTAAAAGTTTAACTGCAGGACTCAAGGTGTCTCCTACTTCACTCAAAAGTCGATTCTCAGTGTCTGCACTCTGGAGGTTCAGTGTTTCCACATTACACCTGTGTAAGTTACCTATTGGACGATGATTCCAAAACAGGTGTAATGTCACAAAAGAGACACTGTCCTCCTTCGGTGGATGAATGCGAAAACAGTCTTCTAGTGAAAAACTCCTGTATACATGTAAAAGTTTAACTGGTAGCCATTCTAATTTAATCATTTATTTCCAGCCAGTCCTCATCAGAAAAACAACCACATAGGTTGACTGTGAAAGAAGCTTATTACGACCCATATGGACCTTTTGTGTCAGGCAGCAACCATACGAATTAAAATGGCAGCAAAGGAGGAAGTTAGGTGACACAGTTTAAAGAGTGACAAAGTCTGCATGAGGGTTGGACAGGTGGGTCCCACAAACACAGGACTTTCACCCAGGAGACCTACTCAAAACCAACGGTGAGTTACAACTTGGTAATGTAGTCAATTTACGTCATGTACATAATGTAAATTAAAGTAACGTACGGTACATATGTTAATATATGTAAGTGGAGTTACATAAGCAACTATCTTACCATAACCTGAACCCAGACCTTTTCCTAAACCAAGTAGTTTTGGTGCCTAAACCTAACCAAACTGCGACCATACGATGAAGGACCGTTGTTGGGTGATATACTGTATATCATTTTGGGAGTCACTGGCAATTGACCTATTCAGACATTCAGGTTAGCAGGATGTGTTGATATTTTGTATAGTGATACTCAAATATATAAAGATTTGACCTAATATTAAGCATCAGGTCATTGCATCACTGCATTACTTTTGTTAGTCTTCTTTTCCAACCTGTACCTAAAGGTCAGTCGATCCAAAAGCTAAGACACTGAAACACAGGCCAGCTGGAGCCCATGCAACAACTGAGCATGCTCCGACCACTGCGGCCACCCATGTTTAATTGTGAACGCTTTCTTTGATCAGTGTAGCCATTGCCTTTCTAAGCCTGGCCAATATTCAATCATGTCTTCAGCGCTGTCAAAATGGAACCCCCATGGGGTCGAGCTTCGGCCCGCGATGGGGCGTCATGTCCGAGCAGTGGAGGGCTATTGGGGAGCGACCTGACCTCTAATCTGGGCCTTCATCGTCCCCCCGAGAGGCAGAGCTTTAGGGTAATTCTTCCCTGAGAGAGAGGTAAAAGGCCAAGGCAACACCAGCATCTCAGCTTGAGGATTCTGCCCCCCTAGTGTGTGTTGCAATCATAGCATCCCTCGGCTATATACAAAAGTGCATAATAGAGCACGACCAGGCGGCGCTGAGAAAAAACCTCTTCTTGGCCCCAAAACCGCATAGTTTGTTGCTCGGGCGACGAGGCCTCGGTTCATTTCCACGTTCCATCACTGGCTCTTTCACAGCTTAGTGAAATACCCAGCCGGTGAACTCTGGCGTTTTTTGTTTTGCCAAACATCCACTTGTTGGCTAATAAACCATTCTTTAATCCAAGCCTACATGAGGATTTAAAATGAACTGCATTTAGTTTTACCCCATGAAGGACTCATCAAGTTTTATTTACCAAACTTTCTGAAAGGATGGCAAACATTGCCATCTGCTTGATTTCACATGAACTGAATCGCATTCTTTCGGGATAAGTGCACCAACTTTCCCCTCCGAAATCCTTAATGGATTTCGGGTGTTGTGAGAGCTGGGTGGGGCGGTGACGGTATCCATATCACAAACAGAGAGCTGAGATGGCCGAGGATGTGAACGGCAAGCCAGGAGTTCCGCTTGAGTGCATCTGAATGCGAGATCTACCAGAGAGGAGCGCACCCCGTCCCCTCCGCGGCTTCAAAACCAGGCACCCTGAGCTTTCTGCTCACACCTCTTTGCCCTTGCAATGCTCCCCCTTTCTCTATCTCGCCCGCCCCCATCTCTTTATATGTCCAGCTGGCTGCGCCACAAAGACTCTGTCTCCCGGTTCCAAATGATCCTCAAACCCCCACATGCTTTGTTCTGCTCATTTTCCCACTCCCCAGAGACGGAGTTTAGTTGCAAAAATTAAAATGAGGAGAGGATGGAGGGAGAGAGGAAGATGGGGGGGGAGAAAGATTAAAAAGGTGAGGTAAAGAGACAGTGTGTGAGAACGAGAGGATAAGCCAAGCAATCCTGTCAGATCTTCTAGACCCACACTTCAGGGACCGCAAAGACCTTGAGTTTGTAGACTTCAATACAGCGAGGAACCGGAGTAAACATCTTTTGCATCGTGACCTTGAATTATAAACTGCATATGAATGTTTGCAGAAAAGATAATTTGGTTGTCGAAGTGAAAGAACCAAAAAGTTTCTGTTGAAGTCAAGGAATAGTCGAACCGTCTCCTTCGCTTTCAGTGCACTTAAATCAACTCGTCTCTCAGCGCGGGGGCTAAGATCATGTTTTGCGGTAATCATGCGGTCAATTACAGGCAACAAGTCCCTCCAGGTTGAAAGGTTTCAGATCCCCTATCCCACCCTGCTGAAATCCCCCCCAGTCCCCCAGCTTGTGTGAAATCATGCGGCGGATTGTTGTGCGGAAAAAGGACCACAGTATGGAGATGTGGGCCGGAACTAATAGGATTGGTTTTGATTCATTAGATTCTCTTTCATCATCCTGGTTGGAATTCCACTCCACGTCTCCTCGGGCTTCACACTTTTAAAATGGAGGTGGGAGGGGGGCAAGTGTTTATAATTGAGCCTCTAGACTGCAAAAGCTCATTACTCTCTATGGAATCATTTGGTTATTTATACCCCATGGAATCAGCATCATAAGCATGTGAATGCCGCACTGTGTTTGTCAAGGCACTGACAGCGCAGTACAGGATATGATTCAATGGTTGGCAAAATGTGTCATAGAAATATAGAACAGCAGTTCACAAAGGCAACACACAATGATCTGTGTATACAGTAGCTTCTGAATACCGTTTCACAGAGAGAGCTACAATTTGAAGATGCTTGACAAATTTTGCAGCCCGGAGCATGCCGAGCGTGAGTTGTAGGTAGATGTTTCCGTCTTCATAAATCACCTCCTGTTCTCACTTAAACTAACATTGTACAGTCCTGCCGAGCAGCCCCGAGGAGCTCGAAAGAGTAGTTGGACATTGGGAGAGAACCAAATATTCTCTTGCTGAGAGTTTAAACACACATTTCATTTCTGCCACTAAACCCTCCCTGAGGCTCTCCACCAAAACAACTTCTGCCGACTGTTGTGTGTGGTGGGCCGAGTGGAGCCAGTCCTCCTGAAGGACTGAACACCTGGCGTCACATTTGATTCTGCTCTGAACTGTAGCTTGTTTCCAATTGGAGGAGAGCTCAGAGAGAACTTTTAAACCTTTGGGGTAAAAAAGGGGATTTAGCTTCACTTCTGGTTATCAACCTGACGGCAGCAGCGATGGCCTCCATTGCCAGGTGTTAAAGTACTGTGTACTTGACCGCATTACTTCATGAATGTAATGTTACAAAGAGGATACAGAAGAGTGAGAACTAGAGTATCTGGTGAGTGCTGTGCTGAACGAGAGGTTGACCTGAATCCAAACACACAGACACACTCCCTCTGTGCTCGCCATTGCTTGCAAGCTTGCAGCATATGTACACTAACTGAACGTTATCTAACTGTCCAGTTCACTTTCTTACTGCCTCAAAATTGTACTGAAGTACAGTACATGAGTTGATATACTTACAACTGCCTCAAAATTGTACTTAAGTACAGTACTTCAGTAGACGTACTCACATTCCACCACTGGTTGTTTGACCACTCAGTCGAAACCATTTGATCACCAATAAACAACCTTCACTGAAATGCTTCTAAAATAACTGTTGACACCATACAAAAGCATGCAAAAAATGTATTCTTTATTGTAAATGATTATAGAATAAAATGGACATCTTGAATTTGTTTATTGATTTCATTTGTAGGGGACCTGGCACAAGCTCAACACAAGTGTTACCATTTAATGTATTGTGCCAGTATGAGCTTAAAGCTCATTTCCATCCAGTGTCTTACCATTTCAATTTTCATATCTAATAAGGGAAAAATGTATTAAGTCCAGATAATTTAGCCTTATAGTAGGCAACACTGTTCAATCAGTCCTGTTGAAGAGCAAAACACACAATCCCTAGGCTTTAAACAACAGTAAATGGGACACATTTAGAATTTGAATTAACTTCTTTCACTTAATACACTGGGTCATCCTGAGTTTAATGTGTGCCACGAACTGTCAGTAACATAATAAATGTTTACCTTGTACCTCAGGAATCATTTATTACAAGGTGATTACAAGTGATATAAAAATAATACAAGTCAGCGTGGCAATATAAATATTTACTTATATTAAAGGTTTTGCAAAAGGGTTTTAAAAGGTTGACAGTGTTTCAGTGCTGGTTGACAAGGAATTACTGTATTGCTTCACACATATCAAATAAAAAAACGTCATGTATTAAATGATACAAAATATAAATAAACAACCGGGGTGCTGTTGAATATCTGTTTTCTGTTGGTTGTACGTAAACAGTCAACAACCTGCAGACATTTGGCCGTCAAGACAACGCTGGCTCTCCTGCTGTTTGTGTTTGGGATGCGTCCTGTAGTCTGTCTCCACGTGAAGGGGGGCCTCTCGTCAGCCCTGCTTGTCTTAAGTTGTGTACATCAGCGAAATGTTCCCGGTGCCAGCTCTGACCCTGGCAGCTCTAGTGTGTTCTTAAAGCCTTGGCATAGACCGGCTCCAGGAAATGAAAGGGGAGCAGCATGAAGAACGCCACCAGGAAGACTGCGCTCACCACCGCCAGCAGCACATAACGGCCGATGAACAAAGTGTCCACTATCTGTGGAGAGAAAGAGCAAATCTGTCCACTGTTAATAGTTCTTCACAGTTACACAGTGCAGTTTTTTTTCTTAGTAAATAGCATCTTATACATGACAGAAGCATGGCTGTTCATAAATTCAGTATTTCCTCTATTAGCCACCAGATGTCAGCAGAGGGCTTTCACATAGGCTGGGCTTAACAGCAGAGTGTGGCTGAGTGTTTGTGGCATCTACAAACAGACTGACTGACAGACAGACGGACACATGCATGGGAAAATCTCCGAGAACTTGTTGACTTGAAAGTTTGAATTAAAATGATAACAAAATAAGTTGACGTTATTTATTTTCCTACATTCCTAACAGCTGACAATGCAGAATAACTGATGGTCACCAGAAGTTAATTGAACTGATATGAAAGTGCACAGCTCCAATATTTCTCCAGCCTTACAGTGTCTTAGATAGCGAGCAGTCACCTGGCCCACTCCTGCTGTGCTGAGACACATTTGACAACTTTGCTGAAGGTTAAGCTTTAGCTGGCTTCTTTTTGTGACAAACTGGTGACTGCTGTCAGCTGCAGGCTTTGAGAGAAGAGTGCATATTTGGGTACAAGGATGCAGTTAGATTTAATTTGAGATAAACCGTGAATGATAAATTGCCTAACTCTGTGCTACATTCAGCATCGCTGCTGTTGTGACTGTTCCATCTCTGTGAAAGTGACAGAGACATCCAAGACAACTCAAACATGCTACGAATGGTACATTTTGGATAGTATTGGCCATTTCCCCACCGTCCTCTTGAATAACTCTTTCTTCAATATGCATCAACTTCTAGTTGACTATCTGAGTGAGATGAACATTTACAATATGTAGTGAAGCATTGATTAAATGTACTAGGTCTGTATTTGTACCGATACTGACCTTATTTAATAAATCAGCCAGACACCACTGATCCACAATAGCCTAATATTATAGTCAGTGTATTAACATTATGCACTTAAAGGTGCAATTTGTGAAACACAACCACAATACAAACTTAGCTCCCCCTAAAAACATAGGGGGCAGCATATCACCAGAGTAACAGGCGACCGCTGCTCTTCGCTGTAGCCAGCTAGCAATAGCTAATTAGCTCGTGGCTCAGTTAGCTGTGGAGCCAGTCATGCTAAAGTTCGTCTGGACTGAGAGCCTCGGATCACAGGGCAGTGGGGCTCAGCTCAACTGGGTTTAGCTGCCTGAGTGTTAATAGGCTGCACACCGGACTGGAGCTGACCACACAGACACAGGAGGCATGCAGTGGCAGAGGAAAGACAGAGAGAGTCGGACTTTAGCAGTGGGTGAAAAGCCCCGTGTAGAGCCAGAATAATTTCACATCTCAGTCGGTGAAATTAGGATTTATTTCGACCAACTGAAGGTGATTGTGTAAAGCAACACAACTGTTTTGGCGAGTCTCACTTTGTTTATGTAGAGTTTCAATAAAATGTGTTTTATGATGATTTAACGAGACAATAAAGCTTGACTCAGTTCAGTAATAGAGAGAAACTTGAATTCACACACTGTACAGTTGTATTTCTCTGTTTGGTAAGGAAAGTAGATGTTAGATTATTTCCTTTCTTGACATTTCGTGAGTTTATTTTGTGCATTTTTTACACTAAAAGCTAAGAGAGCTTGAGAAACACAGGGAGTGCCACTGGCACTTGTCTCCCAACTGAAACTTGCCTCTTGCAGTATGAGACAGGACGGGCCATGGCTAGCTGGTTAGCATGCTAATTCAGTAGATATCTCTACAACACAATACATAGACAACTTTGACAATCAGTCAACACTGTTGTTTCTTCACATTCTGCTGATATTGTTAGTTCATTTTTTAATGTTTTAAACTAACTCTGGGGTGTCCTGTGGTGTCTGGCACCAGGACATTTGCAGTGGATCCCTTTGGGTTCTGCATGTTGGGGGATGAAGCCTCCATGGGTCTGACTTGTTCGAGCGGATCTCAGATCTCAGATTGTTTTGTAGTTTGCAGATCAGAATAACATTATTTGGAATCAAATGTGTTCCATAGCATTGTTCTATCTGTTCCCTTTCAATTAATCATGTGGCATTTTAATAGAGGAATACATTAGCCTACATTTGAGACAAATAGGCTTTCAACTTTCAAGAATCTCCACTCATTCAATATCAAACAGCTCTTGTTAAAACTAGAATTCTTACAATCCCCCCACTGATTTCACTGGGTGGGTATTTTTAAGAGAGATTCCATGCAACACTCTTCTTAAATATGGGCTGCTATAATCCAACAGCTTGTGCTGTAAATTATGTTGGTTTAGTTAAAATCTGGTTCCATGTAGGGCTGGATCTATTAATAATGATCAATATTTACATGATTAATCATTAAGTGTTTTTAAAAAAGTTAAAAAACTTCTGAAAAATGCTCATCATAATTTCCAAGAGCCCAGAGTGTCTTTAAAATGCTTCAACTAACTGTCCAAAACCATAAGATCCTTCGTTTACTGTCATGAAGGACAAAGAGAGGCAGCAAAACCGCACATTTAAGAAGCTGGAACCATGCTTGACTTTTTATTTTTTTTAATGAATAATAAATAAATAAATGAATAATTTATTATCAAAATAGTTGGCAATTAATTCACTTATGATCGACAAATCTATTAATTGACTAATCATGTGTCCCTTTTTAACAGTGAGCACCTACCCCTGCAAAGGCCTCTGCACAGCCCTGGCTCAGTATCAACTAACAACCTGAGTTTAGTAATCAGAGGCAGTGTGAGGACAGAAGAGGGGAAGCAGTGCATCTGTGGCAATAATCAGGTGTACTGTAAGTGTGCAGAGTATTGATGGAAGAATTTGATATGCAGCGTATGTGATTGGTGAGTACTTAACAGATTTGACCTTCGACCGTGTCATTACTACAACCTCCCATGTGTGATAAAAGAGCCACAGACTCTGACATACAGCCATGTAGTGGTTATTGATTCATAAAGGAATGTGGCCTGTGTGTTGAGGGAATAACTTGTGCAGCAGTGTATTTGAAGACACTGCATGTTTGTTATTTCACCGTCCCCTCACAACTGCTGAAAACTAAATTCTGATTCTGGGGTGCTGGTTGTTGTCTGATCCTGCTGTTCTTTATCAGGATGAATAATCAGAGGGGACGCAGACTACACAACAATGCAGCTTGTCTGAGTAATGCTTCGATTAACAGATCTAACGCAAACAAGGCGCGAAGAAAATAGATCCACAAGATTGGTTTTGGTATTGCTTAAAGGGATAGTTCGGGTTTTTTGAAGTGGGGTCATATAAAGTACATATCTATAGTCGGTCTGTTCCCTACCGTAATTGCGATCAGCGCAGCCTCAGTTTGGAGAAGCAGAGAGCCGCTCCAGCCCAGACGCTCAGCTCTGTACTGCAGTGAATGGAGACCAGATGCAAAGCGAATTTGAACCACGTATAACAAGGCCCACCTAAAAAAATCTATATCAGTTCAAGTGTATGTTGTATAGAGAACATTCACACCGCTTTATATCGCCGGCAGACCATCCGTTCTTTTGCCACTACATTTTCTCAACCGTAGAACCTCCGTATACGGAGACCCAAAACAGGTGATCCGCGAGCGACGAAATACAGTGCGAGGCCCAGTTGCGCTAATGCGTAGGGATACAGAGGTTCTACGGTTGAGAAAATGTAGTGCCAAAAGAACGGGCGGGCTGACGGCGATGTAAAGCGGTGTGAATTTTCTCTATACAACGTACACTTGAACTGATATAGATTTTTTTAGGTGGGCCTTGTTTTAGGTGGTTAAAATTCGCTTTTCATCTGGTCTCCGTTCACTGCAGTACAGAGCTGAGCGTCTGGGCTGGAGCGGCTCTCTGCTTCTCCAAACTGAGGCTGCGCTGATCGGCAACTACGGTAGAGAACAGACCAACTATAGATATGTACTTTATATGACCCCACTTCAAAAAACCCAAACTATCCCTTTAAGTTGGGAGAAGTTTGGTACTCATAAAGTTGCCATTGATAGATGTACTCAACACTTCACTGATAGCTCTGGGTCAGTGTTTATATTAAGATCATGAGCCATTCATGAATATGTGAATCACAAACTGAGAAAAGGCCCTTAAGCCAGATAATACAGAACAGCATCAGCCCTGCTGCTGACTAAAGGGAGATTTCACAGGGACTGTTCTGGAATGAGAGTAAGTGTGTGTCTGTGTGTGTGTGTGTGTGCGTGTGCAAATCTGATGTTGTCCAGGAGAGGTGGGGATGATGTATATCGTCTCTTATGGATGCATTTAACACATCTCACTTTTTAATTTGCCAATTACACAGCAAGCAGGACCCAAAGCGTGGGCCATGTATTATTAATGTGGCATTGAGCGCAGGGGTGGGGGCAGGGAGGCAGGCAGGGGGTGGGTGGGTGGGAGAGGGGGGTTTAGTACGAACCACTCCCACCCCTTCTCTGGGACTGGCCTAATTGGCACTATGATATTTTACTTTTGTTTAACAGCAAGAGGTTAGCTGTTTCTTTCACAGTCTACACGCATACACACACAGCTGCAAACACACTCATACACAGTATCTCTCCGCTTGAGAGTAGGATTTCAGCTTTTTGTGTATGTTCACTGAAATTTGTTTAAACCAAAGGTGACCTCCATTGTTCCGTGTAGGGGTCAACCAATATGGCTTTTTCAGAGCTGATACCAATACTGATTATTAGAAATCAAGGAGACTGAAAACCAATATTTGGGACCGATATTCATTTGCAGTAATAATGAAACTCAAAATGTCGTGCCATTTACTCACGTATGGTTGTTGAGGCACTTTGCAGATTCAGATTATTCAGTGTTTATAGGCTATTAATTGTGAGGTGCTACCAATCAGATATTGTTGTGGGAGGGATATTGTGTGAAAGGATGTTGCATTAGAGCAAAAGTTTATTTAATCTGCAATCTGACTAAAAAAAATCCGAACTGATAATCGGTCCACCCGTAGTTGGGTGTTTACGTTCTGTAAAGTTGACTGCCGACTGGAGCCGGAGGGTAAATGTACTTTACTTCACAATATGTAACACTGCAGAGGGGAGAGGGAAAAAGAAGAGAGAGGAACAGAGTGTCTGGTGAGTGCTGACTTCAATTAGAGGTTGACCTGAATTCAAACAAAGACACACACACATCCTCGGTGATCACTAGCTTACACTTAATGCACAGTAAAGTAATCTGGCTGTTTGGGGTGGATAAACACTCGCATGAGTAACATCAAAATATACACATCCTGTGGTCAAACTTACTTTGCTGGTGGTGAACACACCATTAAACAACCATCATTGCTGATGAAGACTTATCTGAAGTGATTCAGGCACAAATGTTCGCGGACGAGGTCATGTTTTAAAGTTCTATTCACGTCACATCTAGTCTCGTTCACCGACTTCCTTTCTCACTCGACTCTATCCCTGAAATTATAGCGACAGGTGACGAAAATTACACCTTATGTTTTTATGTATATAAATAAATACCTGTATAACGCACCATCAACTTGATAAAATTTAAGATTTCACTGGGTTTGAACATTGTTGGAAACATTTAGGATACCGTAAGTACACACACACAAAAAATGAATGCAGAAATCTTGAACATGCTATTCTAAAGTGTTGTATATTGCATTTATTACCTGGAGTGTGTGTGTGTGTGTTTTAATTAAATGCTGGACCGGTCAGACAATTTACCACCTTTTGTGCACAATAAAAGTTGTACTGTATGGTATTCTATTCTATTAACTGCCATTTAAAATAAGCAAAAGATGAATATATTCAATTCATAAAAAAAAAAAACACACACTGTGGGAAGACATTCTACAATCATGTGAGCTCCTCTTCATATGATATATTTTAATTCATAACTTCCAAATTTAAAGAAGCAGCTCACTCGATAATTAATACATTTTGAGGACTCTGAACAACAGGCAAATCAATGGGTGATGACAACTTTTTGCTAGCATTATAAGGTATCACTTTGGGAAGGGATTTTATAAGTGAAATCTTCCACAAACACTGAAATCAATTGCTAAAGTAGCCATGGTTCATTTTACCCATAAGCCTTTTTTAGAAATCCAGGAAGTCACATTCTGCTGCCTCCCTCTGTTGCTGGTCTGGTATCTGCCTTTGCACAAAGGCTATAAAATGTGAGCCGGCCAGGACGGGGTTCTGCTTTGCTATTTCTATGGGGTGGCAGCTTGCTTGGCAGATCTGACCGGCTTATTGGCACGACCCGGAGGCTACATGGGGGAGTGTTTGTTCTGTGTTGCTGTTGGACTAAGATAAAGCAGAACAGGCCTTTACGACATGCACATACACAGAAGTGCACAAACAAGGACATGCGCTATTTACAGGTACAAAGTGCTGTGGATACCGACGCATCTCAGAATTAAGGTTTTATTTGGGATAGGTTGTTTATATTCACGTATCTCAAACTTAAATAGCCTGCTCTATATTCTACTCTTAGTTAAACCCACCCAGGATCAAGCTTTGACACAAGAAACATGCTTGTTCTGTGGATAAACATTAAATATGTGACTCCTTTAATTTATTTACTGTTCTTAAATTTTTCAGAATGTGGCATAAAGAGGATCACTATGTGATTAAATACAAGTCTTGGGAGCACAAAAGTGCGCAAGAAATGACAATTCAGCTCAGTTAAGTTTGTTTGTGCTCTGATTCCTAATTTTCACTCATTGGTCTTAGTACCTAAAACATTTGGTGGCTATGGAAGCCAAATGGCCTTGCGAACAAACTGAAAAGACTCCAGCCCGACTTTGCACTTCCAACTGCCGAACATTATGACCACAATAACACAAGTCTTTGTTTTTAATGCACTAAATGGTTGGATACAATACTGAGTTGGAATATTTCCTTGTCTTGGATAGGGCAGCATGTAATTAACTTTAATAATCTGTTGTTTCTTATGTTTATTAATTCATGGATGTTTTCTTACAGCTGGTGTCATTCTTTTGAAAGGATCAATGCCAGCAGTTGGAAAAAGATGCATACAGGTGTCAATATTTACAAGTGTCTCTTCCAAACAAAGGAAAACATCATACTTTCGTCTTGTGTAGCACCTGGCAGTGTTTCATTTCGTATGGTGTGTAATATTAGCCCTTTTCACACAGAGACTCTGCATTATCAGCACAGCAAAGGCTTGCCATTTCTCCGCATTTGTTTGTTCACACTGAAACAAGGCGCTGTAGAACCAAAAGAAGCATGACGGTAGACATCACGATGTTGAGATCTGTGTGGTTTTTTCAATGTGTTTGTATCCAACATGTATCCACTGACTGTTTATAATCATAAGGATGCAGTTGTAATGTGTTGTGATTGAGATCCTGACCTACCACGCATCGTGGAAAGTGTCAAAGTTAATTTTTTTGCTCTAAATTACATAATTACATAATCACCACCAGTAAACAGCGGACCCAGTCTGACTCTCTCACTCGTGGGGAGGGATGCTGTTTTCTGGGGGAAAGTTCACTGAAGTCTCGGTCAGGAGGGCTGACAGTCGCTGTGATTTTTTTCAAACAAGTTGCCAGTGACAGTAACTACAACGGCACAATAGTGAAAGGTGACAAACACATGGTGAGTTAAAGTTTTTTGTTCTAAATCTCATCACATAATCACCTCCATTTAACTGCAGGAGCCGCCCGGCTCTGCTGCCGGGGACAGACGCTTTTTCGGGAAGAAATGTGACGAACAGTTCGTAGGACAGACAGGATGACAGACACTTTTCTACATATGGATATAGTAATGTTTTCCTCAGTTGCCAAAGTCAATACCAGTTACCACATTACTGTTGTTTGACCCTGATACTACCTCCGGAGGCGCATCAGAGACTAACAGTCGACAGATGCGATTAAACTGTGTGTGTAAAGGTGTGTGAGATCAGTGCATGCAGCTCACCTCTATCTCTTTGAAAGGGGGAGCTGTCTCGGGGCTGCGCGGGAAAAACACCAGTGCCAAAGTGATGGTGAGAGCCAGGAGAAAAACAGGGATGACTCCTAACCTGGCAACACACGCAGTTAAAACAAAGAAGTTAATATAATTTACTAAGAACTGCAGTAAACGCAGGGTTATCTGAGGATACTGAGGATAATATCACAAACAAGTACCAAACAAAACAATTTCGTCTTTTTTTAAAGTTGTTAACTTTCAAAAATCAAGTAAATTATGCCTCACCCAATTTCAACTTCACTGTGATTGCACCCTACACAAGTGCAACCAACGCATCGTGTTTAGTGATCACAGTTCATTCCACACAGAAAGTAACAATTTTACAGACTTTAGTGGTAGCAGGGTTTGATGCAAAGTAATTATACAAGTATTAATCAGCAGGGACTGCAGGGTGGCAAGGGGCATGGTCTCCGCAGTCAATTAGTATATCAGCATGTGGGTACAACTGTTTCACAGAAATAAGATGTCAGGAATCTAATATTTTGCTGATCTCTCTGGGTACACAAGAAGCTATTTAACTGGCAAAAAATATATGACGGGTGTTAAAAATGTTAGTTTAACACATTTTTCTGTATCAGCATTTGATTCATCCCTGCTACAAACTTTATTCAACTCTAGTTCAGCTTTGAGTTTCTTGATATCCTTGCATTTTTCCTCCCTTAAAACACACCACTTTATTTATGTACTGGCATCATATGGGAATAAGGGGCTGCTTTATCAGTCAGACATAGGACGACTTCAGGTAAAAAACCCTGCTAATGCCAAAGTTGATGTTATTTATGTTCAGAGTGCTATAGCAGTCAGGCAAGCCACCGTTACATTGTATATGGAAATATGGTCTTGACTCATTCAAACAGGAGATAAATGGTCTCCTATCTGAGCTTTTCTCTGTCAGTATTTGTGTAAAGGGTGTGTGTTGGTGCTACCGTCTGTTGTCACTCACTTTGCTGATCCAGATGCTCTCAGCAGCATTATCCCAAACACAAAAGCTGCAATCCACACGACCGCAATGACGAAAACTCCCGTCCCGACTTCTAACACGGTATTTCCCATATTTGTCAAGGGACGTGACAAGGTGGTTTAGTCGATATAGAGAACAATTACTCTGTAAAGTGGGTCAAATGTGACATTACGACTGATAATATTGGTGACAATACAAAACAGAATGTGTCTGTTAAACCGACGCTACATATCGGAATTAGCGGTAACTTCCAGCGTTGTGACGGTAAAGTAGCTGCTAGCTCTGCCGCTGCGACGATACTTTCAAGCTTATCTAGTCGAACACATCACTGAGGATGTTCGACGAGCAACTCTCTCTTGTACAAATGAGTATTTGCTCTCCATCAACCCGTCAATTCTCAAGTAGTAATATCTGCTAGTTCAACGGACACATATCTCGAGCGTTCTCCGGCGCGTTCTGCTTCCTGGTAACAGCAAGCTGGAATTCGATTGGATACACGAACTCTAGAGCGGCCAATCATATGCGTCGTTACTGAAAAACCACCAAAACACAACTCGCGGGCTCGTTCACCTGCTCAGTTTACCGTTAACAATTCATTCACACGACACTCAAAAGTTCTTTTAGCCACGTTACCCACACACTGTCTCTGGCTGTGACTCTGTCGACGAGCCGGACCTGTTCTTTTTTATTCTTTTCGGTTTACAATTCATTCATGAGGGTAAGTATATCAGCAACCAAATAAAATCCCATAAAATGTCAAATGTACTCAACTGTTATTAGTCACACACAACAGACATTAAGGCCCATTCAAATCCACCGGTACACGTATCCCGTGTATCCCACAGGATCTGGCTCGGTAGGCTACTTTACATTCTATTTTTAACAAGCGATAATAATGCATTCGGGCATTAAGCACGTTTGATCCAGGCACACTTATAGGCTCCAGCTACAATTATCACCACATGTGTTCATGTAGTAACTGGCCCTCGCTGTTGGCTGTTTTGCAAATCGCTTCAGAATCTACCTGCGTCCTTTTGACACGCATTCAAAGCCATTTTTCCTCACTGTTAGTGGACTGGTTGTGTAAAATAGTGGTTCATTCACTGCAACGGCCTCGGTTGACAGTTACAGTGCGTTTTGTTCGACGTGCAGCGTTGGCCAGACAGCTGGTTTCTTCACATGTCGAGTCAAGTCTTCTGTTTGTGTTTAGCCGAGCACATCCCTACGAATTAAAACATTTTCCTCTCAGTAACAATCTCTGTCTCCAGGACTCGTGTTTGCAGCGGTGGTTCTGGTCCCCCATCATCCCACATGTCTGTTTGAAGAATGTAGTTGTTAATGCAGACCGACAGGGGGCTGGCCAGATCCGCCATTCAAAGACATGTGCGCGTGCGGGCGTGCATGCACGCGCCCCAGTCCCACTCGAAGTGGTGGTGCCTCTGCTTACTGGAAGGAGACGTGTTGCCTTTAAGTGACCCTCGTAAGATCCACGAGTCCAGCGTGCATCAATGCTTCTGGCACTTCAGACGGGCTAGATTGTCTTTTAAAACAGTTTAGAGAAAAAGAGAAACATTTATCCAACCCAAGGCTTATTTATACCAAACTACCAAACTATGCGAGAAGTTTGGTGTTCTTACTGTGTTCGCCTGGAATTGCTCTGGAAGTGATTTCTTCTCATCTTCTTATTTCTCATCTCAACAAAATCAGGCTCAAATAGACTCTTTATGAGCAGAGTATTGGCGAGAGCAAGCATTATTCTGTGATTCTTATGGACCCTGACTGGGTACCTCATGCCCAGGTCTTGTTTCTGTTTAAGCCATGCAGGAACAGTGACTGGGAAACAATATGTTATATAAGACAAAAAATTAATATAAGGGAAAATATAGCCTATATTAGATAGAACATGAAATAAAAAAAAAGAATCATACCTATATGTGAAATTCATACAGCAGACTGAGGCAGGTGGCGCTATGGGTGTAATAAGTAATTTCTCTGGTGATGATAAATCAAATAACAATGATAAACCTTATTTTTATAGCACCTTTCAAAACACAGTGTTTTACAATAAAGAAATAAATAAACACAAAGCGAAAAAAGCAAGGTAAAAGCCAGAAACAACAAAATAATAAAACACAAAGAGACTAAAACAGAATTGTGCAAAAAATAGAATAGGCTAAAAAGCAGTTTTCAAAGCTGTTTTTTCAAAAGTGATGTAAAAGACGGGACTGAGTTTGCAGCTCTGATCTCATCAGGCAGGATGTGGACCCAGATGACTCAGGGCCATGTGCCCACAGGAGAGCGTTAATACACAACTGGAGAAGTGCAGAATGAGCAAGGGATTAATCAGGTTACTTGCGAGAAATGAGACAACACCGGATTTGTATAGTCTGCTTGAATGCTAAAGTAACTGAAGGTTGTAGTTACTTTTTCCTCACCCACAGAGCCTGTGTGTCACATTCTTCTCTTTTCCTCTCAGTGATGCTGTTGCTTCACTTTCACAACAAATTGGGAGCAAATGGAATGATTGAATAAGATTATACTTTACAATTCAATTGCCATTTTATCCTTTTTCTTTATATATGTTGAAGACAAACTAGAACACAATGGAGATGCGCATTCTGATTTGGGCAATTCTGGTGATTGACTTTTGGCCCTGTATCTTTTATTTCAAATCATTCAAGCTGATCGGGAATGACCAGATTATACAGAAAGATGTTGAGGAAGGTTCTCAGCCATCCAGGTCGCGGTAATTCTAAGTGCTGGATGTGTTTCAGTTTCTTGGAGACGTTTCACCTCTCATTCAAGGGAACCGGAAAAGCCTCTCAGATGAGAGGTGAAACGTCTCCAAGAAACTGAAACACATCCAGTTGCGTGTGATACAGCACTGAAGAAATACACAGGCAGAATAAAACGTGTTTTTGAGAGCTACATTGCCTCCAAGTTATTGCTTTGAACCAGTGTTCCCATACAACCTGAACACAGAATGTTGCCTTCATACCATCTTTGTGTCTGCAGGGGGTTACTGTTCTCGCGAAGCCCCCCCCCCACACGTGATTGCCGTATTTCCCATGGACACTGGAAGGCATCAGCAGCCCGGTGCTGGGAAAACGGGGAGCTGAGATGGAGATGGAGGTGGGAGGGGCCTGGCATGGCTGACGTCACCGGCTGTGTGGAGGAGTATAGGCTGTGCTGTCAGCCCAGTGTCAGTCTGATGAAGATTGGCATGCAGGTAAGCTGTCATTCATTTTCAATGTCAGTGCATGGGAGCAGGGCTTTACCACTTCAGCGTCCTTTTCCCCTTTACCCCCCCTTCATTACAAAAGGCAGGACATTATTCATACAGTCAGACAGCCAGCCAGGCCAGAGTGAGAGAGAGAGGGAGAGAGAGAGACTGAGAGAGAGAGAGAGACTGAGAGAGAGAGAGAGAGAGGGAGGGAAAGAGAGAGAGAGGGAGAGTGAGGGAGGGAGAGAGAGAGAGTGAGAAAGGGAGGGGGAGTCGTGGTGGGGGAGAAAAAAGAGAGAGGGAAAAGAGAGGAGATGCATTTTTGTGCTGGACTGAAAGACCAGTGGATTTTTTCTTTTTTTTTTTTTGTTGCTTTTTTCTTGATGCGGCGTTTGGATTTAAAAAAAAAAAAAAAAAATGTGTCGGTAATGTTTGAGATGCTCGTGTCTAGGACGTGTTGTATTTGTCGGCGGATGCTTTTTGAGCAAAAGGTTGCAATTTAGAGATCCATAATGATAATAGTGACCGGATCGGACTGAATGAGCAGCATAGCAGCCGGAAGCTGGCGTTTTTTATTCCAACGGCTTTGTCAAATAGCACCGGAGTGCCACATCACGTTCCGATTATTAATACATTTACAGTGAATATCTGAGGGTGTGAATCTTCCCGTGCAAAAGAGAGAAAAAAAAAGAAAGCGAAAAAAAAGGAAAAACAACAACAACATATTTTGAGGCTTTCTTTTTTTATGGCTATTGCAATTTTTCCAAATGTCGAAGTTACATGGTGTGTTTCACTCGAGTCGAAATGCTTTTATTTTGACTGGCAGAGTTGCTGTGTTTGTAATAAAACGGTTATGGATTTCAGTGTAAAATAACTTACATTCAGGTTTGTCCGAGTTGATTCAGCAGCATTTGTTTTTTTCATGATATTTCTATTCTTGACAGTAGTGTGTGTGGCTGTTTTTTTTTTTTTCTTGTGGCCAAAATAAACAAATAACGGTTACTTATGTAACACTGAACAAATATATATTACCTGTAGTTTAAAAATGTAGCCTTTTATTGACACTTTAAATAGCTCAGGTTTTCCTGCAAATGTATTCTGTGTATATGTTCTGTGGCAGGCGTAAAACAACTGTTTTTATTTGAATTTTTTTTAAGCAAAGCTAAAGTCTTGCATTTAGTCCATGAAATGCAAATCAAACGCAGCTATTTTCCTTTCATGTCTGTATTTTGAAAAGGGCGTCCAAATCTTCCTCTCGGCCTTGGTGAATTTATCTTTGATTGAAGTGTTTCTCCTGCTCAAACTATCCGCATCTCAGCGAGCTCTAATGTTTACTCTCAGCCTTCCCTGCCCTGCAAAACCTCTCTAGACTGAACACTGGCCCTCTTTGTGTGCCACTCACCACTTTCTATTTCAGATGACTAGTTTATTCCACAATTGCTCAAATGACTATTTCACTCGCAGGAGATGTTCGACTGGCACCAAAATGCCGTCAGTGCGATTCGAAGGGAACCTGTGTCTGTCGGACAGCTTGCCTCAAACACTTGAGGCCCTGTTCGATTTGATTTTAATGATCTCGCAGTTAAAAAGGCGCAGATTTGCAGGCTGTTTTGCTGTGTTTGTGGTGGTTTTGCGAGTCAAACCCGGTCGACTCGTCTGTTCAGTTGTGCTCGGCTTTGATTCCTGCCCCTCAGTTATCACGTATTTTTGTACCATAGATTTGGCAAACACATCTCATTTAAAAAAAAAAAAAAACAGAACAAAACACCCCGCGCTGAATGTGAAGCTCAGGAAACACAACTCCGGGGTTTCTCACCTCTTTCCGTTTCTCATCTGTGGATGGTAAAAAATGTCACAACTGTATATTGCAGTTGAAGTAAAGGCCCTTCACAGCGAAGCCTCTAGTCAGAGCATTGGGAGTACATTAGCTTAATTAAATATGCCTGAACCATTTGTTTACTAATCATCTGCTTCCCTGAGAAATCACAATGGCGATTTAGACCACTTTAGCTCCCTCCGTCAAACACATTGGGCAGGTGCAGAGTGCTCAGCACAAAATCCCACGAGGAGCTCAACTCGCACCCCCCGTGAAAGTAAGCGCTTTGAAAGACACTGTTGTTGTTGCTGTGAGTCACTGCTGAAAGACCAAAAGGAGGTCTGTTACCTTTTTACGCGATTCAAATGATTGTGTTCCTTGTTGTGTACCACCTCAGCGTCTCAAAGTGGATGATTCAGCTGGGAACTGATTTCGAGCGCACAAAGACACACACACACACACACACACAGTCAGACACATGAGTCGAAAACGCTTCACCACCAATCACCCTCAGTGATGTTTGTTCTTTGTTGTGATGTACCCCACACGGCTCTACATATTGTCAGATAGAGATAATGCCAATTTAGTTTATCCCCATACCCTGCTGAGATCTTAATTGATGATTTGTGTCATTGGACAAGCAGCCCAGGGGCACGTTCGGTGCTGGAAAATACTTCGACACTATTTGCATATTCCCATTCCTACTATATGGGTAAATTACATGATGAGGTGTGATGCTGTGCATTCCTGCAGCTTTTGGGGCGATAATCACTAATAAAGTGATTCAGTCACACTAAATGAAGGAAGTAAACAGAGCGAGGAGAGCATATGTTACAAACCAATTTAAGCATTTATGTATGGCCATAAAGCAATTGAGGAAATTGAACCACGAAGCAAATGTCTTGTCATTTCCTTCGGCGTTACCGCTAATTCCACCCTGCATGGTGCCAGAGAAACAAATACATTATTTCTTGAGCAATGTAAGGTTTTTGACTTTCTTGTAAGACTAATAGGCTTTATACTGTAGGATTCCTCTCTGAAGCAATCCGATTGTGAGATGTCTAATTTGTTTTTGAGGGCCTCACTTTCTTAAATCAGGCAGGAAAAAGAGAGAGGATGTTCAGAATTATTCATAAGGCTTTAGTCTGCTGGGTATCCTCAGCGGAGTGCATCTAGGTCCTGTTCCGGGCCCGTGAGCAATGTGATGTAAGCTAGTTTTCTCATGTTCAATAGAGCAGCAATCCTTAAGACAATTGTGTTGTGTTGTGTTGCATGTTTTGGCCCTGTCTGGGTCCTCACAGGTCATGCCCACTAAGCCCGCTTGATCCCTATTGCTCTCAAGAGAAGGCAGAGGCCTGTTTATACCGGCAGACAGCCCTTGCATGCTTACCCTTGCTCATTCCACAGCCAGTGCTGCGTTGGCATGGCTCTAAGTAAGCCACCAGGGAGCGGGGTCGGAGAGAGATGGATTGGCTTGATTTATGCTCCAAGAGAAGCAGCAGGCAAATTTAATGATCCTCCATACTGTCAACATCACGAAGCTTTGTTTCTGGAAGGACATAAAGATGTCAAGGAAATATATCCAGCACAGGACTGTGGAATGGTTGATACGTTCAGAAGCAGCATTCAGACAGGGATGGTAACGTATTGTACAGTAGCGTGATTGCTGATACATCAGTAGAACATTTGAAAATATAGTATGTCGGTGTCAGATTGATTGAAACGATTCAACTAAATTCTTTAACCCCCCACAATTAATTATTTATATGATATATAAAGTAAATATATATATATATTTTTTTCTATAAAATGTAGTGTACCATTTTTTTTGTGTACCGTCACTCAATATACAGTATGTCACCAACACCAAGATTGCCGTCACCTCAACACAGAGATATTAAAAAAGATGATAATCAAGTCTGGCCATACTGACAGCTGGAGTTATGTAAAAGGAGATTTAGTCAGCAAACATCGTATGTGTAAATTCTGGCAGAATTCAACCGATACAATAAAAAAAAAAGATAAAACTGTG